>CM066739.1:78688058-79938058 GCA_033961575.1 Aselliscus stoliczkanus | reverse complement strand
CGGTGATCATTGTGGTGCTAGTGACGGCCTTTAATGATTGGAGCAAAGAGAAGCAGTTCCGGGGGCTGCAGAACCGCATTGAAAAGGAACAGAAATTCTCCGTCATCCGAAATGGTCACATCATCCAGCTCCCTGTGGCTGAGATTGTGGTGGGTGATATCGCCCAAATCAAATATGGTGAGAGCTCCGTGTTTCCTGCAACCATGCCACCTTCCTTATTTGAGGGCCAGGTCCTTTGGCATAAAGGGGCTAGGAATTGCTAGGCCCTCAAATTGTGCTAGCTTCTAGGTTAGTGTTTAAGGAGGTTGTAGGAAGAAAATTCAAAGAAAGAAGTAACTGACGTTCTCCCAAAAGGTTATCAACCTGTACCCTGTGTGTCTTCAGGTTAAAAGTATATACTAGTCAGGCCCTGGGAAGGCATTTGGGGATCAGCAATTGTCTGAATTTATCATACTTGGAAAGGAGTCTTGTTCCAGGTTTTAAGAGCTGAAGCTGCCTTTGAATTTATCATACTTGGAAAGGAGTCTTGTTCCAGGTTTTAAGAGCTGAAGCTGTCTTTCCAAGGCTCTCCAGCCACACCCTGGGCCATTGCCTCTGTGTAGAACCCATGGGGGCAGCCCTGAGACGGGGTTGGGTGATTCCCACCCTCTGCCAGGCTCTTACCTCCCCTCTTTCCCTGTTCCCCCGTCCCCTCTGTGCACTAGGTGACCTGCTACCAGCAGATGGGATCCTGATCCAGGGAAATGATCTCAAGATTGACGAGAGTTCTCTGACCGGGGAATCAGATCATGTCAAGAAGTCTGTGGAAAGAGACCCTATGTTGCTTTCAGGTATTGCCCCCAGTTCCCATGCTGCCTCCCAGACAGCCAGGCCACAGAGACCTGATCTAGATCTTGCTGTCTCTTCTGGCCCTGTCCCGTCTCCCTCCCCTGCATTCAAATCGGGCAGTGGCATACTAGTGGGTTGAGTATAAGTATATCCGGTAACCTGAAAGAAGTTCTCTATAAAGCAAGTGCTGTACAGGCCTTGGAAGGGCTCTGCTGGTTGAGGGTAGATGGTGGTGGAAGGAGCCTTCCTCTAAAGCAGACACACTTACCTCCTTATCCCCCAATTTGCTTGGTCTATTTTAAATGGTCCCAGCTCTTGACCTTTTTCTACTATCTGCTGAGTATATCGTTATCCATGGAGGAGAAAGAGGGGCTGTTTTTTTCCAAGTCTGTGTTTCACATGGCTACGTGTTAAAAAAACAACACTCCTCCCATCTTCTCCTTTCTCCTACAGGGACCCATGTCATGGAAGGTTCTGGCCGGATGGTAGTGACTGCTGTGGGTGTCAACTCCCAGACTGGCATCATCTTTACCCTCTTGGGGGCCAGTGAAGGAGAAGAGGAGGGGAAGAAGAAGAAAGGTAAAGGGCATTCAGAATGAGATTCTCTTCCCTTCCATCCCCATGGGTAAACGAGGAAGCAAGGGAGCAGATCTGGATGAGAGACCCAGCTGGATGAAGAGTGCAAGCATCTAAACCCCTTGCTGAGATAAAGATGTCAGCCCTGTCTCTCCAGGTGGCTCTGATGAAATCCTGATCCTGGTTCTAGGCTCCCAAATCAGGTAGCGTTTTTGAGTCTCGATTCCTGTGCCTATTGGTGGTTGTAAAGAGGTGAGTTATAAAGCCAGCCTCAAATGAGGTGGCTAGGCGCTCTGGACCCACATGGACCCGGGTTGGTGTAGTCCTCCAACCCGTCCCTTTCTTCCTCAAACATGAGGGATTAAACGAACCATGAGGGCTTAAGAAACTGGCCAGGAAGTGAAACTGGGTTCCTGCTGAAACCATGGGCTGTCCATGGAAGAGAGACAGAGCTAGGAGAGGGAGCAAACAGAGGTAATGCCTACTCTGAAGTTAGTCCTGTCTTTGCCATTTACTTGTTCCCAAGGGAAGGAGCCACAGAAGGTGAAGGAGAGAAAGATAGTAAAACCAAGTCTACACCTTTTCATGCGTACTCCTCCTTTCCTTGAAGGACAGAAGGACTCGACCGCTTAGATGGAGGACCATCTTGGGCTGTTTAGTGGAGGGTAGTTAATGAAAAGGAAATAAAACACACTCCCTCCGGTACCACGCTGTTCGTTTCTGCAGCTACCTGCAGATGAATAAGGAGGAAGCTTGCCTGGTGCTGGAGAATTGACATGGAGACATCTGCAGGACCTCTGCCCTCAGGCAGAAACAGTTCAAACTTCTCACTTCCTAACCCCTCACCCCATTTCTCCAAGTCACCCTCCCAGTAGCAGCCATGCTCTAGGAGGAAGCAGCTCGGTGTAGGTGTGTGCACTCACCTGCGTGAGTGGCATGGTCCATATCCCACAGTTTCATGAGAGCCGCCCCGCCCCCCCCCCCCCGCCCCCAAGGGATGTAGGCAGACATTTGTGCTTCCTTCACATTCCCTTCCCTGCAACTCAACCCTTTTGCTGTCGCCCTTTTGGGCTCTGAGCTGGACCAACACATTGGATATCTGATCTCTTAATAGTCACTTTGGGTCTCCACCCCACTTTTTTCTTTCTTGTTCAAACAGGTAAAAAACAAGGAGTCCCTGAAAATCGCAACAAAGGTAACCTGCCCACCCACTCATTTACCATCTCTACCTGACTGCACTCAAACCAGACCTTTCCAGGCCATCTGCCTTCTCCCTTTTCCTTGCCATAAATCTGTTATCTGCTTCTGTGGCCCAGATATCTCATCCTGAGGAAGGTGCAGAGATTTGGGGGCGGTCTCAAGGTCCCAGTCCCAATCTAATATGGGACAACAGCATCCTCTGCTGTTGGCTCAGGGAATCTCATGTCACGGTTTCTCTTGGGGAGTGTGTAGGATTGGTCTGCTCTTCCCAGGGTACTGAACTCTTTGCCTCATTGCCCTCAGCCTGATTTAAACACCAATGGTCATCAGTTTCTGGGTTGGAAGACTTCAGGGTCCTTATGGTGGAGGCGTTGGGTGGGCAGTCCCTGCACCCTCCTCTTGCTAGCTTCCTCATCGGTGTCCTCTTCTGGTCTGGAATCCTTCTCTGCTAATCTCGGGGTGCTTGGAGAGAGCCTTTTCTCCATGCCTCTCTCCTCACCTCTTTCTTTGTTCTCTCCACAGTCTGTTTTCTTCCTCCTGATCTGATGTGTGTTTCTTTTTTGGTGACTGTGCTGACATCCGTCTCTGTCTTGTTTGTGAGTCTGACAGCAGAGACAGTATCTCAGGAAGGACATCCTAAACAAAGGGGCCAAGCTCTGCAGGAGTGAAGTTAAAGGGTGGTGGGAGCCAGCGAGAATTGTTCTCTTGAGACAGCGTCTAGAGATTTGTTTCTTCTGTCACCCATATCATAGTCGTCTTTAAAATTAAAGTCATCATGTCGGAGAACCAGGGATCCACAGAACTAATTCTTTAATTTCAGGTCTCTTTAACTCTTCTTTTAAATGCAAAGTGTATTTATATGTCTGTCTTTATCCATGCTTTCTCTTATTCCAGGGGGTCCACCACACCAGCTTCTTCCCTCTCCCCCAGAAGACTAATACTGGGTCCCACTCTGGCCCTCCCTACCTTTGTCAGGCAAGGGAGCAAGGGGTTTCCTTCCCCTGTTCAACTGATATAAGAAGGAACTGGAGAGCACCCTTTGTCTGGGGTCTGTGTTTCTTCCCTGGCAGCCTGTACCTAGAGAGGAACTTTTGAACAGAGCAAACTAGGACCCTTATACTCTGGAAACATCTGTCAGCCTTCCCTTTCCGTCCCTTTCTGCAATAAAGATTGACTATTGTAAGCACTGAGTTACAGAAAGGATGTTTGTTGGTAATAGCTCTTGGCATGACTAACCCTCTTGCTGGAATAAACCTGGCTTGGGGCTTTGAGGTGGGACCAGGAAGTTGCCGCTGCAGAGGAAATTCATACCCTAAAAGCACCCCTATTTCATCTGCAGTTAGAATATTATTCCACAGGCCCTAATAGAGGGTCAAAGGCAAGCACCATGTCTGGTATGGGGTGAGGGTGGTCAGGACTCATGTCAGGGGTCCAAGGTGTATACAAGAAGAAGACAGGTTTTCTGATTTCCACCTGCCTGTTGCTCAGTGCTACTACCTGGCCTGTTCACCTGTCCCATTTGTGTGTACACCCTAGCAAAGACTCAGGATGGAGTGGCCCTGGAAATCCAGCCACTCAACAGCCAGGAGGGGATCGACAATGAGGAAAAGGAGAAAAAAGTGTCCAAGATGCCTAAGAAGGAGAAGTCAGTGCTGCAGGGCAAGCTGACACGCTTGGCTGTTCAGATCGGCAAAGCTGGTAAGTAGGGCAGAGCCTTCTGATCATTGTGGTTTAGCGAGGTTGCTCCAGATCCTCGCTGCTTTACCTCCTTTCTCTCCACTCCAGCCACGTCTGGCAGAAACTAAAACTTCCAAGTGGCTAGTGTAGTCTAGGTAGCTGTGTCCCCTGCCTCTGCCCCCCTTTGGCCACTCCCTAGGTTTTCAGAGACAAATGGTTCCCCCTATGTAAGGGTTAAAGGCTCTTGGGTCTCTTTCTTCCAAACGAATGGGAAGTAAATAACTTACATTATAACGTGGGAGATTTATATTAGCGAGAAGGTAGAGTTTAATAACTGCTTACCTGTCACATGTGTGGGCTTGTAAATTCCTTAAGGGCAGAGAAGCCTGGCAGTTTGTTAGGGGTAGTTCCCTAGCAGAGTAGTAGCATCAGGCAAGGCACAGAGCCATAAATTCAAACTAAGGCTGGAGGGAAAAGGAAGAGAGTGACCTCAGAGGCTCTTTCCGGAGGAAATGCCACTAAAGGCACTCCTGTGTACTGCGAGAGGAGGTGGCTTCTCCGTCACTTGCTGGTACATTCTCTCTCCTCTACCTTCTTTTTGTGGTGAGGTGGGGTGAGGGGGTTAGAGGAGGGAACAAAAGGAAGATTGCCCTTTCATTGGATATACCCTCCCAGGTACTGTCTTATATCACTGCCTAATTACTTCTTGACCCCCACCCCTACCCCTCTCTTTACCATAATTGTAGTCTAGCCTAGTACATCAATGTGTATACAGTTTACCTGAGGCCTTCTTAAAGTGCAGTACCTGATTCAGGAGGTCTAGGGGAGACCTCAAAAGTCTGCATTTCTAACAAGCCTCAAGTGAGGCCAATGCCACTGACCCACTAAGCACACACTGAGTAGATAGAATCTGTGTTGTCCATAAACGTAGCCACTAACCATATTTGGCTGTTTCAGTTTAAATTAATTAAAATGAAACAATTAAACATTCAGTTCCTCAGTTCGCATTAGCCTAATTTCGATTGATCAATAACTACATGTGGCTAGTGGCTACCATATTGGACAGTGTTACTCTAGCCTATTCATTTGGCTCTATTACCCAGCTTATCTTTTTTTTTTTTTTTTTAAAGATTTTATTGGGGAATTGGGAGAGGGGAACAGACAAGTTGCTGTCCTTTTGTTCTTCAGTCTAATTGTGGAGGACATTGCTTCACTGGCCCATATTGGTATCATTGTACTCTCCTCAGGTAAAGCAGATCGGTCGCCGGCCTCTGGACAGCCGCTCACAGCGGCTGCCAGCTGCTCACACTGGCTGCCGACCACTCACTGTAGCCTATGGCAGTCCACTGCAGCAGGGGCTGCAGCTATGTCCCAGGGACTCACAGCAGCCCAGCTCCAGGTGGAGCTGTTGTTCACCATCTTAGCTGTAGAGGGCAGTGTCACTGACCCTCATGTGAGATCCGAACTAGGACCGCTGGCATCCCAAGCCAGCGCATAACCAACGTGCCACCCCAGCTAATCTTGATTACTGTGAAATCTCTAAATTATATATGGATGAGATGAATTGTAGGTGTGGAATCAAGCTATTGAGCCTGGCACACGCAGGTTTGAAACATTAAACAGATTCCACCTAACCTCTCCTATTGTCCTCTTAATCCCTGCTTTGCTCTATAGGACAGACAGGCTTCCTGATGGCTGGCCACTCATCTACTTTGTTGTATTATTTTACATATAAGACTAGGCCAGGACTAGGGTGAGGCAAATGGGGTACCTTGTGCCACCCTGAGAGTGATGGCCCCTTCAATTTTATACCCTAGGCACCTTGCTTGCCTCACTTTAGCCCTGAGCCTGATGAAGTAAAGTGCAAAAGAATATGCTTTCCTTGATATTCATTGATCACCTCTAGCCTTTCTTGGATCCCTCTGAGTCATCAGGCCCTCAGGAAAAGTGAAGGCCCAAACCAGACTAGGGTTTTTAAGGCAGAGCTTTTCCCAGGTACTGTGCTACAGATGCAGGTGCCGCTGTGCCCAGATACTGATCTCAGGGCAATTGGAGCTCCTAGGCCAATTGTTTTCAGACCCTGAGCAGATTCTTCCATTTACCTCAGTGTGTAGGATAACCAACTGTCACACACAGTTTGCTCGGAACTTTCTTGGTTTTAGCACTGAAAGTCCCATGTCCCAGAAAACTGCTAAGTCTCAGGGCAAACCAGGATGGTTGGTCCCCCTCCCAGTGTGTCATACCAAAAACCTTTCCATGCCTGTTTCCTCAGAAAAAGGGATGATAGTAGTAACTTACCTCACAGGGTTGTTATGAGGATTAAATGAGTTAGTTTATGTGAAGTGCTTGTCTGGCCCATAGTGTAAGCACTATATAAAAATGTGCTATTATTTGTCTCTTTCATCTGTGCCACATCAGAACAAAGGTTGGGAAGCACTGTTCTAAGGGTTGGTCTTGTAGGTGATGTGCTGACAACATAGGGACATTGCTGTAAACTGGTTGTGAATTGCCCAGCACTCACAGGTTATTGCAGGAGAACTCCACGTTGAAAAAACTAGTAGGAAACAGTCACATATGGTCACTACATTGTGAATCACAGGAAGAGGGTAGGTCTGAAATAGAATCATAGAATGCTATTTTGGAAAACTAGACCAGCTGCCTTATTTATGAATAAGAAAACAGACTCAGAGAGAGTCAAAGACTAGTCTAAGGCCATGAGTCAAGTTTGTGCAGTGCTGAGACTAGAACTTGTGTCTCTGGAAAGTGAGACCTGTGTCTTCCCCTCTACACCATCATGTACAAGCAACAAAGAATGGGTAGGGGATTTTAGTATGATTTCCTAGACGTAGCAGTTTTAAAAACTGGTAGCAAAGGTTATAGCTTATGCCGATATGTCTCTGGCTGGGCTCTTATGAATGCCCTCGAACCGGAGTTCATGTGACTTGTTTCTTGTCAGGTCTGATCATGTCTGCTATCACCGTTCTCATCCTGATTCTGTATTTTGTGATTGACAACTTCGTGATAAACGGCAGACCGTGGCTAACTGAGTGCACCCCCATCTATATCCAGTACTTTGTCAAGTTCTTCATCATCGGCATCACTGTACTGGTGGTAGCTGTGCCCGAAGGGCTGCCACTGGCTGTCACCATTTCACTGGCCTACTCTGTGAAGGTGAGACCGGAATGATGGTTCCTTTAGGACAGAGATGGAGGGGAGAGTGCCATGTAGCCTTTAATAAAAGGAGAGGCCATCTGTGCCCTGTAAACTCTGGGTGGTACCTCATAAGAGCACAAGTCCCTGGCACTGTGGAAGGACCATCATGATCAGGAGCATCAGTGTGTAAGTGATCCAGTAGAATCCAAAGAGGATTCATAAGAATAGTATCCTGCATTTTTGTGTGGGACAAGAGAATGAAATGTGGAGAGATGCTGGCTAGGAAATGGCCTTTGACCTATATTTGGAGGAGCTCAGTTGGTCCCTCTCAAGTCTTTTCTCTTGTCCTCTGTAGAAAATGATGAAAGACAATAACCTAGTACGGCACCTAGATGCTTGTGAGACAATGGGCAACGCCACAGCCATTTGCTCTGACAAGACAGGCACGTTGACCATGAATCGCATGACTGTGGTACAGGCTTATATCGGAGACACCCGTTACCATCAGGTCCCAAGCCCTGATGCCCTCGTGCCCAAGGTCCTGGACCTTATTGTCAATGGCATTTCTATCAACAGTGCCTATACCTCCAAGATCCTGGTAAGCTTTTCCTTTGCCTGGACACTTAGAATGGGCGGTGGGAGAGAACATTAATTTTCCCTGAGACAATTCATTTTCTCTTATTCATTCTGCCTGTATTGCCAGCCCACATCACATTTTCCACTCTTCAGTGAACATGTTTAGGGTAAGACTAGGGAATAATCCATGGGAGTAGATTGGGGGTGGCAGGTAGGAATCTATGGCTGTGAAATGCCCTTCGATTGCTATGTAAAGGCAAAATCTCTTGGGGAGAGAGACCTCATGCTGATAGCAAAATTGAGCTCATCAGGAGTAAAGTACTTACTTTCCAGCAACTCAGGGAGGAGAGTGTTAGAATACCCACACAGGGTGAGCCACCAGCACCAACCCCAGGGCAAACTATAATAAAAAAACACCTTAAGCCCTGGATGTCTGGGGGACCAGTCACCACTGACCACTGTCTGCCTTGAAAAAAAAACAAATGCTGCCCACCCCGTTCCCCACCCCCACCCCCGCCGCCCTTGGGCTCTGCATGTATATGTGAAAGTTTTGAGGGGAGCTCTTTCCTTCCTGAGTTCTCCCCTTGGTCGAGGCATCTTATTCAAAAGCGCCTTTTATGTTGTTCTCTCAGCCTCCGGAAAAGGAGGGAGGCCTGCCGCGGCAGGTGGGCAACAAGACGGAGTGTGCGCTGCTGGGCTTTGTCACGGACCTGAAGCAGGACTACCACGCGGTGCGCAGCGAGGTGCCCGAGGAGAAGTTCTGCAAGGTCTACACCTTCAACTCGGTGCGCAAGTCCATGAGCACCGTCATCGAGAAGCCCGGCGGCGGCTTCCGCATGTACAGCAAGGGTGCCTCCGAGATCATCTTGCGCAAGTGAGCATGCCTTCCCCGCCTTCTTCCCTTCCAGAGCCTCCCTCAGGAGCCTAGGTGCCATGCCCCGTGCTGAACCCACTGAATGATGCACGATTCTCCTTCAGGTAGTGACATCGTAACTAGTATCTGAGCATTTACTTAGGCCAAGCATTGTTTTTAAGTGCCTTGGGTGGCTCGTTTCATTTAATCCTCACAACTCAGTGAAAATAGATACTATTATCATCTCTTTTTTACAGATGAGAAAACAGGTACAGGGAAGTTCAGTAACTTCCTCAAGGTAATACAGCTAATAGTGGTTCAGACCTAGGCCATCCAAGCTTCCATTTCCTAATTTGAAAATAGATAATAATACCCACCCATCTCACAGGTTACTATAATTATATGAGTCAATGTACATAAAACAGCTTGCACACAGCAAGTACTATAAATGTTAGTTCTATGCCCCCTTTTCCTTCTCAACGGTAATTACAGGGAAGTTGCATAACTTAATCAAAGTGTCTAGAATCAGCACAGGTCACTAACAGTTGACCTACGTGGGTATAGGGCCAGTAACTGAATCAGCCAGTACCCCAGCTTGGCTTTAGCCACCTTCTGTCAATGAACACATTCTTGTTGAGCACATCCTATCCACTGAGCACTATTCTAGATACCGGGGACTAAAAAAGTCTCTCTGCCTTTGAGAAGTTCAAAAGAGGAGGTGGTCCACAAATGACTAATCACATATGAATAGGAACAGATGACATGGGTGAATCACACACTCTGCTTATCTAGACCTTATCCATCTCCCGGTCCCTTAGAAAAAGGGACCCAGTTGGATAATGAATAGGGATTCCTGGCCATGGAACAGTGTCTATAAGTAATGCAGAGTTGCCACAACGTCTATAAAAGACTATGGAGTCACACTGGTTGGGAAGAGGGATGCTGCTGTCTAACTGTGCCCCTCCCCAGGTGTAATCGCATCCTGGACAAGAGAGGGGAAGCAGTGCCATTCAAGCATAAGGACCGAGATGAGATGGTGCGCACTGTCATCGAGCCCATGGCCTGTGATGGACTCCGGACAATCTGCTTAGCTTACCGAGATTTCAATGACGTGGAGCCCCCATGGGACAATGAGAACGAAATCCTCACTGAACTGACCTGTATTGCAGTGGTGGGCATTGAGGACCCCGTGCGCCCAGAGGTGAGGCTTTCGCTTGGAGAAGGGGCAAGGACACATGAATGGGAAGTCTTCCAGCGGCCCCTGGCCCATGTGCAGGCCCAGTGTGACCTACAGGGAACCCACCAGGAGTCACGGGAATGAGGGTACTGGCTCTGTTTCTAGTTGTGACCCACACCAGTTACTTAACTGCTTCTCACTTAAAAGTATAGCTGTTATGTGCTTCTGCCTTCACAGAATTGCTGCAGAGCCCTGAACTGATAGAAGGTGGCATTCCTATGGGTAATGCTGTGTTGGGAGGGGAGCATAGGTTTCACTGGCCTTATCATTTTGTTCTTAAGAATAGTTGGGGGCCGGCCGAGTGGTGCATTGGTTAAGAGCTGGTTTGGGGATGCCAGTGGCCCCGGTTCGGATCCCACATATGAGGGCCAGTGACACTGCCCTCTACAGCTAACAACAGCTCCACCTGGAGTGGGCTGTGCGAGCCCCGGTGACGGTGTGCACTGCAGCCCCTGCTGCAGTGGGCTGCCATGGGCTACAGTGAGTGGCCGGCAGCCAGTGTGAGCGGCTGGCAGCCAGCGTGAGCTGCCAATAGCCTCGGTGAGCGACATTCAGAGGCTGGCAACCTATCTGCCTCATCCGGGAAGAGCGCAATGACGATACCAACATGAGCCAGTGAAGCAACATCCTCCGCAACTAGACTGAAGAACAAAAAGACAGCAGCTTGTCTGTTCCCCTTCCCCAACTCCCCAGCGCTGTTCCCCTCCCCCAATTCCCCAATAAAATCTTTAAAAAATAAAAAAGAATAGTTGGGAGGCAGACTTAACCAGGACACCAGCGTTATCTCTAGCCACTTTTCTTTCTTTTTTTTTTTTTTTAAGATTTTATTGGGGAATTGGGGGAGGGGAACAGCATTGGGGAACTGGGGAAGGGAAACAGACAAGTTGCTGTCCTTTGGTTCTTCAGTCTAGTTGTGGCGAACACTGCTTCACTGGCCCATGTTGGTATTATGATCATTGCACTCTTCCTGGCTAAGGCAGATCGGTCTCCGGCTATTGGATGGCAGCTCAGGACAACTCATGGCAGCTCTCGCTGTCTGCCAGCCACTCACGGTAGTTCACAGCAGCCCACTGCAGCCTACACCGTTGCCAGCCACTCATAGCAGCCCAGCTCCAGGTCGAGCTGTTGTTCATCATCTTAGCTGTAGAAGGACCATGTGGGAACTGAACCAGCGGCCCTGCTGCTCACAGCTCACGCTCCCAAGTCACTAACTCTTAACCAACGGGAGTCACTCAGCTAGCCCTGCTTTTCTTTCAATCAACACATTTTTGGTGAGCTTTACTAGAATAGCTGAACACTATTCTCAACTATAGAGCATTGAAAGTTTCTGCTTCTAAGAAGTTCAGACAGATGGGCTATCAATTGTCAAAGCCCAAAGGCATGAAAGGGTGTCATTCGTTTGGGAAAATACAAAGAATTGATATGGTTGGAGCATGGGCCAGGGAGGGTGGAGAATGGTAAAAAATGTCTGTTAGAGGGCCGGCCGAGTGGCGCGGTGATTAAGAGCTGGCTTGGGACGCCAGCGGCCCCGGTTCGGATCCCACATATGAGGGCCGGTGACACTGCCCTCTAAAATAAATAAATAAATAAATAAATAAATAAATAAATAAATAAATAAAATGCTGCTACTAAAAAAAAAATGTCTGTTAGAAAGGAAAGCAGTGACCAAATCTCAAAAGGTCATACATGCCCAGCTAAGTAGCCTAGATTGTAATCAGGAGAATAAGCTGGTTCATGAAGCCAATTTCGCCTTCAATTCATGGTACAATGAGGCAGATTCCAGTGTGAGAATTATGGGTAGGACAGAAGTGCGGTGGCACCAAGCAATGTAAAAATGACCAGACTTAACCTGTGCCCCATGGCACTATTTCTAGTGCTTCTCCTGTCCACAATTAAGGGACAGCTGAACAGGGGCAGCTTCCCAGCATCACCAGCCCTACCTCCTCCTCCTCCTCTTGCCTCACTCTCCACAGGTACCAGAAGCTATTGCCAAATGCAAACGAGCTGGTATTACTGTCAGAATGGTGACAGGAGACAACATCAACACAGCCCGGGCCATCGCCACCAAATGTGGCATTATGACACCTGGGGATGACTTCTTGTGCTTGGAAGGCAAAGAGTTCAACCGACTCATCCGCAATGAGAAGGGCGAGGTGAGTCCTGGGTGGGAGGAACTGAGGCCTCATTTGGCAAAGGAAGGGCCGGTTCTAGTGTAAGGCATCTGGGACACATGGGAGAAAGTGGGTGGTTTTTAAACTAAAATCTATTCATAGTGAAATGTCCCTTCCGCCAAAGCTGCTCAGATGGTAAAATTGAGAGTTCTCATGATGTTCATTCACAAGCTAGCTTTTGAGACAGTGTCACTAACTCTTCATGTCTTTCCATTTTTTCAGTCGTGGGATGATTTTGTACCGATTTCCCTCTACTTCATCCCTCCTGTGTCACTGCCCTGTGACTAACAGTGGCACAGGTTTGTAAGAGGATATGGTCTGGGAGTAGAGCAGACCAAAGCTTCCTGGTCTACATAGAAATCAAACCTAAGACCTCAGAAGCACCACTTTAGTCACTTGAGCCAACAGTTAACCCTGTTCACCTCCTGTCAAGCGTCTAAGAAATAGGGGATAGGCTGCCAGGTAGGGAATTGGGAGGAGAAAGAAGACAAGCAGGGCCTGAGTGGTCACCACCAATGAATCTGCCCTTGGAGAATGAATCCTTGCTTTATCTCCAGTAGAGGCCAGGTTCATTCAACCCCCTGGGTCGTGGAGTACCAGATCTCTCAGCAGTTCAGAGTGTGGAGAAGTAAAAATTTCCTAGATGGCTGTTCCGAGCTTGACTGACAGAGGTGTGGTCTGGTGTTGACAGGTGGAGCAAGAAAAGCTGGACAAGATCTGGCCTAAGCTTCGAGTCCTGGCGCGATCTTCCCCCACGGACAAGCATACACTGGTGAAAGGTAAGGTCAGCTCCTGAGGAGCTGCCTGGGGTAGAGGAAGGCAGGCCAGGGTAGGGACAGATACGAACCATCAGCCAAAGTAACTCTCCTGTCCTGAATAGAGAGGTCCTAGGAGAGCTCTTCAGCACATTGGGAGAACATCCAGTTTAGCAAGCACCTGAACCCCTTGTGAGTATAAGACTTATAATAAAGTTGTTTTTAAACACATCTTTTAATATCTTGTTTGCTAATAATACTATGAGCTAGGCATGGCAGGTTAAATTATACCCATTTTACCAATAAGGAAGTTTGAGGCTGAGAAAACAAATAACCAAACTGCCTAGCTGGTAAGTGGAAATGGTACAGTTTGACCCCAGGTCTCTGCCTTGAAACTATTCAGTGCTTTTTCCACCACGTAATAGTTTCCTTAGGGCATCAGACAGGGTTTCTGATGAGGATAGACTTTCTTAGCTCAGAGTGCTACCCATGAAACAATTTACTGCCGTTGGGTGATAATATAGAACTTCCAGCATAGGGAAGAAAGAAGAAGAAAGGAGTAAGGGAAGTGATAGCCAAGACAAGGGAAGAAGACCAGAAAAGCACCTTTTGTGGGGAACAGGGCTTGCCAAATGGCCTCCGATGGCATATGTGGACTGACTGAGGTGTGTCTGTTTTTCCCAGGCATCATTGACAGCACTGTTGGGGAACAGCGACAGGTTGTTGCTGTCACTGGTGATGGCACAAATGATGGGCCAGCTCTGAAGAAAGCAGATGTTGGTTTTGCCATGGTAAGCAGTTCGACACAGTGTCTCTGTCTGACTGCAAACTAATGGAAGCCAGGATGGGTTTCCTGTACTTTCACACCCTACGTTGTGCTCTCGGACTCCATCTCCCCTAGCTACTTAGCCAATAATAATAGGTATGATGGGGGTAGCATCAAGTATGAAGAATAGATAACACAGGAAGGGAAATCAGGAAGAATCATTACCTAAGAAAGCAAAACCAACTTAAACTTGCCCATGAACGTGGTGATAGTGTCTATCTAGGCACGCTATAGAAAATTCATGTTCCATATGGAACGTGTACTCTGGCCAGCACTGTTTATCACTCTGCTTTTCACTTGTGAGGCTGGGAGTGTCAGAATCACTTGGAAAATTCATTTAGTCACATATTGCAATGTCCCACAATTGGATATGTTAAGTCAGTGACGTCTGGGGTGGGTCCAAGAAATATGTGAGTTTTCTTAATAGGTACATGTTTTGGTTCTGATGTTTAGGGACATTTAGAAGCTCCCAGATTGCAAGGTAAATCCTCACACTCAGGTAGCTTCTGACTGTAAGTCTCCCCTATATATTAAACTGATGATGAGTTTTAAGCAGAAGAATGAAAATCAAGAAGTAATCTGCCTTTAAGGTTCACTCTTTAACCACAACAATAAAAGTTTTTATTCTAGGAAATTTCAAGAATATACCTTAGAGAGAGAGACTAGATTAATCGATCCCCATGTACCTGTCACCTAATATCAGTTATCAACACTTGGCCAATCTCATTTCACAGAAACTGCCCCCTGCACTTCCCCTATCGCCAGCTGAATTATTCTGAAGCAAATCCAAGACATCATATCATTTCATTATAAAAAAAAAAAAAGTCAGTATGTGTCACTGAAACATAAGTATGTAACAATAAAATATATTTAAAAGAATGATAATACCATTATCGTAAAAATTGGTTCATTACTATCATCAGATATCTAGTCAGTTTACATTTCCCCAATTGCTTCATAAATGTTGTTTTTTTAGTTGATTTGTCCAAATAAGATCCATACATTTCAATTGTTTGATATATCTCTTAAACCTCTTCATCTAGAGCAGTAGTTTTTAAAGTGTGCTCCTCCTTCCAGCTGTACCTGGAAACTTCTTTACCTAATCATTTGAATATGCCCATTCTCAGGCCCCACTCCAGTTCTACTAAATCAGAAAGCATGGAGTTGGAACCCAGCAATCTATGTTTTAACAGGCCCTCGGTAATTCTGACACACCCTCGAGAAGCACTGATCTCATAGGATCCCTGTGTTAAGTCCCCAAGACCACCCTTGACATTTGTGGGTTCCCTAGAAGGACTCATGGGACTCAGCATATAGCTATACTCATGGCTAACGTTTAGTCCATTGATATAGTAAGGATATAATAAGGAGGAAATTCAAAGGCAGAGTTTGGAGGGATCCACATGCAGACTTCCTTATGCTGTCTCCCGCCATGAGGGGTCACACAGAGCATACTCATCCCCGAGCAATGAAAGTGCAGCAACATAATTGGGAGGGGGATGGGGATGAGGGAGAAGGGGAAGGGATTAGACAGCAAAAATAGGCAACTACAATATTGCCACTGGGATATGAAAAACAGTTTGGGGAATATAATTAATAATGTTGTAAATATTTTGTGGGGTGTCAGATGGTCATAGGTCTTGTTAGGGAGACCATTTCATGGATGGAGTAGAGGTTTGATCACTGCACTGTATACCTGAAGCAGAGGTTGTATACCTACTGTAATTGAATATATACAGATAGTCACGGGATGTGGATTTTACTGTGGAAGAGAGTCAGAGGAAGAGTAATAGATATATATGATATGGGGGGTAGTGGGGTGGCGAATTGGGGGTGGGGAGTTGTCACTTTGAGGGGTAAAATGTATAACTACTGCACTGGGTTGTACACCTGAAACTAATTAAAAATAAAGAAGGAAGGAAGGAAGGAAGGAAGAGAGAGAGAGAGAGAGAGAGAGAGAGAGAGAGAGAGAGAGAGAGAGAGAAGAAAAGAAAAGAAAAGAAAGAAAGAAAGAAAGAAAAGAGCAGCAACATGTGTGATGCTTCTGCCACGGAAGCCCATTAGAGACAGCCCAACGGGTTTTTATTTGGGTTGGTTATATAGGCACCTTCTGGGCCGGCCGAGTGGCGCAGTGGTTAAGCACTGGCTTGGGAAGCCAGTGGCCCCGGTTCGGGTCCCACATATGAGGGCCAGTGACACTGCCCTCAAAAAAATAAATAAATAAATAAATAAATAAATAAATAAATAAATAAATAAATAAAAAGAGCGGCACCTTCTGCCTAGCACGTACAATTTCAGATTCCCAAAAGGAGAGCAGGTGTTCAATAGAAACCGTATTGTTTGGATACAGTCTAGGCACAATGCATCCCTAATTAATTTTCCGTTAATTGTTGACTGGGAGCATTCTGAGAGCCAAGTTCCCACATGCCAGTCAAGGGCCAACTTTGTAAACAGGCCTTTTAAAGATAGCAGTCTCAGACCTTGAGACTCTTTTCTGTATAATCCCCTGCCATCTTTTTTTCCTAGCTATTTAGTTTTGAAGGAACCAGGTTGTTTGTCTACACAGAGTACCTTACAGCATGGATTTTGTTGATTGTACCCCTGTAATGTCCTTTAACTTCTTCTTTTGTTCCTTGTATTTTCCTGTAAACTAGTAATTAGCTTTAGAAGCAATCAGATTCTAGATCCCTGCATCTGGGGACTTCAAAATGATGATGTTCTGATTTTCTTTACCTATTAGCTTGAATATTCTATTAAAAGAAATGTCCCTGGGCCGGCCGAGTGGCACAGTGGTTAAGCGCTGGCTTGGGACGCCGGCAGCCCCGGGTTCGGGTCCCGCATGTGAGGGCCAGTGACACTGCCCTCAAAAAAAAAAAAGAAATGTCCCCTCATTGACTCTTTGTTTACTCTGAGGTTCAGTTCCTACATGAAAGGCAGATAAAAAGCTTGATTCATTTCCTTTATTTACTAGTTTTCAAAATATTCAAAATAATGAGTTGACTTTTTAGGGTCCTCCGGAAGTGATCAATGAATTGTTTGTTTTTTAAAAACATCATTATGAACTCATGAATTTAAGCATATTTGATGTGTTTTAATCCATTGCCCATATTATTGTTTTGATGTTCCAGAGTTGTCATGTGTGTTTCTTGTCCTAGATCTGGAATCGTCCATTTCTCAAAGGAGTCCCGCTTCATTATAGTGAGAAATGGTATTTAGAGAATACAATGTGATCATCAGGATGTCCCTTACTATGGGGGCCTCTAGGCCTTTTCAGTGGAAAAAGCTAGGAAATATGTCTCTTTTGTGTTTCTGTGTTTTGAAGTAAAATACTTCATGAATTCACATTGGCATCTCCAATTCAAATTTAGAATTATAGAACTCTAACTTCCTAATTTTATTTAATGCCTCTGATTTTATATTTATATCTCCTAAGCTAGCAATTTTGATTTTTAAGGGCATTAACATAATTATTACTTGCTTTATCCTCAGATATGTAATAGTTTCAAAATAGCAACAATAATACAATTACTCTACTAAAAACAGTTATAGATTTTTCTTATAGTACTTTTTATCCCATAGGTATATCCTACTAAGAATGTACTATCAAGTTACTGTGTTTTTTAAAAAGTCATTCGGGACATTTTTCCTTTATGTGGTTGTGCTACCAAGTGGTTACGCCAGTTCATTTGTCATGTTGCTTTCCCTTTTTTTTTTAAAGCTGAGCCATCCTCCCACCTGTTGGCAGCTCAGCGGCTGCTCAGCTCAGGCTGGGCATCGAACTGCTGTTGCTCAGAGCTCAGCTCACACCCTTGAGCAAGCTCTTAACCAACTGAGCCATTTGGCCGGCCCCATGCTTTCCATTTTAAAGATTTCTTTTTAAACTTAATTTTGTGTGGTAGACTCCATAGCTCAGGGGTAGAGCACTGGTCTTGTAAACTTAATTTTGTTTTATACTTGTATAAAGTAGTTATATAATTCTAAGGTCAAATATAGAAAACAAAGTTTTTTCATAGAAATCTAGCTTCTACTCCTATCACCTCCGTCCTGTTGTCTCTCTTAACCCCACAAGTAACTTATTTCTTTAGTTTATTTTGGTTTATCCTTCTGTTTGCTCCTTTAAAAAATAATTAAATGAGTAATATATTTACATCCCACCCTCTAAGAGAAGGGATACTTATCTATAGCATATATATACTATGCACTCTTTTTTTTTCCACCTTGCTTTTTTTCACTTAGAGACTATTCCATGATAGCAAGTATGTAGAGATATTCCTTCTTTCTTTTCCTTCTCTTTTTATAGTGCATGGTACAGCATTGTGTAGATGTATTAGAGAACTTTTTGATGAGAAAACTGAATTGTATAGTTTATCTGATACATATTCATTTGTTGCAATCTGGATAGGAAAAATAATACTGCCAGGTAAAGAAAACAAATAATCTACTAGTGCAAGCCAAATTAATGAATAAGCTCCTCTGGGAGTTACAGGAGTCTCAAGGCGTGGAATTGGAGTATGGGCTGAGAATGTTAGGGACAGCTTTGCAAAGCAAATGGGACATAAAAGATAGGTAGGATTTAAGTAGATGGGGAAAGAGAATTTTCTAGACTTGGGAAAATGGTGTAAGTATTTTGGTCTAAAAATGAATGACAGATTCAGGGAATTGTGAATAAACCAGTGGGATTTCAGCAGAAAGATTATATAAGAGCAGATTGGAAAACACAATAGGGATTCACTTATTGGGACTGACTGCCAGATTAGAAAGGTTACTTTCTAAAGCACCTCTTTCAACCCCTGGTATGTCTATTCAGAAATCTTTAGTGGTCCCCCAGTGGCAAGATTTTGAATAAGGATAGGACATATGAACTGTGCTACCAGACTACTACTCCTAGAAAAAAATGCAGCGTGACTTGAAGGTGTGGGGCAGACAGGGACTTAAGTGAGATATTGGCAGCAGCAAAAGAAATGTGAGAATTTGGAGGTGGAATAGGTAGGACTTTTATTTTATTTTATTTTTTAAAGATTTTATTGGGGAATTGGGGGAAGGGAATAGGGAAGGGGAACAGCCAAGTTGCTATCCTTTGGTTCTTTTTTTTTTTTTTTTAAAGATTTTAAAGATTTTATTGGGGAATTGGTGGAGGGGAACAGCGTTGGGGAATCGAGGAAGGGGAACAGACAAGTTGCTGTCTTATTGTTCTTCAGTTTAGTTGCGGAGGATGTTGCTTCACTGGCCCATGTTGGTATCGTCATTGCGCTCTTCCCCGATGAGGCAGATCGGTCGCCGGCCTCTGGGTGTCGCTCATCGCGGCTATTGGCAGCTCACGCTTGGCTGCCAGCCGCTCACGCTGGCTGCGGGCCACTCACTGCAGCCTATGGCAGCCCACTGCAGCAGGGGCTGCAGCCTACACCATCACCGGGGCTCGCACAG
The DNA here is from genome assembly GCA_033961575.1 of Aselliscus stoliczkanus. Taxonomy (NCBI): domain Eukaryota; kingdom Metazoa; phylum Chordata; class Mammalia; order Chiroptera; family Hipposideridae; genus Aselliscus; species Aselliscus stoliczkanus. Next base: position 79,918,782 of record CM066739.1, on the reverse strand, counting down.
CCCAGCTCCAGGTGGAGCTGTTGTTAGCTGTAGAGGGCAGTGTCACTGGCCCTCATGTGGGATCCGAACCGGGGCCGCTGGCATCCCAAAACCAGCACTTAACCAATGCGCCACTTGGCTGGCCCTATCCTTTGGTTCTTCAGGCTAGTTGTGGAGGACATCGCTTCACTGGCCCATGTTGGTATTATGATCATTGCGCTTTTCCTGGCTGAGGCAGATCGGTTCCCAGCCATTGGACTGCCAATCACGGCGGCTCACTGCAGCCCAGCTCCAGGTTGAGCTGTTGTTCACCATCTTAGCTGTAGAGGGCACAGCGTCACCGGCCTATGTGGGATCCGAACCGGCAGCCCTGCTGCTCAGAGCTTGTGTCCCAAGCCAACTCTTAACCAACGAGCCATTCAGCCAGCCCTAGATGGGACTTTCAATTGGTTTCTAAGGTGGGGGAGTAGGAGGGAAGAGAGAAAGGAATATCAAAGATAACGGTGATTTGCAGGCTGGGTTCAGGAGTAAGGTGGTGGCATCAGGACCCAAAGCTCTTTTATGTAGAATGACAGTGACCCATTGTCCCTTCATTTTCTTTGGGAGAGAAGAGAACTTAAAATAATCCTGTGCTTTGGTCTTTAGTATTTATGTGGCTAGTGTGCCCCCTAGTGTTAGGCCTGGTTCTGAAGCTTCTTGGAGGTTAGGAAATGGGAGTCTGGCTGGGTTCAGAATGTAGGTAACTCTTGCTTCCTCCAGTTCCTCAGTTTTCCTTCCTCTTTCTTACCCCAGGGTATTGCAGGCACAGATGTGGCAAAGGAGGCATCAGACATCATCCTAACAGATGACAACTTCACCAGCATCGTGAAGGCGGTGATGTGGGGACGAAATGTCTACGACAGCATCTCCAAGTTCCTGCAGTTCCAGCTCACTGTCAATGTGGTGGCTGTGATTGTGGCCTTTACTGGAGCCTGCATCACTCAGGTGAAGGGAGTGTGTGAGTTTGTGTGGTGGCTGAGATGGAGGAATGAGGCAGGGGCTAAGCAACGTGGGGAACGGGCCACAGCATAGTATGTCTGATGAGGAGTAAGGGCAGTTTCCCCAGTCGTGTTGGGGCAGGAGGTAGGTCTCCCTAGGATCACTCTCTCCACCCACTCATGTGGGGTGATGATAATTTATCTGCTTAACTTAGCACTTTCATTGTCAGCCACTGTGCTGAGCACTTTTGTGTATTATCTCTGTTCTTCAAAAACAACATTGCAGTGTCAGTATTATCCTCATTTGACAGGTGAGGTACCCAAGACTTAAAGAGGTTAAGTAACGTTTTCAAGGTCACTCAGCTAATAAGTGGCCAGACCTGAAGTCTAGGTAGATGGCAGGAGCTAGGCCATCTCAAGTACAGACGTAGGCTGATGAGTAATGAGTGAGGTGGCGGAGGTTTCTGCAGAAAACTACAAGGACTGGTTCTTCTTCCCACCAGGATTCCCCATTGAAAGCCGTGCAGATGCTGTGGGTTAATCTCATCATGGACACGTTTGCCTCGCTAGCCCTGGCCACAGAGCCTCCTACAGATTGTCTGTTGAAGCGTCGCCCTTATGGCCGAAATAAGCCTCTGATCTCACGGACTATGATGAAGAACATCTTGGGCCACGCAGTTTATCAGCTCACAGTCATCTTTCTGCTTGTCTTTGCTGGTGAGCCGAGGTGGGGATGGGGGCAAGGCGACAGCTGGGGTGCTGGATGGTGATGAGGCGAGAATGACTGAAGGCAAAAAGCAACAGGGGAGCAAGCTGAGCACAGACTAGGAGTAACAGCAGCTTCACTTACTGAGTGCGTCCTCCGTGCCCGCTACAGGGCACGTTATGCTAGTTTCTATGCTTCTTTTAAGAATTTCACAAGGATAGACCTTCATTATGCCTTTTTTTGTAGATGATAAAACTAAAGTTCAGGTCCCATAACAGTGGCACTAAGATTCAAACCTATGTCTGCCAGACTCTAGTACACATAGTTTTACCACCATGCTGCATGGGAGAAGGCAGATATTAACGGTGCAAACTGAGAGAGAGGATCAGATATGTTGAGACCAGGGCTAACGTTAAAAATATTTGCTAACTAGCGTCGCTCAGATACTGACATTAGAGAGGACACCAGCCATCATCACCCAGGATGGCCAGACCAGCTTGTTCTGACCCAATATGAGCCCTCGTTGAGACCATCCTGACCCGCCAATGCTTCCCCTCCCCCTACCAGGTGAGAAATTCTTTGACATTGACAATGGGAGGAAAGCGCCTCTACATTCCCCACCCAGCCAGCACTACACCATCATTTTCAACACGTTCGTGCTGATGCAGCTCTTCAATGAAATCAACTCGCGCAAGATCCACGGAGAGAGGAACGTCTTTGCAGGCATCTTCCGCAACCTCATCTTCTGTTCTGTGGTCTTGGGCACATTCATCAGCCAGGTGAGCTGGGGTAGGAGGTCTGAGGTGATACAGGCCAGAAACTGGGAGCCAGAAGCACCCAGGAAAAGGAGTGAGGAAGTCATGGGGACTTGGGCTGTGAGGTGAACACTTGGGGTTCCCCCTTGGCTTTCATTGGCATGTTGCTCTAGAATTGGAGCCCACTGTGTCAAGTGCTCCAATGCCAGGCAGCATGATGGTAGCAAATAAAATAAGACTTGTAGAATCCTTTCATTGTCTTTCTAAAACCCAGAAATATCACAATGTGACCCAAGAGGAGAGTGTCACTCTTCTCCCCACTTTCCATGCTAGCATACATGAAATGTGCATGCACATGCTGCAGGGGCCCTCTCCCTTCCCTGCCCCTTCGTTTTGAAAGGGTTCTTGGTTGAAAACGCTGTACAGTTAACAGAGAAAGAGAAGCGATGGCATGGTGTCATCCATGTAGTTGACAGATAAACCTGGCTTGGGCTCCTCCTGTGAGAACTGGGGTCAAGAGCATGGCTGTCCTAGTGATAGGAAGATTGAGCCTTTCCTTCTTGCCCTAGTCAGAGGTATACTTTAAACATCTGCAGATACAAGAGATTAGGCACTCACTGTATAACAAAGGAGCTCCTGCCTCACGCCTCAACAGGGCACCTCCCTTATTTGCCCCTATCTTCAGTTCCCCTTCTCCATCACTGTGCCTTCTCTTTGTCATCACTGACTGCTCCCACGTTAATAATTTGCATAGTAGCTGTGTCTGTCTCCCCTTCTGGATTTCTTCTTTCTCCTTTCCTAACAAGCAGATCAGGACTTGCACCACAAGGATCCTAAAAACGGGGGTGGAGGTGGGGGGCGGTTACCTGGCTCTGATGGCGTTGGCTGGAGGGCTAGCTCTCTGTCACTCCCCTCCCTGATGGTGGGCTGCCCCTTCTCTGTTCTAGATCATCATCGTGGAATTTGGGGGTAAACCCTTCAGTTGTACGAGGCTCACACTGTCCCAGTGGTTTTGGTGTCTTTTCATTGGTGTTGGAGAACTGCTGTGGGGCCAGGTAAGTCCTGTCCGCCTTCCTGTGCATTCACACAGCCAGCAGGCCTCTTCTCCTCCCTCCACAACCCCCAAATGTTCAAGTCCTCGCCATCTAGTTGGATCCCAGGGTGGAATGTTTAGTGCCCACCACTTCACAGGCTTCAGATCTCTTCTCTAGCCAGGCCTGGAGGCAGGCGAATCCCTTAGCTTGTCTGCGATGGGAGAGGAAATTTTCTTTTTTTTTTGAGGGTAGTGTCACTGGCCCTCACATGTGGGACTGAACCGGGGCCGCTGGCTTCCCAAGCCAGCGCTTAACCACAGTGCCACTCGGCCGGCCCAGGGAGAGGAAATTTTCAATGGAATTTTGTTTAAAAAAAAAAAAAAAAAGTAAGGGTCTTAGAGGTAGAAGAGTTTACAAAGTGTATGTCTTTATTCTAGTGAAACTGCAGTCTGGCTCTGGCTACTGTGCTGACACAGTTTAAGGCTCCCCCACCTCCTGTGTTTCTCACCATGGCCTTATCTGGGTAGAATGCTTGACTCCGACCTAAAATATTGGGTTGTCGGAAAAGTCATGACGCATTTTTACAACGAAAAGCAGAAAAAATACGTCATGACTTTTGTGTCCACCCAGTGAAATCCAGACTCTCAAGAGAAGGAGTATAGCATATGGCTGAGAGCAAGGATGTGGGATCGACTGCCTGGATTTGTATCCCAGCTCTCCTTTTTACAAGTTGAACTTTGAGCATGTTTCTTTTTTTTTTTTTTTGAGGGCAGTGCTACTGGCCCTCACATGTGGGACCCGAACCGGGGCCACTGGCTTCACAAGCCAGCGCTTAACCACCGCGCCACTCGGCCGGCCCATTGAGTATGTTTCTTAACCACTCTACGCCTCAGTTTCCTCAACTTAGGATAACAGGATTATTGTTAATCATTGTTAATCAGCAAATCAGTTACTATACAGAAATGACTTAACAATGTCTAGTACCCTGTAAGTACTCAATAAATGTTAGCTGTTTATGTTATAATAATATCATCAGGTCTGGTGAGAGTTTCAGTCCTTCCCTAATACCACTTTGTAAGTCCTCTTCATCCATCGCTCTGCTTTGCCCAACCTCAGGTCTCTACTGAATGGTGCCCAGCCACTTAGGTAATAGAGGCTTTGCTCTAATTGGCCCCAAAGAGTCCTCCCTGGGGCTGCAGGCCTTCCCCCCAGAGACCTGCTAGTTGTTTCTTTCATACCTCGTAGATGCCGCCCTGATTAAGCCTCATCCCAGTTCCTAACCCCTGTACCTCCACTCTGTTCCATTTGCGGAAGTTCATTTATCATTGGGGTCCCTAACACAGCTTATACTCCGGTGGAGCTCAGCTGTTTCACTACTGTTTGAAACGCTCATCTGTCTAGTCTCACATGTGACTATGTGACTTTGATGCCAGATAACAGCCTTCCTTCTATATCATAGCAGCTCCTTCCAACATCTGAAAGCAGAACTTTGACATTCTTTCTATTTCAAAATATTTGGGTCCATGTTGGACTGCCCACAGCCCCTGTTTGCCCCGTTTCTACTCCTTATGTTTTAAAGGGGAATTGATTGACAGGTACTAAGCTCACCAAGTGATTTATTTTGTTGTTTTTTTGTTTTTGTTTTTGTTTTTAGCTGAGCCATCCTGCCACCTGTTGGCAGCTCAGCGGCTGCTCAGCTCGGGCTGGGCATTGAACTGCTGTTGCTCAGAGCTCAGCTCACACTCTTGAGCGAGCTCTTAACCAACTGAGCCACTTGGCCGGCCCTCCAAGTAATTTATTTTGAACAGCAAGCCCAACCTACTGCTCTGTGGCTTCTGGTAATACTCATATGTCCCTTCTTCCATGGCCTGTCCCATATACTTCCTCACCCCAAGCCCAAGAAGACTTTTAGCAACCTTTGACTCTAGTTTTATAACACAAGAATTACTTTGCATGTGGTAACTAAGAAAGGCCTCATACTTTTCCAGCACCCTCTCTACCCTTCACTCACGCGCATGCAACATGACCATCCTTCCCCAGACTTATTTTCCCCCAGGTCCTGGTCTCTGTCCCTTCCTACTATGTGCCATGCATCATATATAGGTCTACTTTTCCAAAAAGACACGTGGCAAAATGGAAAGGAAGAACTGAAACAGAAGGATCGACAATGAAGTATATAACTAGGCAGATGGCTGGTCAAATTGTAGAACATAAGTTCTCATTTGGATTGCCGCAAATACAGAAAACCTTCCTGGGGTCCCAACAGCTGGCAGGCACGTGGTAAATGCTGTTTGCATGGACTAGTGCTTCTCCCTCTGTTCTCCCAGTGGGAAGAAGGCCAAGAGTAACCTACCCCAGGGCCTGGCCCATGTAAGTTGCGTGACAGTTCCTCACCCCAATTCTGGTGTCTCCCCTTTTGCTTCACCTATTCTCAGGTAATTTCCACCATACCTACCCAATCCCTGAAGTTCCTAAAGGAGGCTGGGCATGGCATCACCAAAGAGGAGATCACCAAGGATGCAGAGGGCCTGGATGAGATTGACCATGCAGAGATGGAGCTGCGCCGAGGCCAGATCCTCTGGTTCCGGGGCCTGAACCGTATCCAGACTCAGGTACTCTGACAGTGGCCTAGCCTCACCCGGGAAGAAGAAATCTCTCCATCTTGGAAGGTGTTGGGAGGGCATCAATTTTTGGTAGCCAACGCCTCTTCCCTTCCAAGGCCCACTAGTAGAGGGCAGCCCTACCTCCCTAGCTTCAGGGCAGATGGGCAGAGATAGCTGCATGGGCTCATCTGAGGGGAGAGTGGTCATAAGGTCTAGAGCGGGGGACACTAACTGTTAGCATTTGGCTTTGGGTTAACCAACCCTTTAGCTTTGGGTTGGTTCTAAAGCCTACTTTCCCACCCTCCATCAGGTTGGGCAAACTGCCTGCATGAGGTCTCTTGCAAGCACTAGACCTAACCCAGGGTGGGATTAGTCTTTCCTTTCCATCAGAAGGAAGGAGTTAGACAGCTGACACTTAATGTACATCCTCAACTGCTCTGACTGCTGTTCGAGTAATGCAGATGTTACCTGGAGGGGTCTTTGTAAAAGAAACTCACCCTCCTATCTTCCCCAATTGAAATTTAAGGACATGTTGGGGAGTGATGGCTAAGTGTGTATAAATGGCAACAGTCTCAATGCCTGAGCATCTTTTGCAGGATTCAGACTTGCTTCCCAAAAAAAGGAAGAAGCTATAATTTCTTCAAATTTTCCTTTCTTGCCATTTCTCAAATGGGAAAGAAACTGCTCCTGCTGGTCTTAAATCCCCTGCCTATAACCCGACAGAAACTTTTTTCTCCCACTTCCCATGCACCTGTACCTACCTTCTCCTGGGTGAATTGGGCTGGGCTAGGCATCCCATCCCTTTCCCTGTTCTTGCCCCATATACCTCAGTTGTCTTAGTCCTGAGATTTCCCATCTCTAGAAATTACATTCCAAGATCTCAAGGGTGCTCCCCAGAGACCAGGCCTGTTCGTCTCTGCTGATTGGCTGAAGATCCCGGAAATAAATTTCACTGTAAAATTAACCTTGCGGATGTTTAGAAAGTTCCCTAGTCAAGTCCATCTCCACTCCTTATTGCATGGAGAAGAGAGGTGTGATGAATATTCTAAACTAAATATCTGCTGGGAACTTGTCTCATAGGCAAGACAACAGATGGAAGTGGGAAAGAGGGGCCAGGTAGGAAAACACTGGGATTCCTTTCCCCTCTCTTGAGTTCCTCAACCCAGAGAGGTGAATTCCCACAGGTGTTGCAAAACCTGCCTCAGGACCTCCAGAGTTGCCACGCCTGCCCCACCCCCTTTCCAGGCTGCTGAGCCCATCCAATATAAGGGCCTCATGTGCCCAGAATCCTGCACCTTTGGCTCCTATCACTGAGGCCCTGGTGCTTTCCTTTAGGTTTGCTCTTTTCAAAATAACCTGTCTGCTTTTCTTCCCTTCAGGATCCTCTGCCTCCTCTTCTACTATGTGATTTCTTTCCTAGCCAGGATTTCCTCATTCCAATGCCTCCTGGTTCCTGGTCAGTTTTCTCTCCTGGGGGCCTGAGATTCATGGATCTTCCTTCCCGGCTCCACTACCAATTTCCACTCTCGACTGTATACCTCTCTGTTTAGTTTCACCGCCTGCATAGCTTTAGGAATACTATCTTTCCCTATTGGAGCCTGAGGCAGTTGGGCCAGAATGGCATTAAATCCTGAACTTAGGCAGCCAAGGCAACCTGTTAAAGATGCCAGAAGGACCAAATTCATGCCATTGTAGTGTGCACCTAACTCTATGAGCAGATGAGGCTGACTATGCCCCCCTACATCCGAACACCTGAAGCTCTCTCCGGGCACAACTTTTCAGCCTCAGCAGGGTTCTAACAAAATCTCCTGCCACCTATGTTGATCTTTATTGTCATTCTCACTGCAACACTTAGGGGTGGGAGATGTTGCCAAGCTATTGTCCCATCTTGGTCTCTTCAGTTTGGGGAGAGCTAAAAAGCATTAGAAAGCAGAAGTTTCAGAAACAAGGGCTAGAATCTTGGGAAGCTAAACCTGGGATCCAATTTCATTGTGGAGATTGAGATATCTCGTAACCCTAATAAGTATGAAGGAGGATGTCTCTATAGCCCCTTCTTCCATGTAGCTGAACCCTCCCCACATGGAAACCCTTTCCTCCTACAGGATCAGGCTCCTCTCTCCCCTGGAACTGAAAACTGTATAATGTAATGAAGGGGTGGTGTTTTAGCTCAGAACCCAGAAACTAGCCCTGAACAGGTCATGGCTTCTCAGGAAGATTCACAAATAAGAATAACTGTCTGACTCACAAGATGCCCGCTTGCCCACCTCCTCCCCTGGGGAAATGAAGTCAGATGAGTGGAATCAGTACCTTTCCTGCATTCCTGGGAGATTGGCCCTTGGTTTTAAGCATGTGAGCATTTTTAAGAGAGTTCTGCCAGATTCTGAAGGGTAAAGGAATTGCTTTTGATTTGATCTTTGTTCCTTAGGAGTCAGGGATAAAGATGGTGGGTTTGACCGAGGCCCTAGACCCAGACCATTGAAAACAAATGGCATGAATTGCCTCTATCTCAGATATCTAAGTAGCACTCTGGAGACCGGAGACCACTGTCTAGGGGCAGACTTGCAGCCTCTCACCACCCACCAACTACCAACAATTCTTTCTGCCCCTCCCTCACTCTAAATGCTGAGTTATTGTCAGCATTTCTGCTGAACTTTTCCAGTACGTTACTCCAGTACATTAATGCAGCTAGAGGCATTCTTTCTGAAGAGCCTGGCCGTTAGATTCTTGAGGTCCATTTTTGAGCCCTGTCCACTTTAGCCCAAGGAAAGGGTGTCTCAGAGAAGAAACCCAGAAGAGGGTAAGCCCAGCAAATCATAGTCAGGAGCTTTTCCACTATGGTTACCTATATATGTCACCTACTACATGCCTCTGTTTTTTCTTTAAATATATGAGTTATTTTCCTAGAAAATCTGTAAAAATGAAGTCAATTTAATTGGGTTAGAGGTTCCTGAGCCTCAAAATTCAGTAATATATACTTTGCCTTCTGTCTTAAATTGTATGCTTTATTTTTTTTTAATGGTATAGGCCAAAAAAAGAATAAGCTGTCGTTATCCGTAAGGAGTCATGGGGTGTGGATGTCCCTTTACATTTTAGATACTTTTGAGCACCAGTATACCTAAAATGTCCTTCATTGGCTAAAAGGGAAGAGCAGACTGGCTTCCGCCTGGGTGTTTGGACTCTATGGCAAATTGTTCCTTAAATGAAGTGTGACCCTTGCTGTGTGTGAGGGCATCTCCTTCTCCAGCTTTCCATCTCCCGTGCCCTTGGCCCAGCTCCTTCCATCTCCCTTCCCTAATCCTCCAGCACCCTCCCTTCCTGTTTCTTCACCTCTCTCTGACTGTGGAGCAAAGCTGTTTCACTCTCTGATTCTTTACAGATCGACGTAATTAACACATTCCAGACGGGAGCCTCTTTTAAGGGAGTCCTAAAGCGACAGACCATGGGTCAACACCTTGATGTAAAACATGTTCCTAGCTCCTCCTATGTAACAGTTGCACCAGTCAAATCTCCCCCCACCGCTTCTGTTGCTGCTGCTGTCTCATCTCCTACTCTGGGCAGTGAGTGACAGTCTATTATGATGCATGATTTGCTAAAATGGCCACAAGAGAGCACGCGGCATCCATTTTAACCAACCATGGTTATATTCCTTTTTGGTTTTCACTGTGATCTTGGACTTAAGGGAAGACAAGTGGGACCAAAATCCCACTCCCAAACCAGGCTGGGTGCCCTTTTATTTTACTTACTTACTTACTTACTTACTTTATATATTTATTTATCTATTTATTTGCTTATTGATTTATTTTTAATATTGAAAAGTTATTAAACCATAACTATTTTAAAGACAACAGTCCTGTTTTCTGATTGTTCCTTGGCATTTCTTGCTTCTTCCTTGAGTTTTTTGGTCTTGCTTTATTTTATTTATTTATTTGTTTGTTTATTCGTTTATTTATTTATTTTGCTTTGTTTGGATATGTTGTGTTGTCTGCTTCTTTCTACTGCTCCTTTGAGCCTCAACTCTTATCTCCTAAGGTTAGGTATAAGGTTAGGCCAAATGAAAACCCAGAAACTCTTAGTCTGGGGGCAGGTTTGAGGTCTCCTGAGAAAAGGTATGAAGGGAGCTATTGTTTCTATTGTTTTGTTTTACCAGTAGATCTGTCATAATGGAGCCATTATTGAACTTGGCCACTAATAATAGTTCTTTTGGCTACCACTCTATCGTTAGCTGGCAGTATTGGCATATAAGTTACAGGTGAATGTGAAGAAACAAAGGTGTTCAGTTCAGGGCTGAGCTGCCCCATTGTCTTACTTTTCAGGGACTTTAAACCAAATAATTCACATCTGGGTAGGAGAAATATATGAAAAGTTAAAAATAACTTACTTTTCTTACTTAACCTGTTTTTTTAAGGAATTTCTAAAGAGCAACTTTTTTCTTCTTCTCCTCTCCTCTAGGAATAGAATAGAAAAATAGAAGCAGGAAGTTTGAAAATCATTGTCTCACTTATAGCAAGCTCTTCGTATCTTATTTTATGCATAGAGTTTTAGGAACCCCTTTCTCAACCCGCCTGCCCCTTGGCATGCTGTCCACATTCAATCTAAGATCTGGTGGTCCCATTGGTAGATTATTGGATTCTTGCTAATGCTTATACCTTCATATTCCTGGTCATTTTACTTCCCCAAATAGGACACAGAGAAGAGAGAAAAGTCTCTTTGCTGAGTGTGCTATTATAGTATTTGATGGGGAAGGAGTCTCTGTATTAAGTGTATTGTGGGCTTCAAATATCTGTTTGTCTTGCCCTTCCTCCCAACCGCCCCCCACTCCAACCCTGGGATGGGGTATGAAGAAAGAACAGTTGCACTGTCTCTGGTTCACATGATTGTGAGCTGCATACGTTAACCAGACTTAGATTATTTATTGTCTTTTTAACCAACTGTAAATGTTCTCATGTGAGGTATGGGGGTGGGGTGGGGTGGAGTTTTATATTTAAAGATACGTATTTCTTTAAGCCCAAAGGCAGTCACAGAACTAAATAAGTCTTACCTTGCAAATATCCAAGAGCCTCTTGTTCTGTTCCTTCCATATTCCTCTCTTATTTCCATTTTTGCCATGTCCTTCTAACTAGTTTGTGTTCTTTTTAAATCATGCCTCTCTGTTAGGTAGGATTAGTGTCAGATATTCCCAGCGATTTGAAGGTAGAAGGAGACTAAACAAAAGACAGAGCTTATTAGACTCCTGTGGAGTTGCTGGTAGAGGGTGTGCTGCAAACCATCAAAGACTAGAGAATAAGTCAGGAGAGATAGGCCACACCTGCTCTTTCTCCAGCTGTGACTTCTTCCCTGGAGGTCCTAGAAGTTATAGTTATGCATTTTAAAACCCCCTTTCCCATTCCAGATCGCCAAGTGAATTCAATTATTTATCTAATCTTCAGTAGATACATCTCTAAGATTTCCCTCTATAGGAAAGCCCTAATCCCTTCTCTTCCCCTGGTTTCTGAAAATGGAGAAAACTACAAAATACAAGCTGAGGAAATGAAGTCATCACCTGCCCATTCATTGAGCTCTGGAGAGTGAGTGGCTCTTAACACTCACACCTAACCTAAGGTCTAGCCTATTTGGGGCTCCTGAGTTATGAGAGTTGCCCTTCAATCAGCCACTTCACCTATAGGACAGGGGCCACAGAAGTGACATTTCCCAGAGGTTTTGAGAAATGATGACCAGGGAAGAAAAGGTTGATTGGTTGAGTGGAGAGTGCCTAAAGCTTTCACAGCACCCATTTCACTAGCTATGTCTTGTTCTCCATACACTGCTCATTCATCAGGAATGCATCAGGAAGGGAAGAGGCCACCAGTTGGGGTGGCTTGGTGATGGTGTATCTGTGCGGTTGTTCATCAGCATGTGTTATATTCTCTGAGGCCAGTGTCGGGAGCATTCTGGCACAGCCGTGTGCCCTCTACCCTACTCATTCTTCTCTCCACCCACCAAGCCACTAGATGGTACTCCTTAGCTCTCTGTCTCCTCTTCACTTGAGCTTCCCTTGCAGGTGACTGGTTTTCCTTTAGATTCCAGAAGTCCTGCAATCTAGCCGGATGACTGTTCCTTGCACCCCCAAAGAAGACATTTTCCATCCACCCATCCCCAATTCACTTTTGTCTCCCTTATTGTTTACCTGTAACAGTGTTATGATCACCCCCACAGGTGAGAGGAAAAGCCAGCAAACAGGGCCCCAGATGCTCACTCCAACCCCAATTTTTAAAAATCTGTTTTTTACATTAGACTTCACATATAACTAATTTAATAAAGTATTCAATTGCTTTAAAAAAAAGAAGCAGGAAGTTTGAAAATCACTGATATTGAAAATCAACTGGTGATATAAAGGGACCTGTTTTCCTGTAGCAATTACTAGAAATTATGAGATCTCAAGAGCAGGTGAAAACTGAAAACTATGGGCTATGTTGTCACTCCTACAGAGAGTGACATAGCTTTGAACTCATCTCTTGACCAGGGCTAAGGGAGAAGGCCTTGGGTTTGGGTTTACTTAAACCAAGTTGCCTTGCTCCAAGTTTGACGTAGATTGGTTAAAACTTTGGACCTCCTAAAGATCAGAGGGAGCCTCTATTCCATCTGATATAACTTAGATCTGGAACAAAGAGAGCATGACAGTTAAAATGTACCCATCAGATGGTCAATGAGAATCACAGAAGGATGGAAAATTAGGTCCCTACTTTCTGTTCAGCCTGGTGACTGTGTGCCCACATTCCTTGATTCTTCTTGGCTGAGGTGTTGAGCTGATGCATTTTTTTTTTTTTTTTTGAGGGCAGTGTCACTGGCCCTCATATGTGGGACCCGAACCGGGGCCGCTGGCTTCCCAAGCCAGTGCTTAACCACCGCGCCACTTGGCCGGCCCGAGCTGATTCTATTGAATGGCAAAGAATCCTTTGCCTCCTAAGCTCTGAGCACCCTCAGTCCTGGGTGGGTCTGACAGGCTGTCGTAGAGTGAGGCAAAGAAAGCCTTAGCCCGAAGAGACACAACTTGAGTCAAACTTCTTTGCACATTATTTTTGAAGACTCTATGCAGTGATAAGAAGCACTGGACAGGCTAGCCAACCAATTTATTTGCCTGACTCTGTGCACTCTGCTGTTTCCACACTCTTGCCCCTTCTCCAGGAACATATTCTTTGCTTAAACAGCAGAAGGATGAAAAAGGTGTCCCACCCCAACATTCATTATTCCTCCCTATACCCCTTTGTACCTCAACAGTGTCTTCTGTGTTACTCCCATTCTTTTCCAAGGGAAGAATTTTTGGACAAGAGTAGGATGAGCCTTCTCCCAACAACAAAAATCCTATAAATGCTTTCTCTTCCCCTGGCGTCCCTCTCCAACCTTGGGATCCAACCTTCTCCCCCACATCCCAGTCCTACTAATGCAGGTTCTAAACCACCCCTCAAACAGGCCTGCAATTTAGAAAAGCAGGCTGCCAAAGGGTGGGTGCCTATGGATAAGACAAAGACTGGTCATAGGGATCAATTAAGGTCAATTTTTCCCCCTTTCTCTACTTTGACTGAATCCCTCCCTTTCTGTACAGCAGAACAAAGACTTTGACACTTAACAGGGCAATGCATTTTCCTTTGCCCAGTAAAACTACAAATTGTTTCCTTTCCTCCATCTTTTTCATCCACCCTATCAGAAAAGACATTTATTTGTAGCACTGCCCCCTGGATTGGATGGTTTCTCTCCTGGTCCTATCCTTTCCTTTCTCCACATAAGATCATGCGTCTCATCCCAATTTAGAAACAGCTGGAGAAGACTGAATACCTGGGCACAGTTGCCGAGTATCAGAGACATGGGCATACATCTGAGTTGTGAGAGCCACGTCTTCTCTCAGTAGTCAGGAGGAAGGTGTCTTTTGATACCTTTGATACCTGTATTTTATCCATATCTTCCAGGGAAAGGACAGAAGGAGGGGACAGTGTAGACATTGTGGGTTATAAATATATACATGTTTCTTGATAAAAGAGCAATTATTTAATTGGAGTTTATGGGTCAATTTCTTGCATGCTGCTGACACATATGAAGACTGGTTTGCCTGCCTTGCTGCACTGTATTCATGGTCACTTAGCACCCACAGCATACTGTGTGCGGATTGGTATGTGTTTGGCTCTTTGAGGGTTTTAAACAGATAACTACAGTGTGTAATTTATCCATTTCACATTCACAAAATGTTTGGCCTCAACACAGAAATCCACGTCTGAATTGTCTTTTTAAATTTGGCTGTTAATTTGCACCTAGTTCCAATGTCCTTGCCCTCCATTCAAAAGAACTAATGAATCTTTTTGTTTTCTATTTCATTTCAAGAGTGGATTGTCTGAGAATGCTAACTTTGCTTTGGGTTTTCTACTTTTTTTAATGCAGCTTTTGAAACATCCTAGATGTTTGCCATTACTCACCCCACCCCACCCCAATGCTTGAAATTTGAGCCACATAAATGTTTTTAGTGTTCCATGATCTTTTCTTATATGTATGTTTTTTGTTATTGATCAGTAATGTTCTGTAGCCTAGGTTTTGTTTCTCTCCTCAAACCACAAATTTCTTGTTTTACTGGCCAATTCTCATCTCTGTATTTTCTCATCCTTGTTTCCTTCCCCCGGTATAGATCAAAGTGGTCAAAGCATTCCATAGTTCCCTCCACGAAAGCATCCAGAAACCCAAGAACCAAAACTCCATCCACAACTTCATGACCCACCCTGAATTTGCCATAGATGAGGAGCTTCCACGAACACCACTTCTGGATGAGCAAGAGGAGGAAAATCTTGAAAAGTTTTCTAAATGTGGGACTAGGGTGCTCCTGTTGGATGGTGAGGTCACTCCGTACGCCAACAAAAACAACAATGCAGTGGATTCCAGCCAGGTGCAAATCGTTGCCTCCCACCTGGACAGCCCTGTACACAGCCTGGAGACATCAGTTTGAACTTCATTTGCTGACTCCCATTCCTGCTTTCCCTATTTCCTGTTCATCTCTCATCTATAAGATGATGATGGAGTTTTTTACTGTCATGTCAGCTGCTCCCAAGTATGTGTGAGCCCCACCTGACTAAGAGGAAGCAAGAGAATAGACCTAAAAGGGATCTTGACTTAAACTTGAGCTGGGGTTTGTAGCAAGACCCAGTCAAACCCCAGGTAGTGAATGGTAGAATCTACTCCTTGGGTGTATCAGTTGTTATTTTTAAAGAAATGATATGATCCTCTTGGCATCTACCCTAATCCAAATTCTCCCCCAGTATTCATTCATACATATGTTGCCATCTCTTGACTTATTTTTTTTTTTTAACCCTATGAGTCTATGTCATTTGTAACCCCAGTTGAGGGTTCAGAGAGACAAATATTCTCAAATGAAATGTGTGGAGGTAGGAATGGAATGTATAGAATTAGCCTATAGACTGATTGTTTTTAAAACAGTTTTCCCATTTTGAAAACATAACCCTCTAGCTCTTTCTACCCTTCCAGTCAAACCTCCCTAAGATCTTTTGACCATTGTCTTCCTTACCTTCACTCTTTTTTTTTTTCAAAGCTGCGAGGATAAAGAAAATGGAAAGGACCTGGATGACTTGAGTCAACTTTGACCATTTTCCCTTCTGGCCCCAGTGGAACTTTGACTTAGTTCTAGAGGCAGATAGGCTTTTTTTTGCTAACAGGGTCCTTTCAAAGCAACTGAAAGCAGGTAAGGGTGTGTTGCTGCTGTTGTCAGGTTATCTACTTCTAAACTGCCATCTTGTCACATTTGTGTGGTTTCTAAGTGCCAGGGAGATCAACGTTGACCATGAAACTTGCATATGTGTGGTATGTAGTTTTTACCATAAGCCTGAGCTTTCTCCTATTCCTAAAGTGGTGGCAGAAGAATGAATTAAGAATGATCCTGCCTTCTAAATGGACTTGGATATTGAGGACCAGAAGCTGGCAGGTCAAGGACAAGACAGACCATCAAAGCCAACTCTTGTGAAGTCTTCCTTGGGGCGACCACTACTGTTTTCAAAGCCATCTGCCAAGGCTCTCCCAGGGCAGGACTGAGTGTAGGAGGAGTGAGTGTTGGGAAGCCTTGGGAGAGGCCAAAGGATCATTCTAGCAGGATCTGAAAAACCAGAAACCTTGATCTTAGGAGGCTGGATACCAGCTTTGACGTTCCCTTCAGCTGTGTTATTCTCCTTTTCTCTGTGTCCCCTGACTTGTCCAGTCTCTGAAAAGGTCCCAACCTTTCTCAGATATTCTGATTTTGAAACTATGTATCCAAAGTGGGAGGCTCCAGTGACATTTTGCTGTCTTAAAGTAACAAAAGACCCACCCTGGAAAGTTCTCCTTCTTCCTCTCTTCCTTTCTCTCACATGCCCCCCTTAAGCCCCTCAGAACAGGTTCGCCTGCTGCACAGTAAAGCCCTGTGCCTTCTTTCCCCGAACACTGCCCAAAGCATCCCATTTTTCCTGTCTCTCAGGAGCTGGGAACTTCACTAGGAGATTTTTTTTAAGTGTTCCTTAATGGGACAAGGTGGAGCCACATTTTCAGCAGCTCCATTTTTATCCCTGCTGATGTTGACTTAAACTCTTCTGTGCAGGGGTTCTCTCTTGTCTGCCAATTCCCTTCTCTCATTCAATGAATGAAGCCTGCCACCCTCTCTGCAGGGCGATGGGAGAAGGGAGAAGGGGCTTGAGGCACTTATGAACTGCCAAATGTCAATTTGTGAGAGTGAGGGGACCCGGACTTATCCTCTCTAGCCTTTTCTTCTAGATGCCTCCTCCCTCACCCTTTCACCTGAGCTGTCCACAGTAGGAAGAGTAATGAAACAATACCCACTACACAACCCCATTGCTACAAAATCTACCAAATTTGATTTTGGTTTTGTAAAGGTTATATGCGTCAGTGCTCTTTTCTCTGTCTTAAACACTCATGGAGGAGGAAAAACAGCTCACGCAAGGTGTTAGGTGTTCACATGTATATTTATTAAGTACATTGGAAGATTCAGCTGTCAAGTCTTTTATTACCTCAGATCAGTTTAAAAAAACAAGCCAACAACAAACTTTGGAGGCTATTTTACCATTCCTGCTCCCAAAAGACTCTCATGGTGCCCTAACAGGTTACTCCTGAGAGCTTGTGTCTACTTGTTTAAAGTCAACGGTTTTTTATGTATTCTAGTTTCCATAGTAGGAGAGAAAATATAGACTATTATGCAAAAAAATATATAGTTTTCTTTAGATCAGAAACTGGTATTTTTTGAGTCAGCCATATGTATTTTGTTTAAAAGGTTTAAAATAAAGTGCTGTCATGTAATTCTATAGAGGGAGCACTAACCAGCTATTTGACATGATAAGTGACTTAGTATTTGTAATTGGTTTTAAAACCAATGCACCATAATTCCTTTCTCCAAACAGCCATCTTTATACTTAGAGGGAAAAAATTTGTTGGGTTCTAGACTTTTTTAATATAAATTTTGTTGATATGGAATTAAGTTTAAGTGTTTATGTGCATATGTTTTTTTTATATAGGTTTTTTTTTCTATTCAGTTTCAGTGATCCAACTGGCAGTGAGTAAATATGGCATAAGTTAATAAAGCTTTCCCCAAAAATGGTGCTTTGGATTCGAAAAAGTTCTGATGGGGTGAAGGGGAAAATATTATTCTAGATTCCTATGTTGATGAATCTAGAAAAATGGGCAGTAAACTGTGGATGGGAAGAAAAGCATCCAGCAAGAAGGGACGGCAGCAGAAAATCAGTGCGCGTCCCCATGGAGTCGTGCCAGGTTCTCTAGTACTAGTCATTAAGGTCAGGGGTCTTGGTTGGATTTTATTTTTTGATGAATAGCTGGCAGAGTGATATCCAAGACATGATCTCTTTTGGACTGCAAGGATACTCTGACTTGGGATTTGCAGTTTTTATGGTTCTTTTACCTCCTGTCGCCCCTGGAGTTTTCCATTAGCGAGTTTTTGTGCAAAGATATAATTTGAGACTTCTTCCCCTCCCCTAGAAAGGTTTCATGCAATAAGCAAGATGGGGGATAGAGTTCTAAGTGGAAAAGACAAAGGCTGGTTCCAGCCCTGGCTGACAGTCTTGGACTAGGTCCTTCCCATAGGTACCCTCTGCCCTTTGAAATGATTCGCATCCCTACAGGTGTTAGAGACCACCTATAAATCCCTCTGGCACTTATGGGTTCTTTAGGGCTTTGGTTTTTTTCTTCCCCTTGAGCTTTGGAGGGGAACAAATCTGAGTGATCTCACTGCCAGAAACCCCGAGGGGCATTGCAAGTTCACGTGTGCCCTGAAACCCCCAAATGCAGAGCTTCCTTTCTTTTCTGCTTTCCTTGCCTAAAGCAGCCCATGATACCATCACAAAGTACACACTTTTCATAACAAGGGACCACCCCACTGCAATGGTGGGGGTGAGGCATTTATAAATGCCTGCTACTCTTAAGCCATTCCAGCTCTTTCCTCAGAATAGACCAGACACCCTTCCAGTGAGATCAGTGCCAGCTCTTTGCCTTCAGGGCCCTGCTGTTAGACGTGCTGTTCCCTGGCCTCTTAATTTAAAGAGTTGGAGGGAGGCGAGCTTCCCATGAACTGGCCTTTGGTTTGTATTTTTTCCCCATATGTATATATGCCATATGTGAATATGCCATATATATTGTGCCAACAAATCTGTCTACATTGTTCTTTTCAAATCAGCATGCAGATAGGAATTTTTAGTTTCTTTTTTTTTTTTTTTCCAGTAACTAGTCTAGCAAGCACTGGTATTTTTGTATAAAAAAGAAAAACAAAACAAAAGATTGGCCATTGTGGTCTGCATGACATAAATAAGCCGATGGTGATATCCGAGCAATGCATACCCCAGTGTGTTTTTGCCATATTGCAGTTCGGCTTAACAGTGCACCCAATCTGTATTTGCATTTTGATATTATTTAAGCTCTCTGTACAATGTTTTGCATGTATTTATGGTTCTTAGGGAAAAAAAATGCTATAAACTGGCAAATCTGAAATTCAAATATGTTGTTCCACCGAGACAGGAAGAACAGCTTTGAAAGTCAGAAAAAAAAGGATAATTTTTTTGGAACCAGTAAAGCTTGTTGCTGATGAGCAGAAACCAATACTGCTGTGCACTGAGAATAAAAACCCATGCCCACTTGTAACTGTGCTGTCCTCAATGTGTCTCTACTTTTGGGTAATGTCACTGGATGTCTGTTGAAGTTGAGAAAGGATCTGTCATAGCCATGTTGAGAACCCCATCTGTGCAAGCCCAGAGCTTCCTGGATCTTGACATACTTCTCTGCCAATGCTTCCCTCAGTGACTTATGACCCTGGTTGCCAGTTTCATTCTCTTGTAGTACGAGTTTTGCTCTGCCTGTTTTGTTAGAATCTACAGTCAGGGAACTACAAAGCTGAAGCTTTTGCACAAGGATGAAATCGGAAGGATAAGAAAGAGGGGCGGGATTAACAATCCTTTTTTTTTTTTCCCTTTACTTTTTATTTATTTATTTTTAGTGAAATGCCTTTTGGGGAATTTTGTTTCCCTTTTATTAACACTTTCCCCTACCTTTCATTTGGGGTTCTCCAGCCCCTACTTTCCTAATTTTGTTTGTTTGTTTTTTAATTGTTCCATTCATTGAGTCTCTAGTATGACTGATATTAGGCCCCAATTTCAGGTCATGATGGCTTCCTGACTGGTCATTTACGTTGAGTTTTCATGTCTCAGAACTTGGAACTCTTTCCTGCAGCTCTCATCCAGGTGTACACTCAACTTCCCTGCTGTCTTTTTTGTTTTTTCTTTAAGAGTTTTATTGGGGAACTGGAGGAGGGGAAAAGTGTTGGGGAATTGGGGAAGGGGACCGGCCAAGTTGTTCTCAGTCTTCGTTGTGGAGGGCATCAATTGCCACCTAGCTTCCCTTCGGCAGCTCATGGCCTCTAAGCTCAAGGTACTGTGTTCAATCTTAGTTGCGGGTGGGCGTAGCCACCATCCCATATAGGAGTCAAACCAGCAACCTTGTTGTTAAGAGCACACACTGTATCCACCGAGCCATCCAGGCAGCAGCTCAGCTCAAGGTGCTGAGTTTAGTCTTAGTTGCGGGTGGGCATAGCCCACCATTGAACAGGCAATCTTGTTGTTACACCAGCTGAGCCATCCTGCCACCTATTGGCAGCTCAGCTCAGGCACAGCATTCATTGGCCCATGTGGGAATTGAACCAGCGTCCCTGTTGCTCAGAGCTCACGCTCTAAGCCAACTCTTAACCAACTGAGCCACTCAGCTGGCCCCCCTACTGTCTTTTAAAACATAGAAGGGAAGGACCTTGTTGGCTCCCCAGGGTCCTTTAGAAACAGTGTGATGCTGAAGGACAGCCCAGCTCTCCTGGCTGTTTGAGTAGGCTGGTTGTGAAGCGCGAAGCAACTCAAGTTGCACAAGGCTTCTGTAGTGAAAGTTCTTATCCCCACTTCTCTTGCCTCTGTCCCAGGTTGCTCTCCACAGGCAGCCACATTGCCCACTTCATTTCTTTAAAATGTTGTGGAGAAAAAGTAAGTAATAAATAAATGAATAATAGGGCCTGGGTCTTATTTGATTACAGAAGTCATTCACAAAACAAAACTAGTCTTTTTTTTCCATTGTAGGTTCCCTCTCAATTACCCTTGCTAAAAAGGGATGCAACACACACACACACACACACACACACACACACACACACACACCCCTACAGTCCTTTCTAAAGCTTGGCCTATACATCCCTTCTTACTCTCACCTTGTCTTTGTTGCACTCTAGATCTGTGCCTCTCTGCTATGCCAAACAGCATCTTAAGGATCCACACCTCCTAGCCCCAGTGTGCAGTCAGGCTTGGAGAAGATGAGCCCCAAAGTAGTTTTGGGCAGAGACCAGTGTATCCTAAGATACCATTTTAATGGAGTATAAAGCCAGCTCAGCTCCTTGGGCCTGAGTTACCATATGGAAAAAGAGCTCTTCTATCTTATCCCCAACCTCAGTTCTTGAAAAGAATGATTTATTTGCCCTCCATCTTTAATAATGGTGTGTGAGTCTTTCCTTTTTTCAGCCACCATGTCCTTTCCCTGCAGTCACTGGGTTTGTGGGAAACTCCACCAAGATGACTGGTTCCCTCCCGAGTACACAGGCAATTCCCTGACTGTGGCAAATCCAAAGATGACTCATTGGGTACCAGTGAGCTGGTTACCAGCCCTTGGCCTGAGTCTATTAGGGCAGGGTCTTCAGACACTGCAAGAAGGAAGAAGGATGAAAATAGCATGTCCTTTACCAGCAAATCATTTTGAAACCTTGTCAATAAAACATGCAAACATCACTATCTTCTGTATGGTGTCATTAACATCCAGTTGTCCCTAACATGAACCTACGCCACGAGAGGTAATAACCTGCTAGATTCATAGACTGTAATACTTTTGGCCTTGAAAGATAGTGGCATCTGGGCTCTGGGCTTGCCCGTCTCCCGATGGGGAACTAATCACAAGTTTTTACTTCTCTTGAAACTTGTTTCAAAGACACCCCCTGTCCTCAGAAGACACACACATCACAGAAGGGAACAGGCTTTTTGAAATGGCCTCCCACTGCTGTCTCCTGAGGAAACCAGAATGCCACCTCACATTCACAATGAGAATTTAAATGAACTACATATTTGGAAAGCCAAATAACAGAAGTTTGACTTATGCTCAGGAAATCCAAGCAGGGGGAAATAGAACTATCTGAGTGGGCGGTGCAATCACACTTAGAGCCAGGTGCATCCATCTCAGACCTATCCCTGAGTTCAGGCTCAGGCACCACTTGGTTTTTCTCCTGTAATAGAGGCCATGCAAACCATCCTCCAAACACAGCATGATTGATTGGGTTTTCTTGCTGTGTTACATCCAGGAAGACTACATTAAAAGACTGATCTGTGTTTTATAGCTCCAGATCTTGTTATTGAAGGCAAATTTACATGAAAACTTGAAAGAGGCAGTGAGGCTGGGGAGGGAAAAATGATGGCCCTCAGCCACATGTAAGAGGGAGAACAAGCACCCCCATGATGATCCAAAACCCTTCTTTTGAGTCAAGAATTCCCGCATTTTCCCTACCAAAGCTTTGAACTACAATTGGTGCTAATCAAGTAAGAGAAGGGTTTGAAGGATTTTCTGCTTACTTTTCTGTGGAGGATCTAAAACAGAAAAATTAGAGCAATAAAGTAAGATCGTGATGTGTGGCAACCCAGGAGGCAGGAGACACATGTTCTGAGCCCAACTCTGTTTCTTGGCCAGTTTGACTGTCCGTCTCTACAAGGAGACAGTTGAACTACATTGAAGTTTTTCAGATTACACTTTGAAGGTCTGAAAGATAATTCCTCAGAGGTGATTCAGAGCCCACAGTTATTCAACAAAAGTGGCTTCAAAAAAAAGTATTTGGTTCCCAGGTTTGCTATAGATTTAAAAAATAATAACTTAAAATCACTGTGAACTAGCCATCTGTGAAATGCTGTGATTCTAATTAAGAAACCCAAATAATCAGTGCTGAAATGATCTAAGCTTGGGTGACAGTGTAACAAGTTCTGTGCCTAAATACATAAAGAAGCCTAACTTGGATCCTATCTCGATTGTCTTCCATTATAATTCTCAATGTATGTACATATAATACATTGAGTACATATGTATGTATATACATATAATACAACTTAATGATTTTAGTCCAGCATGCTGAGATTGTTATCTAGCTGATTCTGCTTTGGAATTTGATGTGGAAACAGCAGAGCAGTAGTTTGGGAATCCAGAGATCTAACCCACTGGAATGGCATAAAATTGGAGAAGGGAAGCAAGATTGTTCGTTTGAGCTATGGTGAAAAGAGCTGGCCTGTGAATTAGAAGACCTGTGTTAAATAATCCTGAATCTGCCGCTAATTTGCTGCGTGACCTAAGGTTTCTCCAGCTCTTAACATTCTCCAGTCTTGATCTAGTGCTAAAATTGCTGTCTATAGCCATTGAAGAATGTCTAAATGGCATTTCTTTTTCATTGCTTTAACTCCCCTGGAATGTAGTGTTATCACATGCATAGCATGACGTGTGTAGGCAGGCCTCACTTAGGCTCAGCCACTTATACGCATGCACCAAAGACAAATTGCTCCACAGCCCTGAAAGCACAAGAAATCTGTTTTGTTTCTTTCCTAAATCAACTCAAATGTAGTGCCGAACTAGCTAGCACTCACCAAGATCTGTGCAAGGTCTCTTAGTCATGTTTTATATTCTCGCCTCCTCGGTCCGCTCATTCATTTAGTAAGTGTTTATTGTCCATGCACTCTAGTATGTACTGGGGATACAACAGGGAACAAAACAAAGTCCTGCCCTCTTTGAACTTGGTCTGGTGGAAGGGAGATAAACAAGTAAATATATAGCATGTCAAATGTCTTCAAGGAGCAGAAGAAAGGTAAAGTGTAAAAGGGTAATAGGGAGCCCAGGGCACGAGAGTTGCTCATTTGTAGAGTGGTCAGGGAAGTCCTCTCTGACAGACATTTATGAAGACATGTGAAGGGAGTAGGAGTGAGCTATATAAATATGTGGAGGAAAAAGATTCCCACCAAAGGGCACGGCAACTTCAAAGGCCCTGAGGCAGGAGGTCTTGATTTGTTTGCAGACATACAAGGAAGCCAAGGGTTGGAACTGAGTGACTAAGTAGAAAAGCAAAGGAAGTAAGTGCAGAGATGGAAGGTTGGAAGTGGGGGCAGAGCCTGCAAGCCATTGTATCGTTGGCTTGATGAAATGGGGATTCATTAGAGGGTTTGAACTGAGGACTGCAATGATGATCTATCTTGCAGTGTAAGGGGATCACACTGGCTATTGTGTGGCCTCAGTCTAGGGAAAAATGAAAGAACAACACAGCTTCAGCTACCACACATGCCACATATGTGGGCCTAGCCTCATACAAAAGGATACAGGTAAATCCAAACCCACTATCATGCTCTTGTCCTATGATACACAAATTGTGAAAATAAAATGCTTGTCCAAAAAAAAATTAAGTTATATTGCTTGCCACCAAAGCTTGCTCAGGATGCCCTGGTTAATGAAATGATAATCTATTCACTCCACAAGAAGAAAACCATCTTGACCTGTGCCTTCGCTGCTCTAGCCTCTCCTGCTGTCATATGGCTGTATGGTCCCCAGGTCCTCTGTCCTGCGGCCTCCTCTGAGATGCTCTGTGCCCTCATTACATTCCTAACATGACTACCCACCCTGCTCTCTCTGCTGAGGGCTCACCTGCTTCCGGCCAGAGCCCGGGGGACAGAACCTCTGTGTGGGCTGGTGGAGGGGCACCTGGGGGCTGTGGGAAGCCTTGGGCTGTCAGCAGACATTTGCTCATCAGGCATGCCTCGCAGCCATCTCTGCTCTGGTTCTGCAACTCCAAAGACTCAAGGGGAGGCTCACAAATGGTGAACTCCAGAAGAACCACGCAGGCATGGTCTGCCCTCCTCTCAGGCGTAAGGAAAGGGTTCTCTTGTCAGCAGTGCCAACCCACCTCCTCCACTAAGGCTTAGTCTGACCGGGGAACAGAAATTATCCCCTTGTTTGTCACACTCCTTGCTTCCAAATTCTCCTCTCTCCCTCCTCCCAAGGGCCTTGGGTGGAGTGGGGACAAGGAGCAGACAAGTTAGACAAATATTTCTGCAGTTTCTAAATCTCTCTGTCCTAACCCTGCTGTCTCACAACTTTAACTTAAAAGGAAGGTATTTGCTGCCTTTGTTCTCAGTTTCAGACTTGCCTGGACTGGAGAAAGCCTCCTGGATACCAGCAAATGAAGAGGGTGGGTGGGGTTGCCACCATGAACCACTCCTCCCACCCCCCTCACCCCCCTACCTCCCAACCCCTCACCCCCCTACCTCCCACCCCTCCACCACCCCCCCCACCCCGTGATCCTGCCTGGCTGTCTCAGCTCCCAAACCTTCAAAAATAAAGCCTGGCTGGAGTTGTCTTTCACATGGGTAATTTGGACATTTTGACCCAGAAATACAAAAGCTGTTGTTAACCCCTTCCTTGGGCAAAAGAGACCCAACACTGGAGCTCAGGGTCCTCTTCCTACGGAGAACAGGGAGGGCAGGACTTCTTCCTTAGGCTGATGAGTGCACACAGGAAGAAAGACTGGACGCTGGCTGATATCTTCCTCAATATCTCACCTGTTATACACTGAGGTCATAATTTCATAGCAGCAATAAGCACCTAAGAGAACTGAGAGGACCCGGTTTATTCTTATGGTCAGGCATTGTGCCAAACGCCAGAGATACAGTAAATAAAACAGTTTCTGCCCGAAAGTGGTTCAAAGTCTACTTGGGGAGACAGACATTTCAACAACTAATCCCAACAACTGACAGACACTATCATGCATGGTGCTGTGGGGACACAGATGAACAAGAACCTGCTTCTCAGGAGGGGAAGCCTTCAAAGGTGTGACACTTAGGGCAATTTTTATTAAAATAATTTTTAAAAATAAAAATGACACTTGATTTTTGTAATCATTCAAGCAATAAGTGTCCAAATAAAGAAACAAAGTACCTCAAGCCCCCAAACCCGCAAATAATTAATATAAACTCTTAAAATGCGATTTCATTGGAGTTTTACAAGAAAAGAAGAAACTGCTATTAAAATGAAGAAACTTGTCGTGCAAAGGTCCCAAGTACAAAAATGACAAAACTCTGGGTCTGCTTGGAATGCAGAGTGCCTTCCAAGGTTGGCCAGCCAAGACTGACCACTGCATGAGGGCAAGGACCAAGTCTATTTTATGGGCAAAGCCAGTCCCATATGATGGGACATAGGCAGGCTAAGCATCAAAAGAGAAAAGAAGGAGGACAAGGGGCAAGTTCGTTAAGTACAAAGAGACAAGGGCCGGCCGAGTGGGGCGGTGGTTGGGCGCTGGCTTAGGAAGCCAGCAGCCCTGGTTCGGGTCCCGCATGTGAGAGCTAGTGACACTGCCCTCAAAAAAAAAAAAAGAAATAAACCTCTTGTGTCATGAGATAGTAATACAATAGCAGCCCATTTAACTGAGCTCTTGTATATCCAAGTCCAAGGTCAAGCATTTTTTCATTGTTAGCTCAATTAACTATGACAATAGTTTTACCTACGTAATATTATTATTGTCGTTTTACATCCAAGAAAACACCCAAAAAGGTTAGAGAACCTGCCCAAGATTACCCAAGTAGTAATTTAGGATCTAAACTCATGTTGATACTCTTAATGCAGGGCTTCCATCTTTCCAAAGAGGATTCTGAGAGGTTTTTGACGTTAGCAATATAGAGGAGTTAATGTGTAGACCGTCCCCTTCAAGGGGCTTTGCTCACTTAGATGCATAAGTTCTATTTAAAATAAATCTTAATACTGTTAAAGAACAAAATTCAACGGTATAAATCTGAAGATCGAATTGGCTTTTATCAAGCAATTCAAGAATGGCGCAGCATCCCATCCAAGAAGTAGATGGGCACTCTGATGGTCTGTATAAAATGGAAGGTTTTTATAGGAAGAAGAATGGAGCAGGAGAGTTAGTAGGGGGAAAAAAAAAAAGATTTTTAAAAATGGAATTATTTATTATTTTTTTATCACAAATAAGTTTTAAAATAACTTTATTGGGGAACAATGTGTTTTTTCCAGGACCCATCATCTCCAAGTTAAGTTGTCATCCTTCAATCTTAGTTATGGAGGGCGCAGCTCAGCTCCAAGTCCAATCACTGTCTTCAATCTATAGTTGCAGGGAACGCAGCCCACCATCCCATGTGGGAGTATAAACGGCAACCTCGTTGCTAAGAGCACATGCTTGAACCAACTGAGCCACCCAGCCGCACCCCTCCCCCACCCCTCCCCCACCCCCAAAACATAGGATTATTTTTAAACCAGAACACATTTTGTGGGAGAAGGGAAAGGCAAGTCTTTTGTCATGCAGGTTGCACCTTCTGCCTTTGAGGTGACAGACAGATTACTTTCTGGGTGCTTGACCAGAAAATTCCAGATTGGTTGACTAAGATTATATTTCTTGGAGACACTGAAACTGCAATTAAATCAATATTAAGTCTAGGTTTAATATGGGCTTTAACACAAGTGAGGCCATTTTGGGCCTGTGGTTTTCTCTTGAACAATACTTTAGAATCATATGTCACATTCAACCTCTGAAATCATTACAAGTGGTTAAAGGGAAACACTAGAATGATCAGGTTTAAAACATATATGCTGTTTCCCAGGAATGAGTAATTTCCTTCACTATTACGATGAGTAACTTCAGCCACCTATTTTGTGTTTTAATTGCTGGTTGAATTGGTTTATGTCCCATTGGGAGGGAAGGAAGAGCACGGTGGAAGGGCACAGCCAGGGCCTAGAAACCTGGAGCTCGCTCTGCTCCTAGGAGCCTCCTTTGAAGAGGCTATTTTCCTAAGTGTGAGGCAGGAGAGAGTCAGAAGACCAGAGGCAAGATTAGCATGACTCAAGCAGACTGGGTAGATAAGAGATGATCACATGCAGGGGGAAGTACTTTAGGGAAAAAAAATGTTTTAAGTAGCAGTCAGAGTTCTAAGGTTTGGTTCTATCTGCCTTCCTGTGTATGTATCATCTTTCATGCTCCTGGTTCACACACAGTCTCCTATTGGTGCCAGTGGCTCAGGACAGGCCTGGGGAACCTCCCTCTTCCAATAGTCCCAGCAACAAACCTGAGCAATGGATCTTTTTCACATGAAGAGTCCTAGTTCGTACTCAGTCCCGATCTAAAGGAGAAGTGGAGAGAGACCTAGATTCCAGCTCTAGAACCAGCTTCCTCTGAACCATCTCTGCTTCCTGCCAGGTAAGGATAACTTGGAGGTGTGGAGGCAGTGAGGACTTGGAATGGCAGAGCTCTGGGAGAGCCAGCCAGGGGACCTCCTCGCCCAGGGGGACCTGTGAGAGCTTGGACAGGTGCAGGCAGGGGGTGATAGGGAAGAGATGGGAGGGAGTCACGGTGATAAAGCACTGGCTGTCTTCCCTGCCATCCATCGGGAATCCCTTTTCTTGTGGAAAGCAAAGTCAGAGGCTCGTCTTCACACCCTTTTAATAGTCTTAATGGCCCCTTCTCTTTGGACTCTCCCGAGATGCAGGAGATTGGTAAGAGGAAGGAGGAAGGGAATCAAAAACAAATTTTGAACAATCCTCAAAGTTTGGAACACTTTAGGTAGACACGGGGGATGAACAACCAGCTTCTGAGACAGGTGAACAACAAACAGGACTTCTCCAGAAAAACCCTACGGGCAAGACAGCCAGCAGTCGGGGCCACTGAGGGCAAGCCTTCAAGGAGTAAGGGGAAAGGGAAGGCTGAAATGGCCTCCAGGAGCCCTGCTAACCCAGCGTCGGGTGCCAGAGATCTGCATTTGTGTCTAAACGGCACCCTCCAGTTCTCCATAGACCTGCTAAAAAATATTCTAAACCTGGAGGCTTATAAAATACTAAAAAGCTCAGAAACCCAGGGTGAACAACCCATTGGTGAATGCCCTATCACCTTGCCCCTCTTTAATCACACTCCAATCACACTCCCCACAGAACCACAGCGCACCTGGCCAATCCAGGGAACAGAAGGTGCAGACATGTTTTCTTTCTTATTAAAAGCTGAGCAGCATTTCCTGTGCCCCAGGCTTCATTAGCACATGGGTAGTATCACTTCCTGTCACTGACTCTCTGTTTCCATTCTGGCAAAGTGTTTGCTCTTTCTCTGCTTTGGGGGTTGGGGAAGATGAGCTTCTCACGGAGCCTCTCTCTAGCCTCTTGGCAGTTTCCACCTCTGTGCCCCTCACGCTTTCACCAGAAGATGAACACTGTGGCTTCTCCCTGAGCCACCTTAAGGGGAGTATGACACATGTGTGAACTCTCCCCTTCTACAACGGGCATGGTGGTCACATCCAGGTAGAGCCAAACCTGTTGTTTTTGTAGTTTGGGTCAACTCAGCCTGACAGTCCAGGGATAGACACAAAGGAGGGAGTTTGTTGGGGGGGAAAAAAATCTAGAAAGATTGGAAGTTTAAAAACCAATAGACTTTTTTTCTTTTTTTTTTTTTGGTGAGGGCCTTTGGTGAATAAAGATTTCAGAAGAAGAAACTATGAGAGTGAAAAGTTGTGTATTGGGATATTTGGAAGTCATGGAGATCAGGAGATTTTCTGTTCTCCCTATCTACTAAAAAAAAAGTGGTTTTACCGCACAGGATTTATGTAAAATGCAAACCAATTTTGCCTTTTCTTCTGGGAGACATCAACTTGGAAAAGCCAGGAAAAGTGGCAGACATGATGGCTAGCTGATTATGGTTAAGAGAAGGCTTAGAGGGAGAAGCTAAAGCCAAAGAGGTTCCTGTGACAATGGATGTCATCACCCCGACCCTTTCAGAAATCAGAGGAAGTACCTCAGAGCCCAGCTCTCTCGGCAGGTTGGACAGGTAAGTGGCTCAGGGTGGAGAGCTCCATCCTTCCCTGAATTACACAGAGGGCCCTGGTCTACCCTGGGGGGGGGGGGGGTTCTACCCTGCAGTGCTACCACCTGTAACCAAGGTCAAGTCCATTAAAACCATCAAACCCTAGGCTCAGAGAAGTTTGCTCATGGTTGCTGGGAGAAAAGGAACAGGAATTGAGGAGTAAAAGGAGTCGTGGCGGGGAGAGGAAAAGCTATGATAACACAGGATTTCCTGAGAGATAGCTGCCTGGCTTGGTTGGATTTCTCGCATCTCAGAGGCCCTGATCATAGTTCTCAATCTTTCCTATCTCAGATCCCACCAATCAAAAAAATACTAGGTCCTACCATGATGTAAACAAAAGGCCCACTTTTTCCAAAGATGTCTTTTTAGGACCTAAAAATTTGCCATGAATCGTAGCTGTGATAAAGATATATCCTTAGGACATATACTCTCACAAAACTAGTTGTGGATATCAATTTTACTACTATATATTTGGTTTCAATATCTTACTAACAAAAATAGAAGTCCATCTGCAGTTGAAACTTTAGGAACACTGGCAGGCATAAATTTCAGCACTATGATAACAGAACTGAAGTATAATAAATTTTAAAGTGCTGTAATTTGGGGAAATAAATATCACCATGACAAACACATGTCACTTGCAGGTGGACAGGAGCATTGATGGGAGATGAATTCATAAAGTTAGAACCCTGGAGTGACCCTCCCATAAAACTATGTCTGTATTTATTCATATGTTTATTAATCCACTCTTCATGTGTTTAACCTATATTCATCAGACCCTTACTAAGTACCCGGCACTGTTCCAGGTACCAGGTGAACAGGGTAGACAAGTCTGTGACCTTCTGGAGCTTACAATCAAATGGGAGAGTCAGGAACAGAAAAACAAATGAATGTATAATATAACGTCAGTCATAAATGCTATGAAGAAAAATCAGAGTGCGGAGACTGAGAGTAATCGGTGTGGCCAGGGACGACCCACCTGAGGAGGTGACATTTCAGAAGAGACCTGGATGAAATGAGGGACTGAGCCATGAGGAAACAGTTGGGGTGAGAGACAGCAGGTCTGATATAGGACTGTGATTTGTGTGGGGAAGGAATCCTGGTGGTCAAAGTCAAAGTCGGTAGGAAATGAGGTCAGAAGATAGACAGAGGCCAGAACGTAAGATGCTGTGAAGTCCTCACTGGGTAGGGACTATGGCTGTTATCCCAGATGTGATGGCAAGTCATGGAGGGTTGCAAGCAGAGGAGGGATGTGATCTGATTTACCCTTTAGAGGATCACACTGGCTCATGTGTGAAGATAGTATGTTGGGGCTGAGAGTGAAAGCAAGGAGACCCATTAAGAAGATTAATGCGAAGGTCCGTATGGAACACACAGTGGCTTAGGCCAGGAGGTGGCAGTGGAGGAATGAGAGGTGATCAGGTCTGGGATAGATGCTTAGGACTGAGCAACAGAATCTGCTGGTTGACTAGAAGTGGGTCGTGAAAGAAAGAGAATAGTCAAGGATGATTTTATACTGAACTATTAGATGACGGGAAGCTCCAGAGGAGGAGCAAACTTATGGGGAGAGAACAGTTCTGTTTCAGACAGATTTGGTTTGAGATGTCAGGCAGCCCAGTGGAAGTGTCCAGTATAAAGTTGGATAAACAAGCCTAGAATTCAGGAGGACAAAAACCTTCCTTGATGGATGACCTGGTCCCTAATATTTGGGGGTAGCAGGTCTGCTAGTTCTTCCTTCTGGCTACTTGTTACAACAGGCAATGCAGAGCAGTAACGCCAGCCCTTCAGGAAAATTGCAAGTGCCATAGAACTTGCTCGGTGCATTTGCATTGGTTAAATTCAACAGAACAGAGTGTTGTTTGGAGACCAGCTCCACAAGTTGTTGGTCCTGTGAAGGTGACCCAAGTGCACACAAGCTGGACTATCACAGAGCTGCACCCCAACTGTAAATTGGGTAATCCACCCAGGATTGGGAATGAGGGAAAGCAAGGGCAGGTGAACCTGACTCTGCAAATTTGGAGGCCAGTGTGATACAGTGGAAAGAGCAGGATTTTGGGGCCCAAACATACCTAGACTCACATTCCAACTTTGTTACTTCCTACCTGTGTGATCTCTGATATATTGACTTTACCTTTCTGAGTTTAAATCTCAGGTTCCTTGAGTATGGGATTGTTGTAAAGATTAAATAAGTATCACATGCAAACCCCTGGCATCCCATAGGCGTTCACACAGGGTAGTCCGTCTCCTGTGTCCAATGTCCCTCTCTTCCACTACACAGCCCATCCCACCTTGGCCTTCCTTTACCCAGCTCCCATTCCAAATGGGCCTCCCCACCGTCCCACAGCTGGGGCCTGGCACTCGGTTTTCCTCATAGATATAAAGACCAGAGCAGCAGCATCTTTTTGGGGTTTGCGGGACTCCTTGCCGTCCTCCTGATCATCGCGGTTCTCTGTGTCCTGTGGAACTGGAGTAAACGGAAAAAGCGTGAGTCCCTTGCTTGTCCAAAGTTGAGACACACTAGGACTAATCATCTAGCCTGGCATTTAAAGCCCAGTTTATGCTCCAGGAATATGCTATTGCACCAGGGAGTCTGTTCTTATCCAACACACTGGTCCTTGATTCATTCAAGATCCTAGGCTGGGGCTCCAAAAGGCTCAGTGCTGATGGTGGTTTCATTTTGAAAGGCATTGCCCTCGTAACCCTGGGCCCCTATTTTCTCTTCCTGCTTTGTCCACTAAGTCCCCTATTTTTATAACTCAAATGGAATTTACAAAGTATAAAAATTCAGTTTTTATGATGCAGGGTGAGGAAATACTTTCAGGGACCATTTCACACCTAAGAGTCCCCTTCTCTCTCGTTGCCATGCAGGGCGAGGTCCTTACCTGCGCGTTACCGTCATGCCCTTACGGACTCTGCCTCGACCCAGGCAACGAGCCAAAAATATTTATGGCTTCTTGCCCCGGAGGCAAGAAGAGCTGGGTAGGTTTTTCTTTCTAATCCCTAGAGGCCAGACATGCTGAATTTCTGCCCCCAAAATGTACCTCTCCCCAGCTAGAAGCAACTTCCTCTAAATTTCTAGAACTTTCTGCCCATAAGGGAGCATGGAGGAGAATGGGATAGATAGGCTATAAGATGCAACTCTAGTAGGCGGGGAGGGTAGAGAGCTCTAAAAAGGGAACAGAAGTTGTGTAGGTTTGGGGTTTTGATTTTTCTTGATGTTTAGGTAGCAGAGGGCAGATGGGTATGTCTAAGGATGGGGAAGACTTTCAAAAGGAGAACACAGCCTCCAGCTTACAGGCAGGGAGCACTGACACCAGGAGCTTCCTTCCCAGCCTCAACACCCTTGTGCTCATGTCCCCTGGGACCGCAGAAGCTGAAGAGGGCTCCAGGCCTCAGAACGTATCATCCTTATAGCTCTGACCCTCTCACCACAGAACACCAGCCCGCAAATACCAGGCACCACACAAACCCACTTCACTCACGATGCAGGGAGTGTTGAGGCTGAAGCTAGGACTGGCTAACTATTGTCAGGATTTGTTCTCTGTCCTTTCAGGGAGACATCAGTCAAGGAGTACACGCATTTTCAGTACCGAGAGCCTCCTCTCCAGAAACTCTGACAGCCCCCGCTCAGCGTATATGGTAAGAGTCATGTGAAATCACTGGCCTCTTGGGAGAAATGACTTGTTTCTGGCAGAAGAACTGAGGTGAAAGAGTGATAACCGATTTTGTAACCATCCCCGATTTTGTCACCAGAGTCGAACAACTTGTCCTTTGGCACTTGCCTTTGTGTCTCTATTAATAAACCTGGAAGACTAGCCTTAGGACCTCCCTACTGCCCAAGGAGAAAAATTACTCTAGATACGAGCAAGTGCTTGAGATTTTAAGAAGGGTGCCAGGACATGATGTTAGAACTGCAATGGGCTGTTTTAACAAAGACATGATAATGTGCTGCTTTGGAATTACTTCTGGGGCTTGTGTCAAATTATTTCAATTATCCTCAACAGCAGAAATAGTCATAAGTCACTGAGCACTGGTGTAGAAAATGTTCGATCAAATGAGAGCTATCCTTTGAGGTTACAATCGAAGTATTGCAACTAATAACCCCTTGTGTCTTATGCTCTGGCTCTGAAGGCAGCTCCCAAGGAGGAGTCCCACTCAGTGTGGGGCAGAAACACAGCAGAGGGGCTGCTCTGAAGATCAGGGTGCCCATTTCCTCAGCTAAGTTCTTGTTCGTTTGTTCAAGAATCAGTCCCTTCACTTTTGTAGTCAAGCAAATGCAGTTATGCTGCTGATGGTGGTGTTACCTAGCCTGTCTTTACCATGTGGCCACCTCCATGTTGCCAGCTTTGCTTCCTCCTCTTCCCATCTGTCCCATCCTTGGGCTGCACTGGTAAAGGACAGGAAAGAGGAAACTCCATTCCAAGACTTGGGTGGGTCCTGAGGGAATTTTGCATCTAGAGCTTAGATCCCAAACTGACTTCAGCCTACAAACATATTTAGCTTGGACTAAATGTTTGAAAAACATTTTGAGCCAGTGGCCAACATTTAAAAATCTAAAAATATTCACATTAAAGGCCAGATATCCAACTTTTCTTGAAAATTCAGAAATTCTAGAAACATCAGACCAGCATCCCTAAATGGCCATAATCAGCTGAGTCTGTGTGTCAGCTGCCCCTTTAATAATAATGGCAAGCATATTTTAGTGTTTTCTGGGTGCCAGGAGCTATTCTAAATACTTTACACTTAGTAATCCATTTACTCCTCATAAAAACCTTATGATATAGATATTATAATTATCCCTATTTTATAAATTAGGAAACTAAGGCACAGAGAGATTAGGTAACTTGCCCAAACTCAGCACAGAGTGGTGAGGTTGGAATTAGCACCCTCAGTCTGAGCCCAAGTCTCTACTTTTAGCTGCTATTCTATGCTGACCCTTGATGTGCTCTGAAGTAGCAGGCTCTCTCCAGTTTATATTTCTCCCCACACCCCTCCACATTGTGGCCAAAAAAAAACAGTTACTAATTAACATCAAATTTACACCATTGTTTTCCCTAAACTCAGCCAATTTTGCTCATACCTATATTGCATCTAAAGACTTGCATTTGGAAACCCTGATTCAGAGCTTTTCTCCAAGTTGGGGGACTGAATGAAAGAATGATCAGATAGCAGCACTGGTTGGCAAAGAAGAAAGGCTTTATCCATATTTCTGCTTCCATCTTGTCACTGGCTTTCTCTTTTTGCTCATAGCCCTCCCCAGCAAGCAGTGCCCTCCAGGTGCACAGAGCCCATACTCCTGCTGTGGGCTATGCTGTGGGCATCTATGACAATGCCATGCAGCCCCAGATGTGTGGGAACCTCACTCCCTCAGCACACCATGTCCATGTCAGAGCAGCGGGAGACTGCACAAGCATTTCTTCAGAGGATTCAAGAGATTATGTCAATGTCCCCACTGCAGAAGAGTTTGAGGAGACCCTAGCTTCTAACAACACCCTTCCCAAGAACCTCTTTGTCCTCTCAAGTGCCCAGGAGATGAAGTTTACTGAGGAAAGAGACAAAGGCTGTGGGAATGCCAGTGACTGCACCAGTTTTTGGTCTCCAGGAACTGAGAGCAATGATCCACTCACTGATGAAGAAGGTTCTTCTCAGACCTCAAATGACTATGTCAACATGGCAGGGTTGGATCTCGGGGCCATCCAGGGGAAGCATCCCTGGGTGTCTGTTCAGTGCTGCAGAGAGTATGAAAATGTCCCACCAACATATCTCAATGGAAGCCAGCAGCAGGCAGAAGAAGTGACATCCTCAAACACAGATCATGTAGCGAGCAGAACAGATGGTCTAGAGACCCATGTCCAACTTGTCATGCAATCAGGGAAGTCCCTGGATTTAGGTGATTATGTGATTTACGAGCCATCTTCTCAGAGTGAGGACAGTCAGATGAAACATGGAGAAGAGATGTCAAATAAGGACTCTAATGACTACGAGAATATGCTAGCTGCCAAGTTAGGAGGCAGGGGCTCTGAGCAGGGGCCAGACACACTGCTCCTTCCTGATGAATTAGGACCCAGCCACCCAGCTAGAAAGCTACTCGGAGTAATCTATCCTGCCAGATCCAAAGCCACTACAGGTCTTCTAGTGAAGACCTATGACCATCCTCGTATTTCAGCAGATTCACTCGGTTAGGCTAAAAAGAGGCTGAGATGAGTAGGGAGCTAAGAGGCTCACAAAAACAGAGGTTTGGGAAAGCCAGAAAGAAATTCTTCTCAAGCAGGGTGCCATTATCTCTCAAACCAACCTAAGTTTGCTAAAACTGCTTTTAGGAGATAAAAAATAGGAGATTCTTTAGTGCACAGTGGAAATATAATCTAAAATCATTACCTTCACTAATACCAGCAGGCTGAAAAGGAAGAATACAGATTATTTTGTAATCTGGGCAGAGGCCAAAAGGAAGGGAAAAGTGGGAGTGGGGGTGGGGAACAGTTTCCACTTTAAAATGAAGGTGGACATAAAATGCTGGACAAGATATGGAGCAGTAAGAAATCTCACTCATTGCTGATGGGATTGCAAAGCATAACATCCACTTTAGAAAACTGTTTGGTGATTTCTTATAAATATACACTTATATGACCCAGTCCACTATTAGATATTTACCCAAGTGAACTGAAAACTTGTGGCCACACAAAAAACCATACATGACTGTTTATAACAGCTTTATTCACATTTGCCCATAACTAGAAATCACCCAGATTTCCTTCAACAAGTGAATGGATAAACTGTGGTATTTTCATACAATGAATATCCATATTCAACAATAAAAAAGGAATGAACTATTGATTCATTAAACACAGACAAATCTTAAATGCATTTTTCTAAATAAAAGAAGCTAGACCTAAAAATCTACATATTGTATGACTCCATTTATATTACATTCTGGAAAAGGTGATATAGGGGTAGAAAACAAATTAGTGATTGGCAGGTTTGAAGGAAGGAGAGGAGTTTACTACAAAGGAAATTTTAGGGTAACGGAAGTGTTCTGTACGGTACTGTGGTGGGTGGCTATATGACTCCATGCATTTGTGAAAATGCAAAAAGAACTGTGTAGCATACAGAGTGACTTTTGCATGCAAATTAAAAAAAAATTAACCAGGCTGTCAGGGGAACCCATGATGGAACATAAATGGAATGAATCTAACTGTATTACAAATATATGACATAATATCACTGAAGAGGGTGAGAGGAAAAGGAGTTGGCCTAATTAACTTTGGGAAACAGTGTTTTCACTTGAAACTGTATGATAAAGACATATAGAACTCTCTGTAAAAACACTGTACTCTACTTGGTAAATTTGTATTTCACAGGAGTATAGGTTAGCAATCCTGAAACTATTTTAAAAGTATACTAAGGTTGAAAAATAAGTAATTATGTTATAAATAAGGAGAGGCAGGTTTCTTACTATCAGAGAAAGAAGTAACAAAAAAAAAACAAGCAAGAAAGGCTCCAGTGAATTCTGTGGCACTGGATTAAAGCTAGGGGTACAGTTTGAACTCATATTTATTTTAATATGTATGAATAGATACAGAAATAAATATAGATATAGGTTAGTATAATACATTTCTTAGCTTTGTCCACTAGGGAGCCTAGAAGCAATGGCATCCCAGTAGCAATGAACACACTTAGCACTCAGATCTTGGTTTCTAAATATTGTTCTCCAATGAAAGGAAACAGAGTTCCTTGGAGAAATGACAATTTTTAGGACTGGGCCAGAGAAATACAGGATGAGCTTGATGGTCTTGTAGAAAAGGGAAGGGAAGGGCAGGGAAGGGAAAGGAAGGGAATGAAAATGGAGAGGGGTTGGTGGGGAAAGAAAAGATGAGGGCATGTCTAAAGGAGCCAACTGAAAGAGCTCCTAAAGGCAAAGCTAGAACAACCTGAGCAATAAAAATAATTATAATGTAAATGTATAACCCAAAGAACAAAATAAATATCCATGATTGAGATCCATACCAATGGTCAAATAAACAAATAAAATAGAAGAAAGGGATAAATCTTTCTTACAGCTAAATTACAAGTAATAAATGTAGAAGAAATGAGGGAAAAAGAAAATCACGATTAAGTCACCACAGAATAATTGCTGCGGGTAAGTCTTGATGAATGCTAAAATTTAAGGACCATAAATTTAAGGAGCAAATTTTAAGGAGAAATAAAATAGTTGCATAGCCCCCAAATATTTATTCACTACTGTGATGATTTTAACACATATCCACAAGTTATTTGATACACCCCCCTTCAGTGTGGCTGGATTTAGTGACTATTTTCTAACAAGTAGGATATGGAATGGGGGAAAAAGTTAATTTATAGTGGAGAAACTTGGCAGACATCACCGTGACCATGTGACCAAGGAGAACTCGCTGGTAATAAGTTGTATGGCTATATGACCAAGGAGAAAGACACTTCACCTCTGAGGTATTCTCCCAAATCCACAATCCCAGTTTTATCATGAGGAAAAGAAAATCCAAATTGTGTGACATTCTACAAATATCTGAGCAGAACTCTTAAAAGTGCTCAAGTCGTGAAACACTATGGATGAGAAACTGTCAGTTTGGAGAACAGAGGCTCCATAACTGAGAATGACATAGTCCCTTGGATCACATCCTGGTACAGAAAAAGGACATTAGCAGGGAAAAAAAGTTACATTGTAATTAAGAGTAGTATATCAATGATAGTTTCTTACATGTTAACATTAAGAGAAGGTGAAGGGTATTCAGGAATTCTCTGTACTATCTGTACAACTCTTCTGTAAATTATTTTGAAATACATAACTTTAAAATATGAATAAAGCTGGGAGTGAAGACAAAAAAGCTCATCCCACTGAAATGAGTGTGCCTTTGTTCCTTCTTCAGCAAAATGCATGTAGCATAAAGCACATGCTGGCTTAATTGTTCTGGGAAGTTGTTTTCTATATTATTTGTTAGCATATGTGTATACATTCGATCTCCCCTATTGCGGGGGACCAGCCTCCGCTGACCAGGGTTCGAGAAGGTGGACACGGCTTAGGCGATGAAATAAAGACAGAAACGAGTTAACAGTAAAGACAGAAAATGGAGGAAGAGCTCTCCGGTTTATTTCTCACAGGCTTTATATACAGTTTTTAGGTAGGGGGTACGTGCAAGGGTACATGTAGGAAAAATATGCATTACCTCAGTAGATCATTAACTGTTTACCAATAGTCTAAAGGTCAGTGAAACCTTGGTTAGTTTCTTAAGCCGTTTTCTTCCATTAACCCAGATAGCCATCTTTCTTTTGTGTCCCAAGGATCCGGCCATCCTCACCACATTCCTTAGTAAATAGTGAGCACCTTCCAGATGCAGCAAGGAAACAATAGGAGCAGATAGACAAGTTTATGATTCACCAAGCCCACTAAAGCCAGCCTGCATGCCCCTCAATATTGGGGACCATGGCCCTCAACACCCTATCAATCTGCATCCTTTTGCCTGCTGCATCATTAAGTCGGACATATTTTGACTTAAATGCATTTAAGTCCTTTACATTCACTCTGCTCTTAGCACAAGGCCAAGATAAAGGCAGGTTATTGATAATTGATGATTGGTGATGTGGCTTCAGTGCACCTATTTATGCCATAAAAGGTTGAGAAAGGTTTTACTGTTGTTCAGGAATCTAGGCTAAGGCCTAAAGCTGAGTCATAAGGGCGTAAAACACCCCACATCCTCAGGTCAGAGTGTCACCAGCTGCTGAGGGTCAGGGCTTACCGAGAGTGAGAAAATTAGTCCTACCACATACTGCTCTCTACTGCTCCATGTCCCCGCTCCATGGGGGAGGACTGAGCCTTTGAGGAGTATGCTGGTCAGGAAGAGAGGCTGTTTTCTCCTTCACTGCCCCCGCCCCTGGGGGTGGTAACCATCTCCTTCTGCAGAGTGCTTAATGTCATAGGATTAAGAAGCGAGTATTGCCAGAACTGAAAGGGAGGCTACTGAAGCAGCTGGCCACCTACTGTTGGGCATGGCAACAATAAGAGTGTCACCAGAGAAAGTGGACTTGGCTTGGGCCATCTTGTAGGCACCACTTCAAGAGGATGCTAAGCAAGGGCCTCTAGGACTAATCTGAGGGGGCCTCACAAGCACTTGCATGAGTGCTAGAGACTGCATTGGTGTGCCCCCAAATTCATATGCTGAAACCTAATCCCCAATGGATAGTATTTGGAGGTGGGGCCTTTGTGAAGTGATTTAGGCTATTAGGGTGGACCCCCTCATGAATGGGGTTAGGGCCCTAATAAAAGAGACCCCAGAGAGCCCCCTCACCCTTCCATTATGTGAGGACACATCCAGAAGACAGCTATCTATGGGTGAGGAAGTGGGCCTTCACCAGGCACCAAATCTGCTCATGCCTTGATCTGACACCTCCAGAACTGTGAGAAATAAATGTTCGTTGTTTAACTTTTGCTGCAACATTCGGATATGCTTTCCTGTGGCTTGCACTCTCAACAACAAAGATGTCTTGTATGCTATATTGTGTAACATTTTGTAATACATTTTTTGTCATCAATGCCATTAGATTCTAATTTGTCTATGCTTAAATCTAATTAATACCACTTAGTATGTTTTGAGTATTTTTTTGCTAAAATTCAGTATAATGGTAAATTTATTACCATATAACAAAAATTTCAAATAAAAATGTCATTTATGTACGAAACAGCTCAAAATGTTATTAAATGCATAAAGTAATCAAAATATCAACTTTTTATTTTTTGTGGATTTTTGAGACATTTTGGAACAAAAAACGAGATCAATTATCAGTGAAAGGGTTAAGTCACCCAGTCTGTGGTGTTTTGTTTTTGGTGTTTTTTAAAAGATTTTATTGGGGAATTGGGGAAGGGGAACAGTGTTGGGGAATTGGAGAAGGGGAACAGCTGAGTTATTGTCCTTCAATGAAGTCCAGTCGCCATCCAGCCACCCATAGGCAGCTCTCGGCCACTCAGCTCAAGGTGCCGTGTTCAATTTTAGTTGCAGGTGGGCATAGCCCACCAGTCCATGCAGGAATCAAACTGGCAACGTTATTGTTAGGAGCACGTGCTCTCACCAACTGAGCCATTTTGCCACCTGTTGGCAGCTCAGTGGCAGCTCAGCTCAGGCGCAGCTCACTGGCCCATGTGGGAATCGAACCGGTGACCCTGTTGCTCAGAACTGGCTCTCTTAACCAACTGAGCCACTGGCTGGTCCCTCTGTGGTGTTTTGTTTTAGCAGCCTGAAGGGAATAAAGTAGTAGGAAAAAGGGAGGTTATCCCAGGAGCTAGTTCTCCCAAGTCTCATGACTGTATTGTCAGTAGATTTCTTCAGGGCTCTCAGATTCACCCAAGTGGCCAGCATTTAAATTCCTACCACACAGAGGGCACCGTGTCAGTCTGGTACTGACGGCCAGGGAAGCAACAACAAGCACATAGAGAAGGTAGCAACCTCACCCAGTCAAGTAAAGAGGGATTGTATCAGATGTGAGAATAAAAATTCAGCCAGAATGAATTTTAAGTACTGGCAAGAGAGAATTCTCATAACCAAGAAGGGATGAAAAATTATGGGATCAAAATAAGTTTAGCAAGCTACCACCCAATAGGAAAGGGAGGTTCAATCTACCATAGTTGGGGGCAGATCTTGGAAAAAAATAAAGCCAACTTATGTTTATACCCCAGTAAGCCAGTTATACTTATATACATTCTCCCAAATTAAGAATGATTAATAAATTATAGATTGTCTCCTATTAGATAGGAACCCTTTCTGTTTATTTCTTGTTCTGAGAATTTTTACAAATGAATGGATAAAAAAACTTCCCATAAATTATAATTTTTTCTTTCCCTTTACAGTTTTATTTTTTCACAATAGTTTCTGGGAAATTTTGAGTTAAATTGAAGGCCCAATTGCTGTAATATCTGATCTCATATGCCTGATAATGCTAAATACAAGGAAATTTTTTTCAAGATCAGGATGAGAAAATAGATATAATAAACTATTACAATTCCTTAATTAGATGAAACATAGGGAATTAACTATTCAAACTTATAGTATACTGATTGTAATCTCATTCAGAATACTGTATAATATGAAATACAAAGGTTTGCTAAGTCTCTTTCTTCCCTTCCTGTCACTCCCACTCTGATGGTGACCAGAAGACAAGATTTCACTGCCCTTCTGGCATGTCTCCTCCCTGAGTGCTGCCTTAGTATCATGGAGCTTTATTATCACGTCTGGTTTCCCTGTGGGCTGAGGGCCTGTTTTGACTTGCAAATTCTTCTAGAAACTCTAATCTTAAACCAGTCAATAAGCTGGTGTCACAGAAAGAAGGCACAAACAACCAAGGAAACCTGTCATATCTTTTCTTACTTCTGTTACTTCCTTATATTAGTTAACCACCTACTGAAAATAATGACATAGCAAGAAAGGGAAAAACAGGGTAACCCATAGTTTCTTTTCCTTTTAGCCTTCCCTTATTCTCAATAAGTGGAAGGTGGGGAGTGTTGGCAGAATGTGCATGTATCAAGAAGTGGAGGGCCGGCCGAATGGCTCAGTTGGTTGAGAGCTCGCTCAAGAGTGCTAGCTGAGCTCTGAGCAACAGCAGTTCGATGCCCAGCCTGAGCTGAACTGCCACTAAGCTGCCAACAGGTGGTAGGATGGCTCAGCTAAAACCAAAACAAAACAAAAGAAGTATTGGGGGGCCGGCCGACTGGCGCATTGGTTAAGCGCTGGTTTTGGGATGCCAGCGGCCCCGGTTCGGATCCCACATGAGGGCCAGTGACACTGCCCTCTACAGCTAAGATGGTGAACAACAGCTCCACCTGGAGCTGGGCTGTGCGAGCCCCAGTGATGGTGTGGGCTGCAGCCCCTGCTGCAGTGGGCTGCCATAGGCTACAGTGAGTGGCCCGCAGCCAGCGTGAGCGGCTGGCAGCCAAGCGTGAGCTGCCAATAGCCGCGGTGAGCGACATCCAGAGGCCAGAGACCGATCTGCCTCATCCGGGAAGAGCGCAATGACGATACCAACAGTGAAGCAACATCCTCCGCAACTAAAACTGAGGAACAAAAAGACAGCAACTTGTCTGTTCCCCTTCCCCGATTCCCCAACGCTGTTCCCCTCCACCAATTCCCCAATAAAATCTTTAAAAAAAAAAAAGAAGTATTGGGGCTGGCTGAGTGGTGCGGTGGTTAAGAGCTGGCTTGGGATGCCAGCGGCCCGGGTTTGGATCCCACTTATGAGGGCCAGTAACACTGCCCTCTAAAGAAAGAAAAAAAAAAGAAGTGGAGGTAACAATTCTGATCACCAAGTGACACATGGGACATGCCCACACTACCAAGCAATTCTCCAACACCAGCTGGGTGTCCTACAATTCAAATTAATTCTGACACTATCTACCCAGAGATAACATCAGATTCCACAGGCTACTGGCTCAGTCCCACAAGACTGCCCTCCACTTCAGAAGCCAAAACGGAGGTCCACATTGTCACTTGTGCTTCTGAGTGACTGGCTATAAATTAGAGATTCTCAGAACCCCCTCCATGGGTTCGATTAATTTGCTAGAGCAGCTCACATGACCCAGGAAACTCATTTATTCACTAGATTACCAATGTATCGCAAAGGCTATTAAAGGATATGAAATAACAGCAGATGAAGAGATACACTGGGGCGACGGGTTAGCTCAGTTGGTTAGAGTGTGGTGCTGGTTAACACCAAGGTTGCTGGTTTGATGGCCACTGTGGGCTGCGCCCTCCTTAAAAGAGTCAACTATGCCAACAGATCATGAAAATAAGGTATAACCAACGACCATGGCTGTTCCCCAATAAAATTTAAAAAAAAGAGAGAGAGAGAGAAAGAGAGCGCTACACTGGGCGGAGGTTCCAAACAAAGGAGATTCTATCCTTGTGGTGAAAGCACTCTGGTTTACCAACCTAGGAGCTCTCTTCAAACCCTGTATTTTTGGGCTTTATGGAGACTTCATTACATAAGTATGTTTGATGAAATCATTGGCTATTGACAATCAAGTAAACCTCCAGCCCCTCTTCCCTCCCTGGAGGTGGACAGGGGCAGGACTGAAATTTGCAACCCTCTAATCACATGGTTGGTTCTCTTGGCCCTAATCCTTAGGTGTGATCCAAAAGTTACCATTAACATAGCAAAAGGTATCTTTGTTACTCTCATCACTTAGGAAATTCCTTATCCTTAGGTATGATCCAAAAGTCACCATTAACATAGCAAAAGGTATCTTGGTTACTCTCATCACTTAGGAAATTCCTTATCCTTAGGTATGATCCAAAAGTCACCATTAACATAGCAAAAGGTATCTTGGTTACTCTCATCACTTAGGAAATTCCAAGGGTTTTATAAGGTCTGTATCAGAAACAGGGACAAAGAACAAAAATATATTAATATTTCTTATTATAAATCATAATCACAGGAGTAAAAACTGATGAGTTGTTTTGTGCAGTGTTTCCACTGTTCTGGTAAGAATGAAATACAATTAATTATTGTTATTCAAGATTGTTATAATCTAGGAA
Organism: Aselliscus stoliczkanus; assembly: GCA_033961575.1. Lineage (NCBI taxonomy): Eukaryota > Metazoa > Chordata > Mammalia > Chiroptera > Hipposideridae > Aselliscus > Aselliscus stoliczkanus. The sequence goes on along the minus strand of CM066739.1, from coordinate 79,874,718 downwards.
ATCACCATAAACACTGAATTAGTGAATACTTAACCACACTGCTCCTGAGGGAAATATGGTTAGGTTTCTGCGAGCTTCTGGTCACGTTTCATCAACCTTGTTTTATGTGTGTTTCTGTTCAAAGACACATATTTAACACATATTGCTGATTCATTAACATTGGAACTCACAGCCAACTGCACTATAACTCATGCCCAAATGAGGCTTATTTAGCATATATCACACATCACACATCACAGTCGTCTTGACCTTAAAAAACTAGATTGTGGGCCGGCCGAGTGGCGCAGTGGTTAGGTGCTGGTTAAGAGCTGGCTTGGGATGCCAGCAGCCCAGGTTTGGTTCCCACATATGAGGACCAGTGACACTGCCCTCAAAAAAAAAAAAAACACAAAAAAAGACAAAAAAACTAGATCGCACTTCAGTATTATACTTGGAGGTCATTTGGAACAGTGAAACCAACAAAAAGCATGAAAGTGCAGAAAATGTGGCATTAAATAAACCATAGAAAAGACACTTGTTCATAGTTTGAGAGCTGAAATAAGAAAGCAGAGCTTTGTCTTGTTCAATCTCAGGTGGGAAAATGAGTGTTTGGCCAATAGAAATTTTTCCCACTCTGTACATTCGCATGTCCATGAATGACCAACAGCACCAAGAGTATTGATTTTGATGTTACAAATAAATTTATCAAGTAGGCAAATTTGCAAACACAGAATCTATAAATAACAAGAATCAATGTATGTATGTACCAGCTACAAAAAAAAATTGTGTAATTTTGGTGATTCCACATGAGTTAAATGCTGATATATTTGCATTAAAATGGGCATTGCAGGGCCGGCCGAGTGGCGCATTGGTTAAGCGCTGGTTTTGGGATGCCAGCGGCCCCGGTTCGGATCCCACATGAGGGCCAGTGACACTGCCCTCTACAGCTAGCAACAGCTCCACCTGGAGCTGTGCTGTGCGAGCCCCGGTGATGGTGTGGGCTGCAGCCCCTGCTGCAGTGGGCTGCCATAGGCTACAGTGAGTGGCCCACAGCCAGCGTGAGTGGCTGGCAGCCAGCATGAGCTGCCAATAGCCGCGGTGAGCGACATCCAGAGGCCAGCGACCGATCTGCCTCATCCGGGAAGAGCGCAATGACGATACCAACAGTGAAGCAACATTCTCCGCAACTAGACTGAAGAACTAAAGGACAGCAACTTGTCTGTTCCCCTTCCCCGATTCCCCAGCGCTGTTCCCCTCTGCCAATTCCCCAATAAAATCTTTAAAAAAAAAAAAAAAAAAAAATGGGCATTGCATGATATAAAGATAAATGGTAAAAATCATGTTAACAATTTATTAAATAGAAAGTAAGAAACACCATGATAAGACAAGAGAGACTAGAAGAAAGGAAAAAGCTTTATATTTTAGCACTTCTAACAGCACTTTTTTCTTATTTTTTGAACAAGGGACCCCACATTTTCATTTTCCACTGGGTCCCACAAATTATGGAGCTGACCCTGATTCCTCAGGCCTTCCGTCCTGCCGTTGGTTTATATGCTTACCTGAATCTCTTCACAGGAATATGGGACATTCTGCCTCCCCATTCCAACTACAGAAAACACATCCCTTCTTACAAGAACTCTGGCCCCCTCAATCTTCACTCTCCTGGCACACTACACCCAAGTCTAAGTTTTGCAGTCTTGAGTATCAGCTGGCCAGACAGTAAATGGCCATCCCCACCTATGCTAATAGACTCCTGTAGGGAAAGATAAATCCTAGTTCAAAGGTCAAATGGACAAGGCTTTTTCCATCCATGCTTCTATCTTGTTATTCTTTCAGAGTGAGATATGGACCTCTGGCTGGTCCCTTCCATTAGTTGATCTATTAAAGTTATAAAATCTAAAACCATGGAAGTTTCAAAAAAAGATAAGAAGAAAAGTTGTATAATCCCAGAGTGGTAAAGGTCTTTCTAAACATGAATCCAAACCGAGGAAGCTATAAAAACAAAGATTGATAAAATGACTACTATATTAGTTTTATGTTGTCACAAAATTAGTGGCTTAAAACACCATAAATTTATTATCTTTCAGTTCTAGAAGACAGAAATCTGAAATAGGTCTCATAGGACAGAAACTAAGATATCAGCAGGGCTGTAATTCCTTCAGGAAGTTCCAGGAGAGAATCTTTTTCCTTGCCTTTTCTATCTTCTAGAGACTGCTTGCGTCCCATGGTCCATGACCATCTTCAGAGCACACACTTCAACCACCTCTGCTTCTGTTTTTATTTTATTTTATTTTTTTGAGGGCAGTGTCACTGGCTTTCACATGTGGGACCAAACTAGAGCCGCTGGCTTCCCAAGCCAGCGCTTAACCACTGCGCCACTCAGCTTCTGTTTTGACACTTCCTCTTCTGACTCTCACTCTCATTAATTCCTCTTATAAAGACTCTTGTGATTACATTGGGCCTGCCCAGATAATCCAGGATAATCTCCCAATCTCGAAACCCTTAACTTAATCACATTGCAAATTTTTACCAGATAAGGTAACATATTCACAGGTTCCAGAGATTAAGACAGGAACATATCGAGGGGCATTATTTTGTCTACCACAACTACATAACAGATTAATATCTCCGATGATAGCTGAATCTGATAATATCTCAAGCCCTGTTATAAGATTTAGAGAAGTGAAAAGATAATGTGCACAAACAGGGTTTCAAAGAAGAAATGAGAGACTATGAAGAAGGCTGCTAGGCTTGACATATTTTGCTGGTTTCCTGATAAATTGATTTAGACTTTGTAGCAGATATGCTGTTTTTTAAGGGAGGTGCTTTCTTTCCTGGAAGTCACAGCAAGCATCAAAGCAGAAGGCAGCCATAAAAAGCCACCAGTGCCCTGGGAGGTACCAGGCAAATCCAGGGAGGTCTCTAGTTGGCTAAATTTACAAGATCCCTAGGAAACTTGCTCTCAGACACTGAGAATCTCTGACAAAACTCAAGTTTGGCTCAGGTGTCCTGGAGAACCCTAAGTCTCTAGAAGAGGAGAGAACCCATACTTGACAATGCCAGATAAAACATAATTCTCCGGGTGTGTTCTAATTTTGCAAAATTGCACATGGAAAGAGTATGTGCTCAGCTGCTGTTGAGTGGAATGCTCTGAAAATGTCAGGTCAAGTTGGTTGAGTCTTGGCCCCTAGAGACTTTCATGATGTGACCACTGCTGGACCCTCAAGCTAGATCCAGACCAGAACCGAGCGATTGCTTCACATAATCTCCCTCAGAGGCTATCTGATCGACTTCTCCCCTAACGCCCCTATGCTGGTTCCTGGAATATGCTGTTGCACTGCCCTGGGAAAGCATGTAAGGCATTTTCCCTTTGTCTGTGGCAGGTTACAAGTACCCCTATCCATCCTGCTCTGTTCAATGTAATTCTTTAGTGCCTGCCAAACAGCACCAAGGATATCCACGTCATCTTGCAGCTGCCCAAGGCACTCCTTGTATGTAAGGTCCCTTAGTAAACTCTTGGTGTAATGCTGGAATTGTCAGCCTCTTTCTTTGGTCTCTCATCCCCCAGGAAATTTCCCAACAGTTGATAGTGTTGTTCAGATCACCTATATCCTTACTGATTTTCCTTCTACTTGTTCTATCAATTACTCAGAGAAAAGCACTGAAATCTTCAAACGCAATTGTGGATTTGCCTCTATATTCTTTCAGTTCTACCCATTTTGTCTTCATGTATTTTGAAGCTTTGTTGTTAGTTGCGTGCACATTTAGGATTACAACATCTTCTTTGGTGAATTGGCTGTTTTGTCATTATTGAATATCTCTCTTTATCACTGGTAATATTCCTTGTTCTGAAGCCTGCTTGATCTCACATTAATATAGCCAATACTCTGTTCCTTCCTTCCTTCCTTGCTTCCATCCTTCCTTCTTTCCTTCCCTTCACTTAGAAAAAAAAAGTTTTATTTTGAAACAATTTTAGGCTTACAGAAAAATTGCAACAATAAAAATAGATTTCCCACATATACTTCACAAAAATATCCCCTAATGTTAACATCTTATATAATTAAGAAATAATTGATGAAAACAAAAATCAACATTGGTAAAATAGTATTAACTAATCTATAGATTTTATTTGGATTTTACCAGCTTTTCACCAATGTCCTTTTTCTGTTCCAGGGTCCAATCCAGGATCCCACATAACAATTGTTGTGTGTCTTCTTTTTTTTTTTTTTTTTTTTTTTTTTTTTTAATATGTGGGAACCGAACTGGGGCCGCTGGCTTCCCAGGCCAGCGCTTAACCACCGAGCCACTCGGCCAGCTCTTCTTTTTTTTTTTTGAGGGCAGTGTCACTGGCCCTCATATGTGGGACCTGAACCGGGGCCGCTGGCTTCCCAAGCCAGCGCTTAACCACCGTGCCACTCAGCCGGCCCTGTTGTGTGTTTTCTTGGTCTCCTCTAGTCTGTGGCAGTTCTTCATTCTTGCCTTGTCTTTCATGACCTTGACACATTTTATTTTTTAAGATTTTATTGGTGAATTGGGGGAGGGGAACAGTGTTGGGAATTGGGGAAGGGGAACAGACAAGTTGCTGTCCTTTTGTTCTTCAGTCTAGTTGTGGAGGACATTGCTTCACTGGCCCATGTTGGTATCGTCATTGCGTTCTTCCCGGGTGAGGCAGCTCGGTCGCTGGCCTCTGGACGGCTGCTCACAGTGGTTCTTGGCAGCTCACACCAGCTGCCAGCCGCTCACGCTGGCTGTCGGCTACTCACTGTAGCCTATAGCAGCCCACTGCAGCAGGGGCTGCAGCTATGCCGCCTCTTGTGACTCACGGCAGCCCAGCTCCAGGTGGAGCTGCTGTTCATCATCTTAGCTGTAGAGGGCAGTGTCACTGGCCCTCATATGTGGGATCCGAACTGGGGCCCTGCTGCTCAGAGCCGGTGTCCCAAGCCAGCTCTTAACCAACGTGCCACTCGGCTGGCCCAGACCTTGACACTTTTGAATAGAACTAGTCAGTGTTTTTTTAAGCTTAAATGTATTTTATTTTTAGACAACCTACATGACATGATTTTCTTAAAAACAATGCTTCTGCTCCAAAAAAAATCAAAGTCAAAAATAAATAAAGAGCTCAAGATAAATCAGTCTCATTTGTCTTAGACCTGGTGTGTGGATAAAAAACAGAGGCCAGTTATGATGATGATAGGTGATAGATCCAAATTGCCAAATTTACTAATATTTTTCCATTTCTATGCCCTCCTTAAAGAAAATCACCATCCTAAGTCCAGCAGAGCAACTGTGCCATCTAGATTCATGTTTTCACCAATAAAGAACTGGTAGTTTTTGAAATTAGCAAGAATGTGCTTGATTTGTTCTGCAGCCCTGTTATAAAAGGTTTTACTCTTTCTGGTCTCTGTTCAAGTTTCCCTTTGATTGATTTCATGTAATCTTTGATGTACTTCTTGTAAGATTTTTTTGTGAAGCTGGTTTACTGCAAATGATGGTTCATGACATTATCTACACCAGTGACTACTGTGCTTTTGGTACCTTTGCCCTCTTGGGTCCTTCAGCGGAGGCATTTCCACCAATAAGCGAGTCATCAATGTTACCCTCTGTCCTGCTGACCATCTTCCCCTCCACCTCCAGGCAAGATCTCCTGGATCTTGTAGATGTCGGAGAACATCTCATCATGGCTAATGAGGTCTGGGTGGATGATTGTGATGGCAGCTGGAAGGAGATCACTTAGTGCTGGCTTAGCAGGAGCCTGGAGCTGGGAGCAGTGAGAGCACTGCTGGGGGAGGGGGGAAGCACTACTAGTCAGTTATTCTGTAAAGTATTCCTCGATTGGTTTTTGTGTGATATTTTCTCATGATTAGATTGAAGTTATGCATTTTTGGCATGAAAACTGCATAACGTTCCCTTGTCAATGCATTACATATATTAGCCGGTACATAATATCAATATGTCTTATTACTAGTGATGTTTAACTTGATCACTTGGTGTCTGTAAGTTTTGTCTACTGTATGATGACTATTTCCCCCTTTTATATTACATAAGTATCTGAGAGAAGATACTCTGAGACTATTCAAATACCCAGTTTCTTCTCAAATTTTATTTTATTATTTTTAGCATCTATTGGTGAATCTTGCCTGCAACAATTATTACAGTGGTTGCACAATAATCATTTTCTATTTTTTTCATTACCTCTCCATTTATTAGTCATAATTTATCCGTAAGGAAAAGCTGTCCTTTCTCTCCCACCAGCTTTCTTTTCGATTAGTGTTTGCATGGTATATCCTTTCCATCAACTTACTTTTTACCTATCTATATCTTGTATTTAAAGTGGGTTTCTTGTATATAGCCTATGTTGTGGTATTTTAAAAAAATTCCCTATTGAAGTGAAATTCAAATAACATAAAATTAGCCCTTTTAAAGTGAACAATTCAGTAGTATTTATCACAGTTACAATGTAGCGCAACCATGACATAGTCTATTAAAATCAAATCTGACAATCTCTGCTTTTTAAGTGGTATCTTTAGATCATTTACATGTAATATAATTATTAATATGAATGTATTTAGAGCTATCATATTATCATTTGCTTTCTGCTTTTCCTTCCTATTTTTTGTTTTGTTTTTGTTCCACCTTTCCTGTTTTTATTATTTAATTTTTAAAATATTTTTATTAAAAAATATAGCTAACATAAAATATATCTGTTTCAGGAGTACATCACAGTTATTCAACTTCTATATATGTAAAGAAGTATATATATATATACCATATATACCATAAGTCCTGCAACCATCTGACATCATACCACCCTATCACAATATTATTGACTATATTCCCCAAGCTGTCCGTTGCATCTTCATGACTTATTTGTTTTATACCTAGAAATTTGAAACTCTTATTCCCCTTCTCCTTTTCCCCTTTTTAATTTTTCAATTACAGTTAACATTCATTATTATTTTATATTAATTTCAGATGTACAGCATAATGGTTAGACATTGGTGTAATTTAAGATGTGATTCTCCCTGACTAGTCTAGTACTCACCTGGCACTATACATAGCTATTACCCTACTATGAACTATATTCCCTGTGCTTTACTTTACATTTCCATGACTGTTTTATAACTACCTATTTGTACTTCTTAATCTTTTCACCTTTTTCACCAACGCTTTTAACCCCCCTCCCATCTGGCAACCATCAAAATGTTCTCTGTATTTATGAGCATGTGTTTGTTTTATTTGTTTGTTTGTTTTGTTCTTTAGATTCCACATATAAGTGAAATCACATTGCATCTGTCTTTCTCTGTCAGACATACTTCACTCAGCACAATACCCTCCAGGTCTACCCATGCTGCTGCACATGGCAAGAACCCATTCCCTTCCATGGCCAAGCAATATTGCATTGAATATATGTACCTCCTCCTCCGTCAACAGACACCCAGGCTGCCTCCACATCTTGGTTATTGTAAATAATGCTGCAATGAACATATGGATGCACACATCCCCTGCAAGTAGTGTTTTGGATCTTTGGATAAATACCCAGAAGTGTGATTACTGGGTTCTTCTTTGTCTCTTGCTTTGCCTTTGTTTTAAAGTTTATTTTGTCTGGTACGAGTATTGCTACCCCAGCTTTTTTTTTTTCCATTTCCTGAAATAACTTTTCCATCCCTTTTATTTGAATATTTTTTATTATTCCATTTTAACTTAACTATTGTTTAGCTATATCTCTTTGGATTATCATTATAAGGGTTATTTTAGGAAATACAGAGTATAACTAACTTTTAACTGTTTACTCAGAGTTCATATTTTACTACCTCAAGTAATATGTAGAGCTTTTAACCATATATGCCTCTTTACCCTTCTTTTATATTATAGCTGTCATATGTAGTTTGTGTACATTTGAAAACTTCAACAATGATATAATTTTTGCTTTCATTTTGTCATACATATTTAAAGGAAGTTAAGAGAGGAAAAATAGACCTTTATATTTACCATTTTTGTTGCTATTCCTTTATTCTTAAAATTCCAAGTTTTCCTCGGGTATTATTTCCCTTCACCCTGAAGAACTTCCTTTAGCAATTCTCTTAGAAAAGTTCTGTTCATGACAAATTCTCTTAGTTTTCCTTGATTTGAAAATGCCTTTATTTAGTCTTCATTCTTGAAGAATACTTCTGCTGAATGTAGAATTCTGGGTTGACAAATTTTTTAGTACTTTAAAGATTTTGTTCCACTGTTTTCTGGCCTCCATGGTTTCTGATGAGATATCTCCTGTCATTTAAATCATTTTCACCTATGTGTCCCCTATATTTCATTTTTCTCTGGCTGCTTTCAATAATTTTTATTCATCTTTTATTTTCAGCAGTTTAATTATTATGATGTGTCTTCATGTAGTTTCTTTGAGTTTATCTTGTTTGAGGTTCACCAAATTCTTCTTAAATCTATGAATTTAATTCCCATTAAATTTGGGAAGCTTTTAGCTATTATTTCTTCTAATATTTTTCTGCATCAATCTGTCTCTCCTATTCTTCAGAACTCCATTGGCATAAATGTTAACATATATATATTTTTTAATAGCATTTTCATAAATATGGTCCTTTATTTTTATTTATTTATTTATTTATTTATTTATTTATTTATTTATTTATTTTAAGCTGAGCCATCCTGCCACCTGTTGGCAGCTCAGGGGCAGCTCAGCTTGGGTTGGGCATTGAACTGCTGTTGCTCAGAGCTCAGCTCGCACTCTTGAGCGAGCTCTTAACCAACTGAGCCTCTCAGCCAGCCCATAAATGTAAAAATTTTTGATATGGTTCCTCAGATCCCTGAGATTCTGTTCGTTTTTCTCCAGTTGTTTTTCTTTTTGTTCTTCAGATTAAATACATTCTACTAATCTATTTTCATGTTCATTGGGTCTTCATTTTTCATCTCTATTCTGCTGTTAACCCATCAAATTAATTTTAATTTCATATATTTTATTTTTTAGTTCTAAAATTTTTCTATTTGGTTCTCTTTTTTCTTTTTTCTTTTTTTTCTTTTTTTTTTTTTTGAGGGCAGTGTCACTGGCCCTCACAATTGGGACCCGAACTGGGGCTACTTAACCACTGCGCCACTCAGCCGGCCCTTTTTTTTTTCCAGCTGAGTCATCCTGCTACCTGTTGGCAGCTCAACGGCAACTCAGCTCAGGCTGGGCATCGAAATGCTGTTGCTCAGAGCTCAGCTCACACTCTTGAGCGAGCTCTTAACCAACGGAGCCACTCGGCCAGCCCTTGGTTCTCTTTTTATAGTTTCTATTTCTTTGCCAAGAATTTCTATCTTTCCATTTGTTTCAAGTATGTTTACCATTAGCTCATGATGCATAGTTACCATAACTGCTTTAAAGTTTGATAAATCTAACATCTGGGTGATCTTGAGCTTGGCATTGGTTAACCGTCTCTTGAGAATTGGTTACGCTTTCTTGTTTGTGTGTTAATTTCCCTTTTATATATTTAGATATAATTGATATACATATAATATTATAATAGTTTCAAGTGTACAACATAATGATTTGATTCTTTTCCTGTTTATTTTTATTTTTAAGATTTTTTTATTGGGGAAGGGGAACAGTGTGTTTTTCCAGGACCCATCAACTCCAAGTCAAGTTGTCCTTCAATCTTAGTTGTGGAGGGCACAGCTCAGCTCCAACTCCAGTTGTCATTTTCAATATAGCTGCTGGGGGCATAGCCCACCATCCCATGTGGGAGTCGAACTGGCAACCTTGCTGTTCAGAGCATGTGCTCTAACCAGTTGAGCCATCTGGCCACCTTCCTATTCTTTTTATGTCAAGTAATTTTAGATTGTACACTGGACAAATTTAATATTATATAAGCTCTAGGTCCAATTAGAATCCTCTGAAAAATTTTTTTTTCTTCATTATAGCAGGCAATCGACCCAGTTAGGTTCAGACTGCTAGTACTGCTTTACCTTCTGTGGGCAGTAGCTTCCCTTGTAGTTCTGTCCTCAAAGTGTTTGCTGTGCTGGGCTTGGGTCTGTCCCATGAATACACAGTTCAAGCATAAGTCCATGATGTGTATAGGCTCATGCACAGCATTAGGTGAACCTCTTCTTTAGTTTTCTTCTCCTCATGAGTCCTTTTGAGTTGACAGGACCCCCTTTCTAGCCTCTAGCCCCCACTTTCTCTGAGTCTCGGCATGTAGAGAAACCCCTTTTTAGCTGAATAACTCAGGATATAGCCTGCGGTTTACTGACTCACACTGGTCTGACACCTAATGATTAATGCTAGCCTTCAGCTTCTGTAAAATGTTTTTGCTTACAAGAAACGGTCTGAAATCTATGGAAACCATCTACAAACTGTAAGAAAAGCAGCTTGCAGTTTTTACCTTTATAAGGTCTTCACCCGGCTTGTTCGGGGCTGTGAGTTTGTTCAGGGCATGAGCCCACTCACAGTCACTGGCCGTAAATAAAGACTCCAAAACAACTGTTCGGTTTGTATTTATTTGCTGGGTACAACACTTTCACACTCTCAGGCCTCAGGGCCACCTTTTCTGGTTCCTCTGGCCAGATAGATGGGCTTTCAATTAGAATTTTAGTTGCCTACGCGGCCACCAAAGTGCAGCTCCACAACTAGGGCCCGCCTTCACACAAAAGGTGAGGGCGGGGGAGAAATGAAGATCACACACACACACTTCAGTCCCCTCTTCCTTGTTCTTCTTTCCAGAAATATGGAGTTTCTACAATAGGTCTCGCCTCTTGTTCCCTCACCACACAGTTTTGCAACTGGTATCTACCCTCGGGTCAAAGCTATGTGAGAAAAACGGGGGGGTGGGGGGGTGGAGGACGGGACAAGAAACTCACCTCTATGTGGTTCACTTCTTTAAATATTGACATCTCTCCACAATTCGTCTTGTTTTGTTTACTTTCAGGATCCTCATGTAGTTGCTTTTTATGTTGTATCCAGAGATTTTGGTTGTAATCCATAGGAGACAGAGGCTGTAGTGGGCCTGTTCCATTTTGGGCAGAACCAGAAGCCTCATTTTTATTATTTTTTATGTTTAAATTATTTTATTAAAAAGAAGAATGTTTTCATTTATTCATCTTGATGCAGAGTCCATTTTGGAATCTCCTGTATCTTCTGTCAGATATAATTTCTCCCAGGATTAAAGCAGGTTGGCAAGATTCTTTGAAATGCGATGGTTAAGATGTCACATAGAAGAGTTGAGATCTACTTGTCATCGGGGATGTCCAAGAGAGGATTCAACCCAGAGCAGCAGTGACAGGGTTCTTGTCTCCAAGCAGGAAAGAATTCAAGAGCAAGACACACAGGAAAGCAAATGTGATTTATTGAAAATGAAAGTACACACTTGACAGGAAAGTGCGGTCAAACTCAGAGAAGAGTCTCGCAGAGAAGAGTCAGGCTGAGGAAGTCCTGACCATGGGTATTAATGCCTCCTGGGGACAGGTTTTGGTAATGTCCCATTGTAGTAACCACAATGTAAATAAGATTTTAATGACATTATAATTAACTAAAGGTCAGGTTCTGGTCACAGAGCTCAGCCTAGCTGAGAGAAACTGGTTCTTGTTTTTCTCTAGCTACAGATACTAGATACATTTACTTTGTTACTGGTGTAACCAGTGAAGCACCTCATGTTATGTGTCCTGACAAGTACGCGAACTCATCCTAGAAAAAGTGTTACATACCTCATTGCTGAATGTCGCTATGGTCACCTTCAATGCACTCCCCTTGGGAAGCTATGCACTAACGCCAGCACCTAGTCCACCTTTCAAAGCAATTTTGCAACTCTTTTTCTGGAATGGTCATCAGAGCTGTCATCGTATTACCCTTGATGTTCTGAATGTCAACAAAATGTCTTCCTTTCAATATTTCCTTTATCTATGGGTAAAGAAAGAAGTCATTGGGGGCCAGATCAGGTGAGTAGGGAGGGTGTTCCAATAGTTATTTGTTTACTGGCTAAAAACTCCCTCACAGACAGTGCCATGTGAGCTGGTGCATTGTCGTGATGCAAGAGCCATGAATTGTTGACAAAAAGTTCAGGTCGTCTAACTTTTCATGCAGCCTTTTCATCACTTCCAAGCTGTAAACTTGGTTAACCGTTTGTCCAGTTGGTACAAATTCATAATGAAGAATCCCTCTGATATCAAAAAAGGTTATCAAAATCTTTTGCAGTTTTCTAGGTTACATGTCCCTCCTCATACTGCTCTGACAAGCTATAATTCATCTTCAGTTGGTTCTGGCCACACTGTTAGTCAGAGGTCAACAGAAACACATTCAGCTGGCCATATCAGTGAAGTTTGGGCCAGTATTGATTTTTTTAAATGCTATTATTATCATTTTAAAAAATGCTATTTTTTAATGCTAAAATTAAAGAATTTTAAATTTCTGTTTCCCCTGTTTTCTGTATCTTAAGGTCCATTCGGGTGCATTGTTTGTGTGCCTGGGGCACTACACAGTTCTTAAAACAACAAAAACTTAATTAATTAATCTTTTCTTTTTTAAGATTTTATTGGGGAATTGGGATCGGGGAACAGTGTTGGGGAATTGGGGAAGGGGAACAGCCAAGTTGTTGTCCTTCAGTCTTAGTTGTTGAGGGCACAGCTAGCTCAGCTTCAAGTCCAGGCATGCAGCTCAGCTCCAGGTGCTGTGGAATCTTTAATTGACTCCCAGAAGCCCATGTAAGGAAGAGAGTCTATTTTATGCCTTTGCACAGTTAACTCAGCCTGTGTTCAGGTATGGGTTCTTTACCTGCTCAGATGCAAGAAAGGAAGGCAGATGATGGAGGAAGAGAAGACTCTCCATGTATCAGTCAATCAATCAAATTCAATCAGTAGACAGCACCAGCACAGGATAAGTCATCCAATGTTCACTCTTCCATGTGACACTTCAGCAATACATACATCGGTGGATCAGAGTGCTTGGATAGACAGATCCTGATACATCCCTTCTGCAGCCTTGGGGTGTGGCTTAGCAGTCTCAAGCCTCCTCTGTGCTTTATTTCACACTTCCTCAAGCACTATGCTAGATACTTTCATAAATATTATCTTGTTTCATGGGCAAAGACTTTTTAGATGCCAATTTGGGGACCCTAAATGACACTAGGCCACTTCACAGTTGCTTGGTCTAAAACGAAAGTTGACAGCCAATATGTGTAGTGGTCTTGGGGGAAGTTTGTTTTTGGGGTTTTTTACCGTTCTTATCACTAAAGATCCTTGAATCACTTAATTGTGGGAAAAGGATCCCCCTCAAGGTTCTCCCAGCTCAAGGTTCTCCAGGAAACCTCTGCCTTTGGCAGAGTGCATATTCTCAACAGCCTTCCTATCATCCTGATATGCCTCTGTATAAGGGAGGACCTAAAATGCGAAGTCCAGTAAAGAGGATTTCTAAATCAAGTCCTGCTATGGACTGAACATCTGCATCTCCTTAAAACTCATATGTTTAAAAAAAATGCAAAAAACAAAACAAACAAAAAAACTCATGTTCAAACTCAATCCCCAGTGTGACTGGTATTTGGCCTTTCCGAGGTGATTAGGTTATGAGAGTGGAGCCTTCTGATGGGATTAGTGCCCTTCTAAAACAGCTCCCTCACCCTTTCCACCATCTGAGGACAGAACAAGAAGGCAGCTGTCTATGAACTAGAAAGCAGGCCCTTGCCAGACACCAAGCCTTCTGGGGCTTTGATTTTGGATTTCCCAGCCTCCAGAGCTGTGAGAAACAAATATTTGTTGTTTATAAACCACCCAGTCTATGGTATTCTGTTAGAGCACCCAAACTGACTAAAAAAGTCCCATGTTGGGCCGGCCGAGTGGTGCGGTGGTTAAGCACTGGCTTGGGAGGCCAGCGGCACCAGTTCAGGTCCCACATATGAGGGTCAGTGACACTGCCCTCAAAAAAAAAAAAAGTCCCATGTTTAATATTCATAATAAGACCATCAGTTACAAATGCCCAGAACTCCCTTCTTTCTTCCTCATGGCTGATGTCTTTACAACAACTGTGATATAGAACTGGGGTATGAAAGTTATAACTTTCATTAATTCAGCAAATATTTACATAGTGTGTACTCTGTGCTAGATACCTTCTTGGCTCTGGGGATAAAACTGAATAAGACAGGAAATCACTGTACCTTTAATGAGCAGACAGCTTAGTTGGGAGGCAGATAATTAACAAACAGAATAATTACAGATTGTGACAAGTGTGACAGAGCTATGAAGGAAATGAGAGAATCGTGAAATGGGGTTGCTGGGGAAGCCACATTAGATAGAGTAGTCAGCGAAGGTCTCTCTGAGTGGGTGAACTATGAGCTAAGGCCTGAAAGATGAAAAAGAGGTGGCCAGGCAGAGCATTCCAGAAGGAATCACAAAGGCCCAAAGCAGAAAGGGTCTGTGTGCTTGAGGAACAGAAAGGAGGCCAGTGTGGCTGGAGTGTAGTGAATGATGGAGAATGATGACAAAGAAGGCTGGAGATGGGGCCAGGTCAAGCAGCACCTTTCGGTCACAAAAAAATGTCTTTGGGTTTTATTCTAATTGCCACAGGAAACCATTTAAGGGTTTTAAGCAGGAGAGTGATGGGATCTGATTTCTGTTTTTTAAAACTGTTGTATAAAGAATGTACTGAAAAGGGATAAGGGTATAAGGAAGCAGGGGAACCAGTCAGGAGGCTTGAGCAGTCATCCAGGGGAGACATGATGGGGGCTCAGACTGGGGTTGAGGCTGTGGATGTGGAGAGAAGTGGATCGGTTTGAGATATATTTTGGAAATAGAACTGATAAGCCTTAAAGGATATCAGGGACAACTCCGGGTTTGGGGCCTAAGCAAGTAGATGATGGGCAGATGGTATGTCATTCACTGAGATGGGGAAGGCTGACAAAAAATAGGTTTGGCAGTGGGGACTTAAGAGCTCTGCTTTTGATATACAGTAAAACCTTGGTTTGCGAGCATAATTCCTTCTGGAAAAATGCTTGTAATCCAAAGCAAGTGTATATCAAAGCAAATTTCCCTATAAGAAATAATGTAAACTCAGGTGATTCGTTCCACAATCCAAAAATACTCATATAAAAATGATTACACAGTACTGTAATATAATACAAAGTAATAAAGAAAATACAAAATATAAAGAAAAATGAACAAATTAATTTGCACTTACCTTTGAAAACCTTCGTGGCTAGTGTGAGGCAGACAAGAGAGAGTAGGGTTACTGTGTAGGACGACTTTCACTTTCACTGAGGGAATCACTGCTATCTATTGGCTCAATGGAATCTTTTTATTCTGGTGCAAATTTAACAAGGAACCTATCCAATGATACTTGCTTTTGTCTCCTTTTCAGGATTTCGGGGAAAGTGACATTGCATTGTCGTTAAGCAGATTCATTGCTTGCACTGCTACAGCCTTGTTTGGGTGGTGGTTTTCTACAAAATTTTGCACTGTTTCCCACATTTTACACATCTCCCTAATCTCGTTTGAAGTGAGGGATTCCTCTGCCTTTTTCTCCTCCTCCTCTGCAGATGAGATCGCCTCCATAACTTCTTGCTGTTGCTCATGATGCAGATCCATCAGTTTGTCGGTGGTCAGCTCCTGGCCATGTTCCTCCACCAGCTCTTGAATGTCATCCTCATTCACCTCCAGTCCCATGGTCTTCCCCAAGGACACAATTTCATCAACAACTGGCAGCTCCTGTTCATGAGCAAGCCCCTCTAAGTCATGTCCAAGAACACAATCAGGTCACAGTTTTCTCCAAGCAGAATTGAGGGTTCTCTTGGTGACCCCATCCCAGGCTTTATCAATGATGTTGAGGCAGTTCATGATATGGAAATGATTTTTCCAAAACTTTCAGAGCATAAGGTTTGTTCCTTCGGTCACCTCAAAGCATTGAAATAGTGCTTTGGTGTAAAGCTTTTTAAAGTTCGAAATGACCTGCTGATACATGGGTTAGAGGATTGGAGTGGTGTTGGGGGGAAAGAACTTGACCTTAATGAACTTGAATTCCTCCAGTAAGTCATCCTCAAAGCGTGGAGGATGAGCAGGGGCATTATCCATAACCAACAAGGCTTTGAGTGGCAGATTCTTTTCTAAAAGGCATTTCTTCACTGCAGTACCGAAGACCCACTGATCCACTCAACGAACAAGAAACGAGTGACCCAAGCCTTGCTGTTGGACCTCCACATAAAGTTTAACTGGCCTTGCATTTTGTGAAAGCTTGTGGATTCTCAGAATGATACACGAGCAGGGGCTTGACTTTGAAATCCCTGCTTGCATTAGCACAAAACAAGAGGGTGAGACAGTCTTTCATGGGCTTGTCAGAGGGCATTGCATTCCCTTCTTCTGTAATGTAGGTCCTCTTTGGCATCTTTTTCCAAAAAAGCCCTGTTTCATTGCAGTTAAAAACTTGGTCCAGCAGGTAACACTCGGAAACCATGAGCTTCTGGAACTCAGTAGAGAACGCCTCAGCTGCCTTAACATCCAAACTCTCAGCCTCTCCATGCCTCACAACACTATGGATGCCACTTCTTTTAAAATTATCAAACCATCCCCTGCTTGCTTTGAAGACTTCTTCATTTTCTATTGACGTACCTGGCAGTTTACTTACGAGGACGGTGTACAAGGCCTTTGCCTTCTCATAGATAAAGTTCTCGGTCACAGCGTCACCTGCTAGTTGCTTCTTGTTTATCTAAACCAGAAGCAACTTTTCTACATCTTCCAGAACACGTGGCTGTTGCTTTGATATTCTCATGACTCCTTTTGCTGCATCTAGCCCCCTTATTTCTTCTTTAATATTGTGCAAATGGTCGACGTAGACTTCTCATAAAATCTTGCAATTTTGGCCACTTGCATACCTCGTCCGTACTTCTTGATGGTTTCCTTCTTAACTTCCACTGTAATCATCTCCTTCTTACTGCCTTTCTCTTTTCACCCTTTTTCTGCATGGGGCCATTGTATAAACTTGCACAGATGTTGACTACAGTACAGTATTAATAAACTCTTGTCATATACTGTATTTAATGTAGCTGGCAATAAGGCAGTAGAGGAAAGGGTCTATATCTGCAGGCAGCCTGACCTACAATGAAGCAAAGCATTCCTAAGCTTACTCTTGTATGGAAAAGCAAAGGACTGTCCATAGGTGCTTTAAAGTGACAAAAAATACATTAGTGCCAGTTGTGGGCACCTTCCAACGTTCTGAAAAATCACTCATTTCTGCCAAACACCGCTACCTGAGACTGAGCATCCAAGCATGGAAGACAATCGCCCATAATCCTGCAGCAAAAGAGAGCTCAGTTGTGATCATGTGACATTTGGCGTCAACTACTACTCGTATTACAAGACATCGCTCATTTATCAAGTTAAAATTTATTAGAAATGTTTGCTCATCTTGCAGAACACTCACAGAACAAGTTACTCGCAATCCAAGGTTTTACTGTATTACATTTGAGATACTACCAGAGAGCCGAGTAGAGATGTCAAGTAGATAATTAGATGAAAAATTTGGAGTCATGAGCCTATAGATAGTATGTAAAGCCAAGGAAAGAGAAGTGGTCCCCTAGGGAGAGAATCAGGATAGAGGAAAGGAGATTCTGGTCCCACCCCTGAGGCTGTAACATTTAAAGGATGGACAGAAGAGGGCTGCCAGGTGGCTCAGATGGTTAGAGCATGTGCTCTGGACAGCAAGGTTGCTGGTTCAATTCCCGCATAGACTGATGAGCCGCGACCTCTGCAACTAGATTGAAGACAACAACTTGAGCTTAGCTGCTGGATGGCTCAGTTGGTTGGAGTGCATGCTCTTAACAGCAAGGTTACTGGTTCAATTTCCACATGGGATGCTGGGCTGTGCGCCCTCCACAACTGGACTGAAGATGGCAACTGAACGTAGAGCTGAGCTGTGACCTCCACAACTAGAGTGAAACAATGACTTGACTTGGAGCTGATGGGTCCTGGAAAAACACATTGTTCCCCAATAAAATTAGAAAATGGATAGAAGAGCCAGGAAAAAGAAACTGAGATCCTGATGCTGTAGGATGGAGACCAAGAGAGTATGTTGTCACAGAATCCATACAAAGAGAATGTTTCCAAAATAAAGTGGTCATCCATGGCCAACGATGCAGAGAGATTGAATGAGGACCATAGACATATTCTTGGATTTGCCAACATGGACATAATGACTTCAATTTCTGGATTGTTCTGAGGATTATAGATTATAGAAAATTTATATTCAAGACTTCATTAGCCTGAGTTTAAATGATTTTACTTTTGCAGTGATTCTCAAACTTTAATGTTTATTAGAATCACCAGGAAGGCATAAAAATACAGTTTTTCCTGACTCAGCAGGCCTTAGAATTTGCATTCCTAACAATATTCCAGATGTTGCTGAGCCTGTACCTGTTTGACAAATAGGAAGCTACAGTATTTCCCAGGGATTACCTTCTGCTCTTATTTATGGGGATCCCCATGTCGCCCGTGTGTCCATGAGTAGCCCTGGTTACTGCTTGCTACTTCAGCCCACAGTAAAAAGGAGACTAGAGTACAATTTGAGTTAGGCCCTGCAATTCCTGGTTCCTAAGAGCCCCTGGGAGATACAACTCTGACCAAATCACCCATATCTGCTGACCTGTACCCCAGCCATGGGCAGCCAGGCACCTGTTGCCACTACTAATAATGGAGTCACAGATCTACCATTCAGTAGAGCTTGACATCTTGTCAACAGCACTTGTGTCTGTTTCTTAACTTAAATCCCAGAAATCCTGAAGGAATAATAAGACTCTCGTCTATTAGACTAAAGGCTTTAGGAAGGGAATATATCCATCTCCATTAAACCCAGCCAGAGCTGCCCCAGCCAGAGCTGCCCCAGCCAGAGCTGCCTGGCTCTCTGAGCGCTAAGCTCATTCAATTTACACACATACATTCCTCCAGAGTCACATCCTTCTACCTCCACCTCAATTCACACTCAGGGCATACAACATATACTATTCAAGAGTCTCCCCTTTAGGTCTTTGAGTTGAATCTGGGTCACTAGCCCCCAATTCATTTTTGCTTTATAGGGATTTTCTTCTTGGGAAACTGTTTTTTTTGTTGTTGTTTTTTTTGAAATCTTACTTTCACTGAATCTTCTCAACCCCAGTCATGTTTTTTAGCCTTAAATCTCAGTAGGTGGGCCGGCCAAGTAACGCATTGGTTAAGAGCTGGTTTGGGGATGCCAGCGGCCCCGGTTCGGATCCCACATATGAGGGCCAGTGACACTGCCCTCTGTACAGTTAACAACAGCTCCACCTGGAGCTGGACTGTGCAAGTCCCGGCGACGGTGTGGGCTGTAGCCCCTGCTGTAGTGGGCTGCCATAGGCTATAGTGAGTGGCTGGCAGCCAGCGTGAGCTGCCAATAGCTGCGGTGAGCGACATCCAGAGGTCAGCGACGGATCTGCCTCATCCAGGAAGAGGCGCAATGACAATACCAACATTGGCCAGTGAAGCAACATCCTCCGCAACTAGTCTGAAGAACAAAAAGACAGCAACTTGTCTGTTCCCCTCCCCGATTTCCCAATAAAATCTTTAAAAAAAAAAAAATCTCAGTAGGGTCAGAGTTCCCATTCCCTCTGTTTTGTGCAGTGGGTCAGTTTCTGAATAACTTTCTGGTTGCAAAAAGATACAAGAGCTTCTACCAGAATCCACTCAACCACAGCAACTAAGCCCCAAAAGCAAATAGATATACTGGGAGAGGGGCAATGTTAAATTTCTCTCAGCAAGAGCTCAAGACCCTGCCCAGTCCTGTAAAACACTTAGCACATACATCGGACAGAAGTTCAACAAATGATAGCTGTTACTATTATTACCTGTTTCTGTCCTATAAAGTCATCCTTCTCCCCAACCCAGATTTCTCTCAGGCTTTTCCTACTCATCCCATGGCCTCAGCTCTAATTTTAGTCCTCATTTCTTCACACCCAGATTGCTCCCAACTTCTGATTAATCTCTCTTCCTCCATCATCTCGTCCCCGCCCCCCAACTCCTGTCCATTTTCTCATGTCATTCCTCTACAGAAGAAACAATGGTTCCCTACTCATAGCTATCCAAACTCCTGTCCCTTTAAACCCTGCTCCCTTATCTACCCAGTCACAGCATTTACTCCTCCAAATTCATACAAACACATATTGAATGCCTTCGGGCACTAGGCCTATGAAGATGAGCAAGACATTGCTGTTCTAATGAGATACAAATGAGAAGCAAATGAGCAACAAGCCAATTCCTAAAGATGTAACAAGGCACAGGCTGCTGGAACCCAGAGGTAACCAGTCAAGTCAGTAGGATGATTGAGGATGAAGAAGAGGCACTTTTAAGCAGGAGAAACTACTTGGGCAAAAGCACAGGGGCTTTAAGTGTAAGATACATTCAGGTTACAGAAGGTCATTCCACATGACAGAGCAAAGAACCAGAAGGGAGTAGAGTGGTAAGTTTTCAGGATGAGTAGATAGTCAGGAGAAAAATTTTTCTTTTTTCTTTTTAGAGGGCAGTCTCACTGGACCTCATATGTGGGATCCAAACTGGGCCCACTGGCATCCCAAGCCGGTTCTTAACCACCACGCCACTCGGCCGGCCCAGGAGTAAAATTTTTAAATATTAATAGATATTAATAGAAGCTTAGAATTTATCCTAAAAGCTATTAATAGAAGCTTCTTTATTAACAGAAGCTTAGAATGTATCTTAAAGTTGATGAGCAATATCTGAGGCATTTTTAGTAGAGGAGTAAATTTTAATTTTACTAAGCAGGTTAGCAATTGTTCTGATTCGTAAATAAGTACAAATTAATGGACATATTTATAATGTGTTTTAAAGATCTTACAGTACTGAAAGATCATGTGTTTGTGAACATGGATGAAAAACTAAGAGGAGTGACAAACATAGTTTCAATTATAGTGTATATATCAGGGTCTATCCTATATAAAACAATACTTAGCCAGCCTATCAGTATCAGGGACTGGAAAACTTAAGCCATTACTAGTATAACCTCCCTCCATTTTGCAATATTGTGTATCTTCAAAGAATCAGTATTAACTCATTCATCACTGTGATGGACAACCTTGAAGAAGCAAGCAAGCTTCCAGGCAATATAGGATAATCCAAGTGAATTATGCCTCTTCTCATAAAATAGATTAAAATTATATGCATCAAGGGCTGGCCAAGTAGAGCGGTGGTTAAGCGCTGGCTTGGGAAGCCAGCGACCCCCTGTTCGGGTCCCACATATGAGAGTCAGTGACACTGCCCTCATAAATAAATAAATAAATAAAATTTTTAAAAAATTATATGCATCGAAAATATTTTGAGTAGATACATACATACACATGGTATAAAAGTCAAACACTATAAGCCAGTGATAAGTAAGCTGCGCCCCATGTCACCTAGCAGTATTTTCTGCACTTCTTGTCCCTTTCCAGAGGCAACTGCTGTTTAAGTCTCTTCTAAACTCTCCTAGAGATGTTCTATTATATATAGATGGTGACATTTTATTTTATTTTATTTTATTTATTTTTTTTTTTTTTAAGATTTTTTTTTATTGGGGAATTGGCGGAGGGGAACAGCGTTGGGGAATCAGGGAAGGGGAACAGACAAGTTGCTGTTTTTTTGTTCTTCAGTTTAGTTGCGGAGGATGTTGCTTCACTGTTGGTATCTTCATTGCGCTCTTCCCGGATGAGGCAGATCGGTCGCTGGCCTCTGGATGTCGCTCACCGCGGCTATTGGCAGCTCACGCTTGGCTGCCAGCCGCTCACACTGGCTGCGGGCCACTCACTGTAACCTATGGCAGCCCACTGCAGCAGGGGCTGCAGCCTACACCATCACCGGGGCTCGCACAGCCCAGCTCCAGGTGGAGCTGTTGTTAGCTATAGAGGGCAGTGTCACTGGCCCTCATGTGGGATCCGAACCGGGGCCGCTGGCATCCCAAAACCAGCGCTTAACCAATGCGCCACTCGGCCGGCCCAGATGGTGACATTTTATAATGCTTGCACATATTAATACACAGAGGTACCTACTACCAAGCACTTCATTCTTCTTCATGGCAGCATAGAACTTTTTTGCATGGCTGTACTGCTTTTTATTTAGCATTATAGTAGTTATAGGCATTTAGGTTATTGCACATTCACACATGCATATCATTTTTGCTCATGTATAAGTACAGGATAAACTTCTAGATTTAGAATTGCTGGTTGAAAGTGTAGAGGAGTCCTTTTTTTAAAAAAACTAGTTTTTATATAACAAAAGTATCACATATTAAAAAATTTTGAATTAGTACAAACAATAAAAAGTCTCCTTTCCACTTCAGATGTTAAATAGATTCTCCAGAAAGTTGTTTATGCATAAGCAAGTGTATGTGTGTGTTGTTGTTGTTTAGATTTTACTTGCATTTCAGAAAAAGAAATTCTGTGTGTAGCTTGGAAGGTAGACTAAAGAGAAGGCAAGATGGAGAGGCAGCAAAACCAAAGAAGAAACTGTGGCAGCAATCTGGAAAATGAGCAGCAAGTGATAAAGGCCTCAACGAAGCAGAAGCAAAGGGAATGGAAAAGAAAAATGTAGATTCAAGAGATATTTAGGAAGTAAATTCAATAGGATTTCACAAGTATTTGAAAATGGGAGATGAAGAAAAGAGAGGAGTCCTTGTTAACTCCCAGACTTTTTATCTCATAACTGAGTGGAGGTTGGGCAGCGCCATCCACTGAGATAAAGACTTCCGGAGGAGAAAGAGATGTTGGGAATAAGGTGATAATTTCAGATTTTGGTATATTGAATTTAAAGTGCTTCTGAAACATCCAACTGAAAATTCCTATAGGCAGTTGGGCAACAATCTGGGTCAGAGATACAGATCTGAGTGTTACCACACATAATTAATTCATAGTTAAAACCAAGAAAATGAATGAAGTAACCCAAGAAGAGAATGTAGAATAAGAAACATTGAGGGTTGAGGAGTGAAAGCTGGAGAAAATCAGCAATTGAGTGAAAGATAGAGAAGAAGAATCTGCAAATGAACTAGAGAACTGGGAGCTGGAGAATTTCTAAGGAAACCAAGATAGAATTTTGTGCTTTGAACCGTGGGAGGGGGAATTTAAAGAAGGAGAAAATGAAGAATAAGGGCCGGTGATTGCATAATGATTTGGAGTTGGGCAGACCTAGGTGTGACTCCTGAGTTTGCCACTTACCAGCAATGACACCTTGGACTTATCACTAGAACTTTATAATTATTTGTAAAAAGAGGTTATTACTTATCTAATGGAGTTATTGTGAGGATTCCATTGGATAATGTATATAAAGCTATTAACCCAGTACCTGGCATATAGAAAAGTACCAATAAAGGCTGGTTAATAATAAGAGAAAAATAAATAAATAAATAAATAAATAATTTTGAAAAATTAAAAAAAAAAAATAATAAGAGAAAAAATAAGCCCTGAAAACGATCCATCCAATTTGAAACTAACCCACCTACCACAGTAATTTCAGAGAAGCCATGAAGATATAAATCCAAATGAAATACACTGAAGAGTATATGAGAGGTGAAAAAGTAGCCAACGACCTTGGCAATGAAGGTAAATTGGGAAATTAGGTGTGCCAGAGGGAAACAAGGAATAAAGCATAATGCTCCCCTCACTCCACCTTTTCTTTTTTAACTCAGTGGGGGAGTCACGTATGTTACTAGGCTTCGGGAAATAACCAGAGAGAGACAAGTTAAACATACAAAAAACAGAGAAAATAATGGGTAAGATAAAGGAGTGACCATTCTTTGATGCTTCAGAGTAGCCATTCCTGCCCAGTATCACTTGTAGTTCAGCCTTTCTGAAACACAATTTTGCAAATGTCACATCTTTTATCTTTTTGTCTCTGTTCCAAAACTTTCAAGGAATTCCTATTATCCAAAAAATATTACTCAAACATCTTCCCATTCAAGGTTCTCTATAATCTTGCTCCAACTTACTTTTAACAATGTTTACTGTTTCCACGCCCTGTGGACTCTTCTCTAGTTGAATTTTTCCCCCTCCCCTGTAGGGGTCTCCCTAACATAGCTTCTTTCCTTGTCTTCACTTAACCTCTCACCTCTCTGTCCTACTTGCGGTCAATTTAAGTTTCATTCTCTTCAGAAAGTATTTCTTGAAACTGCTCTTTTCAATGACCTCCTCTTTTTTTCTAACTCTCTTAGACCTAAAGTGGAGGTTGCAGAACAACCCACAATATGATCGTTTTCGTTTTGTTTTAGTTGAGTTAGATTCCAAATTTACAGTAAGAAATTTTCACATAAAAATCTGAATTTCTAGCTTCTCTTGAAAAATCAAAAGATGTGGTAACACTGGGTCTATAATCCCTCCTGGCAAGAATGGGCTGGAGTTGAGTGGTAACAGCTGGCCCTTTAGATAGGGCGTGCACTGAAGTTTTATTCCTTTTTTTTTTTTTAAAGATTTTATTGGGGAATTGGGGGAGGGGAACAGACAAGTTGCTGTCCTTTTGTTCTTCAGTCTAGTTGTGGAGGACGTTGCTTCACTGGCCCATGTTGGTATCGGTCGCCGGCCTCTGGATGTCGCTCACCGAGGCTACTGGCAGCTCACGCTGGCTGCCGGCCACTCACACTGGCTGCCGGCCACTCACTGTAACCTATGGCAGCCCACTGCTGCAGGGGCTGCAGCCCACAGTGTTGCTGGGGCTCGCACAGCCCAGCTCCAGGTGGAGCTGTTGTTAGCTGTAGAGGGCCATGTCAATGGCCCTCATATGTGGAATCCGAACCGGGGCCGCTGGCATCCAAAACCAGTTCTTAACCACTGCTCCACTCGGCCGGCCCTCAAGTTTTATTCTTATCTCAGGTTCACGATACTCATATACACATGTGCCTGGCTCATGTAAGCATTTGATTTTGTATCCCCAGGTCTAAACAATGACTGGACTCTTGGTGTACGCTACCTGGTAATTATTTATCTTTATATTTATCATGCCTTTCAGAAAAGTTCCACATGGGCATTTCCACATATTATGCCTGTTTGGGATTCCCCACAATGCCTAGCACAATCACCTAATAGGAGAATACTTAGTGTAAGGTAAATGATGATGTTGATAATGAGAACCTAGTCTGTCTTTTCTTTCTTTCTTTTTTTTTTTTTTTAAGGGCAGTGTCATTGGCCCTCTTATGTGGGACCGAACCGGGGCCACTGGGTTCCTAAGCCAGCGCTTAACCACCGCGCCACTCAGCCGGCCCTTTTCTTTTTTTTTTTAGCTGAGCCATCCTGCTACCTGTTGGCAGCTCAGTGGCAACTCAGCTCGGGCTGGGCATCGAAGTGCTGTTGCTCAGAGCTCAGCTCGCACTCTTGAGTGAGCTCTTAACCAACTGAGCCACTCGGCTGGCCCTTAGTCTGTCTTTTCTTAACTAACTCATCACCCAACAAAACTACTCTTACCCCATTCCAAAATGAAATACCAACAAAAAAATATTCTATCTGAGGAAATCAAACAGCCTAAGAAAGCATTGGGAGTAAAAAGGGGAAAACAGTAACTAGAAGGTTGACTTCAGTGATATCAGACCAGGTCTTGTAGCTAGAACAAGAAGTTTGCAATTTATCCACTGTAGTTAGTGGTATTTCTGACTTCTTTCCAGAGCTTCTTGCTGGCATAGGTCTCTATTTCCTCACTCATGTCAGATAGCTGAGATCCAAAGGCTGGAAGAAAAAGAGGAAGGATGATGGATAGTGGTGATGGATATTTGGTTGGAAAAGGGGTTAGTTACTCATGTGGCAGTTACCTTTCCACTCTATTCTTTAATGTGGGGCAGTACAAATAGGGGCTATTCCCAACCTGTGGCGCCCACAGAGTTAGAGGTTCAGGGTGAGAGATAGGTCAGGATTTGAATCCAGATCATATGTTTGCACAGTCAACACACCCTACCACTACAACAAGAGAGGAGGATTGACCATGAAGCTAATGAAGCTTAATCTTCAGGGCTCCTTCACAAGCCTTTTTCAAGGTTCTGGACAGGGCCTTAGTAAATGTGTTCACATGGTCATTATAAAATTTCTAAAGTAAGATATTTTAAGAGCAAATGCTTAAGAGCCATGTTTTTCGTTTGTTTGTTTTGGAGGGGGATTTTTTTTTTTTTTTTCACTCAGACTCTCTCTCTACTACCTTCCCCTTGTTGGGCATTTTTGGGATCTGGCTAAAAGGAAGTTGAGTTGGATATAATTATTTTGGGTTATATTTATGTGGTTTACAGTCACCTTCATTAGAGTTAAGTTGTTGCTAGACATGCAGGCATAGAAATGCTTTCAAGAATACCCCTATTACCTACTGGGTAGACTCATCTGGCATTATGACCCAAAGTTGTAAAACCAGAGGTCCTATATCTTGATATAAGTGGCATGTAGACTGTGGAGCAAAAACAAGGTTTGAAATGTTTGGAGCCAGAAGCCAGTCTGTGAAAAATTCTTCCAATCATCACACCTGTAAAATTTTAAGTGGAGGATTCACTTATCACTAACTCCTGGTATGGTAGCCAGCATAGACTTCAATGATCTCTGCCTCCTGATAGTCATGCCCTTGTTTAGTCCCCTCCCACATTATGTCAGGGATGATCAGTAGAATTTGGAAGAATTGATGGTGTATGCCACTTCCAAGGCTAGATCATAAAAAACATTGCTTTTACAGCTTCTGTTCTGGACTCTCTCTCCTTCTTTCTCTCCTCCCTCTCCCTCTGGAGGAAGCCAGCTACCTGTATCCTGAACAGCAACATGGAGAGGCCCACCTGGGGAGAAACTGGGGTCTGTTAACAGCTATATGAGTAAGCTTGGAAACAGATCCTCTAGCCCTAGTCCAGCCTTCAGATAACTTGCAGACATGGTCAACAACTTGATTCCAACCTCATAAGACACCCTGAGCCAGAACCACCCTGCTAAACTGCTCCTGGATTCCTGACCCGCAGAAACTATGACATAAAAAATGCTTGTTTTAAGCTACAAAGTTTTGGGATAATTCATTATACAGCAATAGATAACGAATACATCTACTAAAAATGGCAGTTCTCTCCTGGTCAAGAATATATTCAACAATTCAGTAGTGCTTATATATGTAAGAAACTTGATAGAAGTTTTCCTAAATTTGACAACAATCCTATAATTTTCATGACATTACCAATAAGTTGTGAAGTTGAAAGAAACTTTTCTAAACTATCATTGATAAAATTATTTCTGTTAAAGATGCCAGAGGAGTGATTTATTTTTTATTCTTTTTATAGAAAATATTACAAAATCGTTGTCATATGAAGAAGTAAGGAGTATGTAGCTAAAGATATAGAAAATGTATTATAGAGGATTATGGACTTAGTAGTATGACTTTTTTGGTAATGTATGTGGTACAAAGTTTTTTTTGTTTTGTTTTTTTAAAGATTTTATTGGGGAATTGGGGGAGGGGAACAGCATTGGGGAATCGGGGAAAGGTAACAGGTTGCTGTCCCTTTGTTCTTCAGTCTAGTTGTAAAGGACATCACTTCACTGGCCCATGTTGGTATTATCATTGCGCTCTACCCAGGTGAGGCAGTCGCTTGCCCGCCTCTGGACGGCCATTCACAGCGGCTCTTGGCAGCTCACGCCAGCTGCCGACCACTCACGCTGGCTGCCAGCCACTCAGGGTAGCTCACGGCAGCCCACTGCAGCCTATGCGATCGCTGGCAACTCACGGGCAGCCCAGCTTCAGGTCGAGCTGTTGCTCACCATCTTAGCTGTAGAGGGCACAGCATCACTGGCCCATGTGGGATCTGGACTGGGGCCCTGTTGCTCAGAGCTGGCGTCCCAAGCCAGCTCTTAACCAACGCGCCACTCAGCCAGCCCCCAAGTTTTTTTTTTTTTAATGTGTTATTTGTTGTGATTTCCTTTCTTAGTTTAACTAGATATTCACTTTTGAATCAATTTTGTCTCAGTAATTTTGTATTCTTTTTCTAGTGGGCTCTATAAAAACTTTGCTGGGGCCAGCTGAGTGGCGCATTGGTTAAGAGCTGGCTTGGGACATCAGTGGCCCTGGTTCAGATCCTACATATGAGGGCCAGTGACACTGCCCTCTACAGCTAAGATGGTGAACAGCAGCTCAATTTGGGGCTGGGCTGCGTGAGTCCCGGCAACGTTGTAGGCTGCAGCCCCTGCTGCAGTGGGCTGCCATAAGCTACAGTGAGTGTCCGGCAGCTGAAGTGAGGGGCCAACAGCCACTGTGAATGGCCGTCCAGAGGCCAGAGACCAATCTGCCTCACCTGGGAAGAGTGCAATAATAATAACAACATGGGCCAGTGAAGCAACGTCCTCCACAACTAGACTGAAGAACAAAAGGAAAGCAACTTGTCTGTTCCCCTCCCCCAATTCCCCAATTAAAAAAAGAAAAACTTTGCTCTCACATTAGATATTGTAAAATCATTTGTAAGTTATTTACTGAAGAGGTCTTGAGATTGTTTGAAATTCATTTAGATTTAAAGTGGGGTTTGAGAAAGAGGAATCTGGCATTGTGCCCTTGGTCTAGATACTTTACTCCTTTATAACATACAAAGGGCAAGTCCACATCCACCCCTGAGATTTATGTTTGTATATATGGGGAAGGGGATCCCATATGGACTCTCCCCCAGCCTTCACAGGATCTCTGGATTAGTTGTCCCTCTTTTTTATAGCCCCAGGCTTTGATCTTCTGGTCTCTTCAATGTCCCTATTACTCTATTAGTTTTCTTTTCCCCTTGGGGAAACTAATGGAAACTGAAATATGATTATTTCCATCCAAAAGAAACTGGTGAAACTTACTGCAAAATAGCCTTATTGTGGTATGGGTTAAAAAGAATATCATAGGGCTGGCAGGGTGGTGCATTGGTTAAGAGTTGGCCTGGAATGCCAGCTCTGAGCAGCAGGGCCCAGGTTCGGATTCCGCATCAGGGCCAGTGACGCTGAGCCCTCTACAGCTAAGATGGTGAACAACGGCTCAACCTGGAGCTGGGCTCCCGTAAGTCGCTGGCGACTGCGTAGGCTGCAGTGGGGCTGGCCAGAAGCTGGTATGCACTTTCGTAAGCTGCCATGAGCCACTGTGAGCAGCCATCCAATGGCAGGGGAGCGACCGCCTCACCCGGGAGAGCGCAATGATAATATCAACATGGGCCAGTGAAGTGATGTCCTCCACAACTAGACTGAAGAACAAAAAGGACAGCAACTTGTCTGTTGCTCTTCTCCAATTCCCCAGTAAAAAAAACCTAAAAAAAAAAAAAGATGAATATCCTTTCTAAATTTACCATCTCTGATCAATGGCCTGTCAGAATTTAATTGGTAGGTCTTTTTTTGTTTTTCAGAAGCCTGTAAAATAAGATGTATCTTACAATGATACCTTAGATTTGATGAAGTATGATATAATGTAGCATACCAGTCAGACCAGGACTGCAGCTTGGGAAGCCCTAGGCTGGAAAACCCTTTAGCTGTTTGGAAAGCCCTATGTTAAAATGAAAAAAAATCAAGGTGTTGTGGCACAGACAGAAATTGTTTACCAGGAAAATGTTTGTTAGGTCTGGTTGACATGGCAATCATAGAATATTGTCATGTAAGGAAGGGACTGGGTCAAGGAATTTATGTTGTGACTTCTCACATTGAAAGAAGATAAAAGTCCAAGTGTGAGGACGCTCAGTACCCAGCAACCAACCAAGCTGGTTGCTGGCAGAACAAACCCAATAGGAAATAAAAGGTTCCTGGAGTCCAATCTGCTTTTCCGTTAAGTATATCCTTTCTTAGTAGCAGAACTGTATCCTTTAGAGTTCAGTAAAATGTTGCCATCTAAGCAAGTCCTGTTTTAGTATTCTATTTTTTTCTTTTTTTTGAGGGCAGTGTCACTGGCCCTCACATGTGGGACCGAACCAGGGCCGCTGGCTTCCCAAACCAGCGCCTAACCACCGCGCCACTCGGCCGGCCCTAAGCAAGTTCTGTTGATCCTGTAACCTAGGGGAGATTTTAGGCTCCTAATTGATCAGTGTAATATGTTTAAGTATTCTGTATTTATATTTGCATACAAAAAGTTAGAAAGAATATATGCTAAATTAGAAATTATTTCTCAGGAATGAGATAAAATACAGGCTGTTAATAATTATGTGGGGAGGCCACTGCGAATGTTCTTCTCTCTCATGTGCCAACCCTCATGAACTTTTTAGTGAGCATGAATTGTTTTTTCAATACAATTTTTTTTTTTAAGAACTATAACTTCGCTTAAAGCTCAACTTTACTTTTTCAAATAAAAATACATGCACAAATCCTTCAACATTGCATGGGGAAAGTAGTTTATTTCTAAATCAGATATCTACAGGGTTGGGAAGACATTCATTAAGCAAACACTTTTGGTGAGAATAAATTGAAGTGTCTACTATGTTTGGTAGACATAGTTCTTGCAGCTTTCTCACTTATTGCTTCATTTGATTAAACAACAAACACTCAAAACCCCCACATCTTTAAAAAAAAAAAAAAAGATGGGAACATGAAGGGATAACCACGTGAGGACAGCAAGAAGGAGGACATCTGTGAGTCAGTGAGAGAAGAAACCGAACCTGACAACACCTTGACTTTGGACTTCCAGCCTCCAGAATTTTGAGAAAATAAGTTTTTATTATTTAAGCTCCCCACCACTCCCCGCCAAAAAGAAAAAAAAATAATAAATAAAATTCAAAGATGGTTTCAAGTAATCAGCACCTTTCTAAACCTCGTTCCTCCCTCCGAAAGGGCGGCCCCCGGTGGCCTAACACCTCCCCTCCCACGTGACCCTGTGAAGGGGGCGCCATCTTAAGCATCGCCTCATAGAGGGAACTACATCTCCCAGAATCCTCCTGCTTGCGTCGTGCTGGCACTTTTACCGCCCCAGTCTTAACGCTGAGACTGTCGCCGGGCGCCATCTTTGACGCTGGCAGTATTGGATTTCTGCTGGTGGTGCTGCTGTGAAGACGGCGTACGGCAGCGACTAAGAAAGAAGAAAGACGTGGCAGCGAGCGGGAGTCGGGGATAGTGTCGTCGGTTCGGTAAAGTTTCTGTTTTCTGGTAACTAGAGCCGTTTTTTGATTCCCGGGTGGCTTGGAGCCGGGGAGGGGGGGGGACAGGGCGAGGGGAGTGGCCGCGGCCTCCCCTCGCCCCCGGGTCGCGGCCTAGCCCGGAAAGTCAGAGCGGGTCTTGCGGCCCCGCGGTCAGGACACCCTCCTCCGCCGCCGCCGCCCTCGCCGGGGCGGGCCGGGAGCCCCAGGTGTCCTGTCCCCACGCACCCTCCCCCACCCGCAGCGCGCCTCGCCCCACCCCCACGGCGCCTGCTCCCTCCCAGCCACCCTCCCCTCCCCCACATCCGGCGTTGGCGAACCCAGAGCCCGGAGCAGCCCCTGGAAGCCCAGGGGTGCCCCGACTCCCGAAGTCAGGACTGACACTCCATTGCTTTCTTCGGGGGCCACAGGTTCCGTCGTTGAGCGGACCCCCCACTGGCCTACATTAACCTGAGTGCCGACTTGACCTACTCTCATTCCTCTCCAGGGTCCCACTACTTGGGAGGTTTGTCTCCAACTCCACTTACAGAAAGCCGCCGATCTTATTCCGGCCTCCGACACCCCTTCCCTCCCTTAGTCCCCCGCCCGTCCCCAGCCCTCAGCCTCGGAGTCAAGAGCAGCAGGGACACTTGCCTTCTCCTTGTAGGATTGATGCAACCGTAATGAAGAGCAGCCCCTAAACGCCCCTACGCGGTGCGGACTCCTAGGGGGAAGGCCCATATTGCCATCTTCCAGGCTTTGGTTCTGGACCTGGAGAAGGAGGCTGTGCAACTAGTGATAGCGATGCTTTTTAGGATAAATGTATGTAGGGATCGGGGGAAGGCGGGGGATCAGCCGAGAGGGAATGAAAGTGGTTTAAAGCTCATGTTTTAGTGTTTGCTGCTTATATATCTATATCTATATGAGTCCAACTTATGTGAGTTATTCATTTACAGCCCGTAACGCTTCTCCAGTCTAAAAAAATGACCGAAAACGAAACTTGAATTCATGCTCAATACAAACAACCCATTGAAAATGCATATGGTGACCTTGTTTTTTAATTTTACTCTCAAAGCACTTTTCTATTTTTTATTTTTTTTTTAAATTTTTTAGCCACCCACATTTTTTTTAGAACTTGTATTCCTTGTAGTTAGAACGGAAAGGGGTCAGCTAGCATATGTTAATGACCAGTATGTGGAGTCTGATGTAGCTTTACAGAATTTACTTTGTGGATGGTATTGGTAAATCACAGTCCTAAGTAATCAATGTTAAATGATGCACTATGTTTTTTGTTTAAATGTCCTGAAAATAAATAATCGCAGAATTAAGGGAAATTGATGTTGCTATTGTGAGGCATCATAAAAATACATGGTTTAAAGGCTGAAAGCATTTCAGGCAGATTTGGTTCTTGATGAAGCAGAAAGAACATGGGCCTGGGATTTAGAAAACCTGGCTTCTAGCTGCTACAGACCAACTCGATGACTCTGGGAAACTGGGCGTTAGTTCTTTTTTCTATAACATGAGGAAACTGGACAATTTGAATTCAGAACACAGAAAGTTGGAAGGGAACGTAAAGCCCTCTGAGAAAGAGTTTGGGAATGTTCTCCATTGCTGTTACTTTTCCTCCAAAAATAACCTGGTTTGGGAGTCATTGGCCCAAAGGGAATTGGACTCCCCATAGAAACTGGAGAAAAGATAATGCAAGTAAAGAGGAACAGCTGTATTTCTGCTTGAATAATAAACCCAGTAACAAATTCTGGTACAAATTTTGGAGATCTAAAGAGAATGAGTGTATGTACCCTAAGTGTACCAGTTTCATCCCTCTCTTCTGGCAGAAGATGCAGTGCTTTTAGTGGTGCTGGGATTC
The DNA here is from genome assembly GCA_033961575.1 of Aselliscus stoliczkanus. Taxonomy (NCBI): domain Eukaryota; kingdom Metazoa; phylum Chordata; class Mammalia; order Chiroptera; family Hipposideridae; genus Aselliscus; species Aselliscus stoliczkanus. The sequence continues at coordinate 79,841,881 of CM066739.1, read as the reverse complement.
TGGGATGTGTTCCTAATCATTCTAATACAGATAAAGAAGATGTGGTAGAGAGAAAAATGGTGGCAGAAGGAATGGATAAAGAGGCAAAATTGTCTGCCAAAAAGAAAAGAAAGAAGGGTTTGCGAATTAAGGGGAAAAGGCGAAGAAAGAAACTGATCCTTGTGAAAAAGTTTAGTAAGGATTTGGGATCTGGGAGGCCTGTTTCAGATGCCCCTGCGTTGTTAGCTTCCAGTGCTCCTGAACAGGATGAAGAACATCTTTTTGAGAGCAATATAGAAAAACAGATCTACCTACCTAGTACCAGAGCCAAGACCTCCATTGTGTGGCACTTCTTTCATGTTGACCCCCAGTATACCTGGCGGGCTATTTGTAACCTCTGTGAAAAAAGTGTCAGCAGGGGTAAACCAGGTAGTCATCTTGGGACATCTACTCTTCAACGACATCTGCAGGCAAGGCATTCACCTCACTGGACCAGGGCCAACAAATTTGGAGTCACTAGTGGGGAGGAGGATTTTACTTTGGATGTACCTTTATCTCCCTCTTCTGCTGGAAGCAGTGGAAGCTTTGAGTATATTCCTACTGATCCATTAGATGATAATAGAATGGGTAAGAAACGTGATAAATCAGTATCTGATGCCCTAAGAGCGGAAAGGGGGCGATTTCTCATCAAAAGTAACATTGTCAAGCATGCCTTAATTCCTGGAACAAGAGCCAAGACATCTGCAGTTTGGAATTTTTTTTATACTGATCCTCAGCACATCTCAAGAGCTGTGTGTAACATATGTAAAAGAAGTGTGAGCCGAGGTAGGCCAGGTTCTCACTTAGGAACTTCAACACTTCAGCGACACCTGCAGGCCACACATCCCATCCATTGGGCTGTTGCCAACAAAGACAGTGGTGCAGTTGGAAATGGATTAGATGAGGCCGAGACTGAGAGAGATGATCTCTTGAGCGATGCTTTGCATGGAGAGAAGTCTACAGGCAGCCAAGATTTAACCCCTGAGGACCTTAGTGACTCTGATTCAGACGAACCTCCTGTCTTAGAGGTTGAAAATAGGAAATCTGAGAGTCCTGTTCCTGTTGCAGAGCACGATACTCTGATGCATGCTCAGGAGAAAGAAACGACATATTGTGAAAATTCAGTCTCAAGTCAAATAAGTCAGGCAATTATTCAAATGATTGTGGAGGATATGCATCCTTACAACTACTTCTCAACCCCAGCCTTTCAGAGGTTCATGCAGATTGTAGCCCCTGACTATAGGTTACCGTCTGAGTCTTACTTCTTCACTAAGGCTGTACCTCAATTATATGATTGGGTCAGAGAAAAAATTTTCTTAACTTTGGAGAATGTTCAAAGCCAAAAGATCCACCTGACTGTGGACATATGGACCCATGACCCATCCACTGACTATTTTATTGTGACTGTACACTGGGTCTCCTTGGAAACTGAACCTTCTTCCAATAATGACAGGACCCCCAATTTTAGAAAATGGGCGGTACTTTGTGTAACAGGTTTGGCCAAAGACTGTTTGGTAACCAACATTTTACAAGAATTAAATGACCAGATAGGTCTATGGCTTTCTCCTAATTTCCTCATCCCTAGCTTCATTGTTTCTGACAATTCCTCTAATGTGGTACATGCAATAAAAGATGGTGGTTTTACCCACGTGCCATGCTTCCTGCATTGTTTAAATATAGTTATTCAGGATTTTTTTTGTGAGCATAAAAGCATTGAGAATATGTTAATGGCTGCTAGGAAAACCTGTCATCATTTTAGTCATTCAGTCAAGGCCCGTCAGATACTGCAAGAGTTCCAAAATGATCGACAACTTCCATGGAAGAATTTGAAGCAAGATGAAACTGGCCATTGGATTTCTACCTTTTATATGTTAAAATGGCTCTTGGAGCATTGCTACTCAGTTCATCATAGTCTTGGTAGAGCCAGTGGAGTTGTACTCACCTCCCTTCAGTGGACTCTAATGACTTACGTTTGTGATATCCTTAAACCATTTGAGGAAGCCATCCAGAAAGTGAGTGTGAAGGCCACAGGATTGAATCAGGTGCTACCGTTAATCCATCATCTACTTCTTTCCCTACAGAAACTCAGAGAAGATTTTCAAGTCAGAGGTATTACACAGGCGCTCAATCTGGTGGACAGTTTATCTCTGAAACTTGAAACTGACACCCTACTAAGTGCCATGCTCAAATCTAAGCCCTGTATCTTGGCTGCTTTGTTAGATCCTTGCTTTAAAAACAATTTGGAAGACTTTTTCCCTCAAGGTGCTGATTTAGAAACTTATAAGCAGATCCTTGCAGAAGAAGTTTGTAATTATATGGAATCTTCACCAGAGGTCTGCCATATTGCAACTTCAGAAGCTCCTGGTCCCTCAGCTATAGTAGAAGCTGATTCATTTACCTCATCTATAAGAGAAGGCACCTCCAATTCAGGGTCTATTGATAGCTCAGCTGCAGATAATGTTGCCATTGGAGGCAGAAGCTTCATGTTTCCTTCTGCTGTAGCAGTAGTGGATGAATACTTCAAAGAGAAGTATTCAGAGATCTCAGGAGGTGATGACCCTTTGATATACTGGCAGAGGAAGGTGAGCATATGGCCAGCTTTGACCCAAGTTGCCATTCAGTATCTAAGCTGCCCCATGTGTAGTTGGCAATCTGAATGTATCTTTACTGCAAATAGCCACTTTCATCCAAAGCAGATCATGAGCCTGGACTTTGACAATATAGAACAGCTGATGTTTCTGAAAATGAACTTGAAAAATGTTAACTATGATTATTCTACATTGGTTCTGAGCTGGGATCCTGAGAATGCAGTTGTTCAAAGCAGTGAAAAAGAAATATTATCTTAATTTCTTTTTCCTTTCTTCATTTAAAACAGACAGTTTATTGCTATGTTACTGTATCCTAACTGCTACAGTTGTTGCATATAGTTATACTAATTATTCTTTCTGCATGAATCTGGGGAAACCTGAAAACACAAAAAATTAAAAATTTCTCAGAGGCAATATAATGGTGAAAAGTAAAGAGTAACTTCTTTCACAGTACTAACAGTGTTGCTGTCACTTGAAATTCTGTTTATACCAGTTGAGAGAAAAGATATTTTTTAATTAAAAAAAATATAGTGCAGCATTGAAAGGCCTTAGGCTATTTCTGACTGGTAGACTGAGCTAGTAATTGGTTTTAAGTAAAAATTTCCCCAAACATGGATATTTTGATTTCTCTGAAACCAATAATAGAAAAAAGTATACTAAGCTGGTATTCCTCCCCCAACTCCCACTTTTGTATTTCTTTAAAAAAAATGATTCATACTTACAGCTTGGCAAAAACAAAACTTGCAAAATGGTTTTATACTTGGAAATTTCTCATTGCCTCCTCATACTGGTCAAATTTCAGTTTACTTACTGTGATAGAATTAACCCTTTATTTAGGATTGAATCTATAGAAAAGGGAAACAAAAAATAATTAGGAAGAAATTACTTTTAATTGCCTTTTTTAACCTTATAAAATAGTATTTAAAAAAGATTATATAGGTACTTTTGCCTAATTATGGGTAAATGACATAATAAGTTTGCAAAATTAAAAAGGATTGAGTGGTAATTGAAATGAAAGCCCCATCCCTGAGCAAAGTTTGACAAACTTAGTATCCATTTTCTAAAGAATGTTTTTCTATATTAAGTATTCTTAAATGCCTTTTAAAAATATACCGAATGAGTGATCCGTAATATTGTATTCTTAACTAGGAGATTGTTTTGGACTCTATTCTTAACTAAAAACAAGCAATATTTTCATGTGTTAGAAATCATTTCCTCACTGGTAAAATGAGAGAATTGACCTCAGTGATCTTTAAAGCCCCTTTCCACTCTGAAAGTATGTTTCTGTGATTGAGTGGGAGGCCAGAAATTGATGACTTTTAGTAAAAGTCTATTAAAAAGTTTCAGACTGAATAACTAATGTAAGATCCCAATTTTTCCTTTTTTTCATTTTAGATTTGGGGATATTCCCTGCCCAAAAATTTCCTGGAAAATTGACTAGTATTAAGTGTGAGTAAAAGGTGTCCACTTTTTTTTAAGTTTTGATTTTAGTTTTGTCTTGGATAGTATTTGGCAAGATTTAGCCTAGAAATAATAAATAATGTAGTATTTCTTACATGAGAATCAAAATTGCTTTGTTACTGGGCTGGTTTCAAAATTTAGAATTCATTTCTATGTATCAAAATCGTTTTTGGGGTTTTTTTTTGTTTTTTGTTTTTTTTTCCTTTTTGTTTTTGAAATTCTTAAATGGTAAATGTACCATTGTGGAATGAAATTTCAACTTCAAAAGTTTACCCTTTTACTAACTGGAGTAAATGGATAATTACAACAACTTTAGTTGTAGTCATCACTAGTAAAGAATTTGAAACTAGGCTGCAGAAGCAAGCCTTTGCAGGGCCAATATTGAATTTCATGCCAGTTGACACTGGTGTTAATATAAAATAAAAAAGTCTTCCCTTAGACAGAAACTTTCAGTATTTTGACAGTGCCAGTTCAGTATGGCTATAATGCTGCTCTGCCTTCTACAGCTTGCTGCACCACTCTGTAGTTATTCTGTAACTATACATTTCTATCTTTTTTGGTTAAACACTCCCTGAAGATGATAAAGATGATAATATACATACATCCATATTATACGTGTTGATAATATGTGTAAGGACTTCCCTTCATCTTTATTTTGTGGGCTGGGCAAAATTTTATGTAACGTATTATTATACTTCATGATACTTTGGTATAAGTTCACTACTTTTATAATGAACCCAAATCTAAAGGCTTTTGTAGTGTGTTTTAAAAGGGGAAACTTACCCAAATGTTTTATTTCTACACATTTGTGTATGTGTGCGTGTGTGTATAAGCCAGTTAGTATAAATGTATATTATATACATAAAACACTTATATTTTTACATACAAGTATGCTTTTATTATACAGATAATAAAGATGGGGGAAGGTTTCTGTTTTTTTCTTAATAGGTGAAGAAATCTTGAAGACCAGAAATTGGATCTTATTGAATTTTGATGTTCTTTTTAATTTTTTCTTTTTCTTTTTTTCTTTTTAAATTCTATTGTTCGGCTATGGAAGATGGATTTTTAAAAAAATAATTCTTTGACTCCCAAGTTCATCTTTAAATGAACTCTTTTTGTTTGTTTTTTTTTGTTTTTGTTTTTGTTTTTGAGGAGATAACTAGCCCTAGCTGTCTCCAGTCTGACAAAGGTTATTCGAATGGACTTAATCTCCCAATAGTTGGGAGATGTTTTAAAAACACGTCCTGTGTTTGAATTGTGGCTGAGAGGTTTCCTTGGCAATGTGAGGAGGAAAATTCTTTCTGCCTCATTATTATTAATTCATGGATTGAGTGTTGATTCGACCTACAGGCGTGATAGATTGGAACTCAGTGAAGACACAGACGTTCCAGTTGAGAGCAACCAGCTAATGTAAGTGTGGAAATGGGTTTTTCCTCATTAAGGGAGTGAACATTTTTGTAATTTAAGACATAATTTTCTTGAATCATTAAGAAATTAGCCATTGTCAAGACATTTTTTCCTGTAATTGTTTACTAGCATTTGGTTTTGGGATGGAGACATCCCTCTTTTTTTTTTTTAATAATACATGCACATTATAAAAAAGGTAAAAATGTAGCCAAGGTGAAATCTCCCTGTAATTCCACTTCCTCAGAGAAAAGCACTGTTCATAGTTTATCACCCATAGTTCCATGTGCATACACATAGCCCTGCCTCATCTTTTTTTAATGACTATGTAGTGTGCCTTTACATGGCAGTGCCATAATTTAACATCCCTTATTGATAGACATTTGGGTTTTGCCATTAAAAACAAAAATAGACCCACATCCAATAACAATCCTATACACATATCTATGTGTACTGTTCCTTAGAACCAGTTCTCAGATGTGAATTTGTAGAATTACTAGAATTCATTCTAAAGAGGTTGTACCAATTTACTGAATAATTAATGAGGTATTTTTTATTTGTAAAAGTTCTTGACATTTTTCTGTTAGTAAAGATACTAATCTTTGGCCATGTTGCTGATAGATCTTTTGCTTTACATATGTTTTTCATTTTATGTAGTCAAATTACCAATTTTATTGTTAACTGGTATCATGCTAGGAAAGGTTTTTTTTAACCCAATCTTATAAAAAAATATCCTGCGTATTTTCTGAGTTTTTTTATTAAAAATGTAATCTAGGGATTGTGTTGTATGACATTGCCTCTCTTCCTCACATAAGCATAGTAGTAGACATTGTGAAATACTGCTTGTTCTTTTTGCTGAGCTTAGTTATGAATTCCCAATCTTAGTGTAGCGCTTTAATTAGTGAGCTAAAGCCAATTTGTAGTCCTTGTTTTTATTCCCCTGGAATGTTTTTGTATGGAGTAGAATTTTCTTTTTCAAATGGGTGGTCAGTTTTTTTGTTAATTTCAAATGCCACTTTTTCATGAATCACGTTTATTCATAGACTTGCTTGAATTCTTGATCTTGTACTCATTTGTTTGCCAATATTATATTTAAATGTTATATTTCACATCTACTATAGTATCAGGTAGAGTAAGGCTCTTATTTTTAAAATTTTCTTTGTTTTTCTGTTTCTAGATGATTTTGCAGTCTGTCAGGTTCCAATAATAAATTCATTGGGATTTTGACTTGAGTTGCATTGAGTATATACATTATTTGGGAGAAAAGTAAACTTGGTTAAGCCATTTTCTCTCCATTATCCTCGTCTTCTGTACATAGTTTCATAGGTTTTTGGTTTTCTTTTTAATTTCATGTGACTCTTGTATATTTCATTTTCTTCCTATGTATTTTATAGCTTTATTATGAATGGGACTCTTATTTACTGAATGGTTGTTGGTGGCATCTAGAAAATTTACTGATTTTATCATCTTAAACATTTTTTAGTTGCTTGTTAGAGTTTCTAGTTTGCAAGCATATAACCTGCAGATACTAAAATTTTTGCCTCATCTGGTCGCCATTATACCTTTTTTTCCTTATTGTTCATGCTAGACTCTCTTGCAACAGTGTTGAATGATTCCAGTGTTCTTTATTCCTTTGCCTTGAGTGAGCTTACCACTAGTGTTTTATCATGTTGTATGTGCTGATGGTTCCTGGTGATTAAATGCATTTATTCTAAGAGGATTACTTATAACTTACTAAGAGTTTTTATCAGAAATAGATACTGCATTTAGCTTTTTTTTTTTTTTTTTTTTGAGGGCAGTGTCACTGGCCCTCATATGTGGGATCCGAACTGGGGCCACTGGCGTCCCAAGCCAGCACTTAACCACCGCGCCACTGGGCCGGGCCAAGCTTTTCTTCTTTTAAGCTATTTTTTTAAAAAATACTTTAAATGCTTTATTCCTTTTTTACCATTTTTTTTCTTTTTGAAATCTTAAGATACCACTGTTTTTGTTTTTACCTTTGTTTACTCTATTAATGTAATGAATTTCCTAATGTTAAGCCATTCTTAGCCCTGGAATAAACCCTTTTTTTTTTTTTTTTTTTTTGAAATTTTTTATTGGTGGAGGGGAACAGTGTTGGGGAATCAGGGAAGGGGAACAGACAAGTTGCTGTCCTTTTGTTCTTTGTCTAGTTGTGGAGGACGTGGCTGCACTGGCCCATGTTGTTATTATCATTGCACTCTTCCCGGGTGAGGCTGGCGTTCACCGGCCATTGGACTGCCGCTCACTGGTGGCTCACGAAAGCGCACGCCAGCTGCTGGCCAGCCCCACTGCAGCCTACTGAGTCGCCGGCTACTCACGGCAGCCCAGCTCCAGGTGGAGCTGTTCTTCACCATCTTAGCTCTAGAAGGCGCAGCGTCACTGGCCCTAATGTGGGATCCGAACCAGGGTCCTGCTGCTCAGAGCAGTGTCCCAAGCAAACTCTTAACCAACGCGCCACTTGGCCAATCCACAGAATAAACCTTTTTTTGATCAAGTGCTGTTACTCTTTTAATATACAATGATTCAATTTGCTTTAATTAAGATCAGCTGTATCATAAATTGGATATCCAAAGCAGTTGTTTTAAAGATTTTTTAGAAAGCAGCGAAATAGTGCCTGTGACATGGTGGTGTTCTTTTTGCTTTATTGAGTTTTTTTTTCTAATTTCTCTCTCAGATTAAAATAGTTCCTTAGGGCCTGCTGAATGGCATGTTGGTTAAGAGCTGGCTTGGGATGCCAGTGACCCCGGTTCGGATCCCACATATGAGGGCCAGTGACACTGCCCTCTACAGCTAAGATGGTGAACAACAGCTCCACCTTGAGCTGGGCTGCGTGAGTCCCCCGGATGGCATAGGCTGCAGCCTCTGCTGCAGTGGGCTGCCATAGGCTACAGTGAGTGGCAAGCAGCCAGCGTGAGCGGCCGGCAGCCGGTGTGAGCTGCCAAGAGCTGCTGTGAGCAGCAATGATGACACCGTGGGCCAATGAAGCAATGTCCTCCACAACTAGACTGAAGAACAAAAGGACAACAACTTGTCTGGTCCCCTTCCCCGGTTCCCCAATGCTGTTCCCTGCCCTCAATTCCCCAATAAAATCTTTAAAAAATATAGTTCCTTAAGTTAATTTGTTCAAGAATATATGGAGTACATAGATCATATACTTTTTGAGACTTGCACGTCTAAAAACTTGTTCCAGGTCCTGAAATCTTGAAATGTAGTTTGAAAGGCTAAATCTAAAGTCATAATCTCTCCCTTAAATTCTGGATGTATAGCATTTTGTATTTTGACATTTAGAGATTCTGATAAGAAGTCAAATGTTAAGTCTGATTTTTTTCCCCCCTTGTCATTAGTCTGCTTTTATCCTAGAAGTCTGTATGATTCTGTTTTTACCATTGGAATTCAAAATTTTTACCGTATCTGTGGTATAGAGATGTATTTAAAGAATATTCCTGCCTGGCATTCGATGAGCGCCTTTTCAAAAAGTTTCAAATTCATCCAGTTTAGTAGGGGAATTTTCTTGTATTGTTCTTGTTTCTACCAATTCTGTTCCTTCCTTTTCGAATTTCCATTCTATTGACATTGAGCCTCGTGGAATTTCATGTTAATATACTTTTGTTAATAATACTTCTCGTCCTGACAGTGATATTTTATAATTCATTTATTGTTTTTTTAATCAATGTTTATCGTTCTAGAGTTGAAAAGAGATTTCAGAACATTTTGAATTTCAAAATCTTTGAAAGAAGAGGCTAGAAATTTGAGTTTTCTTGTTTTTTAAGCTTTCTCTTGTTCCCACTCTTGTTTTCATAGTGATATGTTCATTTGTGTCAAACTATATTTTTTAAAATTTGCTGAGAGCTTGTATGTTGGGAAGGGGGTCTTAAACTAGCAACAGTTTCATGTATCTTCTTTGGGATGTTGATTTCAGTAATGAAATTGACCTCTACTCCTTTGCTTTTCCTTTCTAAAAAATTTTTCTATTGTAAAACTTTTTCATTCTCATCTAGTACTTTTCCTTTTTACTTATGCGTCACTCTACTGTATCTTAGAGACTTGATACCTTTTGGTGTACCCAAGAATATAGAATGCACTCCCTTGGGTTTGGAGCAAGGGGAATCCTAATAAGATCAGTGAGGTGCTATTAAAGGTCCAACCCATATCCCATTCCGTAGTGAATCTGTGATGGTCAGGCTAGTAAGGGCAGACTTAAATTTTTTTATTATGTGTATGTTGCATTATATTTAAAATTTTAATGTTATTCTGAGCATTAAACAAAATAATAAATAGCTACCTATAATCCTACCACCCTGGCAGTAACTACTGTGTATGTTCTTTCTGATTTCTTCTCTGTTGTTTCACATCCTCACCAGCATTTGCTGATGTCAGTGTTGAATTTTAGCTATTATAAAAGGAATTTTCGATCCCCAGTAACATGCAATGTTAATAAGCATATGATCTCTTTATATGCTTATGTGTCATCTATCTGTATATCTTCCTTGCTGAGGTGTCTGTTTAGATCTTTTGCCCATTTTTTATTGTTAAAAATTAATGATTACTGTTGAGTTTTAAGTGTTCTTTGTATATTTTGGATACCAGTCCTTTATCAGTTACATGTTTCCGGAAACTTTATCACTACGAGCGCACGCTCTAATTACTGAGCCATCCGGCTGCCCGTCGGCAGCTCAGCTTAAGGTGCCGTGTTCAATCTTAGTTGCAGGTAGGCGTAGCCCACTATCTCATGCAGGAGTTAAACCAGCAACCTTGTTGTTAGGAGCATGTGCTCTCTCACCAGGTGAGCCATCCTGCCACCTGTTGGCAGCTCAGGGGCAGCTCAGCTCAGGCGCTGCTCACTGGCCCATGTGGGAATCGAACTGGAGACCCTGTTGCTCAGAGCTTGCGCTCTTAACCAACTGAGCCACCCGGCCGGCCCTCTTTTCATCCTTTTAATGGTTCTTTCACAGAGTGGAAGTTTTTGATTTTTATGAAGCCCAACTTAGTGTTTTCTTTCATGGATTGTGCATTTAGTGTATCTAAAAAGTTATTGCCAAACCCGAGGTTACCTGGATTTTCTCCTGTGTTATCTTCTAAGAGTTTTATACTTTTGCATCTTATATTTAGGTCTATGATCCATTTTAATTTTTGTAACAGGTGCACGGTCTGTGTCTAGATATATGTTTTACATGCAGATGTCCAGTGGTTCCAGCATTATTATTGAAAAGATTATCTTCCTCCATTGAAATTGCTTTGTAGTAAACAATCAGCTTATAACTACAGTCAGCCGTCTGCATACATGGTGTCCCAGCCTTGGAATTTACTTTTGAACAATGCGAGTTTGAACTGCGAAGGTCAATTGAAAATACCCACGTATAAGTGGACCTGCACAGTTCATCCTACATTGTTCAAGGCCAACTGTATTTGCTTTTTTTTTTTTTTTTTAATTAATTTATTTTTTTAATTAGTTTCAGGTGTACAACACAGTGCAATAGTTATACATTTTACCCCTCAAAGTGACAACCCCCCACCCCTAATACACCACCTCACTCCCCCCCCATATCATATATATCTATTACTCTTCCTCTGACTCTCTTCCACAGTATAATCCACATCCCGTGACTATCTATATATATTCAATTACAGTAGGTATACCCCCTCAGCTTTAGTAATACAGTGCAGTGATCAAACCTCTACTCCATCCATGAAATGGTCTCCCTAACAAGACCTATGATCATCTGACATTCCACAGAATATTTACAACATTATTAATTATATTCCCCAAACTGTTTTTCCTATCCCAGTAGCAATATTGTAGTTGCCTATTTTTGCTGTCTAATCCCTTCCCCTTCTCCCTCATCCCCATTCCTCTCCCAATTAGCAACCCTGATTTTTCCTCTATATCTATGAGACAGTTTCTGTTTACTTTGCTCATTCATACAGTTTTTCAGATTCCACATATGAGTGAGATCATATGGTATTTGTCCTTCTCTGACTGACTTATTTCACTCAACATTATAGTCTCTAGGTCCATCCATATCATTGCAAACGGCACGATTTCATTCTTCTTTATAGCGGAGTAATACTCCATTGTATAAATATACCACAGTTTCTTAATCCAGTCATCTACTGATGAGCATTTTGGTTGTTTCCAAGTCGTAGCTATTGTAAATTGTGCTGCTATAAACATAGGGGTGCATAACTTTTTTTGAATAAGTGTCAAAACCTACTACAAGGCCACAGTAATCAAGACAGTTTGGTATTGGCGTAAAAACAGGCACATCGATCAGTGGAACAGAACAGAGAGCCCAGAAATAAATCCAAGCATTTACGGACAGTTACTCTATGACAAGGGAAGCAAGAATTTACACTGGAGTAAAGATAGTCTATTCAATAAATGGTGCTGGGAAAATTGGACTGACACATGCAAAAAAATGAAACTGGATCATCTCCTTACGCCTTATACAAGAACAAATTCAAAATGGATTAAAGACTTAAATGTAAGACCTGAAACCATAAAAATCCTACAAGAAAATATAGGGAGTACATTTGCAGACATTACCCGGAGCAATATTTTTACTGATACATCCCTACGGGCAAGGGAAGTAAAAGAAAAAATGAACATATGGGATTATATCAGACTTTTTTTTTTTTTTAAGCTGAGCCATCCTGCCACCTGTTGGCAGCTCAGCTCGGGCTGAGCATTGAACTGAGAACTCCAAGGACTTCTTTTGCTCCTTGTTTATAAATGGTGTGCAACTCTTTGGCCGTCTTCATTACATAAGCTAGCTCTACAGATATGTTCAGGGGTAATTGTTTCACCAGTTAATCCAGAGGTTTTATCCACCTACTTATATACTTTTGAAATAACAAAAATGTTTGTGAAAATACTGAAACTTTTGTGAAATGAAAAAAATTACCATGTCAGAAATGTAGATTTAGTAAGTATTTTGTGTAAAATAATCTAAGTCCCATTATAACCTAAAATACAGATCATTTGTTTGTCAGTAATGCTTATTTAATTTTATGCTGAAGCAGTGTAAAAAGCACCACAGAGACTACAAAAGAAAGAAGGCCATGGCTATCCTTAACAAAAATTTTACAGTGTAGATGAGAATGTACAGTGTCACATACGAATAAACTATGAATCTGTTCACAAGGGTCTGTGTAGGCAAGTACATATTAATACTATTAAAATTCGGTTTTAACAATGTAATTTCATTATTTAGCTGATTTTGAGGAGGAAGTTGGAAGAAATTTACCTGAAATGCTTTAATTCATTACCTCTTCATTTTAGGATTACATTTTAAAGGCGATTTCTGTGATTGAGTTGTCTTTTGGAAGATTAACCCATTTCAAGAGGACTTGAAGCTGGTCCTCGCCTTGTGGAAGCAGTGGCTTGTTTTCAAGAAGCCATTTCTAACCTAAGGACCTACCCAGCATGCCTAATCAAGGAGAAGACTGCTATTTTTTTTTCTATTCCACATGCACCAAAGTAAGAATTGGAATCTCTAAATCAGTTCTATGATTGCCCTAATAAAATTGGATTCGATTTTTTTTCAGTGTACTAAGTTTTTGTTTTGTTTTTCTGAAGTTATTTATTATCTGTTGTCAGTTTTTTTTAGTAAAGGATAGCATTCCTAGGATAATGCATTTTTCATGTTTTTTTCCCCTCTTCATTTTATGTTCTTCATGTTCTACACAAGGGAAAAAGGTCCATAGCATTTAGTCATCATTCAGTGGTCTCTTACCTGTAATTAATCTGTTCAGGGTGCCTTCGGAATTAGGAGCACTTTGGCCTGTGGCTTGCAACTTGCTTTTATTTGTATTAAATGAATGGGTGAATTGTACCTCTAGGAGCTGTCATGGATTGAATTTGACTTCTTCCTTCAGATTTCCTGCTGAATACTTAAAGCCATCTTCTAAATACACTTTTGTAGCTATTTTGCTTTTTCTTTGTCAAAACTTCCTGGTTTTCTGCTTGACTCTACTGTAGCTCCATTTAGATTTATCTGCTGTTTTCTGTTCCTTTATGACTAATTCTATAAATGTACATGATAACAAAAACTTCTTAAATCATGTTGGTACTGTGTTTAAAAATTACCAGTTTTGAGCAAAGGCCTGATCTTGTATAGCAGTTTACACAACAATAGCATTTTGTTTCAGACAATGCCATTGTATAAAGTATGTAACGAATCATGAGATTATACTTAAATCCTAATCTGTTAACTTCCTTTCTGATTTTCCATCAAAAGCTAATTGCACAAGTTGGAATGTATGAAATGGTGTTGAAGATGAACTGTAAAGTATATTTTTAAAGAGTATCTAATACTCCCATTTGTCTTTTTCAACCCCATCTCTCAGCTTTTGTCATTCTTGTCAGATCAGATGAAGCGTGCTGTCAGGAAATAGGTTGTAGGAAATTATAAATTTGTTGATCCGTGATTGTTTTTGTTATCACATCTCAGTTGTCCTCTGCCTTGCTCTCCTTACTCCTTTGTGTTCGTCTACATGATAAGAAACTATTATAATGAACATTTTAATTGGGTTCTATTTTGGTACCACAGTTCTTTTCTGTATTCTCTTTGTTTACAGGGTGACAGCTGTCCATTCCGTCACTGTGAAGCTGCACTAGGAAATGAAACTGTTTGCACATTATGGCAAGAAGGGCGCTGTTTTCGACAGGTGTGCAGGTTTCGGCACATGGAGATTGATGTAAGTTTTGAATTTGTATTATAATAAGTAGTCTGGTGTCATGATGGGCCAATAAAAAATATTGGGGAAATGACATTTTATATAACATGTGAGTTCAGTTTTTTGAAATGATCTAATGAAATTTATGTCATTCATTATTATAATGCTCACTTAATTCCTAGATGTTAGGGAGTATGAATTGGTATCATTTTTCTGGAAGGCAGCTTGGTAAAAATGATGTATTTGGGGAGTATTTGCATTTCTGTGTTTATTTTCAAACAATCTCAAACTTAGAAAAGTTGCAAGTATAATATAAAACTTCTTTTTCTAAGCCATTTGGGAGTAAATTACTGACATTCCCTATCACCTCCAAATATTTATTTTCATGAGTATTTACTACAAACAAGAAGGACATTCTCCTATAACTAAATACAACCTTCAAAATTAGAAAATTAACATTGGTATGTTACCTTCATTTAATCCTTAGATCTTATTCAAGTTTTGCCATTGTACTAATAATATCCTTTATTGCAGAAGGAGTGAGTCCAGAATCAAGTGTTACATATAGTTTTCATGACTCTTCAGTCTCCTTCAATGTACAATAGTTGCTTGGGTTTTCCTTGTCTTTCATTGGTATTGACACTTTTCGTGGTTACAGGCGAGTTATCTTGTCCCTCAAATTGGAGTTAGTCTGATATTTCCTCATTGCTAAATTCAGGTTTTGTATCTTTGGCAGGAATATCACACAGGAGATGTTCTTATTATGTCCTGTTAGGTGGCATACGATTTTAATTATCCCATCCCTGGTGGTGATTAACTTTGATCACTTCATGAAGGTGGTATCTACCAGACTGCCTCACTATGAAGTTTTTCTTGTTTTAATAAGTGTTTTGTAAAGAGGTACTTTGAGACCCTGTAATTATTCCATTTCTCATCAAACTTTTAATTTTTTTTTCAGTGATTTATTTGTATTTGTGCAAACTCATGGTTTCCTAGCTTATTCAATGTGTTGTATTCCATTACTATCATTTTTTTATCCTCAAATAGACCCAGATTTGGCCAGTAAGAGCCCTTTAAGCTGCTTTTGTGTCCTTTTGGTGCTTCCATCATTCTTCGAACACCTCTTTTTCTTTCTGACTAAAAAGATTTTCTAGGCTCATCCTATACTTTTCTTCCTCTAGCCCTGGTTCAGCCATATCTCCAAAGAGCTCTGGTTCCTTTTAGTGAAAAAGGGTGTTTAGAAATAAGATTTGAGCTGCTGCTGGAGTGTTACTGCTTCCAGGCCTACAGTGAACAGAAGAGGAGAATATATAAATGTATATATACACTCATTTACATCATCATTTATTACTTTATGTTTATGTATTAAAAATCATAAGTTCACATAGATGCCTCCAATTCACCAAATCTACAAGGTTTAGTCTAGGCTTCTCCTTTTCCATACTTGTAACTCCTCTAAAAGTGAGAAACTTCGTTCCCATTGTTCTTAGTAGTATTTATTCAATCAGTTCTCTAGTTAGGTAAACCTGTCTCTTCCTTGTTCGCAGGCTCTGACATCACACATTAGATTGCTCCTTTACAAGGACATCTTTCTCACCTTGTTTTGATGCCCACCCTGTACCAGGCCTCCCTCCTCGCTCCGCTCTGAGACTCCTTCCCCACCCTGCTTGGATCCCAACATCCTGCTCTGGAGCTCTATACCCCCACATGGATGCCCTTTGCATACTCTTGGACTCTGATACTCTGGTGTTGGGCAGCCCTCCGAGTGAGGTGCTTACTAGCCTCACCCTGTTCAGTCTCCGACTCTGTACCAGGTCCCCACTCAGGAAGACCCTGCCTTCCTCACCCTGCTTGGTCTTGGAGCTCACTCTGGGCAGACCGTCTATAAGTACACCCACCTCACCCTGCATTGGGATCCCTTTTTCACAGAGGTCTTGCTCACCTTGCTTACCCTGCTTAGGCTCTAGCTCTGTGCCAAACCATTCTCCTATGCAAATCTTATACTAACCCCTATGTCATCTCCTCCTGGTCAAGTGAGCACCTTCCTTACCTGAATTAGGCTCTAACACCCTGTTCTGGGCCGCATACCTTTCTCCCAGCATGAATGCCTGCCTCTCTCAGCCTCACCTAATTACTTTGGACTGAATTGTTTGAGGGGTTGGGAAAAGAAGAAGACTAAATATGCAGTTCATATGCCTGGGGTCATATAGCTAGCTGCTCTAGTTCGGTTCCAGATTTATTTGTAACTGTATTCTGTGCTGTCTTCTGAATAGTAGGGAATTCACTAAAATCCAGAGAAAGGAATAATGTATATAACTTTTGAAAAATCATGCTGTAACACTGCTGGCAGAGTGTAAATTGGCACAACTCCTAGGAAAGATGTGTCAGGGTCTCTTAAGAACATCTACATATAGAGGGTCTCTAAAAGAATTCTTGGGACTTGACATATAGTTGTATTCCTGGCTAAGATTTATTACAGTGATATAGCAAGGATACACTGTCTGAACATAAGAGAAAAGGACACAGGCAAAGTCTGGAGGAATCCATGTCTGGGTTTCTTGTTGATTGCTCCCTCCCATGAAAGGTCACACAGCAAACACTTCCCCCAGCCATGAAAATGCGGCAACTTGTGTGACGTTTCTGCCCAGGGAAGCCCATGAGAGACTCAGCATCTACAGGGCTGAGACAGGGCTAGTCACGTAGGCACCCTCTACCTAATACATAACCAAACTCCAGAAGGATGGCAGGAGTTCAGCATAAGGCGTATGGTTATACAGTCTAGGCACATTCTGGCTGCCAAATTCCTACATGCCAGCTAGGGGCCTACCTTGCAAGTAGACTAAGGATAGCAATTTTAGGGCTGCTTTGTTAACTCTTTTTTGTGCAGAGGCTTATTTGGCTGCATCTTACAAAACTATTATACCTGTGTCTCAACTGTACTCGTGCAAAATGAGATAGATGCAGAATTGCTCTTTGTAGCATAATTTGTAATAGTAAAATGTATGAAACAACTTAACCATTTAAAATGAATTTTACTGGGCCGGTCGAGTGGTGCGGTCGTTAAGCACTGGCTGAAGCCAGTGGCCCCGGTTCGGGTCCCACATATGAGGGACAGTGACACTGCCCTCAAAAACAAAACAAAAAACAAAAAAATAAAATAAATTTTACTACATTCATGCAGTGGTGTGCTGGGCAGCTATTAACAAAAAAATTTTTAAATGGAAACTTCTTAAATTGATATGGAAAGATCAGGATATATTATTATCAGTGAAAAAGTAAGGGGCAGAATAAGTGGGTAACAAGCCACTATTTGTGTAAAAAAGAGAGGGGAAAAGAATTTATATTTATTTTTCACTTGCATATGCATTTTAAAAATCTCTGGAAGAATAATGGAGAAACTTGACAACAATGGCCGTGGAGGTGGGACACGAATGGGAAGGTGCCTTTTTACTGTAAGCCCCTTCTATATGCAGTCAATTTTCATTGTTTGTAGGTTCCATACTTGCAAATTTACTTATTCTCTAACATTTATTTGTAAACCCCAAATCAATACTTGCTTTCATGGTCAGTCATTTACAAACATGCAGACCATCAAAAAATTTGAGTTACTTGATATATACACTCCCAGCTGAGATTGAATAAGGCTATACTCTGCCTTCTTGTTAAAATTCTCATACTGTAAACAGGTGTCCTTTTCATGGCCTATTTAGTGCCTCTTTAGTGTGTGTGCTTTTTTTACTGGTGATTTTCCTGTTTGAAATGGCCTCCAAGGATAGTGCTACAGTGCTGTATAACATTTCTAAACACAGGCAAGAAAATACATGTAATAGATAAAGCTTCATTCAGGTGTGAGTTATAGGGCCACTGGACTTGAGTTTAGTATTAATGAATCAATGATATATATTAAATAAGGTGTCTTTAAACATAAGCATACAGAAAACAAAGTTATGTATTGATCATTTGATAAAAATGTTGTGACCAGAAGCTTTCAGGACCCTAACTCTATACCTTTGGACCATGTGCTGTATTACCTATTAAAAATTTAAAGAAATAATCATATTGGAGAGTGTAATTATGGAGGATGTGTTGCTAAGTGAAAAATGTAAAGTACGCATTTATACGTTTACAATTTTTTCTTAAAGTAAAAGAATTCTATACCAAAGTAAGTGATTCTCTTTTTTTTTTTTTTAAAGGGGGAATTGGGCAGGGGGACCAGCCAGCCAAGTTGTTCTTCAATCTTAGTTGTGGAGGGCGCCAGTCGCCATCTGTCTGCCCAACAGCAGCTTGTGGCCTCTAAGCTCAAGTGCTGTGTTACCATCTTAGTTGCGGGTGTGTGTAGTCACCATCCCATTTCGGAGTCAAACCAGCAGCCTTATTGTTAAGAGCACACGCTCTATCCACTGTGCCATCTGGGTGGCAGCTCAGCTCAAGGTGCCAAGTTTAGTCTTAGTTGCTGGTGGGCGTAGCCACCATCCCATGTGGGAGTCGAACCGGCAGCCTTGTTGTAAAGAGCGCATGTTCTACCCACTGAGCCATCCGGTGGCAGCTCAGTTCAAGGTGCTGAGTTCATCTTAGTTGCGAGTGGGTGTTGCCCACCATTGAACAGGCAGTCTTGTTAGGAGCACGTGCTCTCACCAGCTGAGCCATCCTGCCACCTGTTGGCAGCTCAGCTTAGGCACAGCGCCACTGGCCCATGTGGGAATTGAACTGGCAACCCTGTTGCTCAGAGCCTGTGCTCTTAAGCTGACTTTTAACCAACTGAGCCACTCGGCCAGCCCCAGTGTGTGATTCTTTTTGGGTAATAGCATAACAGGCATTTATTTCTGTTTTCCAAGTTATCTTCATTGCATGTATGTTACTTTTCATGTAGAAACAAAATCCATTAAGTATATTAAATAGATCAAGTAAATGTCATATGACTCTTGTATATGAAGGATGCTATTATAGAAGTCATCCAGTAATTTGAAAATTGCTTCCCAGAAAGACGTAAGGCAAAGACAAACTTTAGGAGTAAGGAAGATTGGCATTAGGTTCTGCCTTGAAGAAGGAGGAATTGAGTAATTGTTATTCCTATCTAAAACATAATGGTAGCTATTATACCTTTTTGAGGAGTATGACAGGAAACTAAGAAATTTTACCCAATTCTTTGACAGATAAAGGTACTTGGTTACTTTTTATTTGAGAACTTTTTTTTTTTTTTTGAGGGCAGTGTCACTGGCCCTCATATTTGGGACCGAACTGGGGCCGCTGGCTTCCCAAGCCAGCGCTTAACCATAACCATGCCACTCGGCCGGCCTGGTTACTTTTTAAAAGTAGGTCATCATCCATGTGGCAGTAAACTCAGAACATACATTTTAAAAATCATTTTTGCCAAATTGCCTTTCAAAGCTATTGAGCTACTTTACATTTCCATTTTCAGCATATCCCTGCCAACACAGTGTACTATCAAATTACCAGTCTCTCAGGATAGTAAACTTTGATCTTAGCCCCTTTTTATACATTTGAGGATCTTCTTGTAATGGTCATTGTTTCTCTCCATATTTTAAAATTTCTGAAGTAGTGCTGCTGCTCTTCCCTGGAATTTTAAACCCCAGGCTGCTTATTATGTTGAGACATCCAGTGTAAGGCAGGTTATTAATCAGAGCATAGTTAGTTTTCAGAAATGCTTATCAGGTCTTTTTTTTTTCCTTTATTGACCTATTTGCTAAATATGTATAGAAATTAGCACAAATCATAATCTTACAACTTGAAGAATTTTCACCAAGTGAATAATATACTTACTTGACCTAGATCAAGAAATAGAACATTTCCAACACTGTCTTCCGCCTTCGTCGTCACTAACCAAACCCCCAGAACTAATCACCATCCTGACTACTCTACCATAGAGTAGAGAAGTTTTTCCTGTTTTGATCTTTGTGTGAATAGAGTCACACAGTATATGCTCGTTTGTGTCTGGCTTCTTTGACTCTATAGCTGGTGTTAAGTGTAGCAAAGCTCTTGTATGAAGTTACTACAACGTATTTATCCATTCAGCTGTTGGTGTACATTAGGGTTTCCATTTTGGAGTTATCACAAATAGTATTGCTTTGAATATTCTTTATACACATTTAGTGTATACATTAGAACTAATGTATGTATTTCTGTTGGACATATATCCTGTGATGTAGCAGTTTATTCTAGATGTGTAGGTATTTTTTTTTTTTCCCTCCTTCATAAGAGTGAGGTAGCTTGGGAAGGAAAAATACCATCCTTAGTGTGTTACATGTGCCTTACTGTGGGAAGTCACAAATGGGAAAGTTTTTCTCAAATCCTTGAACTCTCAGCTTCAAATAACTAGTGTATTTAGTCCTTTCTATGTGCTGAGTGCTTTGTGTATATATTATTTCATTTAATACTTATAAGAAATCAATAGAGAGCCACTGTTATTCCCATTTTATAGGTGTGGAAAATGAGACTTAGAGATATTCAATTGTCCAACATTACATGGCCCGTAAGTAGCATAATAAAGATTTAAACTCTGTTATCTTTGATTCCATGATCTTAACTACTGTAGTATCTTGCATCTCTAAATGAAGTGTAGATATTTCGAGTTCCAGGATGAGGGCAAGGAGGAAAGAATAGTAGATAGACTGCTTCCCAGCTCCCTTCATCTATCCATCGTGCTTAGAGCTTGTGACTTTCAGCAACTCTTCTTGCTCCTGTTCAAAATCATCTCATGTTTCAGATTTTTAACACCATATATGAACTTTGTCCAGAAAATAACACTTCATTTTTAAATTTGAAAACAATGTGTTTTTCCCCTTACAGAAAAAACGCAGTGAGATTCCTTGTTATTGGGAAAATCAGCCAGTGGGATGTCAAAAACTAAACTGTGCTTTCCATCATAACAGAGGACGCTATGTTGATGGTCTTTTCCTACCTCCAAGCAAAAGTGAGATATTTTTCATTTTAAAAGAATAATTGCTATATAATGAACACCTATGTATACTGTTCAAAGTACTTTATATACGTTGCCTTCTTGTACTCTTTTGAGAGAGCGGTATTATTTCCATATACAGATGAAAGAACTGAACTTTATTAAGGTTAAATGACTTGTACATATTCATAAACTGATAAGTAGGAGAGTCCCAATCAAAACTATCACCAAAAGCCATGCAGCCTCACAAGTGTTTCTTGCATGACCGTTTAGATCACCGTAGCTTACTTCAGTCCCATTTTCTTTTCAGATCCATAGAGCTTTTTTTTTTTGAAAGAAACTGATTCTCTGGGCCACGGATTGGCTAATCTGTTCTTCCACCTGTTATGTAAAATAAAGTTTTATTGGAATGAAACCGTGCCCATTCATTTTCATATTTTCTGTGGCCACATTTTGTGCTACAGAGTTGGGTACTTGAGACAGAGCTCTACAAAGCCTATATTTACTATCCAGCTTTTTCAGAAAAAGTTTGCTAGTACTGCTCTAGTCTAATCTAATCTAATCTGAAATAAAACTTACACTCTACCAAAAGCTAGTATTTATTTCTCAAGTCCCTTTTAAAGTAATTTCCTAGTGGAATGATAAGCCATTTAAAAGCCATATCTGCTATATGACTAAAATTTGATGGCTACATATTTTCACTTCTATTTTAAGTGGCGGGGAAAGTAGGTTCACTCCTTTCTGGTTTGGCTCAAAAGTGTCTCTTAAAAGCTACTTCTTACTGAGCAAAAAGCCTAGAATTTCAATATTAAAATTACATGTCTAGAATTTGCAGTCACTATGCATCTAGCTAGTCTCCTGTTTATTCTGTATTTTGAGTGCCCACATTGAGTGTGTTTGCATACAGTGAATAATATTAACTAAACGCCACACTTTCCCTCCCTGGAAGTTTAGAGCCTAATTGGGGAAATTAGGTAAAAAGACATAAATGCTGGTAAGGAAAATGCACCAAACTTACCATAAATTGTCATATTTTTGATGAATTGAGGTTATATTTTTAATTTATGACTAATTTTGTATGTCTAGCTGTGTTGCCCACTGTGCCTGAGTCACCAGAAGAGGAAGTGAAGGCATGCCAGCTCACAGTTCAACAGAACAAATTGTCTGTCCAGTCTAATCCCTCCCCTCAGCTGCGAAGTGTGATGAAAGTAGAAAGTTCAGAAAATGTTCCTAGCCCCACACATCCACCGGTTGTAATCAATGCTGCAGATGATGATGAAGATGATGATGGTAAGTTTTAGCTCTTCCTTTAAGGCAAGTAAGTGATCAGTTCACTTAGTGAATTCGACAGAATCAGGATTAAAGCTCTAGGCCTGGGGCTGGCCGAGTGGTGCGGTGGTTAAGCGCTGGCTGGGAAGCCAGCGGCCCTGGTTCGGGTCTCACATATGAGGGCCAGTGATACTGCCCTCAAAATAAATAAATAAATAAAAAGCTCTAGGCCTGTTTTTAATTGTAAATTTGCCTTAAATGTTGATAATATAGATCAGTTTTCTGAGGAAGGTGATGAAACCAAAACACCTACCCTGCAGCCAAGTCCTGAAGTTCACAACGGATTGCGAGTGGCTTCTGCCCGGAAACCCGGGGTCAATTTAAAACAAGGTAAGAAGAGGCTCTATTGATCCAGTTCCCACTCACAAATCTTACAGCAGGATTAAACGTGTCCAAACGATTTTAAATACCTTTCAAATTTTTTCACGACTGCCACCACCTCTCTGTTTCTTGCACCCATTACACATATACCCACACATACACTTACATATGTACTGCCTTACTCATTTAGGAAACATCTGGATGCCTGCTATATGCAAATAAAACACAAAGGTGGAAAGGTGCTAGTTCCTCATATGATTCCTATTTACATTTCTTAGGTGAATGTTTGAATTTTGGAATAAAAACTCTTGAGGAAATTAAGTCAAAGAAAATGAAGGAAAAATCCAAGAAGCAAGGTGGTAAGTCATCAGTTTTGACACAGATTGTTGAGTTTCTAGAAAAGAATGCTTAAGACACTTCCAATAATAAGAACCGTTGGCAACAGCCAAAATGACTCCTGTGGCTGGTTTGAAGAAAAAATAGACTTACTTAAAATCATGGTTGCTCCTTCAATTCATTAAAACTGTGTTTTCCGTCCCTAACTATTCAGAGCTAAGGAATACAGAATCTGAAGGAACTTCTTTATCTTGAGGAATATAACTAGAGAGCCGTATATAAACCATATTAAAAGAGGAAAAGCTATTTTGTAGTAGATGAATTATTCTCAAGAGCTGCTAGGATTTTTTTCTGGAGCTTGCCTCAGGCTGGTTGATTTATATATTTACAGCCCTAAAAATTACAATGTGAAAAGTAGTATTTAGAGAGAATCAAGTGGTTGGTTCTGAGTGCTCTCTTGGTAAAGCATGTTGTATAGGAATTGTGTTTTGCAGATGATTGAATTTAGATGAAAAAGGTTAAATTGACACACCTGATAGCTGGTGTGCTTCTGAGGTTAACTTTAGAATGTTAGACTTATTGCTAAATAAAAGGAGATTGAGTGCCTAAGTCACTCAAAACAATTTTATGTTTTATTTACACCATATGCAAGGAAGTTAAGAAATAAGGATTATCTCCCCTTCTCCCACCACCACCCCCGTGTAACTGGGCAAACAGGAAGAGAGAGACCAATTGGCCTGTAGTTGTCCAGTGGTCTGTGTTGAACTGCCTGGTCACAAATGAAAATTTCTTGACGTGATAGCTTTATTTTCCATACATTATTTGCTGTTTTTTGACTTGCTTTATTTAGAAGGTTCTTCGGGAGCTTCCAGTCTTTTACTCCAACCTCAGCCCATTCCAGGTCTCGAAAAAGAGAATGTCCGGACTGTGGTGAGGACAGTAACTCTGTCCAACAAACAAGGTGAGGTATAGGTAGGTCTTAAGAGTTGTCAGGCTGCCTCCTTTGAATAACTGGGAGAGCAAAATCCTTGTGTCTATTTTACCTTTGATGGATTTGCAGGAATTCAGTATGTTGGTCAGATAGAAGGATGAAAAGAAGTTAGTGCATTTGTCTTTATTTAAAAGGTTGAAATTCTTAGGGCCGGCCGAGTGGCTCAGTTAAGAGCTCACTCAAGAGTGCAAGCTGAGCTCTGAGCAACAGCAGTTCAATGCCCAGCCCGAGCTGAGCTGCCAATAGGTGGCAGGATGGCTCAGCTAAAAAAGAAACAAAAAAAACGTTGAAATTCTTACTCATGCAATTCTCACATATATGTGTCTTTAACTTTTTTACATCTACTGTTTATTTGTATCTACTCAACAAATTTTTTGACTACCCATTGTGGATGAAGAACTGTAATAAACCCTTGAAGTTATAGAAATATTTTCCTTAATAGTTTTAAATCTAGTAAGGAGTATGACACAAGTAATTACAGTATGCAGGTATAGGTAAATGTTTGTGCCATTCAGACAACAAAGAATCAGGAAAGAGCTCACTTCTGGAGTAATCAAAGAAAGTTATATAGGAGACTTCACTAGCAGTGGAGTAAAATTTTACTTAATATTATCGAAGTGCACAAGCAAAAGTATAGGTTGAGCTTATAACCTATAAGAATCAATTTTATGTTCTATTTACACATCATACCCAAGGTAGATAAGAAATAAGGATTATCACCCCTTCTCCCACCACCACCCCATGTCACTGGGCAAACAGAAAGAGACTGATTGGCCTGCAGTTGTCCAGTGGTCTGTGTATACTTGTGTTTGTATACTTGGCTACTATTAATAATTAGTACTGTATTATTGCTTCCCTTTGGGCTGTGCATTTGGCTATTTAAATTATTATTTAATAGGTTAAATCTTTTTATTTTTAAGGTGATAATAAGCTGAAATTCTACTTAAACTATTCCTTGATGCATCCTATATGAATAGAATCAAATTTATTCCATTATTCCTTAAGACAGGTCTGATTTTCAAGAGACTGCCTGAGTGGATTTATGTTACTATCAATATGTACTGAATACAGAAAAATTGGCTAATGATAGAGAAATTCTGTTTTTGCCATTTCAGGAGAAGAACCCATGGTAAGATTGAGCCTCACCGAGAGATTGGGGAAACGAAAATTTTCAGTAGGTAAGTTTTGTGCATTACCTTTGTTTTCTGCTTGTTTGTGTATTAACATGATACCTCCTTCAAAATCCTCTTTATACAAGTGCCATGAATTCTTGGCTGAAAGCACTGATAAAATTTCCTCATGTTTTTAACATGTGCATTATTACACCTTATATTTAAGTCATAAAAATTTATAGTGTTATAATTTAATTTGCGTATGGCCAACTTTTTAGAAAGTACTAGGTTTAAAAACAGTAAAGAATATCTTTCTATGGACAAATTAAAATTTGAGTTTTTAGAGAGGAAAGGAGTATCCAGTTAACAAAAATTCAGTCGTTGAAGTTATTAGTTAGTGTAAGTTCATATTTAGGGAAGTATTTTATCTTATTAACTGAATAGTTGTGTATCTACCCTAGTGTGTATGTCTCAGAAGAATTACTTCGAAACAGTCTTCTCTGACATCATAGGTTCCTTTATACTCTTTTAAACTGTGCTTGCAAATATGAAGTCTTTTATGTTTTGTGTTTTCTTTTGACACCATTCTCACTGCCTGAGAAATTTTAAGTAAAAAAATATATAGAGAGATAAGCTATTTTAATATCAGCATACATATAAACTTTGTGATTCAGGGTTTCATATTTAAATTATAAATGAGAGGGGGCCTGGGCCGGCCGAGTGGCTTGGGACGCCGGCGGTTCGGATCCCACATGTGGGGGCCAGTGACACTGCCCTCTAAAAACAAAACAAAACAAAAATGAGAGGGGGCCTGCTGAGTGGCTCAGTTGGTTAAAAGCTCGCTCAAGAGTGCGAGCTGAGCTCTGAGTAACAGCAGTCCGATACCCAGCCTGAGTTGAGCTGTCGCTGAGCTGCCAACAGGTGGCAGGATGGCTCAGCTAAAAAAAAATAAAAAAAAATAAAAAAAAATTATAAATGAGAAAATCACACTCTGCGTAGCATCTTCCACGTTTTTAATGGGACCCTGCAAAGTTTATATCTTTAGTCAAGCAATCCATAAAAGTTTTAACAACTCATCCAAAAAACACGAGTTTTAACAACTCATGACATTTAAGCAACTTTTATTGAACAGTGTAATGTAAGAACTCAGGAGTCTGGAAACTTGGTTCAGGACTTGGTTCCATCACTAATTGGTTACTTAGATATGATACAGAATCTTTCATAACTTTAAATTTCTTATCTGGAATTGAAGAGATGGGCTATTTGTCCTTCAGAGTCTTCATGTCACAGACGAGTCATCCCTGGTACATTAAAACACAGATTTAACTAGAATTCAGCAATTGGCCCGTTAAAATTTTTTTGTACATGAAGATTTTTTTCCCCCCCCATATATTCCTAGTTCTGAAGTTTAGCCTTAACCAGGACTCCTAAATCTTTTGTAGTTTTAGTTAATTATTAGGTAAATGTTAATTTGTGTATGCTAATTTTTGTCCCTTTCTTTTTGGGACATTTTTATTCCTTTTCTAACACAGAGAGTACTAAGGAAGCTAGTGAATGAACATACCATATAAATGCAAAAAACTTAATTTGTTTTTTTTGTTTTTTTTTTTTGAGGGCAGTGTTACTAACCCTCATATATGGGACCCGAACCAGGGCCGCTGGCTTCCCAAGCCAGTGCTTAACCACCGCACCACTCGGCCGGCCCTTAAAGAAGTATTTTACATTGTAGGTTTTTGCTTGTATGTCTTGACATTGCTGAAGATTGATTAGAACTCCTAAATTAAGTTCCCTCTGTTTGTAGGTGGTGACAGTGATCCTCCATTAAAGCGTAGCCTTGCCCAGAGGCTAGGGAAGAAAGTTGATGCTCCAGAAGCTGACAAAACACCAAAAAAAGGTGCCTTTGTTGCAGTGCACTCTGTGTGTGCGTGCGTGTGTGGGGGGGGTCCTGACACTTGTGTCCTGTAGTGTAATAGGTATAGTTTGTTACTCTTTTTGTTCAGATAAATTAGATTATTTTTGGTTTCCATTTTATTCATTCAAACATTTGAGTGTTTGCTCAATTCTAGATAGAACCTATTGGATAAAATAAACACCATCACAATCCTCAGGAGCTTATAGTATAAGGGCAGATAGGAATACTTTTATATATTGTGATTAATCCTGTGACAGGAAAAGTACAGTGTTATGGAAGCACAAAATTTGCAGCCAATTTACCTTCCTCTTTGCCTGTCAATTCTATTGAAGACTCATAACTAAAGAGCATATTCAAATAGATTTCAGGGAAATAAAACCTTTTGATGCCAGTTAGATTTTAGAAGGTTGTATGGTAACAAAATTATATTATTAAATTCAGAGTTTTTGCTTTTCAGTTCTAAAGAAAGATAAACCTGTAAGGTCTCCAAAGTGCTCTAAAGAATTCATGATTTCCATAGATCCGTACTGTAGAAAGAAAAGTTTAAGACTTGGAGACATTTTTTAAAAAGCATTTGCATTAGAAGATTCATCAGTCCTGTGACCTTTAAAAAAGATATTTGACCTATCAAAAGCTTCTGTTCAACTTTTGGTTTAATTTTTTTGTTGTTTTTTTAACAGCTCAAGTTTCCAAGTCTCTGAAGGAACGATTAGGCATATCAGCTGGTCCAAACAATGAGGAGACAGCAGGCAAGTAAACCTTAAAGACTAGCTTTTGATATTTTTTTCCTTGCTGTAAAAATCTTTACTATGTCTTCTATTTACCTTTTGAGTTAAGTTAGGGCTTATGTTTTTTGTTTTCTGTGATTTTGTTTGTTTTTTAAGTAATTGATTACTTTCTGGCATGAATTCTTTTTTTTACTTAAAAATGGCATAATGATTGTTCTTTATAGCATTGATAATAGGAAATAAACAACATAAATATTCAACAAAAAGGAATTAGGTTAAATTAGGGTAGTTATGTAAAAATAATTGCTGTCATTAAAAGTCATGTTCTGAACAGTAATGAGAAAGGGTTGTAAAAGAACACATCGCCTTAGGGTAAAATGAAGAGGTTTGGGTGTTTGTTGTTTTTTTTGTTTTAAGATTTTATTGGGCAATTGGGGAAGGGGAACAGTGTTAGGGAATTGGGGAAGAGGGACAGCCAAATTGTTGTCCTTCAATCTTAGTTGTGGAGGGCGCAGTTAGCTCAGCTCAAGATGCCATGTTCAGTCTTAGTCGTGGGTGGGTTTAGCCCACCATCCCATGCAGGAGTCGAACAGGCAACCTTGTTTGGAGCACGTGCTGTCACCAGCTGAGCCATCCTGCCATCTGTTGGCAGCTCAGTGGCAGCTCAGCTCGGGCGCAGCTCACTGGCCCATGTGGGAATCAAGCCGGTGACCCTGTTGCTCAGATCTTGTGCTCTTAACCATCTGAGTCACTTGGCCATCCCTCTGTTTTGTTTTGTTTTTTGATGAAATTTCTTTTTTTTTTTAAGATTTTATTGGGGAATTGGGGAAGGGGAACTTTGTGATTTTCCAGGATCCATCAGCTCCAAGTCAAGTTGTCCTTCAGTCTTAGTTGTGGAATGCAAGCTCAGCTCTAAGTCCAGTCGCCACTTTCGATCTAGTTAGGAGGGTGGGGGGCAGTAGTCCACCATCCCATGCGGACGTCAAACTGGCAACCTTGTTAATAAGAGCACACGCTCTCACCAGCTCAGTGGCAGCTCACTGGCTCATGTGAGAATCGAACTGGCAACCTTATTGTTCATTGCTCGTGCTCTAACCAACTGAGCCACTCAGCCAGCCCGGAAATTTTTTTTTTTGGTAATAGAAACTTATTCTCAGGAAGAAGTCCATATGTGTGAGATGATTCCAATTTTATAAAGATAAAAATACATCCCTAAATAAAACACAGCAAAAAAATACACCAAAATATTAACATTGGTTTTATCTGGGTATTGAGGTTTTAAGTAATAATTTTCTTCTTCATATTCTTCCTGTACTCTTAATTTTTTTATTTTATTTTTGAGGGCAGTGTCACTGGCCCTCATATGTGGGACCTGAACCGGGGCCGCTGGCTTCCCAAACCAGTGCTTAACCACTGCGCCACTCGGCCGGCCCTGTACTCTAATTTTTAAACTGTTTAAATTGCTAGACATAACTATATATGTGTATATATGTGTGCAATTTGAAGAATAATAAAGTGAACATCCATGTACTCAACTATTCAGCATATTTATACATTACTGGATTTGGTTTGATGCTTTTTAATTTTTATATCTATGTTTATGAATGGTGTTAGCCTGTGCTTCTCTTTTTATTTGATCTTTATCTGTTTTGGATACTAAGATTTTACCAGCACTTATAAAAAGGGAGTTTGATGTCAGGTATTCTTATTCTTTTGTAAACAACCTTTTTGTTTTGTCTTTATGGAATTCTTGTTAGATGGAATTTTGGACATGGTCCACCAGTCTTTTAACCATTTTTACCAGCCTTTATACATTCCATCCCTTTGGGTTTTTTGTCTCACCTTTTATGATCTTTGCTTGGCTTTATTTTCTAGATTAGGAATTGACAAACTTTTTCTGTAAAGTGTCAGATAGTAAATATTTTAGGCTTTGCAGTCCACAGTCTCAATCACAACTATTTAACTCTGCCATTACAATGTGAAAGCAGCCATATGCAGTATGTAACTGACTAACTGTGTCTGTGTTTGAATAAAGCTCTATTTATAAAATTTAGACCATGGTAAGATTTGTACCATGGACTTCAGTTTGCCATCCCTGTTCTAGATGGCTCATTTTCAACCAGCCTTGTCTTTTTTAATTACTCAGTCCTTTTTTATACCTGGATTTCTGGCTGCTCTGGGGTTTCTAATTTGAATTTTAAAAAATCTTGTATGTATTATTTTGTCTACTTTATCACACTTTATTTATTTTGGTTTGTTTTTAATGTTGCTTTTCCATGATTGTTAAGTGCCTGCCTTTGGTTTCCTCTCTGATTCCAAAGGTCTTTTTTTCCAAGTAGTCCTCTCTCCTGGCTGAGAGGCCTGACTTAAAATGTATGCCTAAATGGAGAGGGTACATTGAAAGGCAGCTTGTGTGGGTTGCAGGCTGGAAGGCTAGGGGGCCAATACAATTACTACAGTAAGAAAAACTTACTTTCAGAGTGCTACTACTTTCGAAACTTTTCTAGCTTTG
Organism: Aselliscus stoliczkanus; assembly: GCA_033961575.1. Lineage (NCBI taxonomy): Eukaryota > Metazoa > Chordata > Mammalia > Chiroptera > Hipposideridae > Aselliscus > Aselliscus stoliczkanus. Next base: position 79,811,556 of record CM066739.1, on the reverse strand, counting down.
CTTTTTATTTCTTCCCCCTCCCTCTCCCTCTCTCGGCTGGGCGTTTGTGAAAGCCTGAAATTGTTCATGCTCTGCTTTTTCCAGCCCCAGCATCCTCATAATGTGCCCCCTTTCCCAGCATATTCTCTTTTTAGGGAGCAGTTTTTAGGAGAAGGTCATGACTGACCCAACTGTTCTATAGGGGTCTATAGGCCAACCTAAAATTTCTGCTCACAATTGCTTTTCATACTATTGGATTCTCGGAAAAGTCATGATGTATTTTTTCTGTTTTTCATTGCAAAAATGCGTCATGACTTTTCCGACAACCCAATGGTTTGACAGTTTTCTTTGGCTCTGTTGGGAAGAACGTCACACTCCTACAGTTTACCTATTTTTGTATTTCTGTAAATTCAACATCTGCTTACTGTCTCAGAAATTGCTCAAGGTTTATGTTCTGCCAGTGGAATCCTTGTTTTCCATAGCTGTTGTTGATTTATTCTATTATTTTTAATATCTTCTCTATAGTTTTGATGAAATTTTGGTAGAGTAGGGAAATGGTCTCCATATCACCATTCATGTTGTACCCTCTTGGAATGGTAATTTTGAGATCAGTCTACCATCTTGAAATGGAAGAATTTTTATTTTAAAAACCTAAGGAAATCGGTAAATAAGTGCTTCCTATTTAACAGGTACTGTATATAAATATGGCAGATAACTAAATGTAGTCACTGTTCTCATAAAGCATCTAGTATGTTTGGAAATACAGTCAGTTATGACACTGAACAATCAGTGCTGTGATCAGAGAAGCAGACTAGATTTTGAGGGTGTCAGGTTCTGAGGTGAATTCAGTTAAAACTAACTGGGAAGCAACAATAATGAGACCAGTAGGATCTGTTCCACGTAGAAGCAACAGCATATTCAAAGGTTCAGAAGGTGAGACCGAACATGATGTATTTAGGTTGTAAAAGGATATTTTTTGTTTTCGATCTTTCATTAAAACCTGTTATTTAGTGATTAAATATGTATGTGTATAATCTCCAGATTCTTGTTTTTTCCACATCACTTCATTATTTCTTTCTTTAGCCCTTTAGTAATGAGGATATCCATATCTGCCAAGTGTGAAGTTTGATCTTTAAACAGATGTACAATGATTAATGTATCATTAAAAATAGCTAGTCACGGCCAGCCGAGTGGCTCAGTTGGTTAAAAACTCAAGTTCTGAGCAACAACAGCGTCGCTGGTTCAATTCCCACATGGGCCAGTGAGCTGTGCCCGACCTGAGTGGCTGCTGAGCTGCCGACGACGGGTGGCAGGATGGCTCAGTAGTTAGAATGTGCACTCTTAGCAACAAGGTTTCCAGTTCGACTGCCGCGTGGGATGGTGGGCTATGCCCACCTGCAACTAAGATTGAACAGGGCACCTTGAGCTGAGCGGCATGGGCAGCTGAATGGCGACTGGACTTGGAGCTGAGCTAGCAGCACCCTCCACAACTACGATTGAAGGACAACAGCTTGGCTGTTCCCCTTCCCTAATTCCCAACACTGTTCCCCTTCCCCAATTCCCCAATTAAAAAAAAATCTTTTAAATAAATAAATATAGCTCGTCAGTGGCCTTCCAATCTTGGGGCCTTTCCCATTTTTCTTTTGTTTTGTCATCTATTTTACCTCCTTTTTATTCTTTAAATATCACTTAAATATTCTGAAAAGCTTCCTTTAAACAGTTCCTAGACAAAAATTGGTGTTCTTGCTAACATGCACCTATATAACATTATACTTACTTTATCAAAGCTGTTATAATTATCATACTTCGTTGATTCGTTATTGGTCTGTTAGACTATAAAACTACACATGTGTAGAGATTGTATTTTGCTTACCATTACATTTCTAGCAAAGTGTTACCACATGTTTATATCCATGAGTGAATGGAAAAATTAATTTGTTACTATTTTTATGTAAGATTTACCATGATAAGTTTTTCCAACTGGGTAAATGGCTTTTAGCTTCCTCAAAAATAAATTTCTGAATGGAAATCCAAATCAGAAATGTTTGCCTCCCTATGAGTTTTCCTTGAGGGCCACTACCTGAAACATGTAGTATTCTAAAATTGAGATGCAAACTAATGTACTTTTGATCATTTTAATTGCCTACCTAAATGATACCACTCTGTTGGACTCTGTCCTGATGCAAGAATAGAGAGACCATAAGTCATTGAAAGATGAATTCTAAGTACAGTGACTTGTTTTTTCCCCCATGAAAACAGAGAGAGTTACTAAAGCTGGTGAGATCCATGTTAAGACATTGGAAGAAATTCTTCTTGAAAGAGCCAGTCAGAAACGTGGAGAACTGCAAACTAAACTCAAAACAGAAGGACCTTCAAAAGATGATTCTACTTTAGGAACAAGAAGCTCCTCCAGTGTGCGAATCAAAACCTTCTCTGAGGTCCTGGCTGAAAAGAAACATCGGCAGCAGGAAGCAGAGAGACAAAAAAGCAAAAAGGATGTAACCTGCAACAAGTTGAAGACTGATAATGAAATTAAAAAAACAGTGGTTTTACCACCCATAATAGCCAGCAAAGGACAATCAGAGGAACCTGCAGGTAGAACAAAGTCTATGCAGGAGGTGCATATCAAGACACTGGAGGAAATTAAACTAGAAAAGGCACTGAGGATACAGCAGTCTTCCGAGAGCAGCACCAGCTCCCAGCCTCAGCCTGAGGCCACCCCCGGGGCAAGGCGGCTTCTCCGAATCACCAAAAAATCAGGTAATAGAGCTTGGTCAGTAGTACTACTTGTCCAAATATTTCACAGGGCAGTGTTCCACAGGATATTTATAGTAATTCTGTGAGAACTTTTTTTCACTCAGACAACTTTTGAAAACCTCTGGATTAAATGAAGTTAAGCTGTTTCTGAACAGCAGCACTACATAGACCTTTGATATTTTAATGCATGTTTTGAAACTTTATGAGGACTGATGGGCTTTATCTACAATTTTATTTGTCCTATCTTAACATTACTTTCATTAAGAAAAGTTTTGTTTAACTTCATCTGTCATAAAATCTCTGCCTAAATGAAATAATTAATGATGTGTTCAATGTGAATATAGGTATAAAAGAAGAAAAGAAACTTCAAGAAGGAAGTGAAGTTGCTTCTCAGAGTAGTGTTACTAGAACAGAGGCTAAAGAGGTGAGTTAAAATTATTTTATAGTTTTGTTCATGGCAAGTGAAGGCTATATGAAAGGTAAAATGTGCTTTTTAGTATTAGCTTATAATTTCTATTTAACACTTCACTGATAGATTAGGTAAATAGTCTTTCACTATGCTTATAATTTCCTGTGGGGGGAAAAATTTTTTTTCTATGGGAGTTTTCTGTACTTTGCTGTATATCAACAGTGTTCTCTGTCCTTTTAAAGTTATTTTTCATTGGCCATTAATATTTTTTAAACTTAAGGTCTTTTTCCTGCCTTTGAGAGTAATGCCAATTCATTGTACAAAAATTGGGAAATTTTATTTTTATATGAGACACCCTGTAATTCCACAGCCTATGTGTAACCACTATTCATTTTTTTCATGGATTTCCTTCAAGCCTTTTGTTTATAGACACATGTATGTGAACTTGTTTAATGTTTGACTCATGTTTAGAATGTAATTGAGAATTTACAGTGTACAATTTTGCTGTGGGCTTTAACTTCACCATGTTAATTCTTTAAGACATTTGCTTTTATTGGCTACATAGTGTTCTATTTTACAAATGTAGTCCATTTCTGGACATTTGGGTTTTGTTTTACACAATTAAGGTAATGAACAGCTTTGTACAAAAACCTTTGTGCAAATATCTGATTATTTAGAAATCATTTGTATTAGACTTAGGGTCATGATTGTGTAGCCTATAGAATTTGGGTTTTTATTGTTCCACACTTTTTTTTACCTTCCATTTTTAGTGTGGTGTTTTTTATTTAATACCACATGAAGAGCAAAAGCTCTTGTGTTCTGGATCATGTGACATTGCTTGACCTAGATGTTTGCCTTGTAACTCAGTAACTATCATACAGGTTGTTAGAGGGACTAGATTTTAATTTTGTCATTTAAATTTATCCATAGGCTTCAGATGAGACAGCAGGAGTTGGCATCACTAAAATTCAAGTCAAGAGATGTGAGACCATGAGAGAAAAGCACATACAGAAACAGACAGAGAAGGGAACCTCACAGAAGGAAAAATCAGTTTTGACACCTGTTTGGGGAGATGTAGACTCGTGCAATACCCACATAGCAGAGAAGCCGGTCCTTACCAATGTGCCAGGCATCCCGCGGCCCCTGACAAGGCGGCTTCCCTCAAAGCCATCTCAGAAGGCAGAGGTAGAAACCTCAGGGATTGGGGACTCAATATTGAATGTGAAATGTGCAGCACAGACCTTGGAAAAAAGGGGCAAAGGTGAGTGTTTTTTCTGTTGTGTTGCTTTAGACTCTCAAAATTAACAAGTTTCAGTAATTCCCTGGCATCAATTGGGTTGCATTTCATTTGCCTTGTATCCTGGTCACACAGGTGGATAGTAACAATTTTTATAATTCTATTTAAAGAGACAAAACTAGAAGAGTTTGTTTCTCAATTTAAAATTACTATTTAAAAATATTTGCCTTAAACTTTTCTGTGGTGTATCTTTCCTCTGATTTTAAAGAAGAAATACAAGGAGTAGGAAAGCAGTGGCGAATTCAAGAGCCACTGAAAAGGAACCATTTGACTGTCTGTCTACATTATGGCCATGTATAGCACAGATGGCTTGTGGATCATTTTCAGTCTGGATTTGTTGTTGTTTGTTTTGTTTTTAATTATTTGTCATATATTTACTACTGTGAAAGGAATTTTTATATTCTGAGTCATTTTCCATGTAAAAGAGGGATTTTTCTAGCTGTTAATCAAACATTTTTGTTCCTTGTAGCTAAACCCAAAGTGAATGTGAAGCCATCTGTGGTTAAAGTTGTCTCATCCTCCAAATTGGCCCCCAAACGCAAGGCAGCGGAGGTCCACCCTGCTGTCATTGCCGCTGTGAAGCCGCTCAGCTCCAGCAGTGTCCTGCAGGAAAGCCCAGCTAAGAAAGCAGCTGTGGTAAGCAGCAGACCCGACTCAGGGATGCTTTAGTGTATCTGTTAGGAAAACGGAGAATTAACACTCTGTTCACTCTCTGTCTACATCTCTGTGTGATACTTCCTGCCATTTCATAAGCATTTTAATTTTGTAGGTTGTTACTGTATTTTACATTTACAATTAGACATTTGTGGAGTGGTGGCAAGCTAGGATTTTTAAAAGTTAATTTTGGGGTGTTTAAAATATTTTTTTATTTGTACAGTGAACCTTTGGATTATTTATTCTTGGATTCCCAGGCTTAAAGAATAGCCTTGGGCCGGCCGAGTGGCACTGTGGTTAAGCACTGGTTTGGGAAGCCAGCTGCCCCGGTTCGGGTCCCACATGTGAGGGCCAGTGACACTGCCCTCAAAAAAAAAAAAAAAATCTATCCAAGAATGATAGCCATGATTCTAAATAGGAGGCAAAAGAAAAGGAATATGCTCAAATGAAAAAACCTGACTCTCCCACTGAATTACCTTACTTTTACTTTTGTAGGCTGTTGTCCCACTCCTTTCTGAGGACAAAGCAGCCACTGTTCCTGAGACAGAGAAACCTAGAGACAGGTAATACCTTGCAGTTCTTTTATTTATTTATTTTATTTTATTGGGTAATTGGGGAAAGGGACCTGCCAAGTTGTTGTTCTTCAGTCTTCGTTGTGGAGGGCGCCAGTCGCCATCTGGCTTCCCGTCGGCAGCTCATGGCCTCTAAGCTCAAGGTGCTGTGTTCAATCTTAGTTGTGGGTGGGCATAGCCACCATTCCATGTAGGAGTTGAATCAGCAGCCTTGTTGTTAACAGCGCATGCTATCCTCTGAGCCATCTGGGCAGCAGCTCAGCTCAAGGTGCCGAGTTCAGTCTTTAGTTGTGGGTGGGCATAGCCCACCATTGAACAGGCAGTCTTGTTGTTACACCAGCAATGTGGGAATCAAACCGGCGGCCCTCTTGCTCAGGGCTTGTGCTCTTAAGCCAACTCTTAACCAGCTGAGCCACTTGACTGGCCCCCCTTGCAATTCTTGTAAATCAAACTTGAGGTCACTATTGTTTATGCTCTTTATTGTATAACATAAACATTTACAATTTAGCCACTTCTAAATAAATATGCTAAACCTCAAATTAATTGCAATAAAACACGATGTTCAGGGTTGCTGTTCTCCTTAGGTGCCATTGTTTCTATTTTGCCTGTTAATATTTAAAAAGTGTTTTGAACACCTATCTGAATTCTGCTTAAAAGGATGAAAATGCTTTGTCCTTTTTTCAGTAATTAGTGAAACAATTCCTTTTGTGTGTCCTCAGAAACAACTCCTTGCTAATTCGTTGTGTCCCTGAGACTAGGTGGTCCAGCCAAAACAACATAGGGCAGTTTTCTAATAACCGTTTGGGTGTTGTTGTTTTTTTCCCTTACAGTCTTGTACTGCCTCCAACCCAGTCTTCTTCAGATCCCTCCCCACCAGAAGTATCTGGCCCTTCCTCATCCCAGATGGCCACAAAAACTCGCCGACTCAGCTCTGCCTCAACAGGAAAGCCCCCACTGTCTGTGGAAGATGATTTTGAGAAACTAATATGGGAGATTTCAGGAGGCAAATTAGAAGCTGAGATTGACCTGGATCCTGGGAAGGATGAAGATGACCTTCTGCTTGAGCTGTCAGAAATGATTGATAGCTGAAGGTGGTAGTGGAACATTTGTGGGGTGTGGCGGGGAAAAACAACTCGCCAAAACCGGGACTTAGTTTCATCTGTTATAACATTTACCCAAGATGGTAATTTCTTTAGCCTAGAATTTGCCCCAAATCAGAAGTATACCTCTGAATTATCTGTATGTGTCTTGGATTCCTTGGGGTCAGATTTTTAAAGTCCCTTTAATAACCATTTTGTCCATTTGATGCCATTGTTTAGCATCTTCAAGAAAAAGTTCTGTCTTACCCCTCTCTCCACGAAAAGACTAAGAGGGAGATCCAAGTCAGGGTGCAAAAGAACTTAGTGACTGATTCCTTGAGGTGTTTGTCAGTTTTGGCTTTTTTTCCCCTTTGGTTTATTTCTTTTATGTATTGTCTTAATGTGCTTAATGTTACCTGAATTTGAAAAAGATGAAGACAGCTGCTACCACTAAGGACCAAATTCCATGCTACCACTAAACAACAGCAAGTCCACTCAGTCTGTTAAATTATATGTCTTTTTAAAGGTATTTGGAGATTAAACTAAGCTTTAGAGAGAGCTGAGCAGCTCTGGAAGTCTGTAATCTGGACATAACTTTTTAGACCTGATTTTCATGTTTCTGCTGCTGTGTAAGCCTCTGAAGAGCAATAGCTAATTTATTATTACTGTAATTTTTTAAGGCTTTAAAGTGCCTCAGGGGTCCTCTGAAACTAATTTTCTTTCTGGGATTCTCTGGATTCTTAATAAGAGATGGTGACATAATGATTAAGGAATTCCCCTTTTTTTGGTATGAAAATTGTCCTCCTTCTTACTTGCCCCCTACTAGCATTGAATTATCACAGGGATGAAAACTGGTTTAATTTTCTATTTCTGACTCTCCCAGCAAACTCCTCTTGCCCAGTATTTATTTGGTGTTCTTTAGCCACCTGAGGGGGGAAAAATGAATCATTCAAGCTGCCAGTATTTATCTATGGACTGTAGCAGTATACAATGAATTGTACTGTAGAAGAGATTATTTGAGATGTTCTGGGGGTGTATTGTATACCTTCCAGTTTTCTTCATTTCTGAATTGAATTTTCTTTTCTTGATCTTGGCCTCCTTCATATCGCCTCAAGGTTTAGACTGAAAGAACAAGTATGTTGGGGATAATAGTCTTGAAAGGAGACATTTGTACATAATTGAAAGGAAGAGGAAAGAAGGACTTGTCCGTTTTTATATTTTGCTGTAGGTGGCCAGTTGTGTTTCTCACAGGGAAATCTGACCCACCTGTCATGTTGGCTCCTAAGGAACTGCTGTTGTAAGTGGCTCATCCAGAGTTGAACGTCATGTCGCCTTTTTGGGAATATGGAAAAGGAAGAAAGCCACAGGACTGCCCATTTGGTCTTGGGAAGATCTCATGATTCTGCACAAGCAAAAATGACTTGAAATTTATGTATAGACACCTCTCTACCAATCCATCTTCAGCTGACTGAATGTTGTATAATAGCCCATCTCCAAAGCAGGGGTGGAATGTTCTGGTTTCACCACAGATTTTCTACTCATTTCATTTTTGGAATCAGCTTATAGATTCCAGGTCTCGTTTGTATATAACCTTATTCTTTTGCTTTTTAAAAAATAATTTTGTTTCATATTTAAAGCCCTTGTATTCATCCATGATTCATGCTCAGCATTATTTGAACCATTTGCCATTACACAAAAAGAAATACTTATTTGTGTTTTAAATAAAACTGGTGTAGGAAAGTCTTGATGTTGTGAGTTAAGTAGTACATCACTTCAGCCTAGGATCTGCCTCAATAGAGGCTGCATTCAGAATGTTGTTGGTCTTTTGTGCTCCAGTATCACAGATATTATTTGGCTTTAGAAACCTTTTGCAAGGCATATTTCCAAACTTACCAACAAGTTTGCTCAGTTTTAGCCACATATGCTTTAGGTAAGAATGAATATTATTTACATGTGAGGATTTTTTTCTGACACTGACACTTAGCCATTACCCATGTAACTCAAGTAGTGCCATTAATTTTTTAAAAAGAGGATTTAGAAGTGATCTTAGATAGAACAATTTGGGGTTTTCAAGCATGAAGGCATATTTTTAAATTTTTATTTTTTAAGATTTTATTGGGGGAGAACAGTGTTGAGGAATTGGGGAAGGGGAACAGCCAAGTGGTTGTCCTTCAGTTTTAGTTGTGAAGAGTGCAGCTAGCTCATCTCCAAGTCCAGTTGCCCTGGCTGCCTGTCGGCAGCTCACTGCCATTCAGCTCAAGGTGCCCAGCTCAACGTGCCGTGTTCAATCTTAGTTGGGGGTGGGCATAGCCCACCATCCCATGTGAGAGTAGAACCAGCAACCTTGTGGTTAGGAGCACGTACTCTCACCAGCTGAGCCATTTGGCAGCTCAGCTCGGGTGCAGCTCACTGGCCCATGTGGGAATCGAACCAGCGACCCTGTTACTCAGCGCTTGCACTCAACCAACTGAGCCACGGGGCAGGTCCCCTACAATTTTTAATTTAGGAAAGACCAGGTTTTTGCATAGCGTGTCATATTTTGTTATGGGATTACATACATATAAATTTGTTAGCCACCAAAGAACTTAGATTTTTTTTCCCGAGTAGTCCCAACAAGTTGAACCCACTTTTCACAGAAAGCAAAACAGATTATGTATTCAGTTTTGAGTAATGGTTTTCAATTTTAACAGTAAGGGGTGCAAATGTAGAGTATGGCCATAGCCAGAAATTTCAAGATAGTTTGTAATTCACATATTTGTCTCAAGATAAGTAGTCCCTAAAATCATGACCTTAACCTCAAATTCCAATGTCTTCTCTTTCATATAGCCAGAACAGAGTTTATTTTCATCTTGACCAATCTTTGAAACCACCATAGAAAACTGATGTTTAATAATTACAGCTTCACAAATCAAGCATATTCTATATTGATTAAAATTTTATGACCCTTTTCCAAAATTGGCTTCATTTTGCCAGAATATTTCTGCAATTCTTTAAAATATTTGCTTTGAATTTGTCAGTTTAGCAACAAGAACTGTGTAATCTCCAGTTGCTACTTTTCATAGGTAACACTTTTAAACTAGCTAACATTTATTGAGTACTTAGTATGTACTCTTAATTCACGTAACCATTTTGATACTATAAACACTGCATTAAAGATAGCACTGTTTTTTATCTTCACTGTAGTGTCAGTGTGTTCAGATTTAAAAATAAAGGACAGGTATATTATGTGCACTTGATTTTGAGTCATTGAAACTTTCAAGAGCTTTTTTCTTAAATCATCTTTAGAAGCTGCTCCATAAATCTATGCAAGTTTCTATATACAACCCACAGTTCTGACGGCATTAACAATTTATTTGAACTCTGCTTCAATTTATTTGAATTGACAAAATGGCATTAGTTAAGAGCGTGACCACAAAGAAAATACTTGACCATTTTCTTAATATTGTAAAATAGGCAAAGAATAGCCGTGACCCTAAATAAGAACAGCAATCTAGGTTTTAACTTTATATTTTAAAAAATCAGAAAGTCACAAGATTTACTGAGTGGGCCTATTATAGTATGTGCTGTATTTGGGTTGGGTTTAACTGCTTATTTACTGAGTTTGAATCTATAGTGATGAGCAAAAAACTATTAAAACTTGGTATTGCCTGTCCCTGGGGTTTTTCATCTTCAGACTGGTTTGTCCTCAGGAGTAAAATAACATCCTATTGAGTTAAGAATAAGAGTAAACAGCCAAGATTCAGACAGAAAAAGGCAGAGAAGGAAAAATGCTCAAAAGACTCCTCTTTGTTGAATAAGTACAAGTGAGGAAATTGCATGGATCGAGAACACAAAAAGGAGAAATTCCAAGATCAAGGTGTTGGCAAGTTTGGTTTCTTCTGAGGTCTTTCTCTTTGGCTTGCATATGGCCGTCTCACTATATCCTCACATGGTCTTTCCTCTGTATGCATATATCTGTGTTGTAATCTCTTATAAAGACAACAGTTACCTTGGATTAGGGCCCACCCACATGACCTCATTTAACCTTGACTGCCTCTTTAAGGGCCTATCTCCAAATAGTCACATTCTGAGGTACTGGAGATTAGAGCTTCAACATACGAACTCCATGGGGGCACACTTCACCCATAACAGAAAGCATTCAATATTTGCTGAATAAATGAAAAAGTTCTTGACCCACTTAGGGACTGTTGATCTTTGCTAGACTGCCCCTGTCTTTTCTCATCCCCATTCTTTGGCATGCTTCTAATTTATCGTGGCCATTTAGCAAGTTATAAGGCTTCTGGTTGAGATGGAAGGAACTGCAAGCTGGGAGGAAGGATTTTCTTCAACGTTTGGGAAGCCTGAAATGTGCCCCTTCTCAGGGGATGTCTCTGGACCAGTAATTCTCAAGCTTATTTTGCAAGATACCTTGGGAGTGACATGAAAATCTCACAAATTTTACAAGAACATTAAGATTAGTTGCAATAAAAAAAGGAAACGTTTCATAGTACTTTCCATTATCAATGAATTCATTGAATTAGTGATACATTTACTCAAACTTTCAAGATTCAAAATGTATATAAGGGTATTCATCCTCCTACTCCTACCCCAGCTACCCAGTTCTCCAAAACCAGTGTTACCAGTTTCCCATATATTTTTCCACAGATATTTTAGGCGTATGCAATAAGTCTTTAATTAACATCATCAACAGGTTCTGCACTTCAAACAAAACAATGTATAACGAAACCAATTTTACCATAGCCTAATTGATATAAACAAGAATTAAGTTTCTATGCATCTCATCAATGTTATAACGAAATGACGCTGAACAAAACGATGTTATCTGAGGACCTGATACATGAGCAAATATACTTCCATACAATATCATGTATAAAACACATGATATTCTGCAACTTATTTATTATGTTTCTATTTTTGTTCTGAGTTTTGTGAATTACAAATTCATTACAAATCCTGTTTCATTTATACTCTTACTAATTTATCCATGGCTTATTCTGGCCCCCAGAGCTGAGACTAGGGCAAGGTAAGCAAGGTACCCGGGCATAATTCAAGGGGCTGCTCACTCTTGGGGTTGTACTCGCATATATGAGTGTGACTCCTTCAATTTTGCTCCTTAGGCTTGTCCCACTTGAGATCCAGCCCTGCTGGCTCCACTAGATTATTTTGAAGTAAATTTCAGATATATTATAGCTTGCTTTTTGTCTTGCTGTGTGTTGGATATCATTTCCTATCAGGACAAAAAGCTTCTTCAATCTTGACTATCGTTGTCTATAGTACTACACTCTGAATATGCATTCATTGAGCAAGTCCCTACTGATGGACATTTAGGTTGTTTCCTGTCTTGGTATTTTAAAACAATAAATATTAAATTATACCACACATGTAAGTTTATCTGTAGAATTAAATACAAGTGGAGTTTAATAATTGACATTACCACTACTTTGTGATCTTTGCCAATCTAATGGGGGGAAAATGCTTTCTCGGTGTAGTGTATTTTGCATTTGTCTTGTGAGTGAAGCTGGGCAAACTTTCATTTGTTTGAAAACCATTTGTATTTTTTTTGCTGTCAACTGATTGTTCATATCCATTGCCAATTTTCATTTTGGGTCTGTGTCAGATTAAAAATAGCTGCAAATCGTTTAACACACATTCTGTGAAGGGTGGGCTCTGTTTTTCTAGCCCTTGAATCTGGGGTGTCAATACTATACTAGTTCTAGGCCTGGCCTTTAAGGGTAACTTCATCCTTCATTTCTTAGAGCCCTGGACTCCCATAAGAGAAAGCATACTACTCTGCCAGAGAGACCATGTGGTGAGGCCTGGAGGCTACACAGACATGGAGAAGGACTCACCTGAGGCCAGCCTTTCAAATACACACACCAAGGCCTTAGATATGTCTTCTGCCCAAATTCGTGACTCACAAAATCATGAATTATAACAAAACAGTTATTTCAGACTACTAAGTTTTGCTTACATAGCAGTAGAGACCAGAATAGCATTTTTAAGTGTTTTATATATTAGCCATTTGTTCGATATAAAGTTAGCCATTTGTTTGATATAGTGCAAATATATTTTATACAGTGCAAATATGTTTTTCCTAGATTTTTTGACTTTGCTTAATATGGTGGCTTTTTAGACATGCAAAACTATTTTTATGTAATTGAATTTATCATTTTCTTCTAAAAACAAACTAGAGCTTACAGTTGAGGAAAAGAGAACTTTTAAGAACAAGAGAGATAAAATATCTATGATTAAACTAGATAAATGAGAAAAAAGAAATGAAAAAATAAGAAAAACAAAAATTTCTCAAAGACTCTAAGGAAAATTTGAACAAGTAGGAAGACATCATGCATTTAGATTTTTAAAAATTAATTCTAAGGTTCTAGAATTTATGTAACCACAGTAAAAATACCAGAAGGATTTTTTTAAATTAGAGAAGCTAATTCTAAAGTTTGTAAGAAAAATAACCAAGAATAGCTAGGAAAATTCTACATACTTCTAGTCCTACCAAATAACAAAACATTATAAATCTACAACACTTACAACAGTGATACACAAAGATCAACTGAACAAAATATTCACTATATACATACATACGCGTACATATACTTGGTATATTTATAAATGTAGCATTTTAAATTGGATGGGACCAATGGGTTTTTTATTTATTTTTATTGTAATGATGTTAAACTGGGCAGCCATGTAGAAATTCAAGAGCTATATCAGTTCTAGCACACACTGGGATAAATTCTAGATTACATCTCATTAAAATATTTCAATGTAAAAAAGGAAAATCATTTTTTTAAAAAAAAGCAAATCACTTCTGATGAGTTGCATAATCAAATGATTGGTTATAGAGATCAATTCCCCCAAAATTTAGAAATCATTTCAGAAACAGGAAAAGGCAAAAAGCGAGCAGCTAAGCATCTCTGCATCTGAGATGGGATAGGTATACCAGTTCTATCCATGCTGCCTTTAAATTCAGCAAATCTAACTCGAGTTTCCTCTGTGCACAACATGATGCTCGATTAGGTTTGGGGCAGAGAAAATTTCTTCAAATAAATAATTACCCCATGCATTTTCTAGCTCTCTCTGGTTTAAAAATCACTTTCATATTCTTTGACCTCAACACCTTTATGAGGTTGGCATTAGTATTATTCTCCCTAAACAGAAGACCTCAGTTAAGCAAGTGATGTTTCTGCTACTTGCCACTTGTTCCCTTAGACAAATTGCTCCAACTCTGAGCTTCAGTTTCCTTATCTATCAAACGGGTATTCCAATTAAATGCAATTTCTGCGAGGCCACGAGCCCATGGCATAACCTAACAAATTCCAGCTCCTCCCCTTCCAGCTGTTACCCCAAAAAAAGACTTGTTAAAACACTGCGGCCTTAATGTGCACACACACAGTACCACTTTCCTGAAACTTCAGGCCAATGAGGAAGGAATGTTTTCATCCCCATTTTGGTACAACTAACACGTAGCAGGGCTTAGGAACGTCCCCTTGGTCATGCACTGCATGCGGGCTGGATTTGAGCCCAGCAATCAGATCTCGGGGCTTTCACGCTGAATAGCCGGGCTCTGTCGCCACCTTAACACTAACTTGCACAAAGATGCGAGTCGAATATGGTAACGGAGCAAACCACAGTCTGGCTTTTGCATGCAGATAGTTTGTGGGTGGCCGTGCCAGGTGTGAGAGTCCTGCGTTTGGGCTTCCTGCCGCCCTACTCTCCACCACAACGCTGCCATCAAGCCTAAATCGCAGGAAAGCAGGCCTTACAAAAGTATTAAGCCAACCCATTTCACAGACAGCGGTACGCAACCGGACAACTTGGCGCTTAAAGCCGTCTCAGGAAACGGGAGACGCAAAGGTGCCGGCATCTCCGCCGCCTCCCTCCAGGTGGCGCTGTAGGACAGACCCCCGTTGTAAAGCGCAGTCGCCACCATTTGGCCTCCCCCGGAGGCTCTAGAGCACCAAGACAAAGCGTACCCCCGTGGCTAGAGAAGCATTTCCTAGGAGTCTCCCAAGACGCCGCGCTAGCACCGTACACTTCCGCTTCCGGTTCTTTTTCCGGAAGTAGCTTTCAGAGGTAGCGTGCGGGTTAGTGTGGTCTTTGTCAGCTTCCATCATGGCGTACCGCGGCCAGGGCCAGAAAGTGCAGAAGGTGATGGTGCAGCCCATCGTATCCTACGCGTGATGTCAGGACCGGGAGGTTGAGGCTAGAAAAAGCGGGGGCTAAGGAGGACACTGGGCGGCCTGAGGGAGCCGAGTGCGGACCCGCATCCCGTGAGCCCCCGGGGCCCCCGAGGCCGCGGCCCGTGGAGAAGGCGCGCGCGGGTGGGTGGGAGGCGGGCGTCCTGCCGGGGGAGTGCGGGTAGGGCGGCACCTTAGTCAGAGCTGAGTGTCTAGGGGAGGAGGAAGGCGGTGAGCCGAGGAAACTCCCGAGGGAATTACCGCGACAGGAAAGCCTCCCAGACTCTAGGGGACCCGAGTGCGTCCCTAGTGGGGCCCTTCTCGCGGCCTAGGCGCCAGGCTCCGCGCCCCGAAAGCAGAGGTGCAGTGGGCACAGGGTGGTCCAGTTGCAAGGAGCAGAGTCTGTGCGTGTATTTTTTTTTCCTTAACCGTCGGTGCAGAATCTCATCTTCAGATACTTGCAAAACGTACGTAAGTTGTTGGTGGTTGTTCCGTCCTTTTTTTAAGTAACTGGTTAACTGACTTGGCTGCTGGGTGATCCCGTGTGATCGCTGCGTTCCGGCGCTAAGAGGAGGCGCCGCTGTGCAGGGGGGAGGGGTGCAAGGAAAGCGCTAAAAAGGGGCGCGGCCCTGCCGGCTGCAGCGTGGGAAGAATTGGGCCGGAACCTGGCAAAAGCAAAGCCAGTCATTTCAGAAAGGGATGATGGGCAGGCAGGACTGGGGTTGGGGTGCTGGGGCTTTCGATGGTAGTGATTGCGGCCGGCACATGGGAACCGTGACGCCTTCTTCCCCCTGCGATAAACCATGGGGAGGAAACTCCAATTAGCTTTAAACCGCGTAATAAGGTGCTGGGTTTCGTGCTTGGGAGAAAGCTTAAAATACAGAAAAGGCACTAAAGAAAGAGGGGAGGAATAGGTTCAGAGGACTTAATGGCAGCCTGCTTTCCTAGTGGGGGGATTTGGGGCAACTGAAATTCTAAGTTAGCAGGGCAGCGGTAATTGGGAAACAGTGTGTTTTTCCAGGACCCATCAGCTCCAAGTCAAACAGTTGTCTTCCGTCTAGTTGTGGAGGGTGCAGCTCCTTTGCCCATATGGGAATAGAACCGGCCACCTTGGTGGTGTTGAGTCTGCGATCTAACCGCCTGAGCTAACCGGCAGCCCCTCAAGCCATTGTAATTTTTTTTTCTTTTATTTCTTTTTTTTGTTTTGTTTTGTTTTGTTTTTTCTTTGAGGGCAGTGTCACTTGTCCTCATATGTGGGACCCGAACCGGGGCCGCTGGCTTCCCAAGCCAGTGCTTAACCACCACGCCACTCGGCCGGCCCTCAAGCCATTGTAATTTTTAATCACCAGAATTGAGGGTCTCTCCCTGGTTGTTAGGTGTGAGACCTGGAAAACAGAGAAACTAGAGAAAGCTGTTTTAGAGCTGAATTTTGCTATAGCAGATAAGAAAGAAGCCTCTGGTCTTCAGAAATTACTGCTGTGCTATATGTCATCAATTTTCACTCTAAATGATTGAAACTAGACGCAATATGAAATACGATTGAGGCCCAAGGTCACACAGGAAGATCCAATTAGACAGTTTCAATGTAGCATTTATTAAATGAGAAGGTTTCTTGACAAGGAACTAGTCTTGGTTATTGTAAGATATGAATGAGTCAAATGGTTAAAACTCTTGGCTTTGAATTTTTTAATTTTTATTATTTTTTCGGGGGGAGTTATTTTTGTTGTTTGACCAAAGTGATTGGATTTTGTGTACTTAACTGTTTAACATTTCTATTTTTATGATTATTTCAGCGATCTCGGATTCAGGTGTGGCTGTACGAGCAAGTGAATATGCGGATAGAGGGCTGTATCATTGTGAGTACCCAGGATATTTTATCTCAAAGCACTTTATAGAAAAAGATCGCACAAAAAATGGCCAGCCAGAGCAGTGTACAAAAAGTCAAAGACCCCAACCCAAGGAAAGTTTTCAGGGCCTGTTGTCCTTGTCTCATTGTTCTACTTGATTTTTTTTTTTTTTTTTTGAGGGCAGTGTCACTGGCCCCCATATGTGGGATCCAAACCGGGGCCGCTAGGTTTCCCAAGCCAGCGCTTAACCACCGCGCCACTCGGCCGGCCCTCATTGTTCTACTTGATAGGGAGTGGGTAATTCATAAAATAGAGGGCAAATTAATTTCTAAAAGTTATTTAAACAACAATGTTAGTATTTAGAATGAGGGAACAAAAAAAAAAACAAAATTTAGAATAAGGTGAGGATTAATGGATTGTTAGTTTTGGGTTGATACCTAATAGAGCTAGGAGGGGTTAGTTAAATAAGACTTCCAGGATGGCAGAATACCCTAAATAATGTTTTAAAGAAAGATGAAACATGGCTGAATGTTAGGATATTTTGGTATGCCTTTAGACATAATAGATTTCCTCAATAATGTCACCTTCCCTGTTGACTAGCCGGAAAACAAGCGTGATGCTTAGTGGTGATAGTATTTTGTGAGGAACATGGGACAAGTGGTAGCAGAAGTTAATTCA
Source organism: Aselliscus stoliczkanus (assembly GCA_033961575.1). Lineage (NCBI taxonomy): Eukaryota > Metazoa > Chordata > Mammalia > Chiroptera > Hipposideridae > Aselliscus > Aselliscus stoliczkanus. The sequence continues at coordinate 79,794,095 of CM066739.1, read as the reverse complement.
TATATCTACACACATACTCTACATTGGCAGGTTATAAAAGATAGGGAGAGTAGCTCTTTGACATAGCTAATAAAATCTTAAGTCCAAAAGGTTCCAGAAGTAATTTTGAGTAAATTTTGGCTTTCTTTGTTATTTAAAAAGAGGCTTAGGGTGGGAAGTAGTGTTTTAGCTAGAGGATCAGCGGAGGGGTGAATCTCTGAAGCTAGTTGGCATTTCTGTATCTAGATAGGTATATTTATTTAGAATGGTTTGGATGTGATCTTATTGAAGACGACAGTCAATGGTCTGTTTTTCTAGGGTTTTGATGAGTATATGAACCTCGTATTAGATGATGCAGAAGAGATTCATTCTAAAACAAAGTCAAGAAAACAGCTGGGTAAGGATATGGATGATCTTACAGAATTTTCAAAATGTATTCACTTTATGTTTAAATTTAGTTTTCCCTTGAAGATTATTTTTTGGGGGGGGTTACACTCGTGAAATCATCCTCTGCAACTTACTTCTGTCTCTCCACTCAGACAGCTCTCAATAAGGTTACCAAAGACTGATGGTATTATATCTAGTGGTCAATATTAGACTTCACTTTACTGAAGTCAACAGCATTTAGGAATGTTGGCCACTCCTGCCTTAAAACATTTGATTCCCCTGGCTCTGTGATACTATACACAGGTTTTCATTTTTCGTTTCCAGCTACTCCTTTTCAGACTTTTTTTCATGTTCATTCTTTGGGACCCAACCATTAAATGTTTGAATTGCTCAAGGCTTGGTTGTTGGCCCCACTGTCACTCAGTATTATTAAGCACTCAAGACTATACTTTCAGTTACCGTCTATATACAGTCATGTTCCTCGTAATGACATTTCAGTTAACAGCAGACTGCGTAAACCATAATGGCATACCATACAACCTTGGTGTATAGTAGGCTATACTGTCTAGGTTTATGGAAATGTACTCATGTTTGCACAACGATGAAATCACATAATTGATTTATGTCTCAGAATGCATCCCCATTGTTAAGTGGTGCATGACTATATTGACTCCCAAATTTTCGTCTAGCCCTAGACCTCTCTGAGCCTATTCAGCATTTCTACTTGAATGTCTCAGTGCTTCTTCAAAAGTTAGCATATCTGAAGGGCCAGCCAAGTGGCTCAGTTAAGAGCTCGCTCAAGAGTGCGAGCTCTGAGCAACAGGGTCACCAGTTTGATTCCCCACCCAAACTGAGCTGCCAACAAGTGGCAGGATGGCTTGGCTAAAAAAAAAAGCATATCTGAAATCAGACTCCATCTTCACCCCTCACACACTTTTAGAACTATTTTAGTGTTCCCTGCGTTACTGAATGGCACAAATTTCTATTCAGTTGACTAATTGATTGCTCTGCAGCTACCTCGTTCCCCTCCAGTTTGATCTGTAGGCTGCAGTCATCTTTTAAAAACACCAGTCTGACCTTGTCATCCCTTTGCTTGACATTCTTCAGTGGCTTCCTGCTGCTTGTAGGATAAAATCTTTAATGCATTCTGCAAGGTTCTTCATGATCTGGTCTTACCTCCATCTGTTTTGTATCACTCCCTGCTTCATTTTCTTAACTTCATCCACATTTGTCTTTTCAGTTCTTTAAATTGGTGGATTTGACCCACTGTACATCCTTGTATATCCTGTTCCCCGCATCTTTAGGACTCAGATCAGCTCCTGCTGGGGTTTGATTTTTTTGTTTTGCTTGGGTTGGTGATGGAGAGAAGCAGAGTGTACTGAGCTGAGTTTTTTAGTAAAACATTGATTAGTGGGATTATTATATTGATTTCTCTCGCACTGTACCAGATGCTCCATAAGTGCATGAGTTCCATCTTTTTTGCTCCCTAATGTGCTCAATGCCTACCATGTAGTCAGAACTCCAAAATATTAGATCAATAAACAATTTCTTAACACATTTAATAGAGGGTCGTCAGGATTCATGGCTTCATCAAGACAAACTGAATCAGTTTTGTTAAAATCCCATTAACTTAGGTTTATTTAGACATTTTGTCTTTAATTGTTTAATGCCCCCGTTCACAGCTCACTAGTACTTTTATCAGTGGTGGGCTTTAGCTGTCTCTTTTTTCCAGGCCCTGATGATCCTCTTGAGCTTGTACTAGATGTGTAGAAAGTAGATTCTGAGAATTAGTATATGTTGCAATGCGCTGTCCTGCTTAGGCTATTTTTGTGAAATAACCTGGATTTAAAAATATAAAAATGTCTTGCAAGAGAGGGCAAGCTAGCCTTATTGACATTATTTATAAATTATTTACAAAGCGTTGAATTCTCGTAGTAATAATAGTATCTTGTAGATACTGTAGCAAAGATTATTATTACCTGTTGTAGAAGCCTAAGTGAAACAACTTAATCACTACTGGGGTTGATCAGCATTTCTCAAGTGGTTTTACCGACCACCAGTGTTCCTGAAGATACTTATAGATATTTCTCAGGAAAAATGTATTCTCTGCTCAGGTTTAGGAAATGTTGGGTAAAACTTAAACAGGTCTCTTTATTGAAGGATGAAATCTTTAATATACTAAGAACTGTAAAAATGGAGTTATAGGATGCCGCATATCCTAAACTTGACATTTCCCTACTTCTATAAACTCAGAGCATTGGAAACTGTTGGGGTAGACCTATTTAGTTGACTTAGTCTACAGAAACTATACTTTTCATAAAATAACATTTCTCTACCTTTATTAGGTTATTGCTTAAAAAGTGTGTATGCTCTAATATATGGATATTTGAAAACGTTCACATACAAGAGAAACTATTTTCAAAATTGCTCAAGAATGATTCAGAATTCTGAGGCTAAAAAAAGATCTGAATGGCTATTAATAGCTTTTTTTTTTTTTTTAATTTTGTATTGCAGGTCGGATCATGCTAAAAGGAGATAATATTACTCTGCTTCAAAGTGTCTCCAACTAGAAATGACTAATGAAGTGAGAAATTGTTGAGATGGCAATGCAGTTTGTGTTTTTTAGTTGTCCGTTGTTTGGGAGTATTCATAAATGTTTATTCATATTGCTTTGATTACCCTTATGTTATTAGCAGATGACAATAAATGCTGAGGGATTGTTTTTATTAAAAATATTTACATTGTTTCTTTCTACCCAGTGTTAGAGACCTTTTCCACAGTGGCACCATTAGCTGTTGATATTTTAAAAGTGTTCTGGGTGGTGGCAGTTGGCCTCGTGCATTTGCTTTTCACGGATTCTGATCTGTAGATTATTAAGGCAAACTGTTGGAATTTTACCGGACAGGTAAGCTTCTATAACTGAGTGGTACATAAGGGGACGGTTCACAAAATAAAGACTATTATGCTAATATATGTCATTTTTTATCAGTTCTGATTCTGGGAGCTGGAACACTAGAGTTTCTAACCGCAGTAGGATGGGAACATTATAACAGCTTCAGTATTTGCTTAGCACTTTCATAGAGTTTTGTATGATGTTTATGTGAACTCTTTTATCACTAAGATCAGAATGTGAAAAGTATTTGGGTATAGGCAAAGAATGAAGTGCCTTAAAAGTACATTAAAAAGAGCTATATTAAGAGTTCATAGGGGCCAGCTGAGTGGCATGTTGGTTAAGAGTTGGCTGGGGATGCTGGCTCAGAGCAGCAGGGCCCCGGTTCGGATCCCACATGGGGACCAGTGATGCTGTGCCCTCTACAGCTAAGATGGTGAACAACAGTTCAACCTGGAGCTGGGCTCCTGTGAGTCTCAGGTGACGGTGTAGGCTGCAGCCCCTGCTGCAGTGGGCTGCCGTGGGCTGCCATGAGCTACCTTGAGTGGCTGGCAGCCAGCGTGAGCTGTCGTGAGCTGCCATTCAATGGCCGGTGAGCGACTGCCTAACCCGGGAAGAGTGCAATGATAATACCAACACGGGCCAGTGAAACGACATCCTCCACAACTAGACTGAAGAACAAAAGGACAACAACTTGTCTGTTCCCCTTCCTCAATTCCCCAACACTGTTCCCCTGCCCCAATTCCCCAATAAAAAATCTTCAAAAAAAAAAGTTAATAGGAGGGGGACTGTGAGATTAGTAACCTGAAAAAAGACTACAAGCAGCATTGGTAAGTTAGGCAGAATAATATTGGGTTGTCGGAAAAGTCATGAGGTATTTTTGCAATGAAAAACAGAAAAAATACATCATGACTATTGACAACCCAATAGTATGTTAGTTGGAAAAACGCCTGTCTCTTATTCTTATCTCTAAGAATTTTCATTCCTACCCCAGTAATTGTTTATTTCCTAATTGAATTGTGTGGGTAAATCTCTCCTCCAGTGTCTCAGGGTGGTTCTAGTTAGAATTCTGTTAAATCATTATTGAGCATCTGTTGTTAGTCACAAATTTGGAAAAATAACTGTGAAACACTGGCAAACAAATAGCTTCAATACCATGTGCTAAGTGCTGTTTAAATTGGATGTTGAAAGAGGAGAAAGGCCTACCTTAAATTCTGGTTATGGGCAGTATTATTAAGGAAGGACCAAGATGTCCATTTCCTGCTTTTCCAAGTGCCTGTGAGCAAGATACAGAACTTTATAAACTGAGTCAAAAACCCTTTGTGAAAAAAAGATTTTGTAGGTGAGTGTAGAAATTAGTCCAGCTTAGAACTTGGCATTTGAGCTGTTCCGCTCCTATTTGAACTTGTGCTTTTTTGATAATATTTTAAAATAAAGAGCTGCTTTAGCTTTTTTAACATTTGAGTTTGAAATTCATTTAATCTGCTAAAACGTGCAAAGAAAACATTGGGCAGCAGAGGGAGTTGGAGCCCTGAGACTGCTTCAGCTTTTCTGATGAAAGCTTTTTCAGAGCAAAAACTGCAGCTTTCTTGGCACCAAAATAGCTGGGAAGGATAAAAGCTGGAGCAGTATAATCCCTAAGAAAACCTGCTGGCTGCTACCTCCATTTCCCTGTTCGGCCTTTCTGACCTGGCTGCTTTATGTAAGCAAAACTGCCTGCTGTGGCTTATTCTGAATGAATCAAGACATGGAAGGTTCTATTTTTAACAGAGCAAATGATAGTGAGCAATAAAGTATAGTTGAACTCTTATAGTTGAGCTCTGTATTTAGAAATCTGTGCTTGCTTTTGTGCTCTACAAAAGCCTGCAGTGTTTGCTTTTTAAGTTGTACTTTTCCACAATCTAGATTTTTTTCCTTCTAATCAGAATTTGTGTTACAGGAGGCTTCATTGGTGTTATTAAAACATGCCGCAGCTGCCCTTGGCAGTCCTTGGCATGTGAAGAATTACTTTTCTGGAATGGCTCTTGGTTTCTGAGAGGGTCTTGCTAACTACCCACTAACTCAACATTTTTGAAGGGGGAAGGGAGGAAAATCAGACTGAAAAAGTGCTGTTGGAGCTTGGTGTTCTATTAGTAGTAGGTAGGGAGAAAGGATAAGAACAGTTTGAAAACCCTAGGATTTTGTGTTTGCAGGCAATAGTTATTATCATTGTATCCTATTTGTCAGTTTGAGGATTAGAGAGAGGATCTCTGATTTGGATATGGCTTACTAGCCAGGAAGTATAGGCAGTTCCTGGGGTAAGCCTAACAGACAGCATCTCATGTTCACTGAGTGACACAGGAGCTTTTCCTTAATTATTCCTTTTAGAACTAATCATAACCACCTACATAGTGCATGCTTCTGGGAAGAGATGACATGCTAGATAAAACTTAAGATGGCACAGGGGCCGGCTGAGTGGCATGTTGGTTAAGAGCTGGCTTCGGACACCAGCGGCCCCAGTTCGGATCCCACATATGAGAGCCAGTGACACTGCCCTCTACAGCTAACAACAGCTTCACCTGGAGCTGGGCTGCTGTGAGTCCCTGGGGATGGCATTGCTGCAGCCCCTGCTGCAGTGGGCTGCCATAGACCACAGTGAGTGGCCAGCAGCCAGTGTGAGCGGCTGGCAGCCGGTATGAGCTGCCAAGAGCCGCTGTGAGCAGCCGTCCAGAGGCCAGCGACTGATCTGCCTCACCTGAGAAGAGCGCAATGATAATGCCAACATGGGCCAGTGAAGCAATGTCCTCCACAACTAGACCGAAGAACAAAAGGACAGCAACTTGTCTGTTCCCCTTCCCTGATTCCCCAACGCTGTTCCCCTCCCCCAATTCCCTAATAAAATCTTAAAAAAAAAAAAAAACAAGGTGGCATAAGAATTTTTTTTTTTAGGGCAGCGACACTGGCCCTCATGTGGGACCGAACTGGGGCCCACCGCTGGCTTCCCAAGCCAGCGCTTAACCACCGCGCCACTCGGCCGGCCCTAATAAGAACTTTATTAGTACCTGGAGTTTAATCTTAAAAGTTATATCCAATAGAATTTTTAAAAATTGAATTTAAAAATATCATAGGGGCAGCCGGTTAGCTCAGTTGGTTAGAGCACAGTGCTCACAACACCAAGGTTGCCGATTTGATCCCCACATGCGCCACTGAGCTGCGCCAACAACTAGACTGAAATAATTAATTTACTTGGAATTGATGGGTCCTGGAAAGAAAACACTGTTCCTATCCCAAAAAAGAAAATATGTATATATTAGTTTAGTACATGTTTTATGATCAAAATTCAAACAGTATAAAAGAATACAAAGTAGGGCTGGCCGAGTGGCGCTGTGGTTAAGTGCTGGCTTGGGAAATTGGCAGCCCCTGTTAGGGTCCCACATATGAGGGCCAGTGACACTGCCCTCAAAAAAAAAAAAAAAAAATACAAAGTAGAAAACAAAAATGCTTCCTTCTATCAGTATTCTCCTTAGGTAACCAATATTAAGAGTTAGATGCTTATCCTTTTAAACTCTACAAATCTATAATTTCATTTGTTTACCATTTTGGTATTTTTACTTTAAAAAACCTTTAAATTTTTATTTTTAATTTTGGTAAAATATACATGTATACATATATTTACTGTCTTAACCATATTTAACTAAGTATACTCACATTGTTGTGCAACCAGTCTCCAGAACTTTTCCATTTTGCAAAACAAACTATACCCATTAAAAAACAAATTCCTCCCTCCCTCAGCCCCTGGCAACCACCATTCTACTTTCTGTTCTGAGATTGAGTACTCTAGATACCTCCTAAAAGTGGAATCATACAATGTTTGTCTTTGTAACTGGCTTATTTCACTTTGTATAATGTCCTCAAACTTCAACCATGTTATAGAATGTCAGGATTTCCTTTTTAAGGCTAAATAATATTCTATTGTGTATATCATATTTTGTTTATACATTTGAACTGTCAATAGAAATGGGTTACTTACACCTTTTGGCTATTGTGAATAATACTTCTATGAACACAGGTTTGTAATTATCTCTTTGAGACCCTGCTTTCAATTCTTTTGAGTATATGGCCAGAAGATTTTTGTTGTTAATTTTATTGGGGAATTGAGCGAGAGGAACAGCATTGGGAAATCTGGGAAGGGGAACAGACAAGTTGCTGTCCTTTTGTTCTTTGGTCTAGTTGTGGAGGACATCGTCTCACTGGCCCATGTTGGTATCATCATTACACTCTTTCTGGGTGAGGTAGTTGCTCATCGACCATTGGACAGCAGCTCTTGGCAGCTCACGCCTGCTGCTGGCTGCCGGCTGCTCACGCTGGCTGCCAGCCACTCAGGTAGCTCACAGCAGCCCACTGCAGCCTACGCCCTTGCCAGTGACTCACAGCAGCCCAGCTCCAGGTCCAGCTGTTGTTCACCATCTTAGCTGTAGAGGGCGCAGCATCACTGGCCCTCGTGGGATCCAAACTGGGGCCCTGTTGCTCAGAGCTGGTGTCCCAAGCCAACTTGTAACCAATGCGCCACTCGGCTGGCCTCAGAAGATTTTTTTTTTTGAGGAACCATCATACTGTTTTCTACAGCAGCTTGAACATTTTACATTCTTACCAACAGTGCGCATGTGTTCTAATTTCTCCATATCCTCAGCAAAACTTACTTTGCTTTTGATAGCAGCCATCCTAGTGATTGTGAAGCAATATCTCGTTGTGTTTTTGATTTGCTTTCCCATAACAGTGATGTTGAGCACCTTTTCATATGTTTATCATTTGTGTATCTCCTTTGGAGATGTGTCTATTCAAGCTCTTTGCCCCTCTTTTTTAGTGACTTTTTAAAATTATTTTCAGTTGTACAAAACAACATAATGATTAGACATTTACACCCCTCACAAAGCGATAATTTCCCCAAGTCTTCTACCCCTCTGACATCATGCATAGACATTACAGTACCATTGACTATATTCCCTGTACTATACTTTACATCCTGTGTGTGTATATATATATATATAAAATATTTAATTATAGTTGACATTCAATATTTTACTTCGGATTCAAGTGTACAATGCAGTGGTCAGGCATCTACACAATCTATGAATTGATCCCCCGATAAGTTCCAATACCCATCTGTCACCCTACATGATTTTTACAACAGTATTGATTATATTCCCCATACTGTATTTCACATCCCCATGACTGTTTTGTGACTACCAATTTGTACTTTCTATTCCCTTTGCTTTCTCCCCCATCCCCCAAAACCATTACCATTTTTTAAACATTTTTTGTTGAGTTGAAGGAGTTCTTCACATATTCTGGATATTAACCTTATTAGATATATGATTTGCAAATATTTTTTCCCATTTTGTGGGTTATCTTTTCACTCTATTGATTGTCTTTTAATGCACAGGAGTCTTAAATTTTGATGTAATTCAGTATCTATTTTTACTTTTGTTGCCTGTGCCTTTGGTATCAACGCTATTTTTATTTATGCACACATACTCTGCAGTTTCACTCTTATCAACAAAACTTGGACATATTTCCATGTTAAACAGCTGAGATGTATTCCATTGTATGAGTCTCTTTATTTAAATAGTCACCCCCTATTGATGGATATTTTAGGCTATTTCCCGTTGTTTTGCTCTTAAAAGTTTTGTAATAACATTATACTTGTTTTTGTCCACTTAAATTTTATGTGAGGTGAATTCTTAGAAGTGGAATTGCTATGTCAAAGGATATGCACATTAAAAAAAAATTCTATAGGTACTTTTAAATTGCCTTCCAAAGTACACATGAGAAAATTGTTTTCCTCATACAAGGCAGCCATCAGGTAGGTATCAGTTTTAATGAAACTCACAGGTTTATTGTGAGGCTACTATGAAATAATAACTGCCAACATCCTAAGGATGCCAGAGTAGAAAAATGGGTAAAATTTCATCTTTGATGACTTTTGAACCACTGAATTAATCAACTCTGGAATTTCTGTACCACCAAACATGTTATGTGAGAGAATAAATTTCCTGGTGGGATTTTTGTTACAACTAAAGCATTATAACTGAGAACAATGTCAGAACAGGAGTGCCTGTCTTCGATATCTCTTAAACTTTTGTAGGGGATTAGTTGTTCAGTGAAGAATTGTTAAATGCCATGGTTGAGAAAATTGGCAATTGAATTGATAACCTTGGAATATATGGGGGAATACAATTGATGTGACTGATTTTATTCAATAAAACAGTATACTCACCTAGTTAAGAAAATAATTCCTGAGAGAGATGATCTTGGATTATCATTCCATGTCCATAGAAACTGTTGCCTCTAGAGTATTAATAGATTAGCCTGGTCCCCAGAGCTGTCATGAGTTAGAGATGTTTTGCTCTATTAAGAAGCTGCAGAGGGGAACTGGGGAGAATAAACAAATGAATGTCTTTTCCTGGTGGACAGTGGAAGTAGAGTGGGGAAGGGAGTATTTTCCCCAGAAAAGCAGCCTTCAGATCCTATACTGAGAAGTTACTCAGTTTGGGAAGGTATTTCTTATTTTTCACTAGTGCCAGCTTTTACTGGATGATGATACATGCTAAACTTAATGAAGAACATAAAATTTAGTCCTTGTCTTTAGAGATTGGGGGAAGCAGTGAGATATAGAGGGAAAGATGACCTTGGGAGTTCACATACCTGGGTTTAAATCCCAACTATAGAATTACCCAAACCTCTCATCCTCACTTTCATGAAGTTGGAATAATTTAATGAGACAATACATATAAAGTACCTTATTAGACACAGGACTGCCCAAGAATTATTTGTCTAGTTACGAATGAGGATAATTTATAGTTTAAAAAATACCTGTCTAGGAATATGTGGGGTGGGGGGAGCAAACTCATTCAACCATAAGGTAAGACATAATTTTGGCAATCTATTTTGTTTTGGTTTTTTAGTTAAGTTTATTGAGGCATAAATTACAGATACTAAAATTCATATTTTACACATGTATGCTTTGATGACATTTGACAAATAATTGCAGTCATGTAACCACTACCACAGTCAAAACATTTCTATGACCCAAAATATTTCCTCAAGCCCCTTTGCATTCAGTCCGCCCACTCTGACCCTAGATCCTGGCAACTGTTGATCAAGTTTCTGACCTTTTGGTTCTGTCTTTTTCAAAATGTCGTATAAATGGACTCTTACAGTATATAGCCTTTTGTGTCTGGCTTCCTTCATATAATATAATGCTTTTGAGGTTGATTCACGTTCCATGTGTCAGTTGTTTGTTTCTTTTTATTGCTGAGTAGTATTCCATTGTATGGATATACCACATTTTGTTTATCATTAACTAGTTAATGAACATTTGGGTTGTTTTCAGTTTGGGGCAGTTATGCATCAACTGCTATAAAATTCATGTATAGGCCTTTGTGCAGGCATGATTTAACTTTCTTGGATAAGTATCTAGGAGTAGGATGGCTAGGTTAAATGATAAGTACGTTTAACTTTATAAGACACTGTCAGACTTCAAAGTGACTGTGCCATTTTCTATTCCCGTTAGTATATGAGAACTCCAGTTGTTTGCATCCTCACCAGCAATTGGTATTGTCAGAATTTTATTTCTCCATTCTAATAGGTGTGTGATAGTATCTCATTGTTTTTGCAGTTTCCTAATACTGAACAATTTTTATATCATTTCATGTACTTATTTGGCATCTATATCTCTTCTTTAGTGAAGTGTCTCCTCATATCTTTTGCCATTTGAAAATTTTGGTTGTCTGTTTTTCTCCTTTAGTGTTGGGAGAGTTCTTTACATATACTGCATAAAAACATTCCTTATGAAAGGGATTTTGTGAATATTTTTCCCCAGTCTGTGGCTTGTCTTTTCATTTCTCTACATTGTCTTTAAAGAACATAAGTTTTTCATTTTTTCAATTTTAAAGTTTTTTAATTTTTCAAAATTTTTTATTTAATGATTCAGTCTTTTTTTGTCGTAGAAATTCTTTGCCATATACTAAAGGTCACAAAGATTTTTTTCTGATTCTTCTAGAATGCCTAGATATTACATTTAGATCTATGATGCATTTTGAGTTAATATTATATGATGTGAGGTATAGATTTCTTTTTTTTTTAATTTGTGGATGGATGACCATTATTTCAGGACCATTTTTTCAAACAACTTATTTTGTATTGATTTACCTTAGTACCTTTGTTGAAAATCAATTGAATATATGTGTGGCTCATTTTTTCTGCACTCTGTTTTTTTCCATTTCTCTGTAAAACTATCTTTTCACCAATACCACATTGTTTTTGTTACTGTAACTTTGCAAGTAGACAGGAAGTTTTGAAATCAGTCCATATGAATCCTCCAGGTTTGTTCTTTCTTTCAAAGTAGTTCGTCTTTTCTAAGGCCTTTGCTTTTCCATGTAGACTTTAGAATCAGCTCGTCAATTTCTACCAAAAAGCCTACTGGGATTTTGGTTGAGATTGCTTGACTGTGTAGATAAATCATTTTGGTAAGACATCTTAATATTATCTTCTATTGATGAACACAGTTTATCTCCACATTTATTTAGGTTTTATTTCTCTCATCAGTGTTTTGCAGTTTTAAACATATTTCTTACACATATTTTGTTAGATTTATCCCTTCCTACGTATATTATGTTTTTTGATGCTATTATAAATTGCACTGTTTTTCTAATTTGATTTCCAGTTGTTTATAGAAATGCAACTGAATTTTTTTTTTTTTTTTTTTTTTTGAGGGCAGTGTCACTGGCCCTCATAAGTGGGACCCGAACCAGGGCCGCTGTCTTCCCAAGCCAGCGCTTAACCGCGGCGCCACTCGGCCGGCCCGAAATACAACTGAATTTTATAAATTGACCTTATATCCTGTGACTTGACTAAAGTCGATTATTAATTTTTGTAGTTTTTCTGTGAATTACTGGGGGTTTTCTATATAGATTGATCATTTTGTCTGTGAATGAAAATTCAGGATATTAAAAAAATTTCAAATAAAAAGTTTTTATTTCTTCCTTTCTAGACCAAGCTTTTTCTTTTCTCTTCTTTTCTTTTCCTTTTCTTTTCTTTTCTCTCCCTCTCTCTCTCCTCTTTTCTTTTCAGTGGCTAGGACCACTCTAGTATGAGTGGCAGAAGTAAACATCCTTGTCATGTTCCTGATCTTAGGTAGAAAGTATACAATTAGGGACATGTGCTATTAACTATGATATAGTTGTAGGTTTTTGTACATGTTCCTTTATCAGGTTAAGTTTCCTTCAAGTCTTAATTTCCTTAGAATTTTCATCATGAATGTATGTTGAATTTTGTCACCCTTTTTTCTGTATCTGTTGAGATGATCATACTGTTTTTCTGTTAAAATCTGATAAGGTAAATTGCCTTAACTGATTTTCAAGGTAAGCTTGCATTTTTGAGATAAACACCACTTACTGATGCTGTATTATGCATTTTATATATTGCTGAATTCATGTGCTTATTTAAGGATTTTTCTGTGTCTGTTCATGAGGAATGTTGGTCTGTAGTTTTCTTGTATTGTTCTTGTCTGGTTTTAGGTTAATAGTTTCATAGAAGTTAGGAAATGTTCCCACATCTTTTATTTTGTGGAAGAGTTTTATAGGATTGACATCATTTCTTCTTTAAATGTTCGGTATATTTCACCTATGAAGCCATTGGACCCAGAAGGTTTCCATAATTTTTTCCCCATTTTGGAAATCATTATGTGACCTATCCTAAGGAATTTACAGACTTGGTTAGGTCACTATATTACACATATATCCGAGAAAATAGTATAAGGCAATATATAAATACTAAAGAATAAGTAACATAAAAAATGCAGAAGATGGAGCACACTGAAACAGACATTATTTATACTATACAAGTTGAAGTCCTTAGCCTGACTCAGTGCTTTCTACAGTCTACCTCATCTCCCAGGACTTCAGCTTTGTGTCCCAGGACTCCCTATATGAATACTTGTCTGTATTCAAAACAGATAACTCACTCTCCCCTAAGTTCACCTATCTCTGTGGTGGAAGCTTTTTACTGCTAATTCAATTGCTTTAATAGATCTAGATTTTTATTAAAAAAATATACCTAACATACAACGTTATATCAGTTTCAGGTATGTACCATAGTTGTTCAACATTTATGTACCTAAAGAAGTGATCACCATAAGTCTATCTGACACCATCTGACACCATATGATGCTATCACAATATTATTAACTATATTCCCCATGCTGTACATTACATCCCCATGACATATTTGTTCTATATCTAGAAATATCTAAAAATTTGAACCTCTTACTCCTCTTCATTTCCCCCCTCTACTTTTTAAATTTTTTTGTTATAGTTAACATTCAGTATTATTGTATACTTCAGGTATACAGCATAGTGGTTAGACATTTGTGTAATTTAAGAAGTGATTCCCCTGACTAGCCTAGTACCCACCTGGCACTATCCATAGTTATTACCATGTTATTGACTATATTCCCTATGCTTTACATGCCATTGACTATTTTGTAACTACCAATCTGTACTTACTAATTCCTTCACCTTTTTTTTTTTTTTTAAAAGATTTTATTGGGGAATCGGGGAAGAAGAACAGACAAGTTGCTGTCTTTTTGTTCTTCAGTCTAGTTGGAGTGGACGTTACTTTACTGGCCCATGTTGGTATCATCATTGCGCTCTTCCCAGATGAGGCAGATTGGTCACCGACCTCTGGATGGTCACTCACCACGGCTGTTGGCAGCTCACACTGGCTGCCGGCCATTCACTGTAGCCTATGACAACCCACTGCAGCAGGGGTTGCAGCCTACACCGTTGCTGGGGCTCGCACAGCCCAGCTCCAGGTGGAGTTGTTGTTAGCTGTAGAGGGCAGTGTCACTGGCCCTCATATGTGGGATCCAAACCGGGGCTGCTGGCATTCCCAAACCAGCTCTTAACCAATGCGCCACTCGACCAGCCCAATCCCTTCACCTTTTTAACCCTGCCACCAACACCCCTCCCATCTATTACCCTGAGAAATCCAATACCCATCTGACATCATACACAGTTATTATAATATTATTGACTATATTCCTGTGCTATATCCTACATCCCTATGACTATTTTGTAAGAATCAATTTGTACTTCTTTTTTTTTTTTTTTTGAAGGCAGTGTCACTGGCCCTTATATGTGGGACCTGAATCGGGGCTGCTGGCTTTCCACTCGGCTGGCCCCAATTTGTACTTCTTAATAACTTCCCATTTTTCACCCACTCCCTCTACCCCCCTCCCATCTGGCAACCATCGAAAGGTTCTCTGTTATCTGTGAGTGTGTTTCTGTTTTGTTTATTTTGTTTTTTTGATGCCACATATAAGTGAAATCACATTGCATCTGTCTTTCACTGTCTGACATACTCCACTCAGCACTATACCCTCCGGGTCTATCCATGCTGCCGGAGATGGCAAAATCCCATTCCCTTCCATGGCTGAGCAGTATTCCATTGTATGTATGTACTACCTCCTCTTTATGCATTCATCCATTGACGGACACCCAGGTTGCCTCCACATCTTGGCTATTGTAAATAATGCTACAATGAACATATGGATTCATATGTCTCGAAATAGCATTTTGAGTTTCTTCAGATAAATATGCAGAAGTGGGATTACTAGGTCCTTCTTTGTCTCTTGTTATAGCCTTTGTTTTAAAGTCTATTTTGTCTCGTATAAATATTGCTACTCCAGGGGCCAGCTGAGTGGCTCAGTTGGTTAAGAGCTCGCTCAAGAGTGTGAGCTGAGCTCTGAGCAACAGTAGTTTGATGCCCAGCCCGAGTTGAGCTGCCACTAAGCTGCCAACAGGTGGCAGGATGGCTCAGTTAAAAAAAATTAATTAAATTAAATTAAAAAATAAATATTGGGGCTGGCCAAGTGGCACGGTGGTTAAGCGCTGGCCTGGGAAGCCAGCGGCCCCGGTTCGGTCCCACATATGAGGGCCAGTGACACTGCTCTCAAAAAAAAAAATAAAAATAAATAAATAAATATTGCTACTCCCGTTTTTTTCTTTTTTCTATTTCCATTTTCATGAAATAACTTTTTCCATCCCTTTACTTATTTACTTATTTATTTTATTATTTTTTTAAAACTTTATTGGAAAACAATGTGTTTTTTCCAGGACCCATCAGCTCCAAGTCAAGTTGTCCTTAAGTCTTAGTTGTGGAGGGCGCAGCTCAGCTCCAAGTTCAGTTGCTGTTTTCAATCTAGTTGCCGGGGGGAGGGGCAAAGCCCACCATCGCATGTGGGAGTTGGACCGGCAACCTTGTTGTTAAGAGTATGCGCTCTAACCAACTGAGCCATCTGGCAGCCTAGCCGCAGCTCAGCTCAAGTTGTTGTCTTCAGTCTATTGGCAGAGGGGGCAGCTCACTGGCTGCTCACATGTGGGAGTTGAACTGGCAACCCTGTTGCTCAGAGCACACGCTCTATAACCAAGTGAACCACCTGTCCATCTCCATACCTTTACTTTTAGTCTATATGTCTTTCAACCTGAAATGAGCCTCTTGTAGGCCACATATATAAGGTTTTGTCTTGTCCATTCAGCCACCCAGTGTTTTTGATTGGAGCATTTAATCCATTTGCAGTGAAAGTAATTGTTGATAAATATGTAGTTATTGCCATTTTATTTCTATTTCTGATCTTTTTATTTTTTTATTTTTTTAATCCATCTTTAAGAAGTACCTTTAAGATTCCTTGTAATACTGGTTTGGTGGTGATGAACTCCTTTAGCTTTTTCTTGTCTGGGGAGCTCTTTAGCTGTTTTTCAATTTTAAATGATAGCCTTGCTGGGTAGAGTAGTCTTGTTTGTAGATCCTGGCTCTTCATCACTTTGAATATTTCCTGCCAGTCCTTTCTGGCCTGCAAAGTTTCTGTTGAGAAATCAGCTGACAATCTTATGGAAGCTCCCTTATAAGTTATTAGTTGCCTTTCTCTTGCTGCTTTTAGGATTCTCTTTGTCTTTAACCTTTGCCATTTTAATTATAATGTGTCTTGGTGTGGGCTTGTTAAGGTTCATCTTGGGACTCGCTGCACTTTCTGGGCTTGTATATCTGTTTCCTTCGTCAGGTTAGGGAAGTTTTCAGTCATTATTTC
The DNA here is from genome assembly GCA_033961575.1 of Aselliscus stoliczkanus. NCBI lineage: Eukaryota > Metazoa > Chordata > Mammalia > Chiroptera > Hipposideridae > Aselliscus > Aselliscus stoliczkanus. The sequence continues at coordinate 79,777,713 of CM066739.1, read as the reverse complement.
TTCAAACAGGTTCTCGATCCCTTGCTTCTTCTCCTTTTGATACTCCTATGGTGTCAATGTTGTTACATTGATGTTGTCCCACAGGTCCCTTAAACTATCTTCATTGTTTTTATTCTTTCTTTCTTTTTGTTGTTCCAATTGGGTGTTTTCTGCTACCTTGTCTTCCAAATCACTGGTTCGGTCCTCTGCTTCGTCTAGTCTGCTGGTGATTCCTTCTAGTGCATTCTTTATTTCAGTTACTATATTCTTCACTTCTGAGTGTTTCTCTTTTTTTTAATGGTTTCTGTGTCTTTTTAAGCTTGGTATCTCTTTGTTGAAGTTCTCATTAAGTTTCTTGAACACCCTTATAACCAGTGTTTTGAACTCTGGTAGGTTGCTTTTTTCCATTTAATTTCATTCTTTTCTGAAGTTTTCTTTTGTTCTTTCTCTTGGGATGTATTTCTTTGTTTTCTCATTTTGATTGCCTCTGTGTTTGTTTCTATGTATTAGGTAGATCTGCTGCATCTTTCAGTCTTGCTGGGTCGTCTTATGTAATAGGGCCCCTATGGGGTCCAGTGGCACAGCCTCCCTGATCACCTGTGCTGGGTGTTCCAGGAGTGTATGTAGGTTGTGTGTGTCCTCCTTTGAGCCTTTATTGCTATTGGCACGTCAGAAGGTGGGATTGATCCTCAAGCTGACTGGCTGTGGGGTTTGGCCATGTGCACAGCTTATGGGCTGCTGTGCAGGGGGCTTACCACACAGAGCAGGATCCCCTCCCATTGGGCTCTGGTGCCTGTTGAGACTGCCCTTTGAGTGTGCCGCTTATGGAGCTATCAGGTTGGTGCAAAAGTAATTGCGGTTTCAGACCGTGAATTTTAAATCATTATAACTAGGCTCAAACACATCTTTATTAATCAAAATAGGAATCATTACAGTCAACACATTTTTGCCAATGAGAAATAACATTTGTTTATTCCTGTAGCATAAAAATCTGTGCTTTGGGATTCGACAAACTCTTGGAAAGCGTTTTCTGCATCTTGCCGGTTGTGGAAGTGTTTGCCCTGCAAAAAGTTTTTCAGATGGTTGAAGAGGTGGTAGTCGGTTGGTGAGAGATCAGGGGAATATGGTGAATGAGGCAAAACTTCGTAGCCCAATTCATTCAACTTTTGAAGCGTTAGTTGTGCGACATGTGATCAGGCATTGTCGTGGAGAAGAGTTGGGCCCTTTCTGTTGACCAATGCTGGCAGCAGGTGTTGCAGTTTTTGGTCTCATCGATTTACTGAGCATACTTCTCAGATGTAATGATTTCACCAGGATTCAGAAAACTATAGTAGATCAGACCAGCAGGAGACCACCAAACAGTGACCATGACCTTTCCTTGGTGCAAGTTTGGCGTTGGGAAGTGCTTTCAAGCTTCTAGGTCCAACCACTGAGCTGGTCGTCGCCAGTTGTATACAATCCACTTTTTGTCACACATCACAATCCAATTGAGAAATGGTTCATTGTTGTTGTGTAGAATAAGAGAAGACAATACTTCAAAATGACAATTTTTTTTGATTTGCAGTCAGCTCATGAGACACCCACTTATCAAGCTTTTTTACCTTTCCAATTTGGTTCAAACGCCGAATGACCATAGAATGGTCAATGTTAAATTCTTCGGCAACTTCTCATGTAGTTGTAAGAGGATCAGCTTTGATGATTGCTCTCAATTGGTCGTTGTCAACTTCCAATGGCCAGCCACTACGCTCCTCATCTTCAAGGCTCTTGTCTCCTTTGCAAAAAACTTTTTGAACCACCACTGCACTGCATGTTCATTAGCAGTTCCTGTGCTAAGTAAGTTGTTAATGTTGTGAGTTGTCTGCACTGCTTTACAACCCATTGTGAACTCGAATAAGAAAACCGCTTGAGGGCCGGCTGAGTGGCGCGGTGGTTAAGCGCTGCCTTGGGAAGCCAGGAGCCCCGATTCGGGTCCCACATATGAGGGCCAGTGACACTGCCCTCAAAAACAAATGAAAGAAAAAAGAAAACCGCTTGAATTTGCTTTTTGTCTAACATTGCCATAATCTAAAATACATATAAAATAAACAGTAAGTAATAAGTCATTAGCAAAAATACATAAAGTGAAAAATGCGCATTAAAATGATATATAACATAACCACATTTATTTAAGAATGTATTCCAATATCAAAGACAAATTTCAACAATGCAAAAACTGTAATTATGTTTGTACCAACCTAATAATTGGCTGTTTTGCAGTGGTCTGAAGCCAACCTCCAAGTATGTTGGTTCTGGGGTCTATTAAGAGGGGTTCCAGTGCAAGCCCAGGTCAGCCACTCCCTGTGTCAGTCACTCCCTGTGACTCCCTGTGACCTGGTAGGAGCGACAAAGTGATTCATGGTTGGTCATTGCCTATGCTGGACCTGGAGGTACATGGGAGAGACCATGCTGCAAACTGAGGACGGCTGCTACCAGTACGGGGTGTGGAGTAGCTCTGCAAAAAGGCAAGATACACTGAGGCCTGCTACCAATTCAGCTGCTGATAAAGCATTGTGCACTATGGAGTTGGGTGTGGTGGGGTCTCAGTGAGTCACCAGGATGGAGCAAGCGGAGCTCACCAGATACAAGTTCAGATTCAGATTTAACCATGGGCATGGGGGAGGGCTTAACACAGGAAAGATGTTGCCCACCTGCCTGCTGCACTGCAGAAGGACCCCATACAGGGCAATTGGTGATTATTGTCTAGCCACGCTCTGAAGTCATACACCTCAGTCTGCACCCCATATGTCTCTGACACCCCCCAAGCCCTTGTCCCTGTGCTGGAGCACACAATGAGTTCCTGCGCATGAGACTGTGTGGGCCCTTTAAGAAGGACATATGGGTTTCCCTCAGCCTTCCATCCCACCCTGGATGATTGGAATCCCCCACTGTTTTTCACAGCCAGATGTGGGAGCTCCTCTTCCCAGCACCAGTATTCCAGGCTAGGGAGAATGGTATGGGACTGGGGTCCCTCCCTTCTGGTGGGGAATCTCCGTGACTGAGATATCCTTCCCAATTTGCATGTGCCACATAGAAGTTTGGGGCTGGCCCATTTTGTATTTCCATCCCTCCTACCAGTCTCCAAGTGGCTTTTTCTTTATATACTTAGTTATGAAACCTCTGTTCAACTAGACTTCAGATGGTTCTCCAGGTTGATTGTTCTCTAATTTAGTTGTAATTTTGATGTGTTCATGGAATGAGGCAAGCACAGCATGTATCTACTCTACCATCTTGGATATCTGGGATTTCTGTTTTTTAGGGAATTTGTGCATTTAATCTAAGCTATCAAATTTATTAGCATAAAGTTGTTCATAATATTCCCTTATTTTTTTAATGCCTGTAGAATCTGTAGAGATGTTGTCTCTTCCATTTCTAATATTGGTAATTTGTATCTTTATTTTTTTTCTTGATCAGTCTGGTCAGAAATTATTTTTATTGAACTTGTCAAAGAACCAGCTTTCATTTCATTTGTGTTTCTCTAATGTTTGCAATTTTCAGTTTCATCATTTTCTGCTCTTTATTATTCTGTCTGCTTGTTCTGGGTTTATTTAATTTAATCTTTTTCTAGTTTCCTAAGGTAGAAGTTTGGATTATTTATAAAAACATTTCTTATATTTTAATATAAGCATTTTATCATGTCTCACAAAGTTTCATATGTTGCTTTTCTTTTTAATTAACATCAAAATATTCTCACTTGCCTTCATTCCTCTTTGATATATGAGTTATTTAGAAGTGTATTGTTTAATTTCCAAATACAAGATGTGATAAAAATATATGGTGAATGTTTAAATAAAAAATTTATTACGGGGGCCGGCTGAGTGGCTCAGTTGGTTAAGAGCACGAGCTCTGAGCAACAGGGTCGCCGATTCGATTCCCACACGGGCCAGTGAGCTGTGCCGGAGCTGAGCTGCCACTGAGCTGCCAACAGGTGGCAGGATGGTTCAGCTGCTGAGAGCAGGTGTCCCTAACAACAAGGTTTCCGGTTCGACTCCCCCCATGGGATGGTGGGTTATGCCCACCTGCAACTAAAATTGAACACAACACTTTGAGCTGAGCGGTCGTGAGCTTCCAATGGGTGGCCGGAAGGCGACTGGGCTTGGAGCTGAGCTACCTGCGCCTTCTACAACTAAGATTGAAGGACAACACCTTGGCTGTTACCTTTCCCCAATTTCCCAACACTGTCCTCCCCAAATTCCCCAATAAAATCTTAAAAAAAAAAAAAAAAGACATAGGGAAGCTGAATGGATAAGAAAACAAGACCCATGCATATGCTGTCTACAAAAGACACACCTCAGATCAAAAGACACACACAGACTGAAGGTAAAGGGATGGAAAAAGATATTTCACGCAAATGGAAACAAGAAAACCTGGGGTAGCAATATGTATATTGGACAAAATAGATTTTAAAATGAAGACTAATAAGAGACAAAGAAGGACATTACATAATAATAAAGGGATCAATCCAACAAGAGGGCATAACCCTAGTAAACACCTATGCCCCCAACATAAGAGCACCTAAATATATAAAATAAATATTGACTGACATAAAGGCAGAGATCAATAGTAACAATCACAGTAGGGGACTGTAATACCTCACTGACACCAATGGACAGATCTTCCAGACAAAACCAACATGGAAGCAGCAGCCTTAAATGATACACTGGACCAAATGTATTAATTGATATTTTTAGAGTATTTCACCCCAAAGCAGCAGAATACGTATTCTTTTCAAGTGCACATGGGACATTTCCCAAGATAGACCACAAAACAAGTGTCAATAAATTTAAGAAGATTGAAATCATATGAAACGTCTTCTCTGACTACAGTGGTATGAAACTAAAAATCAATTACCAAAAAAAACCAAAAACCACAGACAAATGCATGGAGACTAAATAACATGCTATTAAATACAAATGTTAAATGTGTCAACAATGAGACCAAAGAAGAAATCAAAAGATACAATTAGACAAATGAAAATAAAAACACTGACTCCAAATCTATGGGACACAAAGAAAGCAGCCCAAAGAGGGAAATTCATAGCAATGCAGACCTACCTAAAGAAACAAGAAAAACCTCCAACAACAGTCTATCTTTATACCCTAGGGAACCGAAAAAAGAACAGCCAACAAAAAAACCCAAAGTGGGTACTATATATATATATTTTGATGGGATGTAAACTACAGCATAGGGAATATAGTCAATAGTATTGTAATAGCTATGTATAGTGTCAGATGGGTATTAGACTTGGTGGGGTTATCACTTTGTGAGGGGTGTAAATATCTAATCATTATTATGTTGTTTTGTACACCTAAAACTAATAAGTTTTTTAAAAAAAGAAATAGCAAGCCAAGAGACAGCAATAAGAAATGGATTTACCTTCCTGCATGTAATAACTGAAAAACTAGACTAAATATTTGAGGCAATGACTTTCAAAACATTGGACATTGACAACTAAGTATAGCAATGCTTGATTAATGGGAAACCAATACATCCCTATAGTTGGCCCAGTTTATTGCCTGAAAATAGTTGCCAGGATGAAGGGAGTTCATAATCCAGACATCTCCCTGCATTAAAGAGGGTATTGGGTTACTGGGAGGCCAACACAGTTAGTATCAGGGCAAATTATCAAGTAACAGAGAGATCCATAGAGAATACTCTGGAGCTGCAGTTTTCAGTTTTCAACTGAGCACATGCATCTAGGGAAAAAGAAAGAAATCAAAAACTTGGAAATAAGCAAAAGAAAGTGCAGCCTGTCTTTTCAATGCAGCATTGTTTAACCGACCCACCTAAGGATTATTGATTTCTTTAGGAAGACTGTACCTGTTTCTGACTTTACTATTTATATCAAGGATTATGTAGTGTAGAGCCCAAACTCTGTGAAGTCGCATGTTAACTTACAATTTCTGTCCAATAGAAAAGATAACCCAAAGGTTGTAGTTTGATTGTCCCGAAACTCATTTACCAGTGTTCTATCTAACTTAACAATCTTAATCTAGCTATATATCTAGCCAAAAAAAAATGTATACACATTTTAAGAAAGGAAAACTGTATTAAAATTGTAATACTCAATATATATCGATAACAAAAGATGAATACAAGTCACGTTTGACTTCTGCAATTACAAGAGGTGCTCAAAATAGTTACCACCAGCATCCAGACACTTCTGATTATGGTGAACTATTGCTTGAGCAACATTGACCAAAGTGTCCACTTGTATGCATTTTTTGGGCACCCCTGGTACACACACACACACACACACACACACACGAGATCTGACATTAAATTAGTGAACTTGCCACTGTGCACTTACATTGGCAGCCCTGTACAAACAACTTAGTTAAATTTCATCATGTTGGTATATCAGTCTCACAACTGTGTTCGTGTCTTCATGTGGCAGTGTCTTACTAAGTGGCACTCATTGATGCGTGTTTTTGTGTGCTGTTGCAAGCATATCTGAGCTTGAATTAAAGCAATAACAAACATTAAACTTGTTAAACTGGCAAGAGTGGAAGTAAAATCAGGGACATGTTAGTCCAAATTTATGGGGATAATGCTATGAAGAAAACAGCAGTGTACAATGGATTAAACGTTTTCTTTGAGGGGAGAGAATGGGTCACTGATGAAGAGAGGTCAGGGCAGCCAGTATGAGCAGAACTGATGAAAAAATTGCAAACATTTGTTGAATTGTGTGTCAAAATTTTTGGCTAACTGTGAGAAACGTAGCAGATCAAGCAAATATCGATAGAGAAACGGTTAGGAAAATCTTCACTGAAAATCTTGACATGAGAAAGGTGTGTGCAAAAATGGTCCCAAAGGAGCTCACCAATGAACAAAAGCAAAGGAGAACTGGAGTTTGCCAAGACCTTTTGGAGAGGCAAGACGATGTTTTGGGCAGTGTTATCACTGGTGATAAAACATGGGTGTACCAATACGACCCTGAAACAAAGTGTCAAAGTGCCCAATGAAAGTCAGCCAGTTCTCCACAACCAAAAACCTGTCCAAATCAAGAGTCAAAACGATGTTGCTAACCTTTTTTGATATCGGGATTATTTATTATGAATTTGTACCAACTGGACATACAGTTAACTAAGTTTGCTATTTGGAAGTGCTGAAAAGGCTGCGTGAAATAGTTAGATGAAAACGACCTAATCTTTCACTAATAATTCATGGCTCTTGCATCACAACAACACCAGATCACACTACATGGTCTGTGAGGGAGTTTTTAGCCAGTAAACAAATAACTGTATTGGAACACCCTCTCTACTCACCTGATCTGGCCCCCTATGACTTTCTTTCTTCCTTCCTTCCTTCCTTCCTTCCTTCCTTCCTTCCTTCCTTCCTTCCTTCCTTCCTTCCTTCCTTCCTTCCTTCCTTCCTTCCTTCCTTCTTTCTGTTTTAAGATTTTATTGGGGAATTGGGGGAGAGGAACAGTGTTGGCAAATTGGAGAAGGGGAACATCCAAGTTGTTGTCCTTCAATCTTAATTGTGGAGCGCGCAGCAAGTTTAGCTCTAAGTCCAGTCATGCTGCTCAGCTCAAGGTGCTGTGTTCAATTAGTTGCAGCTGGGCATAGCCACCATCCCATGTGGGAGTCGAACCAGCAGCCTCATTGTGAAGGGCCATCTGGGCGGCAGCTCAGCCAAGGTGCTGAGTTCAGTCTTTAGTTGCGGGTGGGCATAACCCACCATCTCAAATAGGCAACCTTGTTGTTAGGAACACATGCGCTTACCAGCTGAGCCATCCTGCCAACAGGCAGCTCAGTGGCAGCTCAGCTCAGGCACAGCTCATTGGCCCATGTGGGAATCAAACCGGCCACGCTGTTACTCAGAGCTCTCATTCTTTTTTGTTTTGTTTTGTTTTGTTTTGTTTTGAGGGCAGTGTCACTAGCCCCCATATATGGGACCCAAACCGGGGCCGCTGGCTTCTCAAGCCAGTGCTTAACCACCGCGCCACTCGGCCGGCCCCTAAAATAAGGTTGAGATTAGTTTGTTTATTTATTTATTTATTTATTTATTTATTTATTTATTTATTTATTTATTTTTGAGGGCAGCATCACTGGCCCTCGTATGTGGGACCCGAACCGGGGCCGCTGGCTTCCCAAGCCAGCGCTTAACCACCACACCACTCAGCCGGCCCATCATTCTTGAGCAAGCTTTTAATCAACTGAGCCACTTTGCTGGCCCAATGACTTCTTTCTTTAACCAAACATAAAGGAAATATTGAAAGGAATACACTTGGATGACATTTAGGACATCAACAGTAATACAGTGACAGCTCTGATGGTCATTCCAGAAAAAGAGTTCCAAAATTGCTTTGAAGGGTGGACTAGGCACTGGCATTGGTGCATAGCTTCCCAAGGGAAGTACTTCAAAGGTGACCATAGTGATATTCAACAATGAGGTATGTAGCACTTTTTCTAGATTAGTTCGTGAAGTTAATTGTTAGACCTAGTGTGTGTGTGTGTGTGTGTGTGTGTGTGTGTGTGTGTGTGTGTGTGTACTGAGGGTGACAAAAAATATATACATATTTTAAGAAAGGAAAAAATTGGGCCGGCCAAGTGGCGCAGTGGTTAAGCACTGGCTACGGAAGCCAGCAGCCCCGGTTCGGGTCCCACATATGAGGGCCAGTGACACTGCCCTCAAAAAAAAAAAGGAAAAAAACTGTATTAAAATTATGCTGATGATAACCACTTTGAGCACCTCTTGTAATTGCCAAAAGTAAAACGTGACATATCCATCTTTTGTTATCAATATATATTATTATAATTTTAATACAGTTTTCCTTTCTTAAAATGTGTATGCTTTTTTTGGCAATATGTATTTCTTTCAATACTCTTGGAACCAGCTTTATCATCTTTCTGATTCCATCATTAATGAGTTAATATGTTTTTGAAATGGTTTCATTCTATATGTATGAAAGCCATATTTTAAACATTTTAAATATTTTATTTTGATATGATTCCATTGAGATGCCCAAGTGGGCACTTCTACCAGAGCCAATCAACGAGTGCTAGAAGTGCACCTCACAGAATATTTAAGCCCATGCATAACTGATTTTGGTTTTTGTTTCCTTACCTGCCCCCCCCGACCCCCCAATGAATCCCAAGAAGAAATATAACTATTTGTTCTTCATCTCTCTTTATTTCTGATCCAATACTTTTATTTTTGTTTCTGGTTCTTGGCCAGATCTGGTTCTAGTTCTGAATTGCACATAAAGTTGATTAGCTATTCTCACTTAGTGATAGCAACAACTGAGGATCTGATTTTATGGCCTGAGCATTGGGTTATCAATATCAGCATGATGGGGATTTGTAGTCTGTTAACTAATAGATGACTGAATAGGGTTTGTTGCTTTCTCCTTTTTGAATGCTTTCCTATTAGGTCAAAGCAATTAAGACATTTTGTGTGCATTGGAAAGTAATGTAGCCCTTTGAGCTCAGGACTGGTGAGATTTTATGTTATGTCTACTTTGACCCATAGGTGCAGTTGTAGAGCTAAAGCTTGAAACTTTCTGTGGGTCTCTGTATCTGTATGAGAAAATTCTTTGCCTCTCATTATATGAAGTTGTAACATTCTCTTATCTCTGAGTATATTAATAAATTACACTCCATTAACACAATACAAAGCCACTGTACTTAGTAATTCCTTTTAATCTTGTAACCTCTTTGATGCCTTTAAGAAGGCTATGTGTATGTGGCTGTATCTGAAGATGTTTATGTATATGTATCTCCAGCATTTTGAATGTTTTTAGTGGGGGAGAGAATGGGATTGCCAAATAAAATATTACAGGACACTAGCTTAATTTGGATTTCAGATAAACAATGAATATTTTGTTAGTATAAATATGTTTGAAATTCAAATTTAGCTTGGCGTGTTCTATTTTTATTTGCTAAATCTGGCAACCCTGATGGGAGTGGGAGTCAATCCAAATAACCTAGACTACCATTACTAGAAACAAATGTCATTTATTTTTTCAAATCTTTAACCTTTGGCTGGAAATTTCAGATATTTAAATTAATAATTTTTTAAAAAATTATATTTATTTTTATTTCTGGTTTTGAGGGAAGTATCTCTAGCTTTTATTCATTAAATAGAATATTGGCTCTTAATTTGAAGTATACTTTTTCATATTAAGGAGAAATTAACCTTACCCAAAGAGATGTCTGGCTTTTGCTTTTTGATACTAGGTAGGTGATTTTTAGACCCTGACTGATAGGAATGTCTTGCCTAACAGGAGTGTCTTTGCTTGCTGGGAGCCTTGACCGCCAAGTATTTAACAGTATGATTTATGATATGGGCTTTGGGCCACATCAAATGAGCTTCAACCTCCAGAGGAACTGATGACTAAAGAGAGGGACTGAAAACTAAGGGTCAGACATGCAGGCAGTATGTGACTGAGCCTTAAACAAAACTCTGGACACCAAAGGCTCAAGGGGTTTTCCAGGTTGGCTATAAAATGTGCATAGTGTCACACATTGTGACCAGAAGGAGGTAACACCCTACATGACTCCACAAGGGTAGGATGACTGGAAGCTCTGCATTTAGACTCTGTCTGTGCTCTGCCCAATACTTCTCTTCCTGTGGCTCATTTGATTTGTATCCTTTTTCTTTAATAAACTGTAACTATGAATAGAAAAGCTTTCCGCGAGTTCTTCTAGAGAATTATCAAACCAGAGGATGTTTTTTGGAACCTCCCAAACTTGCACTTGGTGTGACTTAGTGAGGCTGGTCTTGTAGCACTATTCCCTTAAACTTTACAGTTTGATTAATTCTGTATAAGATATACCTTTACTGTTAATGAGAATGTTGTTGAATTTTATTATGCCTTTTTTCAGACACTGAAATGACAGTAAATTTACCTTATCTGATAGATGTCATTTTTTAAATATTCATCTGTCTTTAGGGTTAGATCCAGACTTTGTGGAACCTGAAACTTACATAACCTAGTGACTTTTTAAAAAAAGCTATGTAAGGGGCCGGCCGAGAGGCTCAGTTGGTTAAGAGTTGGCTTAGATCACAAGCTCTGAGCAATTTTCACATGGGCCAGTGATGCTGCGCCCGAGCTGAGTTGTCGCTGAGCTGCCAACAGGTGGCAGGATGGCTCAGTTGGTGTAACAACAAGATTGTCTGTTAGATGGTGGGCTATGCCCACCTGCAACTAAGATTGAACTCGGCACCTTGAGTTGAGCTGCCGCCCAGATGGCTCAGTGAATAGAGCGTGCGCTCTTAACAACAAGGCTGCTGGTTCAACTTCCCCATGGGATGGTGGCTACGCCCACCCAAAACTAAGATTGAACACAGCACTTTGAGCTTAGGGACCATGAGCAGCCAATGGGCAGCCACATGACCACTGGAGCCCTCCACAACGAAGATTGAAGAACAGCTTGGCTGGTCCCCTCCCTCGATTCCCCAATAAAATCTTTAAATAATAATAATAATATATTTTTTAAAAAGCTATGTAAAATTATAAATGCAAAATACATAGAAGTGAGTTTTCATTTAGAACGCGTATAGAAATCATAACAAATTTTAAAATATTTTAAGTTGACAACATAAAATTATATAAGATTACAAAATTCATAAAAACACATAATATTTTTATTGATTAACAACCTGAATCACTTCTGTGATGCTTTTCTTCCTGCAATTCTTTGATCACTTCTTTATATAAAAAGATTCTGTAACATTTTCTATTAAATGAATGGAAAGATAAATCAGTCTTTCTTCTCATGGCTGTTTAAAACTTATTTTCATTTTAATTGTTTAGAAAAGTTTCTTTCAGATTTACAATTTCTTATTGATAATACCATGTAATTTCTTAAAATTGTCAAATGTGGTAAAATCTCTAAGTATTTTTCATATATAATTTCTTTTTTTTTTCCCTCACAAAGTGACAATCACCCTCCCCCACATATATAATTTCTAAATTTCAGGGTGTTTCAAATTTTCTTGTGCACTGACTAATCTTAAATACTCTTTCCATTGATTACACTCACTAATTTGTTATAGATATTTTCATTTAGTGAGTATTATGAGTTATGTTATTTTCATAGTAAATCCAGCAAGAAATTGAAATCTATTTTTAATATATTCATATGATTCATTTCTCTGAATTGATTGGATTAATAAATAACCCAAGAACCTAATTACCTGTATTTGAAATTAAGCTCTTACTCTTAAAGAGTTATAAAAAAACTTCTGTTATGAGTCACTTCTTAATAAAAAATAAAATTTTATTAGTTTTATAACTGATCTGTATTGCTTTTGTTTCCTATCCCATTAATTTTACCTGAATTTTATTTCAGTTATTTAATAAATAAATTTAAAGATGACAAAATTGACTTTCATATAGGTCCAAATTAGTCTGATATTTCTCACTTGCTTTATTAAAACATTTCAAAATATCCAAATTGCAGTGGAAATAGTGTATTAAGCTTTATATCATAAACCATTCTCATCAAAAAAGGAGAGGGGAGGGCCACCCTCGTGGCGCAGTGGTTAAGAGCTGGCTTGGGACGCCAGGGGCCCCGGTTCGGATCCCATATATGAGGGCCAGTGACACTGCCCTCTACAGCTAACAACAGCTCCACCTGGAGCTGAGCTGCGAGCCCTGGTGATGGTATAGGCTGCACCCCTGCAGCAGTGGGCTGCCATAGTCTACAGTGAGTGGCCGGCAGCCAGCGTGAGCTGCCAATAGCCACAGTGAGCTGCCAATAGCCACAGTGAGCGACCGTCCAGAGGCGGGCAACTGATCTGCCTCACCTGGGAAGAGTGCAATGATGATACCAACATGGGCCAGTGAGGCAGTGTCCTCCACAACTAGACCAAAGAACAAAAGGACAGCAACTTGTCTGTTCTCCTTCCCCGGTTCCCCAACACTGTTCCCCTCCCCAATTCCCCAATAAAATCTTAAAAAAAAAAAAAAAAAAAAAAAGGAGGGGGGAAAACTATGATACATTTTAAATTATATATGTTCCAGAATCAATATCTTTCTGATGGGAAGATTTTTCATTTTAGTTAGCTGTTTATGAGATTGGAATCCTCTATTTACAATTTTACCAGACCTTTGACCTGTACCTTCCTGTGCTATGCCAGGTGTATTGACACAGTAGGGTTAGGAGTATTCCTGGAAGCTGTTCTTTCGCTAGGAGGGCTAGCAGTAATTTAAGTATGCATAGAAGTAACTGAACTATATATTTATCCCACCTAACCAAAACTAAATGTGTCCCCAATTCAACTTCCTCTTAGCCAGAGTCCAAAAATGTCTGTGACCACTGTAACACTATCTGACACAGGGGAAGTGTGATGGGGGGGAAGTCTAAGTGGACAGAGACAATAATTTTAACCTACTATGGTTAAAATATCTTTTGCAAATTAAAAAATATATTTGATCATGTAAAGATTGCTGGGGTCCTTTCTAGGACCTTGGAAGGGTCTATATAAGTGAAAAGTCCTCTAGCGTAACCTTTATCTTCATGGTTGATTTACTTTTGCTGTCAGTGCTTCTTAAACTTTCTCACCAAAAATTACTTTAATGGAGAATTTTGGCCTTCATCTCCAAAGCTTTGATGCATAATTCTAAACCATGCTCTCCAAAGGAAGAGATTTCTTTAAAGTGTTGTTTTATCTTACAAATTCATGTGAAGAGCTGGCCGAGTGGTGCGTTGGTTAAGAGTTGGCTTGGGAGTGCCAGCTCTGAGCAGCAGAGCCCCAGTTCGGATCCTACCTGAGGGCCAGTGACGCTGTGCCCTCTACAGCTAAGATGGTGAACAACAGCTCAACCTAGAGCTGGGCTGCCGTGAGTCCCTGGTGATGGTGTAGGCTGCAGTGGGGATGCAGTGGGCTGCCGTAAGCTACTGTGAGTGGCTGGCAGCTGGCATGAGTGGCCAGCAGCTGGTGTGAGCTGCTGTGAGCCACCATGAGCGGCCCGTCCAATGGACGACGACTGATCTGCCTCAGCTGGGAAGAGCTCAATAATACCAACATGACCAGTAAAGTGACATCCTCCACAACTAGACTGAAAAACAAAAGGATAGCAACTTGTCCATTCCCCGATTCCCCAATGCTGTTCCCCTTCCCCAATTCCCCAATTTAAAAAAAAAATTCATCTGAATTTTGCTTATATTTTATTCCATTTATTGTTTATCAATGTTTAACATACAAAGAATGGTTTAAAAACTTAACTCTCCTTTCACGTTCCCTCTTTGAAGGGGAAGAAAGGAATAGAGTAAAGCTGATCCTTCAGTTTATGCTATGGCTTCACATACTTTATAACTTCTTGTTCTTCCATCTTTTCTCCTTGGGTTCATTATTTGGGAATATGATATCATCTGGAAACTTACAAGTAACACAAAAACCAAGTAGCAGTAACTTAAACAAACAAATATAAATTTATGTAGCTGACAGTAAGAAATCTGAGATAGGTAGTCCAGCTATATGCCATCCATTGGTATATAGCACAAACCAGTACTGTATGGTTGGTATATAGCACAAACCAGTACTGTATGGTAGTCTAATGATGCCATCAGACACCCAAGCTATTTTATCTTTCCTTGTTGTTCCCCTTGTCCCATTGAGCATTATTCTTATACCTGTCCCCTTGTGATCCCAAGAAAGGACTGACTGCTGCTCTGCTAGGAAAATAGAGGGAGCCTGAAGGAGCATGCAAAAGGAATCTGTTCTTTTAAAAGGGCTTTCTCAGAGTTTCTACCCAAAGACTTCTTTATATATCCTTAGCCATAACCAAATCTTATTATTCAGCCCTAGCTACAGATGTCTGAGAAAGTCAGAGCATTAGTCTGCTTGGGCTGCCATGACAAAATACTACAGACTTGGTGGCTTAAACAATAGAAACTGTTTTCTCACATGTTTAGAGGCTAGAAGTCCGAGATCAAGGTGCCACCAGATTTGGGTTTTGGTAAGAGCTCTCTTCCTGGCTTACACAGAGCTGCCTTCTCCTTGTGTCCTCACATGGCCTTTCTTCTGTGTGTGTAACGAAGAGAGAGATATCTGGTATTTCCTTTTTATAAAGACAGCAGTCCTGTTGGGTTAGGGCCCACCTTTATGATCCCACCCTACCTCCTTAATGGCCTTATCTCTAGTCACATTGTGGGTGGGGGTGTGTAAGGACTTCAACTTACAAATTTTGGGGGAGGAAAAATTCAGTTTACAACAGTAAGCACTTCTAGATCAATGTATTACCACAACAGACAAAATCATTGTTGTGCTACTGTGGCTGACTATCTGTGCCCAGCCCATATTTCCTTGGCCCACTTGAGGGCACCTGCAGACCACTTGCTACACAACAATCACTTCTTGTGTCTCTCCCTAAGGGTGTTCCCTGGCCACTGAAGCTTGGATCAGTCTACATGCTGCCTGAGGTTAATACTCTTGGAGCAACCCTCACCTAATAAGGCTCTGGCGATGAGGAAAAATACCCTTGGTACAATTCTGAGGCATATTCTATACAGTCTCTCAGAGGGTCCCCAGCAGATTGAACCCCAGTTACCACAATGGTTAACCAGCTTATCAAAGCAACTTTTATTAGCTTTCCCGTCATCCCTGCTTTCATACTTGTTTCCTGGAATCATCTCCCAAATAAACTACTTATACCCAAAACTTGACCTCAGTGTTGGCTTTTGAAGAAACAAAAACTAAAATAATAAAGTAGAAAGGGAGAATGGATATTGGTGGACAAGTAGGAGTGTCCATTACACTGAAAACAAGTGTTTTGTGATACTATCCTTATATGAAATTTTATTTCAGACTGTAGTCTAATAGATGTGTACTAGATTCTGTTCTACCACATCTCACTTTGGTAATCTTGGGAAATTTACTTAAGCTCATATCTCAATTTCCTTACCTATAAAACGATAATAATAGTAAGATTAATTCCATCACCAGGTTGTTTTAAGAATGAAATGAGTCAACCCCCATAGAGTACTTAGAACAGAGCCCGGCATATAGTAAATATTCAATACATTTCATTGGCCATTAGTATCTTCTTCCATTTGAATGTGTGTTATCGTTATCAGGACCATATATGCCTAATAAATCAAATTTATAGCTTGCCATCTTTTTTTTAAGAAAGAAATTATATAATACGGAAATTTTAAATTTCTTTTTTATTTTTATTAAAAGATTTTTTTATTGGGGAATCAGGGAAGGGGAACAGACAAGTTGCTGTCCTTTTGTTCTTCAGTCTAGTTGTGGAGGACATCACTTCACTGGTCCATGTTGGTATTATCATTGCATTCTTCCCGGGTGAGGCAGTCGTTCATTGGTCATTGCACAGCTGCTCACAGCAGCTCACGGCAGCTCACGAAAGCGCACGCCAGCTGCCGGCCAGCCCCACTGCAGCCTAAGCCATTGCCAGCTACTCACAGTAGCCCAACTCCAGGTCGAGTTGTTGTTCACCATCTTAGCTGTAGAGGGCGCAGCATCACTGGCCCTCATGTGGGATCCAAACCGGGGCCCTGCTGCTCAGAGCTGGCATCCCAAGCCAACACTTAACCAACGTGCCACTCGGCTGGCCCAAATAACTGTTCCAAAACAGTTATTTGTTTATTGGCTAAAAACTCCCTCACAGACAGTGCAGTGTGAGCTGTGCATTGTCACGATGCAAGATATTTCGGATCATTTTTGCACACACCTTTCTCATGCCAAGATTTTCAGTTAAGATTTTCCTAATTTGCTCTATCGATGCTTACTTGGTCTGCTATGCTTCTCCCAATCAGACGACGATTCAATTTGAAGAATTTTTGCAATGTTTTTGTCAGCTCTACTCATTACTGGCCCCCCTGACCTCTCTTCATTGGTGACGTGTTCTCTCCCCTCAGAAAAACATTTAATCCATTTGTACACTGCCGTTTTCTTCATGGCATTATCCTCATAAACTTGGACTAACATGTCCCTGATTTCACTCCCACTCCTGCCAAGTTTAACAAGAAATGTAACATCAGACATTTTCGTGATGGCACACAAGAACACACAACAATAATGAATGCCACTCAGCAAGACACTAGCACACGTTGACACTAACACAGTTGTGAGACACTGATATACCAAGGTTATGAAACCTTACTGAGCTGTTTGTACAGTGCTGCCAATATAAGCGCACGGTGGCAAATTTGCGAAGTTAACCATCCATCATTTGATCCTTGAATGACATGGGAGTTAACAGTGCCAACCACTGCCCCAAAGCTGAAAATCAATGTATAATTTAAGTTGGCCTACTGCATAAGCAATTCCCAACCACAGATGGAAAATACTGTTTTCCATCTGGTTGGTTGAATCCATGGATCTGGGGATATGGAGGGCCGACTGTGTATTTATTGAAAAAAATCTGCGTATAAGTGAACTTATGCAGCTCAAATCCCCATTGTTCAAGGATCAACTGTATTATGCTTTGCAGTCTACCAAGAATTGTCAGTATAGTGTACTATTTTATACCTTTATTGTATATTTGTATTTCTTCTGTGAATTGTCTTCATATTATTTTTATTGGTTTTATTTTTCTCAGTAATTCATAGAAGCTATTTTATTGCAGATATTTTCTCCTAGTTGGATAGTGATCTTTTAATTTTATTTATGATATCTTTTACTATACAGAACTTTTTAAATTCACATAGTTAATCTAATATTCTTTTGCTATTATATTCTAGATTCTGTGCCATGCTTAAAGATAAAAATGTTTTAATGTTTTTTATTCTAGTTTTCTTACGTTTTATATTTTATAATTAGAATCTTTAATCCACATGAAATATATTTTAGTGTGAGATGAGCATGTATTGCTTTTATTTGGGATATTTCACCTATATTCATAAGTGAAATTAATTTATGAATTTCCTTTCTTATACTTCTCCTTTTATGTTTTGGTATCATAGTTATACTAGATTTATAAAATGATGTAGAGAGTTTACTTTTTTTTTTTTTTTTTTTTTTTAGGGCAGTGTCACTGGCCCTCATATGTGGGACCGAACCGGAGTTTACTTTTCTTATACTTAAAAATAGTTTAAGTTTGGGATGGTCCCTTGAATGTTGGTAGAACTTTCTGGTAAAACCATCATGGACTTCGGTTCTCTTTGTTGAAGATTTGAAACTACTGTACTATTTCTTTAATGAGTCTAAGATAATGTAAGTATTCTAATTCTTTTGTTTGTTTGTTTGTTTGTTTTTTAAGTGGCCTCCCTAACAAGACATGTGACCATCTGACACTCCACAAAATATTTACAACATTATTAATTATATTCCCTGAACTATCTTCCATATCCCTGTGGCAATAGTGTAGTTATCTATTTATTCTGTTTCTTCTTGAATCAGTTTTTGTAAGTTATACTTTCTGGCCTTTGTTTTATCTAATTTTTTTAACTTGTTGGCATTGAATTGTTTGCTGTATTTCAATGTCTGCAGCATTTATAGTTATATACCATTTTATTCATAATATCATTTGTGTCACTGCTTTTTTTTATCAATTTTATCAGCAATTTGTCAGTTTTATTAACCATTTTGATTTTTTTCATTCTCTCTATTAGATGTTCACATTATATTTCCATTCTTATCTTTATTATTTTCTTCCTTCTATTCTCTTTTTTTTTTGAGGGCAGTGTCACTGGCCCTCATATGTGGGACTGAACCAGGGCCACTGGCTTCCCAAGCCAGCGCTTAACCACCGCGCCACTTGGCCGTCCCAATTCTCTTTGGGTTTATTTTGCTCTTTTTTCCCCCACCTTCTTAAGATGAATGTTTAACTTAATAATTGTTAGTCTGCTTTCTTTCTTTTGATAAGCATTTAAGGTTATAAATTTTCCTCTAAGTAATTCTTTATCTGTGTACCACAAGTTTTGATATATAATATTTATGCTATGTTTTATTTTTCGAATTATGATTTTTTTTTACTCATGAATTATTTAAAAGTGTATTTGTTAATTTTCATCTTTTTAATTGTGACTTAAACATCTTGTTTTAGGTGTGTCTCTAGTACATCCCATGTAGTTATCTTAAAAAAAAAAAATCCAGTCTGGCAGTTTCTGATTTTTAGCTGTATCTTTTAGTCCACTTACATTTTTTTGTTGTTGTTGTTTTTATTTTTTCTTTTCTTGCACTTACATTTTTTATAGTTACTATAGTTATTATTATAATTAGGATTTTGTTTCTGTCATTTAGTGCTTTTTGTCTTCTGTTTATTTTTTGTTTATTGCCTTTATTGCCTTTTTTTTTTTTTTTTTTATACAGAGGGCAGTGTCACTGACCCTCATATGTAGGATCTGAACCCTGGCCGCTGGTGTCCTAAGCCAGCTCTTAACCACCGCACCACTCGGCCGGACTGCCTTTATTGCCTTTTATTGGGTTTTGTTTTTTCCTTCTAGTTTTTACCTCTAGTCTTTGAAGTTTATATAAAGTTAGCTCTTGCTGTACAACAGTTCCTCCTCTCCCAAAACAAACAACAACGACAAAACACAGTGGCTTAAAACAATAACCATTTGTTTGGCTCACAATTCCTGAGCCATCTGAACCATGCTTCCATTCTAGGTCAGTTCAGTGGATCTCTGAATCTGTGGCCATTTGGCAGGTTGGTTAGTAGTTAGGTGGTCTAGGATGACCTCACTCATTTCTGATGGTTGATAGGCTGTTGACCAGACCAATAGGAGTCACTATTGACTGGCCTACATCTCTCTTGTGTAGCTTAGACTTCTTTCTGTGGCAGCTTGAAGTTCTAAGAGCTCTAGTGAGTGAGTGCTAACACACTAACACTTTTCATTACTTTGCTTTCTTCTCATTTGCTAAAGTCAGAAGCAAATCACATAGCCAAACCCAGATTTAAGGAACAGAGAAATAGACTTCATTTCTTTTGGGGATGGGGAGAATTTGTCGTCATTTTACCATCTACCACAAGTATGTACTACCTATTCTTTTGTTTTTAGAAATTTTAAGATGCATTCCTAATTTCTCATAGTCTAAAGTGGATCATGATCTGGCCATGACAGAATAGCTAGTAATACAACTGCCCCTTCCCTATATATACCACGAATCACTAGGAAAGTAGACAAAACAAGCTATTTTCCACATTGATCAATAGGTGGCAAAGGGTTATAATCCCTTAAAAAACAGAAACAAACAAATTTTGTGATCATCCTGGCTTTAAGTTTAGAGGTACTTCTGGACCATGACCTAGGGAGGGAGTACCCAATCAGAGTGCCGTGGGTTTGTTGAGTTGAGGAGACAGATGTTAGAATTTGGAGAAGCTGAGGCAGTTGAAATTCATGTAGCAGAGTACCAGAGAAGAGATAGCTACATAGAGAAAGATTTCTAGAAATCTGCACTGGGTTTTTTGTGTGTTTTTTTTGTTTTTTTTTCTTTCACTGAATACCAATGTGTACATTCATAGGGTAAAACTCTTTGAAGCTGGGCAAAGAACTACTGAGGGGCAATAAGATAAAAATTCAATGAGCCAGAAAAGCAAGGACTTTTAAATACCTGGGGCATTCAATAGAGATTCCAGAATGGTCAAGCCTTAGTAGTAGGACTAAATTAATCCTAAAAAAATGGCTACTCTAAACCCACTCTAATAATGCTTTAAAACAAATCTTGAAACAATCAAGGAAACCTCAAATAATTTAACAGACAGCTAAAACAAAATTCAACACTCTTTAAAAGAATGCTGGGGCCAACTGAGTAGCGCGTTGGTTAGGAGCTCGTTTGGGACACCAGCTCTGAGCAGAGGGGCCCCGGTTTGGATCCCGCATATGAGGGCCAGTGACACTGCCCTCTGCAGCTAAGATGGTGAACAACAGCTCCACCTGGTTGCCTCTATAGCTAAGATGGCCACGATAGTGTAGGCTGCAGCCCCTGCTGCAGTGGGCTGCCATAGGCTACAGTGAGTGGCCAGCAGCCAGCATGAACTGCCAAGAGTGGCCGTGAGTGGCCGTTCAGAAGCCGGCAAG
The DNA here is from genome assembly GCA_033961575.1 of Aselliscus stoliczkanus. NCBI lineage: Eukaryota > Metazoa > Chordata > Mammalia > Chiroptera > Hipposideridae > Aselliscus > Aselliscus stoliczkanus. The sequence continues at coordinate 79,756,759 of CM066739.1, read as the reverse complement.
TGACTGTCTCACCCAGGAAGAGCACAATGATAATACCAACATGGACCAGTGAAGCAACGTCCTCCACAACTAGACTGAAGAACAAAAAAGGACCGCAACTTGTCTATTACCCTTCCCCGATTCCCCAGCGTGGTTACCCTCCTTCAATTCCCCAATAAAATATTAAAAAAAAAAATTAGTAGTATGCAAAGTAGAAGGAAAATATGACTCATAACCAGGAGAAAAAAATAGTCAATAGAAACAGATCCAGAAATGATACAGATGATGGGATTAGTAGCAGAAAATTTTAAAGTTATTTTAAATTAAATTTAAAGTTAATTTCAAGAATTTAAAGGAAAATAATATGAAGAGATAAATGAAAAATTTTTAGTGACTTAGAATCTTTAACCTCCCCTCCAACAAAAGAACTTAGAACATTTCAACTCCAGTAACTCCCTTACAATTTTATATGTTAATACTGTCATATATTTTAATTTTATCTTGTCTTTCTTAATTTCATAAGGCATTGTTATTATTATAATAGTTTTATGTGGCCAGTGTTTGTTTGGATTTACCTATGTGCATATCATCATTTTGTTCTTAGTTATTTTTTCATCTTAGATGATCCATCTGTTCTGATCACTTTGTTTCTGTCTGAAGTACACATTCTAGAATTTCCTTTCATGAAGATCTGGGGTGGCAAACTCTCTGTGTTTAAAAATTTTCTTTATTTAGGCTTCATTTTTTTTTTTTTAACCTGAGCCATCCTGCCATCTGTTGGCAGCTCAGCAGGCAGCTCAGCTCAGGCTGGGCATCGAGCTACTGTTGCTCAGAGCTCAGCTTGCTCTCTTGAGCAAGCACTTAACCAGCTGAGCCACTTAGCTGGCCCCAAGGCTTCATTTTTAAAAGACATTTTCACTGGTCACAGAATTTCAGGTTCACAGTTACTGATTTCAGCATTATGAACAACTTTTAAAATATTACTTCACTAACTTCCAGCTTCAGTTTTTGCTGTTGATAAAGTCATTTGTCATTCTAATTATGACGCATGTGAGTGTAATCTCTTTTTTTAATGGTTGCTTCAAATGTCTTATTTATTTATTTATTTATTTATTTATTTATTTATTTATTTATTTTGCTTTTGTTTTGTAATTTCCCTGTTGTAGGTCTCCGGGTATAACTTTCTTTTTAATTATTTTGCTTGTGGTTTGTTGGATTTCTTTTATCTGTGATTTGAATTCTTTCTCTAGTTCTAAAACATTGTTAGCCATTATTTCTTCAATCATTGCGTTTGCCCATTTTCTTTCCTTATTCTGAAACTTTGAATAGTGATTTGTTAGATTCTTGCACTATATCCTCCATTATCTTTTTCATATTTGTCATCTTTTTCTATTCTGATAATTTTTTCAGATCTATCTCCTAATTCACTATTTCTGTCTGGAGACTTGTCTATTTCATAATGTTTGCATAATCAAATTCTTTTTATTTTCTAATTAATTTTGTTTTGGTCTTAGTTATTCCCATTCTTCTATTTACCTTCAGGGATTTTGTTGTTGCTTTTTACATAATTTTTTTCTCTCTCAAGAAATATAATATTGGGCTGAGTAGCTCAGTTGGTTAAGAGTGTGAGCTTTGAGCAACAGGGTCACTGTTTTGATTCCCATATAGACCAGTGAGCTGTACCCACCCTGAGCTGCCTACAAGTGGCAGGATGGCTCAGCTGGTGAAAGCAGGTTCTCCTAACAACAAGGTTGCCAATCCAAGTCCCACATGGGATGATGGCCTATGCCCACCCACAACTAAGATTGAATATGGGCACCTTGAGGCTGGGCGGCTGTGAGCTGCCGATGGGCGGCCGGATGGCAACTGGACTTGGAGCTGAGCTAGCTGCGCCCTCTACAACTAAGATTTCAGGACAACAGCTTGGCTGTTCCCCTTCCCCGATTCCCCAACACAGTTCCCATTCTCCAATTCCCCAATAAAATCTTTAAAAAAGAAAAAAAGAAATATACTATTTAAAACTGTACATTTTCCTCCAAACATTGCTTTCACTTTATCACAAAAGTTTATGTAGGTTAACGTTTTCTTTATTATTTTAAAAATATGTAACTAATAATAATTACTAATATTTTCCATATACTTTTATAGCCTACAAAGCAATCTTTTTTCACATTTTCTCTTTCTTTTTGTCCAAGTTCTAATTTGTGGACACTTGTTTATTTTATAGGTGATTAGGGACTATTTATAAGAATACACTTATGTCATTAATATTTAATTGTAAACAGAAAATACAGCCCATAAAGTGTTTTCCTTTATTGTCTTTAATGAGGTTTTTCTCTATAACCTAGGATGCCCAATTTCTATACATGAACATGTGTAACCATTTTTTGTAGAATATAAAATCTGGAATTGTGTTCTGCATTATGAATTATGTTGTTTATTTCCTCCATGCCTTTGTATAGTATCTGTTTAATCTGTTATTGATATTAGAGAATTAAAATCTTCCTCTGTAAATGTATTATCATTTTCTTGTTATAAGCTTATCAATCTACATTATATATTTAGCTGCCATGTTAGTTCATATCTATTCCTCATTCTATTTTTATTATTACCTTTATTATATACAATAACTCCACCTGACTTAAGTGCTTTTTTGCCCTAAGTTTTACTTTATCTAACATTAATATTGCTATCACTGCTTTTCTTTTTTACCAGTTTAGCTTATCTTTGACCATTCTCTGATGCTTAGCCTTTCTAGGACTTTGGCTTTTAAGTATATTAAGTACATTAATAATATATTATATTATTGATTTTTAAATAATTTATACTTTTTTTGACTTCTAATAGCAAAATTTAGACTGTTTAGAATAATTTTAATTGTTACACTTGAGTTTTTCTTACTATTTTATGCTTCGGTGATACTGAATAAAGGAACCCTCATTTAAAATGGAGTCTGGGGGGCCAGTCGAGTGGTTCAGTTGGTCAAAGAGTGTGAGCTCTCAGCAACAGGTTTCTGGTTCGATACCCATGTGGGCCAGTGAGCTGTGCCCAAGCTGAGCTGTCGCTGGGCTGCCAACAGAGAGCAGGAAGGCTCAGCTGGTGAGAGCAAGTGCTCCTAACAACAAGGTTGCTGGATCTACTCCCACATGGGATGGTGGGCTACGCCAACCAGCAACTAAGACTGAACACAGCACCTTGAGCTGAGTGGCCGTAAGCTGCCCACGGGCTGCCGGATGGCAACTGGACTTAGAGCTGAGCTAGCTGCGCCCTCCACAACTAAGACTGAAGGACAACAACTTGGCTGTTCTCCTTCCCCAATTCCTCAATAAAATCTTTAAAAAATAAATAAATAAAATAAAATAAAATAAAATGGAGTCAGGAGGCTAGAAGGAGGAGCTCTCATGCACTACTACTCAATGTCAATAACACACCCCAACTGGAAGAGACCACCTTGCATTCCCAATAAAAGTTGTCTCTATTTTACTACCCCAGCAGGAGGAAAGAAAACTTTCCCCTTGTCCAGCAACGAGCCCAGCCCATGGGAACCACTGCAACTTAGCCATGAGAAGCCATCACTACCCTGAACTGTTTCCTCCAATGGACTTTCATTCAAAGCAACCCCTTTTAATAACTTCGTTCCTTTTTCTCTATAAAGTAACGTTCCTCTTCTTTGTTTCTTGGACTTGCCTATAGTATTTTGCTATGGCATGATTCTCCCAAATTGCAATTCCTTGCTATCCCTGAATAAACCCAATTTTGCTGGTGAGAATAACTGGCTGTTTTGTTTTTAAGATGAACACTTCCTAACTTTTATTTTTCTTTCTTTAGTTCTGCCTTTTTTTATGGATTTTACTTTGTTTCCTTATATCTTTTAAATCAATTTTGGAGGGAAACTGAGCAGCTTAAACAACAAATATTTGTTATTTCACACCATTTCTGAAAGTCAGGAATCTGGGAGTGATTTAGCTGGGCAGTTCTTGCATTGGGTATGTTTTAAGGTTGGAGTATACATGTCACCTGGTGTTTCGGTATTCTGAAGACTTGACAAGGACTGTAAAGTTTGCTTCCAAACTCACTCACATGGCTATTGTCCAAAGGTCTTAAGTTCTTTGGTGCCTGTTAGCTAGAGGTCTCATTCCTTACCACATGGATTTATCTACAGGACTGTTCATGACAGGTCATAGCAGCTGGCTTCCCCCAGAGCAAATGATCCAAGAGAGAGGAAGGGGGCAAGATAGAAACCACAATACCTTTTATAACCTGATCTCCCAAATGACATACTATCACTTTTGCTGCATTTTATAGATCACACATCCCATGTCTAGTACAATATGGGGAAAGGACAACACAAGAATGTAAATATCAGGAAGCAGGGCTATCGGGAGCTTTCTTGGAGGCTGGCTACCTCAAACACCCTGTTTTTAATTCTTCTGGTGAATATCTTAAGTCCAAAAACATCCTTAACTCTATATTTACCTATTTCTAATAAAGAATAACTTTGGATATCAAATTATAAGATAAGCAGTTTAGTACATTTGGCTTCTTTACCTTACAATTTGCTCATACTTTCTCATTCTTTATTAACTTACTACGAGGTGTTATAATTCTTAAAATCAATCTCCCTTCCATATCATTTTCTAGTATTATATCAATGTAGTTATTCAACTGTAGTTACTACCACTGTATCAGTCAAGTTTCCACCAGAGAAAGAGAATCAGTAGGAGATATATATTAATAAATTCCTTGCTAGGAATTGGCTTTTACAATTGTGGGCTGGCTAGAAAAGTTCAAAGTCCATAGGGTAGGCCATCAGGAACTCTTTTGTGAGCTGAAGCTTCTGTCCACAGATGGAATTTTTTCTTCTTGTTCTTAAAAGCTTTCAACTGATTGAATCATGCTCACCCAGATTATCTAGGATAATCTTTACTTAAAGTGAACTGATTATGAACCTTAGTCACGTCTACAAAATACCTTCAAAGCAATAACCTGATTTAGTGTTTGATTGAGTAACTGTGCGTGATAGCCTAGTCAAGTTGACACATAACACACCACTTTCCTTCAAAATCACTTTTCTTTAAATAATAGCTTACAGAGCCTTGGTGCTCTTAAAGATACCGAATATACCAGACATATGCCGCCTAGATTTTATTAACACTTTGTCCCCTAGTCCATTTATTTACAAAAACTTATATTTGAAATAAATGTCTTTCTTTTTTCTGATTCCTTTGGTTTTGTGTTAATGGCAAAATGTAAAGGTGCTCAATCTGTATATTACCCACTTTTTTTTCAGGTGGGAAGGCTTAGAATTATTTCATTTTTACCAATAATTTAATTTATTTTTCCAAAGCTATGGTCTTGGATTCTGCTAGCTAATTTTGATTTCTTCTCTGAACTTTCTTTGTGTCCAATCTCAATTCTTTTCTCAGGTGAAAAAATATTTTATACCTTTGTTGATCACATCTGTGCCCATTTTTCTGTATTCTTTGAGTCTTCTATTATTCAAAGGTTGATCCTACCTTTTCTCTTTCTTGTTCTTTTAAAATCTACTTATATGTTTTATTTCCTAATATATTTCTCTAAATTATTTTTTATTTCACTGATTCCACTTTGTCCTGCTGAGTCCATTTTGCTTTTCATTGTTTTGCACAATTATCTTACTTGCTAATGTGATAATCCTGACCAGGTGTTGCTTAGTATATATATGCAAGAATTCTCTAGACCAGATGTTTCCTTGCATCTTCAGGAATTAATTTTCAGCTCCTCTCTAACATTTTTTTATGCTTCGTATGGTTTACCCATTTCAGTGGTTGGGTTAACTGTAAACTAATATTATTGTATTGTTATTTTTCTAGACCCTGTATTACTTTTATGTGTATGTCTACTGCCTTGTGTTTAATTTCTTTTTTCTTTTTTTTGATTGTTTTAATATTGTTTATTATCACAGTAATAAATGCAGACTTAAGTAGTCCACAATATACAACCAATCCACCAAAATTCCACGCCTTACAATTAACAGCTTAAGGAGTTTTACTACAGGTTTTCACGAGTCCTGATTCAAACCTCTAATCTTTTCACAATAAAGTAGATTGGCTTATAAAATAAAATACATAACTACTCATTTGTTATATGTGTCTTATAACCATGTGTCCATTATGACATATGAGATGACCGTCTCTAAAAACTGTGAAATATCAATGTTTTCTTCCAAGAAGGGAAAACAAGTTCCATTTTTTTAAACTAAAAAGTATGTAGTCTTGGAAGGACTTCACATAAATGGCCATATGTGTAACCTGTATAAAATTAAGCTGTTTTAAATTTACAGACTACAGGCAAACAAACCCAAATGGCTGTTCTTCTCTGTACCATTTCAGCTAAAATTTCAGAATTAATGACAGTTTTAAATGTTGCCATTACCAATTCTGTCTACTGTAGCAAGATACCTCAAATTACAACAAAATCTTAGGAAATAAGACTGAATAACATCTGTTACGGAAATACCCTACTCTTTATAAACTCTCACCTATGCACGCCCCTTCAAAATCATAAGCAGCCCTCTCTCTGACAGATAAATAACATAAGAATTGTGAAAACTCAATTTATGTAGCGTATCTCTTGGTCCACTGGCCATTCTGTCACAATCTGCTCTGTTGGTGATATACTGAGTGGCAATACTTCCCACCAAAGGGTCATCAGAATTACGGTCTGTAAGAAGTGAGCAGATAAAAGAACTTTAGAAATAAATAGTTAGTGCTGGACCCCAATTATCTTTCAATGTGTCCAAGCAAACAACTCTTTGACTTAATATTATAGTGATTGATTCTTGTCCAAAATGTAACCTTAGGAAGCTTGAAGGGATATTCTTATCCAAAAGTGATATCAAGGAAGAACACACCACCCTCTTACACAGATCCTGGGGGCTCTAGCATGGTTAATCTCCGCTCATGGATGTTATCACCTTTGGGAACAACACTGCAGTTAGGTGGAGGGTTTAAAGTGGTATCTGCCGGTTCCTTCTGTATCCTCTTGGTGCTGGTGGAGAAGAGTTTGGAGATTCTGCTCATGCTGACTTTACTCTCCTTCTTGGGGGTGTTTGTTTTTTTCGCAGTTTGCTGATTAGAAGTCGAAGATGAAAAGAAGCTGGTGTTGGCCCTCTATTTGTCACCCGACACAGAGAACCACCCTCCACCCTGCAAACAGTCCTTTTCTTTGTGTCTGGCTCCTCCAAGCTGCTGAGGCTGCGGCTGGGCCAGGCCACTCACGTCTCTCTCTTGCTGGAAGAGCTTGAGTTTAATTTCTTGAGCCTCGCTTTTGATTTTGAATTTTTTCTTTGATTTATTTTTTAGAAATTTGGAGAGTGTGGGCAGTCTGGAGTCTCAGGCACAGTTACTCTTTGCCATCTTCTAGGAAGGACTGAGGTGTGTGCTTTTAATTGATTTTGTCTGTTTACTTTAGTTTTGTTTTTGTTTTTTTAAAAATATTATAGTATGGTAGACTGGTTAACAGGTCAAGAATCAAAAGAATTCTATTTCGGTCTCAGCTCTCTCCTGAATACCCTATGTAACTTTGGCTAGATCCTTCATTTTTTTTCTTTTTTTTTTAAAGATTTTATTGGGGAATTGGGGGAGGGGAACAGCATTGGGGAATCGGGGAAGGGGAACAGACAAGTTGCTGTCCTTTTGTTCTTCAGTCTAGTTGTGGAGGACGTTGCTTCACTGGCCCATGTTGTTATTATCATTGCGCTCTTCCCGGATGAGGCAGATCCATCACCGGCCTCTGGACGGCCGCTCACAGCAGCTCTTGGCAGCTCACACCGGCTGCCAGCTGCTCCCGCTGGCTGCCGGCCACTCACTGTAGCCTATGGCAGCCCACTGCAGCAGGGGCTGCAGCTATGCCGTCCTGGGGGAATCACAGCAGCCCAGCTCCAGGTGGAGCTGTTGTTCAACATCTTAGCTTAGAGGGCAGTGTCATTGGCCCTTATATGTGGGATCTGGACCAGGGCCGCTGGTGTCGCAAGCCAGCTCTTAACCAACGCGCCACTCGGCCGGCCAGATCCTTCATTTTTATGGGCTTTAATTTCCCCATCTACAGAATGTGGGAAAAACCAACAAACAAACCTGCTCTTACCTTTTAGGAATGTCAGGATAAATGTGAAGGTTTATGAGAGAGCCAAGAAAATTCATGCCTTTTAACAAAAAACAGGCTGAGAATAGGGGATTAAAAGTGGGACAAGAGGAGCTGGAAGCTGGAAACTTCTAGTGATGGAACTCACGTTCATTCTGTGCTTGTTTATCCCGTGTCTGCATGACAGGCACTCTGTTACTTATTTTATATAAATCGTTTCAGGTAATCTTCACAACCACTTTGTGAGCTTGGTTTAATTTTTTCCTATTTTGCTGTAAGGAAACCTTCAAATAATCCTAGCTCCGTACCTTTTGAATTGTGTGGCTTGACTATGGTCACTCAACTCAGAAGGAACCAAGTTAGGATCAGCACTCAAATCTTCACATGTTGCTCTGCTGTATAGAAGGAACAGCAGCAAAATTGTGGCATTAAGTAGGAAACGGAGTGCAGACACTGGAATTGCTTTTTTGTGTCCCCCAACACATACACACCGCCTTTCTCTTAAATTACAAACTATTTCAGGAAAACAGGCAAGTATAGTGACAATTTAAAACAATGTATCCATCAACCAGTTTGTCAAATCTTAATATTTGACCATGTTTGCTTCAGGCATTTTTCTTTTCTTTTTTTTAGATTTTTATTGGGGAGGGAACAGTGTTGGGGAATTGGGGAAAGGGAACATTATTTTTTTCCAGGACCCATCATCTCCAAGTCAAGTTGTTGTCCTTCAATCTTAGTTGTGGAGGCGTAAATTCAGCTCTAAGCCCAGTAGCTGCTTTCAATCTAGTTGCCAGGGTGGGTGTGGGAGTTGGATAGGGTGTAGCCCACCATCCCATACAAATCGGCAACCTTGCTGCTAGGAGCACGCGCTCTCACCAGCTCAGCAACAGCTCATATCGGGCGCAGCTCACTGGCCCATGTGGGAATCGAACCCACAACCCTGTTGCTCAGAGCTCGCACTCAACCAACTGAGCCACTCGGCTAGCCCAGATTTTTTTTTTAAGAAATTAAACATTACTATGCATACACAGTTGAACCCACTTTGTACCCCCTTTCTCCCCAGTAGTGCTCGTTATATTGGTATATATGATTTTCATGCGTACCTTTATACATTTACTATATACTATAATATATGCTAGTGTTTTACCGGTTTCTAAACTTTATTCAAATGGTGTCACACTATAAATAATATTCTGCAGATTGCTTTTTCCATTCAAGATTATTTTTTATATTTATCCATATTGGTATATGTAACTCTAGTTCATTCATTTTAACTATTGAATAATTTTTGTTGAATGAATTTACCTTAATTTATATTTGTTTAGTTATATATGATGAACATTTTTTTTTTTTTGAGGGCAGTGTCACTGGCCTTCATATGTGGGACCCGAACCGGGGCTGCTGGCATCCCAAGCCACCACTTAACCACTGTGCCACTCAGCCAGCCCTGATGAACATTTTGATTGTTGCAAATTTCAGTGTTACATCAATGCTGCAATAAATATTCTTATATATTTCTCATTGTACATACATAAAAGAGCTTTCTAGGAGTAGAGTTGTTGGGCCATATGCTATATGCATCTTTAACTTTATTTGTTAATATTGCCAAATCACTCTCCAAAGTTGTCATACCAATTTACCTTCTACTAGCAGTATATTAGTTTCTAGTTCTTCACAACCTCATCAATACTTGCTTTTGTAGACTTTAAAATGTTTTTTAGGCTGGTGAATATGAACGAAATCTGTTGTTTTAATTTGCATTTCTCATATTAGTAAGGGAAGTTGAGTTTCTTTTCTTGTGTTTATTGGCCATTTGAGCTCTATTTTTTTTTTTTTTTTGAGGGCAGTGTCACTGGCCTTCATATGTGGGACCTGAACCAGGGCTGCTGGTTTCCCAAGCCAGCGCTTAACCACCGCGTCACTTGGCTAGCCCTAGTAAATGTATTATTATTTTTTTTTTTAGCTGAGCCATCCTGCCACCTGTTGGCAGCTCAACGACAACTCAGCTTGGGCTGGCATCGAACTGCCATTGCTCAGAACTCAGCTCGTACTCTTGAGCGAGCTCTTAATGAACTGAGTCACTCAGCCGACCGTCATTTGATCTCTTTTATGAATTGCTTGTTCGTGTCTTTTGCCCATTTTTTATTAAGTTGTTTTTCATTTTCTTCTTGTGTTGTAGGGATTCTTTGTATATTCTAAATATTAACTCTTTGTCAGTTATATTTATTGGAGTTATATTCTCTTAGCCTGTGGCTTATTTCTCACTTTACTGATGGTGTCTTGTTTTATAGAAGTTTATGTTATAATACTGTCAAAATAATTGGTCTTTTTTTGTTTTTTTGTTTTTGATTTTTTTTGAGGGCAGTGTCACTGGCCCTCATATGTGGGATCCGAACTGGGGCCACTGGCTTCCCAAGCCAGCGCTTAACCACCGCGCCACTCGGCCGGCCCTAATTGGTCTTTTTTTCTTAAGATTATGTCCAATGTCATAAAAAAAAATTCTCCAATATTCTTTTCTAAAAATGTTAAAATTTTGCTTTTTGCATTTAACTGTTTGGTCTATCTGGATTTTTCTTTTTGTATATGATATAAAATAAAGATCTATTATAATTTTTCAATGATGAATTATTGATTATTCTAATACCATTTTTCAATATTCTTTTTTTTTTGCAGCAGAATTTATAATTCTGCCTTGATCATATTTGTATATATCTGTGCATAGCTCTGTATTCTGGTTTACTGGCAGCCTTGACAGTCCTGTACTATTAGCATGGTGTTCAATATTATGTCTTTATTATAATTTTTTATCCCCATAATTTATTTATTTTATAACTGGAAGTTTGTACCTTTTGATCGCTTTAACCCATTTCATCCACCCCCACCCCCCGCCTCTGGCAACCATGATATCTGGGAGAATAAGGCCCTCTACCTTTGTTTTTTATAATTGTCCTGACAATTTTTGGCTCTTCAATCTTTCATGTGAAGTGTAGGTTCTACAAAACAAGTCTATTGGGGGCCAGCCGAGTGGCTCAGTTGGTTAAGAGTGCAAACCCTGACAGGGTCGAGGCACGGGTTCAATTCCCACATGGGTCAGTGAGCGGAGCCCGAGCTGAGCTGCCTCTGAGCTGCCAACAGGTGGCAGGATGGCTCAGCTGGTGAGAGCACGTGTTCCTAACAACAAGGTTGCCGGATCTACTCCCACATGGGATGGTGGGCTATGCCCACCAGCAACTAAGACTGAACATGGCACCTTGAGCTGAGCGCTGCCAGCTGCCCACAGGCTGCCAGATGGTGACTGGACTTGGAGTTGAGCTAGCTGCGACCTCCACAACTAAGACTGAAGGACAACGACTTGGCTGTTCCCCTTCCCCAATTCCCCAATAAAATCTTTTAAAGAAACAAACAAACAAAAAAAAAAAAACAAGTCTATTGGAATTTTGTTTGGAATTTCATTGAATTTTTAGACTAATTTGGGCCTAACTTTCTTTTTAAATTTTAATACTGAGGCTTACTATCAATGAATATAGTATTTTTTAATTTAGTTTTATTTTATCTCTTATAATAAAGTTTTAGAGTTTTCTCTGTAAAGGTATTTGAAGTTTTCTTCTGTAGGGATTTTTTCCCCTAGCTGATTATAGAAACAAGTACAACAGCATAAAAGTTGGAAATGAATACTCAAAAAAGGCTCTGAAGAATACAGGAGTAAAAGTTTGCCAGAGCCAGCCAGTTTGGTTTTGTTTTTTAACTTTATTGGGAACAGTGTGTTTTTTCCAGGACCCATCAGCTCCAAGTCAAGTCGTTGTCTTTCATTCTAATTGTGGAGGGCGCAGCTCACTGGCTCGTGTGGGAATCAAACTGTCAACCCTGGTGCTATGAGCCTGCGCTCTAACCACCTGAGCCAACCAGCCACCCCAAAGCCATCCAGTTTTGTATTGATTTATATGTGTCCACAGTAACTAAACTGGGACTACATTTCCCGTAATTTCTGTCCCTGTGCTTCTTGGTTAGAATTGTCCACAAGAGAAATTTGCATGAGATTTTGAAGGTAGAATTGAAGTAGTAGCCAATTTTGTGCTCTGAAGGCTAGTATAGGGCAGCCGTAGCTCACGTGTTTCTAGTTATCTAATGGCTCCTTTTGTTGGTTTGGAGCAGAAGCCATCTTCCACTGGATCTCTTCCTTCAGGTTCTCCAAATCCTGGGCCATGCGCATGTCTGGACTCAGCTCTGTGCTGAGGATCACCAGCTTCTTCTGCAGATATCCTGCAGCATTTAGAGTAGTAGGAGTAATAAAGAGACACACACAGTTCCAGTTTGTCCTCAAGGGTGCCTCTTTGTCCTTTATCTCTCTATCTTTCTAACTGCTGGCCTGGCTGACTTCAGGCCCAGCATCACATGCAGAAGCAACAGACTTAAATAGACTGTTTAAATATCTCCCATGATTGTAAAAGACCTAATCCCTATAATAAATCCGTATTCTGTATCACTCGTAGTGGCCTGCTTCCCTGATCAAATCCTAACTGATATAATTCCTATTTCCCCTAAAGATCCCAGAGGAAACACTGGAAAAATAGAATGATTACTTGCATATGGCCTTAGAGGGAATGAGAGGATATCTCAGAGAATTCAGGGACAAAACATAGTTCTTTTAATAAAATGCATAAATATTGATGCTGTGGAAACTACAATGCTTGGTGTCAATGGAAAGTAGTCAGATTTACTTTCACAGTGACACACAGGTCCAAAACCAATAAGCAGGAGGCAAATTTGGGAAAACAGTTTATTTGGTAATTAACTTTGTTTCTTATTGTTGGTGATTTATTGTAGAAGCCCCTTAATATAATGCTTGACACAGTATGCATTCAATGAATGTTTGTGGAATGAATCAAAACTAGACTGGCCTATTCTTGAGAAGATTGTGAGACTTACCTTTGCTGAAATACCATTAATTGGACAAAACAGAAATATTATTGCCCTGTCTTTGAGAGAAAAAATGGATACTTAAAGAAATAGTACAAGATTGTCTATTTTTATGGGGAAATATGGACTGGATGATAGAATTTCTGAACTTTGCTACAGGAAATGTTTAGTGTAGCCCTCTCATTTTTAAAATGAGTTCAAGAGAAGTTAATTGACGTTTAACAAGGTCAGGGCAAAGTGTTTCAGAATCGTGTTCATAGGAATCTCAGTACATTGCTCTATTTATTAAACCACAATCTCTTCAGTTGGGTGAATTTATTACTGGTTACTGAAAAGTTAAACCCAAGTACTGATAAGATCAATTTCAACTTGGGGAGAGATCTCCACAGGGCCAGGCCTTACCTCATTCAATATATTCTTTAATAATGTGGATAAAGAGTATGAGAAATACCTATGAAATTGTCAGGTGACATAAACTGTAGTAGCTATAACCTACTATATTGACCTACAGAGTTAAGATTACAAATTCTAATTAATAGGTTAAATGTTGGGCTAAACAACAAAAATTTATGGGAGTAATTGGAGAGCATATACATTAAAACGTATATATAGGGGCCGGCCGAGTGGCTCAGTTGGTTAAGAGCTCGCTCAAGAGTGCGAGCTGAGCTCTGAGCAACGGCAGTTCGATGCCAGCCCGAGCTGAGCTGCCGTTGAGCTGCCAACAGGTGGCAGGATGGCTCAGCTAATAAACAAACAAACAAACAAACAAAACATATATATATATATATATATATATATATATATATATATATATATGAAGGGGAAAACTTTGTTTGATAGCAGTTCATGAGAAAAAGTCCTGGAATTTTATAGGAACCAATGAGTGATGCAAAGGAACTTAAAAAAAATGTCTATACAGTTTTTGGATGCAAGATGATGGGTTGAGGGTATAGATATGGGTACAATTTGAAGAAAGACTTGAAACAAAGATTTAAGCTGTGGGGTCTAAATCTTTCCCTAGAAATCAAGAGAAGCTCGTGCATAGCCTGGTTATCCCTGCTCAACTGGACCTTGCTTACTCCCCATTATTCCACCTCCTTATCATATACCTGTATCACTCTGCTCTCGTGTGTATAAAGTTTCTATAGACCACCTTGCCTCTCTGCTCACCTTAATTCATCTTTTCATTGAACCCAACTCCAGTCCCACCTATTTTACAAACCCGTTCCCCTGTAAAATTCTTTAGCATTTATTTAGCTGAATCCTATACTATCTTTTAGTTTGTTACTTTTATTTAATGATCATTATGTTGGTGATACTGGTGGCAATGGTGATAAATGACACTGGCAATATATAAGAATTATCTGAGTATAATAAACTGTGTGTAGAGGTGATTCATTTCTAAGAACATATAAATGCTAACTGTAAAAGCTAAAGAATGAAGTCATTTGGAAAAACCAGTATTCTATTGTTGCTTGGAAATTTGGCTTTATTTAAATTTTAAAAACTGTAAAATTATCTTAGAGTAAAAGGGGCAACATCTGAGTCCCCAGGGTATTAAGTGACTTTGCCCAAGGTCACTAAATGAGAGTGAAATTTGATTCCCAGTGTGCTGGGTCCTACACTGTGTCTACCAGATAAGGTTCTTAGGAATTTAAGTTGTAAGAAACAGAAACCAACTATGGCTGATTTAAGCAGAAATGGAGTTTTATTTGGTCAACACACCTACTTCATGTATATTTATTGAGTGCTTATTATGTGCTAGGCACTCTTCTAGGCCCTAGGGATGTAGCAGACAACAAAGTCCCTAATCTCAAGGAACTTACATCGTAGCAGGGGAGACAGACAATAAACAAATGCATGGAGACATTGTGTTTCAGGTGCTAAAGAAAAATAAAGAGAATGATTCAGATATTAGAGAAGAAAAAAATACAAAAGGGAACTGGCAAAGGAGAGGAGTGCTATTTTAGATAGGTGGTCAAGGCAACCTATTTGAAAAAGTAACATTGAAGTAGAGACCTGATTGGAGTGAGGAAGCAAGTAATGTGGGGACCATGGAGAAGCGCATTCCTGGCAGAGGGAACAGCAAGGCTAAAGTTACAGCAACAGGAGTGTGCTCCGCATTATGAAAAAGATGCGTGGAGGCTAGTGTGGCCAGAGTAGAGCAGCAAGTGAGGAAGTGATACGAGACAAGGTTAGAAAGGTAGCAAGCAGGGGGCAATCATAGAGACCTCAAGAGGTAGTTTGGAATTCATTTTGAATGAGATGAAGACCTGTGGGCAGGTTTTGAGCAGAGGAGTGACTGGATCTGACTTAGATTTTTTTTAAATCACTGAGTACTGTCAGGAGAGAGGACTGTATGGGAACAAAGGTGAAAGCAGGGAGACCGGGTAAGAGGGTATTGCAGTCATCCAGTGAGGGATAATGGCGGCTTGGGCCTAGGAGAGCCAGTGAAGAAATAGGCCATTTCCAGATTTCCAAATGGATTGGGTATAGTGTTACAAAGAAGACATAAAGTGTTGCCGAAGTTTGGGCCTGAGCAACCAGAAGTAGGAGTTGGGTAGTTCATAAAATTTCCTGGAGACTGAAGCTCCAAAAAGGGGCATAAATAAAGAGGAGTGAGGAAGCCAGAACCACTGCCAAAATCTTACCACCAAGCCAGTCTGATGCAGCCTCTGCCGCTGTCAGCACTGGACACTGCATGCCACCCCTCGTGTGGAAACTGGATATTGCCGTTGCTAGAATATATTCTCTGTTTTCCTGCTTCTTTCTTTGCTTTGATATTTCCTGAGTCAAATGCCAGGTGGGCAAATCCAGTTGACCAAGCTGAGATCACACACCTACGCCCTGGCTGCCAGAGGTGCTGAGGGAAGTATGTGGTCCTTTCACTTCCATAGCAGACACCAACTCTGCTTTTTTTACTGAAGTTCAAATGATAAGGAATTCCTCAAATATAGGAAGAGGGTTCAGATGGTGGGCAGCCACAGAAACAAAGACTGGGTACCACATTCTCTCAGAGCGGTTGCTGTAGAAATGTGTTAGACTGCTGATGTAGGAAGCTACTGGAACTCATTTAAGAATGAGATGTTTTAAAGGAACTTTAAAAACCAATCTGAGAGAATTTCATTCATAACTGTGAGAACACTTCAAACTCTTCTACAGGAAGACGAACGGCTGCATTATCACTCGATGGCACGGAGTATCAGTAACAGACTTCCTTTTGCTTTACCCACTTCTCTCACCACAGCCCTGTGAGGCTGGAATTCTAACAGAAGTGAGGCTTGCTTTCAAGGCACCTGTGGCCCCATCTATGCATTATTTATCCTTCTTAATCATTATAGAATCAGGGGAAAGTGAGGCCTAACAACGCTCTGAGGATTGCTGAGGAAACAGAAGTACTTGATTGAAATCAAAGGACTGCACGCACCAAAGTCATGCATCACTGAGCAGTGTTTTTAAAAAGTTTTTGACCTGCTGGAAGAATCTCCACAAAACCCCACAAGTATCTCCATGAAATTGTTGAAGGCCCTGAAAACCAAAGTTTGAAAACCACCGGGTAATGCAAAGAACGTCAAATGGGATGTGTAAAGATCTGAGTTCTAAGTGTGCCTCTGGGGTTGTTATTACATCTCTGTAAGCTTTCATCTCTGTAAGCCTTAGCTTTGTCTTCTGTAAAATGGAAAAAATAGCCATCTCATATGGTTAGAAGGATTAAATAAGAGAATACATGTGACACCTAGCTAAACGGGCAAGTGTCTTATGAAGTTAGAATAACTTTTCACAAGCACATGGGACCAGGAATTTTAAACAGAGAGCACTCAAGTCCTACATTTGTATTACCTGGAAAGTCTCTGCTGTCCTGGAAGATATGGAGGCTCAGAGATACACTGCGTCTTGTGTCAAGCATGTTACAACAGTATGGATGATAAAACCAAGCTCTGCAAGCCTTTCCTGTCCCATCATTTTATACACGTCATCTGAGCTCTAGCTTGCCTTACAGCCTTGATTGTTCACTTTGTGTGAACTGACTGCCTCCAAAGTTCAGGTGTTAATTTATGCATCCCGTTGTTGTGGGGCAGGCCTCCCAGCTCAGGGATGGTTTGCTTGTTCTTTCTGCACATAGCTAACCCAGGTGCTGTTTTCTATTTCTCCCTACTGGGTCCCAAAGTCTTCTCAGAGTCTTACCCCACAGCCCTGGGGAAGAGCTGATTGGCTGAAAAATTCCCATTTCCTACCAGCCTTGGTCTCCCCGGCATAGGGGCCATTGATTGAATTCCCCAGGGAAATAGTCCTCTGGGTGACTGGCTGCCTTTGTTTAGGATGCATGATCTTAAAGCCCGCAAGTTGCTCTGCAGGCTTTTCAAACATCTCTTCTGTGGGTTGGGTAGGGAAATTTCCCCAGACGACTTCCGTATTGCTTCCTACCTTTGGGAGATGAGATAATCTCCCAGGTCTGGCCACAACTAGTAGGATGAGACTGACAAGGTGCCTGAGCCCTATTAGGAGAATTGGGGCAAAGTAAGAGTTAATAGGGGGGAGAGGGAGGAGGCAGGGGCCTTAGGCATTGCCTGCTCATCATGAGGAGAGAAGGAGAGTGTGCCTGGAGTAAATAGGGCAGTGGATAAGGTTGCAGGATGCAGTGTCTGTATTTTGGCATTGAATGTGAAAATGTTTCTAAATTAAAATATGTAGTAAATATATGTGAAATGGCTTCTTATCTATGAATCATTTGTTTGGAACCCTTGTATTTCTGAGCATGTGAAGAAGGGAAAAGAGATGAAGGTAGTTCTTTTCACTTACTGTATTTTAAAAATACATACCCTGAAAACCTTGGTGACTCATGGAATACCCTTATATACAGGAAGAAACTTTGCTAGAGGGAGAGACTCGGAGCTATTATATAAATATTTTTCATTAGACCATGGTGTTCCCACCCATGTAACAGTTTATTATTGAAAAGATCATGTGTTACTATATTCCACTATACAAAATCAAAGCCAGTGTCTGCCTTCTATGGCATTAAAATTGGAGATAGGTGTACTTATGAAGATCTGCAATAACAAAAACCAAAACTAAAACAACAGTAGTAAAGTAAGACTAAAATGTTTTCATGAAAAATTAGTAGATTTTAGAGTTAAGAATGAAGGGGGGCCGGCTGAGTGGTGCGGTGGTTAAGTGCTGGCTTGGGAAACTAGCAGCCCCAGTTCAAGTCTCACATGTTAGGGCCAGTGACACTGCCCTCAAACAAAACAAAACAAAACAAACAAAACAAAAAAAGAATGAAGGGAAACAACAAAAAAATGTTGAGAGTTCAGTGTCCAGGGGAATTGTTCAGCTAGGAGTTGTCCTAAAGGAGAGGGAATTATAGGATTTATTTGAATAAAATTAATTCTTTACTCGCTGGCCTGTAGCTTTTTGAGGAAGAGACTCTTTTCATGAGCAGAAGTCAAGGGCTTTTAGGGCCCTGGCAGGGTTAGTAAAAAGAATTAAACAGTTTTCTTCCTCTTGCAAATCACGGCAGCACCAGCTTTGTGGGGTACTAGTGGGCTTGCAAGATGCTGATTTTCCGGAGGTGATTGTGACTCTGTGCCCTATACCTGCAATCAGGCCACTTTGAAGGTTAATTGTCACATCACCAATCTGCAGCTGAGAGGGCCCTTGCAGATCTGGAAAACAAGATACCATCAGAGCTGGTTTCTACAGAACACTGAGCCTGGAAATCAAGCAGGAGAGGAAGACAGTACAGGGTGCTGCCACAGGAAGTATGCCCACCTGGGCAGGTGGGAGGGAGCTTGCGTTTCTATACCCATCAAAACCTACATCTTTGTATAGAGCAGGGAGCACAAGATTGATATCAGTTACTTAAACTGCAAACCATGCCATTGCTAAGAGCAGGACCTCAATTATCCTGGCTTATGACCTACAAGATGCCACCCCTACACTTTGCCTGTAGCAAGGGAAAAGTCTTCGGGATCTGTGCCAGCTCCGAAACTAATAGAAACTTCTCTGGACACACCCCTTTCACTTGAATGCCTTTCTACTCTTTTGAACAATTTCTTTTATTTATGAATTCTATGTAGTAATAATAATAATAATCAAAAATTATTTACCAAATACCAGCAATATGTACAATATTATGCTTCGCCTTGTAGGGGATGCAAAGAAAATTATGCAATCTCTGCTTTTATAAATCTTTGCAAAGTGCTTTAAGATCTTTGCATGGTTTTGTTTTTATAACCTCTGTTCATCCTTTCCAGGAAGCTTTCTCCCACCAACTTTACCTTGTTATATTTATTCAAATACATATATGTGTCAGTTTTTTAAGTTGCATGCATTTGTACTTGTCTATCTTTGATATATGTTTAATATGTGCACCTTATATTAGACTGTTCCTTAGAGCAGACCCCTTCGTTTTACCAGCTGATTAAAAGTTCCCTGAGGACTGAAACTCTGTTTCATCGAATAGATTGAGAGCCATTGTAGATACAGAACTTAAAAAAAAAGCTATTCACTTAAAAATTTTTACATACAGTAAAATTTACTCTTTTGTTTGTACAGTTCTATGAGTTTTGACAAGTGTATGCAATTATGTAAACACCACCACAATCAAGATATAGAACAGTTTCATCCTCCCAAATTCCTTCATGCTGCCTATTTGCTGTCAGTCTCCCCCAAATCCATAGCCAATGGCAACCTCTGATCTGTCTTCTGTCCCTACAATTTTATCTTTTACAGAATGTCATATAAGTGGAGTCATATATTTGTAGCCTTCTGCATGTGATTTCTTTCACTTAACAAAATGCATTTTGCGATTCATCCATGTTGTTGCATGTTCCTTTTTATTGCTTAGCAGTGTTCCATTCTGTGATGTACCATAGTTTGGTTAGCCTTTCACCAGCTGAAGGACATTTGGGTTGTTTCCAATATTTTTATGATTATGAATATAGCCCTATAAACATTTATGTGCATGTTTTTGTGGGAACAAAATTTTTCATTTCTCTTAGATAAATACCAAGGAGTAAGATTGCTGGATCATGTGCTAACTATATTTAACTTTAAAAGAAACTGTGTGTGAACCTAAAACTGCTCTAAAAATATGAACTCTTTAATAAGAATCAAAAAAAAAAAAAAAAAAAAAAAAAAAGGAGGGCCGGCCGAGTGGCGCGGTGGTTAGGAGCTGGCTTAGGACGCCAGCGGCCCCGGTTTGGATCCCACATATGAGGGCCAGTGACACTGCCCTCAAAAAAAAAAAAAAAAAAAGAAGGGGAGAGGGTGGCTGGATGGCTCAGTTGGTTAGAGCACATACTCTTAACAAGGTTGCTGGTTTGATTCTCTCATGGGGTGGTGGGCTGCGTGCCCCCCTCCCCCGACAAAAGTGAAAATAGCAACTAGACTTGGACCTGAGATGCGCCCTCCGCAACTAAGATTGAAGGACAACAACTTGACTTGGAGCTGATGGGTCCTGGAAAAAACACACTGTTACCCAATGAAAATTTTTAAAAAAGAAAAAAAATTTTTTTTTTTTAAAAAGGGGGGAAATTGTCAAACTGGTTCCAAACAGTGGCTGTTCATTTTGCATTCCCACCATCACTGTGTGAGTTTCAAGTTGCTATGCATCTTTATCTGTACCTGTCAGATTTTTAATTTTAGCCATTCTAATAAATGTGTAGTCGTTTCTCATTGAGGTCTTAATTGGCTCCTAATAACTAATGATGATCATTTTTTCTTGTACTTCTTTTCTTTCCTTTTTTTTTTTTTTTTTTTAGCTGAGCCATCCTGCCCCCTGTTGGCAGCTCAGTGGCAGCTCAGCTCTGGCCAGGCATCAAACTGCTGTTGCTCAGAGCTCGCACTCTTGAGTGAGCTCTTAACCAACAGAGCCACTCGACCAGCCTTCTCATACTTATTATCCATCTGTATTGTTGTTTCCTACCAGTAAGGGGGTCTTCCCATTCAACTTTCCTCAACTAGAGGGCAGGCTCAAGAGGCATCTTTTAGGTCCATTACACTAAACCATTTATATTCTGGTGGGATTTTACTGAGGAGAGTATAAGGGTTTGGGACTGCAAGGTGTCTGCTTTGACCCATCTGACTGACTGCCCTTAAATTTTGAATAGGCAGTAGGACACATCAGGCTTCTTTACCGGTAGTATTGGGGTGTTGAAGGGAGACATACAAGGTTTAAGGAGGCCATCTTTAACTAGGCCCTCTATGATTGGTTTTAGTCCTAGTCTCCCTTCTAGAGGTATGGGATATTGTTTCCTTTTAACTTTCTCCCCTTTTACCTGAAGTTCAACCCGAATAGGGGAGATCTTTAATCCACCTTGATTTCCCTCCCTTGAACAGATTTCAGGGAGTATCCTTTTTTCATTCTTTGTGGATATAAAGTTTAGGGAAACTTGAATTTTCTCTTGTGTGATGTTAAGTCCTATTCCTAGCTTAGACATTAAATCTTGACCCAAGAGGTTAGTTCCAGCTTCAAGGACAAAGAGGAACTTTATTGGGCCAGCCGAGTGGCACGTTGGTTAAGAGTTGACTTGGGATGCCAGCTCTGAGCAGCATGGCCCTGGTTCGGATCCCACATATAAGGGCCAGTGACGCTGTGCCCTCTGCAGCTAAGATGGTGAACAACAGCTCAACCTGGAGCTGGGCTGCCATGAGTCACCAGCGATGGCATAGGCTGTAGTGGAGCTGGCCGGCAGCTGGCTTGCACTTTCGTGAGTTGCCATGAGATGCTGTGAGCAGCCATCCAATGGCCGGCAAGCAGTTGCCTCACCCGGAAAGAGTGCAATGATAATAACAACATGGCCCAGTGAAGTGAAGTCCATCACAATTAGACTGAAGAACAAAAAAGGACAGCAACTTGTCTGTTCCCCTCCCCCAATTCCCCAATAAAATCTTTAAAAAAAAAAGAGGAACTTTATCTGTGTCTGTCTGCCCTGATACATGACCTGAGTTTCTTTAAAAATGGGGAATGTAAATTCTTCCCCTTTAACCCCTAAGACTAGTAGATGGGTTTTAGATAGGTTCAAGCCAGGGTGGTGAAGAGAGAGAGAAGTACAAGCTGCCCTTGAGTCAACTAGAAATATTAGTTCTTCTATGTTGGGTCCTGCTTCTAAATTTATCAAGGGCTCTTGGTAGGACCCTGGGTTGTAAAAGAGCCCCTGACTCCCCTATTCTTCCTCGAAGGTCATGAGAGGTATTACTTTCTCTTCCCTTTTTAGTTCAGGGCATTCTCTTTTTTTGTTTATTTATTTTAAAGCTCTTATTGAGGAATTAGGGGACAGGAATAGTGTTGGGGAATCAGGGAAGGGGAACAGACAAGTTCCCCTTCTGTTCTTCAGTCTAGTTATGGAGGACATAGCTTTACTGGCCCATGTTTGTATTATCATTGCACACTTCCTGGGTGAGGCATATGGGTCCCCAGCCATTGGATGGCTGCTCACGGCGGCTCACAGCAGCTCATGCCAGCTGCCAGCCTGTCACGCTGGCTGCCAGCCATTCACAGTAGCTCATGCAGCCCTGCTGCAGCCTATGCCATCGCCTGCGATCCACAGCAGCCCAGCTCCAGGTCAAGCTGTTGTTCACCATCTTAGCTGTAGAGAGCGCAGCATCACTGGTCCTCATGTGGGACACGAACCGCGGCCCTGCTGCTCAGAGCCTGCGCTCCCAAGCCAACTCTTTTTTTTTTTTAATTGGGGAAATTGGGGGAAGGAACAGCATTGGGAAATTGGGGAAGGGGAACAGACAAGTTGCTGTCCTTTTGGTCTTCAATCTAGTTGTGGAGCCAAGCCAACTCTTAACCAAAGCCACACAGCCAGTCCCAGAGCATTCTCTCTGAATGTGACCTTCTCTTCCAAAATTGTAGCACTTATTTCTTCACTTGGGGTTGCTTTGGGGTCGTTTTCTCTTGTCTGCCTCTAGGGCCTTTGGCCTCTGGGTCCGGCCTTTCCTTTAGTGGCTTGTTCTATAGTAGAGAGCATTATCTTGGGTTCTGTTTTTGTTTTTCCTCATCTCTTCTCACATACACCTTTTGAGCTTCCCTTAATAGCTCCCCTAAACTTCTGTCTTTCCAGTTTTCTAGTTTTTGCAGCTTCCTTGCAATGTCAGGCCAACTGTTTGTTACAAAGTGGAGCTTCAGCATCCCCTGTCCTAGTGGATCCTCGAGGTTTAATCCAGAATATTTTCTCATCTGATCTTTAAGCTTGCTGAGAAACTCAGCTGGTCCTTCCTCTTTTCCCTGTTGTATGTGAAAAGCTTTAGTAATGTTCTGGGAGTGGGGCACCGACTCCCTTATTCCCTTTATAATCAGGTTCCTTTAGTCCCTCATGTGACCCCTATGGGCTTCGTTGCTGTTATCCCACTGAGGCTCCTGATTAGGAAATTGACTTCTGGGGGTGGAACCCCTTGACCAGCCAGGTGTTCTCACTCCCAAGCTGCCATGGCTGCTCTCCAGATCACTCTCCAATGCCAGTGACGCTGCACCCGAGCTGCCAAAAGGTGGCAGGATGGCTCAGCTGGTGTAACAAGATTGCCTGTTCGATGGTGGGCTATGCCCACCCGGAACTAAGACTGAACTCGGCACCTTGAGCTGAGCTGCCATCCGGATGGAACGTGCACTCTTAACAACAAGGCTTTTGGTTCCACTCCCACATGGAATGGTAGCTACGGCCACCTGAAACTAAGAATGAACTCAGCACCTTGAGCTTAGAGGCCACAAGCTGCTGACCGGAAGCCAGATGGTGACTGGCGCCTTCCACAGTGAAGACTGAAGAACAACAACTTGGTCCCCTTCCCCAATTCCCCAATAAAAAAATAAAAAAAATTTCAGACCTCAGAACTTGTGAGGGAGGCATTAACAAATCCAATTCCCGCTCCCTCTAGGGGAACTTCCGGAAGCGGGTAGAGGCTCTGGGGTTTTTCTATTTCAGAGGGGAAAGGCAAACTTTGAATGTCCTTTCTGCATTGTTCCACCTTTTTTCTTATCTGGGGGAAGGAGGGGTAAAGCAATGGGGGAGGTGCTGAAGGCGCTGCAGTGGGCTCAGCCAATTCCTCAATTTGGGGCTCTTGGTCTTTTTGTGGGGGAAAGGGTTGGGGTTGAGGATTATAAGGCGAGGGGAGGCAAGTAAGGGGGTCCCAAGGTTTGTCTCCCTCCTCTTTTTCTTTCTTTTCTTCTACTTTTGTCTTTAGGGAAAATAATACAACTGCCCCTTTCCTCCAGCATAGAGCATAATCAATTTCCTCCTGACTGACTGGACTCTTATCATTGACATGTTCAATTAATAGTTGACAAACCCAGTCTTCATCTGACCCAAATTTGGGGCAGAATACAGATGGCTTTAAGATGGGTCCCTGAGTCCAGATAAAACAACAATACTTAATCATTTTCTCCTTCTTTGTATCTTTAGTCCTAGGATTATCATTCCAATACTTCAGCATTCTGCCTAGGGGACTATCTAGGGGGATTTTGTTCTCATTTTTCTTTTTCTGATCAGAACTCTTCCTACTCTGATTGTTTCCCATTCCTGATCCCTGGTCCTGAGTGTGTTAGAGGCCCCTACTGGAGGTTTCTTGCTGTCTCTCCGACTTGCTTAGTCCTTCTCTGACCGTTTCCCCTCATGGGATGATATCTCATTCTTGGTGCCTCTTAGCAATTGGCAGGTCGGTATAAACCCCCTACTCAGTCTCAGAGAACTGAGGACTGCCTTAAACCGTATGAAGTCACTGAGATATCGACAGAACTCCGGATTGGGACTCCACACTTGCTTCGTGTTTCAGACGCGTCTCATCCACATTTATATAACCTCCGGAATGACCCGACCACCAAGGAAATACTTTGTCACCCTCTGTGGTGTTTCTTACCTTGGCCCATGCACAGAGTTGCCTGGTACCGTAGTGTCTACTCGGGACTTTGACAAGATATTTTGATTCTGTCATATTTGATTTTGTTTTGGTCTGTCCAACATCCCTCCCCTTTTTGAGAAACTGCTGCTTTTCCAAACTTAACACAAGTAATTTGGAGATAATTTATAAATCACAAAACAATCCTTTTATCACTTAATTTCTCCATTGTTATAGTCATTGTTAACCTAAGAATGAAGGCCAAGTGAGAGGCAACAAGCATTTATTTGAGATCCAAAAGAATAGCTATTTGGGAAGCACTGATTCAGGCAGAAACCCAAATAGCTTTCCCATTAGGAGGTAAAGGCAGGGAATATTTCCAAAAAAAAAAAAGGGAAAGGGAACAATTACATGAATAGAAGGAAGGAATTTCTATAGGGGCAGATAAGCTAACATAGTGATGCTAATTCTAAAGAGTGTCTTTAATTTTCAGTTTGGTAGTCATATGCCTGCTTTGTTGTTATCTTTACAAACAGTTGTTTGAAATGTAATGCTGCTTTAGACCCAGTTCAAAGATTCTTTTCCCCAGCTTTACCACTCCAAAGGCTTGAGGAGTAAGACACTCTGGGATGGCAGCTCCAACTTCGTTTGTTTTTTTTTTGTTTGTTTTTTTTAGCTGAGCCATCCTGCCACCTGTTGGCAGCTTAACGGCAACTCAGCTCGGGCTGGCCTCGAACCGCTGTTGCTCAGAGCTCAGCTTGCACTCTTGAGCGATCTCTTAACCAACTGAGCCATTCGGCTGGCCCCTCCAACTTCGTTTTGAAGTGGCTCCACTTATATTATTTTTCACATTTCCCCCTTTTGATCAAGATCTTTCCTCGAAAGCATCACTGATCGGTTTTTAAAAGCATCATTGGTCCCCCTGTCACCAGAAAAGCTCTTTTCTGATATATGTCATGTCCCATAAAGGAGGGAAAGTGTTTTTCATTTTTTAAGGAGCCTTAGGCTACAAAATAAGAGCACCAGAACACAGGAAGCCTTTGACATCATATTCTTTTAAGGGCAAATATCTTCTGTAGTTTCTTAAGGTTTTGAAACCGGAGGGCAACCAAGTCCAAGATCGGGGTTCATACTGCCTACACTGCTCAGCCAATAGACAAACACAGGAGTTGGGCTGTAGGATAAGCATTTATTGTCAGAGCACCAGTGATCTGAGAAGGCAGTAGGTTAATACCTTCAAAAACTGCCTTAACATTCTCAGACCAGTTTGGGGTATTTAAGGACAATCTGGGCGTTCCTCCAGAGGCTACAGGATAGTTCCTTCTGGGGTTCTGCATGGAGCTTTCCCTCTGGCAAGGTGGTTCTAAGGCGGCAGTCAGCAACCCAGGAACAATGATGGGAGTAACCTGGAAAGAATGCTAAACCATTGAGAGAGTGATCAATAAGCCTAAGGGTATTAATCATAAATTTCAGGGTAATTTTCTAAAACAGGGAACTGGGACAGGGGACATTCCAAGCTCAAGCTGCAGGGGTATGATCTATTGTTAAGCTATAGGCAGGTCAAGGGAAGGGAAGGTAGGGGATATTGCAAGGCCTCTACTACAGGAGTCCCAGCAGGGCCCTGCTTCAGTTTCTCTTCATATGAAGTCTCATAGGTCTTAGTGATCATCTCAAAATGTTGAGCGACCATTATTTGACCGGAGTCCTTAAAACATCAAGTTATACGGGCCAACTGAGTGGCGCGTTGGTTAAGAGCTGGCTTGGGATGCGAGCGGCCCCGATTTGGATGCCACATATGAGGGCCAGTGACCCTGCCCTCTACAGCTAACAACAGCTCCACCTGGAGCTGGGCTGCTGTGAGTCCCCGGGATGGCATAGCTCAGCCCCTGCTGCAGTGGGCTGCCATAAGCTACAGTGAGCGGCTGGCAGCCAGCGTGAGCAGCTGGCAGCTGGTGTGAGCTGCCAAGAACCGCTGTGAGAGGCCGTCCAGAGGCCGGCGATGGATCTGCCTCACCTGAGAAGAGCGCAATGATGATACCAACATGGGCCAGTGGAGCAATGTCCTCCACAACTAGACTGAAGGACAAAAGGACAGCAACTTGTCTGTTCCTCTTCTCCAATTCCCCAATGATGTTCCCCTCCCCCAATTCCCCAATAAAATCTTAAAACAAAACAAAAAAAACCCAACAAGTTATACAAAACAAAGTTTTATAGCAACAAAAATTCCTATAACAAATACAATGTTAAGTCCAATTTGGAAAATAAATCTGAACCTCAGAGGCAATATCTGAGGGCAGCCAGTTGAGGATATCAAAGAACCATGAGATGTCAGTGGGTACTGTATTTAACCATTTGGCTTGTGCTTGATTTTCCCTAGTTCCATCTCTATTTCACCAGAGGTATTTTATCGAAATACAAGAGATATTAAATTTCTTATTTGACAATGCTTTCCATGTAATTTTGGCATCGCAAATAGGCCTGATTAGTTCAATTTCCCCCTTTTATAAAGAAAGAGATCTTTCTTGAAATATTTTAGGGATCCATTTGAAAAAATACCAAAGTTATTTTCACGTAAAAAAGACTTTAATTTTTGAATTTTGGAAATTTTGTCAAACATCAAAAATTTTAGACATTTGACTAAAAAGATTGCAGATCATTATAAAACAATTCTTCATTATCCATTTAACCAAAGTGACAAAAAGACAAATATCGAAGGTTCTGATTGCTAGCAAAACTTTGCTCTTACTATTAAAATTCAGTTTTCTTGAGTAATCAAGGACATGGTTAAGACAATATAAGACACAGAAAATTATTATTTATTTTTTATTTTTTTAATTGGGGAATTAGGGGAGGAGAACAGTGTTGGGGAATCAGGGAAGGGGAATAGACAAGTTGCTGTCCTTTTGTTCTTCAGTCTAGTTGTGGAGGATGTCTTTTCACTGGCCCATGTTGGTAGTATCATTTCGCTCTTCCCTGCTGAGACTGTCACTCGCCCGCCATTGGATGGCTGCTCCCAGCAGCTCACAGCAGCTCACGAAAGCTCATGCGAACTGCTGGTCAGCCCCACTGCAGCCTATGCCATTACTGGCCACTCACGGCAGCCCAGCTCCAGGTGGAGCTGTTGTTCACCATCTTAGCTGTAGAGGGTGCAGCGTCACTGGCCCTCATGTGAGATCCGAACCAGTGGTCCTGTTGCTCAGAGCTCATGTTCTAAGCCATCTATTAACCAACTGAGCCACTCGGCCAGCCCCAATTTCAATCTTATTCAGCTCACCACACATAAAATTTATTTTGTCAAGATTCCTTCTCGGGCCGGCCGAGTGGCGCAGTGGTTAGGCGCTGGCTTGGGAAGCCAGCGGCTCCGGTTCGGGTCCCACATATGAGAGCCAGTGACACTGCCCTCAAAAAAAAAAAAAAAAATTTAAAAAAAAAAAGATTCCTTCTCATAGGTATGCGTTTATTCTCAGCTGGTCTGCTTAAGACCCCCTGGGCGCTAACCCTAGTCCCCCGCACGGCCTTGTGTCCTCTCCAACAAGATGAAAGAAACTATCATGAACCAGGAGAAACTGGCCAAACTGCAGGCTAAGTGCGCATTGGTGGGAAAAGAAATTCTCGCAGAAAGAAGGTAGTTCACAGAACAGCTACAGCAGATGATGGAAAACTTCAGTTCTCCTTAAAGAAGTTAGGGGTAAACAATATCACTGGTATTGAAGAGGTGAATATGTTCACAAACCAAGAAACCGTGATCCACTTTAACAACCCTGAAGTTCAAGCCTCTCTGGCAGCGAACACGTTCACCATCACAGGCCACGCTGAGACCAAGCAGCTGACAGGAAGGCTACCCAGCATCTTAAACCAGCTGAGTGCAGACAATCTGACTAGTTTAAGGCGACTCGCCAAAGCTCTACCCAAACCATCTGGGGATGGAAAAGCACCACTTGCTACCGGAGAGGATGATTATGGTGAAGTTCCAGATCTTGTGGAGAATTTTGATGAGGCTTCCAAGAGTGAAGCAAACTGAATTGAGTCAACTTCTGAAGAATTTAAAACTTGAAGAAGTTACTGGGAGCTATTTTATATTATAACTGCTTTTGAAAATTTTGTTCATGGGTCTGATAAAATCTCAATCTCTAATATTTTTAAACCGAAGCTCTTTCCAGATTTTGCAGCTCTTTTCAGTTTTGGCTTATACACAAATCATTCTTTGCAGCTAATTAAGGTGAAGAAGCTTGGGAATAAAGTTTGAAGCAAAGGTTAATACAATTTTATTTGTTATTTCATTGACACATTTATACACAGAAAGCAAGGTTGTTTGTAGAAAGATAATCATGGTATGAAATGTGGCTGATAATCTTTGGAATTTGATTAAAGATTTAACCTGATAGTATAATGTGGGGGGAAAAAAAAAATTTCTTCTCATAAACCTTCTACATCTTCTCTTGTTCCCTATAGTTTGTCTCTTGTTCTCTTATCCATTCAGAAGGAACCAACTTATATCAGGAAAAACCACTTTCTTTTAAATACTCTCAAAAATCTACATACCTTATACCTTCTGTTACTGAAAACCTATATTATCTTTCTTTCATCTTATTAGCATTCTTAACCTTTAGATACCTTAATTTCTAGTGAAAAATAAAAATAAGCAATTATAAGTTATCGCATCAGCTTCCCATAGATTGGTGATAAAAGTGAACTGGTATCTTAAGATGCTTAACCACAGAGCTGGGAAGACTATGAGTGGAGGTGGCCCCTTGTCGACTCTCTAGTCCTGATTTTCTGTTAAACTTTGTGGTAACTTCTGGGACTGGGATGCTAATAAATAGAATAGCCATCTTGGAACTGGGGGCTATTCTTCATATGGGCAACTGGCTGGTGCCTCCGTTGGAGGTGTGCATTCTAGCACTGCTGTGGTGGGTTTTGTTCCTTTTCTTTTCCCAAATAAACTGTTCTTTTGGTGGATTTCTTGGAGAGTTGTTTTTTGGCCAGTCCACATTGGTAAACCCACAAATACATTTCATAACCTCTAGAAACATAACCTCTTTTACTGGCAAATATATTTCATAATTTTTGAAACATATGCCTTCTGAAAAGAAGGTCATTTCTTTTTTAAAATTTTATTATTTTTAAATAAATAATAAATATTCAATATTATTTTTAATAAATTACTCAATAATATTCAATATTATTTTATATTAATTTCAGGTGTACAGCATAGTGGTTAGACATTTATGATTTCGCTTATATGTGGAATCTAAAGAACAAAATAAACAAACTCATAGATACAGAGAACATTTTAATGATTGCTAGATGGGAGGAGGGTAAGGGTTGGGTGAAAAAAGGAAGGGATTAAGTACAAATTGGGGCCGGCTGAGTGGCTCAGTTGGTTAAGAGCTTGCTTAAGAGTGTGAGCTCTGAGCAACAGGGTCGCTGGTTAGATTCCCACAAGGACCAGCCAGCTGTGCCCAAGCTGAGCTGCCGCTGAGCTGCCAACAGGTGGCAGGATGGCCCAGCTGGTGAGAGCATGTGCTCCTAACAACAAGGTTGCCTGCTTGACTGGAGGGCTACACCCGCCGCAACTAAAACTGAGCTCAGCACCTTTGGCTGAGCTACTGCCCGGATGGCTCAGTGGATAGAGCGTGTGTTCTTAACAACGAGTCTGCTGGTTCAATTCCCACACAGGATGGTGGCTACACCCACCCGCAATTAAGATTGAACACAGCACCTTGAGCTGAGTGGCCGTGAGCTGCCAATGGCTGCAGGTCTGCTGGATGGCGACTGAACTTGGAGCTGAGCTAGCTGTGCCCTCCTAAGACCCCACAATTAGGACAACAACTTGGCTGTTCCCCTCTCCAAATTCCCTAATAAAATCTAAAAAAAAAAAAAGTACAAATTCGTTGTCACAAAGTAGTCATAGGATGTAGGGTATAACATAAGGAATATAATCATATAATCAATAATATTGTAATAACTATGTGTGATATCAGATGAGTCCTAGATTTATTAAGGTGATAGATGGGAGGGAGTTGGGGAGCAGGGTGAAAAGGTGAAGGAATTGAGAAGTACAAATTGGTCAGGGGGATGCAAAGTAAAGCATAGGGAATATAGTCAACGATATGGTAATAACTATGTATAGTGCCAGGTGGGTACTAGACTAGTCCAAGAATCATTTAAATTATATAAGTGTATCACTGTGCTGTACACAGACATTTTTATTAGCAGATCCAAACTTATGTTTTATTTTCTCTGTAATAAGAAGCCAAACGTAGATAAACTTAGACTTATTTAGCAGTTAATGTTTCAGTATTTTATCTTATTTGGAAACTATCTAAATATCCAGTAAATTTCCATCATTTAAATTAGCTAGCAAAACTTTAAAGTTTTCAGTTACCAAATGATTTTAAGGAAATATTTTTAAGTACACATACCATAACACATAATTATTGCTAAAAACTTTTGCCTAAAAACTTCTTTTATCCCCTTATATCTTTTTGTTTTACTTGTTCTTAATTATGTTTAGGTTACCCACAAAACCATCATGAGATGTTAGACCAAATCAACCATCACTCTAAGTTATCATTTTTGCTGACAAATTTATAAGCTTAGTTAGAATAAAAGTATTATACTTAATATTGATAACTCTAAAGACATCCATTTTAATTAAACCAACAAACTTAAACTAGTTTTTACTTACTAAAGATTAACCTTAGATCACATGAACTTGAAAAGTGTCTGGGTTAGCTTCTATATTTTTGAGACTTTGGGATAACCAATTTTTTTTTTTTTTAACATTTATATTACCTTTTTTCCTTTTTTAAAGATTTTTTTATTGGGGAATTAGGGAAGGGGAACACTGCTGGGGAATTGGGGAAGGGGAACAGCCAAGTTGTCCTTCAAGCTTAGTTGTGGAGGGCACAGCTAGCTCAGCTCCAAATCCACTCCAGTCGGCATCCGGCCATCCCTGAGCAGCTCACGGCCCCTCAACTCAAGCTGCCATGTTTCAGTCTTAGTTGCAGGTAGGCGTAACCCACCATCCCATGCGGGAGTCAAACTGAAAACTTTGTTGCTGAGAGCCGACACTCTAACCACTGAGCATTGGGCCGCCCGTCGGCAGCTCAGGACAGCTCAGCTGAAGGTGCCATGTTCAATCTTAGTTGCAGGTGGGCATAGCCCATCATCTCGTGTGGGAGTTCAACTGACAACCTTGTTGTTTGGAGCACATGCTCTCACCAGCTGAGCCATCCTGCCTCAGTGGCAGCTCGCTTGGGTACAGCTCACTGGCCCATGTGGGAATCGAACCTGCAACCCTGTTGCTCAGCGCTCATGCTCAACCAACTGAGCCACTCAGCCGTGCCCCAATTCTTAATTTAAATGTATAAGCACTTGTTTGTTTTTAAGCCAATTAAGTAGAGCTCTTTTTGCAGTTAGCAATACCATCTGATGGTAGAAAAATAGCACATACTTACAACATATATATAGACACACATGAACGTACAAATAGATGCACACAGAGACTTCATGGCTTCCAGAAAGGAAGTGGGATCTTTGCAAATGACTTTCCCCTTTCCTCCCCCTTTTAGGCAAGAATTACCTTCCTTAAGTAATTCCTTGCATTTTAAAAAACATAGTCTATATAAGAGTTTCTGGAGAAGACCAGGTATTTACATCTCAAAGTCTCAAGGAATAAAATACAAGCTCCTCCTGGAAGGAATTTGGCTTCCTAAGGCCGATATTTACAAGCCTTTTCAGATACATGGGGAAGGTTTGGGGATGGCTAAAACGATTGGTGGGCTTTGAATTGTTTTTGGAGCCACACCCCTGATTCTGTAAAGACTAGATTTGTAAAACAAGGACAGCTGCTTTCAATTCCCAAAGAACTGAGTTGTCACCTGAATGACATAATATATTGATTCACTTTTCTAACTACATTATCTTCTTTAGTAAAACCTTTTACATAGTTTTACTTTACTCAAATGAAGGAAGCTAGCCATTATATTTCTTTGTATCCATTTTAAAATTTGATATTTCCATAGGTTCCAATAAAACAGCTGTTATGATGAGATCTCCCTTTAAAACTATGTATATATCCAGTTTAGAAGTTTTTCCAATTCAAAGGATTCATTATCTGGCCCTTGACAGCAGGATATATTAATCTCAGTAGCAACCCAAACCAATAAGCCTTTTATGGCTTAACCAAAGACAAAGAACAAGATCTAGAAAACTGATTTCTAGAGTAGTCTACGGCAGTAAAAGCCCTTCTTTGCTACAAGCAATAAAGCAACGAAGGTTGAGACAAAAAGGCCTTTATGGACAGAGACCTCTCATGACAAATTCCCCTGAGAGCTGGCACAGACAAAAAGGCAAAAAGATGCCAGTTGACTGGCTATAGCTAACCAGTCATAAATTCCTGTGCTTCTATTCTACTGGATACAGCTGCCCAAATACCAGTCTATTCAACTAGCTACTAGATGCACCCTGGTAAGTGCACCTTCCAGATGGTAGAGAACCAGAGAAAAATATTTTTGCTGGTCACAAAGCCAAGCTCTCAGGACATAGAACAAGATAGAAGGAAAAACCTCATCTGGTTTTTATATAAGGACCCACAGCAAAGTATGTCTAAACAGAAGCTGGTCTGGAGAGATCTGTAAGCTTGTCAGGTAGAGGGGGCAAATGTGGACAGGTTTATAGGATTCATGCTTGTGTCTTCCCCTACAAAATTTATTTCTGATGACAACAATATGACAGAGACAAGGAAAGGAAATAAAAGAGCACGCAAAAAAGGGCCAGCTGAGTGGCGTGGTGGTTAAGAGCTGGCTTGGGATGCCAGCGGCCCCAGTTCGGATCCCACATATGAGGGCCAGTGACACTGTCCTCTGGAAAAAAAAAAAAAAGAAAAAAAAAAAGAGCACACAAAAAAATTAGTACTCACTCACCAGGGAAAATCACTGAGAGGTGCTCAGCCCCCAGGGCACTTCTAATGAGACTAAAAAAGCCATCCTGAGAAAAAAAGATTCTTTCTCATGCAGTAGCAAGCTCTGAGTTGCTCATCTCCAGGAAAGCTTCCATAGGTATAGAAGGTTACTCCTGAGAGAAAAAGTGCCTCCTGTAGCAAAGTCCTAGTTGCTCAGCTCCCAGGGAACCTTACACAGGTGAAGGATGTTTCCTCCTAAGGGAAAAATTCCTCCTGAGGTAGCAACTCCTGTGGCAGAATTCACATGCTGGCACTGGGACAGTCGTTCCCAGGGCAATTGATCCCCACCCAGGGAAAATCCCTCCTGATCTAAAATAAAGGCACCAACCTCAACCAAACGTATCTTTTATTTTCTCTGTAATAAGAAGCCCAAAGTAGGTAAACTTAGACTTATTTAGCAAAAGAAGGAAGGTCCAAATGCAAGAGAGCTTCAGGGTCAGGGAGGCAGTGGTCTATGAAGTGGTGAGCACAAAACAGTCTCTGTAGGTACCGTAGGTACCATACCCAGTTCCAGTGAATGCCAGTGCAAAAGATGAGGTCACTTTAAATCCCACTTCTGACACCAGATATGATAACCTAAAATACAAGGCCAAATGAGAAGCAACAAGCATTTATTTGAGATCTAAAAATACAGCTATTTTGGAAGAACTGATTCAGGCAGAAACCCAAAGAGTGTTCTGATTAGGAGGAGAATGTAAGGAGTATTTATGAGAAAGAAAAGGGGAAAATTGAATGAATAGAAGGAAGGAATTTCTATAGGTGCAGACAAGCTGACATAATGATAGTAATTCTAAAGAATATTTCTGGAATATTAAATATATAAGAAGTCAGTGAAACACTGGATACAGAATTTTTAAGGAAAAATGTATGAGTAGTTTAATTTCTTCATCTAGGAAACTGGCTTGCCTATAAAGAATAGAATCTTTTGATTGTTCTCCTCCTTGCTGTAAGATATACAAGAGCAGGCCTTGCCACTATAGTAAAGAGGCCTACATTTTATAGGTGTAACCTCAAAGACCCCCAACATCTGAAAAGTTGGGTTGTGAATATTAGTAAGTAAATAAGGAGTTAAATTCTGCATGACAAACTATATACACAAAGAGGCTTTTGGTGAGGCAGAGTGTGTAGCTTTGAGCTTGAGACTTTAGAGTATACTTAGCATGCTTTAACTTTAGTAATTTAAGAGATTGTATTAAGCCAGGTAGGTTTTTTTCAGTTGTGTAGGATTATTTTTAACTTCTGCAGAAGGCTTTAAGTGTTAACCCACCTCATATTTTGATAGTAGCAGATAACTACAGTTTATGTCAGAATATTTGTACTTCTACAAAGCAAATCTGTGCATGTTGGGCCTTAAGCAAAGATGTGGTCCCTAGCAAGACAATACACCCCTCAGCTGAGACACTGCATAGGCCTTAGGTGGCCTCAGGGTATACACGACTGCTGCATCCTGAACCTTTAACAATGGCACTGGTCTCAGTCCACATGTGTCCACATCTTGGAAACCTCAGCAGAACTGGTAGATCTAGTGAGCACATACAACTGAGGCGAGAATTTAAACTCTAAAGGAAAACAATTATTTCAATATGTAGGTCTTTAAAAAACTGGTGAGTACAAAAATGTTTGTGCTTTTAAAATACAAGCCAGTTGAATCCATATGAGCTACAAGCACTGGTAAGGATTAAGCTTTAAATTAGTATTGCCACAAGGAGGTTTCTGTCTTATGGCAATGTTCTGTATCTTGATCTGGGTGCTGCTTGCTTGGATGTGTTCCCTTGGTAAAATATATTGAGCCGTGCACTTGATTTGTGCACTTTTGTGTATGAATGTTTTACCTCAAAAAAGTTTGTATGAAAAATGATTAGTGACAAACTTATGTAGAAAACATTCTTTTCTGCCCAAAATCCATTCTATGTTTTAATTAAATGTCCTATTGCATAAACAATTATTAATTAAGTATTCTGTTACATGAAGCCAAATATATCCAAATGCATTGTCCATTTAATCTAAGTTTACTCACTTATTGACATAAAGTTCTTCATAAATCTCCTATAATATGTAAAGACTTTTAGTAAAATAAAGTATTTCCCCCTTTTTGTTCCTGTTATTATTCATGTCTAAACTTATTTATTAAGTATTTATTTATTATCACTTTTATTATAAGTTTGTCTATTTTAATACCAGCTTTGTTTTTACAGATTCCTCTATGGTGTCATTTCTTTTCTATTTTATTAATTTCTGTTTTTATGTTTATTATTACCATCTTCGAAATTCTCTGCTTTTTTTTTTTTGAGGGCAGTGTCACTGGCCCCCATATATGGGACCCGAACCAGGGCCGCTGGCTTCTCAAGTCAGCACCTAACCACTGCGCCACTTGGCTGACCCATGAAATTCTCTGCTTTTTAAGATTGTCTTTAGTTCTGATTTGTAATTAAATTGTGATATGTTTCTGTTTAATTTCTTTTTGTTTATCCTTCCAGAATTTTGTTGGGTGTTCTAAAGCTAAGGATTGATATTTCACAACAAACCTGGAAAATTTCTAGTCATTTTTATCTTCAAATATTTCTTCATCCCCATCTCTCTATTATGTCGTTCTAGAACTCCACTGATTAATATGGTAGACTTTCTTATCCTCCATGTCTCTTAAGCTTTCATTCGTATTTTCCATCTTTGAATCCATGGACAGCATTCTGGATAAATTTTTTTCAATCTATTTTTCAGTTCACTGGTTTAATTTATAGAAGTTCTACTTTTCTTTAATCTATTTGGTTGTTTATTATAGTTTCTTATTTCCTGCTCATATGTTTTCTTCCTGCTTTTATTTCTTGAAGCATATTAAAAATAATCACTTTAGATTCTATGATAAAAATTCAAAATATGGAATCTTTACATTTATGTTTCTGCTGTCTGTTTGTTCTCTGGCTCTCACTCATGGTGTCTTATGCCTGTAGGTGTTTTGTGATTTTTAATATGAACTATTATATTCCTTGAAATTTATCCTCAGTAACTCTTTGAGGACTGTGTTGAAAATGAGCTCTTCCTAAGAACATTTGTATTTATTTCTGCCAGTTGTCACATTTTTACTTGAAAATTTTCTAACCACACAGGCAACATAAATTCAGACCAAAAGTCTTTGTGAGGACTGGTATATTAGTTATCTGTTGCATAATAAATTACATAACTTAGCAGCTTAAAACAATAAACGTTTGGGTTGGCTGAGTGGTTCATTGTTTACAAGTTGGCTTGGGACGCCAGCTCTGAGCAGCAGGGCCCTGGTTCGTATTCCACATGAGGGCCAGTGATGCTGCACCCTCTACAGCTTAGATGGTGAACAACAGCTCCACCTGGAGTTGCCAGTGTTGGCGTAGGCTGCACTGGGGCTGGCCGGCAGCTGGCGTGCACTTTTGTGAGCTGCCATGAGCCACCGTGAGGGGCCGTCCAATGGCCAGCAAGCAACTGCCTCACCTGGGAAGAGTGCAATGATCTTACCAACATGGGCCAGTGAAGCGGCGTCCTCCACAGCTAGACTGAAGAACAAAAGGACAGCAATTTGTCTGTTCCCCTCCCCAAATTCCCCAATAAAATTTTTAAAAAACAAACAAAAACAAAAACCCCAATAAACATTTATTATCCTTACCTGGTCTTTGTAGTGTTTGGGAGTAGCTTAGCTAGGTGGTTCTAGCTCAGTGTCTCATCTGAG
This sequence comes from Aselliscus stoliczkanus, assembly GCA_033961575.1. NCBI lineage: Eukaryota > Metazoa > Chordata > Mammalia > Chiroptera > Hipposideridae > Aselliscus > Aselliscus stoliczkanus. The sequence goes on along the minus strand of CM066739.1, from coordinate 79,719,239 downwards.
GTTGTATTTAAAATGTCCGCAGGGACTATACTCCCCTAAAGGAGTAACTTCACTGGGGCTGAAGGACACACTTTCAAGATAGCTCACTTACAGGCCTGGCGAGTCAGTGCTGGTTCCTAGGAAAATGTCCCAATTCCTTGCCTCTCCTTAGTACCTTTAGAGTCTTCATGAGATGGCAGCTGATTTCTCCCCACATGAGTGTTCTGAGGTAGAAAAGTAGAAGCCTCAATATCTTATGTGACCTAGCTTCAGAAACCACACACAGTCATGTCTACACTATTCTACTAGCTATATAAATAAGTCTTATTCAGTGTAAGAAGTGACTACATATAAGAGTGTGAATGCTAAAAGGCAGAGCTCACTGGAACCAACTTATATGCTGTCTCTACTGATAGCTTATTATTGTAAATTATCCAGGGAGATTTTTCTCCTCATTCTGTCCAATACAAGGTCAATCAGGTATGTTTCCTTGTCACATGATTTTTTTACAACAGGATTTATGTGTACTTTTACACTGGGCGTGATTTCCTTTGGGACCTGACTATAAGTAATCATCTACTATTACATTCTCTGTGTAGGAGGAGCTGTGATCCATGTAGCCATCAAAATGGAAGTCAAGGCCTCAGGGTTGGTCAGAAAACCTCAGAGTAAGGGTTAAAGCACTGAACTTCCAGAGTTCCTCTTGCAATTCATAGTGGGAATTTGGAGATTTCTTTCATGCCAGCCCAGCAACACACTTAAAAGATTTTTAAAATAATATTTTAAGGGCCTGCCTAGTGGCGCGGTGGTTAAGAGCTGGCTTAGGAAGCCAGCGGCCCTGGTTCGGGTCCTACATATGAGGGCCAGTGACACTGCCCTCAATAAATAAATAAATAAATAAATAAAATAATATTTTATTCAGAATTTTAATTGAAATAGTAGGTTTGTTCAAATTAACTCTTTATTATATAGTTAGAAATAGATACAACTAAAATGTTTCCTTGAATTCACACTGTTATTATATTTCTAGTTTTTAGAAGGCGATTCTTGCCACTTTAACCTCAATCTATCTTCTACTCTATATATGCATTTAATGTTCCTCTTGATACTGTTTCAGCCACTTATAAATTTTGAAATGTATGTAATTCAGTTCTAAATATATCCTAATTCTTCATTATATTTTATTCTTAAATTCATGAATTGTTAAAGTATGTTTTATAAATAATTTTAAAGGATTAATTTTTAATTAGTTAATATAGTCATAAAAATGAAAAATGTGAAAAGGTATTCAGTGAAAAGTTTTCATCCTACTACTGATCCATCCATCTGTATGATGTTATATACTCCCTCAGTACAAATGTTCACTGTTAAATTTTTTGTGTATATTTAAAATTAATTTTATATATACATGCAAATATATATACGAGCATGTGTTTACATACACGCGCGCACACACACACACACATCCCCCTTTTACACAAAAGGTGTTATATATTAAATGATACACAGTATCTTGAATTATTTACCTCAGCTATGTATCTTTTTCTTTCCATATACATAAGTCCATAGAGAGAGGTATGTTTTAAGTTTTCCAAATGTGTGAATTTAAAAATTATCTTTTTATTATCTATTTCTAATTTTATCTCATTATGATCAGAAATTGTGGCCCACAAAACAGTAATTTTTTAAATCTTTACTTCCTAACTTAGTATGTTCAGGGATGTTGATATATAAAATATTCCATTCAACTCACCTGCTTAGCTGGTGATCTTGGAGAACAATTGTAGGTCATGAAATTTAGCAGACAGTGATTCCAATTACAGCTATTTTTCCAGGCATGGTAGATTGCTTGGAACAAATCAAATAGTTGTTATGCATCTATTGATTTTGCAAAGGGTTTTTTAAAAATCTGTATCAGTTTGCAAGGATCACCAGATGCTATTTGCTTTGACCTAGAAGAGCCTACAGTATACCTTCACAGATTTGCTCAAGTCAGCTTCCTTTCTCCCTGACATAATATAATGTAAAGAAGTTTTGGTGGTGCTGACATCTCAAGATCATCACACTAGTCACACATTAATAATATTATGCTGCTTATACCTGTTTAGCTGGAAGGACCAAGAACCTAAATGCTTTTAACAGAGACTTCCACTTTTGAACAAGGAAATATAACAGGGACCAGATTTGCCCTCCCATCTCAAGTGACTAAAAACATAGACAAGAGATAAAAACGGTTGTCCTCAAGTGGACAATAGGTGATCTAGAAGAGTGGTTCCTGGGAGAAAATGGAAAAAAATGAATTACCTAGCCTCATAACTGAAGATATTTTTTATACCTCAACACATTGAGAAGAAATAGAGCCCAGGGTCTCAAGCTATAGCTGAGAATTTGGAAAGGTCAAGGCATTTGTAATACACAAGACAAAGTATTGGAAAGGAGAGCGCTGCAGAGATCTACAGAGGATTTCCTGTAGTCTCAGTTGAATCCTGATCAACACATGGCTGTGAGGAAACTACCATAGGGCTGGCTGAGTGGTGCGGTGGTTGGGGGCTGGCTTGGGACGCCAGCAACCCGGGTTCGGATCCCACATATGAGGGCCAGTGACACTGCCCTCTAAAAATAAAAATTAAAAAAAATGTCCACCTATCAACAAAAAGTTATGAGATATGCAAAAAAAACTGAGGAGTATGTCCCATATATAGGAAAAAAAAAGTATTCAATAGAAACATCTGAGGGAGCCCAGATTTGGGGCTTTTATAAATATGCTTAAAGGGCTAAAGGGAATTATAGCTAATGAATTAAAGAAAAGTATGAAATTATGTCTTACCAAAGAGACAAAATCATAAAGAGAAATTATAAAAAATAAATTAAAATTCTGGAGTTGCAAAATAAAATTATTGAAATGAAAAATTCACTAGATGCACTCAACAGCAGATTTCAATAAGAAGAATCAGATAACATGAAGAAAGGTCAATTGAGATTATGCATCCTGACGAATCAAAATTTAAAAGAATGTAGAAAATAAACTGAATCTCAGAGACCTGTGGAACAACATCAATAGAGCCACAATTGAAATCTCAAAAAGTGAGGAGAGGGAAAATGGGCAGAAAGAATGTTCAAAGAAATAGCCAAAAAATTGATTTAAAAAAACATTAGTCTACACATCCAAGAAGCTCAATGAACTTTCAGGACAAACTCAGTGGGATCCACACTTTGATATGTCATAGAAAAACTGGCAAAAGCCAGAATTTTGAATGTAGCAAGAGAAAAGTTACTCATTACCTACAAGTGTTCCTCAATAAGATTAACAGTGAGTTTCTCCTCAGAAAAAAGGTCAGAAAACAGTGGGAATGACGTATTCTTTTTTTTTTTTTTTAAGGTTTTATTGGGGAATGGGGGTGGGGAATAGTGTTGGGGAATTGGAGAAGGAGAACAGCCAAGTTGTTGTCCTTCAAGCTTAGTTGTGGAGGGTGCAGCTAGCTCAGCTCCAAGTCCAGTCGCCATCTGGCCGCCCACCAACACCTCGTGGCTGCTCAGCTTAAGGTGCCATGTTCAATCTTAGTTGTGGTTGGGCGTAGCGCACCCATGCGAGAGTTGAACTGGAAACCTTGTTGCAAAGAGTGTGTACTCTAACCACTGAGCAACCTAGCCAGACGAAGGCAGCTCAGGACAGCTCAGCTCAAGGAGTTATGTTCAATTTTAGTTGCTGGTGGGCACTACCCACCATTCCACATGGGAGTTGAACTGGAAACCTTGTTATTAGAAGCACGTGCTCTCGCGAGTTGAGCCATCCTCACCTGTTGGCAGCTCAGTGGCAGCTCAGCTCAGGCGCAGCTCACTGGCCCATGTGGGAATCAAACGGGAGACTCTGTTGTTCAGAGCTCTCATTCTTAACCAACTGAGCCACTTGGCTAGCCCAGGAATTACACATTCTAAGTGCTAAAATAAAAAAAACTGCAAACCAAGAATGCTATATCCAGCAAACTATATTTCAAAAATGAAGAAATTAAAATATTCCTAGGCAAATAAAAACAGGTAATTTGGGTAGGCCGAGTGGCGCGGTGGTTGGGCACTGGCTTGGGAAGGCAGCGGCCCTGGTTCAGGTCCTGCACATGAGGGCCAGTGACACTGCCCTCTAAAAAAACAAAAAAAAAACAAAACTGAGGTAATTCATCACCAGTATACCTGCTCTATAAGAAATACTAAAGAGAGGGCCAGCCAAGTGGCATATCGGTTAAGAGCTGGTTTGGGGATGCCAGCGGCCCAGGTTCAGATCCCACATGTGAGTGTCAGTGACACTGCCCTCTGCCCTCTACAGCTAACAACAGCTCCACCTGGAGCTGGGCGGTGCGAGCCCGGGCGACAGTGTAAGCTGCAGCCCCTGTTGCAGTGGGCTGCCATAGGCTACAGTGAGTGGCTGGCAGCCAGCGTGAGCTACCAATAGCCGCAGTGAGTGATATCCAGAGGCCAGCGACCGATCTGCCTCATCTGGGAAGAGCACAATGACGATACCAACATGGGCCAGTGAAGCAACATCCTCTGTAACTAGACTGAAGAACAAAAAGACAGCAATTTGTCTGTTCCCCTTCCCCGATTCCCCAATGCTGTTCCCCTCCCCCAATTCCCCAATTTAAAAAAAAAATGTTAAAAAAAAAAAAAGAAATACTAAAGAGAGTCCTTTTTGCAAAACTGCAGACATAAACCCGACCTCATCAGTTACTAACTAAACGTAAATGGTCTAAATACTCTAATGAAAAGACATTGGCAAAAGGGATAAAAATGACATGATCCAACTATAAATTGTCTAAAAAAATATATTCTAGATTCCAAGACACACAGAGGTTGAAATTATAAGGATGGAAAAAAATATACCATGCAAATAGTAACTAAAAAAATGACTGGAGTGGTTATACTAATATAAGACAAAATAGATTTTTCAGACAAAAAATGTTACTAGAGATTAAGAAGGACTTTTATTTTGAGGGCAGTGTCACTGGCCCTCATATGTGGGACCGAACCGGGGCCGCAGTCTTCCCAAGTCAGCTCCCAACCACCGCGCCACTCGGCCGGCCCAAGAAGGACATTTTATAATAAGATAGTCAATCGATTATGAATACATAATAATTATATACATAACAATTAAGTCTCAAAATATGTAAAGCAAATATTGACAAAATTGATGGAGATATTGAGAATTCAACAATAATAGTTAAAGATTTTGATACCCCACTTTCAACAATTAGTCAGAAGATCAACAAGGAAATAGAAGAATTGAACATCACTATAAAGCAACTAGACACAACAGACATCTATAGAGCAGTCAACCCAACAACAGCCAACAGCATACATATTCTTCTCAAAGAGCACATGGAATATTCCCCAGGATAGATAATATGTTAGAGTATAAACTCAGTTTCAATAAATTTAAAAGAATTGAAATACTATAAAGTATAGTCTCCAATCACAATGGAATAAAATTATAAATCAATAACAACGGGAAACTTGGAAACTCACAAATATATAAAAAATAAACAATACACTGATAAATAACCAATAAGTCAGGGAAAAAGACATGATGCCTTCACTCACCACTACTATTTGACTTTATATGGGAAGATCTAGCCAGAGCTATTAGGCAAGAAAAATATACAAAAGACATTCATATTAGAAAGTAAAATAAAACTATCTCTATTCATAAGTGATAAGATCTTTTGTTTATAAGAAACTCACTCTCTCTCTCACACACACACACACACACACACACACACACAGAAACCCATTTAAACTAATAAATTCATGAAGGTTGTGTATTGATGCAAGATCAATGTACAAAAATCAATTGTATTTATAGACTTTAGCAATGAACAATCCAAAAATAAAATTAAGGAAACACTTCTATTTATAATAGCTTCAAAAAGAATAAAATACTTAGGAATAAATCTAACAAAAGAAAAGTAATATTTGTACACTGAAAACTACAAAACATCAATGAAAGAAACTAAAGACTTAAATAAATGGAAAGATATCTCATGTCAACAGATTGAAACACTTAGTATTGTTAAGATGGCAATACCACCCAAATTGATTTGCAGAATGAATGCAACGTCTATCAAAATCCCAGCTGCCTTTTGTGCAGGTATTTACAAGGTGATCCTAAAACACTTATGGAAATGCAAAGGACCCAGAATAGCCAAAACAATCTTGAAAAAGAATAACAAAGTTGGAAGACTCATGCTTCATAATTTCAAAAGTTTCTACAAAGCTAGAATAATTAAGACAGTATAGTACTGGAGTAACCATAGACATATTGATCAATGGAATAAAATTGAGAATCCAGAAATAAACCTGTACATCTATGACCAATTGGTTTTTTATAAGGGTGCCAAGACCATTCAATAAGAGGAGAATAATGTCTCTATCAAAAGGCTTTGAGTCAGTCCCAGCCTATTGATAATGATGCTCATTAGCTAGGAATGCACGAGGCACTTGCCTGGGCTCATATTACGCATAGAAAGCCCCCACAGACATTTCCCCCATTGGGCCAATGTTGTGGCTGGAATGGCCCTTATGGTTCTTATTATGATTGCAGGATGCACTTTAGCAAAAACCATCAGGGAACATTGAGGAGCAAGATTTATTGTTCACAGGTCTTGGAGTGTACATCGCATGCCTGAGGGGCACAGAGCCAGGCTGCAGGTAGAGGGAGAGAGCATGCAGATATGGGGCTCTGACTTTGGTAGGGTCTAGGGTGCAGTGTCTAGGGTTTTTGTGGGTTCACACTTTGCTGGCTAATTTAAAGCATAAGAGCAAGAATTAGATCATGGGAGAAGCAGGGTCGCTCAAATGGTCGGTTATCTGGGTGACCCAGGGCTTTCTGAAAGAGAAAATTTCATGGGTTGAGGCAGCCTAATTCTTATTTGGTTGTTTTGCAAGTAGCTGTGTCAAACAGCTGGCAATATGTTTACTCAAGATGGGTATCTTTTGAAATGCATGTCTCAGCATTCAGAAGGTTAATGTCAGGCACTTACACTGCAGTGATGTTGGGACAACTTGGAGACCAACATGCAAAAGGATGAATTTGGACCCCCACCTCACATTATATACAAAAATGAAGTGAAAGGGATCATACACAGAAACCCTAAATCTTCAGAGGTTTCAGTTAACTTTGTAGCCACTGCCACTACATACAAACAAGGAAGGTAGGCTTTTGCTACAGGGTCAAGTAAGAGGCCAAATAAGCTTTCGATTTAGAGCCCCAAAACTGGTACTGATCTTTCATGTATATATAGAAAGTTTTACTATAATTGGGGAGTTCAAGGATAGGAAGATTTTTGAAGGGAATCAAATCAATTTGCTTTGGCAGCACATATACTAAAATTGAAGGGAATCCTTTAAGGTATAGAAAGTAGTCTCTAGAGAATCCGCCCAGGGCAAGAGCTTAGGTAAGTCTGCTCTTATCAGAACATATAAAGGGGCAGCCATTCCAAAAAGTTAGGACTCCAATGTCTATAATGTCCTATGAGACTGAGAAATCCTTGAAGTTATCTTTTGGTAATTGGGTGTGGGCAAGTCCTAAACTGCTTCCAGTAAACGAGGAGAAAGAGGCTTTCTACTTTGTTTGATGTTATGGCCTAGATAATGCACTTGAATCAGACAAAATTGGAGTCTATTCTTAGAGACATTGTGTCCTTTGTACATTGACACTTTCTGCTAATCAACTTTGGGAATCAATTTTGCAAGGCTCTCCATATGGGGAGCATAACAGAAGGTGGTCATATTGTATAAGAATAGGCTATCTCTAAGGGTACGGTAGAGTGTTTGGGAAAAATAAGAGGATGCTTCATAAGCCCCTGGGCATAAATTTTCAATGTGTATTGTTGGTTTTCCAAATGAATACAAATAAATATGTGCTTGGTTGCAAATATTCTAAAGAATATGAGGCTTAGATCTACTACTGTAGAGTAAGTAGCTGTCTCAGAGATTGAGGATAGGATGGAATTGAGATTGGGGGTTACAGGGAAACAGGAAACACAGTATTGTTAATGGTTCTTCTATCTTGTACAAACTGGCTGCTGAGTCTATTGGCCTTTATGATGGGCAGAATGGGGTAATCCAAGGGCTAGTCTTTTAGGTGGTATACAGAATACAATTGGCTAATATCCTCCTTTTGATAAGAAGGTTTTATAGTAGGTTTGGGGTCAATTTTGGAAGGGCATAGCTGGGATGATAGAGACCTTTAAGAGTTTATGTGTCCCACATCTATTTTTGTCCCAGAGGCTATCAGGGCTTTTTTTCAAGGTCTGAGATATTAGTAGGGAAGGTATCAGGCAGTGGATAATCAATCTATGTCATCATAAAATTATTGGCCAATTATGATATTCCAGTTACAACTGGAGTGAAATTATTGAGCAGAAAAATGTGTTGATTAGTGAAAAGGCCTAGAATAGGAAGTGGCTGAGACAGAGGCCAAATTTAAGGTGTATCTGAGATTCCTACCACTGAAAACCTTTTGTTACTCCAAGGAAGGGAATTATAGAAAGATTGTAGGGTTTATGATAGAAATGAAGCATTGTGTTTTTGCAACTGTATAGAAATCTCTCTGCTTTGTGTTAAGGGCAATTGTGGGCAGACCAGAGCAGCTACTTCCACAGAGGGGTGTCATTTTGGCAGCCAAACTTTTTCCTTTGTCTTTTTAGATCCTATCTTCCAAGCTAAAGCGAGCAGTTGTCCTTCTAATGTCCCTCTTTACAATATCCATAGGTGTCTTTGTCTAGACTGGACAGAGAGGTTTCCTTGTTCTAGTTCTGCCTAGTTACTTAATCTAAAGAGCTATTAATTTGTTCTACATGTATTTTTCTAAGTCAAACTATTTTCACAGTGCTCCGAAAGATGTAATTTAGAGAAGGGGACACACTATCACCCATATTTTAACACCGACAAAGAAACTACATAAGAGAGTTGTGATATCTTTACTCTTACATTACAGCGTTCCTGGAAGTGGTAGTTACGTGGTCTCTGAAATGGATTTAAAGAGACAGATTTATTCTGTCTGTTTACAAACTTGACTTTTTGACCTTTTTTTTTTTTTTTAAAGAGGGCAGTGCCACTGGCCCTCATATGTGGGATCCAAACCTGGGCTGTTGGCATCCCAAGCCAGCTCTTAACCACCACACCACTCTGCCGGCCCCACTCTTTGACTAATTTTTTTATAGGAAAGACTTCATGTAAAGCTACTAAGAGATCTCCTATTTTTATATTTTAAATTTCCATTTGTGCTCAAATTTTTTTTTTTTTTTTGAGGTCAGTGTCACTGGCCCTCGTATGTGGGATCCGAACCAGGGCCGCTGGCCTCCCAAGCCAGCGCTCAACCACCGCGCCACTCGGCCAGTCCATGTGCTCAAATTTTAATGCATATATATATATAATATAATTTGATGATAAGTCCAGCCTGCCTTTTCTATCCAGATTTTCCATCTCTATGCCCCAGAAAGAGATGAGCCACACTAAAAAATTTTAGAATAATCCTAAAGTCTGGTGAATTTTATCCTCCCTTGAGAAAGTTAGGAAAGTGTTTAACTAGATTATACAAATTTGATTTTGACTAAGCTTTAAAGTTATAAGTGCATTGATGTAGGGGGTGATCTTCATTTACACCTCTATTAAGCCATTTTGCAGGGATAGTGTCAGTGAGAGAAATGTTATTAGGAAAGAGCAGTGAAGAAAAAGAAGAGAGCCCAGTGAAGGTGCAGAAGGAAGATGGAGAAATCAGAGCAAGAAGGAGAAAGAGGTCAGGGCACAGGGTGAAGATAAAAAGAGAGGCCCATCTGAAATTGATCAGAAGAGGGAGAGGAGCCTTTAAGGATGGATTTTAAGGTTCTCTAGATTTTTATTAGCCTTTTCTAAAAGTCCTTAAGAGAAGCAATTTTTTATTTTTTCTGCCTTTCAGAGATTTTTTTTATAACAATAAAAAATATCATTTGATTCTAAGACACCAAAGATGTGAATAATTTTGTTTATATGTCAATTCCCCCAGAGTGGTTACTGAAGTTTTAAATTGTCCTTGGTGGAATCCTGTCAGAGCTTCATATATTTGGTGCCACCGGCACCATAATGTATGTATGTGTTAGTGGGAGAATGACCTAGAGTTCATTGACTAACTTGATTGCCCATATTTAAATAATGAGGAAAAACAAGAGACAATATGGTCCCAGAGAATCTCAGCACTATACATCACCCTGTTTATAAAAGCCCTGAATGGTGTAAAACAATTCAAATCAAGAAGCTTATACTGGAGCAGCCAGATAGCTCAGTTGGTTAGAGCTTGAGCTCTAAACAACAGGGCGGGCGGTTCAATTCCCACATAGGCCAGTAAGCTGTGCCAATAAACTGCGCCCTCTACAGCTAAGATTGTGAACAGCGGCTCGATCTGGAGCTGGGCTGCCATGGGCTTCTGTGAGTGGCCGTGAGTGGCCGTAGACTGCCATGAGTGACCGTGGGCTGCCGTGGGCCGCAGCCAGTAACAGGAGTAAGTGGCCAGCAGCCGGTATGAGCAGCTGACCGACAGCTGGTGACCAACTGCCACAGCTGGCGACCAACTGCCTCAGCTGGATGGAGTGCAATGATCATAATACCAATATGGGCCAGTGAGTGGCGTCCTTCACAACTAGACTGAGAACAATGGCTCAGAGGTGGTGGGGAGGGGAGAGGGGAAAGGTAAAAAAAAAAGAAGCTTATACCAAGGACAATAAAGAGAAAAAATAATGGCTTAGGTGATGCTCAAAAGAAGAGTCTCACATTCATCAGGAGCAGGACTTACTCAGTTGTGTAGTTACTAGGATTTACAGGAGAGGAGATGGCAAAAGTTTCTACCGTATTTGATCTGGGCTGAGCAGCAGAGGGACCAAGTCATGGCACCAGAAGCTGGAGAATAAAACCAACCAGAACACTGTAAAGCAGAAGCCTCATTCAGAATGCTGGCGCATGAAAACCATTCCAAAGAGGTATTGTGCCCTGAGGAAGAAAGAAGATTTTATAGAGCTTTATCCTAAAAAATCAGCCTGAAGTTCAACTAGTTTTGACAATAATTGGTCAAAAATGATTCTTGGAAGAGGGAGGTATTATTTTTGCAGCTTTGGGCCGGCCAAGTGGCGCGATGGTTGAGCACTGGCTTGGGAAGCCAGATGCCCCGGTTCTGGTCCCACTTATGAGGGCCAGTGACACTGCCCTCAAAAAAAAAAAAAAAAATCTCCTTCATATTTTTGCAGTTTTGCAGCCATTGGTTGAGCTACCTGCCAAAAAATACTACCATTTATAGGTGAAAGGATTCCAAGTATGGTGTGAAGGTAATGGACAGAATTTGTGGCAATTCAATTCTTTGACCACGAAAGTCAAGCCCTGATCAAATAAACAAATACTTGACCTAATATACCATTAAAATTTGTAGGCGTTACCTTTCACCTCTGTTTCCCTGTCCAGCAGAACCTGTATGTATTTGACTGGTAATCAATGTCTGGAGTTGTCCTGGAAGTTTCCTTTGTCCCCCTTTTCTAAAAGAAAATCTTGGGGACTGGCCATGTGGCTCAGTTGGTTAAGAGTTAGCTTAAGAGTGAGCAACACGGCCACCAGTTTGATTCCCACCTAGGCTAGTGATTGTAATTGAGCTATTTTTCTCCATTATTATAAAGTAGGACTACTATAAGTGGTTAGCTTGACCACTTAAGTCATTTGCAGTCAGGTTGCTAGGGTTGAAATCCTGGATCTACCACTCTTTAGCTGTGTGAGTTACTCATGGTTGTGCTTGACCCGTGGTTGAAATTTTAGAATTGAAGCTCTAAACTTTCTCATTTAGTGTGTCTGTACATTTATGTCAGGAAGGTGTTTATTTCTCATTGTGTACATGTGTAATATTTTCCTAATTCCAGATGTTATTACTAAATTAAATTATAAAGTCTATCAGGCAAATTTATTTTGATTGGCTTAGAGATAAATAAGTACTTACATAAATTAAATACTCCTAAAATTCTCAGAAATTAAGGAAATTGAACTTTTAATACTTTTTTTTTAAAGATTTTATTGGAGATTCCCCAATGCTGTTCCCCTGCCCCAATTCCCCAATAAAATCTTTAAAAAAAAAAAAAAAGTATAGCACATGCAATTATTATAATATATTATACTGGATAATGATTATAAACAACTGGTTACTGGCTTCTGTACTTACTATACTATATTTTTTATGGTTATTTTAGAGTATACTTTTTCTACTTATAAACAAAATGTTTGCGGGCCGGCCAAGTGGCGTATTGGTTAAGCACTGGTTTGGGAAGCCAGTGGCCCCAGTTCAGGTTCCACATATGAGGGCCAGTTACACTGCCCTCAAAAAAAAGAAAAGTGTTTGCTGTAAAACAATATGCTGTGTTATGCCAGCTAACCCTCATATATCTTGTGCTTACCATGTCTCTTGATTCCATTTTTTTTTTTTTTTAAAGATTTTATTGGGGAATTTGGGAGGGAAACAGCGTTGGGGAATCGGGGAAGGGGAACAGACAAGTTGCTGTCCTTTTGTTCTTCAGTCTAGTTGTGGAGGGCATCGTTTCACTGGCCCATGTTGGTATTATGATCATTGCGCTCTTTCTGGGTTATGCAGCTGGTTGCCAGCCATTGGACGGCTGCTCATGGGCGGCTCATGGCAGCTCATGGTAGCTCACCCCAGTTGCTGGCCAGCCCCACTGCAGCCTATGCTGTCACCACAGACTCACGGCAGTCCAGCTCCAGGTTGAGCTGTTGTTCACCATCTTAGCTGTAGAGGATGCAGCTAAGATGGCCCTCCATGTAGGACCCAAACCGGGGCCCTGCTACTCAGAGCTGGCATCCCAAGCCTACTCTTAACCCACGCACCACTTGGCCGGCCGGCAGCATTTTTTCTTATACTTGATTTAATCTCCTGTTGTTTTATATAGTAACATGTTTTCAGGCATGCAGCTAGGATATTCACACAATGACAAAATCTCCTAACGGTGCATTTCTCAGAAAGTATGCCTATCATTAAGTGTCACGTAGCTGTAGTTAATTTACAAAAAGTGTAAATTTGTTTTAACCACATGGAATAATTATTTTGTCAAACTTTATTTTAACAATAATTAATTTGAAGTTAGTTTTGAAGATCTTAGGGAACTTAAAATCTTGAACTGATAACTATATTGTTAATGAATATTCATTAGACACATACATCATTTTAAAGGCAGAATACTGAAATACTGATTATTAGTTACAATTTTAAATTTATATGCTTCTTCTTACTATTATTATTTTGAATAGGGAACCCCTACTCTTCTTTTTTTATTGGGAAACAGTGTGTTTTTCCAGGACGCCTCAGCTCCAAGTCAAGTAATTGTTTCAATCTAGTTGTGGAGGGCGTATTTCAGCGGCCCATGTGGGGATCAAACTGACAACGTTGGTGTTGTGAACACTGAGTTCTAACCACCTGAGCTAACCGGCTGCCCCTATGCTTCTTATTTTTATATGCTACAGAAAGACTGTATGAGGTGTGATCAAACAATATGCTGAATGTTTAAATTAAAAAAATATATGACCGTAAAAGACACATTGCCATTAATCCCCACTCAAAATACTCCCCCTCATTTCAAACACACTTATCCCATCATTCTTGCCACTTTCTGAAGCAGTTCTGGAAGTCCTCATTTGTGAATGTCTTTGGTTGCGCTGTTGTGGCTGCCTCGATGTCCTGAATCATTTTGACTTTGGGGAAGAGCCAAAAGTTGCATGGTGCCAGATCAGGTGAATAAGGTGAATGAGGACACACTGTAATGTTTTTATTTGACAGAAATTTCTGTACCAGAAGTGATGTGTGACATGGAGCCTTTTTGTTGTGATCACAAAATACAATGAATGCTGCTGCCGAGTGCCATCCAACAGAAAGGCCGGGGTCTTCAATATGGAAAGTCACAGGCCAGCCAGGTGGTGAAAGTTGGTTAAGAGCACAAGCTCTGAGCAACAGGGTCGCTGGTTCGATTCCCACATGAGCCAGTGAGCTGCACCTGAACTGAACTGCCACTGAGCTGCCAACGGGCCGCCGGATGGCTCAGCTGGTAGGAGCATGTGCCCTTAACAACAAGGTTGTCAGTTCAACTCCCACATGGGATAGTGGGCTGCGACTCCTGCAACTAGATTGAAAGTGGCAACTGCACTTGGAGCTGAGCTGCGCCCTCCACAATTAAGATTGAAGAACAACAACTTGACTTGGAGCTGATGGGTCCTGGAAAAACACAATGTTCCCCTTTCCCAATTCCCCAATAAAATCTCTCTCTCTCTCTCATATATATATGAATGAAGTGGCGCATTGAACCTTAGTAACAGTGTGTGTGTGACAAGTTTCAACTTGTCTGGCTCAGTCAGTTGGGGTGAGTGAGCTCCAGTTGAGAGAAGGTGTGTTTTAAAGAGTGCCATAAATCATCCTCCATCATGACAATGCCCCATGTCAGACATTGTTTCTGATATAGGGCAATTTTCATCAAATAAAAACATTACAGTGTGTTCTCATCCACCTTATTCATCTGATTTGACACCATGCGACTTCTGGCTCTTCCCAAAAGTCAAAATGATTCAGGACATCAAGGTAGCCATGACAGTGCAACTAAAGATACTCATGAGGGCCGGCCGAGTGGAGCGGTGGTTAAGCACTGGATCGGGTCCCACATATGAGGGCCAGTGACACTGCCCTCAAAAAAAAATTAAAAAATAATAAAGACACTCATGAAAGAGGACTTCCAGAACTGCTTTAAAACATGGCAAGATGATGCGATAAGTTTGTTTAAAGCGAGGGGGAGGGTTTTGAGGGGCACCAATGACAGTGTGCCTTTTACTGTAATACATTTTTTAAAAATTTAAACATTCACCTTATTGTTTGATTACACCTCGTATCTTTGGGTTTTTAATGAACATGTGCATTTCTGCCACTTTGAAAAGTGTATAAATACTGGTGGGTGACAGAAAGTACACAGTTATCCACCTGTTACTTTGCTCTGTCAAATAGAAGTTACTTTCATTAATTATCCTGTGCATTTTGTCTTCCACACTCCAAAATATTTTTTTTTTTTTAAAGATTTTATTGGGGAATTGGCGGAGGGGAACAGCGTTGGGGAATCGGGGAAGGGGAACAGACAAGTTGCTGTCTTTTTGTTCTTCAGTCTAGTTGCGGAGGATGTTGCTTCACTGTTGGTATCGTCATTGAGCTCTTCCTGGATGAGGCAGATCGGTCGCTGGCCTCTGGATGTCGCTCGCCGCGGCTATTGGCAGCTCACGCTTGGCTGCCAGCTGCTCACGCTGGCTGCGGGCCACTCACTGTAGCCTATGGCAGCCCACTGCAGCAGGGGCTGCAGCCCACACCATCACCGGGGCTCGCACAGCCCAGCTCCAGGTGAAACTGTTATTAGCTGTAGAGGGCAGTGTCACTGGCCCTCATGTGGGATCCGAACCGGGGCCACTGGCATCCCAAAACCAGCGCTTAACCAATGCGCCACTCGGCCGGCCCTCACACTCCAAAATATTTAATGTCTCTTGAATCTATTCATGCCTTTTTATTTCCATCACAACCACTGCCTCACTTACTCAAGCTGTGATTATCTTCACCTGAACTATTGAACTAGTTTCTTAATTGTCCTTACAATTTAGAGTACTATTTATGAAATTAAAATCAGAGTATGATATTCACTTCTTTGTAACTGTCAGTGTCTGTCCATTGCATGGTGTGACCTCATCCTACCTTTCCAACTTTATCTTCTATTTCTTTTCTACTCACTTTCACTAGTCTTGAGCCATATAAGCTTCCTCTGGTTTCCATCAATATCTTTTTCAACCCACCACCTTGGTGCTTGCTGTTCTTTCTACCTGAATGTTCTTTGCATGACTAGATCCTGTTCATCATCTAGGTCTCAGATGAAATATTACCTTCTCAGAGAGGTCTTGCCTGACTACTCTACCTAAAACAACCCAGCCTCTATCACATTTTCATTTTCATTTTCTTCTTAGTGCCTACCAAAAACCATGATCTGAAATTATCTTAGTCATTTTTCACTTGATTATCTTCTATTTCGCCAACCAGAACATAAGCTCCATGAAATCGGGAACCTTATATTAATTACCACTGTTAGCTCAAGGCCAAGAATGTATCTGACACATAATAGGAGCTCAGTAAATGACAGATTGTTAATAATATTGCTGGGTCTTGCCATGTGTACCCCTATCCCTACTGAGCTGAAAAATTAAGCCTTGGCCAGGAGTGCTTGTCTTCCATTTCTTAGCATCACCAATTGTTTTCTACATAATGGCCTTAGCCTCCAGGCATAGATCCAGAACAAAGAGGTAGAAAGGAGGTTGCAATGAACCTATCTAATCTCCCCAGGAATGTTGCCCTTGCTCCCTAACTGCATTCCATTTCTAGCCTTGGAATGGGAGCCCTCTTTCATGAAAAGAGCCCGCATAGGCAACCAGGGTCAGGGTTCCAGCAATCCCTGATGCTTTCTCCATATTCCAGTGAAATTGTCAGGATCCCACATTTTCTCAATCAAGTATATCAACCAGTCTCAAACAAAAAAGAAGCAAATCAAAGCATTTGGTTGGCTGCTCTTGGGCCTGACAAATAATTGATTTATTGATTTGGATTTCAGAATCTGAGCTGTGGTCTGCTTTTCTTTTCTGCTTTCAGCTTGGCCAAACTGAACTCAAATTTGTCTTATTGCACCTTGTGAGAATAATCAACCTACTCTGATTGGCCTAATGTGCATTCAACAGATACGTATTAAGTGTTGACCATTTTGCCAGACGCTGTTGTAAGCACTTGGAATGCATCAAGAAACAAGAGACACAAGTTCCTTGACCCAGAAGACTTCCACTCTAGTGGTATGGACAGTGAGTGGGATAGCAATAAACAATACACATAATAGAGAAGTAAATTGTATAGGATATTGGAAGGTGATAAGTGAACTTAGATGAAAATAAAGAGATTGGGACAGGGAAGGTAGATTGCAATTTTAAACAGCAGGGTCTCCTTTAGAATGTGACAGTAGAACAAAAAGCAGAAGGAGGTGAATTAGCTATTCAGCCATGTGAATATTGAAGATTTTCAACCATGTAAATCTCTAAGACCGGAGCATTCCTAATACTAAGGCCTTAAGGCAGGAGCATGACCTACACGTTAAGGAAGAGCATTGTGGTTGGAGCAGGGGGAAACGGAGTGGTAGATGAGGTCAGAGAAGGGACAGAGGTCAGATCATGTGGGGCCTTTAGCCAGTGTAAGGACGTTAGTTTTTACTTTGAGTGACATGGGGAATCATGGCAGGATTTTTAACAGAGCAGGAACAGCACTCCTTTAAGTTTTACAAAGATCCCTTAGTCCCTGTGTTGAGAACAGACTGCAGAGACCCAAGAGTAGAAGTTGGGAGAGCTGTTAGCATAGAACCAGGAGTCCTGTTACTATCCCAGTAATCCAAGCAAGAGACGATGGCGGTTGCAGGGAAAGTGGTTGTAGGGGAAGAAAACGTTTCCTTGGCTCTCCTAGGGTCCCTGGTTAGTTCTGAAAATTAAACTGATAAGATTAGTAGGAGGAAAGCATACATATTTATTTTACATGACACAAGAACCTTCATAAGGAAACGAAAGCTTGAAAATATGGTTAAACCTGAGTGTTTTTAATGCTAAGTTTAATGAAGAGCAGAAAGTTATGGAAAGATATGAGAGGGCAAAGAGTAAGAACTAAGTGTAGTAAACTGGGGAAAACTTAGCAAGCCCTGTTCATTCAGATTCTTCTCCAAGCCTGTTCTCTACTCTTGGAGATAAGGATATTCTTTTCCTCCGGGTATAGGGAGGGCACCTCTAACCTGAGGGTCCTAGGACCTGCTTCAGAGGAAAGTGTGTGTGTGTGTGTGTGTGTGTGTGTGTGTGTGTGTGTGTGTGTGTGTTGAGGCGGGGGTGGTGTCAAAATGACCTTCCTGCTTCTGCTGTTTCTCCAGCTCACTCAGCTTAAAATATTCCATATGCCCAGGTGCCATATTTTAGGATAGTGTGTCCTGAACCCCATCATAGTGAAAAATTATTAGATTCTGGATATAGTCTTGAATATAAACCCACCAGAAGAAATGGCTGTGGCATTTGAGAGAAAGAAAGGAGTCAAGGATGACTCCAAGCTTTCTTCTGAAAAACTGGACAGAGTTGTCATCCACTGGGATGGGGAAGGCCAAGGGGAGAGCCTGTGTGAGATACATATTAGACTTCCAAGTGGAGAAGTTGAGCAAGCCATTGGATACACATGTCAGAAGCTCAGGAAACAGGTCTGGGTATGTGTTGGCACATATAAAGAAAACATTAAAAGCCATAAAACTGAATGGGAGAATAAGAGTAGAGAAAGAATAGAGGATCAAAGACTGCCCGGGGCACGATAACATTTAGAGCAGTGCTGACAATAGAAATATAATGTGAGACACATTCATTTTAATGTGCCTAGTAGCCACATTAAAAAAAAGAAAAAGAAAAAGAAACGGGTCAAATTAATTTTAAACTATATTTTATTTAACCTAAGATATCCAACATGTTATCATTTCAACATGTGATTACTAATGAAATATTTCATATTCCTTTTTTCCTAGTAAATCTTTGACATTTTGCATATGTCGAGAACGTACAGTAATCGCATGCAGGCAAGCACGTTTCTAGTGCTTTGTAGCCATGTGAAACATATTGGACAACACAGGTTTAGAAACTTAGAAGAGAGACTAGCAAAGAAGAGAAGGAAAAATCTGTAGGTAAAGGAAACCAAGATATCATGGCATTTTGGAAGCTGTGTGAGTAGAAGTGGTGATAATAGTTTCAGTTTTCTCGGTGAAGAAGCAAGCCAGGTTTACTGCCCAGGGTGCCATGTGGAAGTATGAGGGGTGAGAAGATAGTGATGAGGGAATAGATTAGGGAGGGAAAGATGACTGCTGGACAGCATGAAAATTCAGAGACTGAATCATGAATTTAAAGTGAGAACAAGTCAGTGAGGTTGGGTGTTTTTCTCCAGACAAAAGGACCCAGGCAAGATAGAGACTTCAATCTAACCAGGGGAATGGCTTTATGCCCCCCTTCTTAATTCCACTTTGTTTTGATTGAAGTTATTCTGATTGCAAATAACAGAAATCAGCTGTCATAGGAGAAATCAAAAATAAAATTTATTGGAATAATGTTGGATAATTTTCAGAAATCAAAGTCTGCCAAGAGAGTCAGGAAGCAGGAAGCAGGCAGTAGGCAGGAAATGAGCCGCGGACTACTTGCCTCCCCCTCCCCCAAGCAAGCCTCCTTTCCAGCCATGAGCCCACAGGAGATGGTGGACCCACCACTGCCAAGTTGCTCTCACCTCACCCCCAGCCTGAGCCCTCATAGTTGTCTTTGAATTTCTATGACTAAGAGAAAATATCTGATGAAACAAGCTTGGGTCAAATGGTATGTCAGTTAAGGAAAAAATCATGGAGAAAAGGCAATAGCTGATAATTCAAAATATTGTCTCATATCACGTTTGCAAAAGCATATAACATCAGAAGCTGACTCCCAATAATTGTTCATAATTAATGAAGTTTTGTGGAATATTCAATGTTAAAGAGTAATTGAAAAAAAAATCAGACACCCTTACAAATATAAAATGAACACATGTCAAAGATTTTATTTAACTCATTAATTAATGAAGTAATTAATAAGTAAGATGTTTCAACCAGTTCAAAGGAGAATTCAAAGACCAGATATATATGTAGTCCATAAAAATGAATCTACAAATAGATGTAAAATTAGCTTCTTTGGAAGAGGAGAGGTGGTAAGAGGGGAAAGAAATCAATTGTCCCTACACTGGCTAAGATTTTTTTGCATGTGTGTATAAAACAGAATTATATGCACTGCTATGTTATCTACAAGTTACAATGTTGTAAAATAGTTCAAAGACAATGAAAAGTCCAAACCTCACAGAATCAGATAACTTAGAAGGGGTGTGCTCTAAAAAATGCATAGTTTTCCATTGAAGATATCCGGCAATTCTTTGATCCATTTTAAAATCTTTCACAATTTTTCTTGATCACTGAAAATACCTGAGTTGTTGGTAAGCACATTTCTTTATGATTCTCTCACTGCCCAATATTTTGCACTCAATATTATTTGGTGCCTTTTCATTTTCAAATGAAGTTTTACATTTAATTATTTAAAGTCATATGGTATTGAAAGTAATAATTACCCAAAATAAAATATCAGGAAGCCATATTCCTTGGGAAATGTACACAGGTTTTACTCTCTAAGCCCCAATGTTCTATTATTTCATCTATTTTGTTTTTCTAAACTATATTACATCTCTGCTTCTTTGAAAAAGTAAATGCGGATGACTATTACTGATATGAACAAATGCTCTTGAAGGAGATCAGAATATGCCACCCCAAAATGTGTCACTTTGATATAAGGATAATTTTGACCTGGAAGCAAATGAGAATCAACAGATACAGAAAAACAAAACAAAACAAAAAAACCGTCTTAGAGCTTTCCCTATCTGACTAAAAGCAGAAACTTCTGAGAAATGAAGACTGCCATAAATTTCCTCTCCTAGGGGTTTTATGGCCATGAAGATGGAAGGTTAACATTGAAATGGGCCTGCAAACAAACCCCTTATCTTCCATTAGATCCCCCATATATGCATACTTACCTTCCCACAGTTTGCCACCCCTAAAACCTAAACTCATTTTCCTTTTTCTTGTCACTTCTCTACAAATGTATTGTTCTTTATTAAGAGGCTATATAAGCCCAGAGTTCTAACCACCCCATTGAGTCACTCATCAATGAGTGCCCCATTCCCACCCCCATGGGTACCAAGTATGCACTCTGCATATGTTAATGAACTGTTTTCTATTGTTAATCTTTTGTTTAAATCCCAGGGCCCCAGCCCGAGAAGTTTTTTCCCTCCCCTACTACATTCACAAGATTAATATGAAACTTAAAAATGCGGGATACTAGTGGATCTTCTAGTAGATCTAAACTTTTCCTTTGTCTTTTTTTTTCATTTTGAAAACTTTGAAAATACAGAATATAATTACCTGTATTCTCCTCCTCAGAATTCAGGGCTGTAACAGTTATATTTTTCCAGTCGTTTTGCCTGTTGTGGTAGATAGTATTACTGTTCCCAAATTATTTATGCCCTTTTCTGATAGAATTATATGTACCCCCTCCCATTGCCACGTGATTTTCAGGACATATCCCAGACATGGCAGGTTTGGGACCTGACTTGTTTTATGGGTTAAAGGGTGATGTACCACTTCTTATCTCATGCTTTAATAACCATGGCACTTCGTTTTCTTTTCCCTCTGTCATGGAAACATTTTCTCTCCAAAAGAAACTTCTGCTTCCACTTAAATCTCAGAATGAAGAAGACATATAGAAGTAGGCCCTAGCCAACCTACAGTTAAGCTGACATGAGCAAGAATCACACCTTTATGATTGTAAGCTTTTGGGATTTTGGGATGTAATTTGTTACTGTAGTATCACTTACCTATGTACTTCTTTTTTAAAAAATTATACATGATATATGTAAAATCTTCTGTTTTTTTTTTTAAATTAATTAATTAATTTATTTTTAAATTTTTTTTCAGCTGAGCCATCCTGCTACCTGTTGGCAGCTCAACCGCAACTCAGCTCGGGCTGGGCATCCATCTGCTGTTGCTCAGAGCTCAGCTCACACTCTTGAGCGAGCTCTTAACCAACTGAGCCACTCCGCCAGCCCCTAAAATCTTCTTTTGAACTCATCACATGTTTTCTTGACTTCAGGATTCACTTTCCTTCTTGTTGAAACAGTTCTTTCAGTGAGAATCTGTGATTACTAAAATTTCTGAGTCCTTGCATGCCTAAAGATGTCTTTATTTTACCTTAACACTGGAATAATAGTCTCACTGGGCATAGAATTTTAACATTATTTCACCATTTTGAAGGTTTTATTCCATTGTCTTTTGGCATCTGCTATTCCTTATGAGAAAGCCTGGTATCAATCTGATTCTTGTTCATTTGTAAATAACCTGTTCTCCCTCTTTGGTAGCTTTTAATTTTCCCTTTCTTGTTTTCAAGTGTGGCTATGAGTTTTTAAATCTATTTTCTCCTTCATTTTATGTATTGAGAGAAGGAGGAGGTTTCAGCATCTGGTCCACCTGCTATCTTGACCCAGCATTTGGCTCCTGCATTACTAAATAGAGTGAACTTGTTTTGATGACATGTACTCATCATTTTGAATCATTCATTTTTCTATAATGTTGCAAAAGCCTGATGCCCCTCAGGCATGTGATATTTATAGAACTATTTGGATATACCCTAAGTGTCATTAATATTAATAAACTTCTTTGGCTTTTTTTTTAGTTCTTGTGTTAGTTCTTAGTTCTTGTTCTTCTCGAGATGTCCCCCTCTTCTATTCTTTACGGCTATCAGCTGCCTCCTCATTCTAATGCCCATGACCCATCCATAGCAATCTTCTGCATGTTGCTTGACCTCTCACTGCTCCCCGGCCACCTCAGAATGATTCCTCCTACTGTCTTGTACACAGCAATTGTGCTCTCTCTAGCCCCTGCCTCCATACTTATCTTGGAACATCACTTTGAAAACCCACAGGATTCTCCTTTTCTTTTTTTCTACCAGTTCAGCAGGCAGAAAGAAATAGTATAGAAACTTATTTTCTCATTGGTATAAATTATGCTACTTTATTAGTGAGACTTGTTCTTTTTTTTTTTTTTTTTAATTTGGGGAATTGGTGGAGGGGAACAGTGTTGGGGAATTGGGGGAGGAGAACAGACAAGTTGCTGTCTTTTTTGTTCTTCAGTCTAGTTGCGGAAGATGTTGCTTCACTGCCCCATGTTGGTATCGTCATTGCGCTCTTCCTGGATGAGGCGGATCTGTCGCCGGCTTCTGGATGGTCGCTCACCATGGCTATTGGCAGCGCATGCTGGCTACCAGCCGCTCACGCTGGCTGCCAGCCACTCTCTGTAGCCTATGGCAGCCCACTGCAGCAGGAGGTGCAGCTATGCCATGCTGGAGACTTATAGCAGCCCAGCTCCAGGTGGAGCTGTTGTTCACCATCTTAGCTGTAGAGGGCAGTGTCACTGGCCCTCATATGTGGGACCTGAACTAGGGTCGCTGGCGTCCCAAGCCAGCTCGTAACCAATGCGCCACTCGGACGGTCCTAGTGAGACTTGTTCTTGACTCCTAATAATGACGGCCAAGTAAAAGGGCTTAATTTAATAAAAGCTTTTTTTTTTTTTTAAACCCCACTTAAATAAACTTCACAGGTCGGCAGTTTGAAGCTAGACTTGTGGCTCCTCGATCATCAGAGACCCAAGCACTTCCTATTTTTCTGTTTTGCCTTCTTTAACAGAAGGCTTTCAAACCCAATATCCCTTCATGGTCACAAGATGGCTGCTAGATCTCCAGTCATCACAACCACATTCCAGCAGGACAAAGAGGAAGGTAAGAAGGGGAAAAGGTATGCTTCCCATCTGAGTCAACCCCCTTTAAGAGAAATTCCCAGACATCTCATGTCTTCCACTTATTTTTCCTTGGCCACCCCTAGCTACAAGGGAAATATTTTGTTGCCTCAAATAAATTGAATATATTGCCTTTATACCATCACTTTTGGTTGCTCTACAGTGTGCATTAGCTTACTTTCTGGTTCTCAATTACATTCTAATTAGATGGGACATGTCTCAATTTTTTAAATAAACAGAAGTTTTGATTTTCATGGCTTTTGGCTCCTTTCAAAGATCAAATCAATCTCTATAAAATGGATGAAACATTAAGTGCCAAAATCATGATTATTACCAACCTTGCAATATCATTTAGGGAGCAGTGTAGAACTGGCAAAATTAACTCATACAATTGCCAGTTAATTCAGTTCCAAGTTTACTGAGAGGCTTCAGTGCCTGCAGAATGCCAGTGACCTGTGGTGGGTACGAGAACAATCAAGACAGTTCTGTCCTTGAGGAGTTCGAATGTCAAAGACTCACAGGTGCCTGGAGGCAAGGGGAAGCCACCAAACAGTTTTACTCAGAGGAGAGATCTGATCACATCTGTATCTCTGAAAGATAGCTCAGACTATGTAGGGAGAACTGGAAAAGAGGCTTAAGGTAGGGGGTTTCATTCTAGAGGCCAAATATTGTTCTGCATTGCTGTGCCTTTGCTGTCCGAAGCACATCCACTTCACATTCTACACCAAGGGCCTGAACTATCTTCAAATCCTCATTATCCCCACTTTTCGGTTTTTCTCACCTCAAATTTTCAATTCCATGCCTACACTCCTGGAAGTCCTGGAATAGTCAAAAGAACTTTCTGGGATCAAGAGTTTATGCTGTCTTCATTCATTCTTCACTCATTTCCGGAGGTTGTATCACGCTCTGGGCTCTGGGTTCTGTGCTATGGGCTAAGACTGCAGGTGGATCAGATACAATTCTTGCCCCCAAGGCAGGGACAAATTATTTTTGCTTCTCTTTAGGCTTAAAAGTATTAAGAACCCAGAGCTAATTTTGGCTGGAGAAGGGGGATAGGGCAGAAGGGCAGGCAAAAATCAGAAAAAAAATGAGCAGTGAAATCAGGAGGCCAGAATTATCCTCCAGGCCCACTACTAGTTTCCCCAGACTGCCCCCTCCCCTTCCTTTTCCCCTTCCTCCTCCTTTTCCTCCTCCTCAAGTCTTCTCAGCCAAGCCTGGCTTCCATTCAAACTTTCCGGAAATCCCCTACCCAATTTCCAGCTTTTGAAACAATGACTCTCTGGAGATTATTCCCAATGTCCTTGGAACTGGAACAATGAGAGAGTAGGGCCTCCTCTCTGGTTTCAGGCTACATTCCTGCTCCCAGCCTTTCCACCACCCCAAAGTAAAAGCTTCCTCAAGTCTCCAATCACTGTATAGAGGCAGGAAGTTGTGGGAGGTAGAAGAAAAAGCACTTTCTATTAACTGCTCCTGAAACCTCGAGTCAGCCCTGGGCCCCTTAAGCGCTATCTGGGGCCTGTCCTCTCTTAGCGAGAACTAAGAAGGAATCTCCACAGGACTGCAATTGGACACCTGAGTGTGCTGGGGGTTGGCAGGCAAACTCAGGGCTTGATTCCTGTGTTTTTTAATCTCTTTTGATGACTTAGGTTTGCCCTGCCATTGAAGTAAGAGGACCAGAGGCCATTTTAAAGGGACTGGAGGTCTCTCTTTTTTCTCCACAGCCCAGCTCCTCTTCCACTCCCAACTCTGACCCCAGGAGACCCCTGTTCCCTTCCTTACCCAGTTCTGCCCAAAGGACTGTTAATGGGGGAAGGGGTGCAGGCGGGGCTTCTTTTGCACCATTCTGGCGCCTGACTGGATCGGGTTACTGGAGGCAGTCTGGATTTGAATGTGCAAATAAACAGAAGTTGCTTTGATCGAGGAGGCTGAGAGGGAGGGGAGGAAACTGAGTGCCCTGGTCAGAGAAGTACGGATGGGTACTTGAAAGAGGGTTTTGGGACGCGGAGCGTGAGCATGTCCTTATTCCTTTGACTGGACCAAAATCCTATTTAAAAACAAGAGAGAGAGAGAGAGAGAGAGAGAGAGAGAGAGAGAGAGAGAGAGAGAGAGAGAGAGAGAGATCCAGAAAGAGGCAGAGTCCCACTCCAGGCATTTCAGACTTCCTCTGGGAACCAAATATCCCACTGGCTTTTCCTCCTGTTACCAGGAGGGGTAGTGGGTCGCTTGGAGCCCACTGTCCCTTAAGCCTCTCCCACCTTTGGGACATCTTGGGTGCCAGTTGGGAGAAAGAAGGAATGGAACTATGCATTTTATGTGGTTCACTGCAGTTCAGGGTGAGGCGGTAGGTTGGGAGGGGGTAGATCCTATTGTCTCCCTGGGCACCAATCCACAGCCACAGGCAGGCTTAGAGAGGGAGAGACAAAAGAGGGGATGGGAAAGCACAAAGGGAGCAGGAATGAAATGGTAAGTAAAGGCAAACAAAAGTGAACCGGGGGAGACAAAAGCTGGGAACAATATTCCCCAGGCAATAGGCTCGGGAACAATAGGGACACTGACAGCCCCACAAAGACACCAGTGTCTCCAAGTAGACGTTATCTCAGGCAGTGGTTGGCAGCCCCGCTCTGGCTGCAGCTATTTTCAGTGCCGCTTTTGTGCCATGCTGAACAATATTCCTTGCATGGCTGCTGATAGAAAGATGAGAAGGTTTCTGTTTGATTCTCCTCTTCCTTCCCTCCCCCTCCTCCACTTCCAACCCCCACCAGCTCCAGGCATTCTGAGCTCAAGTCACTGGCCTGGTTAGGGTGGGGGGCGGGGGTGGGGAGTGGGAGGAACTCAAGGGCCTAGCAGGGAGGGTCTCTATCATGCCTTCCAGTTGCCCTCAACCTGACAAGGGCCTCCACGGAGAGAAGAGAGTGGAGATTAGAGCTGGAGAACTGGGGTATGTGAGAAGGATTGTTCAGGGAAGTGGATTCTGCCATCACCAACAATCACAAGGCTAGCCTGAGATATTCACTATAAAAAGGCCTACTCACCTAGTGTTTTTGCCTCTTGTGGCTGGCTGTTCATTTAATAGCCAAGGCCATAAGAGTTCCCACCTTGCTCTTCTGCCCTCTTCCTCCTTTGTGCCAGCAAGTACTCCTAATGCCAACTCCAGAGCACTGCTTTCTCCCATCTTTGTTTATAGTTTTATCCATTCCTTGTCTCTCAATCCCACGCCCCAAGTTGAACACTCCGAGTTGAACCTAAGAGATCAGTATAACTAGTCCTAGCTTGGGGAAAGACTGTTTGGTAGCACTGGCCTTTTGATAGGCCCAATGGCCATTCTCTTTGGAGCACACATGACCCCAGTCCACAGTGTTAGCTAAGTATCTTCCCTGTATTCCTTCCTAGAGGAACTCCGACTCTAGACTATTGGATCCAAGTTTTAGCTCCACCTGGAGCTGGGCTGCTGTGAGTCCCTGGGGACGGCATAGCTGCAGCCCCTGCTGCAGTGGGCTGCCATAGGCTACAGTGAGTGGCCGGCAGCCAGCGTGAGGGGCTGGCAGCCAGTGCGAGCTTCCAAGAGCCGCTGTGAGCGGCCCTCCAGAGGCCGGCGACTGATCTGCCTCCCCTGAGAAAAACGCAATGATAATACCAACAGGGGCCAGTGAAGCAATGTCCTCCACAACTAGACTGAAGAGAAAAAGGACAGCAACTTGTCTGTTCCCCTTCCCCGATTCCCCAATGCTGTTCCCCTCCCCAAATTCCCCAATAAAAAAATCTAAAAAAAAACAAAACCAAAGTTTTTCTCAGGATTGTAGCCCACTATGGCTGCCCCCATGGGATTAGAAAAAAACCCTATACTTTTCCATCTAACTGATTTTGTTATTATTCTTATTCTTCTGTTCAGGTTATTTTTCTAGGTGGCTAAACTACATTTCAGATCCCTGAATTCCTCAAAAATATTGAGACCTAACTTTGGGGAAGGCACTGATATAAAAATTTCAGGGAGAAAGCCTTCTTAAGAAACTAGCTACCCAGAGAGGTTGAGCCATCACTTAATTTGTAGGATATGTGGTGGTTTGTTCAGCTTTCTTAATGTAAGTAGCTCTCTGAATGCAGGAAACACATTTTATACCTTTATTGGCTACCTGATGGCATAATTGCCCATAATAAGCTCTCACTGAACACTTGGGAATTGAATCAAATTTAGAGAATTAGAAGGGACCTTAAAGCTCATCTATTGGGTTGTCGGAAAAGTCATGACATATTTTTTCTACGTTTTTTGTTGCAAACAATGCATCGTGACTTTTTCCGACAACCCAATAGGACTTTGCTACTCAAAATGTGGTCCCTGAACCAGCAGTATTAGCATCACCTAGGAGTTTGTAAGAAATGCAGAATCTGGAGCTCCATATCACAGCTTCTGAATCAGAATCTGCATTTTAACAAGCTCCCTAATTCATAGGGTCCTTGAAAAGCACAGATCTAGTATAGCTTCTCCCTCCCTACCTCCCCACAACACCTGCCCATTTCATAAGTGTTGCCATCCAGAGCCTAGACGCATAGAAACCGTGCCAGACCAGACCATCTAGCTGGCACCTCCAGGAAGACCTCTGTAGAGCTGAGCTCACCGTCTGTTGTAACAATCCATTGCACAGTTGGAATCAAATCATACCGAACAGAATAAAATTGGCATTCCAACAGTCTTAGGAGCAGGATCTTGTACCCAGCATATGCTCAATCAAAGCTTGTTGAAGGAAAGGTTTACACCATCTATTATGACCTCCCTGGATGATCCCTGTGATGGGTAATTTTCTGGATCAACTTGACTGGGACACAGGTACCAAGACATTTGGTCAAATATTATTCTGGGTGTGTCTATGAAGGTGCTTCTGGATGAAATGAACATTTGAATTTGTAGACTGACTAAAGCAGCTTGCCCTCTCCAATGCAGGTGGGCCTCGTCCGGTCAATTGAAGACCTGAATAGAGAATAAAAAGGCTGAGCAAGAGGGAACTTTGCCTGCCTGACTGCTGGGCTGGAACATTGGTTTTCTCCTGTCTTTTGACAGGAGAACTGAAACATCAGTTCTTCTTGGATCTCAGGTCTGCCAGCTTTTGGACTAAATCTTACACCACCATAAGCTCTCCTGGTTCACAGGCCTTCAAACTTGGACTGGAATTACACCATTGGCTTTTCCTGTGTCTCCAACTCGCAGACTGTGGATCTTGGGACTTATAATCATGTGAGCCAATTCTTGATGGTAAATCTCTTTCTCTATATATAATACTGTTTCTCTGGAGAACCCTGACTAATATAGATTTTGGAACCAAGAAGTGGGGTGCTGTTGTAGCAAATACCTAAACATGTTTTTGGAACCAGGAACTGGATGGAGGCTAGCAGATTTTTGACATGCATGCTAGAAATATGTATGTTAAGGGCAATTCTGGTAAGATCTCAGATGGAAATGAGGAACATGTTATTAGAAAATGGAGGGAAGATGACTCTTGTTATAAAGTGACAAAATACTTGGCTGAACTATGTTCTAGTGTTTTGTGGAAGGTAGAACTTGTGAACAATAAAACTGAGTATTTAGCTTAGGAGATTTCCAAGTGAAGTATTGAAGGAGTGACTTAGTTCCTCCTGACTCGCATAGTAAAATGTGAATGGAGATAGGTAAATTGAAGGAGGAATTAGTAAGCCAAAAGAAACCAGAACTGGAATATTTACAAAATTATCAGCCTATTCATAGTACAAAAATTGAGAAAGCTTGTTCTGATAAGACCACTAAGGGTGTGGCTAAAGAGCCACTTGATAAAGGATCTTGGGTGCATCTCATGGACTTAACTAGCCATCTCAGTAGAAGCCAGGGATATAGATGTGTTTATACCAGGAAGGATATTGCAGTGTAAATGAAGGGGACAGAGAAAACAAGTTGAAATGAAGGAAGGATGTTGAACTTTTTAGATCCTACAGAATAGGACCACAGAGCTATTTAGCTGTAAATATGTGCTACTCTTCAAGAAAAGGAAAGAATGACCGCTTGAGTAATTCAGAGATCTTCAGGGCTAACTCCTTGGCTTCAAAGGGTGGGGCCATTGCCGCAGTTTCAACAGTCTGCATGGCCCCTGACTGAATCCTTGGAGGTGGGGATACCCAGAGCCTTGGGGACAGGATTCCCCCTAAAGCAGCAGAGCTATAGAGGTGGGACTACTGCCCCAGTGGGTCCTGAAGGCACGGCATCAAGCCAAAGAGACTTATTCTCCAGCCTTATGATGTAATAGAACTTGTCTCACT
Organism: Aselliscus stoliczkanus; assembly: GCA_033961575.1. Taxonomy (NCBI): domain Eukaryota; kingdom Metazoa; phylum Chordata; class Mammalia; order Chiroptera; family Hipposideridae; genus Aselliscus; species Aselliscus stoliczkanus. Next base: position 79,689,447 of record CM066739.1, on the reverse strand, counting down.
AGGTTTTGGACTTACTTGGGACCCAACTCCCATTTCTTGCTTTGGGTTTCTCCCATTTGGAATGGGACTATTTAGGCTATGCCTGTCCAACATTGTTTTTTTTTTTTTTTTTAAAGATTTTATTGGGGAATTGGGGGAGGGGAACAGCATTGGGGAATTGGGGAAGGGGAACAGACAAGTTCCTGTCCTTTTGTTCTTCATTCTAGTTGTGGAGGACATTGCTTCACTGGCCCGTGTTGGTATTATCATTGCGCTCTTCTTGGGTGAGGCAGATCAGTCGCTGGCCTCTGGACGGCCGCTCACAGCAGCTCTTGGCAGCTCACACTGGCTGCCGGCTGCTCACGCTGGCTGCCGGCTACTCACTGTAGCCTATGGCAGCCCACTGCAGCAGGGGCTGCAGCTATGCCGTCCTGGAGACTTACAGCAGCCCAGCTCCAGGTAGAGCTGTTGTTCACCATCTTAGCTGTAGAGGGCAGTGTCACTGGCCCTCATATGTGGGATCCAAACCAGGTCTGCTGGTTTCCAAAGCCAGCTCTTAACCACCACGCCACTCAGCCGGCCCTAACATTGTGTTTTGAAAATGCATAACTTCCCTGGTTTCACAGGTTCACAGCTGGAGAGGAATTTTGCCTCAGAATGAATGTATTCCAAGTGTCATTCATACCTGATTTCAATGATATTTAGGTGGGATTTTAGAATTTAAAATTGATACTTGATTGAGTTTAAGACTTTTGAGGCTGTTAGGATGGAGTAAATGCATTTTGCATGTAATAGGACATGAATTTAGGGAGAGGCAATGCCAGAATGTTGTGGACCAAATTGTGTCCTCTCCTCAAATTCATATGTTGAAGCCCAAAGTAAGGAAGTAATTAAAGTGAAATGAGATCATAAGGGTGGAGTCCTTATAGACTTAGAATCCTATAGGAGGAGACCCCACCATGTGAGGACACAGTGAGATGGCAGCCATCTACAAGCTAGAAAGAGAGCTCTTTACCAAACTGACCCTGCTGGACCTTGACCTGGGATTTCCCAGCCTCCAGAACTGTAAGAAAGTAAATTTCTGTCTAAGCCACCCAGTCTCTAATATTTTGTTATGGGAGCCCCAGCTGCTTAAAACAATCCCTCCTGATGGGAAAGAAAGAGAGGCCTCTAAGCCTGCCCAGGGTGGACTGAAGGGCTCTGAACAGTCTCACAGCACAGGACACACCAAATCTCATTATTCTTGCAAACTAGCGATGGTAACATCTCTTCTTTCCTCCGATGTCCTTAGTGCAAACAGCAGTGAGCCCTGTGGGGTTGCTGCATGTTCTACAAGTCAAAGCAATTCCAAAGCAACGATGAGAACTCAAGATCATTATGAATATCTCAACTCAAGTCTTTTCTTAGACTGCAAAATTTTGCTGTTGTTATTCAGACAATGGTGCTATCTTCCCATTTTGTAGGAGGAAAAGTTACAAGTGAATAAAATCAAATTTTCACAATTAAAATTAACTTTTTTCTCCCAGTTTAGAAAAAAACCCAAAACACTTTGGTTGGAGCCTAGTTATAGAAAGCATTATTCACATGGTTGTTTTAATTCTAATATGTTAAATTTCATCATCTTCTATAAAAAGCATCATGACTTCCAAGTACTCAACCAATCAAAAGAAATTTACAAACCATTGCAGAGTGTTTATTTGACTGCCTTCCTCTACCAAACCAGTTAATTCCCTCCAATGGAATGAGTAGAGCATAATTTCTGATCTATGGGCAGTCATGTTTGGCGAGGAAGGGAGGAGAGTGGCTGGAGCTTGCAATTTACTGACCAGTCAAACTGGAAAATCAGCTTTTCAGAAGTTTGCTTCTGACTTCTCCCAGGCCATTTATCTCAGATATCTTACTCCCCACCCCACCCCCACTCCCAGATTAGGGGAGGGAAGAGAAGAAAAAAAATATTAAAGTTTGGGATGGACTGCCATTCAGCATATTTATAATTTGTTCTGAATTCTCAGTGGCAGAGGACAGGTATACAGGCATGACCATTGATTTGGCAGCACTCAGCAAGCAGCAGCAGCTGTGTCCTTAGCTCTCCTAATCCACACAGCATAGCCACTGGGCAGTTCTGGGATAACAAGAGCCTCATCTTCTCTCTCCCCTTCAACATGTTCTTGTGTGACCTAATCATCCTGGACCAGTTACCCCTGATATATGGGAAGGTCCTCTGGTCAGCACACACAGGATGTGGGCACAGAGGATGGCACCATCTTCCAGAGTCTGAGAACGATCCTATAGGATCAAGGCAGCTAGTGGTAAGCGAAGGCTCTGAGTTTCCTAGGAAGTTCAACAAAATGCACATTAAGTTACTGCAGGGACGATCTGGGATGGGAGTTGGAGAGCCTACTCACAGAATGTTAATGAAAGTAGCAGAATATGCTACTCTGAAATAAGCCACTTTGGTATAAGGATTATTATGAGCTGAAGGCAACTGAGAATAAGCAGACACAAGAGAATATCTCTGCCCTCCCCCTATTTGCCTAAACACCAGGCATAAATTTGTAAAGGTGTCCCTCCTCCCTGCTCTATCAGGAAGGACAGGAGTAAATCACTGGAGACAACCTTAGACCCTTATCAGCTCAAAGATGGCACCAGAGGAATCTACGTAACAAACTTTACTGAAAAAAGTCCTATCACCCATTAGTGCTTCCATATATTTACCTTCCCACCAATTGCTGCCTTAGAAACTCGAAGTCCTTTTCCTTTGTCTTGTTGCTGCTCCAAAAACTTATTGCTAAGGTGCTATATCAGCCCAAGTTCTAACCACCCCTCTGAGTTATTCATCACTGAGCACTCCCATGTGTATCTGGCTGTACATGTTAACCAACTCCTCTTTGTTTTCTTCTTGTTAATCTGTCTTTTATCAGTCTAATTGACAGGGCCCAGCCAATTAACCTAAGATTGGTACAGTTTTCCTCCCCTCTATTAGGGAAATATAAGGGCCTCTGGGCTCCTTAGGGAGATGAGGGGAGGGTGACCCCCAAAAGAGAGCCTTGTGAGTTGTGGAAGGTAGAAAAGGGATTTCAGCTTCTGCTGATGAATATGTAAGGCTCATGTAAAATAACTGTAAACTTGAACTCTTATTTTAGAGTTAATAATGCCGGGTTTTGCTTGTGTGCTTTGCCACAGACCCTGATTAGAGCCCTATCCACTATCTACGCCACTCCCTGTCCCCATGTCCTCCTCCAAGCCTGGTGGTCATCTGGAAGCTGGGGGGTTGTCCCTTTTAAAGACTCATTTCCAGTTGGCATGCAGGAGGTTCACAGAGACTGCCTTGGAACGATGCCTCCTGGAATGAGCAATGATGAGGCCAGACCCATATTTGCTTCTCAGATCAATGCCCCATCAGTGAGGCACCAAGGTTACCTCACTCCCTTCTCCAACCCCTAACTTTTGGTGCCTAAATTGCTCTTATCATCTATTTTGTGACACTGCCTGCAATCTTTGAGGAGAAATGTGACGCAGCCCACCCTTCACTTCTCAGGAGATAGTAATTTGTGCTGCGGTGGTGGACTCACTGTCCAATACCAAGGACTACTTTCCTTGGTAGTTTTGGAAGTTTTAAATTCCAAGTCCAACTTTTCTTTCTTTTCTTTAAAATTCAGTCCAAAACCCAGTCATTCTAGGATTAAATAGCGGATCAACCTGGCTCAAGTGGGGTCTTTGAACACTTTCCCTTTCTTGGGACTCATTAGCACACCACTTAGCACCACATTCATCTTGGCTCTCAGGTTTTGTTTGCTTCTCATTCTTGGTCTGTGTTTTCTCCACCAATGACCTTGCTGCTTTCGTTAGGCACCGAGCTATGACATGGAAGAGGCCTCATCTAGTCCTGCCTCAGGATCAAAACCAAATCAGCAAATAATTTGTCAACAGCCATTGCATGCAAGACACAGTCCTAGGATGAGTACTGGCAGATGAGCAAAAAGATACAATGAATTGGAGGCTACCCCTGCCTGAAGTAGTTTACAGCTCGTTGGAGAGATCAACATAATCACATGTAGCAGAGCATACTGGTATTATGAGATTTCAAGATGACAATAAAATAGAAGTGAGAAGGAAGCATAGGAATGTTCAAAGAAGATAAAGTCCTTGTAGGTAAAGTCCTTGTAGGTAATAAAAGAGACAATGGAGAATAGACCTTGAAGCAAAGGTGGAATTGGCCAACAGAAAAGGAGAAAAAAGACGAATCATGGCCACGGCCTTAGGAAATGATATAAACAAAGAAACAGGCAATTCTGCTATAAGTCTTGTTTTTAAAGCATGCATTTGTTCCAATCAGTCTGATTCATATATGAGAGAGCAATTTGAGTTGAGCGTAATGTGAATTCTGCCTTTGTTTATGCTTGATTTTGCCCTGAGCAACACTAGGTGAACAGAAAAAAATGCACCCAGCTGAATCAAGGAAGGTAGGAATACACAAAATGTACATAAGCACACCCCTCAAATTTCTACCCCTACCTAAGTCCACAGAGTGTTATAACTATACCCGTCCATATCTGGTATTATAACATTTATTCCGATTCTTCTACTTCTACTACTACTTTACAGTAACTCATAAGCTGCTCCCCTTCCAATACCACTTCCATATATAAAATTCAGGCCTCAGGCCCGCCGAGTGGCGCGGTGGTTAAGAGCTGGCTTGGGATGCCAGCGGCCTGGGTTCGGATCCCACATGTGAGGGCCAGTGACACTGCCCTTAAAAAAAATAAAAAATAAAATTCAGGGCCGGCCAAGTGGTGCGTTGGATAAGAGCTGGTTTGGGGATGCCAGTGGCCCCGGTTCGGATCCCACATATGAGGGCCAGTGACACTGTCCTCTACAGCTAACAACAGCTCCACCTGGAGCTGGGCTGTGCCCTGGCGACAATGTAGGCTGCAGCCCCTGCTGCAGTGGGCTGCCATAGGCTACAGTGAGTGGCCAGCAGCCAGCGAGAGTGACCGGCAGCCAGCGTGAGCTGCCAATAGCCGCGGTGAGCGACCATCCAGAGGCCGGCGACTGATCTACCTCATCCAGGAAGAGTGCAATGACGATACCAACATGGGCCAGTGAAGCAACATCTTCCGCAACTAGACTGAAGAAAAAAAGACAGCAACTTGTCTGTTCCCCTTCCCCGATTCCCCAACACTGTTCTCCTCCCCCAGTTCCCCAATAAAATCTTAAAAAATAATAATAATAAAAAAATAAATAAATAAAATTCAGGCCTGTTTTAACATATAGTGCTATATTTATTGTAGTATTTATTTAGCTCTTAATCATTTAATGTGTGTAAACTGTGCTACCATTTATCAGGTTCCTGACTTTTGTTGTTACTGACAAAGTTTTTGAGTATTGTGACCTCTAACTTCATTTTTCCCATAAGCCCTGTGGTTTTTATTGCACGGTTTTGCATAGTATGGCTATCTTTAGGAGTGCATTTATTGGGTCATAGCAGAACTGTACAGGTTTTAGAATAAAAATAATTCTTGGAGAACTGTGAGTAAATTACTAGGATCATAACTGAATTTATGTAGGAGAATTTCAGACAGAAAGCTGGAATCAGTTTCATTCATCCATTTATACATTCATTTGATAAATATTTGTTGAGTGCCCACTATATGCCAGACTCTGTTCTAAGTTTCTTCATGGCAGTGAAGAAAGAGACAAAAATCCCCGTCCGCCAGGAATTTACATCCTAACTGAGGCGAGAGACAAACACACCATAAATACATAAAATATATAGTGTGTTAGATAGTAGTCAATGCCAAGAAGAAAAAAAATAAAGCAGGAAAGTTGATATGATGTGTCAGGGATGGGTTTAGATATGATGTCAGTATTATCGCTGTATGACAAGTTATTCCAAAACTTAACAGCTGAAGACAATAAATAGTTACTATCTCACAGAGTTTCTGAGGTTCAGGAAGACAAGAGTGGCTTAACTGGAGTGGTTCTGGCTCAGGATCTTTCATGAAATCACAGTCAAGGTCTTGGCTATGAGCTTCCATGCTCAGCTCACATAGCTCTTGGCAAGAGGCCTCAGTTCCTTGCCTCTCCATATGATTGCTCATGACATGGCAACTTGCTTTCCCCAGAGGGAATGATTCAAGATGGAAGCTGCAGACTTTTATAACTTAATCTCAGAAGTGGCATACCGTCACTTCTGCCATCACACAAACTGACCCCAGTGCAATGGAGGGGACAACAGGAAAACCCAAGTCTATGAATATCAGGACGTGGGGAACATTAAGGGCCATTTTGGAGACTGGCCATCACAATGACCAAGAAAGGCCTCATTAAGAAAATGACCTTTGGATTAGCTCTTAAAGGAAATGAGGGAAGTAGCCAGTAGGATCGCTGGGGGAAGGTCATTTGCTCACAGAACAACATGAGAAATTACACATGGCTGGTGTGTTTGAAGAACAGCAAGATACAATGAGCTGGAGCAGAGTGAATGAGAGGAGAGGAGGAAAAGATGTTAAAGAGGTAATGGAAACGGAGGGTGCTTTTATCTTTATCCTGAGTGAAATACAAGTTTTGAGCAGAGAAGCGACATGATGTGATTTAGGATTTAACAGAATATATCAGATTGCTGTGTTGAGAATAGACCAAAGGGAAGTAGGGGCAGGAGCAAGAAGACAAGTTAGGAGGTGAGAAATGATGGTGGTCTAATTCTGAAAACATTTTGAAGGTAGAACAGACAGGATTTGCTGATGGATTGACTGTGGGATGTGAGAGAGAGAGGAGTCAAAGATAACACCAAGATTTTTCTGTCCAAGTAACTGGAAGAATGGCGTTGCCATTCATCTGTGTTTGGAAGAGTGAAGAAGGAAAATTGCAGGCATTCAATTTTGGACATGTTAAATTTGAAATGCCTATCAGACATCCAGATGGAGATGCTGGGCAAACAATTGGATAATCAAGGCTGGAGTTCTGGATAGAGGTTCAGGTTAGAGATACAAATTGTGGAATCATCAGATATAGATGGAATTAAAAGCTCTGATTTGGATAAAATCCCCTATGGAGTGAGCACAGATGGCTCAAGGACTGAGCCCCAGGACACTTCAGCATTTGGGCTGGGGAGAGGGGACCAACGAAGAGGACTGTGAAAGAGTGACCAGAGAGGTAGGAATCAAGCCAAGTGAGTGTCCTATAAGTCCAGTGAAGATGTCTTTCAAGGAAGACTTAGAGACCCTCATTGTTAAATGCTGCGGAGAGGATGGGAAATGTCCATTGGATGTAGCATATGGAGTTCATTAACTCTCATGACCAGATCAATTTTGGTTGAGCAAATGGAGGCAAAACCCTCATTTAAGTGGGCTGAAGATAGCATGAAAGGAGAGAAATTGGAGACTGAATATCCTTTCAAATAATTTTATATGAAGGAGTTAGGGGTCACACTGAAGGAGAAAATGGAACCAAGAGAGGGTTTTTTGTTTGTTTGTTTGATTGTTTTTAAAGATAGGAAACATGGGCTGACTGAGTGGCGCATTGGTTAAGAGTTGGTTTGGGGATGCCAGTGGCCACAGTTCGGATCCCACATATGAGGGCCAGTGACACTGCCCTCTACAGCTAACAACAGCTCCACCTGGAGCTGGGCTGTGGGAGCCCCGGCGATGGTGTAGGCTGCAGCCCCTGCTGCAGTGGGCTGCCATAAGCTGCAGTGAGTGACCAGCAGCCAGCGTGAGCTGCCAATAGCCGTGGTGAGCGACCATCCAGAGGCCGGCGACCCATCTGCCTCATCCAGGAAGAGCGCAATGATGATACCAACATGGGCCAGTGAAGCGGCGTCCTCTGCAACTAGACTCAAGAACAAAGGGACAGCAACTTTTCTGTTCCCCTTCCCAGATTCCCCAACGCTGTCCAATCCCCCAATTCCCCAATAAAATCTTTAAAAAAAAGAAAAGATAGGAGACATAACAATGTGTTTGTATGCTGAGGAAATGACAAGAGGAAAGCATTAATGAAATAGGGGAGGCAGAGGGGAGAGTTGTTGGGGCAAAATCTAGAGTGGGTGAGAGTAGAGACATGTAGTCTATAAGTTGAAGGGCTGCCCTCATCGAGGAGCATGGGCAGTGACTCTACAATAGCAGGAGAGGAGGCAAAGCACATGGGCACAGCAGGAGCAGGGAGGTGGGCAGGGGGGAGCAGGGGTAAGGACTTCAACTCAGAGTGAGGATGAAGAAGGAAGTAGAATTGTGGAGGAAAGAGAAGATGTGAAAGTGTCTAGGAGAGTGGGAAATATGGCACGATTGCTATGCAGCATTAAGGGTTACGTGACATAAATGGTCATGAATTTAAAGCAGACCAGACAGCATAGCTGGGTGTTGTTCCCAGCCATGTTCAGCTTTGTGGGAGTTAGGAGCAGAGCTGGGTTCAAAGTTGTAGTTTGGCTAAGTGAGTATGATAATTAATAAGAGGTATTATGGTTGGCTCTCCTTAAACATATTTCTATAACTATGAAGACCACATGGGCTGGTTTGCCCAGGATAGTCCTAGTTTACACCTGATTTTCCAAGGTGATTAGTCATAGTGCCCTCTTCCACTTTTTTTTTGAGGGTGTGTCACTGGCTCTCATATGTGGGACCCGAACCAGGGACGCGGGCATCCCAAGCCAGCTCTTAACCACCACGCTACTTGGCCGGCCCAGCCCTCTTCCACTTTTTTTTTTTTTTAATTGGGGAATTGGGGGAAGGGAACAGTGTTGGGGAATGGGGGAAGGGGAACAGACAAGTTGCTGTCTTTTTGTTCTTCAGTCTAGCTGCGGAGGACGTTGCTTCACTGGCCCATGTTGATATCGTCATTGTGCTCTTTCTGGATGAGGCAGATCGGTCGCCGGCCTCTGGATGGTCGCTCATCGCAGCTATTGGCAGCTCACGCTGGCTGCCAGCCGCTCACGTTGGCTGCCGGCCACTCACTGTAGCCTATGGCAGCCCACTGCAGCAGGGGCTGCAGCCTACACCATCGCCAGGGCTCACACAGCCCAGCTCCAGGTGGAGCTATTGTCAGCTATAGAGGGCAGCGTCACTGGCCCTCATATGTGGGATCCGAACCGGGGCCACTGGCATCCCACAACCAGCTCTTAACCAATGCGCCACTCGGCCGGCCCCCTCTTCCACTTTTAAAACTGTTTTGATTTGGGTAATAAATGCAATGTTCATTCTACCTAGTGCCAACATTGGACTCATTGAAATTTTCTGAACAGAGCATTCATCATTGTTTGGCTTTTTAAAAAACCCTAGACTGTAAATTTCTTGAGGTCAGTATCATGTTCCATACTTTTTGTCCCCTGTATCTAGCATAATTTTTACATCGCATCTCTCAATTAACCCAGCAAAACGTAAGTGGTTCAAGACTAAGAGAGGCATCAAGGATAATCCCAGCTTTAGCCGAACTCTCCTAAATTTCAAAACGAAGGAAGGGTATTGAAACAATTTACACACCAAGGGGACCTTTCATAATCTTGCTCAGGAGAATTATGAAGGCAAAATCTTGAGTAGGAAGAGTAGATGGAGGAGAATCAAGGCTGAGAACCCTGTAGGGGGCAAGATTTCAAACTCAAATGTTCTTTATCTGTTGCTGTTTAACAGATTGCCCTAAAATTTAATGATTTAAAGCAGCGGCAGACCAGCCGAGTGGCGCATTGGTTAAGGGTTGGTTTGGGACGCCAACTCTGAGCAGCAGGGCCCCACCCCAGTTTGGATCCCACATGAGGGCCAGAGACATTGAGCCCTCTACAGTTAAGGTGGTGAACAACAGCTCCACCTGGAGCTGGGCTGCCGGGAGTCACCGGCTATGATGTAGGCTATGGCCCCTGCTGCAGTGGGCTGCCCTAAGCTACCGTGAGTGGCCTGCAGCTGGCCTGCACTTTGGTGAGCTGTGGTGAGCCGCTGTGAGCTGCCATCCAATGGCCGGTGAGCGACTGCCTCATCCGGCAAGAGCGCAATGATAATACTAACATGGGTCAGTGAAGCGACGTCCTCCACAACTAGACTGAAGAACAAAAGGACAGCAACTTGTCTGTTCCCCTTCCTCAATTACCCAATATAATCTTTAAAAAAACCAAAAAAAGGGCTGGCTGAGTGGCTCAGTTGGTTAAGAGCTTGCTCAAGAATGTGAGCTGAGCTCTGAGCAACAGCAGTTTGATGCCCAGCCTCAGCTGAGCTGCCGCTAAACTGCTAACATGTGGCAGGAAGCCTCAGCTTAAAAAACAACAACAAAAAGAGCGGCAATTGTTTAGTATCTCTCAGTATTTCAGTGGGTCAAGAATTTGAGTAGAGGTAGGCTGCACAGTTGTGGCTTGGGATCTCTTATACGGCTGCAGTCAACTGGCTAGTACTGGAACGGTGGAGGATCTGAACAGCTTGGGGCTGGCAAAACCTCTTTCTCTCTTTATGTAGTCACAGGACCTCTCCATGTGTTCTCCTGCTTGAGCTGATTTCAGTTTGCTCAGTTTGCTTCAGACTGCTGACATGGTGGCTGGAAACTTCAAGGATGAATGTGCTGGTGACCTAGCCTCAAAGTCACAGTATTACGTGTGTCACGAGTCTGCCCAGTGTCAAAGGAAGAGGATATAGAAATACCTTCTCAATAGGAGGAGTGTCAAAGTCGCTTTATAGGAAGATCACATGAGATGGGCAACATTATTTTGCCCATTTTGGGAAAATGTAATTGTGACACCAATTTGGGTTCTTCTACCTTACTTTCCTTTCAAAGATTCTTGTTGGAAGGCTCAAGACCACATGTTTTTGTTAACCCTAACCATTTTTATGTTAAGGATCCTTCCCCAAATGGAACTCCTTACTTAGCACCCCTTCTTGATACGTGGCGATGTGTATTGCACCATTTCCAAAGCGCTTACAGAGGATGGAGATTGTAGGCTATACCTCCTTAGAGAGAAACTTTTTTTTTTTAAAGATGTTATTGGGGAATTGGGAGAGGGGAACAGCGTTGGGGAATAGGGGAAGGGGAACAGACAAGTTGCTGTCCTTTTGTTCTTCAGTCTAGTTGTGGAGGACATCGCTTCATTGGTCCATGTTGGTATTACAATCATTGCTCTCTACCCGGGTGAGGCAGTCAGTTGCCGGCCATTGGACAGCTGCTCACAGCTGCTCACAGCGGCTCATGGCAGTTCACGGCAGTTCTTGCTGGCTGCCGGCCGCAGGCCGCTCACACTGGCTGCCGGCCACTCACAGTAGCTCATGGCAGCTCATGGCAACCCACTGCAGTCCTACTGCAGCCTACGCCAACGCTGGCCACTCATGGCAGCCCAGCTCTAGGTTGAGCTGTTGTTCACCATCTTAGTTGTAGAGGGCACAGCATCACTGGCCCATGTGGGAACTAAACCGGCGGCCCTGCCGCTTGGAGCTCATGCTCCCAAAGCCAACTCTTAATGAACTGAGCCACTTGGCCGGTCCCTAGAGAGAAACTTGACAGTGTGATATAAATAGTTTCATTTCAGCAGTTCAAAAAGGTTATCAGTATGATATCAATGATTGATTAGGTTTTTGCTTTTTTTTGTTTTTTTTGTGTGTAACAAATTACCACAGTTTAGTGGCTTAAACCAACACACCGTTGTTATCTCATAGTTTCTGTGGGTCAGGAGTCAGGCATGTTTTAGCTAGCTCTCTGTTCATGGTGTCACAAAGTGTCAGCTGGTTTGTCCTCACTTGGAGGCTCAACTACAGGAAGGCCAATTTCCAAGCTTCCTCAGGTCATTGTAGAGTTCATTGCCTTGTGGTTGTACAACCTAGGTCCTCATTTGCTTGCTAGCTGTTAGCTGGGACTGCTGTCAGCAACAAGAGGTTCCTCTCAGGTCCTGGCCATGTAGCCTTCTCCACAGGCCCTTCAAACATGGCAGCCTATGTCTTCAAGGCCAGCAGCAGAATGTCTTTTATGCTTCTAATTTCTGACTTTAGGATGGACCGTGTCCCTTTTAAGGACTCGCCTAATTAGATCAGGCCCATCCAGGATAATAATCTCCCTTTTGATTAAAGTCAACTGATCTGAAACCTTAATTATACCTGCAGAATACCTCCAACTTTTTTAGATAACATAATCCTGTACACAGGTCACACCACACTCAAGGGGAAGGGGACACACAGAACATGGGCTCTGGGAGGTGGGAATCTGCCGGACCAGCTTAGAATTCTGTCCACTGTTCTTGACCTTGGGGAACTTTTGGCCAGCAGGTCTCTTATGTCAATCATTACCAAATACCAATTAAATTTTTTTAATGGAAGGGAATGTGATGCCTATTAAAGGAAGCTGGAAGGGTAAACTAGAGGGGAAATCCCTCCGGTCTCCTTTGTTTATGACATGGGCCATGCACACCACAGCTCACTTTAGAACGGTGCTTACGACCCCCATTTAATAAGGAAGTTACTTTTAAAAAGGCAGAAAGGAAGTTATTTTTAAAAAGACAATTCATAAAGAGATAAAGAAAGATTAAAATAAATGGAAAATTAAACCTGTAATAAAAGACAAGATAAAAAGAGATGAACCATAAAGTTAAAAGTGATAAGAAGAAACAAAAAATATGATTCAGAACAAACTGTTTAAGTGGATAAAAGAGTTATAAAATAGTATGCAAAGGCAGCACATTAAACTGTGCCAAGTCAGTACACAATAAAAAGTGAATGATTAAAAGGATCAATAACTTTTAAAAGCTAAAATAATGAAAGTTTAAAAAAAATGTAAGAAACTAAGAAGTAAGGAATCATAGTAAGTGTCTAAATATGGAGCAACACAAATTCAAAAGCTTAGCAATCTCATGCTAAGTCAACCAGAATTCTTCAAGCTGAAGCAACTGTACAACCCAACGTACCTATGTGAGTGTCTTTCTCAACCAGGGTTCCTCATCTGAACCACAAAACACAGAAAATTATTTGATTGACTGTTTTCTCAATTCTCTCAAGGGTGGTACATAACTAGTACCATTGAAATGCAAAAGAGAAAAATTAATTCATTGCACACACTGGATGCCTAGAGCATTAGGGCTTAAGTCTCTCACCAAACTGGCTGACCTATGTCAAAAAATATGCAAGTGAGAATGGGTTAGTCTCTTTGGCATAGTGTTCTGGGATGCTTTTGAGAGACAAGTGAGAGGTGGAAACTAAAGCCAAATTCCCGGGACACTTTTCCCCTTAAGAACTGCTCACTCCAGTGATGACTGACTAAAAGTTTAAGTCACTTTGGATCGTGTACTGAAAATAATAAAGCCATCAACAAATGTCTTGACTTCACCCAGAAGAATTCAGAGAGGTAGCAGAGAACATTCATTATTTGATTTTTACTCCATCAGCCTCCTGGCCAAAGGCACAGGGAGGACTTGTGAGTTGGTGCTTTTTAAAACAATAAGGCTTTTCCAAATTCACATTTTGATGGGCCAAAACCATTGTGAGAGGACTGATGCTAGACCAGCCCCAGAGGCTCCTTTATTTTCTTCCCCTCCAGCATTACGTAAGTGAACAAATAAATGACTGCTAGTTTCCCACAATTGGACTCCTGGCCAAGGGACTCCTACAAAAGCTTAGTTAGACTTCCTCAATTCCAGAACAATCCATCTAGCAGGACTCAGTGCCCACCAGGAGGTAACTATGGTACAACCTGCTAAATTCTGCTCAACTTCTTAGCTTCATGGACGTGCTTGATCACTTTTCCCTTGAAACACTTACTTCCTTATTTTATTAGTTATCTGTGTTGTGTAACAAATTACTCTGAAACTTTAGTCACCTAAACCAACAAATATTTGTTATTTATTACAGTTTCTATAGGGTAGGATTTCCAGAGCATCTTAGCTGGGTGGTTTTGTTCAAAGTCTCTCATGTAGTTGCAGTTGGGATGTTCACCAAGGCTGCAATCATCCGAAGACTTGACCAGGCTGAGGACCTACCAAGATGGCTCATTCCTGTGGCTTTGGGCAGGAGGCCAGAGTTCCCCTCTGGTTCTCAGCAGGAAGCCTCAGCCCTTCATCATGTGGGTGTCTCCAAAGGCTATTTGGGAATCCTGCACAACGTGGTATAACTTCCCCTGGAAAGAAAAATGAGGGATTTGCAGCCTTTTTTTTAAAGTAAATTTATTTTAATTAAGTAATTAATTAATTAATTTTTTAGATTTTATTGGGGAATTGGGGGATGGAACTGCGTTGTGGAATCGGGGAAGGGGAACAGACAAGTTGTTGCCCTTTTGTTCTTCAGTCTTTTTGTGGAGTAAACCACTTCACTGGCCCATGTTGGTATTATGATCATTGCGCTCTTCCCGGCTGAGGCAGTCGGTCACCTGCCCTTGGACGGCACTCACAGCGGCTCACGGCAGCTCATGGCAGTTCTCACTGGCTGCTAGCCACTGGCTGTTCATGCTGGGTACTGGCCACTCATGGTAGCTCACGGCAGCCCACTGCAACCCCTATGTCATCACGGGCCACTCACAGCAGCCCAGCTCCAGATCAAGCTGTTGTTCACAATCTTAACTGTAGAGGGCACAGCATCACTGGCCCATGTGGGAACAGAATTGGCAGCCCTGCTGCTCAGAGCTCGAGCTCCCAAGCCAACTCTTAACAAATTGAACCACTCGCCCGGCCCCCTGCAGCCTTTTTATGACTGAGTCTCCAAATTCACATATTGTCACTTCCACTTTATTCTTTTTTTTCCACTTTATTCTGTTTCTTAGAAGTGAGTCAATATGCCTGGCTCATACTCAAGGAGAGGAGAATTAGACTCTGTCTTTTAAAGGGGAGGATCAATCCTGTTGACCCTGTCAGGTTCATTGGCTGGGATGCTACAAATTAGATTGACAAAAGGTAGATTAGCAAGAGAAAAACAGTGTATTAACACATGCAGAGCTTATACTTGTGGAAGAAACAGTGATGAGTAACTCAAAGGGGTGGTTAGAACTTAGACTTCTAGCATTTTAACAAAAACCAATAGACAAGACAAAGGACAAGGGTTTAGGCTTCCAAGAATGGCAAACTAATATATGGGAAAAACTAATGGAAGGTAAGTTATCTCAGTAAAGTTTGTTATATAGATTCCTCTCAGTGCTATCTCTGCTGATTAGGAGTTTTTAGGCTAATAGTCGGGGAGGGCACAGAGCTTTTTCTGGCATTCTCCGTAGTCTTCAGTTCAAATTAATCCTTATGCCAAAGTGGCATATGTGGGGGTGACATATTCTGATCCCCTACAATATCAAAGAATTTGTGGACATATTTTAAAACTGCCACACTTATATTTTGCAGCAAGACAACCCTCCTGGTTATCTTCCTATGACTCTGGCATCTTACTCTGGTTTTCGGTATTATTCCTGTTCTTAGACTGCTGGGTTTCTTGGGTATTTTGTTCTCCTCACTCCACGTGTTTGCTCTGGACCATCCTACGCTCCTATATACCACCTTTAGGCTGATCGTTCTCCAACCCAGGGGTTGGCATATGTTTTGAGAAAGGGCCATATGGCTTTGTGAGCCAAATGATCTCTATTGCAAATATTCTACTCTGTTGTTGTAATGCAAAAGCAGCCTTAGACAATGCATAGATGAATAAGATGATGATATTGTATTTGCAAAACAAGCTGCCAGCCTGCTGGCTTTAAGTTGCTGACCCCTACTCTATTTATATCAGCTTCTCAGACTCTTCTCCTGGACTCCAGATACATGCCTACCTGCCCTCTGGGTATTTCTTCTTGGATGTCTCAGAGGTAGCTCAAACTCATCTCCCCCCTGTATTGGACTTCCCACACCTAGTTTTTCTCTTCTGTTCTCTATCTTGTAAAGTATATCCCCATTTGGTCAGTTGCTGCAGCCTGAAAGCTAGAAGTGATCCTTGCTCACTTCCCTCCCTCATCTTCCACATCTGATCAGTCAACTTCCTAAAATTATCTCAAATCTATCCCCTTGGCTCCATCTCTACTGCTGCTACTCAGTTAAGCTATCATTATGTCTTGCCTGAAACACTACAGTAGCTTCCTATGGTAGGCAGAACAGTGGGTCCCAAAGATGTCCACATCCTAATTCCTAGAACCTGTGAATGTGCCACTTTACATGGTAAAAGGGACTTTGCATTTGTGGCTCAATTTAAAATCTTGAGATGAGAAGACCATCCTGAATTATCAGAATGGGCCCAGTGTAATCACAAAGTTCCTTATGAGAGGAGGCAGGAAGGTCAGACATAGACAAGGGATGTGATGATGGAAGCAGAGATTGGTGTGCTGCCCTTTGAAGATGAAAGAAGGGATCACAACACAAAGAATGCAGATGGCCTCTGGAAACTGGAAAAGACAGGGAAATGGATTTTCCACTTAAACCTCCAGAAGGAACCAGCCCTACCAACATCTTGGCTTTAGCCCAGTAAGTCTGACTTTGGACTTCTGACCTCACCAAATTTGTGGCAATTTATTAACACCTGCAATAGGAAACAAATATACCTCCTAACCCTTCCTTCAGTCTTGCTCTATTCCAATCTATTCTCCCCACCACCCAAAATACAAATGTGATCTGTCACAGCCACAAACACTCCCGTGACTTCCCTGCATCCATAGGATAAATTCTAAGCTCCTACAGGACTCCACCCTTGGGCACCCATCAGTTTATCCCTGGTGAATTTATATAATGAATTTCACGTACTGCTCTTTCCTCTGTTAGACTGAATGTTCATGTTCTCTGTTTAGGACATGCTTCGGTCCCCTCTCTCACCTAACTTCCCAGCTTAGACATCACTTTCTCAGTGCAGTTCCTCTGCTGGAGACATTATTGTAGTTTCCCTCTCATAGCCCCGAGGCCACTTTATTGCTATGATTTGTGAACTCATAGATGGCACATGTCTCTTGTTCACAGCTCTGCAGCCAACACCTGGTATGATGGCTGGCATACACCTGTGAGCAGTGAATATATAAATGGATGACTGCCCATGGGGGAAAGAGATCTGGAACTGACAGAGGGGCAGGTGGGAGTCTGAACAGCCCTCATTTCCCTTCCAGCTCAGTCTGGTGGGGAAGATTCTGGGAAGGGGAACTGGGAGTCACTGCCCTCCCGCTACAATTAGCGAGTCTTTCATTCTCCCTCTACAAAAGAGGAGAGAGCAAATCAAAGGGAGATAAAAGTGTATGTCCCACAAAGGACATCTAGAAGAGGGGAAAGGAAAGGAGGGTGGTTGAGAGAGAAGCAAAGCAGAGAGAAAGCCCTGCAGCCTAAACAAAAGCCTAAAGCCAGCAGATCCCAAGGATCAGACAGTGGAAACACAAGGACAGTAAGAGCACAGGCCACATGGGGATCTGCAGCCATGCAGCCAAGGAGGAGAGGGAGTGAAGGAAGATAAAACGCCCTTGTGAATGGCCGGGGAGACAGTTGAGAGGGACCCCAGAAGGAGATGGAACAAAAGCATGAAAGGACAAGATTGCCACCATCCCATGAGCCACTCTACCTGGGAAAAGCAAAGGGGAACTGGAGACAAAGGTAGAGCAAGGAAGGTGGAAAGGGAGGGAGCATGGCCCTGCACTGGTGACAGTGCTATAAGCACAAGGGACAGCCGTGTGTTCCCGGAGTTGGCCTATATTTGATGAAAGAAATTCTCCCTGATTAAGTTTCTTGTGTTAAAACTTTATATATAGATTTCAAGAGATGAGCAAACGAAAGGAAGGTGGTCTTGAGCCTTCCAACGCTGTGCTTTTGTGTCTGGCTTCCTTCTCTTGACATTCTGCTGCATATAGTAGAGATGTCATTGTCATTGCTGTGTAATATTCTACTGTGTAAATATGTCACAGTTTTTATATCCATTTTTCTATCTGGTGGAGGATTTTAATCCAGGTCCACAATCTCTTATCTGAACCCTTGGGGCCAGAGGTGTTTCAGAATTTTAGAAAGATAACTAAAGTGCATGCAGTTCCCTATGCAGGGTCTGTACTAGAGCCCAGTGATCAAACATCTCAACATTTCTGCAAGGAAATGCACAAGTGTTTATCTATAAATAGCTTCACCCCAGTTCAGATCAGGTTTTGCCACCAAATGAGTGCAGACCTGATTGGGTAATGCCTCCAAATAAGGGATGATAACATTTTTGGTTTTCTGGGCTTCTGGATTTCAGAATTGAGAACTAGGCATTGTGGACCTGTACTTCACTAGTTCCAATCAAATTTGCTTTTGGAAATCCTAGCAGAAAGATGAATTGGATACCACCTTATGGATATCAGCCAAGATCAGAAACAAAGTTCCCACGATGTTTAAGCAGTGAGATGTGGCCTGGGAGGGAAGTTGGGATTGGCTAAATCGGGGTTCAAACCCTGACTCTCAGAGATGGGGAAGACCCAATACTGCTGGCTGCTGAGATCCCTGACTGCCTTAGTCTATTGGAATATTGTAAACGTCTTTGTTTGTATAACCTCAGCTCCTAATCTTATACGTTGTTGATTATATTTTTTTGCATAATTTTAAAGCTCATTTCTCTCTTGTATCTTTTTAATCTGCTGGTCCTCTAGTTCTTTTACTTATCTTGATAATTCTTTATCTCTATTTTGTCCTTTATAATTTTATATTACATTCTTTTCTCTCATCTTATCTTCTCGTTTTTATTGTTACTGTGCTATTTTTTTAGTGACTGGGAGAAGACCCTTGGGGTTTGGAGGAGCAAGCAGAGATAATTTAGCCCCTGCCCCTCCTTTGGGTCAAGACTGCTTTGCACTTGGGAAAGTTTCTTTTCCTGAGGAGATTTCTCGGGGGTGGAGAGCCTTCAAAAATTAAGCTCAAGCCTTAACCAAGAATTGGTTCTGGGACTTTTGAAGCCTCAGAAACACCGAGTCTCAAAGCAGGAAGCTGTTCTAAGTGGTGGGGATTTATTTGTGGGCAAATATTTCTTTGTTCTGGGAGACCAGGCCCTGGATGCATAAAACCTTCCTTGTCCCCACATGTAAGTACTCATCATCCTTTCACAGGTTAGGAATACTCCATGGTGAGGATGCAGCAATGTGTGTTTAGTCTTTCCCTTCCTGACAGATGTTCCTTTTCTGTAGGGATGTAGGAGATGTTGTTCCTGAAAGTCACAGAGACAAGTGAGGATGTTCTAGCTATTGCTTCATGGGGCACAGAGAGGAAGTTGCCAGAAGGAGAGCCAGGCACTAATTCTCTCCCACCTGGCAGAGATGCCCTTTAACAGGCAGACAGGGAACCTTCGACACACCTGGGAGGAGTGTTGACATCCCCTCATGGGGTACAGCAGACTGAAGAACCCCAACTTTGGGAAGTGTATTGAGTGGAGAGACAGAGGCTGGTTAAACTCTCTGCTCAGTGTTGGACCAAATCCTAGACTATCCCTTTTGTCCCAAGGGGCTGCACCTTATGTCAGTTGCCCTAGGACGGTGCAGGCCCCAAGAGGGAGGAACACCTGGGAGAGATGGGCATGACAGTGCTTTGGGGCTCTGAGGATCCCTGTAAAGAAAGTCTGCGTACCCCTGCCCCCCGCCCAAATCTGTTCTTTGTGGAAGGAGAAGGCAGGCCGGAGTGGGGAGGCAGATGAGCAGACTGAGAATGGAGCTCGGCAACTCAGAGAGCACACCTGGTTCTAATGCACTTCTCACATCCCCATACCTCTCTGAGGGTCCCAAGTCTTCACCCAGCTTTTGTCTGAATAGTCCCACCAGATTCCAGTTCAGCTGTGAGCAGCTAGGGAGCAGCCTGTGTCCTCACTTAGGACAGAGTAGTAGAGGGGAGACCTGCCTCCCCAGCCTGTCCTCCCAGGTCAGTGCAGTCAGGACAACAGGGCTTCATGGGGATCAGTGGTTGTGCTGGGTAACCTCAGGGCTGACTCCTGGAGAGCTGAGGGGGGTTATTTTTAGTTCATTTCATCATTTAGTTGCATACTACTTTTTACATCATTTTAATAATCTTTTTATTTCCTTCATCATTTTTTTATGGACTACTATATTATTTTTATTTTCTATTTTCTATTTTTTCACCTTAATAAACTGGGTGCTGGGGACCCAGGCCTCAAGGCAGAGCTGTGAGGCCACCCAAGGAAAGAAGGCTGGTTGCTCTGCCCTCTTGGATTGAACCCTCACATTCCCTTTCCAAGTGAGTCTTGTCCCCAGTGACCCTTCCCAGCTCTTAAAAATTTCACCGGTGGAATTCAGGAGTCCCCAGGCCACAATTCTCCCCCAGGGTGATAATACAATTACCTATATTGATAACACATTTGAACTAGGGAGATGATGGTCACACTTACTATTTTCATAATTAGAACAGTAACACATACTCATCATCAAGAAATGCAAATACAAAAGTATATGAAGTAAGGGCTAGCCGAGTGGTGCGTTGGTTAAGAGCTGGCTTGGGACGCCAGTGGCCCCAGTTCGGGTCCCACATATGAGGGCCAGTGACACTGCCCTCTACAGCTAACAACAGCTCCACCTGGAGCTGGGCTGCTGTGAGTCCCTGGGGGACCGCATAGCTGCAGCCCCTGCTGCAGTGGGCTGCCATAGGCTACAGTGAGTGGCCAGCAGCCAGTGTGAGCAGCTGGCAGCCAGTGTGAGCTGCCAGGAGTCACTGTGAGCAGCCGTCCAGAGGCCGGCGACCGATCTGCCTCACCCAAGAAGAACGCAATGATAATACCAACATGGGCCAGTGAAGCGATGTCCTCCACAGCTAGACTGAAGAACAAAAGGACAGCAACTTTCTGTTCCCCTTCCCCAATTCCCCAACGCTGTTCCCCTCCCCAATAAAATCTTAAAAAAAAAAAAAGTATATGAAGTAAAAAAAATGTATGTCCCCCAATTCCCCCAAGTCCTGCTCCAAACTCAGAGTAACGTTAGTTAACATAATATATGTGTGGAACTAATCTGCAGCAGAAATATACACATGCCCATTTAAAATTTGGTAGGTAAAGCCGGATTGTCCTCCAAAAATGCTAAGTTAATTTTTATCCCTACCAACAGCTTATAAGAGGGTTCCTTTCCCTCTTTCCCCACAACCTAACCAGTCCAGTAGAAAGTCTAAGCCAGACCTTTCAAAATCTTTTCTGGATTAGCTCACCCCTGTACTGCACCCCTCACCTGGTCCCAGGCTATCTGGATGCAGGAAAAGAGCTCCATTAATTCTTCAAGCAATGCAGTGTCCTTATAGGGCTAGGCTTCTGCTCTCGCTTTGTACCCAGACAGGCTGGGCCTTGTCACCAGGAAGGTCCAGCTCCTGAAGCACAAGCCAAGGGGCTTCCTTCAGCCCAGCAGAAGTAGAAATTTACCCACTAAGTTAGGAGCCCCCAGTGTGACAGAGACTGGGCCGGTGCCTGACTTTGTGTTCTTGTGGGCAAACATACACTGAGCCTCAAATATGCGTTATGCCTGAAAGTCCATCTGGATTTTTCCCAAATTCTGATCCTCTCCCAGAGGGAGTAGCCAAGCCTCCCCTCTACATCCTCCCACCACATCTAATAGCATTACATCAATTTGTGTGATTGGCATGGGGTTGCAGTTAAGGAGGTGGGTCTCTCTGCTAGCCTGCTGCAGTGGGGTGGGCAGTGTGTGGGTGAGCAGGGAAGAGTTAGGTTTCAGCATAGCTTCAGAGATGTATATGAGAGAGATGAACGGGAGGGTGGGCCAAAGTAAAGGTAAACAGTTGTGGCTGTCACGTGGGACCAGGTGAAGAACCAGAGGTAAGGTGAGAGGGAAAGGTACAGGGCTACCTAAAGGGTGCATGTCCCCTGAACCTCGGTACCAGGTCTTGCCAAAGCCTAGCACCTGGTTGAAAAGTGAGAACTAGTCACCATCTCAGACAGCTGGTTTGACCCCTTCCTGAGTAAACTAAACAGCTATCTTTGGCTTCAAAAAATAGCCCCAAGTTTTATTACTTGGAAGGTAAGACAGGTGTCATCTTCTCCTTCTCCTTCAGTGGTACGGCTCTACAAGACAGGCACCCCAGAGAGGAAGACATCAGAGGCTGTAGTGTGTGGTGCTAAGTGCCTGTATAGATCACCTGGGACCCCTGACAGGGATGAAAGGTCCCTTATACCCCAGTTGCCCTCAAATGGAACAAAACATCTCTTTTAAGGAAAGATTTTGAATCAACAAGTGTGTAATTATAGACTGGCTTACCCTACACCCATTCTAAACCTCCTTTCTTTTACCATTCTCCACTCTAGAGACTGGAAAAACTAAAGCCAACTTTTTTGTCTTCTATAGCTATAGGTGACTTGCAACAATATCCTGGACAATTAGACACAGCAAAAAACCTGTTTGGGTTTTGAGAAACACTAGCTTTTTAATAAATGGGACAGATGTGTCTGGTGCCATCTCTTCCCCCGTTACCCACCTTGAATGAGGATGTGATACTTGAAGCTATGGCATCCATCATGTGACTCTGAGAGAAAGGCTAAGAAAAATACAAGCTATTATCCCTAATATTTTAATGCCCTAAACCAATGTCAGGTACTGACAACCTCCAGACTTCTTTTTAAGGAAAACAACAAGCCTCAATTTATTTAAGCCTTTGTTAGTGGGCTTTTTTATGTTTCTTGCTGTTGAAAAGCATTCCTAAGTGATAGACTTGCTTATGGGTGTTTTCATAAGGAAGGAGGCTGAAAGGACCCATCAGCCTCCACAGTTGAACAGGGGAGATGAGTCACTAAGGCCTCCATCTAGGAAAGGAATTATTGGAAAGGAGATCTCTCCCTCCCCAGCATGACCTGGACCCCCTATTCTGCTCAGGTGCCCCACGTTGTCTTCATCAGGCCGCCAGATGAAGGGCTCTGTGTCGTTCGCTCAATACAGGATAAATCTAAGCCCTGGGCTGAGTGCCAAAGAACTAAAAAAGACAGCTTCACCCTGATGCTTCGTCTGCCCGTCTGTTCCCTGAGGATCCCAAAGTATGCTCCCGAGACATGAGCCAGGCCTTAGGCCTCGCTCCCGAGACAATGGTACAACTGTTGCAGAGGCACGTTTGTCTACTGTTCCCCCACCCCTCCTCCCTGGGTTTCTAGGAGCAATGAGGCCCCATCTCATGAGGCTTTCCAGACAAACTCTGGGGATTCAGGCAACCTGGAATCTAAAGAGCAGATCCCAGGGAATTAGCTTAATGAAACTAGTGTCTTCACTATGTCATCATGTTACCACCTTTGTTCGGGGGTATGAATCCTCTAGTTAATCCTCATTAATTGTTCCTTCTCTCTCTCCTTCAAGGGTGCACCTGCTTCTTCTCGGCCTGCCCTCCACCATCCTGCATCTTCCACCTCTTCTCACTCTCATTCTTCATTCATTTTTATGCCTTCCACAGCTCCTGAAACCCAGGGCCTCTTTCCCCAGCCCAGGGCTTCCCACCTGAGCTCCAGCCTCAGATACTCAGTTATTTTTTGCACCTTTGCACCTTGGCACTATAAACTTAATATGTCCAAAATATGAATCTTGTCTCCAAATCCGCTCCTACCTGTTCATATCTTCCTGGCACCAGTACCTCCATCTTAATTTCCTGGTGTTGCTATAACAAATCACTACCAACTTCGTGACTTATGACACCACAAATTTATTATTTTACAGTTCAGGAGACTGGAAATCCAAAATGGCTTTCACTGGGCTAAAAATCAAGAAGTTGGCAGGGCTGCATTCCTTCCGGAGGCTCTAGGGAGGATCCGTTTCCTTGTCTATTTCAGCTTCTAGAGGCTGCCTGCATTCTTTGGCTCATGGCTGTCTCCCTTCAACTTCAATGCTAGCAATTGCATCACTCCATGCAATTCAGATCGCTCTGAATCTGTCATCATACCTCCTTTTCCAAATGTCTTGCCGCCTCTTTTTCACTTATAAGAATTCTTATGATTAGGTTGGGTCCAACTGGATAATCCAAGATTATCTCCCCAACTCCAGATCCTTAATTTAATCACATCTGCAAAGTCCCTTTAACTACATGGGTAACATATTCATAGTTTCCAGGGATAAGGATGTGAAATTCTTTGGGGGTTATTATTCTGCCTACCACACCCATGTAGACTCTTTCCATTAATAATAATTACTACCATTTAATAAACATTTTTTTTTTTGGTTTGGGCCTTGAGCTGTCTTTTTATTCCTAAGTATTTTCATACACTACTATAGAGACAATACAAAATGAAATGAGGCGTTTGGACTCCCAAAATTCTACTGGCAGGAAGCAAGCTGAGAAAAGTTACTCAGCTGCAAACACATGCTAGCTTTCATGAAAAAAGGAAGGATGACACAGAGGTCAGAACCAAGAGCTCAGAGGAGAAAACCAAGAACCATGGAGAGCTATTCCATCTGTCTGGCCGGATTTCAGAATTGCTATGGACCATTTTCTCTCTTTTGAATAGAAAGGTATATAGCAGCTACCGTATGCCTCTTCCACATTGTCTATCAGATATGTAGCAGGCGCCAGATAACTCATCTCTTTGTTTAACTGGTCAAGAGGAACTTTTCATGGTAGCTGTGCTTAAGGAGCTCTACCTGAGGAGAATTTTCTGCACCTAGACTTAATTTAGATGATGAGATAATAACTGACTCTATAATGGGGCAAGACTTTTGGGTCTTTGTGATGAGATGAATATATTTTGCATGCGGGAAGGATGTGCACATTAGGGGCCAGAGGGGTCAGAGGGCAGAGGTAGCCAGCCTTCAAGATGGCCCCCAGTGATCCCTGTTTCCTGATAGTCACACCTTTGTGTAGTTCCTCGCATACTGCACCAATAGCATACAGCAAAAGTGATGATTTGTCAAAGACTCTGACCACTGCTTTTAGTATGCTATCTCTGCCACTCTCTTGGATTACTCACTCCAGGGGAAGCAAGCTGCCATGTTGTGAGTGGCCCACGTGGCAAGGAGGACAGACCCTAATCCAGAAACACCCTGCTAAGCTGCTTCTAGAATCCGGATCCTCAGAATCTATGTGAGATAATATGTTCATTGTATGTTATTAAATTTGGGGCTCATTTGTTATGCAGCAATAATTATTTCAAGGGGCTAGACAGGTATGAGTGAGGAGATCCCTGAAAGCAATTCCATGGTTCAAATGTCCTTAAACAGCTGTGTTGACTGAGGCCTCTTTTGCAGCTCGTTCTTCTGCCCAGGCTGCCTGATGTTGATATGACCAACTTTCTTACCATTCAGCTCTCTCCAGAAGGGTTACTCTGGCTTCCCAACCCAAAGTAGTGCCCGTGTCACTCATTTCCAGGATTTCCTGCAGTCATTCTCTGCTTAACATTTATCACTCTGATATGTT
The DNA here is from genome assembly GCA_033961575.1 of Aselliscus stoliczkanus. Classification (NCBI taxonomy): domain Eukaryota; kingdom Metazoa; phylum Chordata; class Mammalia; order Chiroptera; family Hipposideridae; genus Aselliscus; species Aselliscus stoliczkanus. The sequence goes on along the minus strand of CM066739.1, from coordinate 79,664,246 downwards.
TGGTTGGTTTTACTATCGGTCTCCCCAAGTAGAATAGAAACTCAATGAGAGCAGGGAGCTTGTCTCTTGCACCCAAAACAGTGGTTGGCATAAATAAATGAGTCCAACCAGCTCTCATTTCCTACCATCACTTCCCTATAGCCATCTCTCTTACCGAACTACTGGAAGTTTCTTTTCAGTCATTCTGTTTCAACATTGTGCTTTCTCCTAGAATACCTTTTCCCCTTCGTCCTCAATTGATGGAAACCTACGCATCTTTTAAGAAAGTTCAGCTGCCTGAGTCAGCTGCCCCCATAGCATCAGAGCTTTCCCCACCATAACATTTACCATTCATTGGTGTGCTCTATTGTCTAACTGTCCATGCCATGCCAGATGTTGAACTCTGGAGGGCCTGGGCTGTTGCCTTCGTCGCTGCATCCCAGGGACCTGGCGGAGTGCTCAGTAAGCATTTGGTAAGGGGAGAGATGAATCACGAGAGAGGGGAAGGCCCTGTCACAGGTGGCTGGGATTGACCTGTACCCATACTACATGACCCCTTCCCCCTGGGCCCTGCTGGCTAAGGATGGGGGGGGACCCATTCTGTACCTCCATACACCTAGTGTCTCCACCTAAGTGAAACTCACTGTATGAAATGACCCTTGAGAGAGCCAGGTGAATTGTGGGCACCGGAAATAGCATTGGGGGTGGGCAAAAGAATGACCTCAATGACCAGGCACTTGCACCCAGGACAGCTTTCTATTAATCTCCAGTGGGATGCTACTAGAAACCTGTCCTCCCCACTGGGTCCAATGAGCTCTGTGGAGCTTCCAATGGTAGTGGGAACTCTGCTCTCGCTCAGGGGCCTGAAAACTGCATTATTGTCTGCCTTCCTCTCCTGCCACATCATGGTGGGAAGGCCAGTGGGGGATGATGGCATGGATGATAGGAGAGAATGGATGAATTAGGAGGCAGAAACTAAGTGGGGAAGATGGAGAGGAAGAAGTGGGGCCACTGCCAGCTTGCACGATTAAAGACTCACATTTTAAAACTCCCAACACAGCCCCCTGGATACACAGCATCCCCTCCCTCCTCAACATAAAAGGCCCTCTCTCAGAACAAAAGGCCTGTCACCGAAAGCACTTATTTAACAACAATAACAGCAAAACACACAAGGTACAAAAACATTTTTCTCAAAAATTTTTCCAATTCAATTCAACAAATATTTATTTTCCTGAAAAAGCAGAAGTATATAAAGAAAGAGAAACATGTGGATTTTTTTCTTGTTTTTGATTGAAAAGCCTATCAGCACAACCAGGAGAACAGCATTGCCCCAGTGAGCCAAAGCACAATAGGAAAGTATTTTTAAAATAGAAAAGAACGTTAATATATAAATATACCAAGGTAATTTTAAAACACAGTAGAGCCTCAATACTAGAGTGGGGGATGGGTCTCAGGCTCACAGGCAACTTGTGTTCTGTCTTCAGTGTGGGCTGTTTAGGGCTACAGTCTAATCCAGGGTGAGCCTCCTGTTAACAAACCATGTGATACAGGGGTACATGTAAAACTATCATCAATAAAGATATACCTAAGTAGGAAAGATAATTTAGAAAGCAAACAAGAGTCCAGAGAGCCAGCTTTGGGTAAGGAAAGAACACTCAGTTTCCTCATCTGGAAAATGGTCTCAATGACCTTTACTGTCCCTTCAGGTACCTATAGGTTATGATTCTAAAAGGATTACTCAGGAATTCAGGGACAAAAATGGTGGAGGAGATATGAAAATCCCATTAGGGGCCTTATAGCTACCTCTGTGAGAAACAAAGGACCAGGCTAAATGAATTGGAACTCCAAAACTCCTCTAAAGACATCTTATGTGTCTGGCCCAGAGCCTATCAGGGTGTGTAACCTGTGTGCTATGCATGCATCCTTCACAGGTTTTGAGCATGTGTGAAATTGGTCTTTGCCCATACTTCATATCCATATAGGTTAGTGATGTGTGTCATGCAGAATGTGGACCTGAGCAAGTCGTGTGAGATGGTACCAAGTTGGGTATAATCTGCTGCCAGGTAGAAGCAAGAGGCATTGCTGAGCACACCAAAACTTTTGTAGGATGGTATCAGAGAAAGATAGCTTTACCCCAATGGTGACAAGTCTGGGTGAGTAGGAGACAACTTTCCTGGACTCTGCGTCTATGTGTACTGTAGTGATGAGTACAATAATTATGTTGACTTGTTAAATATTATCTTGAATTATTTGAGTCTCTCCAAAGGGATTGCCAACAGCTACAGTGTTTGAAAGGTGCCTTGAATACTGTAGAGAAGGCCTGGGTAAGAGGGATCCACAGAGGGCAGCTTTCACCATGGGCTGCCTTACTGGGCAGAGAACGAGGACTCTCAGCGCTGACTCAAGTTTTCTTCCTGGCCCCGAAGCTCTTGTCGGCCTCAGCTGCCTCTCTCTCTGTGCTGTGGTTCTCTGTCCACACCCCATGCTGAATCCACAGAGATGCAAGAGGGGGGACCCTCTGCCTCCGCCCCACGTCCACAGACACTTCTTTGGTAAAGGCCATTCCTTGACTTAATCATTTGCAGATCTTCTTTCTCTTTTGAGTCTCCCAAAGTCCAAGACTATTCAGATAATTAAACCTGGAGGGACTTGGAGGAAGAAACCCACTCCCTGAGCCTTTGGAATAAGGGTTGGGCGATTAGGTCATAATTGATCTTTATTGTTGCAGCTGAAGGTTATTTATCTCACACCCAGGGGAGTGTTTGTCACCCACCTGCTCCACCCCCATCTCTCTGAAGCTGAAGCTGACCTGCCTGGGCCTGGAACCATGCCCTCAGCTTGGTTGAGGTGGACCTGGAGCAGCGGCTGGGCTGTTTACTCGTTTGCTCTCCTTGGGAGCCTCCGCAATTGTGTCCCCACCTCCAGGTTTTACTGCATTTCTGACTCTCCTTGTCATGGCCACACCTTTTGTCTTTTTGGCCACCTCAATCGCTGGGCCTCCTACCCTGATCAGCCTTCCTGGGGACCAAAGCCTAGAGTCAGGGGAATCTGCTCCCGCAGGTCCCTGCAGCAGCCTCCGGCATGCTCTGGAAAGGAAACTGGGGCGGGAGGAATGAGGTTCCCTAAAAATACATTTAGATTTCCCAGTGGAGGGATGAGTGGGAGTGTGGAAGCCAGGACTGTGAAGTAACTACACTGGACATTCAGCCCCATTCTGTCTCCAAGGTACGGAGGCCCCTGCTGGAAAAGAACGGGAAAGAGAAAAAATTCTCCTACCCACAAATAAATCTCTAAGGGCTGTCCTGGGCCATGGAGATTAATTATATTATTGTTTGTGATAATAATACATTTTATAGAGTCCTCTAAAACATTTTAACTAATTTCATTTTGCTCATCAGCATGACCTCATCTGTCCTGGGCCATGAGGCAGGGCAGAGATGAGCTCCATGTCAGAGATGAGGGAACTGGAAACAAAAGCAGCGAAGTGACTCGCCCAAGTCAAAGCCAGACGGATGCCTGCCTCTCCCCCTCAGATCAATTACACAGTTTCCTTATGACAATATGGGGGTCTCCTCGGGGCAGTCATGACTTTCACTTGCTGGTTTGAAAGCCCCTGGTAAGACCACCTGGAGATTGCTTCCCCTGATAGGGGATTCAAGGTCCCCCACTTCTGTTAAGTGGCAGGTCCTTCCTGGGCCCACCCATGTCATCTTGCTCTAGAGAGCAGTGTCTCTCAGAATGAAGGACCAACCACAGCAACCATGACTGCAAACCCACCAAGTGCCAGATCTGTGCCTAGGATGTACGTGGATTATCCCACATATTTCTCCCAATAACCCTGAGGAGAGGGACCTCTGATTACTCTTATTTCTCAGATGAGGTGATAAGATCAGAAGTCAACCTGCCCTGGGTCACAAAGCCAGTAAGAGGCAGAGCCAAGATTGAAGCCCCGGACCCCTTGGACTCCAGAGCAGGCACTTTTAACTGTGAAACATGTGCTGTGCCACAAGTAGCTATTCCCCGGAGGGGAGGGGGAGCACATTTCAAGTTTATGTGCCACCCCATTAGAGTAGGGACATTGGTAAGAGGAACCAAAATGCAACAAAGATGAATTTAGTGTTTGAAAACGTGAACGCAGGCAGGGGCCCTAGAGGTCATCTACTGATGACTGCAGAGTACAGGTGAGATAATGGAGACCCACAGACTGGGAGTGATTTGCTCTGGATGAAATGGCAGAGACAGAGCTAGAACTTAGGTTCCTTGGCTCCCAGGCCCACAGCTGCCCTTTGCCCCAGCCCAGGTCCTTGGCAGCTTCCTCCTTCAGCTTTACAATTTTTATCCCCACTGCCTGCCATATCAGAGGCCTTCAGAAGAATCTATGAGCACCACCCCATTTCAGCCTGTAGAGGAACTTCTTAGATTAGAAACAACCCCCCAAAACACAAGCAAGCAAACAAACAATTCCTCAAATAATTAATGAACTCTCTGAGCTGTGATCCTATAAGAGTGTCCTCATAGATGCCTGATACGTCCAATTCATGTGGCCTCCCAACCCCATTCCTTCATCCCCATCCCAGTGCCCATCCCTCCACCCCCATCCCTCCATCCCCACCCCCGATCCCTGTTGTGTTTGAACCAGGGCAAAGAAATACCCAGAGCAGCAGCAATCCTCAGCACACAGTGGGAGCTTTGGTACATTAGAGACAACTCTTCTAGCTCTAGCACTAGAGTCCAGTAACCTCCATCTCACTGGCCATTCCTGCCCCACTACTGCTTGGACTGGGGCCATTTTCTTTTCTTTTTCTTTTTTTTTTTTTTGAGGGCAATGTCACTGGCCCTCATATGTGGGACGGAACTGGGGCTGCTGGCTTCCCAAGTCAGCGCCCTGGGGCCATTTTCTTAACTGCCGAAGCCTCTAATCTCTGGAGGTCTGTGTCCAGAGGGTAAACACATCATCCATACCTAGGCTGGGACTGCTTGATGAGACCTGGGTGGGGTCAAGGCAGTAGTAAGTGAGCCTCTACAGACCCTGGCTGGGTAACCAGCTCTTAAAATAAGCCCTGGTGGCGTGGTGGTTAAGCGCTGGCTTGGGAAGCCAGCAGCCCCGGTTCAGGTCCCACATATGAGGGCCAGTGACACTGCCCTCAAAAAAAAAAAAAAAAAAAAAGCCCTGATTTTTAGAGATTTCTGATTTCTATGGGGTAAAAACTACAAAGGCCTATTGCAAGCTACCTAACATTCCTGAACATTTAACACACTCTTGGGAGCTGGCATGGGCTGGCTCCAGCACACCTCCTAATGCTGCCCACCCTTGACTCCCAGATGTCCTGATGCAGGGGCAGTTTTTAATTTTGTCTCAGTCCCTGGCAGGTGTCTGACAGCCTAGGAAAACCAAGTCCCAGACAATATATCTCCCCAACCTCCCATGTCCCAGCCACAGGGTAAAGAAGAAAACAGTGCAAAGCCTTGATGTCTAAAAGGTTTTTTCTTCCAAGAAGTTCAAAGCAGTTGCTGTGTCTGATCTTACCTTATCCTTCCAACACCATGGGGAACTAGGGAGATAGCAGGAAGGATTTTGGTATCTCTTCCCAAAAGATGGGGGTACTGAAGACCAGAAAGCTTAGAAAGATTGATCAAGGTGACCGGCAATTTGGAGCGGAGGCCAGAATGAGAAGCCCAATTATGCCTCCCATTCTCAACTTCAGGTTCCTTCCCCCACTCCTCCTCATAACCCCCCAGCAGGAGGTGAATGGGAATGGAGGAGCATGAGATCTCCTTGTGGTTTTCCCAGACAGAATCCAGGTCTCTACTTTCCAACTCTCCCAGTCTCAGACCACACACCCTTAGCGCCTCCAGGGGAGCTGGCCCGACAGGCTTCCCTTGGGGGTGTGCCAGCCCTGGCTCCGCTCATTAGCAGGTCTGTTTCCAGGTGGGTCTACCATGGGGTCATTAAAGCAATAAACAAGTTCCCGGATTGTCGGTGGGCTGGACCTGGCACCCACTGCTCTCTGCATTGTGCAGAGTTCCAGCAGGCCCACACAGCCCCTGAAACAATGCCTCACTTCCTCCCAGGAAGCCACAGACCCAAGCCAGTCTCCTGGGCTCGCCCACGTGCTCTGGCCAAGCCATTGTCTCCAAGTCAGACGGGTCCAGCCATTCTCATGACCAGGGTACTTGCATCCTCTTTGCCGTCCAAAAGTAGGAGGACCAGGGGCTGAGGGCAAAGAGCCATAGCTCCCCGAAGGATTCCATGGCCCAAATGTCCTGTAGTCCCTCGCCTGGAGGCCTATGGCCCCACTCCCATCTGAATACCTTGCCGCAGCCTCTCCCTGGAATAGGGGTGCAAAGAAGCCCTAACTAAGCCTCTCAGCCCTCCTGGCACCCCTTTCTCCCTATGTCTGGCCCTATATCCTCAAAGGGTTGTGTATATATCCCCAGGTAGGGGCTGAATGGTGGCAGGAAATAGGGTCCATCAATAATGTGAGCAACAAGGGCCGGCCGAGTGGCGCGGTGGTTAAGCGCTGGCTTGGGAAGTCAGCGGCCCCAGTTCGGTCACACATGTGAGGGCCAGTGACACTGCCCTTAAAAAAAAAAAAAAAAAAAGTAATGTTAGCAACAAAGTCACCCAGCCCTACATAGTTACTTGCCTGGCAGGAGGGACACTGGCTAGGCCAGGGTGTTCTTTCTCAAAGGATTCTAACGGGTCCTCAGAGGGGCTTATGCCGCAGTCACTGCCAGCCTGGATTTCTTTTTTTTTTTTTTTTTGAGGGCAGTGTCACTGGCCCTCATATGTCTTTTAAACAGCTCTGTTTAAAAGATTCTTTCTTTCTTTCTCTCTCTCTCTCTCTCTCTCTCTCTCTCTCTCTCTTTTTCTTTAACACTTTATTGGGGAACAGTGTGTTTTTCCAGGACCCATCATCTCCAAGTCAAATCATTGTTTTCAATCTAGTTGTGGAGGATGCAGTTCACTGGCCCATGTGGGAATCGAACCGGCAACCTTGGTGTTATGAGCCCGCACTTTAACCACCTGAGCCAAACGGCCTCCCCTGGAATTTCTTAAATAGAATGATATCTTAGGAGCAGGAGAGGACCTGGGACAGAGTGAGCTAGAATCTAAAAAGATAAGACTCAGGGAGAGGAAGTGACCAAGAAGCCTAGGCCAGTTCTGTGGACTTCATGCACAGGCAGAGAACCTGTGGTCCACAGGATAAGAGGTGTTGAGATCTGAAGGCGAAGGTGCCAGAGGCTCTGTGTGCAGTCTCTCGCCCTTGCCAAGACCCAGCAAGAGCTGGTGAGGCTGGCGTTCAACACTATTTGTTAAGGCCACTCAGCTTTGGTCCCAAGCCCTTACCTGGGGAAGCACAAACAGCTCATCCTTGAAGGCTACTCTGGATGGTGGAAGCTGGTGAAGAAAGGTCCTGGCTGAGCGTGGCAGGTGGGAGGATGCGCTGGGAAGGAGACCTTCCACAGAGAAAGTGGCCCTTGCTGTGGCCCTGGGTAAAGATGTCAGAAATATGCCGAAAAGGGATGGGAAGAAGGAGACCGAGACCAGCTTCAGACTACACTCCTTCAATGTAGAACACAGCAGTACTACCTTTTTTTCCTTTTAAAATTAACTTAATTGAGATATAATTTCCTTAAAGTAACATACACCATTTTAAGTTCAGTTCAGTGAGTTTTGACAAATTTATAAATCAATGTAACCACCACCGCAATCAAGATACAGACCATTTCCATCACCCCCAAAAGGTTCCCTCTTGCCCCTTTGCAGCTAGCCTCCCCCAGCCACTGGCCCAGGCAACCACTGATCTGGTTTCCATCACTATTGAATAGTTCTGCAAATTCAAGCTTTTCATATTAACAAAGGCATAGAGTATGGGCCTTTATGTGTCTGGCTTCACCCAGTTGTTGCCTATATCAGTAGTTTGTTTCTTTTCATTACTGAGTAGTATTCCAAGTGTGACTTTACCACAATTTGTTTATCCATACTTGTTAATGGACATTTGGATTGTTTCCAATTTGGAGCTGTTATGATGAAATTTCCTTCATTGTTAGTGTAAAAGTTTTTGTGGGTATATTTTTTCATTTCTCTTGGGTGTATATCTAATAGGAGGATTGTTGGGTCATATGTTAACTTTATAAGAAACTGCCAAACTATTTTCCAAAGTGGTTGTAGCGTTTTATGTGCCCATCCGGAATTCATGAGTGTCCCGGTTGCTCCTTACCCTTGCTCACACTTGATATTGTCCATCTTTTTTCTTTTAGCCATTGCAATAGGAATTAGTAAAATCTCATTACGGTTTTAATTTGCATTTTCTTGATAACTAATTGTGTTGAATTTGCCTATTGGCCATTCGTATATTTTCTTTGATAAATTGTTTGTTCGTCTTCTGTCCATTAAAAAAAATTGAGTTGTCTTATTGAATGAGAGTTGTTTATATATTCTGAATACAAGTCCTTTGTCAGAGATATACTGTAAATACTCTCTCCTAGGCTGTGGCATGTGACTTTCTTTTTTATTTTCTAAAAGTGTCCTTTGTAATTTCAATGGAGTCAAATTTATTGTTTCTTCTTTGGTGTCCTAGAAATATTTTCTCACCCTAAAGTTCACAAAGATTTTATTTTCTCCTATGTTTTCTTTTAGAATTTTGTCATTTTAGCTATTATGTTTAGGTCTACAATCAACTTCTGTTTTTTTTTGTTTTTTTTTTGAGGGCAGTGTCATATGTGGGACCCGAACCGGGGCCGTTGGCGTTCCAAGCCAGTGCTTAACCACCGCACCATTCGGCTGGCCCTACAATCAACTTCTAATTTACTTTTTATGTATTATGAGGGTTGGGATCAAGGTATTTTTTTCCCCATTAGAGTACACAGTTGTTGAAAAGATATCCTTTCCTCTTTAAGTTACCGTGGCAGCCTTGTCAAAAATCAATTGACAAAACATGTGTGGGTCTATTTCTAGACATTCTGTTCTGTTCACTGATGTATATGTCCATCCATACATCAACACTACAACACTGGGGCCGGCCGAGTGGCGCATTGGTTGGGCGCTGGTTTTGGGATGCCAGCGGCCCCGGTTCGGATCCCACATGAGGGCCAGTGACACTGCCCTCTACAACTAACAACAGCTCCACCTGGAGCTGGGCTGTGCAAGCCCCGGTGATGGTGTGGGCTGCGGTCCCTGCTGCGGTGGGCTGCCATAGGCTACAGTGAGTGGCCCGCAGCCAGCGTGAGCGGCTGGCAGCCAAGAGTGAGCTGCCAATAGCCGCAGTGAGCGACATCCAGGGGCCAGCGACCGATCTGCCTCATCCGGGAAGAGCACAATGACGATACCAACAGTGAAGCAACATCCTCCGCAACTAAACTGAAGAACAAAAAGACAGCAACTTGTCTGTTCCCCTTCCCCGATTCCCCAACGCTGTTCCCCTCCCCCAATTCCCCAATAAAAAATCTTTGAAAAAAAAAACAAACAAACAAAAAAAAACACTACAACACTGACTTGATTCGCTGTAGTTTTATAGTAGGTCTTGAAGTAATATAAATCTTACTTTGCTCTTCTTTTTCAAAATAGCAGGATATTCTAGATCCTTTGAATTTCCACATAAATTTTAAAATAAGCTTGTCGATTTCAGGAAAAATTACTGGATGATTGTCTTAGTCTGTTTAGGCTGCTATAACAGAATACCATCAACTGACCATTAGCTTAAACAACAGAAATGTATGTCTCACAGTTCTGGAGGCTGGGAAGTCCAAGATCAAGGGAGCAACCGATTCAGTGTCCGGTGAGAGGCCACTTCCTGGTTTATAAATGACCATCTTTTTGCTGTGCCCTCACATGGTAGAAGGGGCCAGGGATCTCTCTGGGGATATACATATATATGTGTGCGTTAATCCCATTTGGGAGGGCTCTGCCCTTGTGACCTAATCACCTCCGAAAGGCCCCACTTCCTAGTACAATCATATTGAGATTAGGGTTTCCACATAAGCATTTGTGGGGGACAAAAACATTCAGTGTATAATAGTGATTATCATTAGGATTGCATTGAATCTATAGATCAATATAACATGTTAATAGTAGTGAGTCTTCCCATCCATGTATATGACATATATCTTCATTCATTTAGATCTTCTTTAATTTTTTCAGCAGTGTTTTGTAGCTTTTCATGTAAATGTCTTATACATATTTCATGAAATTTATCTCTAATTTTTTTTTTTTTTTTTAAAGATTTTATTCGGGGATTGGAGGAGGGAAACAGTGTTGGGAATTGGGGAAGAGGACCAGCCAAGATGTTGTTCTTCAATCTTAATTGTGGAGGGCGCCAGTCACCATCTGGCTTCCCATTGGCAGCTTGTGGCCTTTAAGCTCAAGGTGCTGTGTTCAATATTAGTTGCTGGTGGGCGTAGTCACCCTCCCATGTGGGATTCAAACCAGCAGCCTTGTTGTTAACAGCACACACTCTATCCTCTGAGCCATCCGGGCGGCAGCTCAGCTCAAACTACCGAATTCGGTCTTTAGTTGCAAGTGAGCATCGCCCACCAATGAACAGGCAATCTTGTTGTTACACCAGCTGAGCCATCCTGCCACCTGTTGGCAGCTCAGCGACAAGTCAGCTCAGGTGCAACGTCACTGGCGGCCCTGTTGCTCAGAGCACGCGCTCTAAGCTAACTGTTAACCAACTGAACCACTGTACCAGCCATAGTTCATGTTTCTTGATGCTACTGTAAATGGCAACTTTTCATTTCATTTTCCAATAGTTTGTTACAAGTATATAGAAATAAAACTGATTTGGGGGCTGGCTGAGTGGCGCATTGGTTAAGAGTTGGTTTGGGACAACAGCTCTGAGCATCAGGGCCCTGGTTCGGATCCCACATGAGCCCTCTACAGCTAAGATGGCGAACAACAGCTCAACCTGGAGCTGGGCTGCCCTGACTCGCCTGCGATGGTGTAGACTGCAGTGGGGCTGGCCGGCAGCTGGCGTGAGCCTTCGTGAGCAGCCGTCGAATGGCCAGCGAGTGACTGCCTCAGCCAGGAGGAGCATAATGATCATAATCCCAACATGAACCAGTGAAACGACATCCTCCACAACTAGACTGAAGAACAAAAGGACAGCAACTTGTCTGTTCCCTTTCCCCAACTCCCCAACACTGTTCCCCTCCCACAATTCCCCAATAAAATCTTTTTTAAAAATTAAAAAAAAAACCCAAAAAACTGATTTTTGTGTATTGACTTGTATTCTGCAACCTTGCTCAACTGACTTATTAATAAGTTCTGGTATGTTTTTGTTTTTTTTGTAAATTGCTTAGAGTTTTCTATATATACATTATTTTAGCACTGAATAAAGACAATTTTATTTCTTCCTTTACTGTCTGTATGCCCTGATTTCCTGGACTATCACACTTGGTCCTGATATATTCTCCTTTTTATATATTGCTGGGTTCTATTTGCAAAAATTTTATTAAGTTTTTGAGTCTATGTTCATGAGGGATATTAGAGGGCTATTCAAATTTTACATTTCTTCTTGATCTAGTTTTTCTAATATGTGTGTTTCAAATAGTTTTCCCTTTCATGTAAGTTGCCAAAAATATTCTATAAAGTTATTAATAATACTACCTTCTTATTTTTAATGTCTGTAGGATCTGAAGTGATGCTCCCTCCTTTCACTCCTGATATTGGTAATTTGTGTCTTTCCTCTTTTGTTGTTGATCAATCTAGCTAGAGGTTTATCAATTTTATTGATCTGTACAAAGAACCAGCTTTTGCTTTCATTGATTTTCTTCATTGTTGGTCTGTTTCCTATTTCACTGACTTCCACTCTTATCTTTATTATTTTCTTCCTCGCATTGCTTTTTGAAGGTCATAGAAGGTCTCGGGTTCCCACTTCCATTTTCAATCAAAAGTCATGGAAGGTCAGAATGGAAAGGAGTCTTACACATAATCTTGTGCAACCCCTTTCATTGTATAAGTGAACAGAAATTCTAGGGAGAAGTAATTTTTCTCAGGCAACTTATTTTTCTCCCAAGGCCAACTCATTTATTCACTTATGCATTCCTTTCTTTATTAATATATTCTTATTAATTCATGTAAGAAATATATTAAAATTTTATTGGGGAACAGTGTGATTTTCCAGGACCCTTCAGCTCCAAATCAAGTAGTTGTTTCAATCCAGTTGTGAAGGGCACAGCGCAGTGGCCCATGTGGGGATCAAACCGGCAACCATGGGGCCATGAGCACTGCTCTCTGACCAACTGAGCTAACCAGCCTCCCCCATGTAAGAAATATTTGTTAAGCTTATACTATAGGCCAGAGACTGTGTTCAATTCCAAAAACAAAGATGAATAAGTCACAGTCTCTGCCTTCGAAAATCTCCCAGCATAATAAGGGAGATAGCAAGTAATCAGACAATTACAATGCAGTGCCAAGTGCCATAACAGAGGTACTTTCAGGGTTCCATGAATGCACTGAGGACAGAATGACAACATTTGATGGCTATTGTGAAGATGAGCATGGAGGTAGGGAATGGTCTGGGAAGACATCAGAGAAAACTTTTTTTTTTTTTTGAGGGCAGTGCCACTGGCCCTCATATGTGGGACCCGAACCGGGGCCGCTGGCTTCCTAAGCCAGCGCTTAACCACCGCACCACTCGGCCAGCCCAGAGAAAACTTTTTAAATGGATTCACTCGGCAAAATGGATTCACTCTTTTTCGCTCCAGAAATAGCTTCGTGAATCTACCACATATTTGTTTAAATCAGGCAAATAGAATACAATTCAAGTCTCAATAAACAGTCTTCAATTAATCAATTAGCTAATTTTGTATCCAGTATCTTACTGGGAGGTTTGGGAGAATACAGATTATGCAGATACCTCACTTAAATTTTCCAGGGAATAAATATTCAGATTCCTATTAACTGATTTTCTTTTTTTCAGGTGGCTGATCCCATCTATAGAAGGTAAATATATTTAGAAGGTGTGGAGTTATTGACATCTTTATCTATTATCTCCTTACTTATTTCTGCAAACAAAGTATCCTAAGACTTAGCAACTTTATTGTCCTCTCACAGTTTCTGAAGGTCAAGAATCCAGGAGGGGTTTAGCTGAGTGTTTCTGGCTTAGTGTACTGTAGGAGGTCTCGCATGAAGCTAATGGCCGGAGCTGCAGTCTCTAAAGATGTGACTAGCGCTGGAGGGTCTGATTCTAAAGCACTCCCATGGCTGCAGGCAGGAGGACTCAGTTCCTCACAGTGTGGGCCTTTCCACAGAGCTGCTGGACATAGTAGGTGGTTCCCCTGAAAGTGCATGATCCAAATGCCACTCTGTCTTTTATGACCTTGTCTCAAAATCACACATTGTCACTTCTGCCTTATTCTGTCCATCTTACACCAGGGCAAATGTGCAAACCAAGAGGTGGGATCTTTGGGGGCCGTCTTGGATATTTATTTACCACAGATACCCTGTGACCATACTTTTAAGAATCTGGAAGTTTAGTGACACTGAGATTGAAATAACCAATTCATCTTTGCCTCATTTCCCACATAGCAATGTAAAGAAAAGGGCCTAATTCTTAGAAATAAAATTGCTTTGAGTCTAGTCCTCTTTATAGATTATATTGTTACATCCTAAAGTAAAAAGTAATAAAAGTTTTTACTGAGAACCAAATCTAGCCAACTGCTGGGAGCAATACATTAGATATTAGGAGGCAACTTCAAGGGATGTTCTGGAAGGATGTAAACATTATCTTTGGCAGTTTAGAATTATGCAGGATTATGACTCAATTTATTTGTTTTAGAGACTGAGAATGCAGCAATGAACGAGAGAGGGGAGTGGGGATGAGGGTTGTTGTGAACTGAATGTTTATCTCCCCCTGTCCCCAATCCATATATTGAAGCCCTAACACCCAATGTGATGGTATTTGGAAGTGGAACTTTTAAGAGATAGTTAGGTTTAGATGAGGTCATGAAACGAGCCCCATGATGGGATTACTGTCCTTATAAGGACCATGTGAGGATACAGGGAGAAAGCAGCTGTCTATCAGCCAGGAGGGGAGCTCTGACGAGGAACACAATGGGCCGGCACCTTGATCTTGGACTTTTGGACTACAGAACTGTGAGAAATAAATTTCTATTGTTTAACCCTCCCAGTCTTTGGTATCTTGTTATAACAGCTCGAGCAGACTAATATAAAGGGTTACTGTCACCTGATTGAGTAGAAGCAAGACTAAATTCACAATGTTAGCATGCTACAGAGTTTTCAGTGGTGAAGGAATCTCCAGGGTTTCATGACAGCTTCTGCCTGCAGAGGGGCAAGGTTGATGGAAGGGACCTGCAACAGCTGAAGAAATTACTGAAAATGTGCCTAGAGAGCATAGAAGTAAACATTTTAAGGTCCAACTTGGAGTTCTAAGCCAATAGTAGAAAATTTGGAGAGGAATCACATTGTTGGTGGAGGGGTGGGGTCAATATGGTCATTCTGCTGATGAAAGATTTTTTTTTTTTAACAGAATAGGCTCTTTAGTTTGCATAAAGAGTTTGTTATAAAAAAGATATTTAAAGTTGAAACAAGTGCTAAGACCTAGCTTACTTTTCTGGGACTCAAGGAGCAGGACACAGGGAGAAGGTTTGTATAGACTCAGAGATCCAGCCATGAAAGAAGGCAGATCACTCACCCTCATGCACCCTGGTGACAAGGCAGTACTCTTTTTCTTGCCTACAGAAGTAACCCAGCAGGGATATAGCTAATTCTTCTCTAAAAATTTTGGAAAGTTATGATTCCAAGCTCACCTCAAAACAAGCGATTTATTAGTCTCTCCTGTAATTCCAAGAATAAGCAATAAAGAAAGACTTATGGAGACTCCCTAGTATCAGAGATCCAGACTCCTTTTTCAATGCCCTTCTTTGGTCTCATTGCCTGGGGGTAGCTGCCCCAGCTCCTGCTACCATGCTCACATTCCAGCCAGCAGAAGAGAGAAAGACAGAATGGGAAGAATACACCCTTTCTAGTCAAGGACATGACCAGGAAATTGCATATATCACTTAGTGTAGGTCCCATAGGGCAGTACCAGGAAGTTGTATATATCACTTCTGCTTAGGTTCTATGGGCCAGAACCTAGGCATATGGCCATACTTAGCTGCAAGGGAGCCTGGGAAATGCAGTTTTTTGATTGGTTGTCATTTTCTCAGCTAAAAGTTGTATTACTCTTGAAGAGAAAAACAGATACTGGGGGAAGGACTAGCAGCCTCTGACATAATAATCTCTTTGCATGAAAGACCAAGCAGATCAGTCATAGTCAGGGAAATAACCTTTCATTAGACTATGAACTTTATGACAGCAAGGACCCTAACTCTTTTTGCTCTTCACTTTATTATCATTGCCTATCAAAAGTCATAGCACACAGTAGGTTCTTAATGCATATTTATCAAATAAATAAATCAATGAGAGGCAGCTGGATTTAAGAGTTCCAGAAGACTCTCCTTGTGCCTCTCAAGGACTTTTGTTGCAAGGATCAAGACCACTTGCTTTCTCATTAAAATTAAACCTGAGGAGGTCTGTTGAGAGTTCTTCCCAAAGTGAAATTTCCTACCCACCACTCCCACACTGACAAGTAGTATGGTTTCTTTAAAGCCTTGGCCTAATGTCTAGTGATAGTGGATTTTAGAAGACGTAGTGCCCATAGGGCAGTTTGATGACAAAGGATGTGAGAAAGCCAGGATCTGCTGGCCATGCTGTGTTATCACTATAAGCAAACCTGGTATCTTCCTAAGAGAATTTTATCCCAAGTTCTATATCATACAGACTAATTATTTTAGATAAGAGGGGCCAGCTTTGGAGGAATGGGGCATCTAGTGAGAGGTGCTGGGGGCCAGCTCCAGAAGGCAGAGCCTCTGGCCTCCTCAGCTTGGGCCTGGGTTAGAAGATAACACAATAGTCACTAAAAAGATAAAATAAACTGAGAAGAAATAAAAAGATGCTAAAAACAGAAAGAAAAAAAAAAGAGGCAGCAGGCAAGTGATAATATGACTTAAAAATAAACCAAATAAACGTAAAAGAAATGAAAAGATGGAATAAAGACACAATAAGGCAAAGGTTAGAAATAAAAATATGGAGAATAAAAAGAAAATACAATAACAATAAATCTAGAAGATAAGATGAGATAAAAGAAAATAGTATAAAATAGCTAGAAGAAAGACAAAACAGAGATTAGAAATGACTGAGATAAGTAAAATCATTAAAACCAGAAAAATAAAAGACTAAAAGGATTAAAACAATAAAGTGTGTTAAACCAATAGCAGAAGATATAAAACATTTAAAAGAGTGGGGGAAGAGAGTAGTGGATTAATTTTGTTTCACATTAAAATAATGATGCAACACAAGTACAAAAGATTACCCCTCCTGCAGACAAAGTCTTTGAGTACAGGCAGCCTCAAAGTTGTGCAAGCCTTCCAATCTCTAAGCACCCATGTTAATTTGCTAGGGCTGCCCTGACAAAGTACCACAGACTGGAAGGCTTAAACAGCAGAAATATGTTGCCTCACAGTTCTGGAGCCTAGAAGACCATGATCAAGGTGTCAGACAGCAGGGTTGGTTTCTCTGAGTCGCATGTGGGAAGGATCAATCCCAGGTCTTTCTCCTTGACTTGTAGATGGCCATCTTCTCCCTGTGTCTTTCCTCTGTGCATGTCTATATGCAAATGTTCTCTTCTTATAAGGACACCAGTCACATTGAATTAGGGCCCACCCTAATGACCCTATTTTAATTTAATTACTTCTGTGAAGACCCTATCTCCAGATGCAGTCACATTCTGAGGTCCTGGGGGTTAGAACATATGACTTTTAGGACCGGTATGGACACAATTCAGCCCATAACAGCATCCCTACAAGGTGTCCCTGGGAGGAGGCCCTCTAGGCAGAGATGAAAGCAGAGAGCAGGACCTTTGACTTCTTGCCTGGTTTAGAGCCTCTGATGGAACTGATTTTTTTTTTCTCCTTGATTTTAGTTTCTGATTAATAGTCTTCATTTTACTTGGACCCACAGGGCAGTAGAGCCCTAGAAGGATCAGGCTCTGGAGTCACTAACCCAGTTTCTATCATGATGTTCAGGCTGCTGTCCCAGCAGCCAGTCTCCTATAGCTAATGGAGAGAGGCCCACGCATGAGGCTGGGCTGGTGTGCGTGGCTTCTCAGGCCAAAAAACCCTCTGATCTGGCTAAAAATGCTTATGAGATCAAAGGTGACTTTTAATTCCCCCACCCCCCACCTCCCAAAACCATAGCATGATCTCCAGTAGTATTTTGGCGCTTACCATATATGTCACTGTCTTCTGACTTTTCCAACCAGGGAAGCCTAGAAGAGCTGGACACTAGAACACCTCACTTGCGGGAATGAGGGCTGGCCTAGTGGCGCGGTGGTTAAGAGCTGGTTTGGGAAGCCAGCGGCCCCGGTTCGGTCCCACATGTGAGGGCCAGTGACACTGCCCTAAAAAAAAAAAAAAATACTACTTGCGGGAATGAATTTTCTGTACTTGGTTTCTCTCTTGTTCCAAAGGTGGAGCTCATAATTGTGTGTAGTGGAGAGAAGTCCTCTTCCTCTCCTCCTGGAGAAGAAAGCACAGAACCATAGAAAAAGCAAGCCAGAGATCACCTAGTTCAATCTCCTTGTTAATAGTTGAGGAAATGGAAATCTAGGAGGGAAAGACTTCCCCTAAAACTAGTAAGTGTTTCTCCTTCTTCTCCTTCTCCTTCTCCTTCTCCTTCTCCTTCTCCTTCTCCTTCTCCTTCTCCTTCTCCTTCTCCTTCTCCTTCTCTCTCTCTCTCTCTCACACACACACACAGAGCAAGCAAACAGAGCCCGGCCCCGAGTTGCCTTCTGATGGGGCTGGCTTGATAGTGTTCAGCCTATGTAGTTGAAATGGGCCCTGTGCTCAGAAGGGTCCTGAACTTGGTTTAATGCTCTGTTAGTGCCATCTTGAATTCTAAACATTTTGAAATAAGGGGCACTACATGTCATTTTGCAATAGGTCCTGAAAGTAGTGTGGTGACCATCCTTCACCCTGACTCAACTTCCCACTGTGTTGTGATGAAGGAACCACAGCCACCCAAGCTCCTTTTGACCATGAGCAGAGACTCTGGGTACAGTTTTAGCACAAGATAAGCTCTTCAGAACAGGAGGAGGAAGGAGAGGATGGCTGTGACTCAGGTCCCCAGGCTTGCTCTCCAGCCTTAATTCCTCAGTGGGTTTTTAGCTAGGGCATGAACCTGAGCATCACCATCTCAAATCTCTAGCCGGCAGACTTGGTCTGTCCCAGCCCTCTTCCTTTCAATATCCCCTTAGTCTCTCAGGCAGAAACCCAAGAGGGTGAGGGGGGATGAAAAGAAAGTGAAAGTATCAGCCTCTCAGGATGGCCTCTTCTTCTCCTCCTCCTCCTCCTCCTCCTCCTCCCCCCGTTGCCATGGAGACCAGAACAAAGCATCTCTTTCCCCTCTTTTCTGGATTGTTAATTGTCTATACTTCATGGTGCCTTTGTTAATTGTTGCCAGTCCCTCCCAGGATGAGGATCTAGGACTCCTCAAGACCCACCGAAAAGATAGTTAAAAACAAAAGTTAGGGGGTGGGGGTGGGGGTGGGGCACCATAGCCAGGTGGTTGGGGGTGGAGGTGAAGAGGAATGAGGAGGCAACATCAGGATTTTTTAAATTGTCCAGGCTTCTGGGAAGGGAACACCTCTTCATCTTTTTCCCTTCCTCCCTCAATCAGCTGCCTTTTCAGGTGGGAACCAATGGCCTCCCTCAGTGAAATGGGATAAGAGAGAATGGAAAGAAAAAAGAAAAACAACCATTGTGTGCATACTCATGTCTGTATGCATATGTATGTGTGTGCATGTGTGCATCTTTGCAGTGCACCCATTCCAAGTTGATCAGTATGATGTGCAGCCTGAGCTTCACCCCCAGTGTTTG
Organism: Aselliscus stoliczkanus; assembly: GCA_033961575.1. NCBI lineage: Eukaryota > Metazoa > Chordata > Mammalia > Chiroptera > Hipposideridae > Aselliscus > Aselliscus stoliczkanus. The sequence continues at coordinate 79,645,325 of CM066739.1, read as the reverse complement.
GGATTACTAATAATAAAATTTACAGAGAGAATGTGGGCTAGCTGTGGAGGTGAGAATGGCTACTCCAGCCTCTTCCCCGCTGCTCAGTTCTTCATGGTAGCAAAACAAGTGAAAATTGGGGTGGAAGTTTTAGATAGGGATGTGTGTGTGTGTGTGTGTGTGTGTGCACGCGCGTGCGTGCGCGCATGCACGTGCAAAAAGGACTCAAGTCACCAGCGTTAGCTGAGCATATGCACTGCATGGGTTCCCTGTGTGTGTGTGTGTGTGTGTGTGTGTGTGTGTGTGTGCATGCATGTGCACAAATATACGTGTAAGTGTACTGGAGGGTGGTGGTATGGGTTGAGTCATCTGTCCTTCGGAGAAAGTCTTCAGTTGGGGAACAGGAGGCTGACTGTCACATAAGGAGCAGAGAGCTTTTTCTACTTCTAAGGTCTGGGCTAGAATCTAGGCTGCTGAATAACACTCAAGTGTTAGTTTATATGGTTCAGATTCTAAGGACTGTAAAACCCCCAAAGAAGCAAAGATGGTACAGCAAAAAAAAAGCATGGATTTGAGGGCCAGAAAACCTGGTTCAAATGTCAGTTCTTGCACCTTCACTGTATGATACTAGAAACGTTCCTTCCACCCTCTGAGTGTCATTATCCCCATCTGTGAAATGGAACCACCCCATCTTCACAGAGCTGTCAGTAGATTAAAGGAGACCATGTGTGTAAAGTGCAGGCCTTGGGTAAGATGCCTCCTCTTTCTGTACTCTGAGGGAGGAGCTAGAGGAGATGTTTCTAGAAGGCTGATTCCTTCTAGGTCTGATACTCTCAGACTCTGAAAGGTAAATGAAACATTCTGTGAATCAATCTGTGATCTTTTTTTTTTTTAATTTTATTGGGGAATTGGGAGAGGGAAACAGCGTTGGGGAATCGGAGAAGGGGAACAGATGAGTTGCTGTCCTTTTGTTCCTCTCTAGTTGTGGAAGATGTCACTTCACCAGCCCATGCTGGTATTATCACTGCACTCACTCTTCCTGAGTGAGGCAGTCACTCCCTAGCCCAATGGGAGTGTCATTCATGGCGGCCTACTACTGCAGGGGCTGCAGCCTACACTGTTGCCGGTGACTCACACAGCAGCCCAGCTCCAGGTTGAGCTTGTTGTTCACCATCTTAGCTGTAGAGGGTGCAGCATCACTGGCCTTCATGTGGGATCCGAACTGGGGCCCTGATGCCTAGAGCTGGTGTCCCAAGCCAACTCCTACCCAAAGCGCCATTTGGCTGGCCCCTGTGATCTTCTTGATTACAGATATCCCAGTGTGACTCTGGAAAAACTCATGTAGAACTAAGTAACGCCCCCCCCCCCCCGCCCCACTCCTCCAAGCATTGGCCAGAAGAGAGCGCCTGACTCTGAAAAACTGCTGTGGAAGTCACCCTGCTGCAAGACCCACCTGAGCTGAGCACTTTTGACTCTGTCTGGCTACAAGTATCCAGAAAAGCACTTCCTCAGTCAGTAGGATGAAGTGTTGGTACCCAGACAAGCTCCACTAGGCTGGGCCTACTCTGACTTAACCCGACCTACAAGCACCTTCCTCTCAGTGTTGCAGAGAAAATGGCCCTTGGTGAGTTAGGTGCAGGTGGTTTGGGGGAAGTGGGGAGCAGGAAGGGCTTCAGGCAAAGCAGTGAGATGGGGATTTCAATGTGGCTCTGTTCTACTCCCAACTCCTCAGCTCACTGTCTCTTTCTCAGCGTTTCCTCTCCCTTACTCTGCTCCTGGAACACTGAGGAAAGCAATTCACACCATTCTGTGAATTTTAATCTTTTTCTTACTTCTCCCAATTACATTTGCATTTTACAATTGGTCTCTAACCTCCGAGGTTAAAGGAGTGTGGGGTACCCCAGGCATGCTGGGCACCATAGCTCCCACCAGTGTCCCAGGACAGCCTTGACAGCCACGGGAAGTGCATTGGAGACTCACTAAAGCCAATTGAAGTCATTCCTTCAGCAAATCTACAGCAGATCTTCATATAAAGTTATATTATAATGTTGATGAGATGCCCTAGGAACTTAACTCGTTTATATCAATTAGCCTGTGGTAAAATTGGTTTCTTATTCTGCTTCAAGTTACAGAATCTATTGACATCATTAGGTGAGGACTTAACTGTACTCTGGGCTCTGGAAATTAAATGGGAAACAGAGCAGACAAGCTTCTTCCCTCACAGAGCCTATAGTCTAAAGGGGAGATAGAAAAAGCACAAGAAAACAGAAAACAGATCAAATGAGTATCAATTGTGGTAAGTACTACGAAGGAATTAGGGGCTAAGAAGGAGGATAAAGGTAGAGAATTATTTTATTTAATTTATTTACCTTTTTATTTTTTTAAAGATTTTATTGGGGAATTGGGGGAGGGGAACAGACACGTTGCTGTCCTTTGGTTCTTCAGTCTAGTTGTGGAGGACGTCTCTTCACTGGCCCATGTTAGTATTATCATTGCGCTCTTCCCGGCTGAGGCAGATCGGTCACCGGCTATTGGACGGCAGCTCACGCTGGCTGCCAGCCACTAATTAGTAGCTCATAGCAGCCCACTGCAGCCCCGCTGCAGCTTACACCGTTGCCGGTGACTCACGGCAGCCCAGCTCCAGGTTGAGCTGTTGTTCACTATCTTAGCCTCAGAGGGCGCAGCATCACTGGCCCCCATGTCGGATCCGAACTGGCAGCCCTGCTGCTCAGAGCTTGCGCTCCCAAGCCAACTGTTAACCAACTGAGCCACTGGGCTCGCCCCGATAGAGAATTATTTTAGTTGGGGAGAAGGAAAGTCAAGAGAGGAGACATTTGTGTTGCGACTGGAGTATGAAGAGGCGTCTGCTCTGGGAAGAGCAGGGTTTGGGGAAGTTCTTTCCAGGCAAAGACATATGTATGGGGTTTGAAGTCTGGTTTAAGGTGGATTTTTCAGTATAGAAGATCTGATTGGGACTGGACAAAAAATTGGGGAGATAACAGATTGGAAGACACAGTGAGGAAGGGGCCTTGAAAACTAAACAATTGTTTGATAAGCTAGTGGTTCGCCAGGTTAAGCAAACTATTGTCCCAAGGATGGGGTTGTTTGAACAGTCTATTGTTCAGATACATTGATTTTCAGGAAGTTTCTGAAGCAAATAATGAAGTTATTTACTGGTTTATAGTCTTATTTTCCTGGGCAAGAAATTTCTGGAACAAATAATTAAAGTCATGTCATTGTAAACAGCCTTAGTTAAATTATGTGGTTGCAGGTGGTCTCAGTTCCGAGAAGCAATGAGGCTGTGGTAGTCGAGCTGAGAGATGATGATGGCCTGGGCTACTAGGGTGGGGACAGTGAAGACAGAGAGGTGGGTGGATTGGTATATAGTTTTGGAGATAGATCAACAGCACACACTAATTTGATGAGATGGGAAAGGATGACTCTTAGGTTTTAGGTTTGAACCTCGATAGGTGGTGGTACCCTTTACTGAGATGGGAAAGATGGCGCAGTGTATACACAGGCTTGGGAGAGGTGGCTGAAGTTTCAAGTTTGCACATGTTAAGTTTAGGATGTCTGTGAGATCCTTGGGTAGAAATGTCAAATGTGTGGTTGGATAATGAGTCTGAAGTGCATGAAACAGTCTTGGAAATTTAAATGAAAAAACTGGGAGAATCATCAGCACATGGTTGTTATTTAAAGCTATGGAAACAGATGAAATTTCACCTAGGGAGAGAAGGTAGAAAGGAAAATGGGGTGCAGGAGAGAGCCCACAGGAAACACCCAACTGGAGACAAGGGTGGATGAAAGAATATCAATAAGGGAGGCTGAAAAAGGGAAACTAGTGAGGTTGGGAGAAATTCAGGAGAGTCTGGAGCCATGAGTGAGCCTTTCAAGGAGGAAGAGGTTCACTGGGTTAAATGGTATAAATTTGACGGGTGTGCCTGGGCGATGGTATGATATGTGGAAAGACCTAAAATCTTCAGAGTCAGGTTTCTTCCTCCCATCACTGATGGGCTATGACCTTGAGCTTCATTCTTCTCACCTTTAAAATAGGGATAATGATACCAACTTCAGAATTAGGATAAGGTACAAGTACAATACTGTATATGAAAATGGTACCAGGCATAAGACATAGTAGAAAGCCACTTAAAAATATCTCAATTTGATGACAGCAATTGGGAAGCGTGGACACCTATGAAGTGAGATATAGCAAATGGGAGAGTGTTGGAGAGAGGAGAGCCCATGGCCTACTTCTCTGTTCTTTCTATCTCAACCTGCTGTGGCTAAGGACAGATGCAGGAAAGGACTCACAATGAAGTTGCTCATTGAATCTTGATCGGGAGTCAGAGAAAAATACCCAGATATATGGAAAACACAGACACGTTGGCTAGAGCATCTGGTTACTCTAATAGTTTCTGAAATGGTTTCATCTACAAGCCAGATTGTGAAGAGTTCATATTGGCTTCTCCCACCTCCTCACCTCCACTTTTTTTCCTCCTTTCCATCTCCCACACCACTAGTTTAACTCAGGCCTACATAATTTTTACCCTGGTTATTGCCATTGTCTAGTTACTGGCCTCCCTGCTTCCAGCTAGGATGATCTCACCAGAGGCCTTGCTTAGAATCCCTCAGTGGCTCCCTATTCCCTTCAATCAACCAACTGATCAACATGTATTTTTCAAAGGCCTGCTCTTTGCCAAGCCCAGGCTAGACACAGGGATCTCAAAGTGAGTCAGAGACACATTCCTGCCCCTCATGGAGTTTACAGTCTGGTGTGTGTGTGTGTGTGTGTGTGTGTGTGTGTGTGTGTGTGAGAGAGAGAGAGAGAGAGAGAGAGAGAGAGAGAGAGAGAGAGAGAGAAATGAACAGTTTTCATACTGTCTACGACTTGGGGTGGGGATGGCGGTTTCTGGAGCCTATACACAGATGGGGCACATGACCTTGAATTTGCCTGTCAAGAAAGAGTTGATATCTGCGCAGAGAACTGAAAGGTGAATAGAAGGAGTTAGCTAAGTTAGGTGCTGGGGAATGATGAAATCCCCATGCCCTTAGGTCTGTGTGCCTGGCTGACCATCACTTGCTGAGACCCAGGCCACCTACACTGGGGGCACACTGTTAGTTGCAGTTCCATGATTGCCACTGCTTTAATATGCTCTACTTCCACAGGCCCTTCCAAGACCCGGTTGACATGACACCTCCTCCAAGACTAACCACTCCCCACACCTACCTTATGCCCTTGGTGGGCCCCATGTTCTGTGCTTACCTGATCTCAGCACTCTTGCACTTCACTATAATTATATGTTCACTCCTCTGTCTCCTTCACAAAGTGGCCATCTGGGAAGGTCAGGCCACTCTCATTCATCCCGGTGTCCCCTTTACCCAGCTGGGCCAGACATACTGTTGGTATTTAATACATATACATAATTAAAGGAATTCCCCCCCCACCCCCCACCCCCATGTAGAGCAGGTCAGGAAAAACACAATAAAGGGCTTGTTTGCGAGTGCAAAATGGTAGGACTAGGGTCTGGTCTGAGGCTCAGGAAGCTGTCTAGCTGCAGGTAGGATCATGTTCCTAAGGGAGTTTTTGAAATGCAGGTTTTAAAAACCCTACATCGAGGCTCTCTGTCTGGAGGGATTAGAAGGCTGGGAGTTGGATGGAGAACTTCTTGGGTCTTGCCCTAAGGATTGAAGAGTCTCTGTAAGCGACCCTCATACCTGGGCAGTGGGAGTGGGCAGAATCCATGCCTTTCTTCTATTCTCTCCGCCCCCACCCACCCGTCATTCGGGAGCCTTAGCGCTCCCCTTTTCACCAGAGGTTTCCAGCTGTGGATGCCAGGATGGACCTGGCCGCAGGGAGGAGGAGGGAACTCTCTGTCCCTCCCTCCTCCTCCATCTCCCCACCCTTCCTCCCTCCTCCTCCCCCTGCCCGCTCTCTGTCTCCCTCCCTCTTTCTCCTCCGAGGCTGTGGAGTCGCCTCGCAGCCTCGATCCGCGAGCGCCCGGCTCCCAGTCCCGGCTTGGAACTGAAGTGCGTGAGTGCGGGTCCTGGCACCCGTCCCCGAGCGGCGGGCCGGGTCTGAGGCTGGGCGCAGCGGTCAGCAGCGGAGGCCCAGTTCGGGACCGAGCCGGGGCGCGGGGACCGAGCTAGAGAGCTCGGCGGCGGCGGGCGGGCGCCGCGTCCGGGCGAATCCGGGGCAGGACCGCGGAAGGCAGGGAGACGGCCGCAGCAGAGGGCAGAGGGCAGAGGGCGGAGGGCGGAGAGCGGCCTGGCTCTCGGAGGGCGCCGCCCCGCCGGAACCGAGCTTTCTGCCCAAGATCTGCGGCCGGGCGCCGGGCGCGCAACCGGGCGGCCCCGAATCCCGAGCGAGTCCACGGCCAACCGCGGGGGGCGTGCCCCTCCCAGCCCCGCGCCCTGCCCGCGCCGGATCGCTGCGTGGCCGGGGCATGTGAGCGGGAAGCCGGGGCCGCCAGCGCCAGGACTGCAGGAGGAGCAGCAGGAGTGCGGAGCAGCGAGTCCAGAACCCGGCGCCCGGCTGAGTAGTAAGTGCGCCCCTCCGCGCCCCCTCCCCGCCCTCGGAAGTTTGACACGCGCGCCCCCACGGTTCTGGGCACACGACGGCTCTCATTTTTTGCTAGTTTCCATCCTTTACAAAGTTTTCCGAGGGAGGACGAACCCCCCCACCTGACCCTGGCCGCCCCGGCCGGTGGGAGCTCCTCGCGGGCAGACAGGGTCCTTGTGGAGAGGGTCAGCTGCCCGGTGAGGCCGCGGGTGGCTGTAGGTGTCTGTGCCTGTGCGCACCCAGCGATCCTAGCTGGGGGGTTGGCGGGAGCGCGCCCGCCCCTGGCCGAGCTGCACCGGATCGTTCACACCAGCTTGTCCATGCGCCCAATTCCAGGATTTCCCAGCGGGAAGCCGAGGCGACCTGTGCTTGCCTCGAGTGGAGCTCGGGTGCCGGCTGGGAGAAGCAGATCTCCTCCCCGCCCCGCCCTGGTGTGTGGGGTGCGGGGCTCCAGCCGCGCCACCCTTCCCACCCTTCCAGGTCCGTTCCTCAGCCGACCAGCCGGGCGCTGCATCCTGTTTGTTTTCTGCTCTGGCTGCTCCCGTCTCACCCGGGTCCACCTCCCACCTAGCCTTCTTCTTACCACCCCCACCTCCCGCTGCGGGTTGTCGGAGGTGAACCTTTTCATCCCGATTTCACCTCCAGAACAAACCGTGCCTGAGGGTAGGGTAGGGGGGCTAGTCGCTCTGTTCCCAGCGGCTCGCCATTGTTTTCCCACTCCGCGCGTTCCATACGTAAACACTCACACACACACACACACACACACACACACACACACACTCTGCGCGCTCCCTACGTGTAACGCGCGCGCGCGCACATACACACACACATACTGTGTGTGTGTGTGTGTGTGTGTGTGTGTGTGTGTGTGTGTGCGCGCGCGCGCTCGCGCCGGCTGCTTCGAGTCCCGAGACGCTCAGGGATCACCCTCGGGGTCTCCCAGCTGCCCGGCTGGGTCTTGTAGCCGGAGCTGCTTCATTACTTGATCAGCTCCACTGGAGCTGGAGGGTGGGGTGCAGGGACGTGGGGGTGGCTTTAAAAGAGTCCCGGGCGGGGCTGCGAGCTGTGCCTGGGCGGGAGGGAAGTGAATTTTGAACTTCAGCCCTGGACCTTTCCGGGAGGACCCCAGCGCACGAGCGGCGACTCCCGCCCTGGAGGCCGGACGGCAGCTGCAAGGACTCCAGCGGCGCTCTTGGCAGCCGCCTCTGGGACAGGGGCTAGGAGGACGCCGGGGAGTTTTCCTGGGAAGTTTGCTTTGACTCTGTGGGAATTTCCGGGCAGGGCGCCTCGGCGCTGGCGAAGGGGTCTGGCGGGGTCTGGCGTAAGACAGCCAGGGAAGATGCTGCTGTTCTGGGAGGAGTTTCCAGGGTCCTTGTTTTACACTGCACTCCCTTAGAAAGTGGCGCTCCAGATGGCTGGGATTTAACACATTTTGGTCCTAATTCCCGCCTATGGGCAAGGTGGACTCTGTCGAGTCTTAGCTTTTCTAGATTTTCCCTTATGCAAAATGGGCAGTTATGCACACATCTTTGAAATTGATATCTAATGGTTGGTTAAAGGATAGTGGTTTGGAAGGCACAAACTCCAGGAGGGTAGGGGAACCCTCCCCGCAACTGGACCACTGAAAGCCAAGTATAGCCTACTGATTAAGAGCCACGGCTCTGGAGTTGGACCCTAGGTACTGTCACTGGCGACATGATTTTAAGCAATTTAACCTTACTGCTCTGTGCCTCACTTTGCTCATCTATAAAGTGGATTTCATGTGAACAGTACCTACCTTATGGGGTTGTTCTTGGAGATTAAAAGTCTTAAAGTAAAGTTCGGAGAACAGTGCCTGGTACATAGTAAGTGCTGGGGAAATGTTAGCTGTTCTTGTCATTATTACTACCCTGACCTTGTACAGAGCCTAGAAGAGCATTTTGGGGGATTGTGCTCATTTAATCAATTATAATAATTGTTCACTTCTGGGAAGGAAGAAACCTCACACTTCCTCCCTTTCGTGATTTTTGGCTGCTCATATCCTCCCTACTCCTTGTCTAATTCCACCTTGTTGAGTCTTTTAACTTTTCTTGGCCTCCCCGTCCATTCTCGCTCTCTTCCTTCACAATGTTTGTGAAAGGCGCTTCATTCCCTCCTTTGAAAAAAAAAAAAAATCAATCTTGACCCAACTGCAGTGTTCTCTGTGGAAATCAGGCCCCAGGAAGGAAGTGTCTCCATAGGGGGTCCCCTGACTACTCCAGCCTGGGCTGCTGGCTCAGGATTGGATGTGCTTTTGTGTCTCGGGCTGGGTGAATTTCCGGAGAGAGGAGCCCAGGTGTCTGGGGCCCAGGGGAAGAGTCAGGTGGGATGGGCTGGGGCTGTTCCTGGGGGAGTGGCGGTGTCTGTGTTGCCTGCTGCTGGGACTCACCTGGGAACCTGGAATATCCCAGCTGCCTGGGCAGAATGGATGTGGGATTTGGGCACCCGTAGGGTCACAGTTTCACTTCCAACTTTCCCCGTGCATATAAAGTATTTTCTAGGAATCTGGGTTTGTCATAAGCGCCTTGTCTGATTCTGCACATGTGCAGCTCCTGTGAGGGTCGAGCTGGGCGCCGAGGAAGAGCAGGCTGCTTGCTGGCCACCTACCCTGCCTCGGACAATGGGCTTCTCTCTCTCCTTTCTCTGACCCTGTAACCCCAACCCCAGATATCGGGGAAAGAAGGCCAGGAGATTGGTTCTTGGTGCCTGGAGATCCTGCAAGTGGGCGTTTGGTGATGAGAACCAGCCAGTGCAATCACCCCCATTCGTTTCTTTAACAGAAATGTGTTGAACACCTATTATGTGCCAGTGGAGCTTCAGGGATGAATAAGACAGGTGGTGAGTGAGAGTGCCTGCCTTCAGGGAGCCTTCTTTCTAGTGGGAGGAGACAGGAAATGCAGAATTTAAGATAAGTAACCAAGACAATGTTGGTTATTCTTCCTTTATGATGTGAAAGAAATACAACAGAGTGATGTGATAGAGAACTTATGTGCATGGTGTGGGGGGGCTGGAATGGGAGCCAGTGAAAGCCACCCTGGGGAGGAGACAGCTTGGTGAGGCCTGCAGGATGAGAAGGAGCCAGCCTCACAAAGACCCGAAAAAGTCCAGCAAATAAAAAAATCCCTCAGGCCAGAATGGTTTGCAACAACAGCATTGTGGTTGGAGTGGGAGGCCAGAGCCTTGTCACAGGGAACCGGTAGGACTGACTGGTTAGGAGCCTGGATTTTATGGCCAGGGTGATGGGAAACCATTGGAGAGTTTTAAGTAGGGGAATGACATGATCTAAGTTATGGTTTTAAGAGATTATATGGGGAAAAATGATTATTTGATACAAGAAATGATAATCAGAATTGCCCCAGGGGAAGGAAACATTGGCTGAGGGATGGGTGGAAGAAAGATGGTGCTTTCACTGTAGACTCTTTTGTCCTTGCTGATGCATGCACATGGCACTGCACATGCCAACTATTGCCAACCCCCCCCACCCCCAACAACAAGCATATTAAAAAGGAATAGATTATAACCTGGAAACTGTATATAATAAAAAGTGTAAGAAATGATATTAAGCTGTATAACATAGTATCAATTTTGTAAAGCTAATTATATGCACATTGTGCATACGTAGCAAGAAGACTAGAAGGCTGCCTTGAAATGTTTACAGAAGTTAATTCTAGATACTGGACATATTGTGATTTTTACTTCCTTCTATGTCTTCTGTTTATGTTCCAACCTTCTACCATGGTCCTGAACTACTTTTATAAGTGGGGGGAAAAAATGTAGAAAAGAGGATAGCTTGAAGGAGAACAAGGATTGAAGCAGAGAGGCCAGCTAGGAAGCGGATTTGGAATTAGGCTGATGCCTCAGGGTGAGCCAGCAGGAGATTGTTCTGGAGGTAGAGCCAGCCAGCCTCAGTAACACACCACTGCCTGATAGATTCTCTGCTCTTGCCTAGAGAGGATATTTATCCCAACTCAGATTTTGTGATCAGGAGCGTGGGTATCAGGGATGGTGAAGGACCATTTCCAATGCTGGCTTGGCTTTGGAAATGTCTCGTTCCCACTACAGCCTTATCCTCATCTTTTTTCCTGGTAGATGCAGTGGTGGTCGTGGTGGGGGGCATCCTAAACATTTTGCTACTTCGATAATTAATAGATTCAGGGCGAGGTGATGTGTAAAGCCAGACGGAGCTGGCGGGGGAGGGGCATGCCATACACAACATCTCTGAGCTTCTGTTTTCCCATCTGTGAAATGGGACAACAACAGCGACAATCCATGCCTCTTAGAACATGGGAGGCTCACGTCTGATCATGTCTCCAGCGGGGTCCATGAATGATAAGGGTCTGGAGTTTGCTGTTGCCAGACAAGTGTTTGCTTGGGCAACGCTTGATTCTACAAAGATTTTCTCCTCTCTGGAGGTTCTTTGAGATTGGCCCTTATTTGGGCAGCTCCCTGAGTACTCCCTAGGAAGCTGAAGCTGGCTGAAGCTGATGCTTCTGGAAAAAGTGGAATTCAAATAAAGCTATGCCCCTGTGCCCCTCCCCCAGCTACTTTCAGGGGTGAAGCCGAGTGTTTGCAAAGGGCTCTGTGCTGGGAAGGCCCCGCCAGGCCCACAGTAAAACGTGCTTTGAATGGGAATTATTTTTGTGCTCAGTGTTTGCTTAAGAGGCTCACTCCTGCCTGAACTCGCTATGATCCTCACCCTCTCTGCTGGTCCCCTTCCTGGAACTGGGATGTGTTAGCTAGGAAGGCTGTCACAGTGCCTATCACTAGGAGGGGGACCAGGGCCCTTGAGGATCACTTTCACAGCTCCCAAGCAGGAAGACATGTCCTGGAGGGGGTTTTTGCCTGGGTGATCTCATTTTGATTGCCCCTTCCTTGATCCTCCTTCCAGCTCCTTGGAAAGACTTGATTGGGAGATTTGTTACAGGTCAGCTCAGCAGGGTCACCTTCAAACCTCTGCCAACTCCTCTGGTCAGGGATGATGCTGTTTCTTTTAAAAATTCAAATGCTTTTCTCAGAGCGGCAGTGATGTGGTAGTTCCCTCCTAAGTGGGGTAGAGCGCACAGTTTGGCCTGAGTATTACAGACCTAACTCTGAGACCCATGCGTCCATCCCAGCTCAAGCCTCATGGTGACGGAGCCCTGGGCCTCCCCCCAACCCAAATGGTTTCTGTCTGCCCTGCGTGGTCCACAGCACGGAACCTCGCAGTCGCCATCCGCTCCTCCCTGCACGTTCTTGGCTCTCCTGCCCCTGAAGACCCCGCTGGTCCTGTGACCTGCCCTTTTGGGAGGGGCCAGAAGCCCTGTATCCCCACTGCTCACTCATTGGTATTGTTTGGGAGGATTTGGATGAACCCAGAGAAGGAACAGGGCAAGTGGTTAGACTTCCAAGAGGCTGTGAGGTGAGGAGGAAGTGGCTGGGGTTTCCCCTGTCTTCTCCTAAGGTCATCTGTGGGCGAACCCAAGGCCTGGGCACAGCCCAGGATGTGCTGTGTGTGTGACCCGGCATCTCAATGCGAGTGTACATGTACGCTAGCATCAAGGGTTGAGATTGGTACCCAAAGGTTGAGGGTTTCAGCCAGAAGTGTTTTTTTGGGGAAGAGTTGTGTTCGGCGTAGTACAGGAAAGGAAGGAAGAAGTGGACAGTTTCTCCAGCTGCCACCTTTTTTCCTAAATAACATCACTATCCAGGTGATTTTGATCACTCTGGGAAGCTTGACACAGGCCATCAAATCTGAAACTGGTTCCCTTGATACACACATATGAGTATACACTCACACAGCATTCAGACTCTCCTCTCCACAGAAGTGGCCTTAGCATTTAAATGGCCTTGGCATGAAGCCCCATAAACAGCCTAGGGGACTGTGGCTGTTTGGGGGGGAGGGGCTTAGTATTATCCCCACCTCATCCCTTTGTGTCTTCTAGGGACATGTCCAAAGTAGGGTTTCAGTGTTTACACTTGAGGAGAAGAGAATGGGAAGGGGCCACAGATTGGGCAGGAACCCTGGAGACCCTTTCCCTGGTGGTTTAGGTCCTGCCAGACCTGGAGCTCCCTGGGGGATCCACCCGGAGGAGGCCAGACTGTTCTCCTCCCCTCACCCTACCTCCCCCATCCCTGCCCCTGCTTGACTCAGAATGGAATGTGAAGCCTGTGGAACAGGATGGGGTGAGAACTGTTTCCCAGAGGGCCTGGTTCCGGCCCCCTCTTACTCCCCCCTCCCACAAAGGCAGTGGGGGACACTGGGGCTGAGTTGGGCTCCTTGACATAACTAGGGGTGCACCCCTGCCAATCCCAGGCCCTGTGCTGAGCTGGGGCAGAGGCAAATGCCATGGGGGGGGGGGGTGTCCAGGTCCAGCTATTTGAAGGGGCAGCCAGGGTTGGGGGGGGGGCGTGGTGGTGGTTCCTTTTAATCCAAGATGAGGGTGAGGCCATTTAGAGGCCAGGTGAAGCAGGCAAAGCAGACCCTCCTAACTCCTATAGCTGGGATGGCCTGCCCTGGACTAACAGCCTTTGTTGGCTTTTTAAAAAACTGTGGTTTAAATATATATTATTATTTTTTCTGTATTTCAGTAGTTTCCAAAAGCAGTACAACCATGTTGTACTGTTGTAATCAGAATGAAAAGGATTTAAAATATATCTAGAATTGCCAGACAGTGAAACAGAAAAAGTAGTTGTCCGGTTACTCTTGTAAGACCAATGGAAGAGTTGAGGCTTGACCAACGCTAGAATATTCTGCAGAAAGAAGGGGCCCTGGCAGGAGGGGTAACAGTGGAAATATGAGAAGAAGCCTCTAAGACTGACTGATACCCTTTCAAGATGACAGTTGAGTCACGTCTGTCCCCCCCACCCCCCCCACGGGGTGGGGGCTAGACTGGGGTGGGGGCGGCCCAGGGACCCAGGCCCTTGGGGCCTCCGGCATTGGCCCTGGCACCTGGGAGGAGACAGGAAAGGGAGGGAAGCCTTGGCTTAAGCTGCCCTGAGCTGACTCAGTTAACTCTTGCCTGCCCACACAAGGCAGGCCCTGCACTCTCCTCTGGGGGGCTGAGGCAAGTTTTCTGTTTCAGTGTGTGAAGCTCTCTTGAAACCTCCCCCTCCTCCCCCTCCCAGTCCTACTGAAGGAGTCTGAAGTCCTTCATTCGTCCATCCCTGTATGGCTTTGGTTCTGGGCCTGTCCCTTGAGGGATGGGCTGTGGCAGGGTGGGGAAGGAAGGGCGAATAACAGGTTAGTGGGGAGGAGCTGGAAAGAAGGCTGTGTGTAGGTACCACCTGGCTCTCGGAGGCAGGTGGGGTGAGGGGAGTGGGGAATGAATGGGGAGCTCTGGAAAGCAGAAGGGAGTGGCCCCTCCAGCCTCTGCCATTTCTCTGGCTTGCCTGGCTCCCTTTTTCTTGGCTGGTGGAGTGTGGGTGTGCGTGCAGGCAGCCAGCTGGGGGCTCGGTCAGCCGCCTCTGGCCCCTGGGGGGCCAGGCAATACCTCTGAGAGCCCCAGGGAGACAGTGAGGACTTTAGACCGGTGTCAAGAAGGAAAGGGGAGAGTGGACTGGGAGGCAACCAGAGAGCCAGGCCAGGACGGTGCTGAGGAGAGGCAGAAGGAGGCCTCCTCCCGACCCTCCTCCCTAAGCCTCTGAACCCCACATGATGGGGGTTTCAATTCCAGTCTTATCTGGGAGCACCCACCTTCTCTCTGTAAAGCTCAGTTTCCTCCTATGTGTGTTGTGAGCATGGAACAGCAGCTACCCCCTCACACCAGGAGTGTGACCAGGGTGAGGTAGGGCTAAGAGGAGTGGTAGGGAAAGAGTTAATTGTGGGGTCAGTGGGGTCACCTCCCTGGGGCTGGTGGGCTAGGGAGGGGAGGCCTGTCCTCTTGGTTGGGAAGATGGGCTCAGCCTTCACTGATAGGTAACCTAGCCAGGAAACATGGTCAGAGAACCAGGGAAGGGCATTTGTGTCACTCTGGCCTGGGGCAGAGGTACACAGCAAGAGAGCTTTCTTTGGTATCTGAGGAAGTAAAGGAATGAACTTGACTGCTACTTGACAGATTAGTATTGTAGTAATTGTATGTCTAGGTCAGGGGTCAGCAAACTTTTTGAGACAGAAGAGCTGCCAGGGGTCAGCAAAGTGCGGCTCGCGAGCCACATGCGGTTTTTTTGGGTACATACCATGTGGCTCCAAAGTAAAATTGAAAATGAAAATAAAACTATCATAGTTTCATTTATAAAATTTTTAAAGGATATTAGTCACATAATGGTGATTATGTAAAAATATATTTATGTCTCTCGAATAAATTGTTGTGAGGCACAGGATTGGCTCTTCCAGGGGTCGGGAAACTTTTGAGACGGAACGTACCCAAAGAGCCACATGTGGCTCGTGAGCCGCAGTTTGCCGACCCCAGGTCTAGATGAATAAGGCTCTTAGAGTTGTGCAGTACACAGTCTGCACAGCTGTACACGATGGTTCTGTTGGAACTGGCTCAGAGCATCAGGGACTCACTGGTTTTTTTGTTGTTTTTGTCATTTTATATATCTTACAAAGTGATCACCATGGTAAGTCCAGTAACTATCCGTCCCAAACATAATTGTTATGATCTTATTGACTGTATTTCCTGTGCTGTACATTACATCCCTGTGACTTGTTTTGTAACTGGAAGTTTGTACTTCCTAACTGGCCTTCCACTTTTCTATTCCACCCTTCTAGCCCCTCCCCTTTGGCAATCATTAGTTTGTTCTCTGTATCCGTGAGTTTATTTCTGTTGTGTTTGTCTGTTTATTTTATTAGATTTCACGAATAAGTGAAATCATATGGTATTTGTCTTACTCTGTCTGACTTACTTCACTTAGCCTAATACCCTCTATGTCCATCCATATTGTCGCAAATGGTACAATTTCATTACCGGCTGAGTAATATTCCATTGTATGTATGTACCATGTCTTTTTTTTATCCATTTATCCATTGAAGAACATCTAGGTTCTTTCTGTATCTTGGCTATTGTTTACAATGCTGCAGTGAACATAGGGATGCATATATCTTTTATTTATTTATTTATTTATTTATTTATTTATTTTATTGAGGAATTGGGGAAAGGGAAACAACCAAGTAGTTGTCCTTCAGTCTTAGTTGTGGAGGGCGCAGCTAGCTTAGCTCCAAGTCCAGTCGCCATCCGGCTGCCCCCTCGGCAGCTCAGGGCCGCTCAGCTCAAGGTGCCATGTTCAATCTTAGTTGAGGGTAGGCATAGCCCACCATCCCATGAGCAAGTCGAACCTGAAGCCTTGTTGTTAGAAGCACGTGCTGCCACCAGCTGAGCCATCCTGCCACCTGTTGGCTGCTCAGTGGCAGCTGAGCTCGGGCGCACCTCACTGGCCCATGTGGGAATCGAACCGGCTGTTGCTCAATCGAATTGACGCTGTTGCTCAGAGTTCGCGCTCTTAACCAACTGAGCCACTCGGTCGGCCCCACGTATATCTTTTCGAATCAGTACTTTCGTTTTCTTCAGATAAATACCCAGAAGTGGAATTGCTGACTCATACAGCAATTCTATTTTTAATTTTTGAGGAACTTCCCCATTGTTTTCCATAGTGGCTGCTCCAATTTACATTCCCACCAACACTGCAGGAGGGTTCCTTTTTCTCCATATCCTCACCAACACTTATCTTTTTGATGATGCTCATTTTGACAGGTGTGAGGTGGTGACCTATGGTTTTCATAATGTGAGTTCCCTGCTTTTCTACCATCTCTGCTGGCCTTAGAGCCATACTCCTCAACATGACACCCCCATTCTGGAGGTGATTCTTGGCTATTGGTTACCTCTTTCTGGATGTCGGAGCTTGGGGAACCAGAATTGAGGAGAGGGCTCGTATGCAAGCGTGAGTGTGGGTGTGTTGGGTATTTTAGAGAGGGTTTGGAGTTGGACTCACCACCCTCCTTGGGGAGTCGGAGTCCTGTTTGGATAATTGGCCACAGGTACAAGGGATCCTGATTCCTGAGTCAAGGCTGGTTGGGTTTAGGATGGGGCAGGGAAGACTAATGGGCAAATGGGGAGGGAGGAAGGTTCCTGCCCCATCTGACAGCAATCCTTTGCCATGCCCTTTTGCTGGACTTCAACCCACCGGGTCTTCTCTGTGTCTTTCTTTCCTTGCTCCCTGTCCCATCATGAAGACTCACCCATCATTGCTCCTTAGGATCCACCTCTTTGATCTCTGAGGCGATAACTGGCTAATTGGATTACTAATCTAACTTCATGCGCTGGTTACAACAGGTAACTTGTGAATCACATGAGCCTTTTAATCAGCCAAGGGGCCTTTTTAATCCAAGAGGTGACTCTCAGAGTAGGAACTTTGGAGGCAGAGTGGGTGTTTGGGCCTATGGGGCCTGCACAGTTCCCTCATCTACTCAGAAGATATGTAAGGAACGTCCGCCTCTCTGCTCTGCCCTGCTGCACTGCGGCTAAGAGACCCTTATACAGTTTTGAGGAGGATGAAAAGAAGTAAATAATCGCTTAGATACTGACTGACAAAAGTGAAGCTTGGGGAGGTGTAGGGTGGAGTGCTTTGGGAGCACCCAAGAAGGGCACTACAACCAGATTTGGGCAGTCAGGGAAGGCTTCCTGGAAGAGGAAACAAAAACCTGGAGAATTAGGAGGAGATAGTTTGGCAAGAATAAGTTAGAGAAGAGAAGGTTGTAAGGGCGAATCCCCCTGTCTCCCAGAGGCCCCACCTGCGTCTCTAAGGGTCTGTCAGATGGTCATCCTGACTTTTGGGGGAGGATGAGTGGGGGGCATTCGAAGACAGGATGGCTAGGGGCTCCTGGCACCCAGAGGCCTTGTTCAGCTATGAGTTGTGTGTGCCAGCACAGGGAAGCATTGGTTTTCGGGTGCACTAATATGTATGGGGTGTGTGGGGGCTGCCTGTGGTGTGATGCTGTGGGTTCATGTGGGACTAGGGCACAGTGTGGTGCCCAGGCCTCTCCCAGGCAGCTGTAGGAGGTGTGGGATTGCCAGGGCCAACTGCAAATTAGCCAGGCTGGTGTTAAATGCCTTTGCTGCTTCTTTCCTCCCCTGCTGTCCCTCCCTGCCCTCCTGAAAATCAACAACTGTGTCAACAGCGGGGTGATTGTGCTTGGCCAGCAGCCTCCAAGGCTGCCAGGACCGGGCAGGTGCTGGCAGGGGCTGCTGGAGCCCCACGCTGGGAGCAGGCTGGGCCTGGCTGCCAGGGCTGCAGGATAAACAAGGCCGCACACAGGCTGGCCAGGAGGGAGGGAGGCCACAAGCAGGCAGGAGGGAGAACAGGTGTCTCAGGAGCACTGCAGACACAAAGAACCTCTTGTCTCCTCCTCCTGGCCCCGGGGAGCAACCCCCCTCCTCCCTCTCTCAGGCTCAGTCTGAGACCAGTGGCCAGGTCAGCCAGGGGGTGCTGGGAGTGAGAGAAGGACAGGTGCTGACCTCTCGACTCCCCCTGCCTTTTGGTGCTTGAGAGACGTAAAACCAGAGCTGACGGGGGTGGGGGGGACAAGGGCAGGGGGGAGTTGGGTGCCCTAGCCACACCTGTCATGAAGCCTCAGTGAGTCTCAGTTTCCCCCCTGGAAAGCCAGAAAACTCCTCACCCCTGCTGGGATGACCAAGGAAGAAATGGGCGGGAGTTTCTGGGAGGAAAGAAGCACTCAATGTCAGGACTAATGGAAGATGGGGTGACAAGAGAGAGACCTGGGCCAAGGGATTCCAGGTGGGATTTGGGGCTGGAGGTGGCTGGAGTGAGCTACACCCTCCTCCCTTTATACCTTTTTTTTTTTAAAAGATTTTATTGGGGGAATTGGGGAAGGGGAACAGACAAGTTGCTGTCCTTTTGTTCTTTAGTTGTGGAGGATGTCGCTTCACTCGTCCATGTTGGTATTATCACTGCTCTCTTCCTGGGTGAGGCAGTTGCCTACCTGCCATTGGATGGCCGCTTACCGCGGCTCACGGCCACTCATGAAAGTGCACGCCAGCTGCTGGCCAGCGCCACTGCAGCCTACGCCCTTGCGGCGACTCTTGGCAGCCCAGCTCCAGGTCGAGCTGTTGTTCACCATTTTAGCTGTAGAGGGTGCAGCGTCACTGACCCTCTATGTGGGATCTGAACCGGGGCTGTGGGGCTCAGAGCTGGAGTCCCAAGCCAACTCTTTTTTTTTTTTTTTTTTTTTTTAAAGATTTTACCGGGGATTTGGTGGAGGGGAACAGCGTTGGGGAATCGGGGAAGGGGAACAGACAAGTTGCTGTCTTCTTGCTCTTCAGTTTAGTTGCGGAGGACGTTGCCTCACTGTTGGTATCGTCATTGCGCTCTTCCTGGATGAGGCAGATCGGTCGCTGGCCTCTGGATGTCGCTCATCGTGGCTATTGGCAGCTCACGCTTGGCTGCCAGCCGCTCACGCTGGCTGCGGGCCACTTACTGTAGCCTATGGCAGCCCACTGCAGCAGGAGCTGCAGCCCACACCATCACTGGGGCTCGCACAGCCCAGCTCCAGGTGGAGCTGTTGTTAGCTGTAGAGGGCAGTGTCACTGGCCCTCATGTGGGATCCGAACCGGGGCCGCTGGCATCCCAAAACCAGCGCTTAACCAATGCGCCACTCGGCCGGCCCCCAAGCCAACTCTTAACCAACGTGTCACTTGGCTGGCCCCCTTTATGCCTCTTTTTGACACAAACCTTTACTGAGCACCTACTGTGTGCCAGGCACTGTATTTGGGTTGAGTGGGGGAGGCAAGGAAAAATAATACAGTAACAGCACAGATTGACAGATTGTGGAGCCAACTGCCTGTGTGGTCTTGGGTAAGGAACTTAACCTCTCTGAGACTCAGTTTCTGTATCTGTAACATGGAGGTGATAATAGTCACTGCCTGGTGGGGCTGTTGTGATTGTTAAATGTGTGAAAATGTGTGAATAGATGTCTGTTGTATGGTAAGGACTATATAAGAGAAGGCCATTATTGTCCAAGTGTCTGGGAGAGTATTAGGGTCTCAAATCTAGCCAGAGTCTCAGAGATAGACAGGTTAAAAAATAATTGCAGTCCAGTCAAGTACTAGAGACCAGGATGTCCAAAGGCTCTGGAATGCCCTGGATGAACAATCAGCTCTGCTAGGATTGATTACTAAAGAGTGATTTATCAAGGCGGGGAACATTTGAGCTGGGCTTTCAGTGAGGTGTAGGAGTTTTCTTTCTGGGTCAAGAATATAGGAGGGCATCGCGTGTGAACCAGAGCGCAGAGGTGTGAAAGTGCGTGTTTATACCTGTATTATAGGTTTGGGAGGACAACAGCAGGAAGGGGTGGCAGGAGTCAGGCTGAGAAGGCCTGCGTGCCAGCCGAAGGACTTCAGGCTTATCTCAGCCTACTGTAGGGTGAGGTGCCAGTTTTGGTTGTCACACAGTGTCCTTTTTTTTCCTCCTCCCCACGCCAATCTCCAGGATTTATTGGAAAACTCAGTCTCACTCACTCTGGAATACCTTTAATTTATAGAGAGGTAGGATTGTTTAATGAAAATACCATAGAGTTTTTAGAGTCAGAAAGTTCTGAATTTGAAGATTTTGGATTTTGAATCTCGATATTGGGCCATATACCTAATTTCTTTGAGTCTCAATTGCCTTTTCCATAAAATGGGATAATGGGATCCCCTGGGGTCGGATGATTGTGAGGACTAGAGAGAAAGGTGTGCCAAGTGCTGATGTCCTGTGGTTGCACCGGAAATGGGAGCTGTGGGGGACACTGTTTGTGTGGTCCCCCCAATATCAGAAACGCTTCTTGGGCCTCCATCTCTATATCTGCACCATGGAAATAACTGTGTGTTTCCTTCTTTCCATGATTTTTGAACTGGTAATGGGGCCATGGGTAGATCATCACACTGGGAGACCCAGGCCCAGGAGCGAGGGGCCAGATGCTAGCCTTCCTGGGGCACTGCCCGGGCCTGCTGGACTGAAGTGGAGGGAGCTGACTCCCTGTGGCTGTGGCAGTGGTTCCAGGCCAGCTGCCTGTGCATCAGGCAGTAGGGCCTTCATCCTGCCTTTCTCATGGAGATGAAGCCCTTCAGGGGCCCTCTGACATTTTCCTGTGACTGATGCTGGTGTCTGAGGGTCAGAGGGCAGCTGGGGCCAGGGGGCATCGAGACCAAGGCTGTGGTCTAGCTTCGGCTTGTATGTCTGTAGGCCTGTCACTTGGCCCCTTGGAACCTTGCTTTTCTCATTTGCAACTTGAGAAGGCCCATCGATGACCCCTTCCAGGATGAAACGACAATGCTATGCTTTTAAGGTGATAGTCAGATGAGGATGATGACAGCCACCCTGGTCATTTTTGTTGCACTTTGACTCCAGATGTGGAGTCAGATGCTTAGCCACAGTCCTGCATCATCAATTGGCAGTGCCCTCCCTGGTTTGCCTCCCTCCATGGGCGTATCTTAGGGGTGCCTCATGAAATCTGAGTTAGGAGGGGCTGAGAGTATCTAACTGCCCATTTTGTGGATGAGGAGACGGAGATTTAGAAATGGGGACTCATCCAAGTGGTGTTTTTTTCCCTCCTTCTATGCTGGCCGTGGGACTGTAGGGATGAGCTAGCTGGTCTATGTGGTGTGTCTGACCCTGTGCAGAACCAAGTGGAAACCCACTCTGGGATTTGCTGCAGAGCCACCTGGCCTCCTGCCATTGGTTTTGAGGAGTTGGAGATGGGAAGAGCTAGGGGCATCGAGGGATGTCTGGAGCCCATTGGGTCTGCTGACATTTGCAGGGAGCCCACCCTGAGACCAGATTGGAAGGGTATTTTCGTAGGCAGAGGGCACCATTCTCCTCTCCATCCTCACATGCCACCTTAGCCATGCCCAGTGTCAGCATATCTCCATTTTATCTTCCTCCTCTGCACTCAACGTTTCTCAGGTGGCCGCGAGGTGAGGTGAGGCCAAGGAGAGACGTTGGTGCAAAGGGGAATGCCAGGAGATGTGGCTGGGGCCAGTACTCTGGGATGCCCTGGCCAAGTGGGCAGATAGCCTCCTAGGTAGCCTTGAGTGAGAGAGAGGCAGAAAGCGCAGCAGCAACACTTGGACTTTTCCAAGGGCCATGTACATATTTACATGCAGTTTGCATATAACCAATACACTGAACACAATTTTATAATTTATCTCCAGGCACATTCAGCTTTGCCTTTTATACTGTTATTCTTTGCAAAGATGGCTGCTTCTGGCTTTTTGCTCTAGCCTACACCTTCTTACTCCTGTTCCAGTTCCCCCACAACGCCTCTCACAGATGGCAGGTGATGGCGAACAGAGTCAGCTCCTGGTCACCCACCATAGATCCTCCCTCCGTGGGGGGAGCACGGAGGGCTGGTTGACCCACTGCTCTGCAGCAGGGACAGACAGGCACAGCCATCCCATCGCTCCCCAACAGCCACCCTCACCTGTGAATGGGGATGAGGGAGCCTTCGCACGCAGGCACACGGTGCTTGGCACTTAACAGGGGCCAGTGAATGTAAGGATAAAGTGAAAGTAGAGACAGAAGGATTTCCTTGGGGCCTGGCTTCTGTGCCTGTGACTGGTGAGGCTAGTGGGGAAAAGGAAGCTCCTGGGAGTCCTGGGTTGGTAAGAAGAACCCATTTCCCTCTCTGGCTGTGACCAAAGGAGGCATTTCTTTCTCTTCTTGGCCTTGCAGGAAATAGCGCTGGGGATGAGAGGAGCAGAAAGGAAGGGTCAGTCAGACCTTCTATTTTGTTTTCCAGATTGAGATTCTTAGCAATTTCTGACACCTACGTCTCCAGCCAAGCACATTCTGTTCTCTGCAGTGTTGGGGAGATTCTTAGGGGCCATGGCGAGAGGCTGAACAGGAAAGAGCATTGGGTCAACAATTTTATGATTGACTGTGATGCCTTGGCCTATGCTAGGGGACAGTTTTAACGTGGGGCCAATTTGGCCCCAGCCCTGTTTGGGGGAGATTCCCTTCTGGATGGCATGGTATCCCCATGTGAACCCAAATGACTCTTGTAAGAGGGCGAGTGGGCCTACCTCATGTCCACTGGGCCTCAGGCTCTATGTTTTTTTCTGTGAAATGGGGTCAGGGCACTGAGGGTCAGAACAGTCGCAATAGATTTCGTGGAGATGGCAGGACCTGGGACGATCCCTACAAGGAAAGGGGAGCAGCTGTGTGCAAGAGGACCCCGGAAGAGGGGGAGCACACAAGATGACCACCCCTGTGGAAAGAGTGGCACACAAGCAAAACAACCCCCTTTCTGCAAAAATGCTGAGCTGGTGGAATTTAGCTTCCCCGCTGCGAGATCGGGGCAGTAGATAGAGCTCTGCGGGCGCCTGGGCTGTGCTGTGCAAGGTTGTGTGTGGGGGGCCCGGAAGACAATGGAGAGGGCAGGAACAGCACCTGTGGAGCCCCCTCCACCCGGCTGGCCTCCGCACTTCCCTGGGGTTATCACCAGTCTCCATTCCTGGAAGCAAGTCCCTTTCTTCCATCCACTGCTCATGTAAGTTCCCATTCTTTCCTTATCCCCTCATTCTCCTCCCGACTGTTTGGACTAGAAGTCGTTATATTAGCCTTTCTTCAGGAAATCGAGGGGTTTCTCCGGGTCAGGGCTGGAGGTGCCTGATCCCCTGGCCTCGGCCTCACAGCTGGGAGGGTCCCAGGCTGCTTTGAGGAGAGTGAACCTTTTGAGTGGTGGATTCCTGCAACCCAACAGGTCTCCAAGCTTGGTGCCATTGCGTGGTTGGGAAGGGCAGACTTGCTGGAGGAGAAGAAGCGTCTCTGGAAAGAACCAGGGCAGAGAAAGTATGCACTAGGCAGCGAGGGAAAGGGACGGTGTACAGTGAGAGAATGGGCATGGTTTTCAGCTGCGAGATTTGGACTATTATCTTCTCATTATCCTCGTGCAGCGTTTTGGACTACTATTTACTATCTTCTTCTTATCCTCACATAGCTGATGGCCACTCTATCCTGAGGTGGGTACTTGTCCTATGTTTTAGGGTTGACATCCTCCTCCCTGGCTAGCTCAAGGCTCTTGCTAGGGGTTCATGAAAGGATGAACTCGGAGGTTTGATTTGGCACGGTTAAGTTCAGTAAAGTGTATGTGGAGCATATACTGTGGGCCCAGCACCATACTTGGCTTTGTTAGCAAATCATGTGTCCTGCTAAGGCAAGTAATAGGAGGGCACCTCTGTACCAGGCGCTGTGAGGAATCCTGCTGGGGGAGAAGGGAGGGCCTTTACTTAGATGGAGACCACTCAGGTCAGAGTAGGCCAAGGAACTAGGACTTGGTTGACAATGAGGAACCAAAGAATGTTACAGAGAACTTTCAGAATGGGTGGCTCATTCATTCAATCTGAAACTTCTCTCTCATTGTGTTGTGACACAATCCCACAGATCTCTGTTCTTTCGTTTTCCTTAAAGACATGTTTGCTGCGTTCAAATTGCGCTCAGCCGTCTGGTAATCGAGACAAGGTTCCCTTCCTTTCCCTGCCAGGGCTCGTGGGCTCCCAGGGTGTGGGGTCACGCCGGCAGCCCTGGGCAGTGGGGGCGTTCCTTTTCCCCGTCTGCCCTGACCCACGCTGCCCTTGGCTTTGGTCCAGCTGGGGCCCAAGTAAGTGAGTGTGGCCCACTCTCCGGGGAAACCCAGCATGTGCCGTTTCTCGATGAATGGGCAGATTTATATTCTTTGGGATTGAGGAGCATCAATCTCTAGATGTCATTTGAAAAGGCAATGGTTTGGTGTATTTTTGAACAGATGAGATAGGGCAATGGATAAGCTTTACTGAGCCCTCATTATGTGAAGCCAATGGGAGTAGAGGAGACCAGACGCTGTCCTCAGGGAAACTGTAATCTGGGGCAGTGAGACAAAAAAATCCTAGGAAACCAGGCTGCATTGTGGGAATAAAGCCTTTCATCAGAGTTGGCCAGGGCACCCGGACTGGTGGTGAAACTTGCATCTCTGCAGCATTGGGTTGAGAGGCTGGGGATGAGGGGGAGTCTGGTGGACCCAGGTTTGGGTGGTTTCACTTCTAAGCTGTGTGATTTCTGGCAAATACCAGAACTTTTTTAGAGTCTAGTTCTCTCACTTACGAACTGGGAAAAAAATAATACCTACCTCACAATGTGAAAAGGATTCAATGAAGTGGCGTAGGAGGTGTGATCAAAAAAATACGGTGAATGTTTAAATTAAAAAATTTATTATAGTACAAGACACATAAATCCCCCTCAAAATACCTCCCCCTCACTTCGAACACACTTATCCCATCGTTCTTGTCACTTTCTGAAGCAGTTCTGGAAGTCCTCTTTCGTGAGTGTCTTTAGTTGTGCTGTCATGGCTGCCTCCAGGTCCTGAATCGATTCAGTACATTTTTTTTTTCATGGTCATTTTGACTTTGGGAAAGAGCCAGAAGTTGCATGGTGCCCAATAAGGTGGATGAGGATATACTGTAATGTTTTTATTGGACGAAATTTGTATTACCAGAAGCGATGTGTGATATGGAGAGTTGTCATGATGGAGGATGAAGTAAAGACACTCACGAAAGAGGACTTTCAGAACTGCTTCAGAAAGTGGCAAGAACAATGGGATAAGTGTGTTCAAAGCCAGGGGGTGTATTTTGAGGGGGATTAATGGCAATGTATCTTTCACTGTAATATATTTATTAAATTTAAATATTCACCATATTTTGTGATCAGACCTTTGTGATTACAGCTCTTAGTACAGGGCCTGGACTAGAGGAGGCGCCAGTAAGTGAGAGCCCATGTGAGTAGTGGGGCACTACGTCGGTGGTGGTTGCAGCATATGCTGGGTAGTGGACGGTGCTGCCTTTTGGGGCCTGCCTGGATGTGGGGGCAGCCTGTCCCTCGGGTCATGAGTATGACCTCTGTGGGATCTGGGAATGGAGAAGGAGCAAGTCTCCATAGTGTGGTGGAGACAGACTGTCAGTTCTGACGCCTCCCTCAGTATTCCTCCCTCAGATGAGACCCGCAGATGTGCTGTGTGGCCCTGGCCAAGTAGCTTAGCTGCTCTGTGCCTCAGCTTCCTCAACTGTAAAATGCTGCCGAAAATCAGGCCTGCATGGTGGGAGGATTAAATAAAAAGGATTACGTGGAAAGTATTCAGAACAATGTCTGGCGCATGGGACTCTTCTCCAGGTATTTGGTGCAGTTGCTGTTGCTGTGGTTATTCTGTTACTGGAGTGAACCATTCCCTCGAAGAAATAAGGGTGAAGGCTGCTCCCTAAGTGTCCCAGGAGCTGGGGTGTGGGGTAGGGGGCCCTGCCGTGCTGGCGGTGGGGAGCAGCCCAGAAAAGGGAACAAACACTGCTTCTCACACAGTAGCTGCTGGTGGGGCATTGCCAGGTGTGGCAGAAATGACAGTCTGGCTCAGAGTACACTGCCTTTTGTCCCTTGCCCAGTGTGGCCCCTTAAACTGGTCACTAAGTGGGGCAATTCTACACCAAGCAGGATGGATTTTTGTAAAACTAATGAAATTCACATGTAGTTGGGATTGTTATGAGGCCAGAAATCAACACATTCACAAAACTGAACTGCTAGTGAATTTTAATAATTTGTAGTAATCAACAGCCTTTTACTAACCTTTGGACTCTGGGTGCCTAGGAGCTGCCTGCAGGAGTCTGGCAGGAAGTGAAGGCTGCTCAGGTGGCACCCACGCCCATGGCGAGAGGGTTAGTTGGGTTTGGAGTGCCTGTGGGCAGTAGTAGCCTCTTTTCCCAGATCTGTGTGCCATGGTTTTGAGGTTGGGGTCAGACAGACTTTAAGTGGGACTCTGCCTTCACCCCCTGGCTTCAGTTGCCTCATCTATAAAATGGGTTTTGTCACTGCCAAAAATATCTGTGAAGCTCTCAGCTTGTGAAGATCACGCAGTAAATGGCAGGTGCTGTCAGTATCTTTCTGCTGATTTGGCTGCAACCTGAAGGTGGAAATCAGGGGCTTAGCAGCACCTGTATTTATTTCACAGCATCAAAGGCTGTGGTGCCTCCCCCACTTATAATCGTACCTCTGGGAGAAGAAGGAATAATTCACTCCACGTGCAAATGGAAAAACTAAGAACTGGGAAGGCTGGGTGTATGTACCAGATCCTACAGTGAATTACAGGCATCTAAATCCCTCCCCCATTTATGGGCTTTATAAACAAACCATCAAGTGTATGAAGGGCTTTGACATTTGCAAAATCGCTTTGCCGAGGCTCCCAGCAATCTGTTGGTATGTATTTTTACTCCCAATTTACAGATAGGAAAGCTGAGGTTCAGAGAATTATGACTGAGTTGGTGACAGAACAAGGGCTCAAACTCAGACCCTCTGCCTTCAAATCCAGTGCTCATTTCCACTGTGCACTCAAAATTCTCACCCTGCCTGTCTAGACCCTCTCTGCAATTATTTTTTCCCTCCATACAGGGAGGTTTATTAGGATGGATAGTCATGAGCCAGCAGACAGAGGGTTAAATTCCTCCTAAGTAACAGAGCTGGTGCCTCCAGTGACCCCATCACTGACCTCATCCCATCCCCTGGGTCAGGGCTGCATTCTGCGGGGGAAGGGCAGAGAGCCTCTAAGCACACAGGGCGGGCAGAGAGGGAGGGCCTGGGGAGGCTACGCCCATCTCTCTTCCTCTTTGGACAAAGATGGACAAGATGCTGGTGGCTCTTTGGTTTCCATAGAAAATCCCTAAGGGTCCGTAGTGGTGGTCGCCTGCCACTCTTGTGACTTTCACTCTTAATCAGGCCCCCAAGCACAGGCACCTTTTAGAGACACTGGAAACCATGTAATGTGTTCTTAGTTAAGTGGGAATTGGGGTAATTTTTACCAGTAAAGGCACCAGTAATATCAAATGAACCTTGGGGCTTAGATGAGACTGTAGCCACGGCTTGTCGTTCATGGAGGAGGGAAGGGATGATTCGGTGGCGCACAGAAGCCAGCATCTGTGGAATAAGTGGGTGAGACCCTGTGAACTGGGAAGGCTGCTCATTTCCCTCCTTCTCTCCCCAGGTGGACCCCACTTCAATCACCCCCTCTGCTAGCACAGGCTTTCTGGTTTAGAGCATCCCTTTGGACCATTGTCACTGTGTCCCCTCTAGATGGAGAGGACACCAGAAGTAAACCTCAAGAGAGGCCTGGAATGGGAGGATAACTTGCCCAGGGTTGTTTGGCAAGTCGGGGGCATACCTGTTCTGGAAACGAGGTGTCAGCTCAGTTATTTCCTTCAAACCATCCCCCTAGGAAGGACATTTGAAGAAAGGATTTCCAGGAAAGCTGGAGAACTAATTTTAAGGGAAGGACTAAATAAATCTTTTCTTCTATCCCCATCTGTCTGCTCCCAGGTCCCTTTACCTCCCTGCTGAGGGATCCTAAATACACCTTGTCTCTGTGTGGCCGGGTAGAAGCCTTTAATCGTTTCTAGAGGTGAGGGAGGCTTCGAGGGGAAGGCCTTCTAGCTGCTGGGGCAGGTCTGGCACTGTCTGGCCCTGGCCTTTTCTAGACACTTCAATTAGTGACGTTAATTATGGCTTTGTGAGCATGGACCTGCACTCTCCCTGACGCCCAGTCTGACATTCGTCCCCAGTCTGTGAAGCTGTGTTTATGCTCTCGCCTCTGCCCATCTGCAAGATTAAAGGTGCCGTGAAAGTGCAAATTATTAGCAGTTTCATGTTCTCCATCTTTTTTATGTGTGGTAAATATGCATAACAAAATTTACCATTTTAACCAATTTTTAAGTGTTACAGTTCAGTGGCATTAAGTACATTCACATGTTGATTGTGCAACCATCACCATTGTCCTTCTGCAGCACTGCATCGTCCCCAAACTGTTGGGTTGTCAGAAAAGTCATGACGCATTTTTGCAAAAAAAAACATAGAAGAAAATACATCATGACTTTTCTGACTCTGTAACCATTAAACAGTGGCTCTCCCTTTGCCCGTTCCCGCAGCCCCTGGTGACCTGTATTCTACTTTCTTAATTTAATTACTCCCTCTTAAAAGTGGAATCATGAAATATTCCACTTTTGTGTTTGGCTTATTGTATTTAGCATAGTGTTTTCAAGGTTCATCCATGTTGTAGCATGTGTCAGGATTTCCTTTTTAAGGCTGATAATATTCCATTATATCGTGTATCTATCACATCTTGTTTATCCATCCCTCCCTCCATGGACACCTGGGCTGTTTCCACCTTTTGGCTATTGTGAATAATGTTGTATGAGCATCAGAGTACAAATCTTTCTTCAAGACCCTGCTTTCAGTTCTTTTGGGTATACACCCAGGAGTAGAATTGCTGGATCGTATGGTCATCCTATGTTTAGTTTTTTTGAGGAGCTGCCATATTGTTGTTTACAGTGGCTGTACCATTTGACATTCCCACTAGCAATTGTTCACATCCTTGCCAACACCTTTTCTTTTTTTTTTTAATACTATCCACCATAATGGGTGTCGAGGAGTATCTCATTGTGGTTCCCCATCTTCTGAAGAGGACATAAAGGCCCCGAGACGTGCTGAGCTAGGCCCTCCCTCCTGCAGAGGCAGTTAGACCTGGGGCCCCAGCTTCCGGCCCCGTTAGAGCCTCCATCCTCGGTTCTGTACTTCCTTTGCTACTTTGTCCCCAGTCCCATCAGCAGGAGGCAGGTGAGGTCCTTCTGCTGCCTTGCTCTGTCTGCTGACTGTCAGACCCCTTTCCTTCCCATCTGTCACAGGAGCAGAATGGCCGTGACCCACTAGAGGTGTCTGGAGGGTGGATGACCTTGGATGAGGAGGAGGTTTCAGTAGCATGAGATTTAACATTCAACCACGGTCACTGGGTAAAGTAAATTATGGTGCAGCCATGGAGTAGAAGATGTGCGGTTATTACAGATGACTTCATAAAGAATTTTTGTTTTTTTTAAAAATATTTTATTGGGGATTTGGGGGAGGGGAACAGTGTTGGGGAATTGGAGAAGGGGAACAGCCAAGCTGTTGTCCTTCAGTCTTAGTTGTGGAGGGCGCAGCTAGCTCAGCTCCAAGTCCAGTTGCCATCCGGCTGCCCATCGGCAGCTCGCAGCTGCTCAGCTCAAGGTGCTCAATCTTAGTTGAGGAGGGTGCAGCCTCCCCATCCCATGCGGGAGTTGAACCGGCAACCTTGTTAGGAGCGCATGCTCTCACCAGTTGAGCCATCCTGCCACCTGCTGGCAGCTTAGCTCGGGCGCAGCTCCCTGGCCCATGTGAGAATAGAACCGGCTACCCTGTTGCTTGGAACTTGCGCTCTTCACCAACTGAGCCACTAGGTCGGCCATAAAAAATTTTTAATAATTCCCAATTTTTAGTGAAGTGAAAACTCCCCTTTATATATTCTATTAAGTCTGGGTTAAAGTATAAAAACTTGCTTATGAGCTCAATGATGAAAAAGAAAATTATGCATAAAAAAGACTTGGTGGAGATATGCCAAATTTTTATCAGTGGCCTCCTCCAGATCGATGGGAAATGGGTGACTTGTTAATTGCTCTGTCCTCTTTATGTTTTAAATTTTGCAGATTTTCTGCAATGAGCACATGTTCCTTTTTATATTTGGGAAAAAAACTGATAAGCAAATAAGAATGACTGCAGCCGTTCATTAGGCATACATATTTTAAGGGCCTAGGAAGCGCACAGCTCTGCTCAATGCTGTTGAGAGTTGGGTGTGAATGGGAAGTGAAGGGAGCAGGAGTGGAGGCGTGGAGACAGATGGCACCAGGAATGGCCAAGAAATAAAGAAGTGATAACTAAGGGAGGTCAGGGGCTGGGCAGCCCTGTGTCCTTAGGAATGCTGTCCCTAATAAACTCAGAAGATAAGTGTGGTAGGCTTTGAGTCCTTTTGAGTCTTTTTTTATTTCTGTATGTGGTGTAGGTAGGGGCACTGACCTGGTCTCCTGGCATGACTGGCAGGAGTGAGAGAGACTTGCAACCTGTGAAACCAGGGCTTTTTTAGCACCAAGTTTGCCTTTGATTTCTCTCGTGTCAACTGCAATAGGATCTGCCCGAGTCCCTTGAACCCCATCATGCGAGCAACAGTGGCCCAACAGTGGTTGGAGGTTGAGAGCACTCAATTCAGGCTCCAGGAATGACTTTCCATGGCTTTTGGGATCTCAGACAAGTGGAAGAGAAGCCAGTATAATCCAGTGCTTAAAAGAAGAGACTCAATAGCCAGTTCTGGGTTCAATGTCTTGGTTGTTGGCTGTGACCTCGGGCAATTGCTTAGCCCACTTAAGCCTCTGTGTCCTCGTCAGTAAAACAGATGATGGTAGTAATCATATCATAGGGCTGTTGAAAGAATTAAAAGAGCTAATTCCTACAGTTGACACATAACATACTGTGTACTCTGTTCCCGTTGTCTGGTGGAGAGGTAGGTTCTGATGCTAGACTGCTCAAGCTCCAGTCACCTCTGTGCTTCAGTTTCTCCATCTGTAAAATGGAGATAATATCATCTACCTCATATGATTATTGTGAAGATTAAATAAATTAATGTAAGCAAAGTGATTCAAACAGTGCTTGGTACAAAGTAAATGCTCGGTGAATGTTAGCTATGTGTGTGGAGGGTGTCTTTAGCTGATACATACCAGAGTGCTGAGCAGTTGTTGGTGGCTGACATCTGCCAACTCATCTGATTGTCCCAAGAGTCTCATCTAGTTGGCTAGTGCCCATCACTCACTTGTAAATACTTTGAATGTCTCAGTTATTATTATTGTCAGCGTTGTGGGCTCCAGCTGTCAAGATCCCTCCCCAAATCATACTTCATCTCATCCTTTTGCCAGGTCTGGATCTTTTCTCGGTTGAGGTGGCCCTGCCTCAGTTTGTAAAGGGTGCTGGTTCTGGTAGGTGGGGTCACAGGCAGACCTGGGTGCAGGCTGGCTGCTTTGGAGGTTGTGTGGTGAGCATTTTAGATGAAACTAGAGACTAACTACAGTATTGCTCTCCTCTCTTTTGCTTCCCTGCTCCTTTGAAAAGGAGCCAAAGCCAAGAAAAAACATAACCTATAAATAAAGGGGACCATGAAAAAACAAAAAGAAAGAAGAAATCTTGCTTTTGCGGCAGGCTTGGCTGCCGATGGGGCAGATAATGGGAGAGGAAATGCGGCCTTTGCAGAGAAAAAGAACGGAACACTTTGTTCACTGGAAGAATGAATGCTGCCTGAGCCCCAGCAAGCGGCTGCACCGGGGTTTCCAATGAGTGAGCTTGTCAGGGGGAGATGTTGGTGATTAGGCTTACATGGGCATGGGAGGCAGCCCACCCAGAACCCCTGCAATGGGGTGGAGAGGCGAAGGGAGCAGCAGCAGACCTGAGCGGGGTGCCCAAAGGTGAGGCCAGTACACCCAGGTCTAGCCCCTGGGCCCCGGTCACCATAACTGCAGGGCTGCCAGCCACCTTGTTCCTCCACTGTCTGTTCAAGCTGGGGAGCTAGATGCTCAAACCCCTCTGGAACATCCCAGACCTTCTCTCGAGGTGTATCTTTCATGGAACTTTGTGGGGGTCACCCCAGGGAGGAGGCGATGAGGTAGAAGTGGGTGTGCTGATTATTTGCATGCTGATCTGGTCCAAGGCCGTGCTCCTGTCAACACTGCCTGGCGGCCCTCTTTACGACCGGCATGGACCGACTCCTGGTTTTCTCTTGTTTTCTCTTGTACCACTCACCCATCTCGATCACTGACCCTTTTCCCCTGCCCCTGCAGTGGGTGATGGAGGCAGGAAGAGGGAGAGGAACTAGGGGAGAGACCGGATACTTTTTGGAGACCTCCTGGACCCCAGGATGCAGTGTGGAGGTACCCACTCTGAGAGGGGCTGTGGGCTCACAGATGTGTGGAGGCATTTTTTTTTTTTTTTCGGAGGGCAGTGTCACTGGTCCTCAGATGTGGGACCCGAACCTGGGCCGCTGGCTTCCCAGGTCAGCGCTTAA
Source organism: Aselliscus stoliczkanus (assembly GCA_033961575.1). Lineage (NCBI taxonomy): Eukaryota > Metazoa > Chordata > Mammalia > Chiroptera > Hipposideridae > Aselliscus > Aselliscus stoliczkanus. The sequence goes on along the minus strand of CM066739.1, from coordinate 79,612,905 downwards.
CCACCGCACCACTCGGCCGGCCCTGGAGGCTGATATTTGAAATGCCTTTAAGAAGGACTTTTTTTTTTTTTTTTTTTTTTTTAAAGATTTTATTGGGGAATTGGCAGAGGGGAACAGTGTTGGGGAATCGGGGAAGGGGAACAGACAAGTTGCTGTCTTTTTGTTCTTCAGTTTAGTTGCGGAGGATGTTGCTTCACTGTTGGTATCGTCATTGCGCTCTTCCCGGATGAGGCAGATCTGTCGCTGGCCTCTGGATGTCGCTCACCGCGGCTATTGGCAGCTCACACTTGGCTGCCAGCCGCTCACGCTGGCTGCGGGCCACTCACTGTAGCCTATGGCAGCCCCCTGCAGCAGGGGCTGCAGCCCACACCATCACCGGGGCTCGCACAGCCCAGCTCCAGGTGGAGCTGTTGTTAGCTGTAGAGGGCAGTGTCACTGGCCCTCATGTGGGATCCGAACCGGGGCCGCTGGCATCCCAAAACCAGCGCTTAACCAATGCGCCACTCGGCCGGCCCAAGAAAGACTTTTGAAAGATAACACTGGGTTGGGGCTGAGTACTCTGGCTGCCAGAGGTTCCCTGGAAGCACAATCATTCATTCATTCACTTAATTCCACCTCAATAATGATACTAAGTAAGTTTCAATCTGCTTTGTGCCAGACATTGTGCTAAGTATTTTATATACTTCTTAATTCTCCAAGAACCATGAGATGTAGGTATTGTCAGTCCCTTCTACAGATAAAGAATCTGCAGTGTAAAGCGGTGCATCTCAAGTATTCACTGGGCTCCTACTTAGAGCACTATGGAACCGGGTGACTCTCCACTTCTCCAACTTTTATCCTCCAACTCTAGATGACAATGCTAATGCCCATTACAGGTGTTCTGCATGGCTGTGTGCCAGGCACTGGCTGTTGCCTATATAATATCGTTTCTTCCTCACAACCACGCTATTGGGTATATATTACCAGTCCCTTCTGTAGATCAAGTGGCAGGCTTAGAGAGTAAGTTGGCCTGTCCAGCTGCTGGTGAGAGAGGTGTTAGGGTTGGAACTAACTGCGCATGTCTCCAGAGCCTCCATGACTTCATCCAGCCTGGTTCCCACTTGTGCTTTTCCCATCTGTGGTCATCCCTCTAGTCTCCACAGGGAGACTGCAGGGATTAACAGAACAAAACTTGACCCTCTTGGACTCCGGAGGAAATGAGGGAGCTGGCTGAGGGGCATGTAAGTTCTGCAGAACTTTTGTGTCATCAGCTTGGAAGGAAAGGCATGGTGGCTTGGCCAGATAAGCAGTGGCACTGAGTATGTGGGGTTTCCTTGGCAAATTTGGGTCTTTTCAGCCTGTCCACTCCTTTTGGTACGTGGGTGCCTGGCTCAGTGTAGGCACCAGCCCATGTGATTCCAGGGTAATTGGGGATAGCAACAGAACATTAAGACAACCTACTCATGGGGTGACCGGTTAGCTCAGTTGGTTAGAGCATCATGCTGATAACATCAAAATTGCTGGTTCTATCCCCGCATGGGCCACTGTGAGCTGTGCCCTCCTTAAAAGAGTCAGCTACTGTGCCATCATAGCATGCTAGCAAGGTGTAACCAATGATAATAGCTGTTCCCCAATAAAATTTTTTTTAAAATGCTTTAAAGACAACCTACTCAGAGTTGTGAGACAGTCCTAAAAAGAGGGAGACCTATAGGGTAGAGGTCAGGGCGAGAGTGGGGTGAGGGGGAAGGAACCAGGGGTAGGGAAGACTTCTCCAAAGTGTGGTCGTGGGGGGAGAGGGGGGTTCAGGGAGCAAACAATTTTTTTGCTTTTGGCAAACATTACATTCAATCTTTTTAATAGTTTTTTGAGATAGTTATTACTTGTGTCATTTTAGAGTTGGAGAAATGGACACTTCCCCATGGTCACACAGGTAATATAGTCTGTGGTGGAGCCAGGCTTCAAACACAGGTCTGGGTAACAACAAAGCCCATTTTCTTTTATCTGTTCCAGGATGCCTCCCAGCAATGGTGGAGGGTCCCACCCACCTGCCTGTCCCCCAGAGCTCTGGGGTGGGAGCAAGAGACTTCCTTTCCTGCATTAGGTCTCTCCCGCCTTCCTCCCCTGAACATACATACATTCTGTACCAGATTCTTTAAGTATATATTATCTCCTAATCACAAAGTAGGTATTGGAATCTCTGTTTACACATGAAGAAACTAAGGTTTTGAGAGGTGAGTCTTTTTTTTTTTTTTTTTTTTTTTTGAGGCCATTGTCACTAGCCCTCATATGTGGGACCCGAACCGGGGCCGCTGGCTTCCCAAGCCAGCGCTTAACCACCGCGCCATTCGGTCAGCCCAGAGAGGTGAGTCTTTTCTGTAAGTTCCCACAGCGGCCTTGGTTTCTTTGCACTAATTCTTCCTTGGCTGTGACTCATGTCGAAAACAACTAGAATCCTGTAACTGGTGAAGACAGTGGCAGATCTCTCTTTGCTGGACTGGATCCTGTCATCTGGGGTAGAGGGAGAGTGGGGCCAGGGCACCAGTGAGGACTAGGTTCAGATGCCACCTGTGCTGGCCTAGGGTAGGATGAGGAAATGAGTGGCGAGTACTTCATAAGTACTCTTAACATGGCATACTTTTTTTCCTCCCTCCCTTCAGTTAACGTTAAGGGCTATCCCAAAAGGGAGGCCTTTGACAAGGCCAGTCAGGCCCAAACGCACCGTTTCTGCTATGTGTCAGCCTTGAGCTGGGTGGGCACTGCTCGTACCAAAGACCAGACACACTGCCCTGTCCAGCATGGAGGCCTGGACCTGGCCACTGGGAGACACGGACAGGATCTGCGGATCTGCAGCTGCCTGCTAGCACTGTGGGTGGGCTGCTGATGGGGCGTGGGAGGTGCTGGAGGCAGTATCAGCCCCTGAAGGCAGGAAGGCCCCCAGAGAAGGGACTCCTGGAAACCCTGTTTTACCTCTTCTAAATTTTACCCAGGCCAGTGGGGCAGGCACATATTCCTCTGGGAATCTCAACAGGACTTCCAAGTCTCTTCCTGGCTCTCCCTCTGGGCTGGGAGAAGACTCAGGTGCCTCAGAGGCCTAACAACCACGTGGGGGGCTGTGGATGGGAACATCACCGCTATTGTCTCTCCCTGGTCTCTCCCCCTGCCCCTTCAGTCCTTTGTGCCCTTGGCCTGGAGGTCAGCTGAATGCTGGCAGCCTGTGAAGAAGCCCTGCCTGGAGTTGGGCTTCTGTGCCAGAGGCAGGGGGAGGCTGCCTCCTCTTGCACGTGGGAAGACAGGAGCTTGGGAGTTCACTGAGCCGCTGTTGGCTGCTGCACCAAGGGACTACTATTTTGGCCAGCCCAGAGCAAGGGATTGGGAGTGAGCTAAGCTAGACCAGATGGACACAAGCCCTGGATCTCATACCCCCCAGGGCCCACAGAGGCTGGAGAGGTGAGGGAGCCTCTCAGGAAAGCTTTGTCCCAAGCCTGCAGCCGGCCTAGCTCCCAACTCTGAGTAAACATTAGAGATAGGATCGGGCGTAGCCAGGAAGGGTGGTAGGGTGCGGCCTGGGAGAAGAATGGCAGGATGTGGCACCGGGGCACCGTTCTGGGCACCCACGCCTCGGGCTATTGTTTAGGGCTGCCTGAGGCTCTCAACTCTCTGGGGCTTTGAGAGGAAGTGCCATTCCCCTGGGACTCAGGCCCTGCCCCACTCCTATGGTGTGGACCTCTTCCTGGTGATGCCCTTGGCACCACCCACTCAGGACCAGCTTGGGACTGGGAGCTTGCTATAGAGGGGCCTGGTGTGTGCCCCCGGGATGGGGTGGGGGCATAGTCACTGGTTTCCCTCTGAGGGTCTGCCTGTCTCATCAGGCTGTCTTCCTGTACCCTGGGTCTGAGTCATCCGTCATGCTCCGATGACTGGAATTTATCTCTGTCTTTATCTGCATCTAGATATTTTTTGGGGGGGAAGGGGGCCGTCGTTATGGAGGGAGGAAGGGCTGAGTGAAAACTCCTTTGATTCCGGTCCAGCTGGGCTGCTCGTTGGCTGATTGGGAGAGGAAGTGGCTGGTGATTTGTTTTGGGTAGAAAGGGGCTTGGTATGCACCTGTAGGTGGGTGGGGGTCGGAGGGACTGAGATAAGGTTGGTTGTGGGGAGGAGAAAAAGGAAACCTGCTCCTGTAGTGCTCTGAGCCACTGGCCCTCCACTGAGGTCAGGCACCTCTGTGCCTTGTCCTAGGCACTGGACTGAGGGCCCCCGGACCCCTCGGGCACCAGCGCAGAGACTCAAGGCTCTACAGCATCAAGGATGAGGACGGCCGGAGCCCTCTCCTTTTAGGGGCCTTTACCTGTGACGGATGCTCAGGTGAGATAAGGCCGAGGAGAAGGAAGGCAGCAGCAGGCCTGTGGGGTGGGTTCCGGAGGAGGGAAAGGAGGGCAGAGCAGGGGTGCTGTTCTAGGACCCAGCTGGCTAAACTTCTCTGACTAATCCTGAAGCAGTACTGCCCCCCAAAGCCACGTGAACTTAGCTTTTCTGGGCCTCAGTTTCTCCATTCACAAGGCCGGGCAAGAGGGAGAGTGGGAGGCCGATGGAGTGTCCTGTGGGCTTGTGGCCTCTGACCAGGGCCCCGAGTGGGAACTGGGGGAGCCCAATAACTCACATCTCCTGTGCACCAAGGGTCCTTTGGCTTTTGGGTGGCTGGGGAGAGGGGCAGGTGTGACTGCTGCATGTAAAACCTCCTGAGAAAGCACATGGATAGTACTGGCATGGAGCATTCTTGGTAAGAATGGGGTAAAGGAATTTCAGGTTTTTTGAAGTCTCCGGAAAAAAAAGGAACTGCAGGGAAGACCCCAGCAGGGTCTTTAAATCCAAAATTATGGAAAATGTTTCTTACCTGTGCCAAGGTAAAAACAGAATGAAATGGAGTTGCTTTGCTGCTGGAGAATTTAGGTCACTCATACGAAGAGCTTAGATGCTGGAAAAGGCGCTGAGGATAACGGTATGGGAAGTTGGGGTGTGGAAAATAAACCGCAAGAGAGCAGCATCCATCAGATAATAAGGATAATAGTAGCTGTCACTTATGATGCATCAGGCCTGCTTGTGTTATGCTGCTGAACTATATTATACTTTCTGATCCTTGTACGAATATTTGAGCACTGACTCTGCTCCAGGCACTGTACTAGACTCTGGGCCAGCAATGATGAGCGAAAACAGCTACTTCCCAGTGTCCTGAGTTGGGGTTGGGTGGGTTCTCAGGCTACTGGTGAGACAAATAAATTAAGCATGTAAAGATATCATTACCAACTATGATAAGTACTTTGAACGCCAAGTCCAGGGTGTCATGAGAATGTAAAATAGGCACATCTTACAGGATCTGGAGTTTTACTGGAAGGCTCATTCCTTCATGTTGTTGTGTTTGGTTTTTTTCAATTTCCATTTTAATGAGGTGGAAACGGGGGTTCAGAGAAGTTAAGACTCTTGATCAAAGTTGCACAGGAATTAACTGGACAGAGTTGGGTTTCAAATGTACTCAGGTCTCTGACCCCAAAGGCTTTTCTCCAAACTGCCTGACTCTTAAGAGCATCCTGGGCTATACCTAATGGATGCATACCCTGTATTATTTAATCTTCATGGACACCTATGCGATATGGGTTATTACACCCAATATATGGATGAGGAGACAGGTTCAGAGAGGTTAATTAACTTGCCCAAGATCACACAAGTCAGCTGGTGGCAGGGCAGGAATTTGAAGCCAGGTTGTAGACCCAAAGGCCTGTGAGTTTTCCAAACTCCATTCCATTGAGCCTTCCCCACCCCCACCTCAGGTACCCTTGCCTTATACTTGGTTACATGCAGCTTTTGCTCTGCACTCTGAGAAAAGAGCTGGGGGTGGTTGGGGTCCACAGCCCAGCACCCACACTCCTCAGAGACTTTCATTTCTGTGGGCTTCAGGCTCTTCTCTAGCAGGCCTGTGCTTGCGGAGGGCCAGAGGGAGGAAAAGAGGTGCCCAAGGACCTTCTTCCCGGAGGGTGAGACCAGGGAGGTGCTTTCCAGGAGGAGTCTGTTGGGCCTGCACTGTTGCTTCTCCATCAACAAATAAATAGGCAGAGTTCCAGCTGAGAACCAGAGCCCAGTGCCATGTTGTGGAGTCCAAGCCTGTGGGAGTAAAGGGCCCTTGTCTGGGCAGCAGGTTCTGGCAGGGTTATCTGGTGGGCACCACGCCCTGGTGAACAGACTGACACCTCCCAGCTAGCTTGGCTGGTCACCAGGAACTATTTTCTTTGTTACCAGGCACTGGGCCAGAGGCCAGGATGAGCCATTGGGAGCCCCACGAGACCAGCTCCCCAGTATAAAGATAATCCACGGTGCCCCACTGAAGGGACTCTGGGGGGTGAAGTGTGGGTAGAAAGGCCATCGAAACCCCAAGAAAGATGTCCTAGTGCAGCACATATAAAAATATGATGGAAGTGACACACTTTAAATTTTAAGGGTAAAAAGGAACAGGTGAATGGCTTTTAACAATGTGTTTTATTTAACCCAACATTTACAAAATATTGTGAATTCAACATGTAATCAATAACCAATTATTAACAAGCTATTTTATATTCTGTTTTTTTGTACTAAGTCTTGGAAACCCAGGTATATTTCACACCAAGCACACTTCCGGGGCCTCCACCTTCAGCTGGGGTGTGGCCAGACCGTCAGCTTCTGGCGCTGGGGAGATGAGGCCGTGGGGCCTTAGACCTGCTCATCTAACCATGTGGGCTGCCTCTGCCTCTGGGGTCTCTGGGCTGCACCGGGAAGACAGGCTTTGAGGTAGGGGCTGGAAGGCCACGAAGTTGGGACAGAATGGAGGAGAAAAGCCCTTAGGCCCCTAGTCTGGAGCGAGGAGGTGACCCGGCCGCCTGCCTGCACTGTGACCGGTGGAGCGGTGGGTGTGGACGAGGCAGCGCAGAGCCGGGCGGGATCAGGAGCCCACAGGCCTGCATTGTTCGCCTGTCACACTTCCTTTGGCTTTATTGCCTTTGTCCAACACCCTATTGTCTGGTTTCCTTTTGTCCCCCTTTCAGTGCTGCTGCCTTTTATTTCCCAGCCAGCCTGGTTGTTTTCATTTCTTTTGTCTGAAGTTCCTGAGAGGAAGGTTTTATTTTCAGCGGTTTGATTAATTCACAGCTTGAGCCCGGGGTTTGTTTGTTATGTAATTGCTGCCCTCAGCTTCAGGATAATACCCCTCTTCGACTCCCTCCTCCCCGTCTCCGAGCCCCGCCTGCTCGAGCCTGGCTCTGCGCCCCTCCCTGTGCCCGGATGGGCTGAGCCACTGGCTTCCTGGACACTCTCCAGGTGCCTGGATGGTGGGAGGGGATCCCGAGCTGGACCCCCTAAGCCCTGGCAAGCTGGGCTGAGGTCTCTTCTTTTCTCCTGGGCTGACATTCTTAGGGTCAGTTGTACCCCTATCCTGAAGTGTCCTGTCCTGGGTGCCACACCAGCCCCAGGGCACCCTGCCCTTTAAAAGTGGCAGGAGAGTCTGGGGCTGATCCTGTAAGGCATTATATCAAATGCATTTTATTCAACTATAGTGCTTTTAGTTATTTAATGTAAAATGCCATTCATGTATTGTACTGTACATATCGTGTCATTCATTATACTTAAAAGAAATGTTTAATTGTAGAGTTCATGCAATGTACAAATATTATGGTGTACCTGCAATTTAACTTAAGGGATGTTTTACTATATCTGACTTTTACCTTACACTCCCCTCCTAAAAACTTAATGCCCATGTAAAAAATGGTACAAAAATTTTTATTTAACAATGCTTCTCAAACTAGCATGTATCAGAGTCACCTGGAGGACTTGTTAAAGCAGATCCCTCGTCCCACCCACAGAGACTCCGATTCGTGGGTGACCCATGACTTCACTGCTTAGCCTCCAGGCCCTGCTGACTCTGTGGGTCCCTGTGCGACATCCCAGCTAGCAGTGGTTTAACAGACACCACAGCCATGCTTACTGGTGCTGACTAGTGCTCCAGACACTGTGCAAATAACAATTCATAGCCCATTTTACAGGTGAGAAAGGAAACTGAGGTGAAACTTAACTGAGGTTAAGTAAGTCACCCAAGGTCACTCAGTGACTAGTTGAGTGTCCCAGGGAGGACCCATGTATGCTTTAACCTGCTGACTGTGCCCACTGGTCTTGTCTCAGTGACTTTGGAGGGTGAGCAGGGGAGCTATGGGGACCTGCTGCTCCTGGCCTGAGCCTGGTGTGACCACTGGAAACCACTCCCCAGGATCCCGGGACTGCGCCTCCCTTCTAGACTGCCCAGGCTGTGGTGCGACAGCAGAGGAGGCAGCAACGGGACCAGTGGGTGTGGGGTCTCTTAAACCAGGGGTTGCAGATGCCTACAGGGGCCCGATCTCAATGAGAGACTCAGCTAGATATAAGAAAATATTTTTTCTTAAAGCCACTCATCCAAATCTCAGTCTGTTATTTATTTTCCCACTTTTGGTAGATATATGGATATAAGCAATAGTTCACTTTTATCTTGTCACTACTGTAATAAAAACAAAGAATAAATGTATTCTATAGGGTAGGTGATACTTGGTTTTCCCTTTTGGGGAGTGGTGGGGAGTAAGACAAATGAGCCTGTCCATAAGGGGCACTTCATTTCTAGCCAGTTGTTGCCCCAGACCAAGTTCAAGAGAAGTTCAAATCCAGATTTTTTTATGATACCTCTTGATTTTTAAATTTTAAACTAGTTACAAATATGTGTACACGCAAACATACACATACATGTATGCATAACCTTGGCTTTGTTGGGCTCAGAAACAACCACCTAAGAATCCTGGCTTCCTTAGATGGACCCATCAGCCACGAGCCCCAACACTGCAACAGGCAGGGAGCACCCAAGACTGGGCCCAGTCTTCTCTAAAGCTTCCGATGAAAAAAAAAGACAGAAGAATCTTTTAAATTTTTCCCTTGTGGGTCCCTGATGGGAGCTTTTGTCTCCTGTGTGCCTGTTTGGAGCTGGAGGGTGGCGCGTGGCCGGTGGCTGGTGGCCGGTGGCGCTGCTCCTCCTGAGCCTCAGGACAGGCCTTGCTCACTCTGCCCTTTCTCTCTTAGGATGTCCATGAGGAGCCCCGGCCCTGCCCAGCTGGCCTTGGATGGCGGTGGCACCATGGTGAACTGCACTGTCAAGTCGGAGGGGAAGAAGGAGTCCTGCCACGAGACCCCCCAGGGCTCGGCCGCAGCAGCTGAACCCCAGCCCGGAGACCCAGCCCGGGCCCCCCAGGATGGTGCTGATCCCCAGGCTCCAGCCCAGGTGACCCAGCACTTTTCAGTGTCCCACCGGTGCCCCCCCCCACACACACACACCACCCTTGCCGTCTGCACTAGGCCAGGCAGGCACCCACCCCACTAGCTGCTCAAAGTTTAAAGGTCATGTATCAGCTTTTTCATGGGAGTTGAGAAAATCAGCCTTATTACTGAAGCCCGAGTTAAGTTGCTGTTAAAGACAATATGATGCTTTATCCTTAAAATGAAGGAGTTAAACTACATGAGCAGTAAGGATTCTTGCAGCTTTAAAAAAATTCTGTGATTCCATAAAGAGATTTTAAAAAGGACTATGTAATGGAAAGCCAAATGAAGTGAAAACAGAGTTTTAGGGTTCTGAGGAAGTGTGTGGGAGAGGGTTAGGAGGCTGGATGGCGATGGAGGAAGACTTCCTGGAGAAGCAGGGTCTCAAGCTGGGCCCTACAGAGTGGAGAGAACTCAGATGAGGAGAAGAAAGAGGGGATGGTGTCTTAAGGACGGGTGGGGTGGGGTCCTTGGGAGGAACCGGCCCTGCAGGAGTGGTGAGTAATATAATAAGGGCTGGCTTTCAGCCCCTACTCTGCAGTGGCAGACCTCATCCACATGCATTAAGCCCCTGATCCCAGCACAATCCTGTGACCGGGGAGGGATGAGTATTTCCATTTTCAGCAGAGGGAAATCAGGTTCAGAGAAGTTCAGGCATTCATGTGGGATCAAGCACCTTGTGAGTCACCGAGCTTTGACTGAGCCAGGTCTTTTGCCTTTAAACCTTTTTGTCTTTTCAGTATATCAGGCAAAGCCAGAGCAAAGATAGGGAAGGTGCGGAGGTAGGGAGGGTCTTACGTGGGGGGGCCAGTGGATTCTGGGATTCCTTCAGGGTCTCTATACCTGGGGTGCTCCGCCCTCGCTGCAGTCTGTCCCCGCTTCTCTTGGAGGTGACAGTGACATTCAGTGTGTCTTCCAGGACTGCAGCTCACCAGAGAGCAATGGGTCTCTGGAACCCAAGAGACCAGGAGGCTCCGAAGCTGCTTCTGGAAGCCAGGAGAAGCTAGACTTCAACCGAAATTTAAAAGAAGGTAAGGTGTCTGCCCCCGTTAGAGATAGGGGCCTGGGGCGGGGGAGGTGACAGGTTTGTTGCTCCTCATCCCTTTGGTATCTTCTAGTCGTGCCAGCCATCGAGAAGCTGCTGTCTAGTGACTGGAAGGAGAGGTTTCTGGGAAGAGGCTCTGTGGAAACCAAAGATGTCAAAGGTGAAGGCCATGGGGGTGAGCAGGGGAGGGATGTCTGAACCTGTCCCTTCTCCCAGCCTGGCTATGCAGTCTGGGCCTATAGGGCAATTCTTGGGGTTCTTGGTGCCATCAGACCTGACCTGTGCCACTCTGGCTCCCTCCTGGCTCTAGGGGTCAGCATATCCCCTCACCTAGGGACCAAACATTAGGTCTGGCTCATTCCCATGCTTGAAGAGGCTTGGAGGGAATCAAATCCCATGGTGTGGGTTTGGCTCTTACCAGAGAACCTTGTGACCTTGGGCATGTCATTTCCGCTTCCTAGATAGAACTATAAAATGAGCCAAACATTCCCTCTCACTTCTGAAAATTAATTCTAGGCCAGCAGGACCTCACTAAGTGAATTAAAGGGCTGCTTAGTGGAGTCATTAGAGTGATCGTTTTCCCGATGTGGTTGATCACACTCACAGAGGGCACTTTATTACTTTTTTTTTTAGCAATAGAAAATAACCAAATGTAATACATATGTATAGGAACGTCGCATACATGAGAGAGTCAGCCCCCTCATGCATGAGAGGTTCTGAGACAGAAAGGGAGCTTGGGAATATAGGACATCCTGAGCTGGGGATGAGGTGATGCACCTTGGGGGTTTCAAAGGGTCACTTCCGGGTGATAAGAGCAGATGAAGGGCTAACCGAGTGGCTCAGTTGATTAAGAGCTCGCTCAAGAGTGCGAGCTGAGCTCTCAACAACAGCAGTTGGATGCCCAGCCTGAGCTCAGCTACCAACAGGTGGCAGGATGGCTCAGCTAAAAAAAAAAAGAGATTATCATTGATAATCTCTTATTATGGTCAAGGTCTCTAATTCAACTTCTTCTAGGTAGTTGAAGGGGCAGAAGTTTCTCTTGAGCCTGCAGCTAAAATTGCCTTTAGCTCAAAATAATCTGTGTACCACTGAGGCACATCTCAGGGTGTCTCCTTCTGAACCCTCACAGTTCCCTTCTCTGAAACTTCCCTAGAAGTTTCACATTCCAGAAGCTGGGCTCATAGACTGTTTTATCATTAAACCAGTCTGAGTCTTGAGACCAGTTCATTTTAGTTCAAGTTGTGTCTCATTTCAGGAGGTGGGGATGCCAGTGAGCTCCCAAAGTTAAGCCCATGGTGCAAGCAATCAAGTTTTAATAAGAGGCATCTCTATGGAAACTAAAGAAAAACAAAGGTTAATGATTGAAGTAGACTATAATCTTGGTTTCTGAGTTCTGAAGGCAGCCGGTCAAGATTTCTAGATGTCTGGCTCGAAGCATCTTCAGATGGAATGAAGGCAGACAGTTACAGTCTGATAGATTCCCTTGGGTTGCAGTTTGAATGTCTCTGGTGATCTTTCTGTAACAGGCACGAAGACTGTCTGTAGATGAGCGGGTGTGGTAATTTCTCTGAAGTTTATATCAAGCTGTCTAACTTTAGCTTGCATTGCCTTGGAAAAGGGCAGTTTTAGTTCTCAATGACTCCATGTCAAAGGGTGGGAAAATGAAAATGTTAGTTCAGAGGACTGCAGCCAAATATTTAAGAAAACTAGAAAAACTCAGGATCCAGTCTAGTTTATAGGTAATAGGTAGAAAATTGTACAAATTCAAAAGACAATGAGCAGCTCTAGAATGTAATTTCCACAAAGGTATATTATAGTTTTTGTTCAAACAATTTTTCTGTCTCAAATCACCCCCATTTTTATCAAAGGTAGCCAAATTAAGACTAATTTATGTGCAAAATAAGCCTGGCTTCAAAAACTTGGCCTGATTATTTATATAAATCCAACAAGAATAGTAATTAACCAGATAGGCTCTTTTAAATCTGCTTAGCTGGAATTTTCCATAAGGAATCTTCAGAGTGAATTTAACAAGGCCTCTCAAGGCCAGAGAAGCCAAGGCAAGGACTTGCTATCAGGCATCGCCTGTAATACCTATAGGTTTGCGTGAGTTCCTCTCTTCTCGAGGTCCCCAGGATGTCCTGAGGTTCCCACACCTGCCAAGAAATGACATGCTTTACTCACATGGTAAGGCCGCTGGGAACCCTGTTAGCAAGATACCATGCCAGTATTTCCAAGGGTTTTATTGGCTTCCATAAGTCAATTTAATTCCTTAAAACTGTCTGGTCATATCTAAGTCTATGCATCTTTCTCAAATATGACACTCCAGTCAGAGCCTTGGTAATAAAATCAGTTTCTAATTGTGTCCTGTTACCAGGAGAACAGATTCTTACTGAACTTATGCAAATAACCATAATGCCATGAAAATAATAATACTCACCTATTAAGAGTTTACAAATTCTGGAAGAATCAGGTAGGGAGAAAAATATAAATGTTTCACTACTGCTTACAAAGGTATAGCTGACCAAATTGCTAAGTCATAGGTAGTTTAAGAGAAACAAGTTTCCTTTCATCTGGAAAACAAAAGATTGAAAACATCAGCAATCTCAAACAAAAAAAGTCATAAAAATTGTAACCATTTTCTCAGTTCATTCAGTCCTCTGTAGTTAAACTTGTTCTGCTTAAATCCAGTTTTGCCATTAAGTTCTCTTTACCTTGCCTGATAATTGAGGGCGATAGGGTCAGTGAGAATTCCAAGAACTTTGCAAGGCTGTCTGTTAGGGTTTGTATGATTTGCTCAGTGAAGTGGGGGTCTCCTTCATGGAGGGCACTTTAAAACTATGCAAATGCTCAGGCTGTACTCCCACACACTGAATGAGGACCCCAGAGGATGGGACCCTGGAGCATCCGTATTTTTAAAGGTTCCCTGAGTAATTCTGTGCAAATGGTCTGCAGCCTGGCACTTCTGCATCTGACATCAGCTAAATTGGAAGGCAAGGAAGCACTCACAGTTGTTTGAAGGCTGTGTTCGAGATCCTGGCTAAACTAAAAGCGGTACTTTCATTATCCCTTTAACCCTCGCAGAACCCTGTGAAGTGACGATTAGTGTGCTCACTTATGGATGAAAAACACCTCAAGGGCAGAAAAAATTAGTACCTTAACTAACAGCTCCCAGGCAGGATGGATGGAAAGGGTGATTTGAACCCTGATCTCTTTCACTCCAAACCTTGAGTATGTCCCGCTGGGCCTCTCCTGGGAGATGGTTGTCCTCCCTGACCCGTAGCCCTGGGCGTTCCAGGATGTCCAAGGGGCCGGTGGGGCTGAGATGCCCCACCATCAGCATTTCCAGGGCTGAAATCAGTGGCTGATGGTGACACTTCTAGGGCAGCTAGTTGTTAGATGAGGAGCCCCTCCAGGGCAAGGGTTGGTGTATCAGTGGTCTCTGCTGCTTGGCCCCTAACAGTGGCCTGGGGCAGAGCAGTTGCTCAATAAATGTCAAATGGATGGACAGCTAGACGGATGAACAAACAAAAGTTCTCAATGGTGGTTGTTTCACTGTGGAGCAGGGACGCAGGAGAGTTTGGCCGAGAAGGAGCTCCAGCTTCTGGTCATGATCCATCAGCTGTCCACCCTGCGGGACCAGCTCCTGACAGCCCACTCAGAGCAGAAGAACATGGCTGCCATGCTCTTTGAGAAGCAGCAGCAGCAGATGGAGCTGGCACGGCAGCAGCAGGAGCAGGTAGGCCCTGATTGGTGTCTGGCTTTCTTTCCAGGGGAGGTGTCTGTCAGGGCGTGGAGGGGAGCACCTGGGGGGCAGGCCTAGCCAGTGCAGGTGGAGGCCTGGGAGCAGGGCAGGGGAGGGGGCTGCCTATGGGATTCCCACCTCTCACTATTCATAAGCCTTTGTGTGGGGGGCAAGGGGGTGAAATGGAGGGGTGCTGAGGGGCCCTGCCCATTCTTCATCCCTGGCCTCAGAGGGAAGGGTGAGCTCCCGGTAAAAGGAGAATAAATTCTGAAGGTTGGCTGTTCTGCTTCTCACCCCAGCCAGCTCTCCTCCATGTTTGCAGTCCTGGAAAGCGGGGTGTAGTTGGGGCTTGGAAGGCTCTGGGGGATGGGGCCCTGGGGCCTATGCCCATGCCCCCTTTGCCTACTCTTCCCTCTGCCAGATTGCTAAGCAGCAGCAACAGCTAATTCAGCAGCAGCACAAAATCAACCTCCTTCAGCAGCAGATCCAGGTGACAAGAGGGGGAGGGCTGGGCGATGGGAGGGGATGGAGGCTGAGGGGTTGATAGCAGCCTGGAGAGGTGTTGGGGGACAGGGGAGAACAGGCAGAATCACCCAGGCATGACCCTGAGGAGGAGGTCCTATCCTCCTCCCATGTTCCCCTGTTTCAAGGGAGAGATCCAGAATATCTTCCTCCCCATCTGGGACCTGAGGGCAGGTAGATAGGGGCCCAGGGAGGTGGCGTGGGGTGAGATGGATCCTTTGGGGATTATCCTTGCCCCAGGCCCTGTGCCTATCATTCTTGGGTCCACCTTCTGTCCAGGCTTGACCATAGCTGGGTAGCTGTTTGAGCCCCCAGGAACTCACACAGTGTTTCTTTGCTCTCAGCAGGTCAACATGCCTTATGTTATGATCCCAGCTTTCCCCCCAAGCCACCAACCTCTGCCTGTCACCCCTGACTCTCAGCTGGCTTTGCCCATTCAGCCAATCCCCTGCAAACCAGGTGAGTGTGGATGGGTGGTCCCGACACTGAGGCTGCCCTGAGGTCAGGGAGGGAGGCCCAGAACCGCTTTCATCCATTAATTTGCAGTGTGGGCTTTTTGGGTTTGGGTTTGGGATATGTCCAGTGAAAGAATAACCCCTTGTTTCTGAACGTCACTGAGAGAATGAAAAACAGCACTTTGAAAACCATAAAGTGCTTTCCAGATGTAAGCGGATGTGGCCAATCAAGGTCTAGCCTCCCCAGTTCTGGCACATTTACTGTACCAGAGTATTAATATTTTGAACACTAACTGAGGTTTATATGTCTCCTAAATTCATATTTTTGTTCCTGCCCCAACCATGTCACTCCTACCTTCTGCCCCGTCACTGAAACTCAGTGAACGCCGACTGAGCACCGATCACATGTCAGATGCCGTAGAGTTGTTGGGTGGCTGCGGGCATATAAAATGTGGACTTGGAGCTCAGGGAATTGACAGTCTTGGGAGAAAGAAGGATGCCAACAACCCGTCTCTGGGAAGGTTCTTGAGGAGATGCTGCTTGATTGGGTCCTGGGAGAGTGGACTTGTGAGAAGGATGGAGCTGGGAGCTGAGGGTAGAGGGCACAGGAAAAGGTGGTCCAGGCAGAGGCCCTGGAGCCTAAGGCAGGAAGCTGGAATTGAGGGGAGCACATGAGAGGGTAGTGGGGACATGGCTGGGGTGGGCAGTTGGGACTGAGCACGGAATTTGGGATTTATTTTCTAGAATGTGGGGTGTGCTTGAATGTTTGAGTAGAGGATGTGCTGTCATGCTGGTTGTGGGTCAGAGAGAATGGAGGGGGTACCAACTGAAGGCAGAACTAGGTAGAGGGCTATGGAGCAATAGGGGATGACAGCCTGGAAAAGGGCAGTGACAGTGGAACGGCGGCAGAGAGAGAATTATTAGGCCATGATCATTGAGTCCTTGTGAATGGTCACAGGGACAGGGCAGAGATGCTGCCCATAATGGCCCCAGGAGGGGGAAAAGCTTTTAAGTAAACTCCTCTGGTCCACCCTCCCTGTTGCACACGAGAAGGCAGGGGAAATCCAGCCAGGTGGAGTTCCACAGGTCCACCACCAAGCCTGTGGCGAAGAGCACAGTTCATTGGTCACCTTCACGGACTCCACCTTGACGGAAGATTCCAGTTGAGGGTGGGGGGGAACTGGGAAGGCAGCGAAGGGTTGAATGGGAAGGACAGGGCAACAGCACAATCCGTTACAACTCCCCAAGTGATCATGGAGCAGACCCACAGGGGTGAGGGCAGAGGACTGGGCAGAGGAGGGACCGGGTACTTTCTGGGCCAGGGAGATAGGAAGACCTGGACTGGCCAGGCTGCCACCTGCATCATCTGCTCCAGAATCTATAGTAAGCGGGGGGCCTGCGGGCCGCCAGATGCCCCTTCCTAACGCTGAGTGAGTGGTGTGGTAGACGGCGACCCGTTGCTTATAGCCTGGAGTCCAAGCTCCTGAGTTCAGCCTTCATAGGCCTCTGAGCCCACCTTGCCCACCACACTCCAGTCTCATTCCCCACATCTTGCTCTCATAACCCCCCCACCCCACCCCACCCCTCGCCCTCCCCAGCCAGGAAGCCTGTTCCAGTTCCTCCATCTGGAACAAAGTTTTCTCGAATGCTACCCACACAGCCCATATCGCCACAGGGCTTGTGTTTAGTGATTTATATACTTGGCTGTCTCTCCATCTGAGAGTCAACTCCTCGATTCTGGGCCTGGTTGAGGAGAGTGAGGTAGGCAAGAGAGGAGAGAGGGAGAGTGCTCTACCAAGGGAAGAGCACAGGCTGTGGAGTCTATAAAGACCCTGGTTCAAATCTCAGTGCTCCCATTGAATAACTGTGGGCAACCCATTTAACTTGCCCAGGTCTCAGTTTCTTTATCTGTAAAATGAAGTGATGTATCGTGTACCTACTATATACCACACACTAAGGCTTATTGTGAGATAACGCGCAGGAGACAGGCTACACTACAGGTAACTGCTTTTGTACCCTGCATACAGTAGGTACAAAATATAAGTATCCAAAGCGTGAGTAGATAGTGTCCCTGTTCTTGTTTAACCTTAGGTTTGGAACTCCAGGCCCAGTGGGTTGGGAAGGGTGGGACAGGGTGACAGTACTGATGGGTTTGCAGTTGGGGGCAAGAGCGTAGGAGGTCCTCAGGAGCACTTTGAGGCCGGGGGTGGGGAATTGGGGGCAGTGGTTGGATGCAAGCTGGGCTAGCTCTGAGCCTCTGTCCACTTTGTGCTGCTGGGACCTCGTCAAGCAGGGTGTCTGCTGTTCTGTGCTCATCCAGGATTTTTCTCCTTGCCGCCTTTTCCATAGTGGAGTACCCGCTGCAGCTGCTACACAGCCCCTCTGCCCCACCTGTGAAGAGGCCGGGGGCCATGGCCGCCCACCACCCCCTGCAGGTACTATTCCCCCCTGCCCCCAATTGGCCTGGGGCTCCCATCCTAGCTGGGATGGCTGGCTGCGGCCTTGTCTGTTCTGGGTATCCTTGTCCCCCTCTCCCTCTGTGTGGGGGGGTCCTCCTTTGATGTCTCTCACCCTTTGACCTCTGGATGCTCCCCTAGGAGCCCTCCCAGCCCCTCAACCTCACAGCCAAGCCCAAGGCCCCTGAGCTGCCCAACACCTCCAGCTCCCCCAGCCTGAAGATGAGCAACTGTGGACCCCGCCCCCCCAGCCATGGGGCCCCCACACGGGACCTGCAGTCCAGCCCCCCCAGCCTGCCTTTGGGTAAGCTTTCTACTTCTCCCACACCCTTCCCTTCAGCCCTCTTCTAGGGAAGACAAGACCTTGGGCATGTACGTCCCCTCTGTGGGTTAGACTTGCACTGGTTGGCCTCTTCTATTTATTTATTTTTTTTGAGGGCAGTGTCACTGGCCCTCATATGTGGGACCGAACCGGGGCCGCTGGCTTCCCAAGCCAGCGCTTAACTACCACACCACTCGGCCGGCCCCTAGTCGGCCTCTTTTAGTTGCAGCATTCAGGGTCTCAGAAGAGCCCCATCCTCCTCTCCCCCATCATATCTGTCTGGGCACCCTGACCTCAGGGATTCAGGCCGTTGGGTTGCACAATTTCAGGGGGTGCTGTTGTCATTTCTAGTCTGTTGGTACAACAGCCAGTGTAAATGGCGCCCTCTTGGGGATGTGCAGTGTAACAGCCCTGGGGAGGGGCAAGAGGGAGGACAGGAGGGGCAAGGCACAAACGGGGGGTGACCCCTCAGTTCCTCTCCCTTCTCTTCTTTTCCTACCCCCATAGGCTTCCTTGGTGAAGGGGACGCTGTCACCAAGGCCATCCAAGACGCTCGACAGCTGCTGCATGGCCACAGTGTGGCCTTGGAAAGCTCCCCCAACACCCCCTTCCGTAAGGTATGGGTCCCCACTCCCCTGTGCTGGGGAGCAGGGAACAGATGGTGGCCAGGGGTGGGAGACACAGAGTCTGAGGCCACCAAAGTGAGGGGTGGGGGAACAGAAGTGGGCTGCACAGAGAGGCTGATATACAGGTTGCCCATGTCAACCCCAGGACCTCATCAGCCTGGACACATCCCCAGTCAAGGAGCGGCTAGAGGAGAGCTGTGTGCACCCACTGGAGGAAGCCATGCTGGGCTGCGATGTGGACGGTGAGGGCTCTGGGCACTGGGCTGGTGGGCAGGAGGGCTCACTTCTGCTTCCCACCAGGGCCATGGTGGGTTAGGTTGTTTCTGTCTTCCATCCCTTCTCTCCCTTTGTCTGTGGAGTCCCTTTCTGTATCTCCCTCTGGCTGGCCATCGCTGGGCGCTGTGGCCCCCACCCCCCGGCGCCCTCTAGTGGTCAAGTGTGGGACATTTTCTGCTGGCCCCGGAGCACTTGCCTCCCTCCAGACCCCTGCTGACTCCACCCCTCCTTCAGGCTCCCGCCACTTCCCGGAGTCCCGGAACAGCAGCCACATCAAGAGACCCATGAACGCCTTCATGGTGTGGGCCAAGGACGAGCGGAGGAAGATCCTCCAAGCCTTCCCAGACATGCACAACTCGAGCATCAGCAAGATCCTGGGTAAGGGCCCGTGGTAAGGCCTGGGGGAGCTCTAGGGGCCTCAGAAGCCGTGGCTTAGCAGGACCCCAGTTGCAGGAGCCAGCTGCATCTGCTTGGGGTTTGCTTGGTGATAATCCATGCCATGCTGAATTCCAGTGGAATCTGATGGGGTGTTGTAGTCAGCTGGGATGGGGGGCAATCTGGGTCCTGGGGTTTTGTACCATTGTAGGGCATTCCTGCTAGCACCTGCACTCAAGAACTTGAGAGAGAGAGAGAGAGAGAGAATGTGAGAGAGAGTCCCCACCTTTCCCTAAATAATAACCTGTTCCACTGTTTGCCCAGACCCTCAGGGTTGGCTCTGGCAGGAAATAGGATTGGTGTTCTTGGGTGTCAGTAGAAAGGTTTTTTAAATGACATGTCCTGATGGAGGCCAAGGAGGGATGTAGGGCAGGGCAGGTGGGGCTAGAAGAGGGCAATTGTTTTCACTGAGGCTTCTCCGAAGTCTGTGCAGGTCTCTTATGAATACAGACCCCAGCCAGTATTTTGTCCTGAGCAGGGAATCTGTTTGTGTAATTGGGGGCCGAGGATAACTGCTCTTTAGTTTATGCCAAGCGGGCAGACCAGAGGCCTCTCAAAGGTTTCTGGGTACTTTGGGATATGGGTGGGTGCTGTGTCTTAACGCTGGCAATTGGATGCCATATACATGCGCACTTCCTTCATTCATTTGCTCTGACATCCACATTGGACCAGGTTCTTGCTAAGTGCTTGCACCTATATCTGGTGACCAAATATATTGGCACCTACAGGGGGGTGGGGGTGGTTGGCAGAGCCCGGAGCTGACTGCCTGGCCCTGGGGGCTCGGCCAGGCTCCCGTTGGAAGTCTATGACCAACCAGGAGAAACAGCCCTACTACGAGGAACAGGCGAGACTGAGCCGGCAGCACCTGGAGAAGTACCCTGACTACAAGTACAAGCCAAGGCCCAAGCGCACCTGCATCGTGGAGGGCAAGCGGCTGCGAGTGGGCGAGTATAAGGCCCTGATGAGGACCCGACGCCAGGATGCCCGCCAAAGCTACATGACCGTGTGAGCAGCCCTCCCCAGGCAGCTGAGACCATGAGTGCGTGTGCATGTGTGTGTGCGGCTCTCACGAGGACCTGCGTGTTAGCATGCGACTTGCCTTTGTGTGCGACTGCCGGGGTGCTGCGCATGTGTGTCCGTTGTCTGTGTGAATATATGTGTGCGTCGGTGTGTGTGAGAGAGCCTTCCCTCTCTGGCTGGGCCTGCTTGTGTGACTACAGGGGTGACTGTGACTGTGGTAGGTACCTGGTGGCTCAGGATATAAATTTGTGACAGTGTGGGGGGCTGGTGTATACCAGGGGAAATGTGCCTGTGGACTCCTGGTAAACTTAATAAAAATTCATGGGTACTAAAAATCGAGGGACTCATCATGTAGAGGAGTCCTGACGTGACCAAAGCAAGCACCCTAGTGGATTCCTTGACCGAGGCATTTAAATGTACAATTTCCAAAAACGGGATTCACACACCGTCCTCCAGGAATATCTTGAATACACCCATGGCCCTGAGACTGCATGTTGCGTGGGGCTGTAGCTGACAATGATTGTGGCCATTAGAAAGTAAACCAGGGGCCAGTGTGTGTCTCGGAGTCAAAAGGCTGTGGGTTTAAAGGGCATGGCCTGAAGCGGCCCTGGGGGGAGCTGGGTACGGGTGGAAGTGAAGGTGCCTCTGTAACCCACCTCTTGTCTGCCTCAGTCCTCAGGCTGGCCAAGTGCAGATGAGCTCCTCAGATGTCCTGTATCCTCGGGTGGCACAGCCCCTGATGGAACACTTTGTGCCCCGAAGCTTGGACCCCAACATGCCTGTTATTGTCAACACCTGCAGCCTCAGAGAGGAGGCTGAGGCCACAGAGGACAGGCACTCGGTGGCTGATGGTGAGATGTACCGGTACAGCGAGGACGAGGACTCAGAGGGTGAGGAGAAGAGTGACGGGGAGCTGGTGGTGCTCACGGACTGATCTCGGCTGGGTGGGCCTGGCCCCCTCCTGAGGAGACCCGGCCCTGAGCCGGAGGGCACAGCCAGCCGGCCTGGACTCTGTTGGTACTTGGACTTGGGCATGCCTGGGAGATGGCACAGCTGTGTGCTTGTAGATATGGGCCCCCTCCCCACCACACCTGCGGGCACAACGGAGCAGCTGTTGTCCTCGGTGGGCAGGAGCGGCATGGTGGTGATGGCTGAGCTCCTTGGCCCTTGGGGCTCATAGCCAGGGGACACTGTATGACCCTCCCCTCCTGCAGGTCTGCCCACCCCAGGGGTATGGCAGCCCCAGACCTGTCCCCCTGGTGCCACATGCTTTTTTTCCCCTTCTTGTCCTGGCTGGACCAGCCACCATGGGACCAACACCCCTCCCACACACCCCAGATTGCTCCTCTATCACCAGGATCACTGTACTTTGTGCAAAAAGATCTGGCTGTCCCTCCCTGTCTTTATCTTTTGCCAAGCCTGTTGTGCCTCTGGCTGCTGTGCGCGCGCGTGCTGCGAGTGCACGTGTAAACACGTGCGTGTGTGTGCGTTTTTATCTGTTCATTCGTTGCACAAGGTATTTATTGAGTGCCCACTGTGTGCCAGGCACTGTTGCTGAGTTCCTGCAGGTGTGTCTATTGATGCCACTCTTGCTTCTCTGGGGGCCTCTTTCTGTGTTCTTTGTCCCCAAATTGCTACCTCTTTGTCAGTCTGGGTGTCTCAGGTTCTGTGCATCCTTGTGTGCGTTTCTCTCTGTCCTTGTCTGTCTGCAGGGTCCTGTTTGTGTCTCTTTCCCTTCAGTGTTTGACTCTGCCCCTCTGCCTGCTGGTCACTCTGGGTCTTTGAAGGCCCCTGGGCCTACCAGCCTCCCTGACCTCCCATGCCCTTACTCTGCTGGTCGGTTCCCACAAAGCCATTTTTAGCTCTGAGCAGCATGGGAATGTGCTCAGCCTCCAAGGGACTCAGTCCTGGTGCCCCAGACCCTGGTCCCCTAACCTGAGTGCCAGATGTGCAGTCAGGAGGGTTGATGGGCCCCTTTTCCTGTCAGTGACAGAAACCTTGGAGAACAGGGCTCCCATAGTCGCTGGTCTCCCTTTCTTCCTCTTGAGCAGGGATGGGAATGCTCCCCATTGTTGGAAGGGGTTGGTGAGGAGAAGACTGGTACTCCATCCCCTTCTACCCCCTCCCACTAGCTGTGCCCTCCCCCTGCCTGCCCCCCCCCACCCCCAGCCCCCACACACACTGGAGAACTTGCCTCTGCCCCTGTTCACTTTCACAAGTCATTTCCCCAAGAAAATGAAATCTTGTTACACCTGACTCCAAAGATCCAGGTGGGTCAGGGTGGGAAGGGGACCCCAAATCTCACAGGGGCAGATGTGGAGTCCCCCATCTTCCCCCCTCCTCTCCCCCTCCCCAAAGCCCAACTTCTCTCCAGGCTGTTTCTTTTTTTATGACTGTAAACATAGATAGTGCTTTATTTTGTTAATAATAAGATAATGATGAGTAACTTAACCAGCACATTTCTCCTGTTTACACTCGGGGAATTTTTTTTTTCTGTTGGCATAATAAAGGCAGACCGTTTGAGAATCTGGTCCTTGTGCGGGGGAGGGGGAGGCTGGACCAAGTCAACAAGTCCTAAACGTGCCGCCAGCCCAAGCACCACTGCCCCCTGGTGGCAGCTAAAGGGAGCTTCAGTCATGGGCATGGGAGGCCCAGGCCCGACGCCAAGCCGGAGTGCACACTCAGAATGAGTGAGCCACTGTCCTTGCCTGGAGGAGAGCCATGCCTCACCACTAAGTGTCCACCCAAGTCCTAAGAAAGAAGGCAGTCGTGAGTGCGAGCTGAGCTCTGAGCAACAGCAGTTCGATGCCCAGCCGGGGCTAAGCTACCAACAGGTGGCAGGATGGCTCAGCTTAAAAAAAAAAAAAAAAAAAAGAGGGCAGTGGTAAGAGCGCTGCAACGAGTCAGGAAGCTTGGGTTCTCCCCAGAAGTAGCCACATGACCGTGTTGTGGGGGAAGAGGGGGAATTTGTCAGGTTTCCCCTTTGGGCCTCGTCTTCATCTGAAAACAAGATTAGGCCTTATCCATGGTTCTTACCCTCTTTGGGAGAAGGAGCCCTTTGAGAATCTAATGAAAGCCGTGGACTCTCATCCCAGAGAAGTCCTAACCTGGATACCCCCCAAGCCCATGAATGAGCCCCCCAGGAGACTGATTAATGCACAGGGTCTCTAATGATGTGTTTCAGGGCTCTGTCTGTGACCTTATGCTTTGGATGAGGACTTCAAAGCACTATACACCACACTTGGAGAAATAAGAGTCCATTAGACCTGAAAGGCTGGGTAAGAGACTAAACTCTCAAAATGCATACCAACAAAGATCAAGAAAGAGATCAACTTTTGTGGTTAAAAAAAATAATCCTGGGCCAGCCGAGTGGCGCATTGGTTAAGAGCTGGCTTGGAACGCCAGTGGCCCTGGTTCGGATCCCACATATGAGGGCCAGTGACCCCTCTCCAGCTAAGATGGTGAACAACAGCTCCACCTGGAGCTGGGCTATGTGAGCCCCAGCGACGGTGTAGACTGCAGCCCCTGCTGCAGTGGGCTGCCATAGGCTACAGTGAGCAGCCAGCGTGAGCGGCTGGCAGCCCGGTGTGAGCTACCAAGAGCCACAGTGAGCGACCATCCAGAGGCCGGTGACCGATCTGCCTCATCTGGGAAGAGTGCAATGGGACAGTGAAGCAATGTCCTCCACAACTAGACTGAAGAACAAAAGGACAGCAACATGTCTGTTCCCCTTCCCCAGTTCCCCAACGCTGTTCCCCTCCTCCAATTCCCCGATAAAATTAAAAAAAAACAAAATTAATCCTTTTAATATGGGAGACAGCAAAGCTGAATGGCAATTAGTATGTTAGACTTGGGTTGGATTAATAGAGGCATGTGTTTACAAAAAGGGAGGTGATGGGCCAATGTACACCACACAGGCCTGGTCCCAGGTGCATTATGGCAATCCTAGACCCTCAATAGAAAAGGACATTATCTCACTGGGGGGGCCCAGAGGTGCCCCTGCACAGAAAACTGGAGGGAGCCTGGTGGACACATATCAGAGGCATGGTCTAAAGGGCCAGTGATGTTTAGTATATAGAAAAGAAACTAGGGTAAGGCATAAAGGATAAGGCCACTTTCCTCAAAACTGTCAGGTGGGCAATATATAGTCTGTATGAGGTAGAACTTGGCTTCTTGATGCATATCAAGGGTCAATCTGTTGGCTTAACACAAAGCTTTTTGACAAAGATATTCAAAGTGATAGTGAACTTAATAACA
Organism: Aselliscus stoliczkanus; assembly: GCA_033961575.1. Lineage (NCBI taxonomy): Eukaryota > Metazoa > Chordata > Mammalia > Chiroptera > Hipposideridae > Aselliscus > Aselliscus stoliczkanus. Next base: position 79,588,422 of record CM066739.1, on the reverse strand, counting down.
CAAGACATTGGCTCTTCAGTGCTGCAAAGGGACTTTAAATTGGAGAGGGTGGTGGTGAGAGAAGTTAGGTGTGGTTGATTCCAGGGTCACGAACTTGGGACTGACGACTTGAAGGGTCCCAGCCTTTTGATCCACGGAGAATCGTGGCTGCGAGTCTGCTCGTTTTCCCAAGCCCAGCCTCTCAGAGCTTTGGGTTGTCTCTCCGTGGTCCTCCCCACCCCATGTCTCCCAAGTGGAGTCCAGATTCCCCGGCCTCCTGAGAAGAGGCAGATGGTCCTTGGGAAGAGAAGCATGGTGCCCGCCCTCTAGTCGCATGGGAGAATGGCTCATTTCAACTTCCTCTGTCCATCTACCCCAACCCCAAGTCTCCACTACGACCCTACTGTGTTCCAAACCAAATGTGAGCAGCCTAGTCAGGACGCCCCCAGCCAGGCTCACCCTCCCCGCTTGCCAGTCCTGAGTTCCTCTCCCTTGACCCTATTCCCAGGTCCTCTGTGGCCTTGGGAGCCCGGGGCCAGGACCGCCCATCTCCCACGCCAGGAACCCTTGTCCTGCCCGCTCATTCCGGTTGCTGCGACATAGCCACGTGCCTTGCGCCCTTTTAGGATGGGAAAAGCCCTCTGGTATCCTGTGGTTGGTGCCCTGTCGCCCCACCCCCGGCCCAGCAGAGGCTGACAGGGTCAGGTGGGTTGTGGTTACAAAGCCTGGAACAGGGTGTCCTGGTGATTACCAGGAATGCCGGGGCACGAGCTTGTTCTCTGCCCTGTATGCCTCCTGGGGAGGCCGAGGGTCAGAGCCCAGCAGAGATAAACTTATGCCCAGGCATGCTTTGCCAACAGCACCTACTGGGAATCTAGGAGAGGCCTGGGGGGTGGAGCCCTGGCCACCCTACCGAATCTCCAAGGCTGGTACTGAGCAGGGAGGTAGGGAGGCCGTCAGTCTGGAGTAGCAGTGAAACTCCAGGCTTTATGGGCGAGGGTGTGCCTAAAGTGCCCCCCACGCTGCCCCCACCAGCCTAGATCTCCCCTGGAGACCTGAGGCACTGGATGCTTTTCCCAAGAAGGCGACAGGATGGCGCCTGCAGCTTAACACCCTCAGTGCTGGTGGTCGCTGGGCCTTCGAGGCACAGGATGATAGCTCGGGGTCCCCGTCCCAGCCATTCCCTGCTCACCCACACCATCTCCAATGCCATGACATCAAGGCCCCAGAGGGCTGGAGACAAGCTGCCTTCACAGTGGTTATTCCTACCCTCAGCTCCACAGCTGGGGAGGGGTGCACCATGAACACCTGACCCCACAGATGACACTTGGGCCCAACCAGCCCAGCCCTGGCACCACCCCTATGCTGGCATACCTTTCCCCATGTCCTCCACTGGCACCCCTAGGTGCAGTCTTGCTGCCCATTAGGGCCCAGCCACACTGGATCACTGTGACCTTGAAGGCGGCTCCAGCTGCCTATGCCAGCTCAGTTCCAGCAGTTGCCATGGCACCCTGGTACTTTTGCAGGCAAAAGCCAAACAGCCCGAGTCCCACCTGGCAGGTGGCTGCAGCTGCCCAGTCTTGGGAGGGCAGCCCTACTAACGGGCTGCTGAGAAGGGGGCCACTGCTCACTTTTGAGCTCCTGCCCACCCCTCCCTCTCGCCTTCTGAAAAAGTGACAGACTGGTTTCAGAAATCACGCTTGCCTGCTGTCGGGCAGAGCAGCCCCCTACCCTACCCCCCATACTAGGAGTCAGAAAGGACCAAGGAAGAAGCCCTGAGTACTTCCCTTCAGGGCCTCGGTTTATCACCTGGGTAAGGTGTGGTTCCTCTAAGCAGCCCCCTCCTGGGGCCAACTGATTCTAGCAAGATGGTCAAAGGCAGAGGCTCTTGAAGCCGCAAGCCCTCTTCAGATCTACCCCACACCAGGAGCCCAGGCCTGACAGCCAGGTGCATGGAGGGTGTGGTGGAAAGTGCAGCCCAAGGGGACCCCAGAGAAGGGGCTGGAACACCCCCACTCCCACCACAGTCTTACTAATCACACTGTCCAGGTCAAAGCCCCACCAGCTGCACTCAGAGTGGTCCAGAAATGACCATTTTAATGCAGAAAATCAAGACAATTTACAAATGAATCACCTTGTGGGCCCAAGCTGAAGGCCCCAGGGGCTGTGAGGGCAAAGGGAGGTGGTGGCCCTTGAGAGCAGGGCAGTGAGCTCAGTCAGCACTTTCAACCCAGGCTCTCGCATGCCAGGCGAGCCCTGGAAGTACCTGGTCCCTGCCCCGTGACTCCCACTAGTCATTCCCCAGTGGGGAGACCATGGGTCAACTTGAGGACAGAAGGTGGACACGGAGAGAGAGATCCTTGGAAGTGAGGGCCTGGAGGGCAGGGGAAGGAACAAGGTGGTGGGGGAGGGGGTGCTGTCCCCTCTGTCAAGCCACAGCATGAAGTCAGAGCTGGGCTCTGGAGGTCGAGCCATCACCACTCGCCACCTTCCCTCCCCGCAGGCTGCACAGGGAAGGACAAGCACAGCAGAGGGCACAGGAGGAGGGGAGTCCTCGCTGAGGTCTGGGAAGGGGCTGTTGGATTGGATCTGGCTTGGAGAAAGGGAAGGATCTCAGGTGAGGCAGTGCTGGGGCGCTGCCAAACCCGATTCTAGACCCCCTGCCCCCCCAAGGTATGTACATCCATCTGTCAGAGTTGGCATGATGCTGGTTTGGGCTCAGCACCTCCCACGTGGGGCCTTGTGGGGAGATGGGCTGGAGGCTCAGGGCACTGGAGGTAGAAAGGAGCCCTCCCAACCTTCCCCCCTCCCCAAACCAGGAAGGTCAAAAAGACACATCTAAGGCAGCCTGGATTCCAGCCTGGCCTGGGGCTGGGAACACTAGGCTTCCCAGGGGTGGTTGTGGTCTGGGCCTTGGCTGGCTGCAGGCACTTCCCCAAGTCAGGTAAAGGAGACCCCCAGAGCTGGATCCATCAGCCCCTCCAAACAAGAGAATGTGGTCACAGCGGCACCCCCTAGGGGCTGATGGCAGGGTGGAGTCTTCTCTATGGACACATACTTGTCCCCTCTCCCACCTTGTCCAAGGGTATGGACCCCAGAGCAGAACTGAGCCCTGGAGCACCAGCCTGCCAGGCAGATGGGGAGGGGAGGGATGGGGACGCTGGTCACTTTGGCATCTCCAAGGCTGACACCAGAGGCTTCACCTTGAAGTACTGGTTGAATCGTATCACCGCGTACCTGCCAGAAGACAAGGAAAGGAGCTGGGGTCAAAAGGGGAGCTAGTTGGGCCCTGCTGGGCGCTCACACTAGGGGCAAAGCTTCTCATCAGCTCTCAACAGGCTTGTCCAGGTCTAGGCAGATCAACCCCAGGCTGATTTTTGTTTAACTTCACCTGTAATCTTTTTCTTCTTAGATCAGACGGGAGCAACCCTTCCCCAAACAAGGTCATTGTTTTGATTTTTTTACAGTTCAGTAATGTTAAGTACATTCATACTGATGGGCAACAGATCTCCAGGACTTTTTCATTTTGCAAAACTGAAACTCTATACCCCTTAAACAGCAATTCAATTTCCCTCTTTGCCTAGCCCCTGGAAACCACCATTCTACTTTCTGTTTCTATGAATTTGACTAAGTTAGTTACTTCATAGAAGTGGAATCATGCAGTATTTGTCTTTTTGTACCTGGCTTATTTCACTTAGCACAATATTCTCAAGATTCATCCATATTGTAGCACATGATATAACTTCCTTTTTAAAGCTGAATAATATTCCACTGTATGAGTTTCCCAGATTGTGTTTACCCATGATCTGTTGATGGACACTTGGGTTGCTCCCATTTCTTGGCTATTGTGCATGATACTGCTGTGAACATGGGTGTGCAAATATCTCTTTGAGACCCTGCTTTCAATTCTTTTGGCTCTATACCCACAAGTGGAATTACTGGTCATGTGGCAACTCTATTTTTAATGTTTTGAGGAAGCACAGGGTTGTTCGCATAGCAGCTGCACCACTCTACATTCCCAAGGGCTCTGCACAAGGGTTCCAGTTTCTCTGCGCCCTTGCCAGTACCTGTCACTTTCTGTTTGACAATTGTCATCTTAATGGACATGAGGTGGCATTTCATTGTGCTTCTGATGGTTGTGAACACTCTGAAGCCAGGGTACTGATTCCTCTGGCTGACGGTGGATGGGGAAATGGGCAGAGACTGGACCAGAATGATTCCTGGCCCTCAGGGACATATGTACCTCACAGGTTGGGGCTCCCCGAGGAGTCAATACTCAAGTACAGTGTGGGTACAGCCCATAGCGCATCACTGCGGGCCACTGTAGGAGGAGTTGGGTCTGACACCCCACACGGTAAGCACTAAACCACAGGCTGACTTCATTAGTCACTTCCACTCTCTGGAATGCTGTCTCCTCTACTCTAAAATGAGGACTGGTCTCATGATCTTTCAGATGGATTGGCAACAATTCTGTTCACAACCAGGCCCTGTGGATAAGGGCAATGGAGTAGCAGGATGTAGTGAAAGTGTAATCGCCCACCAGGCAGGCCAGCGGGGAGGGCGTGAGAACTTCAGGCGCCCTCAGAGGGCTGCTCTGGGTTCCTGGGCCTCCCCTGGAGCAGTGACCCCACTGGCCATAGTCTGGCTGGTATCGGGATGAGTTCGCAGACGAATGGACTCTGGGTGTTCTATTTGGGCTGTCCTTTGCCCCTACGCCCTTGGCTCAAGGCTCTTTTCTCCTCGCCACCCACGCTGCCCCCAACGTGTTCCCTGTGCTCACCTGAGGAAATCGAAGTCGATGGTGGAGAACTGGTTCTGGATGAGGGCCCAGAGTGCCCAGAAAAAATGAGATGCCTAGAAACAGAGCAGAGGTTAGCATGGCGAACTCCCAAGGCTGTCATGGACCGCTCAAGGGACACAGTCACTCTGGGAAACACAGAAGTAGGATGCTGGCAGAGACAAGCATTCGGGGGCAGCACTCCCTCCAGAAAAAGGCAGGCAGAGTCGGTCCTACCCGCCCTGGAAGGGCGTCAGCTGGATGGCACTTCTAGGGCTTTCAGTTTCCCCCAGCTCGGGCAGAGCAAAGCCCCCGGCTTCTCCCACACCAGAGCATCTCCTCCAGTCTTCAAGACCAGCGTATCCATGACGACATGAAGCCTTACGCCAAAGCTCAGGCCCAGCGGACGGGCTGGTACTTCAGCAGTGCCCTGGCCACATGACCATCAGGGATCTGGTCTGCTGGATGACCCCCTAAACTGACCTTTCTCTCTCTTCTATCAGGAGGTGGGGTCAGGTTGGCAAGTGAGTGTAGACGGGGGAATAAGAAGCCTGAGTGTGGGCACTAAGCACACAACTGCCCTCCTCGTAACCAGAGGCGCCCGTGGGCCCAGGTCATCCCAGGCTCAAGAGGCCAGAGAGCCATGCTTCCTGCTGCCCCTGAACAAACGGCACTGATAACAGTCCTTTCCCAGGTCAGGGTCCCCACCCCAAGTCCTGCTTGCCCTGCGTTCGGTGATGCAGTACCTCCCTCCACCTTCTTCCCTTTTCAGGACTTAAAGGGGGCCGTAGATCAATTAGCAAGTACAAATGCTCACTAAAAAATCAGCAAGAGGCAGGCCGGATGGAACAGTTAAGGGGAAGAACCTGGAGGGGAAGCAGGCTTGTGCGACTGAGAACAGGCACTTAAAATCCCAGGTAAGCAAGATTTTACTTAAGCTCCATGATGGATTGTGAAATTCAGGGCAGCTGACTGTCTTCTTGCTTATGCAGGGGTGACATTATTAAGACTAGTTAGCAATCCCCTGGGCACACACCAGTGGAAACCTGGCATGAACCATGTACCTTGGATAAGTGACTCAAAATCAAGAACTGACAGCACAGTAATTGGAGCAGGAAGAGCCTGATGGGAAAGGCTTACAAAGAGTTCTGAGTCAGCAGAGGAAGCTAATAAGGAGGATTAGAGCTGACATGCTTGATCTCCTCCAAAGGCTGAAAAAGCAGAGAGGGGATGCATAACTGCAGCATGAAACGTTATGGTTAGACACCAGAAAAAACTACTTGTCCAAATGAGAGAACTAGGAATAGGAAGCTGGGATCTTTCAGGGAAGTAGCAGTTCTCTAGGAAGGAGAGAACCTCGACTAGATGGGGTCGGGGGAGCCGGGCGTCTTCGTATTGTGGGGATGCCCTCCAGGATGGGATACAGGAAGGCATGGCAGAGGGGTCCCCAGGACCTCACATCTGACCCTGGGCTCTGCTTTGTCCTTCACAAGGCTGTGAAAGGGCGGTGGGGATGGACCCGGAGTCCCTCCTCCGGCTCCTCCTCCCCTGCCCCTTCCCCGTCACAAGCACTCACCAGGGCAAACTTGTTGACTTGCACATAGAGCCTCTCCACCTCCCTGGAGGTCACAGCCATCCCCTTTTGTGCCTGCAGGTAGTAGCGCAGCCACTGCAGCTGGGTCTCCCGTGCAGGGTATTGGCAGTAATCAACTTCATTTACACCTGATGGGGAGGCAGAGAAGTTGCTGGGCGATGGCCCACCTGGGGATTCCTCCAGCACAGGTGTTCCTTGCACCCCTGAAAACCTCCATCAACTCTGTCCGTGGGCTGTGCCTAAGAATTCAGTTTGTCAGACCACCTAACTTACCTTGTGTGTACAGGGTCGAGCCCCACCCCAGCAGGGGACACTGCTTTCAGTGGGGCAGAGGGCAGACTGGTTGAGGGGCAAGCGACAGTCCTGGGAGTGATGAGGACCCCCTAAGACAGCACCAGTCTCTCCTGCGCCCTATATAAAACTATGTCACATAGGAGGCGCTCGTTCACAGCACTGAGTCAGGGTCTAGTTGTCTTAGGTCCAATACTAACCTCCAGTTACTCTCAGACAAGGCCTTTCCTCTCATTGGCCCAAATCTCTTCATTGATAAAACGAAGAGGCTGGACTTAATGTGTGTGTCTGAAACACTGCTTCCAATGTTGAGCTGGCTACTTCAACACATCAGCTGGAGACTTTGGTAACAACACAGATTCCCAAGCACCCCCCACTCCTGGTCCAGTTCTCCAGATGATTGGGAAATGTCACCAGCCTCGGAACCCCTGGACTAGATGGCCTCAATCCCTTCTAGTCCCTCCCTCCCTCAAGTCCTCAAGCTGCCAGCCCAGCATGCACCAGCCACGTCCTGGGCTCAGTGGCAGAGGCCTCGGCTTCAGAGCTCGTACAGCAAGTAGCTGTTTATTTAAATAGAACCAGGACTGGACCACCTTCCCGTCTCTTCTCCTTCCTTCCTCCCTCCCTCCCTCCTTCCCTCCCAAGCTTTCCTTATATTTCTAGAGAAACACACAATCTCCTGGGTCCCCAAGAGTATGGCTGGAAAGAATCTCCTTGTGTAGATGTAGAAGCTAAGGCCCAGAGAGAGGAAATTTGCTCAAGGTCACATAGCCAGTGAGAGGCGGGTTCAGGCTTGCAGCGCTTATCTCCTTGACCCCGAGGACTCCGGAGGCCGCTCTCCCTAGGTCCCAATCTCCTCCCTTGCCCTCCTCCTCCTGCCACACTCGCTTCTTCCTTCTTCATTCTCAACTTTGGGAGCAGGATGCAGTCTGCCCCTTTGGAGAAAATCCAGCTGGACTCTGCTCTGTGTTGTAAGAAAGCTTACGAATGATCCCTTGTAGAAAGGCCAATGGGTCTGGCAGCTGAGCACGCACAGGCCCCGTTCCCCGCTCGTGCCAGCCTCAGCTCTGTGCCACTACCCACAGCTCAGCTGCTTGCCAGCTGGGGCCCCAAGGTCCCTCGGGCTCCTAAATGCAGCCAGTGGCCACCCTGGGGAGTCATACCCTCAGGTACAGTCAGCACTTGACAGACCCCTCACCTGGGGTTCCAGAAGAGGCATGATTGGGCTGGGGCGTGGCGGAGGCGGGCCCAGGTGGTGGCTCTACGCTGCCTTACCTATCCTAAGTCTCAGGGGCTGGCCATATCACGCTGAGCACCTCGCACAGCCGTCCTGGGGATGTCCCTCCGACCTCAGTGTCTAGGGGCTAGGTTCTTCAGTCCCATCCAATTGTTAACAATTAGCCCTTAAGCCAGAAAAACCTGCTCTGCTTCCTTTGCACAAATTATTCAATTCTATATACTATGCCTTTACGTAACTGTTACTTACTCCTAGGAAACACCTCCCTCATTCTCCCTCTTCCAGTCCTGCTCCAGTCTCCTGAGCTCCAGGAAAGCTTCCCTTCCTAATGTCAGCATCAAGTAACAGTCTATGCTAGTATGTGCCATCCTTGTGTGTGTGTCTCATATCAACACTATGCAGTGGGTACTGTTATTTTCTCCACTTTACAGAAGCACAGAGAAACCCAAGGGTCAGACAGCTAGTAAGCAACAAAGCCAGGATTTTTAGGAGTCAAGTTGCAGAGTATACAATTTTACCTAGTTCCACGTAGATTATACTCATCAGGCTACCAGGCAAATAGCTATTTGCAGCTTTTTCTTCTCCTTATCTGTATGCTGGACCTTACTTACATCTGTGCAGGCTGTATATAGGAGCTTGGACAAGGGAACAAGTGGAAATTGAGGTTGTCCCGTGCTGGTCCAGCTGGCATGGGCTGCATGTACCCAGAGGAAGGGGTCTTCTAACTCACATGCTAAGCTGAGGTATCCTCTGGGATCCCACAGTGGGCATGTTTTCCTAACTGTACCAAAACGCCATACGGGCTAGCCGGGGTGTGCTCTATGTAAGTGGGTCCTGCCTCCCCCAGGAGACTTGGAGCTCTCTCTAGCCACACTGCATCTTTCCCCCTCGAGGTGGGATATTTCGGAGGATGGGACGGGGGCTATCCAGCCTCCCCGTCCTTCCCCCCAAGTAAAGAACCCCCTTTCATCCTTCCCCTGGACCTGACCATCCATCATAAGGAGGGGATCTTGGACACAGGCCAAATAGCAATGCCCTTCTTACCTGCAAACTCATTGAAATGATTACCAATGTCAAAAGCTTGGTAGTTGTAGCCAGCATATTCATAGTCAATGAACCGTACATGACCTATGAGGTAGAAGAGAGGCAATAAGGTTTGGCCCCAGGAGATCTGGACACAGGGCTTGGCCAAGCTTCCAAAGACCTCCAGAACGTACCCACTGCCTCTCAATGGCTCTGCAGCAACCCGGCCTTCCTCAACCTCCTCAGCGGCAATCTTCTAAGCTGCTTCCTTCTGTCTGTCCATTTTTCCACCTGCCCTTGCCCCGGTTCCAGCTATCCCTCTCACATAGCTGTGTCCTCAGATGCTCCCCATAGAAAGACACCTGTCCTCCACAGGGTTAATGACCATAATAGAGCTAAGTGGGTGAAACTCCCATCAGGACCACGGAAGGTTCTCCCTTTACGAAGGTGTGGGGCAGCTGAGATGTCCTCAGAACCCAAAACGTAGTCAGGAGGAAAAGCTCAGGTGCCCTAACGTTGAAGACCCCCACAAACCAGGACTTGGGAGTTCTTTCTTGGCACAGATTGTTCTAAGTGGGAATGTGTTTCTTTTTCCATTTCTCTTCTACAAATTAACTTAAGGCCTAAGCCAAAAGGTCCCCTTTTGCTCATCCAAGTACCAGCCTGAGGAACAGAACTCTGCCAGCCAGCCAGGGCCAAAGAAGTCGTACCTTTGGTGCTGTCATAGATGATATTCTTGCAGAGCAGATCATTGTGACAAAACACCACAGGGGAGTTCAACTGGGACAGGTGCTCCTTCAGCCAGGCCAGCTCCCGTTCCAACACCTCTGTCTCAGGGACATCTGCAGAAAGGCTGGACAGTGCCGAGAAAAGTGGCCGTTGGAGGGAGGGCTGACAGTAGACAGGCAGGTGCTTGGTCTCAAAAACCCTGAGCTCTGGCCCCCTCACTACCTTTTATTGCCGAGGGTGGACCTTGGACAAATGGCTGACCTTTCAGACCCTCACTTTTGTCATCTGTAAAATGGCACTAAGGCTTCCTGTCCTTCTGGTGTCCTGTGGTTACTCAAGAAGCTGATTAAAACATTGGCTAAAAACCATCAAATCCCTGCCTGAACGGTGACCCTGCTACTTCATGAAAGGGACAGGAAGGGAAGGAAGGAGGCATGAGAGAGGACGGGAGGTGACGAGGAGGGTCCAAACCCACTCATCCCAGACTAAGGGAAGAAGGGCAGCAGGGCGGAGAGGCACAGACCTGCCCCTAGAATCTAGGAAAAATCCCTAGGGGGAAGGGCTAGCGCTCTGAAACAACTCTCCCCTCAAAGTTCCTCAAGTGACGGGATCACAGTGCGCCGGGGAGGGGCTGGGGTGCTGGTGCGCTCTTGAGGAGGCAGAGAGGTGTGTCCGGTTGTGTCTTCCTCACGCTGTGGCAGCTGGTGGCACACAGAGATCATAGAGTCTAACTCATCGCACTCCGGCCCACATAAGAAAGGAAACAAGTTGCTTGCTTGGGCTCACTCCCATAAGGCCAAAGGGATAGTAGGGCCTTTCAGTGGAAAAGCACTGACTGTGTGGCTCTCGCATATCCCGCCCTTTCCTCTCTGAACTAGGACCATGTGTGCCCTTGAACCAGACCCTGCCAGACTGGGCGTGGGCATCCTGAGGGCAGGAACAAAGATGCACGGAGCTCCCTCTGCCCCCAACCCAGCCACAGCACGCACAGGCACTGCTGCTGAAAGAAATACATGTTGAGGAATGAGTGAATGGGTCCATCAGAGGCCATGGAGAAGCTGACGAGGGTACACTGTGTTCAGAAGCTCTGAACTTTGGTCCCCAGGAAACACACAGGTCTGTCTGTGTACACTGAAAAGCCAAGTCGTCAGCAGAGCCCTTAAAAACCTGGAACCACCAATGGGAGGTAGGGAGGGGGCTAGGGTTTTATCTCCACTCATGTGTGTCCTGTTTGCTCTCTTGTCCAGGGTAGCAAGAGTACAGGCAGGGGAATGGTAAGAGACAGGGCCTCCTGATGCTCCCGGGGACAGCCCCACCACCCTCTCACCCAGCTTCAAGCCAGAACACATGGAAGAGTATTGGGCAACTAAGGCATCTCCATGTGTCCCCAGAAAAGGATGTGCGGCAGGCTCCTTCCCAGGCTTGAGAGGTCTCATGTACAGCTGGACCTTCTATTTCCTCACTAAGGAAAGCAGTCTTCAGCCAGTCCAAGGATCCAAAATCAAGCCGAGACTCCTAAGCGCAAGGGCCCCACTGCCCCCCAGAGGCTCTGCACAGGCCGCTCTGAGTCTGAGCATCTGTTAGGGGCTGACCCAGGGAGGCCACCCACCCCTCGCCCCCATCCCATCCTCACTGGACTTTATCTGTATCGACAGGGCTGCACAGAATTTGTTTCCCTTTTGGCTCTCCTTAAGAAGCTACCTTTTAAGATTTTTTTTCCCCCCCTTGGACTGAGACCATCCAAAGATAAGAATTAGGAGGTTTTGGTTTGCCTGGGTCTCAAACTGAAAATCATGGTTTTGACATTTAAGATGTCTGCCGCCCAGGCCCTGACATCTGTCTGACCCTCACTCTACTCCCCGCAAGGCCACCCAGATGGTTACTGTGGGAACAATCCCAGCCTTCTACTTCCCTCCCCCGAGCACCTGAAACAGTGCCAGTGTGGCTTCCTGCAGCCCTAACACCACCACACTCTCAAGGCTGTGGGGCTGGCAGAGCAGTCACCACCACCGCATCTCAGAAACTCAGACCCCAGGCAGGGCTACTCCTCTGCTCCTCAGAGCCACAGGAAGGGCGTGAAAGGGCCTGGGTGCCTCCTGATGAAGGGACGGGTGCCTGGCAAGTGTCCGCTCAGCTCTCAGGATCTGGGTGAGGGAAAGGTGGGCTTTCTAAATGTTCAAGCTTCCCTCACCTTTGCCCTCACACCATTCAGCCCATCTGAGTCTCCTCTCGATGTCCCCGAAGCCGTTACCACCCCCACCTCCTCCTGGCCACCCCGGACACTTCCACACTCACTCAAACACCAAGGCTACCACATCTATTTCCACAAGGTCTCTGACTCTACCCCCCCCCCGCCCCCCATTAAGCTGCCCAGGGCAGTGTTTCTCCAAAGGTGGCTCCTGGATCCCTGCCTCAGACTCACCATGGGAGCCTGTGAAATGCAGACTCCTAGGATCCAACATGAGACCTCCCATCACTCTCCAGGGTCAGACTGGGAACCTACACTTAGCAAGCACCCGGGGAATTTCATGATGAAGTTTAGGGAACCCCAGTGTTACATTACATGCTGCCCATTCAATTTCAGTATTCCTCCAGCTGGTCTCCCTACTTCGAATCCCCGCTTTCCCTAATTCCCACCCAAGTCTGTCCTTCACAAAGCTGGAAAGCTTTCTTCCTCCACCAGTCCTGGTCAGGCTACTGACCTAGGTCCCCAACTCAAACACCTTCACAATCAGTGACCTCCCACTGGCTGCTAAATTGAATCTTCGTTCCTTAACCTGGCATTGAAAGCCCCTCACAATCTAGCTCCAACTCACGTGGCCTCTGCGCCCCATCTCAAATGATCTCTCGCAACCCCTCCCTCCTAAACATCTGCTCCAGCCAACTCATCTACTCGTCATCCATGTGCAAGCCATGCTCAAGCCATCTCCTCTAGCTTGGGGGTGGGGGTGGGGTCCTCCCTTCATATCTCTGTCTAGACTTCCTCTGGTTCTCCCACCCTGCACGCATTACACACCCTGCCTTCTTCTACAGCTCTGCATGGGCAGGTCCTATTTACCTACAGGGCTCCTAAGCAGCTTGTAGGCAGGGCAACTATCATCTTGGTGTTTTTTATTGTTTTAAATCCTAATCAATCAATGTTTGTAAGATGAAGGATGGACTAAATCAGGGTTATTAGGCAGGGTTCTTATGAAGTTCAAGTACTTCATCTCATCTGAGTGACTGCTCTGGGTCCGGGTAGGTCATTCAGGGCAGGCATCATCCACTAAAGAGGCTCAAAAAAGTTAAGCAATTTGATTTGCCCAAGGTCAAAGGTGTGACAAGAGCAAATGGAGTTTGCCAGCTCTTCTCCAGCGACCTCTCCCCTTCCAACAAGGTCATCCCCACCCCCACCCCCCAAAGGTTACACAGCGACAGCAGAGTCAAAGGAAACTCAGTAACAATAGTTGTGCTAAGCATCAAGCCTGGACTCTAGTCCCTGAGCTGCCACTGATAGCAATGACCTTGGACAAGTCCCATCCCCACCCCAGGCCTCAGGTTCTTTATCTGTCAAATGAAACTGGTTGGCTAGGAGATAATAGGTTCCTCTTGGCTCAGACACCAGAGGACCCTGTTCTCCATGTGCTGTTGTAGTCTTAAGGGGCAAGGTAGTTATCTTGTCCGAAAGATAACACTTGACACAGAAGGTCTAAACATGGGCCATGCTGGACAAATAGTCCCAAAGCAGTGCTTGGTAATTCTTCAGTGGGATGATCCAGATAAAATCGTCGCATGTGCAAGGGTATGACAGAAATACACAATTGGGACAGAGTTCATTATTGTCTGGTCCTCTTCAAGGAGAGAAAGAGATACCCTGCCACCAAACCTGTCTACCCCACTCCCATCTGGAACAAGGGTGATGGTCAAGGCTTTTTTTTTGGAGAGGGCAGGGCGACACCACTCTTTCCACCTTGCCCCCTTGTTTTCTCAGTACTCAGGGGTGTGCCCAAGAGTCAGGGATCTGAAGGCCAGAAGGACTCTCAGGTGGCTGGCCAGAGCGTGCAAGGGAAGGTTCTGGGAACCCTGTCTTATCCGGGGAAAGATGAGGTCAGGATGGATGAAAAGAACAGAGGGAACAACAAGGCGGGGAACAGGGTCTCTAGGGGAATATGGGACGAGAAGTGTCCAGGCAAGTAGCAGGAGTCTTGATGTCCTAAGGGCTTGTCAGCTCCTTCGGGTGACTCTCAGACTGACTCTAACTCAGCCTCGCGCCGTTCTCAGAGGACAGCTCAGGTAAAAAGGGCCGGGGGCTGAGAACAGAAGCCCTGCCTATGACTAGACCTGACTGGGCAAAGCTTAGTCTCTGAGCCTCAGTATCCTTTAAGTAAAACGGGAAGATACTGTCCTGAACCCTAGACCTTGCCACAACCAGAAGACTCAAGGAGAAATAGCATGGGTCTAAAACTGTGGATCTAAGTTCCTCAGATTTACTCAACTGGCCCAACTCTGCTTGGAAACAGAGGCTCAGCAATCAGGACTGAAACCCCCAAACCTTCTGTGGGATGGGATGAGCAAAAGAATGGGCCGGGGATTCTATGAGGGCGGTAGAGACCGTGGCAGCCTTGAATCTTCCCAGATCTTTGTACCTGGGGTTGATCTCGTTCTTCACGAGGGTGAAATAACTGCGCATCTTGTGCCAGAGAGTAGGCTTGGGCAGGCTGCCGTTGGCGTGGATGGTGTGAATCTTTGCCATCTCTAAGGCGATTAGCCTACAGCAGGAAAGAGAAAGGGTACAGTGGCACTTATCAAGTGTGGGGTGGGCCCTCCTGTGGGCTCTCCCTGCGCGGCCCTCCTGACCAGAAAGGGGGCCTACAGGGTCCATGGGGAGCTAGCCAGAGGGCTGAGTGTGGGACTATTATAAATCTTTAAGAGCTGTCCATCTCGGCAAAAGGCATGAAAATGAGAGAAGGCCTTTAGCCCAGCAGCTCTTTCCAGAACCAGAGCTGGGGCTGCTTCAGTCAGCAGAAGGGCAAAGCAGTGGGCTGTTGACGACAGGTCAGTGACCCAGGTCGTGTACCCACAGCAACCTGAGGACAAAGGGGGTCACTTGGGGATGGGGGTGGTGCCCCTCCTCCCCCCTTGGACTCTGACCCACACCCTCTGGGGGAGGTGAACACAGGGCACCGAGGGATCAGGGGGTGGTGATGCCAGGCACAGAAGAAATGCCTGTCTCTTATCAGTCTGGCCAAGGTGGGGAGGGAAGCAGGGCAGCCCCTTCCTCTGCAGTAGGGAGTTGATGCTGGCGGCTGGATGCCAAGGACGCAAAACAAACCAGCGTTCTATTTTCAAGTTCTCCTGTGGACATTATCCAAGGTCCCAGGAGAGAAGGAGGGGGCGATGGGGAAAGAAAAAAAGCAGTGCTGGGGAAGGCTGCTGGGAGAGGGCGGGGGTGGATGGAGGACTGACCAGTCAGAAAGGGAGGGCCTTGATAAGGACCCCAGCGTCTGAGGCCCTGTGTCCCTGCTGGGCTCCCCCAGGCCTCTGCCAGCTCTCCCTTCTGGAGCCCCATCCCCCACCCACTGCCAAGTCTCCAACATTCAAGCTTCCTTGCCTCTCTGCCTGTTGCACGAATAATAATCGCTGGGAAAGACAACAAAGGCATTGGCTATCTGAAACCTTGTTACCCAGCAGTTCCAGGGACAACCCCTCCCATTGCTAGGTCCTGGGAAGGGAGGCCATCGCCCAACAGGATAACAGGGCAATCTAGGTGCTCCTATGGAAGCCTCCAAGTCTCCCACCTCCTAAAGGGTGGAGGGGGCAGAGGGCGTGGCAGCAACCAAGTGGGTGAGGGTTCTGCTGTACTTTCAGAGGCCAGAGGCCTGGGATAGGAGAGAGCCTGCTGGGGTTTGGGCAAGGCTGGGGAAACAGACCTAAGAACCAGGCCTTCCTTTCCCAAAGGAAGATTCCTAATAGAACACAAACAGAGCGTTTCCCTGAATATCAATAAGGCTGTTGTCT
Source organism: Aselliscus stoliczkanus (assembly GCA_033961575.1). NCBI lineage: Eukaryota > Metazoa > Chordata > Mammalia > Chiroptera > Hipposideridae > Aselliscus > Aselliscus stoliczkanus. Next base: position 79,572,795 of record CM066739.1, on the reverse strand, counting down.
GGAATAGCAATGAAAGTAACCTCAACACTCAGCATTTTGATGCTGCAAAGCCTCAACAGGCAGAGGTTGAAAGATAGGGTTCAGGGCAACTTGAGGAGGTGGCTCCCAGAGGCCTCCCTCTGCCTTTCCCTGAGATCCACCTTCACCCAAGTAACATAATGGTCTGTCCTGGGAAAAGGATCAAGGAACGGCTACTTCCTACATTTTGCACAATTTCTGGCTCTCCCCCAAATGTAAAGATCTTATTATCCAACTTAAATCCACCTTCAAGCTTCCTGACAACGGTAATTGTTTCCATGAGAGGATGAGTGACAGCATTAGATTCGTGAGGGGGGAGGGGTGCGGGAGGGGGGTGGAGACTGGGAGTGGTGAGGACTTGCCAATATTTGAGCTTATTTGCACAAGAGCTGGGAGGAGTCGGTAGGGGAAGCCAGGACAGGGCTCCCCAGCACCCCACCCTGCTCTGACCTCACCTCTCTAGGCTGCGAGCAAGTGGGGCTGCTCCCCTGGATCCTGGAAAGCCCCTCCCATGGTCTGTATGCCCTCACCCAAGACACACACACACCCACTACAACCACCAACTGGACACAACTATCCTGGGGCCTCACTAGTTCCACAGGCAGTGCTCATGAGCACAGGGTGGGGGTGAAGCTCTCCTAGTCCCTTAAGTCCCCAGAGGACCTGCCAAGGGCTCCCTGCAAATAGGGCCAGGTGCATTAACTTGGGGTTCACTGGGTAGCAAGTGAGGGGCAAAGAAGCTTCTGGTCTGCTTCCCAGCTGGGCCTTGTTGCCCCTCGGAATTTGGAAGGCTCTTTCCCAGTACATGGGACAGGACAGAGCACAGGATTCCTGGGTGGACCCATGCCACTGTCCCCAATGTCGGAAGTAAACCTCAACCCGCCTGGGACCTCATTTTAGTTTGAGTACCCTGCACATGGCCAGAGCATTGGAGGAAGGATGGTAGAGCCTGCCTGACCTCCCGCCCAGCACAGTCAGAGGAGAGAGAGAACGCCATGGGCTCTTTGGTTCCCCTTCCAGGCCCCACAGTTCCTGGGTTCTATACATCCAGACATTTAACAGGAATGGCTTCCCAGGGACCAAGGGCTCCCACTTTGTTAGGAATCTGGAAAGAGCTAATACCAGGGGAGGGATGGCATCTCTCTGAGCTGATAAAAGCATGCTCACACTGGATAGGGCCATTCTCCTAGCATGCCAGAGTTCGGGGGGGGGGGGGGGTCAGAAAGCCCTGGCCGCTCTGGGGATTTGGCTCTGATTTCATTTCCAAGGCTCCGAGACAATTCCAGGTCAGACTTGGGGTGGGCTTAACGTATGGGCCAGGAAAGAGTCCTGCTGCATTTAGGAAGCCAGGTCCTCCGGTTCCATGTTCACTAAAATTCTCACATGCCTCACCCAAGGACTCATCCTTCTAGTAGGCCCCACTGAAAATCTATGCACAGCTATAGCCCCTCTTCGCAGAGCAATGCACATAAACACAAACCTAATCATGCCATTTCAGGGAGTTCACAGATCTTATGACTTACTCATGGACTCCACTCTACACCATAGAAGCTGGCAAAGGATTTCAAAGCCCAAGGCCTTAGGGATCATAGAGATGAACAGTACACCCTGGACTCCTTCCTCACCTGAAGAGCCGGGGCTCACGGATGTGTTCAGGCCCCAGGGCCATGCCCTGCATGTACTCATAGCAAAGCCCGTTCTGGAAGGTGCAGTAGAGTTTGGGGGCGCAGCCGTGTGCTCGCAGCAGCTGGAAGTTCCTGACCTCGTTCTCCCGGTCCACCAGTAGCTCCGTCCGCTCCCCGTACACCCGAACCAGCACACAGTCACGCATGTCTTCCTCCACGTAGCAGGCCACCAGCTTGTTGGTGATACCATCAGTGAAGCGCTGGCATTGGGGAGAGGGCAGTGCAACGATGTGTGGGGCAGGGTGTCTGCTCCTGCCCCATGGCTGCTCAGCTCCAGCACAGGGGTTAGAGCACAAACACACAGAACCGGCCCCCAGTCCTTTACCCTCTCACTTGGTAAAGAGCACTGTTCCTAATGCTCTACGCTGTCCCCAATGCTAGGGGTAGACTAGAGAGTCCCCAAAACAATGGCAGCTTGGGCTCAGCCTAGGTACCCTCACGTCTCCTGGGTCTATCCCCAGCAGAGAGGACTTGGTGGTGGAGGAGTCTGCACACCACTTGGTGGGTAGAAGCCCCCTCCCCCTCCGTCCTCCTCCATCCTGGCCTTGAAAGAAACCTCCAGGGACCAAAATGTTGCAGAGGAGGGCCCAGATCACCCAGGAAGGGTACATCTCTACCCAGCCTCTCACCGCCTGCAGGCACAGGGCTCTTGGCTGTGCCTCCTGCCCCATCCAGGGTCCTGAGGTTGGCACCCACCCCAGGGCTTTGGTGGTCAGGGCTCCCTAGGGCCTCTGAGTTCCATACCAAAAAAGATACGAGACCCCTGGGGTGGGAGACCCCTGGGGGTGACCAGGAGGAATGAATCGTGGAATGTATAGAGCGGAGTATGACAGAGCTGCAGGAGCCTCGGACGACATCTGCACTAATTGTAGGTGAGGGAACTGAGGCGGAGAGGAAGCGAGTTGCAGATAGCATGTTAGGCCAGTGCCGGTGTTACTCTCAGGCCTGCTTGATGCCTTGACACTTTTACACCAAAGTGGGCCTTTCCTTTGGAAAACGCTACCCACCCACCCTCGCCCAAGAGGGCTCCGTCAGCCTCTATACTTGGTCCTGAACCTCACCTTTCCTCCCCCAGAAGGCTCATCAGCATGGAGCCCCTGCCTCTCTAGCATAAGCTGCAGGTGCCCCCCTCCGGGCCGATCCTCTACAGGCAGCTCCCAGGGAGGATGGGATGGTGGGCAGGTGACTCCTCTTTTCAGAGGATGCACAGCAGGAAGAGGCAGTCTGAGGCTCCTGGGTGGGAGGCCATGCCCACCTCAGTGCCCCTGGGAATATGCCCAGCAGGGGGCGGGGAGGCGACCAGTCTGTGGAGGGGGGACAGCGTGGGGATGGGGGGGTGTCGAGCCTGAGTCTGGGCGATGGGGTTGGGGGCTGGCCGGAATCCTGGGGCTCACAGGGGCCGCTGCGAGGGCGAGAAGGGGCAGCCACACGTTTGGGAGTGTGGGGGGGCTTCCTGAAAACTTCCTGCCGCCGCAGGTTGCAGGTCCGGCCGCGCACAGGCCGGTGGGCTGCGAGGGGCAGCCGTGCACCGAGGCAGGGAGCGGGGGCCCGCCAGCGCAGCGCGCTGACCGTGGGCAGGCGGGCCTCCCGCGGCGAGGGAAGCACCCCCGCGGCCCCCCACCCCGATCCCCCCGCGCGGGCGCCGCGCCCCCTGGCAGGGGCCGAGGCCCGGAAGGATGCGCGCACCGGCGTCCCCGCTCCGCTACCTTGGTCTGCACTTGCTCGGGCTTCCAGTGGGGCCGCAGCTCCTGGATGAGGCGCAGGGCGCCGGGCAGCAGGTCGTCCTGCTGCAGAGAGATGCCGAAGCACGGCACGGGGGCGACCCGCAGGGGGCCCGGCGGCTCCCGGCAGCCGGCGGCCGCCTTCTCCTCCATGCCCCATGAGCTCTGCGGCCCGGGCGTCGGCCTCCGCAGGTAAAAGGTCGCGCGCCGCACGGGAGCCGAAGGGGGCGCAGCCATGCCCAGCGGCCGCCCCCTCGGAGCCGCCGCGCGCACGCTAGCCCCGGCGGGGGGGCCCGGCGCGGGGGGCGGCGCGGCGGGGGAGGGGCCGGGCCATGACTCGGGCGCCCCGGCCCGCCTCGCTCGCAGCGTCGCAGCCCACCGCCCCGCGCCGGCCCGGGGACGCCCGCGATTGTGACATCACGGGCGCGGGCCGCGGGGCGGGGGGCCGTGGGAACGCCCCCTTCCGCCCTCAGCGGCCCCGGCCCGCGGAGAACGCCGCCTGCCACCCTCCGCGGCGGCGGCTGTCGCTACCTGATGCGCAGGGCGGGGTGACGCCCCCGAGGAGGACGCGGCGCGGGGGCGGGGCCGGGGCCGTGACGCCAGGGCGGGGGCGAGGCCGGGGCCAGTGACGCCAGGGCGGGGGCGGGGCCGTGACGCCAGGGCGGGGCGGGCCTTGACAAGGGGGCGGGGCCTTGACAAGAAGGCGCGGCCGGGGCGCCCCTACCCCCACCCCACCCAGGGCTCGCTGGCTCCCCGCCTCGGAGACAGCAATGTGGCTTCCTTCCTCCCATCTTGGCTTGAGCCTCTCTCCCTCTGACAGGACCCGAGAGGCTTCTACCTGAGCCCCCACTTCGTCCTGCAGTAGGAAGATCCTGCTGCTTCCAAGAGGTCAGCTTGGGCGGCCCACCGATGTCCAGCTCCCTGCCTCCAGTCCCTGGACTTCTGGAAAAGGTTCTGTGGCCCCTGCTGCAGGTCAAAGGCCTTTCCCTGTAGGAAAGCCCCCAAGCAATATCCCGGTACACACGCACAGACACACAGACACGATGGAGAAGGAACGTTGGGTGATGCATGTTGGCTGTGGGTGCGCCAATGGGGATCTCGCTAGTCACCAGCCCAGGGGGAAAGCTCTCACTTCCCAACCCAGAAAAGTCTCTACAGAAAAGGGGCTCTTTTCCATTTCCCCAAGTTGTCCCTTTAGCCTATTCGGGAACCTCTCAACCACAAATCCCCATCATTATTGCTGTCCAGAGGAACTTTGGGATGATGGAAGTGTTCTATATTGTGTTGTCCAGTGCAGTGGCCATAGCTGCATGTGACTATACAGCACTTGAAATATGTCTAGTATGACATTTAATTTTAATATAAATAGCTCTATGTAGCTGTCATATTGGATAGTGTAGGAGATGATGGGGGGCTGCCTACTTAAGGTCATGGAGCCCCAGGATGTGGAGCTGGAAAGGGCATTGACTCAGACTCTTCCTTTTTGCAGTATGGAAATAAAACCAGGCAGACAAACAAACTCAATCCTGCCCTGGGCTCTGCACAGGGATGCTGCCCATGCAGGAATGCTGCCCTAGAGGAGCCTTGTGGTCCCACAAAATCTAAAGAGGCTGCCATTCTGGAGATATGAGGTTTGTAGGTATGTGGTTAAGCCACTCAGTGCTTCACCCTTTTTGGTCAAAAGAGGGGTGTGCAGCTACCACGAAGAGGGACAGTATCAGTGGCTTCAAGTGGATGCTGCCTCTCGGTTCCTGACCTGCACATCCCCTGCAGACAGCCCAAGGGGTGGAAAGTGGGAGAAAACTTCAGCCTGTCCTAAATCTGTGAGATGGAGAGAGCAGTGTGTGCTTGCGAATGTGGCCCCATGCCAGGGTGTGGGGGTCGCACCCTATGGAGGTGTATCTGCATGTGGGAAGGTAGAAAGCCGCTAGGGCCTAAGTCAGATGGGCTGGGTTCCAGTCTTGATTTTTTACACTCCACTGAGCAATCTCAGCCAAATGCCTTCCATTCTCTGATCCTCAGTTTCCCCACATGTAAAATGGGAGTATCAGTCAGATCTTTAGTGTTCTACATTTTTAGGTGATGATGCCTCGGTCTGCAGTGTAAGTGGCTTGGTGGGGTCAAGGGCTGGGGATCTGCAGTGCAGGAGAGGCAGGCCTGGCTAGCTCAGAGTGCAGAGCTTGAGCTTGGGGCTGGCTTCCAAGAGCTGGGAGCATCTTTCTGACCCACAGCCTACTGTCATAACATTAGTCTTGGTCCCTGAGAGGTTGCGGGGGCAAAGGGCTGGCTCTCTGCAAACTTCCCACCAAAGAATGTGTAAACTCCACTTGAACCCTATAGACATTGGGTGAGTGTGTTTGTAATTTTGTGCCACATGTTGGCATCCTGTGTGCTTATGATCACATGGCTGCCCCTCCCTCTGTTTTAAACCCTAGTGGACCCAGGAGCAACAGGGCTGTGAACATGAAGTCTTTATTTATTTTTTTGTCCTCAAAGCAGGGAATAGCTGGTGCCGGGGGAAGGGCAAGTGTCCAGGAGGAGCATCATGCCCTGTGCCCCCACATGAGGACATAGATGCAGGCGGGGGCGTTCCCAGAGAGGGCTCCAGCTCTGGGCTAGGGCTGCTGGTGGGCCATCTGGGCAGCAGAGGGCCTCAGTGGGCCAAGGCAAAGCCAATGCGATTGTTACGCCGATCAAACTCCGTGTAGAACTTGCGAATGAAGCTGGCGCCTAGGACCCAGACAGGCCCAGTGGGCGGTGGGACATCCAGACCGTGGAGGGCCAGTGTGCACAGGTCATCATCCCTGTAGGGGTCCTGGCAGGAAACACAGGGGTTTTCCCCTCTGCCCAACTTGTGACCATTCTGTCCTCAACTTGCCTGACTCCAGCCGTTCTCCTCAGCAACTTCCCTCCTCCTCTCCCCCATCCACACTGCACCGCCATTGCATCCTGGCCCTTTCAGCCCTTCATGGATTGCACCCATCCTAGATGCAGGCACTGTGCTAGACATAGCACGCAATGCAACAGGCACAGCTTATTGTCAGCAGAGCTTCTGATCCTAGGCAAGTTATTTAACATCTCTAAGTCTATTGAGTATAAAAGGGGGATAAGAATACAGGAGCATAGCATTACAGGGAGCATTTGATGAGAAAACGGAGAGAAGGAGCCTACCTAGCACAGTGATTCCTAAACTTGGCTGCATGTTAGGATCACTTGGGGAGTTTTGAAAACACTGATGCCCAAGTGCCACCCCCAGAAGTTCTGGCTTAATAGGTAGGGGATGTGGCTTGTGATTGGGATTCTTAAAAGCTCCCAGGTGACTCTAGCAGCCAAGTTTGAGAACTGCTAGCCTAGTCTGTAATCTGTCACAATGACTTGTTCCTTTTTGAGGGCCCCTGCCCCACTCTTTCTGCCTGTTGCCAAGGGGCAGACTGGGGCCTCACCTGTAATACGTAGTCCGCACTGGTGAGCGTGTAGGGTCTGCCTCCGAGATGGAAGGAGATGTCAGGGAGTGTGGGCACCTGGTTACAGTTCACGACATACTGTGGGGAAGGTAAAGGGAGCCCCTTTCAGTGTGGGAGGTCTCCTAGCAGACACAGCCCTGTGCTTGTGACCTAACTGTCCCCCGCACACCCCCTACCCCCACACCCAGGGGGACCCAGCCGCACTTGAAGAATGTGTGAGAGGTGAAGCGAAGGCCTGAAATGGCTTCATTTGGGACCTAATGCTGCCTGGGGTGATTTGGGGGTCTGGACCAGGTAGCGCTCCCACAACGCTGGCACCACCCCCTCCAGCTTCTTACTTCATCTGTGCTCAGCTCCTTGGCCCCCAGGGTCTCCATGAGCAGCCTCAGGGAACCGGTGGGACCAGAGATGTAGGAGGCACCGGTATCCACCACCGCCATGCAGCCCTCCTCACAGAGCAAGGTGGCCGACCTCACAGACACCCTGGGAGAGGCCACAGTCAGACAGACAGACAGACAGAGTCTGATGGAGCGCCGTCAGGCTGCATAGCCTTCCTGAGTAAGGGTGGGTGATGGGAGGCCATGCTGGTGGTCCAGTGATGCAGTGATGGATGGGTAAGGCAGGAGGCAGAGGAGGAAAGGTGCTTAATAACCCTCCACCTCCTTTAAGCAGGCCCCCTCCCCTCTGTCCCTCACATCTCAGCGTACCCTATCCCCAGACAGAGCAGGCAGAGAACAAATATAGGCTGTGCCTTAAGAAGTGGCTGCATCAGAGAGAGGGAAGAATGGTAACCGTGCCCCTTCCCCAGCATTTTGGAAAGCGGAGAGGGTTGAGGATTTCTGACCCTTTCATTTTGATCTGCCAGGAGCCAGTCTTGCTGATGCTCACGTAGTGGAAATTGCCTTGGTAATACTGGGGATCGCTGCCTCCCAGCACAATCTCTCCCCCCAGCAAGTGGGAATTCCTATTGGAAAGATCAGAGACTCTTGGAGACTCAGAGGCCCCAGCAACAAGGGAAGTTGGGCCCGGTTGCAGGGTGGGGCAGAGGAAGGCTGGGAAGCTGCAGTACCTGCCACTTCTCCACCTTTCTTGTCCTTCCCCCAGCCCAACCAGCAGTGGTTCTAGGATAGCCCAGCTGCACCCAGTAAAGCATTCCCGGTGAGGTCACAGAGAAGGAACTGGCACTGGGTCGGCCAGTAGAATGCAAACAAAATGCAAATTGGCCCCACCCTCACTTGTGTTTGGGTTGTTGTGGGTTAAGCAGGTGCAAGGGACTCTGGGGAGCTGCTGGGTGGCGATAGGCAGGAGGCCGAGGGGAGCAGGAAGGAGGGGCGGGGAACGTCAGCATCCAGCGGAGCCTGGGCCTGTGAGGTGAGTTTTGGGTGGGTGGTGGGTGTGATTCTGGGCCAGGTGGTCTGGAGGGTCGGGGCCATGTGCGGGGCTTCATCTCCTTACTTGGAATTTCTGCAGAGAAAGAGACACAGCAGAAAGGGAGCCTTCGTTTCAGGAGAGCCTCACCAGCCAGGGGGTATTTTGCACTCTTCTTACCCCTCAGGCAATGGAGTCAACAAGAGGTGTAGTCACTTGCCTAAAGTCACCTAGGCAGTGAGTGGGGTGACTGGGGGACTCGAACCAGGGCTCCTGGGACCCAGTCTGAGGCTGATCCCCATTGACTTCCTCTCCCCTGTGGTGCATAGAACCTCCCATGGCTCAGGGCCTACCTTAGGGCTGGTTTCAGTGTGTGTGTGTGTGTGTGTGTGTGTTTGTGTGAGGGGGTTTCCAGCGTTCCAAACAGGAGGCATGTGTACATGCACACATGTGCACAGGTGTGTAGCTATGCACATGGGATTCATGCAAGTGCATAATTAATTGCATTTTTACAAGTCCAGTATGCATGTTATGTGCTAGCACAATTTCCCTCTGCCTCAATCCCAACACTTCAGGATTTCTCTGAATTTCATCAAGAAAGCCTGCCTTCTTCCTAGTCCTAGATCCTCCTTCCATCCCCTCCAGGCTCCAGTGCTCTCCATTATCATCTGTTTTTCCACATTTTCAATTCCTCACTCTCCTTCTTTTCTCTGTTTCTCTCTTCATCTCTGCCTGCTGCACCCCCACCGGACATTCCCTTCCCTGTTGAATTTCTCAGAGCAACCTCCATCTGCCTTTCACTTCCTGACACCCATACTCACCTCTTAACTGCTTGCTATCTGGCCTTACTCCACCTCTAAACCAGCGCTTCCCAAGACTGACCGGGCTGCGCAGATCCAATTGGTGGCTTTTCTCTGTGCCCCCTTTTCTCTCACTAAATCAGACACTCCTCCATTTTACCTCTGAGAGTTCTCTGGAGTCTGACCCTCCCCTCCATCCTCACTGCCACTGGCCTCATGTTCTTACCCTCATGATCCTTGTTTCCAGCTCATATCATCTCTCTAAACCCAACAGCTCCCTCAAGGCTGGCAAAATTGTACATAAACGCAGCCTAGAGTTGAAAAGCCCCTATGGTTTCAGCCCTGTGCTCCCTTCTGGTGCTCACCATGTTGTCATGTTTCTTGGCCTCCCTGCCAGACTGTAGGCTCTGTAAGGGCAGGACTCTATCTTCTACATCATCTTCATGGTTGTACCCTGAGCACCTCTCACAGTGCTTGGCACATAGTGCCCAATATTTGCTGAATCAACAAATAAGCGTATATATGAAGGAATTAATGAATGAATGATATCAGCTGTCTCTGTGTGAGAGGAGCCCTGAGCCCTCACAGGGAAGGTCCCCAGGTCACAGCAATGCTTCCCACCCACATTCTCCTCTTGTTCTAGAATAGTGCTAACAGAACTTTCTGCAACAATGGAAATGTTCTGTCTGTGCTATCCAATATGGTAGCTACTAGCCACTGTGGATGCTGAGCACTTGAAATGCAGCTAGTGTGACTAAGGAGTTGAATGTCTAATTGTATTTAATTTAAATTTAAGTGGTAGCTTCCATACTGGATAGTGCAGCTCTGGATATGGATTGAATAGCACCTAATCATGAACACATCAAAATCCTGGTCCAGACTCTCTTGCTCTCTTGGCTCTCCTGCCTCTTTCCCCTCCCCTGACTCGGCCCCCGGATTCCCAGGCTCACCTGCTGTAGTAGACAGAGAAGACATCCTCCTTTAGCACCCTCTGGGAGAGGATTTGGTCAAAGACGGGGGTGACCCCACCAACGGCCTGTGCAGGGAAGCCCATGCCCAGAACCCCGTCAAACTTGGCCAGCATGAAGGGTATCAGGGGCAGCTCTGTGACCTCTCCAAACGTCTGTGTCACCGTGATACCGCCCACCTGTGGGAGAAGGACCAGAGGAAACCAAGCCCATTGCCCACCCCTGGCCAGGGTCTAGTCTGGGCTTCTACAATAGGGGCTCCAGGGATGCATATGCTGCAGGGTACAGCAATTTGGGATAAGACCGTTTCACCAAACCTCACACATACCCTCTCTCCTAATACGCATCCAGGCTGTGGGGTCCAGAGAGACCTGGGGTTGCCCAGTGACTGAAAAGGGCAGAGACCGAGAAGGTAGTACTGCCAAGCAGTAACAGAAAAGATGCCAGGGGCTCCCCTTCCCGCTCCCCAATGGCCCAGCTTTCACTTTGGCTGGACCTGGTCTCAGTCCTCTACCCCCATTATGGGCTTAAGGTTTCTTCAGCACAGCCAGACCTGCCCTTTTTACTCCTTTTCCATCTGATTTCACAGACAAAGAGAGGGGTAAGGGCTCATACTGATCTCCTCTCAGTTCCATGAGTAGCTCTCCCCTAACTCTGACAGAGCAAGGGCTGGAGAAACCCTAGAACGGGGACCAGAACAGGCCAAATGGAAAAGAAAATCAGGACCTGATCCTAATCCTAAATTCTAAGCTTAATTATGACCTTAAAACCAATGCCTGACCCTAAAGCTAACCCTGACCACCATGGCAACAATACTGCCGGTCCTGACTTTGACCAATTTCAGTCTAGGGTCTGGCGAAGAGCCTAGTCAGAGCTGAGTGACCTCAGGCAGGTTTCTCGACTGGAGGCCTGTGACTTGGATGCAAAAGCTTCTGTAAATCACCCAATGTTGAGCCAGGAGCTCAGATTTGCTCTGTCCGGTAGCAGAGCCTGTCCTCAGGCCCCAAGGTCAGCTGGATGGCACCTTCCCCAGGTAGGAGGTGCAGGAGAGTGGCAGGAGAGGTCTGGGGGCAAAAGGTCTGGGGACAAGTGGGACAGTCCCACTTACAGTCACCGTGTCCTGGCTCAGGAAGCCTTTGACCTTCCCGGATCCATAGTGGATGGTGAATTCCGTCCCATTCTGCAGGTAGCTGGAGGACTCAGACGAGTCGTAGAGGCTGTGGATCTCTGCCAGAGGAACACAGGCTCAGGCTATCCAAGAGAGGCCAGGCAGGGGGCTTGGAGGCAGGTGCATGGGGGAGGGGGTGGGAGGGGCCTGTGTGGTGGAGGACTTAGGTGCAGGGATGGATGGGGTGGCTCTGAGGTCAGTCGGAGGCTTGGAAAAACATGTTTCATCAGTCAAAAACTGTTTCTTGGGTCCCTGTTATGTGCCCATATCTTTGAGAATTTTGTCTCAATACCAAGAATTTTGAAGCATTTTTAAGTAATTTCTAACACAGGTGAGGAGAAGATTCTGGTCACAGTAAGCGCTCAACAGAGGTTGTTGACTAAGGATACGGATGGAAGAGCCCAAATACCTGGAGGGTCTGAGAATTCAGTCCTCTCTCAATCTCAGGAAGGGCGAGAAATGGCCTTCTGGGTGGGCTGGAGACCCCCACAGCTGCTGTTTTACCTTGATGCCCATATCAGGAAAATGGGGGACATTTCCCTCTCTCCTCGCAGGGGCAATTGCAAAGGGGCAGAGGAGGGATTTGGTTGGCATGAGGCGGGACGACCCAAGCGTGGCGGGCAGGGGGCTTGGGGAGAGGCACCGCGGGTCCTGGGCTCACCACAGGCTGTGTAGAGAGGGCTGCACTTGGTGGAAGGTACCCAGAGGTTGGCTGATCCCGTGTCAAAGATGACTTTGAAGGTCTGGGGTGGGATGCCAATGCCAATCTCGCCATAGTATTGGGTCTGTAGGGGTGAAAGAAAGAGACAACTGCCGGGGCTTGAGGAGCCTTGGGCCTTGGGGTCTTGCCTGGTACCAGCCTTGGCACTTAGGATGAGATTAGGCAGATTATCATACAGCCTCAGATGATCATACATGCAGGTTTCCATTTTCCAGCAGGGCCCCAGTGGGAAGCTTAGCACTGTCTTAATGACTTCCCAAGGAGTGAGACAAGAGGGCCAAATAAAAATACTGAAAACGAGGGGTCGGCCCAGTGGCACGTTGGTTAAGGGTTGGCTTGGGAGCATAAACTGAGCATCAGGGCCTCAGGTTAGGGCCAGTGACGCTGCGCCCTCTATAGCTAAAATGGTGAACAACAGCTCGACCTGGAGCTGGGCTGCCGAGAGTCGCCAGCGATGGCTGGGGCTGCAGTGGGCTGCTGTGAACTACTGTGAGTGGCCGTTCAATGGCCGGTGACCCACCTGCCCCAGCCGGGAAGAGTGCAATGATCACAATACCAACATGGGCCAGTGTAGCGACGTCCTCCATAACTAGACTGATGAACAAAAGGACAGCAACTTGCCTGTTCCCCTTCCCCAACTCCCCAATGCTGTTCCCTCCCCAATTCCCCAATTAAAAAAAAAATTCTGAAAATGAAGGTTCCCATACCCCTTGAGGAACCAATGACTCAGTAAGCAGTAAAGCTGTCACAGAAACCTGCATCTGAGCATCTGAGGTCACACACACCTCCTGCCCACCCACCAGGGATGCCTGGGTTTGAGGCCCAGAGCCTGGATCCCCAAGTTCCAAGCCTAATCCTCCGCTGGGCTGTTTCCTGCTCTCGGTGCCGCAGGCTCTTCAGCTGTAAAATGGGAATGTGGTAGGATGCTTAGTGCTCCTCAGCAACGCAGTCAAGTGGAAAGAGCAAAGTAAGCCTTAGGCCTGAGAAAGAAAGGCCAGAGGAGCAAGGGGTAGGCACTCACATCCAGGTAGTTGGTGAGGACCACGGGGGAGGTGCTGTTGCTGAAAGAGAGTCTCTGGGGAAACTGGCTCCCCTCAGCCACGAGCCTGTCCACAGCCACGCCACGCTCCTTCAGGCTTTCCCGTACGGAGGGCATTTTCTTGAGGAAGATCCTGGCCCGGAGTGAAGAAAGAAAAAAGAGCAGAGCACCTAGGACCGCAAGCTCTAACCTCGGCCCAGGCACCTAAGAATCACTCTTGTGCTCTTAGGCCTCTGCAGGGGACTACACAAGCCTCCGTGAGTCACCTGCGCTGGTATTAAAGAACCCTCAACTACCTTCCTCCTGTTGTCTAACTTTGATCACTGCAAGGCCATCTGTATCGGTTCATTCATTCATCCATTCCATAATCACATGTTGAACACCTCTTCTGTGCCTGAGCCAAGATGGAGACTAGAGATAGAAAGATGAAGGTCATCACTGCCTTGAAAGAGCTCCATCAGGGAGGAGACAGAGGAAGGAACAGGCTCTAACGAGAAGAAGGCTGGAAGTGCCCCCTCAAGGCTGGCTGGCAGAAGAAGGCAATGCCACGGGAGGCCTGAAGATGGCAGCAGATGCCTGAGGCAGCCTAAGCGGCTCCAGGGTTCCCCAGGGCAGGCCCCCAGCTGTGGGGTGCAGCGGACTAACTGAACTGGGTGGGGCAGGGAGAGATGCCAGCATCCCCGGAGTGCCTGTGCACCCTGTCCTTGGAAAGGAGTGCCTTCCTAAGCCTAATCTCAGTCCCTTGGCTTCTTGTCCTGACACCTTCCTTACCACCTTTGTGAGGCAGAATTAGAGATCTAGGAAACTCACACTTACTGAGCTGCCATGCTCCCATGTAACCCTCACGACAACTCCGCAAACTAGCGTTGTACTCACTTTAGGATGAGGAAATGGAGGTTCACAGAAACGATGGTGAGGTGACTCAGAAGGGATGGATCAGGGACTCAAAGCAGGGTGTCTGGCTCTATTTCTCATATAGGGTTCCTTGTACTCTGACATGAAGGCTGTTTGCCAAAGCCTGGAGGAAGATGTCTCTAGCTGTTGGTGTGGGGAGGGCCCCAGGACTGCAGTCCAGTTTATGGAGAATCCCTCTTTCTTCTCAGCTGCCCGTCCTCCTGTACTTGTTGTATTCTCCTTCTCACGCCCCTGCATTCTATGTACCCCATTATGCTCATGAATATGAATATACTTTTATATTTCATATGGAAGTCATATTTCATATGTCTCGTATAATATTTTAGTGGACATGACTTGTCATAGTCATATCACAGTTCACTGTTCAAACAGTATTTTTGCCATTATGATCTTATTCGATTCTCAGCCATCCCACGAGGGGGTTAATTTTATTATTCCCATTTTACAGATGGGAAACTGAAGGAGCAGACCCCAAAGACAGTGCATTTGCCATTATTTACTTTGAACAGCCTCTATTTTGGGCCTTTTCTTTTACCATTGTCCTTTCAGAAAGCCCCTTTTTCCCCTCCCGCCTAGTCTTTCATCCTTCAAAGCCCAGCATGCACCCCTATCACCAGGACGCTTGCCCACAAACTCCAGTTCACACTGGCCTCCTCACCTTTGCTTCGGCTCCTGCTTCACGTTCCCTGGGTGCTCACAGCCAGCACTACACAGCGGAATGCTCACAGAGGTGGTGATGTCTGGCCGTGAGGGCATAGTGATGGTGGGGACATGCTTGAATCCCTTACTCCCTGTGTGATTCTGAGCAACTTACCTAACCTCTCTGGGCCTTGTCTGAACTCCTCTGTAAAAATAGACTTAATAGTAGTACCTACCTCACAGAATCACTGTGCAGACTAAATGAGCTGCCCACTCCTCAATAAATATAACTGTGTATATAAAAGGCCATGAAAACACCTTGAGAATGGGGTCCTGTGTTCATATCTCCAAAGTGCCTGGCATGATGCTCTCTCTGCCCATAGCAGGCAGCAAAATCCTTATAGCTGTGTTTCAGAATCCCGACTCCCTCTCCACTCCTGGCACCATCCCACTCTTCTCTTTTTGAAGAGAGCAAGGGAGAATCGTTTACCTTGCTCTGCCTTTACGCCCAGGGGTGGGACTGTGCCCAGACACGTGCTGCTGGGATGCCCCCAGCTTCTCACCCCACACAACCAAATCAGCAGTTACTCTCCTAAGAGCCGTGGAGCAGGGAAAGAGGCTTTGGAAACAAAAGGCCCAGTGGGTGTCACATGTAACTTCCCAGAGCCTGAGTGTCATCTGTAGAATAGGACTGTTGGGAGGATGATTCGAGATGAGATATGTGAAAAGATCCTGTGAAACTCCAAGCATTTTACAGGCTAGCATCTATTACTGTTAGTTAAACCTGCCCTCTTACCTACAGGTCTTCTGGTCCACCTGTACCCCCAAACAGAAACCCCTTTCTCCACAAGACCCTGTCCCTCCCTGTTCTCCCTTCTGCAGCCTGAATGAACTGCTTGTTCCCACAGGGCCTGGCTCCACATGTGGATGTGAGCTCGGTCTTTCTCCTCTCCCTTTGGGCTGCCTGAAGCCTTTCTTTTGACATTTGTGACTACCCACCCTGTAGTACTATGACAGCTGGGTTTTGAGTGTGCTGGCATCACGCTGGTGTTATCACACTAAATCTTCAAAGCAGCTCTAGTGAAGTAGGTGCTGTTATTACCCGTGTTTTAAAAATGGTAAACTGAGACCTGGAGAAATTAAGTAACTGCCAGAGCTAGTTAGTTCTCTTAGTGGAGCAGAATTGAAACCAAGACAATTCAGCTCTAGAAGTCTTCCATTTAAGTACTATATCGTACTTCTTCCCTAGTAGACTTACACATACCACATTCCTCTTAATAATTAGGCGATGAGCTCCTAGAGGGCATGGAGACTATCTTAGTAACCTCTGAGTTCCCCCACAGCGCCTAGCATGGTAAGCTACACAGGACACGAAAGCTCTGGGCAGGGGTCAAAAGACTTGGCTTTCAAGCCCGATTAGTACCACTATTGGGGGAGTCACCTGGCCTCTCTGAATGGGACCATACCTCCCTGCCCAGCTGCTTGTGAGGACTGGGTGACATCGCACATCTGAAAGCCAGGAGTGTTAGGAAGGTGGGAAGCCCAGTGCCCCTGCCACTTTTCTTTGCCCGAGTTACCGTCTGAAGGCTCCAGTGTCGGCAGGGAGACTGAAGGTGCAGGAGCCCCAGAGCGCCAGCAGGAGTCCCCAGCGAGGCATTCTGCTCCCTCGGTCCATGCTTCCCCTGGGTCCCAGCTCTCTGGGATCCACTGGTGGCTTATGGCTCCCAGAACCCTGCTGCTTTTATACATTCCACACTCAGAATGGTGGCAGTTGTACTCTGCCCTAGGGCAGAGATTTATTACCTTGAGTCAGATGGCAGGGCAGCCAGTAATAAGCCCCCCACCCCCATGGGACCAAGCTAGGTGGGTGAAGGGTGACTAAGTTTCCAGCATGGACCCGAGATGCTAGAGGAAGGAGAGCTGTGGGAACGCAATGCTGGGCCCAGTGACGCCAGCAGCCCCATCTCGGCCTGGCCCTGCGACCCCCAGAGGGAACAGAGGCTGATGAGAAATAGCACTGCTCAGGAGCAAGGTCAGGGCTGGGACACGCATGGAGACTGGGTTTCCAACCCCCAACTAACCTCCATTCCCATGCCTTTGAAGCACTATCATCTATATTAACCGTGGCTGTGGCCCCAACTGGCTTCTCCCAGACTGCATCTCAGTGTTCCTGTCTGGAACATGGGTGATTCCTTCTGGTTTGTCCCCTGACAAAGCCAGATCTAGGGCCTCAATGCTGCCACCTTCCAGGCCTCTGTCAGCAGCAACTGTTTATGGGAAAGTGCACAAGTTCCAACAATTAAGTTCGCGAACGCATCCTAGAAGAAGTGCTACACACTTCATTGCTGAATATCACTACGGTCACCTTCAAAGTACTCCCCTTGGAAAGCTATGCACCGATGCCAGGGCCTACTCTACCCTTCAAAGCAATTTTGGAACTCTTTCTGGAATGGCCATCAGAGCTGTCATCGTATTACCCTTGATGACCTGAATGTCATCAAAATGTCTTCCTTTCAATGTTTCCTTTATCTTTAGGTAAAGAAAGAAGTCATTGGGGGCCAGATCAGGTGAGTAGGGAGGGTGTTCCCATAGTTATTTGTTGACTGGCTAAAAACTTCCTCACAGACAGTGCCATATGAGCTGGAGCATTGTCGTGATGCAAGAGCCCTGAACTGTTGGCAAAAAGTTCAGGTCGTCTAACATTTTCACACAGCCTTTTCAACACTTCCAAATACTAAACTTGGTAAACTGTTCATCCAATTGGTACAAATTCATAATGAATAATCCCTTTGTATAAAAAAAAAGGTTAGCAACAGTATGGCAACAAGTTCACGAATTTAATTGTCAGACTTGTACCTAGCCCTCAAGAAGCAGGGGGCTAGGGGCTGGGGCTGTGTCCATCCTCTGTTGACCTAGTGTTGGTGGGAGGGAAGGGCAGCATTCAGGGTGTTGGGGAGGCTTCTGCAGAAGATATGTCTGAAAGCTGCTCCGGCAGGCAATGAATAACTGAAGAGGGAGCAAAAAGAGTTCCAGTAGAAATAGCATGTGCCAAGGTCCTGAGGAGAGAGGGAACATGGTGAAAATAAGGGCCTAAAGAAAAGCCAATGTTGGGCCGGCTGAGTGGTGCAGTGGTTAAGCGCTGGCTTGAGAAGCCAGCGGCCCCGGTTCGGGTCCCAGTGACACTGCCCTCAAAAAAAAAAAGAAGAGGGCCGGCCGAGTGGCGCATTGGTTAAGCGCTGGTTTTGGGATGCCAGCGGCCCCGGTTCGGATCCCACATGAGGGCCAGTGACACTGCCCTCTACAGCTAACAACAGCTCCACCTGGAGCTGGGCTGTGCGAGCCCCGGTGATGGTGTGGGCTGCAGCCCCTGCTGCAGTGGGCTGCCATAGGCTACAGTGAGTGGCCTGCAGCCAGCGTGAGCGGCTGGCAGCCAAGCGTGAGCTGCCAATAGCCGCAGTGAGCGACATCCAGAGGCCAGCGACAGATCTGCCTCATCCGGGAAGAGCGCAATGACGATACCAACAGTGAAGCAACATCTCCGCAACTAAAACTGAAGAACAAAAAGACAGCAACTTGTCTGTTCCCCTTCCCCGATTCCCCAACGCTGTTCCCCTCCGCCAATTCCCCAATAAAATCTTTAAAAAAAAAAAAAAAAAAGACAGCAACTTGTCTGTTCCCCTTCCCCGATTCCCCAACGCTGTTCCCCTCCGCCAATTCCCCAATAAAATCTTAAAAAAAAAAAAAAAGAAGAAGAAGAAAGAAAAGCCAATGTGGCAAAACAAAGATGAGAAGGAGTGGGGTGAGAGATGGGACTGGAGAGGCAAAGGATGAGAAGATCTAACACTTGCTGAATGCATAGTCATATGCTTGTATGCCAGGCACCATCCTAAGTGCTTAGTGCATTTAACTCTCACAACGACCGTATGAAGTAGTACCATTATTATTCCATTTTACAGGTGAGGAAACTGAGATACAGACGATTCAGAAAGTAACTTTCCCAGGGTCACACTGACAATAAATGATGAAGTCAGGCTATGAATTTAGGCAGTATGGCCCAGAACTCATTACATAGCTGACTTGAGTGTCAAACCATACAAATTCTTGAACTCCATAGATGTTTACTCTAAGAGCAGTGGGGAAACAGGTTAAGGAGGGAATGATGATGTAATTAGATATGTTTGCAAAGACACCCTGGCTAGAGTGTGGCTTAGCAAGGACTTGGGAATGGTCCAGAATCATGTGGCTTGTACTAGTTAGGAAGCTATGGAGCTAGAGCTAGCTTGGACCAGGGGAGGTAGGCATGGTGGAAATAGAGAAGATTGGATGGGGTTGAGAGAAATTTAGGAAATAACGTCTGCAGGATTGGGTAATGGGTTGGATATGAGGAGTGAAGGAGAGAAAGGTTACTGGATACTTGGTAAAACATGGAATACAGTGTAAGAGAACCAGGATTCCTAAAGGGAAGAGGGTCGGGGAGACCATGAGTTTGAGGACCTGTTGAATGTAGAGTTCCGTTGAGATATCTCAGGGATGACATTAAATGACAGGCACATATATGGCCCTGGGTGAAAGATTTATGTGTTATTTGCAATTGGTAATTAATCCCACAGGTGTAAATGAAAGTAGCCAGGGAAGAGGGTAGAGAAGGCCCAGGACTCCAAGCTTTAATGGACCAGTAGTGGAGGAAGAATCTGAAGAGGACACCAGAGAGGAGAGGTCAGAAGGCAGGAGGAAGCCCATAGGTGTTCGTGAACTGAAGGAGGAGAGTGGTAAGGAGGGATGTGAGCAGTGGTGGTGCTGCCACCAGGACAGGTAAGATGCAGTTAAAACGTAGACATGCAGCCATAGGTATTTTTAACAGAACTGTTTGGGTGATGCAGAGGGATGAGACTTCAGACAGGGATGGGTCAAAGAACTATAGGAAGTAGGGAGATGAAGGTAGTATGGTACAGCAGCTATTTTGAGAAGGTGAGCTGTACCAAAGGGTGAAGTGGGTGATAGCTGGAGGGGAATGAGGACAAAGTGAGGGCTTTTCTCTTCTCCCTTTCTTCCTCCCCTCCTTCCTTCCCTTCCTTTCTCTTCTCTTCCCATTGCATCTCTTCTCTTTTCCCCATCCTCTCTCCTCTCTCTCTCTCTCTCTTCCTCTCTCCTCTCTCTTCCTCCCTCCCTCCCTCCCTCCCTCTCTAATGATGGGAGGGAGCTGACTATATATAAAGGCATAGAAAAGATTCTGTTGAGAGGAAGGGATAACTGATGCAGTAGGATTCCTGAGAGGGCAGGAGTACATGGGTGGAACACACTGGAACAGGAGTGGGGAAGGCGGGAAGGAGGACACATGCGGTGTCTATAGTCAATCTGCTTGGTATTGGAATCCAAGGGAATTTCTGTCTGGCGACTGTTATCTTCTTGAACAAGTAAGAAGCAAAGACCTCTGCTGAGAGTTGGGGGTGAGAGGGGTTTTGGAGGAATGAGGAAATTGGAGAAGGTTTAAAATAATTATGGAAAGTGGGGGGCCGGCAGAGTGGTACGTTGGTTTAAGAGTTGGCTTGGGATACCAGCTCTGAACAGCAGGGCCCCCGTTCGGATCCCACATAGAAGGCCAGTGACACTGCACCCTCTACAGCTAAGATGGTGAATAACAGCTCCACCTGGAGCTGGGCTGTTGTGATTCGCCGGCAATGGCATAGGCTGCAGAGGAGCTGCAGTGGGCTGCCTTAAAGCTACCATGAGTGGCTGGCAGCCGGCAGCTGGCGTGAGCTGCCAAGAGCCGCCATGAGTGGCCGTCCAGTGGCTGGCGATCAATCTGCCTCACCTGGGAAGAGCACAATGATCACAATACCAACATCCAGTGAAGCGATGTCCTGCACAACTAGACTGAAGAACAAAAGGACAGCAACTTGTCTGTTCCCCTTCCCCGATTCCCCAATGCTGTTCCCCTCCCCCAATTCCCCAATAAAATCTTTAAAAAATTAAATAAATAAAAATAATAATTACGGAAAGTGGAAGGTGGGAAGAAGCTGACCAGGAACATTAAGAGGATTCCTGGGAGGAATTAAGACATTTAATGACTGGAGATCATGACTTTACAGGAAGCCAGTTCACCCTATTCTTTGGCTCTCCTACCACCACCACAATGCTCGGCTGCTTGGGGACAAATGCACGGACACTGTGTGGCTGGTGTCATAGAGGGCTGGGGTGGATCAAAGATGAGGGACTTAGTGTTCTAGCAAGTGTCACTGAAAGATGGACTGTGGAAAAGAAGTCAAGACAGAACAGGATGGATGAGCTTGAAGGAAGCAGAGGACCATGGATGGGTGAGAAGAAAGAGCAGTGGTGGTGAGAATAGTGGAAGCATAAAGCTGGAATGCAAAGAGCTCATCAAGAGTGGGACGTTTGAGATAGTCTCTTTGGAGGTGGAGCAGTTATAAGTGATGAAAAATCCAGAGCAGGATGTGGGATGGATGGCTAAAGTGGAGTAGGGGTGAAGTCACCGGAAAGAGGGCACTCAGGGAGCTGAGGAGCCAGGGTGCTGGCCAGGTCATCATCTACGTGGATAGTGATGTCATCCAGGAGAATTGGGGGAGGCACAGGGTGGCCTTACGGAAGGCCGTAAGCAAGAAGTCATGGCCTTTGACATGACAGGGCAGGACCTACAAGCAAGTCCAGTAATGACAGTGGCAAGATAGTGGGAGCAGGGAGAGGGTCCAAAGCAAAAAGCAAGGGCCTAAATGGAGGAGGGTCTTCTCCCAATGTCCATGTCAGTCCTACGAGGTAAGTGGACCAGTATCCTTGTAATGCAGGAGGAAGTCAAGACCAAGGTGGATGTGTCTTACTTAATTTATAGCAGGTAAATGGCAGAGTGGACACTTGGATCTCCCGTGTCATATCTTATGTGAATCCAGCTGCCGAGGTGATGGGTACACTACCCCAGAATGTTACTTCTCTCTACTTTGAGGCCCTCTGCTGATTGAGAGCGGATCAGGAATCTCAGGAGAGTGGCTTGAGAGTGATGTTGTCTCCTTTCTTACCAACATCCCTCACAAGATTGTGACCTATCATGGTCAGTAAGGGTGACTGACCACCCACTCTCCCTCTCCCTTCCCTCCCCAAACCCTAGAGCAGAAGGAACAGGAACAGCACCGGTGGGGAGATGGGGTCAGCCTGGAAGCTGTGTCAGAACATGGGTAACAGCAGCAGCATTTCTTGAGCACCTACAATGTGCTATGAAGTACTTTGAAAATGAATATATTTTATTTTCTCAGCAGCCCTACAACTGACATAGGTGCTCTCATCCCCACTGTTGAGACGAGAAAGCTTCACAGAGCTTAGGGAAGGGTGAGCTGGGCACTCCACTTTGTGACTCCTGGCTCCTCTCTGTGACTGTGGGTGTCAGAGATGACTGGCAGAGCCAATGGGATTCACGAGAGAGGGGTGCTGAGCTGTGTCTGAGCTGCAGGAAGTGCTGCCAACCCCACAAAGCTCTTTGCAGGGGAGAGGAAGCTTTTTTTAAATTTTATTTTATTTTTAAAGATTTTAGTGGGGAATTGGAACAGACAAGTTGCTGCCCTTTTGTTCTTCAGTCTAGTTGTGGAGGATGTTGCTTCACTGGCCCATGTTGGTATGATCATTGTGCTCTTCCCGGGTGAGGCAGTCGCTCGCAGGCTATTGGACAGCCGCTCACACTGGCTGCCGGCCACTCATGGTAGTTCAGGGCAGCCCACTGCAGCCCCACTGCAGCCTACGCCATCACCGGCAATTCACCGCAGCGCAGGTTGAGCTGTTGTTCACCATCTCAGCTGTAGAGGGCACAGCGTCACTGGCCCTCATATGTGGGATCCGAACCGGGGCCCTGCTGCTCAGAGCTGGCATCCCAAGCCAACTCTTAACCAATGCACCACTCGGCTGGCCCAGAGGGAATTTTTTTTTTTTTTTTTAAAGATTTTTACTGGGGAATTGGCGGAGGGGATCAGCGTTGGGGAATCGGGGAAGGGGAACAGATAAGTTGCTGTCTTTTTGTTCTTCAGTTTTAGTTGCGGAGGATGTTGCTTCACTGTTGGTATCGTCATTGCGCTCTTCCCGGATGAGGCAGATCGGTCGCTGGCCTCTGGATGTCGCTCACCGCGGCTATTGGCAGCTCACGCTGGCTGCCAGCCGCTCACGCTGGCTGCAGGCCACTCACTGTAGCCTATGGCAGCCCACTGCAGCAGGGGCTGCAGCCCACACCATCACCGGGGCTCGCACAGCCCAGCTCCAGGTGGAGGTGTTGTTAGCTGTAGAGGGCAGTGTCACTGGCCCTCATGTGGGATCCGAACCGGGGCCGCTGGCATCCCAAAACCAGCGCTTAACCAATGAGCCACTCGGCCGGCCCCCAGAGGGAACTTTTTAAGCCCCACATGCAGTTGTACTTTAGACACCCAGTACAGTGCTGAGGACTCTCACATACATTTTGGTCAATGCTTAGCATGCTTCTATGGCATAGGCCAGGCCAGGGAGTCCACTCCTTGTGGACCCAGGCATCCTCAGCTCCCCACAACCCTTTCCTGCCTACTGCCAGTGTGTGCAGCACATCGACCATGCTGGCCCTGAGAGCAGAGGTGGGGTAAGTGCAAATAAAAAGTGTGAATTACCTCACCAGGAGAGACACATAACAATATGAGGCTGCAGTCCAATTGTAGACAAGTGTTACCGGGAACCAGAGGAGAGGCAAGGAAATCAACTTGTACAAGGATAACAGGGTCCAGAAATAAGAATCTTTGTTTTCTCCTGACATTCCCGCTCAGAAGCTGGGAGAGGCACAGCCGGTCGCCACTCTTTTCACAGGCTCCTCCCACTCAGCCCCAGTGGGTCATAAAGCCCTTTGGAGGATTTTCTAAAGGAAGCAGAACCAGGCCTATTTGTGCAGCCTGAAGTGTGAGGGGTGGCCAGGAGACAGAGTCCAGTTTTTTTTCTGTCCCCAGGAAGAACTATCTAGCAGTCAGCACTCCTCAATGAGAGTGGATGCCCTGTGAGGTGGTTTGCTCAGACCCTGAGACAGTCGGCTCTGGTATTTTAGGATTCTGTGTGTTCTGACCTGCTCCTCTACCATTTCCATGGAGGGAGAATCCAGAAGAGGGGGAACCGCCATGAGCCTCTCTTCTCTGAACTTGGGCCTTCCAGTGCCCTGGACTGTGGAATGGGAGGGGGAGTGGGTAGGGACCCTTATCAGGTCATCTTCCAAGCCCATCGGCCCCAGGGTCTAGTTTTTCTCACAGAGGCTCCCCAGAATCCCTAGGCCCCCTGGCTGCGTCACTTCCAGGTCAGGGCAAGTGGAGCGGGCAGAAGCAGAGGGAAGGGTTGCGTGGCACTTGCCCTTTCCCAGTGGGGCAGCCCTAGGACGTGAGAACCCGTCAGGAGAGGCATAAATCCACTCGGAGCCTGGTCCTGCATCTCTCTTCACATCCCACCGCTGCATGTAGAGAGTAGGGGCCGGGGATTGGGGTGGGGGTGTCTCCAGACAAGTGGCGCTCAAAGTTTCTCTAAAAATGGCTCCAAATCCCATTTTGTTCCATGATTACCCCAAGAAGATTTGGGTGTTGAAACCAAGTCTAGAAGTAGCCAGAAGAAGTCAAGGATGGAGAAAGAGAAGGCTGGTAACAGGAAAAGCCTAGTTTGTGCTGCTTTGGAGCAGGCATGGGGTTTACTTCTGGCCGTCATTACTTTAGCAGAGAATGCTTTGCATGGCCCCTGCCCTTGGAGAGGTCGTAGAGAGGTGAAAATTGGACTGATAGAGTTGGGGAACCTCAATCTTTGGGCCAGTCCTGCTTCTGTTCATAAAAAACAAATAGGGAAGCAGGAGAAAATATAAAACATGGATGTCTTTGAAAATGTAAAACATGAATGTGCTTCTCCCCACATCACGCTTAGGGCTTCAGCTGGCTCCCCAGAGGAATTTTTCAATCAAATGGAGGCACTGAGCTCAGCAGAGATGAACAGATGGGGCCTTGAGAGGGAAAGAAAGACCCCAAATGGAATTTAATAAGCTGCCAGGGCTGCCTTGTGTGGGTGGACCCTCCAGAAGGAGTAATTACCCAGAGAGCCCTGGGGAGGCTCTGGGGCTGCAACCAGGAGAACCTTGGAGCTGGGGGTGGGGGTGGGGGTGGCATTCTTAGCTGTTTGTTCTGGGGACTTGGAGGAACAGGAATTCAGCCACAGTGTTGGGGTGATCCCAACCTGAGGACTGCTCAAGGAGAAATTGAAGGCAGGCCACACAGGTCTTAGAGCTTCAGGGGCCTGGGGCAGGAGAGGATTGGCGAGGGGTGGGGGTCTTGGTCAAACAATGTTCCTGAAATGAGATGCACCCATCGTAGTGGGGCCAGATGCCATATCCTGAGGCATAATAATAGCTAGACACATTATAAACTGCTTTTCCCTAAATGGCTCCAGAGGTCTCTTTCATCATCAAAAAAAGCTTAAACTGGAAGGTACCTTTTCCAGAGAAGGGCATGACAGTGCAGCAGCTTAGAGGAGTGTGTGTGTGTATGTGTGTGTGTGGTACTGGGGATGGCAAGGTGGGGAGGGATGGTGGTTCTCATAGGAGGGTGATAGGGGTTTGTGTGCTAAGAATATCACCAGCAGGATAGCTGCAGTGCGGGGGCGCTGTTAGGGAAAGTGGTTGTATTCCAAGAACCCATTTCCCAGTAAACTAACCCTCCCTTCATTCCCTCTTTTCTATTATTTTTATCAGAAAAATGAATGCTCTAGTTTTAAAAAAACAATAGAACTAAAGGCTTATAATGAAAAGTAGCAGACACCAGTCCTGCCACTGAGAGGCCACACCTTTCAATTCTCGATATTTTGCTATTGTTGGTTGTCCATGTTCCTAAAGATTACAGGTATACTACTATTTTTTAATTTTTCTGTTTTATACCTTATTTATTGAATTTTCCTTTATGGCAGATGAGGAGTTCTCTCTCTTATACTCTGCCTGTCCAATTTTGGCAAAATCAAAAATCAGTATTTGCATTACTATAATTATTGTTCACTATGTATTATAAGTGCATTTCCTTTCTTGTGTCATTTTTGGCTTTTCATTGAGTTCATCATTGTCCCCACCCCTTTTTTCCACTCTTTGTTTTTCTGTGATCCTATGAATTCTGCCCAGATGCTCCAAACCTCCTCTCCACATGGGATTTTCTCCTGGGAGCTTTGTGCTCCTAGGTTGGCTATGCATTGTTGTCTGCACACCACATCTCTGCTGCTCTCCTCTGTGCCCTGTGTCCAGCCTCCGGGGATCTGCTTTCTCAGTTTGCACCTTTGTTAAGTACATGCTCCAAAGGATTGCTGACAAAGGGTACGTGAGAAGTAAACACTTCTGGTCCTGGCATATCTAAAAATGTTTCCATTCAACCCTCTCTTTTTTTTTTTTCAACCCTTACTCTTTTTTTTTTTTTTTTTTTTAAGATTTTTATTGGGGAATTGGGGGAGGGGAACAGACAAGTTGCTGTCCTTTTGTTCTTCAATCTAGTTGTGGAGGACATTGCTTCACTGGCCCATGTTGGTATCGTCATTGTGCTCTTTCCGGATGAGGCAGATTGGTCGCTGGCTTCTGGACGGCCACTCACAATGGCTCTTGGCAGCTCACTCTCGCTGCTGGCTGCTCATGCTGGCTTCCAGCCACTAACTGTAGCCTATGGCAGCTCACTGCAGCAGGGGCTGCAGCCTACACAGTAGTGGGGACTCAGCGCAGTCCAGCTCCAGGTGGAGCTGTTGTTCACCATCTTAGCTGTAGAGGGCAGTGTCACTGGCCCTCATATGTGAGATCTGCACCGGGGCGCTGGCGTCCCAAGCCAGCTCTTAACCAACGTGCCACTTGGCCAGCCCAAACCTTTACTTTACTTTTAATAGTTTAGTTGTGAATAGAATTCAAGGTTGAAATTTATTTTCCCTCTGAAATTGAAAGTTGTATTTCCAAATCTTCTGAGTTTAGCGAGTCTGATTTTCGACTCATCTGTGGTTTTACTTCTAGTGGCTTTTGTCACCTTTTCCTTACCCCCGGTGTCAGACTTTTTCCACTCATGAGTCGGGCACTCAGTGGACACCCTCAATCTGGAAATTTGTATCCTTCCATTCTCGGAAATGGTCCTGCGTTAATTCTTTGGCCATTTCTTCCATTTTTTCTCTCTTCTGGAACTCGTATGAATAGAATGTTACAGCTTCTGTTTGTTCTCTAAGTTTCTTATATTGTATCTCCTGATATTTTTGTGTGTGTGTGTTCTACCTTCTAGGCGTTTCCTTAACTTTATGTTCCAACTCTTTTGTTTCTTTAAAAATTCTTTTTCAGGCCGGCCGAGTGGCATGGTGGTTAAGCACTGGCTTGGGAGGCCAACAGCCTCAGTTTGGGTCCCACAGGTGAGGGCCAGTGAGACTGCCCTCAAAAAAAAAAAAAAAAATCCTTTTTCTCCTAAATTTTCAATGTCCAATTTCTGATTCTTTTGATTATTCCTATGTTTATTGCATCCAATACCAGCTTTATGAATGCAAAATTTTCTTTTGTGTCCTCTGAGGATATTAACACATTGTGGACTGCTGGACGCAGATTTGCGTCTATATATTTAAATGCCCAGTCCTCAATGTGTTAATTACAGACTAATAAAAACAAACAAACAAACCGATATCTCTGTTTTCTCTGTGTTTATTTGCTTTGGTCTCCTCTTGCAAGCTGGAGGCTTTCTTTGAAGTCCTGGGTTCTTTGGCTCTCCATTTATGGTTAAGAGATAGGTGGAAGGGTATAGAAACTTATTATGTAGGTGCAGGGCTCCTAGATAGGGCTCTGAGCACCCTACTCTAGATGGGGGTTCTGAGCTGGCTTTTCTCTGGGGCACTGCCATAGACTGAATGCTTGTCCCGCCACCCCCATTGTATGTTGAAATCCTAACCTCCAATGTGTTGGTATTTAGAGGTGGGGTCTTTGGGAGGTGATTATGTTATGAGGGTAGAACCCTCATGAATGGGATTAGTGCCTTTATAAAAGAGATCCCAGGGCCGGCCGAGTGGTGCATTGGTTAAGAGCTGGCTTGGGACCCCAGCGGCACCGGTTTGGATCCCACATATGAGGGCCAGTGACTGCCCTCTACAGCTAAGATGGTGAACAACAGCTCCACCTGGAGCTGGGCTGCTGTGAGTCCCCGGGATGGCATAGCTCAGCCCCTGCTGCAGTGGGCTGCCATAAGCTACAGTGAGCGGCTGGCAGCCAGCGTGAGCAGCTGGCAGCTGGTGTGAGCTGCCAAGAACCGCTCTGAGAGGCAGTCCAGAGGCCGGCGATGGATCTGCCTCACCTGAGAAGAGCGCAATGATGATACCAACATGGGCCAGTGGAGCAATGTCCTCCACAACTAGACTGAAGGACAAAAGGACAGCAACTTGTCTGTTCCTCTTCTCCAGTTTCCCAATGATGTTCCTCTCCCCCAATTCCCCAATAAAATCTTAAAACAAAACAAAACAAAAAAACCCCAACAAGTTATACAAAACAAAGTTTCATAGCAACAAAAATTCCTATAACAAATACAATGTTAAGTCCAATTTGGAAAATAAATCTGAACCTCAGAGGCAATATCTGAGGGCAGCCAGTTGAGGATATCAAAGAACCATGAGATGTCAGTGGGTACTGTATTTAACCATTTGGCTTGTGCTTGATTTTCCCTAGTTCCATCTCTATTTCACCAGAGGTATTTTATCCAAATACAAGAGATATTAAATTTCTTATTTGACAATGCTTTCCATGTAATTTTGGCATCGCAAATAGGCCTGATTAGTTCAATTTCCCCCTTTTATAAAGAAAGAGATCTTTCTTGAAATATTTTAGGGATCCTTTTGAAAAAATACCAAAGTTATTTTCACGTAAAAAAGACTTTAATTTTTGAATTTTGGAAATTTTGTCAAACATCAAAAATTTTAGACATTTGACTAAAAAGATTGCAGATCATTATAAAACAATTCTTCATTATCCATTTAACCAAAGTGACAAAAAGACAAATATCGAAGGTTCTGATTGCTAGCAAAACTTTGCTCTTACTATTAAAATTCAGTTTTCTTGAGTAATCAAGGACATGGTTAAGACAATATAAGACACAGAAAATTATTATTTATTTTTTATTTTTTAATTGGGGAATTAGGGGAGGAGAACAGTGTTGGGGAATCAGGGAAGGGGAATAGACAAGTTGCTGTCCTTTTGTTCTTCAGTCTAGTTGTGGAGGATGTCTCTTCACTGGCCCATGTTAAGACTATAGCGGACAGCTTTAGAAAAAAACGTGGGCAAGCAAAACCCAAGAGGGTGACGAAAGGGGGTGCTGTTATGTCCTGGTTCTCCCCAAAACCAGAACCAACTCCTGCTCGCAGGCTCTCTGCTCTGAGCCAAGCATGAGAACATATTGGGCTCTGATGCCTTTAAAGTGGAAGAAGTCACTGAAGGGGGAAGGGCATGCTGGGGCTCCTTGGACTTGACATCTGTCACCTTGCTGTGTCCAAGTCTGGTCTTGGGAAATCTGCTTCCAGAGAGAGGAGACAGACAGGGTCCAATTCTCAATGCCTGGTCCCTAGCAGGAGGTTTGAGGAGAGGGGGCCTGCTCTCAGGATCGCTGATTTCACCTGCATTGTCTTTGAAGAAGTCTGGAGAGGGACAAGGTAGAGTTACACTGGCTGCCAGACCTCCTTCCCAGGACAAATTACTCAGGAAGAGGGTTGACTCTGCCCCACAGTGACTTGAAGAAAAGAAAGACTGTAGTGTGTAGGAAGATTGTAGTATGTAGAGTTAGAAAGTGAGCCTGACTCTTGGTGTTATAACTCTCCAGCTGTGTGTCCTTGGGCATACCACCTAATCTCTTTGAGCCTCAGTTTTCCTTCCTGCATAATGGGGATAACATTCCCACCTCATGCAGTTGTTGTGAGGATGAAATGGACTAGTCTTGTGCTTGGCACGCCACAGGGACTCAAACATTTCTTGTTATTCTATTAAAAGTGGTACTAGAAGCAGAAATTTCCCTGCATCGTTCCCAGCCCTGCTTGCCATGTTCCTTTGCATAGAGGTGGAGACCAGCTCCCTACTATTGTAACAGACTTACCCAAAGAGGTGGAACCTGGAAAGAGACCCACCCACCTCCCCTTTCCCTAATGAAGGATGCCCAGGCCTTTCTAGTTTCTCTCCGGCTGGCGACTGTCCAGAGACTCCAGGGAGGAGTGGATTTGAGTCCCCTAGGCAGCCCCACGTCCAGGTCTTTGGGCTGTGGAGCCCTAGCTCTCTGAGTCCACCTGGAAAGTCTGGAGTGGGGAATGGAAGTCCCTGGGGCCAGCAATGGTTATAGCCCCTCACAGCCCCCAACCTGCCTTGCACCCTCCCTCCAATCCAAGGAGCAGGTTCAGAGTCAAGCTGGGAGCCTCATGAAACCAAATATTTCTGTCCAAGACATGGGACCAAGAACTGCAAAGCCTGGAGTCTGGCAGGCATCAGTATTGAGACAAGGCGCGTGGGTCAGGCAGACCCAGCTCTCCTCCCACTACCTGCTGAATCAGCTAGAACAGAGATCCTAGAGGGCACTTGGATTGCAGTGGGAGCTGATAAGGCCTGAAATGTAGTTAGAAGGGCCCATCCCACACATGGTTGCACAGGCATATATCTATGAACATGCAGTTTCTCATATTTACCTCTCTCACACACCAGTAGCCTGCTTCTTATACCAGAGAACACATTTCATTTGCTTGCCCCTGAAGCAACGCGCACACACATTACCCTTACCCTGCCTAGACCTAAGGCTGTGAGGAAGGGTCACAGGGAATTTTGTAAAATGAGACTGGCTAAGAGCAGATTTTTGGAGACTCATCAGCTTTTTCCTACCATATAATCTTCATTAGGGAAAGATTGGCCCAGGAAGTAGGGGAATAACTCCCTTAACAAAATGAGTATTGGGTTTTTGATTCTTCTGCCTGAGGTACAGAGACACCCCAGGCTGTTTGGGGGGATGCAATGTCCTTCCAAATAAAAACAGCATCCCAATGTCATGCCATGTTAGGATATGAGCTCATGGCAGTATCAATAATTTGAGAGATCCTGGAGGATGGTTTCAGGATAGAGATAGGCTGGGGCAGGGCAGGTTGTCATGTTACCATGGCAGCCTATCTTATTGCCATAGCAACAGGGTTCTGCCTCCATTCTATGGAGTTCTGGTTTCTGTAATGAGTGGAACACTGTGGTGCTTCATGGCATGGTGGTGGGTCCCACAATCTTTATGAGAAAACACATTTCCATCCTAGGCCAGGTAGGGGTATCTTGAGGCTGTCTCACAGGGCTGGGTTTTCTTGTGGGCAGAAGGGTGGGTGTCACATTATAGCCTGCCTGTCTGCCCCCATGCACCTCTCCATAAAGACAGATCATAACTTCAATATTATGCTTACTGTATATATCCCTATTTGGCACCAAAGGATGGCCGGTTAGTCAATGATGGATAAGATCCCTCAAGAGGGGCAACCTAAGCCAGACACGGTCACTTGGGTGTCAATAGGTTCCAGTGGGTACCAGTGGGTGCCAGTGGGTGCCAACAGGAAGAATCAGGAGTTGACAGAAATAGGGCGTGAACCCCTTGCTTCAGGGTCTGGCAGCCTGCCTATGAAATGACCTATTGATATGATAATATCTGTCCTCCGTGCATTCTTATCCATAAGCCTTGGCAGAGGAGGTTCTATCTCTTAAGAGGTGCATGATAGGGCCTGCCAAGTGGTGCGGTAGTTAAGCCAGCGGCCCCGGTTCGGGTCCCACATATGAGGGCCAGTGACACTGCCCTCAAAAAAAAAAAAAATCCAAGAGGTGCATGACAATAACCTATGAGACCTCCGGTAATGGCAGCTTGCAGGTATGGGTGATTTGGCCTTGAGCTATGTTTTTGGGTGTGAGACACACAGACCTCGGAAGCTGCATTGACCCTACATTGACCCTTGCTTATGTGTAAGAGAATAAAAGGAACAGTCAGGCCCGATTCGGGGCTCCAGTCCACAAGGCTGGGGTCCCCTGGCCCCAAACTGTTTTATCTCCTATTTCAGGTCTCTCTCTCTCTCTCTCTCTCTTCCGTAACCTTTTGCCATCCCTTCTTCACACCCCTCACCTAGCCCAGTCGTACGGACGCGACAGGTGGGTTTCTTGGAGTTTCCCTGCTGACATATTCTACTCCGTCCTACAGCAATTCCAGCTCCCCAGATATTGGGAGCTCCCAGAAATGTCCCCACAAGGCAGACTGACATTTCCTGAGGTCCACTATGACTAACTCAGATGGAAACCCTGCCATCCGAGAGGAGCATGACAGTGCAGTGGGGGAACCCAGTTCTGGTGTCAGAAGCCTGATTAGGCTTGCCTGTCATTGGCTGTGTGCCTTGAATGAGTTAGTAATCTTTCTGAACCTCAGGGTTCTTACCTGTGGAAATGGGGATACTATATGCCCAGCTCCCTGGTGGCTACAAGGATGCAGAGGAATGAGTGATACATGTAAAGTACTGGATCCATCCAGGGCTCCTGGGAGAGGGATGGGGAGGATGGATGGCCCGGTGCACTGTTGACACTCCTTGCACATGGAGCTTCAGTGCCTTGGGGCTGAGACCACCAGTGCAGGTCTGACTGTGAGGCTGGGTGATATTTAAGCTTCAGGGCCGTGGTTGGCATCATCTTCCAGATCAAGCTGTCTCACTGGCTGAAAACCTCCCTGGGGAAAGGGGGGAGGTACTTCAGCTGTGTGCCTTCCACTGGCCTAGATCAGAGCTACCCAGGACCCTCTGTAAAATGTTTGTTACCCTTTTGCAGTGAGATAAGTCTAAGAAGGAAGAGGACTTTTGAAAATTGTTGAGAAATTTGATGGAAATTTGATATTGCTGAGACACCCAAGCAGCATCCAATTTGCGCTTCTCTTTATTTAAAAATTTTTCAATGTTTTAGTGATTGTGTGTGTGTGTGTGTGTGTGTGTTAAAAGTATTGATCCATCCCAGATTGGGGAAAAACCAACCTGGTCCTTTCCCACCTCTAGTTTGAAAACCACTGCTCTTGATAACACGAAAGCCGTGTTAGAACCCGCTAAAGAGCCAATTGAGGGCAGTAGGGACACAGCCTCATCAGAGCCGCTTGCAAAAATTAGCCACAAATCACACGCGGGTGAGTCGGCAGCATTTCCTTTATTGCTTCAGGACGGAAACTGCAGGCCCCCTCCCACGGCCCGGGCCCCAGCCCTGCCCCGAGTGCCCCGAGTGCCCCGAGCCCCCGGTCTGCGGTTAGAAGTCCCATGTCCCCGGGCGCCGTCCGCAGGCGCCGCCCGCCGCCTGCCATAGCGCAGGCCGAAGGAGTTCCAGTTGTAGGCGGATAGGTCCTTCTCCCGCTGCACCAGCGCCACGCCCCGCGGGGCAGGGATCAGGCGGCTGCAGGACGCGCACAGGCCTGGCCGCCCCGGCTCCGCGGCGCTCTCAGGGCTCACGTACCGCTGGCTCTGCTCCCAAGGAGGCGGGAGCGCCAGGGGGCCGGGCTTCTGGCCTAGGACAGAGCCACGGGGAGAGGCTGGGTAAGGGAGGGTAGGGAGAGCCGCCTCGGAACGTCTGCTCACCGCCCCATCCTATGCTTCCCTTTTGTTCCTTGGCCTCCAGGAAGCTCAGCGTTCAATGCCAGCTGGGCACCAGCCCAGCAGCAGCAGCAGCATCTGAGCTTGGTGATTAGGCCATTTCCTCCTCCCTCCTTCAACATAGCTTTGAATTCAAATGTTTTTCAGAATTACCTTCAATATCTTTTGTATTAAATTACTTCCTTGTAGGATGCAAACAGGATAGAGCTTGGACATGAGGAAAACTGAGGTATCTGCTGGATGCTGTGCTTGGCTCACTGCCTGGCTCCACATCAGGCGCCCCCCCACTGGATTGGGAGCACCTTGGTGCAGGTGGAGCCATGTTCATTCCACCCCTTATCTCTCAGAGTGCTTGAGACAGGGCCTCGCACATAGTAGGGCCTCAGTAAATGTTTGTGAACTATATAAAAGCTAATGGAAAAAGAGCTTGATTGCTTGTAGTTACAGAAATCAAGAAAGTGGAGCCAAGACCATTGTGCTTCCACAGCCCCCCAGTAATCATGGCCCCCCTAATAAGTTATGTCAGGGCTCTGAGAGATGGGAAATTATCTGGGTCACCCTAACCTGGCTCAACTCCCCCACTCTGGGTATATATAATCTCTCCTCTTCATACTGAGGGTTAACAAGGCTAATTGGGAAGGCACTTCACATGCAAAGATCATTAAGTTCACTATAATTTCTGGCAGTAAAATAGTGCAACTAGCTCTGAGTACACAATGACCCCAGCCAATTGTGGTTAGAGATTGGTGGAAATGAGGCCTTCTACACGAGTGGGTGTGCCTTGTGTGGTGGTTGGCTTTGAGCCCTGCTCCTCAATGCCCTGGCATACTTTGGAGAAGAGGAGCATGGGCATGGTGCAGTGTTAATGATAATCTTCCTAGGAGGTGCCTGTTGCCTTGCCTAGGGCCTGGCCCAGGTGGGGAGGGACCATGGCTTCCTCCACTGTTACACCCACTATCCCAGCAGTAGGATGACTGTTCAGGCTACTGTTTGTGGCTTCACCTAAAGCCTTTTGCCAAAAACAGCCAACGAGCTATGTCCTCAAGGCAGTAGTGAGGTTAATCTCATCCAGAAAGGACACCTGATCCCATGAGAGAAGACACTCTTGGACCAGGACCGCAAGTCTGTGTTCTCTTTGTTCTGGAATATCTTACAGGTGCAGTGATATCACACGTGTAGATATGCTCTGTGTTCCAAGTTCCGTAATTAGAGGAACTTCGGTCCAGAGAAGCTAAGCTACAGTTCTAGTTTGCCCAGAAGGCTGACCACCAACCAGTGTTAAACACACAACTCCTGGCTTGGGGAGTCACATAATTCTAACTCGTGCCACTCAGAAACACACTCTCAGGGAGCTCCCCCAGTAGCTGGGGTTCTGCAGCGTTTGATTAAGTGACTTTGGGGAGGTATCTTTGGGCCTCAGTTTTTCTGGCTCTTCAGTACTGTAGTGAACTCATAAGGTTGACAGGATTTGTTCTTTGGTTTAGGTTCTTTTTTCCCCCAAAACTGCCCATAAAGTGACTGAGTTCACTGATGAAAGAAAATTGCATAGTAAATTTCTTCCCAAAAGATCTCCACAGAGAGGTGATTAGCATGGAGCAGAGAATACAGTGTGAGAAAACCATGAGGGAGCTTGGTGGCTAACAAACGCCTGGATCTAGGTGAGCCTGCTGATGCCCATCGCTGTGGTAAGCCATCCCTAACTTGCAAGGTTAATGAGCTGCATGTGCTAGTCTTGGGTTTCCATTAAATACATTGTTTAACTAACATGGCTAGACTAGCTATCATCTGAAAAATGTGGCAAATCTCATTTTGCAACAGTCCCTTGCTCCCTCCCACCCCTTTCCCAGACAACACATACCTGTGGATCTAGGATTCTCCACGGGCGCCACCTTTTCAAATGTCTCTCTGAAGGAGATGGCACAGAGAAAAAGCATCAGCTGCCGAAAAACCATTAGATTCATCCTGGTGAGAAGGCACAGGTCCTGGAAGTGCCCTGAGGCCAAAACTGAGAGAGGGAGGAGGAACTAGGTCAGGCACAGGTCTGGGCTGGGTGCTGGGGCAGACAGAGCCCAGTGTGAGCAAAGAGATAGCTCCTGCCCTTGGAAGCCCCCGGTGGAGGGATGAGTCTGAGCAGACACATCAAGGAAATGGGACTGAGACCACTTGCACATATCGTCAAAGAGGAACTCATGCTAGGTGAAGATCACGCAGGAGGGATGCTTCCTGGAGGTGAGGAGGCCAGTAAAGTTAGGAGGGAAGGAAGGGCCCCTATTGGTGGAAGGCAGGACTGCTCAGGTTGGCAAGTGGCCAGAATCCCGAATCTCAGGTTTGCTTGAGAAGATTGTTGAAGAAACGAAGGGCGAGATATGATGTGTAGGAGTGAGCAAGGAGGGATGAAGTGAAGTGGGACAAAGAATTCCACCTCATGAAGGACATTGAGCCTGGTCACCTCCCTCCCTGCTGGACTCTGCGTAAGTCCACGACTTTCTGTGCTCCACTCTCCCCTTTATTATTATTATTATTATTTTTTGAGGGCAGTGTTACTGGCCCTCATATGTGGGACCAAACCGGGGCCGCTGGCTTCCCAAGCCAGCGCTTAACCTCCGCGCCACTCTGCCGGCCCTTCACTCTCCCCTTTAGAATGTGCCTTCTTGAACCTGGCCCATTTCCTTCCTGCTGCCATAGAAACTTAATTCTTTTCCTTTTTCATGAAAAAAGGAAGAAAGGCAGTCATCTTGCTCTTTCTTATAGACTTTCACAGCCTGAAGACATCATTAGATTGTCTTATCACCTATACTTCAGGGAAGGAAAAAACCTTTCCCTGATTGTCAGGTCAGTTGTCTCCATATTTTATTCTCTGTGGGCTCTGAATGGACATGAATTGAATTGACCTTACAATTTTGGCTGTTGAGATGGCAGCTGTGTACCCTCACCCTCACCTTACCCTTTTTCCCTTTACCCTCCTCTGCCCACTCCCCCATCTCTTCCAGCTTTCAAGTCTAATTTCTCTTTGAAAAAGTCATGAGGCACTTGGGGATTGTCCCACAAACATGATGAAAGACAGACTGATGGGGAGGCAGTAAGATTGCAGGAGGAGCCCAAAGGGGGTGGGCAGCAGATACAAGGCCTGGAGCCACTCTGGGGTGGTGGGGAGGGGAAGTGGGACTATCATGTGTGCCCATCAGCACCACCCATCCCTTTGTTTTTGCCCCCACTCCCTAACCCCTCCCTTCTCCTTCCAGGACCCAGGCATGGGGGTAGAAGGGAAGAATCCTGAAAGGGGATCGTGAGTCCTGGGGCCGGCCCCAGCTCGGCATGTGAGACAGAAGCAAATCAACCCCATCTCTGGGCCTTATTGCTTCACCTGTAAAATCAGGGCATTGGGTCAGACTGGCCACCAACTCTCCCCTCAGATGGTCACTTATTTTTTGCAGATTTTGACTCCGTGAGACCCTGAAACCCAGACCATGGATTTTTGCACTTGACTTAGGCCTCGGTTAGGGCAGAGAGTAGAGGCAGGATTGGTCCATTAGACTGAAGAGTGTGAAACCACTTTTTTGTGGCTTCGAACCATGAATGCACATGGTTTGAAGCCAGGTTAGTTTGAAAATTATTCCTTGAGCATCAACTGGGTGCTGTGCTAGATGCTAGGGTGCACAGGTGTGTTAAGACTCAGGATTGCTGCCCACCCCCATACCCTCCCCCAACCACCATCTCAAGTCTAGCACAATAAATTGAGTCCTAAGCAGACCATTTTGAAATAACACCATACATGAGAGGCCGGAGGCCTGTGAGTACCCAGGGAGGCTGTGGGAGCCCATGGGAGCCCATCCTGAAGGGGCCACGCCGGTTTTCTGCAGGAGGTGGCACCTGGGCTGAGCTTCTGAGCACAAGTCAAGGAGATGAATAAAGGCTTATATGGAAGGCAGGACAGCCAGGGATGGGTGGGGAGGAACCTGCAGGCCCTCAAGCCTGCCAGGAGGGTGGGACTTTGCTGGAGAGAAAGAGAACGGTGAGCCTAAGAAAGGGCCATGCAGGACTTTCACCCTGGCAAGTCTGAGCCAGAGAGGATGGTGTGTAGACTTGCATTTCAGATGGAGCATTCTAGCTGCTCTGCAGAAGCAGGATGGTCAGTGAGGAAGTGGGGAGTGGGCAGGCTTTGTGATTGAAGGCAGTGCTCCTTTCTCTGTGCTCCTCTCACCTCCCACATTGCCTCCTCCCCGCCATAGATAGCACTTACCATGGGCACCATGTGAGAGAGTTCTTATATTCCCCACTGCTTGTCCCCAACACACACACACACACACACACACACACACACACACACACACTCCCCCAACTCTCAACACAGCAGTAGAAATGAATTGTTTGGGAAAGAGCCATCAGCTTTCAAGGGGTCACAGTGGCTGTCCTGCTGTGGGCAATTTTTGTGGCTCCCTCCCTCCAGGATCTTTTGTGCCTAGTGAGTAATAGAGACATTCTGGGCATGGTCAGAAAGCTTTTGAAGTGGGGTGGCTACCTTCCTGGGGTGACTTTCTTAGTGCAGGGGGGCTAGCAGGGCACAAGGAGCTCTTTGGTTGAGTTTGGATTTGCTCTCCATGAACTGAGGGAACTGCTCAGAGGAGCTCCATTGAGCCCATGAGCCTGAGGTGTTCCCCAGCTGCCCTGAAACTCTCTGTGGCTTCTAATCCCAGCCACACAGTTCATTCATTGCCTTTATTCCTGCCCCAGTAAGAGGAGTCCTTGGGAAGGTCCTGACTTCACAAATAAAGTGCACATCAATATAGTCAACCCGGCATCCCAGAATAATCTGGCTAACCTGGTAATCAGGACCGCTCATGCCCCCCCTTTGCCTGCCGGAGACGCATAGGTCAGTCTTGGAACTAAGTTCCTGCTCCCATTTGGGCAGACCCCTCCCCAAGGATGGGTACCGCAGTGCACCTACCTGGTTCTGTCCTGGTGGGTGGGAACACTGAAGGGTCTCCAGTGATGACACTGCTTGGGTGAGTGAACACCACGGGGAGGGGAGCTGGGCTTTGGGCTCACTCTTGCCAGCTCTCTGATCATGTCCCTTTTATAAAGCCCAGAGTGACGTCTCCAGGCATAGGCCCCCCCTCTGCCTCCCTCTCCCTCCTCTTCAGACCCCCCTCAGAGACAAACCACTGTCTCCCGCCTCCTGGCTCTCAGGACTGGAATCAGCCTCTTCCTTCCCTTCCCCTCCAGAAGTCCTCCAAAGCTGGCTTTCTGATTACCTCGAGTTCTTTCCTGCCCCACCCTAGACCCACTCTGAGACTGGGGGTGGGTTTCTCTCCTTTTTTCCTTCTTTCCCCAAACAGTTACTGAGCGCTTGCTCAGCACAGGGTCTTCAGATGAATATAACACAATCAGATGGGCAAGACAGGTCTTTAAGCAGATAAGAAAGCAGTATACAATGATAGGTCTAGAAGGCGGATGTACCTGGGAAATTCTAAGGAAATGCGGAAAAGTTACTCTCAGGCGTTTCAGAAGGTGCTGCTCCCAGGACCGCACCCTTGTGTCTGTGGCAGACACAATCACAGCATTTTATAATTGCTATTTACCTCACTTTGAAGGCACAGAGAAGTCTCCTTCCCTTTGCATCCTCAGCACCCACTCCACTGCTCGGTATAGACACAGAAGGCCCTTAAAGATATTTACTAAAGAGATGGATATTGCAGTGGACCCTTGTTTCCTTCTTGGGCCTGAAGAATGCTCTTCACTTTTGGACGAGGGGCACCCCAGGACAGAGACTGTTCCCTCTGTCAGACTAGGCTCTCTGAAAGCAAAGGCTAAGTCTCTACTCTCAAACAGGAAGCTCTCCCAACACAGGCTCTATCTGGTGGGTTCACTGTGCATCTACCTAATGGTTGAGAAGCATTTCCTGCCAGTGCCCAGGATTATTACCCATCACTTGTCTTATGCTTCCCACGAACAGGGGCTTGCTTGCAAACACATTATGTCCCTCATTAGGTCTTTTAAACACTAGGATAAAAGTGAGCCTATGAGAGCAAGCCTGCTCCTCACTATATAGACTAATGTGTGCTTCAGCCTGAGTCAGGAGATGGACTTAATGGGCTAGAGAAACTGACTTTGAATCACAGACACACTCACAGCTTGGGGATTTAATCTTTGCTTTTCCTCCCGTAAATACAGTGTAG
Source organism: Aselliscus stoliczkanus (assembly GCA_033961575.1). Lineage (NCBI taxonomy): Eukaryota > Metazoa > Chordata > Mammalia > Chiroptera > Hipposideridae > Aselliscus > Aselliscus stoliczkanus. The sequence continues at coordinate 79,533,495 of CM066739.1, read as the reverse complement.
GATGTGATACCAGCCCCAGTCCGATCTCTGTGGAACTCTGGATCTCTTCTCCCAACAGTCCTGACATTGATTTGGGGATTTGAGGTCAGTCATTTGGCTTCATCCTTCCTTCTGGACTTGGAGAGGCGCGGGTGTGATGGGGAGATGAGTCAGTGCAGGGTGGGGGCCCCATTTCCTTTCCAGCCCCCTCAACCAAGGAACCAAGTTCAAGGAGCTCATCTCTGCTATTCAGACCATTGAGCTGGTGCCTTGTAGCCTCCGGAACAGCTGTGGGAGCCAAGAATCATTACTCCAGACAAAGAGTGGCGAGCAGACTCAATATTGAGGCTATTACAAAGCTGGCCTTGAGAATTGGGAGCTGTGCCAAGTGCAGATATGGAGGAGGCTGCGGGGATGTGCCCAGCAGGCACATCAAGGGGCTGGCTTCTCAGAGAGCTCATATTCTGTCAGGTTCTTCGGAGAAGGGGTGTGGGCAGGCAGGCACTGGGGACCACTGCCCCATGACCACTCCAAAGCGAGAACAGTATCTGCCACCTGCTTTTCCTGCTGTCTTGGGCTGTCACACAACTTCTCTATGTCTGGAGTCCAGACTTAGACAGCTACCCAGAAATCTCTGGCACTTTCTGGCACTTTCTAAACTCTCCGAGTGCCTTTCTTTGGCTCTAATAAGTAGCTATTAATAGCCACCTTCCTTTATACCTACCCCTTAGGCACCACTGCTCCTGGTCCCCTTACCTCATCTGCTCTTGTTGAATGGAGAAGGAGCAGGGAGGGGAAGAGGGGCTGAGGCAGGCCATCCTGGGGGAACGGGGGTGCAAGGGGAGATGGGGAAGGTCAACTGCACCTGGGACAGCAGTTATACAAACTCCGTGTGCTCCCCCCCACCCTAAGGCCCCACCATGAAGCCACAGGCACTTACCGAACTCAGGAAGGGGATGTTGAAGGCATTGCCCAGGAAGCCAAAGGCGACAGGGAAAAAGCCCCTATGAGCAGAGGGAAGGAGGGAAGGAGGGGGTCAGTGATGGCCCAGGAAGGGACGATGGAGGGTAGCAAGGCTGCAGTCCACAGAAAGGCTCCAGCTTTGGCTCCCAAGAGAGCGGGCCCTTGGACACTGGGGGCACTGGTTCTGTACCCCTGGTGTTTGAGAAGCAGCCAAGTGGAGTGGTTAAGATGAAAGCCCTGGGGTGATCAGACTGCTTGGGTTCAAATCTTGCCTCTATCACTTACTGGCGCTATGATGTAAGCTTGGGCAAATTCCTTAATTTCTCTGGCTCTGTTTCCAGCTGTAAAATGTACTAGTTAATAAGAGCATCTAGCCCCTAGCGCCTTACACAAAGAAATGCTCAGGAAATGTTTGTTTTTATTCTTGCCACTGTCTTCTCCTCTCCAGATTGGGTGTCACTACCTGCTGCAGGTTCCCTGGGCTCCAGGCAGGGCTAGCTGTTAGGGGCTGTGCTCGTGTCTTCTTCCCCTGCCTCGGCCCCCCCACTCTCATCAAACACACTTAGCAGAGCCTGGCTGGGACACAGATGTGATCCTTCAAAAGGTTTGTAGGGGGCCGGCCGAGTGGAGCAGTGGTTAAGTGCTGGTTTGGGAAGCCAGCGGCCCCGGTTCGGGTCCCACATATGAGGGCCAGTGACACTGCCCTCAAAAAAAAAAAAAAGGTTCGTAGGCATTGAGGCTGGGGTGGGCAGGGGATCGGAAATTTGAATTCTGCCTGAGCTATTTCCTTTCCTTGGGCAGCAATTCCCTGAGGTTCGCCTGCACCCCTGAGGTCTCTCATAACTATTTTTTTACGCCTATAATGTTGGTGCAAAATGTCTTTGTCCAGGTTGACCTTGGGTTTGAACTACTGAATCTGCAGGTGCCCTGTTCACAGTCCCTACGCCTTCAATAAATGGTCACTGTTGTCAGAATTTATGTGTTTTCTCTACTGAATTGCAAGTTCCTCAGAAAGTTTCTCCCTGTTTAGTGCCATGTCCCCAGACGTAGCCCTGGACCAGGCACTTAATAGGTGCTCTTTATATATTTGACTCTGAGTAAATGACCGTTTGAATATTGGATAAATGGATGGCAGAACCTGTGTGAGAAAATTTCATTTCTTGAGGAGACATTACATGATATCTATGAGGTCTAGGCATTCAGGCTACTCAGGGTGGTTTTAAGGCTACACTGAGCAGACTGAGGGTTCCTATGGGGACCCAGGGGTTCCTGACCCCAGCTCCTTCCCATGATTCCATAGGTCATGATTCTTCCAGCCCCCATCATCCCCACACTGCCTCTGTCCTCTCCACAGCAACCCAGAGATGCTGGGAGTCTTCCCTCCCACCCCCACCTTCCCTAATATCCTTTCCTTTCCTTTTTTTTTTTTTAAAGATTCTACTGGGGAATTGGCGGAGGGGAACAGCATTGGGGAATCGGGGAAGGGGAACAGACAAGTTGCTGTCCTTTTGTTCTTCAATCTAGCTGCGAAGGATGTTGCCTCACTGTTGGTATCATCATTGCGCTCTTCCTGGATGAGGCAGATCGGTCGCCGGCCCCTGGATGTCGCTCACGGCGGCCATTGGCAGCTCACGCTTGGCTGCCAGCCGCTCACGCTGGCTGCGGGCCACTCACCGTAGCCTATGGCAGCCCACTGCAGCAGGGGCTGCAGCCCACACCATCACCGGGGCTCGCACAGCCCAGCTCCAGGTGGAGCCGCCATCAGCTGCAGAGGGCAGCATCACCAGCCCTCACGTGGCATCCGAACCGGGGCCGCCGGCATCCCAAAAACAGCGCTCAACAATTGCGCCACTCGGCCGGCCCTCCTTTCCTCTTCTTAAGTGCCTTCCAGTCTTCTCTCAGACTCTGCCCAGCCCTCAAGGCCTGTCTCAGGTCCTGCTTCCTCTAGGACACTGGCCCTGACAGTGGCCACACATCTTCACTGAGTCCCACCCTGCCTCTCACCAGGCCCAGGCTGACACCAGACCGGCAGAGGGACAGGGAGCCAGGAGCCAGGGCATACTACCTGTGAGCATTCAGGCAGGGGGCAGCCTCTTTGAGTGTTAGTTTCCTTATCTGTAGAGGATGATCCTACAATGGGTTGTGGGGATGACGAAGTGATATGTGCTGACGAGCTATGCTCGGTGCATATTCGGGGCCTGGCAAATGTTAGCCCTTCCTCCCCATCTGGGTCACTCAACTTGAATGTGGGCCCCGTGTCTCCTCCCTGGGACAGACACAATGCGGGGCACACAGCAGGTGCTCAGTATTGGCCGAGGGGTGGGCAGATCCCTTCAACCTACTGCTGGAGGGGCCTTTCCCAGTGTCTGCTGGATGGCCCTCCCGGGTTTCAATCCTTCCATGACTCCCATCTCTTGCAGGATAAGTCCAGCTTCTGCACACCCTGCCCAAATCCATTGGGCTGATCTCAGCTACTCAGAGACCCTGGTAGCCTGTCCAGGGGAAAGGGCCCTGCACTCACTTGAAGAGGTTAATGAAGCCGTAGGTTTCTAGAAACATGCCCAGAAGGGGCCAGCGCAGGAGGACAATGAGCACACCCCCCAGAAAGAAGCTGGTCCCCTTGAGCTTGTGTGTCTGGAAGAAGAAGGAGAAGGTCTTCCTCAGTCCAATGATGAAGGAGAGGCCTGTTAGGAACAGCAGCTGTGGGAGAGGGAGAGGAGCATGAGTATAATAAACACAGCCAGGCCTGGAGCCACAGTCAGGCAGGGTGCAGGGCTTGCTGACTCTTTAAGGAGAGATGTATCAGAGAGGGTGACCCAGCCATGTGGCAAAATCCCAGAGCCTTGAATAATTTGGTTAGAAAAGGAACTGCCCAGAGGCAGGGGGCTGGACAAAAGAAAACTTTGAAGGTCTCTAGTCTCTCACCCAATTCAGCCCAATTTCTTGGATCCCAAGCACTTCATATATGACTCCATGTCTCATCACACCTCCCAAGGAAGATGGGAGAGTGAGGGTCCCTCCATTTTAGGAAGGTGACGACGGAGGCCTACATAGGTTAGGTAGCCATCCCCAAAGTCACATGGAAACGTCAGGGCTTCACTGCCCATGAAATTATACGCTAGGCCCTCCATTATATGGCCTTGTCACTGTCTTCAGCTTGGCTCCTAATGATCCCTTAAGAGTGCCCAGGATCCCGTCCAATTTAACTCTAGCTTTCTCCAGCATGTTCCATCCACCTGAAAGTGCTTTATCCACTTCCACGCCCATTTTCCTTTCCAAATTCCTTCTCTTCCTTCTCCTACTGTGTATGCTCTCTTTCCTCCAAGCACCCTGTTTCATATTAAATGTGTTTGTCTTATGAGGACTTTACCATGTCCCTGTCTCCCTCTCTAGTCGCATATGTTCATGTGATGTGACATCCCTCTCCCCAACCAGAGGGATTCCTCTTGGCACCCCTAGCGCCTCACCCGGAGCTTGGCATGAGAATCCAGGTCCTCACATTCTCCTCCCAGCAGGCCTTGCTGTCCATCTCCAGCCACCCTCGCCTGCCCAGGCTTGATGCCACCTGACCCCTGGATGGGCACGATTTGAAGGAACTTGGGGCTGACCCCAGCAATAGAGACCTCAGGTAGTTTGGGGGTAGTCCACAGGGCAGGGCACTCACGTTTCCAAAGGCCAGGAGCACGGAGTCAAAGTACAGCAGTACTCCGAAGAGGATGAAGAAGATGCCAAAGCCAGTGATGCCCACGCCAATCTCTGCAACAGGTGAGGAGGTTGTGGTGGGATGGGCTCTGGGGTATGGGTGGGGACATTGGAACTTTCCCCCATCTCCCCTGGACAGGCGCCCTCTGAGGGTGGGGAATGAGGTGTCAAGATTCCATTTTCATCCAGGAATCTTGGGGAATGATGGGACATGAAGGGAAGGATGGGCACAAATCTACGTTTAGCACCTGGAAACTGCTGGTCAGTTCTACACATCACGGCATTCTGTCCTCACAACAACTCTATGAAGTAGCTAGTGCTGTCTCACCACTTTTCATTTTCAGCTTCCTCTTGGCTTCAAATGCTGCATTATCCAGATCATGATCAGGATTGGGCCTCTGGCTGAACACAACCCTCTGCCAACGATGATCCTGCCCTCTTGCAGTTGGGAGCCGCTGATGCCCAACCACACTCACGCAGAAGGGGACCACTGACAACTCAAAACCACCAGCCCCAAAGGGTCTTAAAACCGCCCAGCTGACCTGCCTATTTTCAAGAGGCTAGCCCTCCTGAACAACTCTTCACCCTGTCTCCTTCCTCCTCTAAACTGTCCATGTCCTGCTTGACTGGAAAAATAGAAGTCATAAGTCAGGAAGGTGCTCATCTTCCCACATGGAGTCTACACCTGAGCCTGCACCTGCTCCCTCTTCCTTCCGCCCTCCTGCAGCAGCCACTGTGGGCGCCTGCCACATACCCCTAAGCCTCCTAATTTCAGCCACAGTGGCCCGGAAGTTCTGTGAAAGGAAGCTCTGGACCCACACTGAGACAGCACCCCAGCCCCTGTTGGCTTTGTGTCTCAGGGCATTCTTTGAAGCCCCAGGCCTGTGCTTAGAGCCAGGGAGCACAGCACAGATGTGCAGAATATTGATGCCCCCTTGCTGGGTCAAGGACTACATTTTTGGCATTTTGATACATATTTCAGATTGTTCCCCTCAAGAAGAGTTGTAACAATAACAGCCTATGAAGTTCTTTTTTTCTTAAACCCTCTCCATCACACAGAATTGTTCATTTTACTTACCTTTGCCACTCTTTTAGTCAACAAATAACAATTTATTGTATTGCTTCATTTTAAATTGATCAAAATTGAAATTTTATTTTAGATTGTGATCACATACACATAAAATTTACCAACTTCACAATTTTTAAGTGCACAGTTTAGTGCTATTGAGTACATTCACATTGTTGTGTAACCATCACCATCACCCATCTCTAGAATTCTTTTTTACTTGCAAAACAACGTCTGTACCCATTAAACACTAACTCCCCATTCCCCCTTCCCTCAGCCCCTGGCACCCACCATTCTACTTTCTGTTTCTATGAATCTGACTACTCTAGGTACCTCATATAAGTGGACTCATACAGTATTTGTTATTTTGTGACTAGCTTATCTCGCTTAACACAAAATCCTCAAGGTTCATCCATGTTGTAGCATGTATCAGTCAGCATTTCCTTCCTTTTTAAGGCAGAAAAATATTCCATTGTATGTATATTTTGTTTATACTATATTTTGTTTATTCATCTGTGCATGGACACTTGGGTTGCTTCCACCTTTTGGCTGTTATGAATATGTTTCTATGAACATGAGTGAACAAATATCTCTTCAAGACTGCTTTCACTTCTTCTGGATATATACCCAGAAATGGAATTGCTGGATCATATGGCAATTCTATTTTTAACTCTTTGAGGAACCACAATAATGTTTTCCATAGCAGTCGTAGCATTGTACATTCCCACCAGCAATGTACAAAGGTTCTAGTTTCTCCATATTCCCACCAACACTTGTTATTTTGTTTGGTTTTGTTTTTGACATCCTAATGGGTGTGAGGTAGTATCTCATGGTTTTGATTTGCATTTCCCAAATGATTAGTGATGTTGAGCATCTTTTCATGTGCTTGTTGGTCATTTGTATGTCTTTATTTACTTCTTCGGAGAAATGTCTATTTAAGTCCTTTGCCCATTTTAAAACAGGGTTTTGTTGTTGTTGTTATTGAGTTATAGGAGTTGTTTATATATTCTGGATATCAACCCCTTATCAGATATATGACTTGCAAATATTTTTTTCCTGTTCCATAGTTGCCTTTTTACTCTGTTGATTGTGTCCTTTGATCCACAGAAGTTCTTAACTTTCATACAGTCCAATTTATCTAGTTTTTTCTTTAGTGGTCTATATTTTGATATCATATCATATCCAAGAGATCATTGTCAAATATAGTGTTATGAATGAAGTTTTTCTCCTATGCTTTTTTTCTACAAGTTTTATATTATAACTTACTTTGAGCTACAATGAACTTTGAGTTAATTTTTACATATGGTATAAGATAAGGGTCCAACTTCATCCTTTTGCCTGTGGATATTCAGTTTTCTCAACATCATTTGTTGAAAAGGTTGTCATTTTCCCATTGATGGTCTTAGCACCCTTCTTGAAAACCATTTGATTCTACTCGTATATGCCAGAGTCTATTTCTGAACTCTCTATTATATTCCATTTGTCTATATGTTTGTCTTTATATGTGTCCCATACTGTTTTGATTATTATAGCTTTGTAATAAGTTTTGAATTCAGAAAGTGTGAAACCTCCAACTTTATTCTTCTTCAAGGTTGCTTGAAAAAGACCCCTTGAGATTCCAAATAAATTTTAGGATGGATTTTTCTATTTCTGCAAAAAACAAAACAAAACAACAGCCATTGGGATTTTGAAACAGATTGCATTGAATCTGTAGATTGCTTTGGGTAGTATTGACATCTTAACAATGTTAAATCTTCCAATCCATGAATATAGGATCTTTTTCTATTTTTTTGTGTCTTGAAATTTCTTTCAGCTACATTTTATAGTTTTCAGTGTACAGGCATACCTCATTTTATTGTGTGTCACAGATGTTGTATTTTTTACAAATTGAAGCCAAGACCCTCCACCAACAGAATGATTATGACTCACTGTATTGCAGTGGTCTGGAACCCAATCTGCAATATCTCCAGGGTTTGCCTGTATATATCTTTTGCCTCCTTGGTTAAGTTTATTCCTAAGTATTTTATTCTTTTTGATGCTATTATAAATGGAACTGTGTTGTGTCCTTTCCAAAAATTACTAATGAGGTTGTACACCTTCATTTATGTTGTACAACTTCAAGTTTATATTGCACGTACAGTTTTGCAACTTGCTTTATTTTCTTAATATAGCTACAATGCCTTATTTTCTTTTTTATTGTAAATTGTAGATAGAGAGATGGCATGAGTGTCTTCTTACAGATAAAGTGAAGAGCATCTTTTTAAACTACAACATGTATGACTTGATTTTAAATGGTTTAGTTTTTAAAAAGAAAACATCTAGTTAATTTTAAAAAGATAAAAATTTTACTGAACTTGTTAACTAACATCTTAGAATTGACCCTCACAAGCTCTATGGTATCATTGCTATGCTTTCACAAATAGTTATAAAAAGTTATTAAAAGTCTGGCTGTTAAGAGGCAGCACTGTAAAAACAAAACAAAACAAAGACAAAATTATTGAGACTAGACTTATTGGCTGAGTTATATTTACGAGTGAAACAAAATGAAATAACATAAGCATCTTTTGGTTAGTTAATCTTTCATAATCTGTTTCCACATAGATCTTAATAGGATTAAGACCAGTTCCAGTATAGAAGAAATAGGCCAAAGGCCTTCATTAAAAGAATCATTGAAAATATAGAAATGAGATTTATTGTTCAAATTATAGACTGAAACTTCACTCAGTTTATAGTCCATAAAAATGCCAGTCTTATTGGGTCTCTCTTTTGGCAGAGTTGGATTCTGTTAGGACCCAATGCCACATCATTTCTGTCAACATATGCCCAGAATCCATCTTATACTAATGGCTGATTCTTTCTGTTTCTGACCAACCTCTGTGATCTAGTCAGGCTTGTTTCCTACTTCCACTTCCCAGGAAGGCCTGCCTGAATTCTGTTTCTTAAAGTCCAGAACACTGAGTAGAGTACAGCCCCCTTGGGGCATTAAGAAGGTTGCATTCTGTCCTTCCGTATTGCGTGATTTTTCCTCAGAGACACTAAGTTGGAGGTCTAGAAGTACATCGACTTTGTCATGGTACTTTTTATATAGGCAAGGATATTGTGGAGGAAGACCATAACCGTATTCTTTAAATGACCTTTGTCACTTTAAGTTTTTGTGCCTGTTATAAAAGTATCTGTCTGGTCTTAGCTTAGACCTGCCATAAAAATATGTCATTGATTCCAGCTCTGACGATCCATTTTTGCCCCTCTATCTCCCTTAGATGCTTTTGTGTGGAAATGCAGTGTGAACATTTTGTTGGGTTTTCATTTTGTTTTGTTAAAACAGCCATATGTCCATCCTGTAACCATTTAAGAACAATCTCTTACTCATTTTGTAGAAACAGCAAGTTTCTCGAATTCACACTTTGTCTTTTCTCCTATGTTACACTTTCTTCTGTAAGTGTGATTTGCTAGCTTATATAGTTATTACTTTTCCAACTTGTTCTGCCCTCTTCTTTAAGGTTTGGTGCCATTCCAGAATTTTCCTGTGATGTGGCAGCCTTCTTTATGGGCCACACTTAGTGCTTTCAGTGTTCCTTGGAAAAACTGCACCATGGGCACAAAACCTCACGGAAAAGGGTCAGAAGCTGTTTCACACACACAAGCCTCAGACCTTCCTTGGATTCCCATATGAGGGGTAGCAAGAGTCTAGGGGGGACGCTGGTAACTCTTCAGGGCACCACCTTGTGAGGTCAGGGACCTCTCCAGACCTCAGAGACGGACCAGATTTAGGGCTCCCTGGCATGGCCAGCTGATGGCTGCCTTGTTTAGCCGCCATCCTGCAGTTCCAGAGCAGCTGCCAAGAAGAGCTCAGTGCCTGCAGCCTGTTGCAGATAAGCGAGGCTGCCCCAGCTCCCACTCTGTAGCTCGCACTAACTAAAGCCAGGTTCAGTGTCTTTCTTGCTCCAGAAAGGAAGGCAGTATCTCTTGGAGCACGTGGATGGGTCCTTTGGCCCGAGGCTGTACAGGGAGCCTTGGAACACCGTTCATTTCTCTCTCTCTCAACCATCACAAACGGATAGAAAAGTTGCAAGTACAGTTCAAAGAATTCTTTTTTTGAACCATTTGAGAGGAGTTGCCGTGGGCTATCTCATCACCCCTGAATACTTCGGTATGGTTTTCCTGTGTAGTCAGGATACGACCATCCAAATCAGAAAATTAACGTTAGTACACTACTACCGTCTAAAGTCAGTCCCCATTCAAGTTTCATCAGTTGTCCCAGTCACATCATTTATAAGAAAAGGATCCAGTTCAGAAACACGTGTAGCACTTGGTTTCTGTGTCTCTTTAGTCTCATGTCAGGAACAGTTTCTCAGTCTTTCCTGGACATGCCCATGACACATTTGAAGATTTGGGCCAGTTATTTTGCAGTTGTTCCTCTATTTGAGCTTGTCTGGTGTTTGCTCATGACTAGATACAGGTTATGCAGAAGTATCAGGATGTGGTGCTGTATTCTTCTCAGTGCGTCTATTAGGTGATGCATGATTTCAATTTGGCCCATCACTGATGATGTTTCTTTAAGCTCATGATTAAGTTGGTGTCCATTAGCCTCCTCTATTATAAAGTTCCCCACCACCCTGCCCTGACGCTGCCAGGATTTCCTCCTCGCCCTTCCTTGGCACCAGGCCAACTCCAGTGTGCACCCCCTTCCACCTGGCTGAGGCTCTGACACCTGCTCTGGGCGCCTCCTCTACCTAATGGCTTTAGGACTGAACTGTTCAGAAAGAGGAAGGAGGGAAACAGGGAGAGAAAGAGCTGTCCTTCAATTTTCAAAATTAACAATAGTGGTTAATAGTAACAACCACAAACACTAATGAGCACCTGGTGCCAGGCACAATCCAAATACTTTAAGTCTTACTAACTCATTTAATTTTCATAACTGCCTATGAGGTAGGTAGGTATGGCGTTAGCCCTATTTCACAAACAGAACTGAAACACTGAGAGATCAAGTCACTTGCCTGGGGCACCCAGCTAGCAGCTGGTAGAACCAGGGTTTGATCCCAGTAGTCTGACTCTAGAAAAAGTATCTTTCACCAACGCAGTCCAGTCCAGTCCTACCCTTATACTCCTCTACAGAAATTGTTCTTGCTTTGGCCATCTGTGACCCCAAGGGACAGGTGTCAGTCCTTACCTGTTCGCAGTTGGCCACTCCCTTCTTAACATGCCCTTTCTCTTGGATTCCATGACAGCATGTTGTTGATTTTCTTTCTGCTACTCTGGCCACTCTTTTCTAGTCTCCTTTGCTAGCCCTCACTTCTCTCTCTCTTCCTCTTGGGATTTGAACTGCTCAGGACTTTGGCCCAAGTTCACTTCTCATTCCATTTTCACACATGTTCATTCCCATGTCTTTAAATATCACTTCTGTGGTGACAATGTTGATCTCTATCTTTCATATATTAAATTTATTATTACTTATTTAGTCCAGACCTCTCTTTGAGCTTCCAAGCTCATATCCAGCTGCCTACTTAGCATATCTGTTTGGTTTTCTCTCTTTAAAGAATCTTGAACTCAACAGATCCAAACTGAGCTATTGATCTTCTTTCCTTAAACTTGAACCTCCCTTGATTTTCCCCAAATGAATAAAAATGTCACCGTACACTTGGCAGTTGGCAGCAAAAGCCCTAGAGCTATCCTTGCGTGTCCTCACTGCTCCCTCAGTCAAACCACGGTTAAGTTTTATTGCTTCTTCTTCCCAAATCTATCTTGAAAGCCACCTCTTTCTCTCTGCTCTTACCACTTAATCCCAAGCTACCTTCATCTCTGTTCTGGACCCCTCCAACCTTCTGTGAGTCTCTGCTTCACTCCGGCTACCCTCTTTATCCCTTCTCCACACAGCTATTAGGGATCTTGGACAACATATGATCCAATCATATTTGCGCAGGGTAGAATCCTTCATGGTTTCCTACTGGGCTTAGATGAAACAGGGTATTCCCATCCATTCCTCTGGCCACAGGCCCTGCCTGTATGGTGGGGCCTAGGCCTGCCTGTCCAACTGGGTCTCCTGCCACTCTCCCCCTTGCCTGCCACTCTCTAACCACGTCCTTGTTTCCTCGATGAACCTTCCTGCGTCAGGGCCTTTGACTATGCCCTTTCCTCTCGTTTGTTATCTGCCTTAAGTATACGCATCCTTTAGATGTTAATGCAAATGTCAGTTCCTCAGGGAAACCTGGTTCACTTTCCACTCCCTGACCTAAATCTGGTTCCCTCATTTCTTTTTCTCATAGGATTTAGCACATTCTTTATAGGACTTAGCACATTTTGGTCTAATAAAATGTTGGCTTGCCAGTGGGCTCAGGTCTCAGCCCTTTTCTCTCTATATTTTTAGAAATATTAAGGTCAGTTGTCCTGAACTGGGAGGTGGGGGGGCGGGCGGCGATTTTGTTCCTCAGGAGACATTTGGTAATGTCTGGAGCAGACATTTTTGATCGTCACAACTGGAAGTGGGAGTGTGCCACTGAAATCTAGTGTGTAGAGTCCAAGGATACTGCTAAAATCCTGTAATGCACAAGATATACCCCACAACAAAGAATTACCCTGCCCCAGAATGTGGGGAGCCTGAGAAACTGCGCCAGGTGATCTCACAGACTCTCATGGTTTTCAATATCATCTATATGCTGTCAACTCCCAAATTTCTCTCTCCATTCCAGATTCATTTATATCTACTTAAAATGTCATCTGGATGTCTAACAGCACATCAAACTCAACACGTCTGTAACCCAACTCTTGCCCCCTTCTCAGCCCTTCTAATTGCTCAGGCTAAAAATATTGGAGGCATTCTTGACTTCATTTTCTCACACTCCACATCAGCAAATTCTTTCAGCAATTTCCTCAAAACAGATCCAGCATTGACCAGTTCCCACCAGTTCACTGCTACCTGGTCTCTTCCACCATCTCTAATCTTAGTGCTGGTCTCCCTGTTGCTGAACTCACCCCTTTACAGTCTATTCTCAACTCAACACCCAGAGTGATCTTTTTAAAATGTAAATAGATTATATCACTTCTTTGCACAAAACCCCCCAATGATTTCCCATTTGAACCAAAGTTCTTACAGTCTGGCCTCTCAGGGGTCTCCCTGACTAAACCTAACTACTCTCCTCTTTACTCACTTTGCTCCAGGAGCACCAGCCTCCTCCTCCTCCAAATACACCAACTATGCCAATGCCTCCGGGCCTTTGCACTAGCTATCCTCTCTTAGAACATTTTCTCCTCCAGATAGCTGCTTGGCTTTCCCCCCTCATCTCCTGTGGATCTCTGTATAAGAAGGCTCCTTCTCAGTGAAGCTTTTCCTGACGACTCTATACAAAATAGTAACTCCCTGCCTCACACTCCCTAGCCTCCTTACCTGTTTTATTTTTGTACAAAGGACACATCACCACCAGACATACTACCTGCTGACTTCTTTATCTGTTAATTTCCTGTTCCACCGCTCTAGACTGTACACAGGGGATATTTCTGTTTCATTCACTGAACACAGTGCTTGGCACACAGAGGAGACACATTTGTTCACTGAATGAATATTACCTCCAGTTCACAGATGAGACACTGGGGCTCAGAGGCTTTAAGTAACTCGCCTAAATGAAACTCGCAGAGCCAGCTCCCACCCCTCCCAGACCTGCAGACTACTTCCCTGCCCTCTCCCAAAGGAAGAAGAAGGATGCATAGGAGTGAGGATATGGTGATTTGGGAAGTGGAGTAGTTTGGTTTCTGACAAAAAGGGACCCAGGGCCATGGAAGACCCTGAGGATTTGTGGAGGAAAGATGTCTGAATGGGCAGTGGCCTTCTGGGTCCACCTTTGCAGCATCCCAGGTCTAAGAATCCTGAATGGGAAAGGCACCAGCTTGAGTTGTGAACTTGCCAGTTCCCCCACGCGCCAGCCTTTGGCTACCTGGGGACCCCTAGCAATCCCAATCCCCCATCTCCTGGAAGACAGAGCCACACCCAGCCCTGGCCCTGCTGCGTGGAGGATGCCAACACAGCAGCTCTAGGCCACTGGCTCCAGAGGTCACCTCACAAGTTCCCCAGAGAGCGATCCCAGCTTGGAGGGGTGTCGTCTTAGCCTCTACCGAGCTTGGACACCCCAGCCCAGCCCAGCCCCTCTGAAGCAGGGTCCCTCACACTCACTCTGCCATTCGGTGATGGAGAACATGCTGCAGGCTCCCTGGGGGGGCCTTCCGGGTCAAATCTGGCCAGGCGTGAGCAGTAGGGAAAACCAAGCTTGTAAATGCTCAAGGGAACCTGACCCTTGGTAAGTTGTGAAATGAGCCTCTGGTAAATCATTAACTCTGCCCCCACTTACACACACACACACACACACACACACACACACACGAACGGCTGCTGAAAGTCGAAGGTTCCCTTCTCCTGGTTCTTCCCAGAAGGCACTGCCTCTCCACACGATGGCCACCTGGAGACATCTCCCACCTGACCCTTCTCTTCCCCCGACCCCGTGCCCTAAGGTTGAGTTCACTGCTTCCTTCTCCTCCACAGAACTTGGACCATACATAAAAGAACTGGGACCGAGGGATACTCAGGCTCATTTTGGTTTGATGGAGGGTATGGGAAGAGTTGGAATCTATTTCTCTTTGCAAAAGTATGAAATGTATCTTGTAAGGAGCTTGCTCGTTTTGTGCTAGTACCCATGCTGTACCCTAGGGGGCGACAAACAACTGAGCAAAACCTGCTGCTGCTGGTCTCATGGGAAAGCCAGATTGCGTTAAATCCAGGGATAAAGCAGCCTTGGGAAGTTAGACATGAAGGGCTTTGACCTCCTTTCTCCCATCAGTGTCCGGCTTTGGACTGACAGATTGAACTATGGAAGATGAAAGATGAATTTGGACTTGGGGTAGGGCTGGACTTTTGAGGAAGCCTGGTTCACCCACCAGCTGTGTAGACAGACACGGGTGCCCCCTTTCCTCCCTCTGTGAGCCTGAAAATAGAGAGGTAGATAGTCCCTCACATCCTTCATCCCATTGCAGAGAAGTGGTTCTCAGCCCCATTAGAGTCAGCATTCCCTTTGTAATGTCCCTCTATTTTGAAATGAAGTTCACAGATAATATGACCAATCTACATACATCATTTTAAAAAATGCAAATAAAGCTAATTATAATAAAGAAAAAAGAATAATTTATAATAAAGCATGATGTCTTGCAATATATAAATGCTCAGACAGGACTTACCAGAAGACATAAATGAAATACGCAGATTGCTTGCACCTACTTATAATTTAAGACAAATAGAAGACCAGAGCCATTATGTAATTAAAAAAAAAAAAAGAGTAGTAGGGAGTAAGCTCGAGAATAAAAATTCACGTTAGGTAAGTAATAACAGACCAGATGTACTTTCATATAAAAAGAGAAAGAGGGAAATAACTAATAGAAGTAGAGATAATATATTGTAGGAAGGCAAATTAAATGACCAAGTGGAGAAAATGAGGAAGCAGGATGTGAAGCCAAGGAACTGGGTTTTATGTGTGCATTGTCAACGTAGCTCCCCGAGTTATGGCCTGGAGTGGGGTTATAGGGACATATCACAGACACATAGATCTTGGTCTTGAAATGCTATCGTGTCTTGAGGTAAAATTCAGTCCATAGGATCTTAAAAAACCTTGAAGATCATATATTTCCCATAGGCAATGGGGAATAGAGGATGGATTGGAAAGAGAAATGGTGATATAAGTGGTTTGGAGCAGTTCTGTGTTGGATTCCTGGGAAGATAGAAAAACAACAGGCAACTCCCCAAAACATTTCCACATGTAATCATTATAATATAGGTGTTCATTCTTGGGTTGCAAAAACTTTAAAAATATAAAGGATGGCAATAGTATAAAATAATTTCTGAAAACACTTATTAAGGAGATCCAATGAGATCCCTGCATTTCATCTTTGTGTTAATACTGTTTGGTCCTCTCCGATTTCCTGTGTTAAATATTTAGTCAGTCTTTTTGCTTATTCAGTAAGACCCTACTGCTCCAGAACTGTTTTCAACCAACTCTACAGGGCCGAAATGTTATAATACATTGTGTAGATTAGAGTAGATTAGAGTAAATTATTCAATAATTTTGAGACAATGTCTTTATCCCATTGAAGTTTTATCTCCATAATAACCATCTCCTAAGTTACTGAGTCATTCATGAAACTTATTTTAAAAACTTAGAAGGTTTTAAAAACGTTTTAGTACTATTACGACTTGCAGTAGGACCCACTTTTACTGGAGTGAATGTAGTGCACTTGCACATTTAAAAGTTGTGCAAGACAGAGAACAATTATTCATTATGGAGATCTGCCCCGTGCACTGCACTCACTAAATGCCAGTAAGTTTTGCCCCTTAGTACTGACACAACTTGTTTCCCTGAAATTTTCCAAATTTCCCCCTAGGGGACGGTATTACCCCTATTGAAACCACTGGTAAATTAGGAGGTTGGGTCTAAAGTCAGAACACCCTGGGCTTCATCCTAGCTCTCTGAGACCTTAAACATTTTACTTATCTTATCTGTGCCTCAGTTTCTTGGATAATAATAGTACCTTTCACATAGAGATATAATGAAGATTAGTGAATAAATACATGTGAAGGGCAGAGAACCGGGTGTACCTGGCACATAGTAAGCACTTAATGAGCCATTGTTTTTACTCTTCTTGGTTACAATAATTAGTATTGCTATTAAATTACTATCATTAGGGGCGGTGGTTAAGTGCTGGCTTGGGAAGCCAGCGGCCCCGGTTCGGGTCCCACATAAGAGGGCCAGTGACACTGCCCTCAAAAAAAAAAAAATTGCTATTATTAGGATACGATTAAATACTGTTATATGAAAGACTTCTGCTCTCTTAAATTGTGGCTCTAAACTGCTCCCATAGGTGTATAAAACAGTATCTTGGAATACCTCTCTCCAGGGCCATGGAGCCCACCAGTGAATGCAGAACTGAACTCTCCTGAAACTGAGCCCTCCTGGCCATATTCTCAGATGGGAGCACTGGGTACTACAGTCAGGCCCAGGGGGGTTGTCCACAGCCCACCTTTCTGGAGAGGAGCCTCTTCAAGGCACAACACTGGGAGGAGGATGTAGACCCTGGAAGGCTGGAACTGATGGTCAGCCTATGGCAGCCCACAGCCTGGCCACCGTGGAAGGGCCTGGGGGACTCAGTACTCCCTGGGGCTGGATAAGTGACAAGGGGAAGGAGACCTCAGAGGGCTGAGTGGCACTGGTGGCATTTTTCAGTGAAGCGGGGAGCTTGGGGAACGTTCTCTCTCTCCCCGTATTCCCATGAAGGCAGCTGAGGGGCCTACACAGTTTCACCATCACTTCCTCACGTTTGTAAGTGAATTTGAGTTTTCAAAGTGTTTTTCTTCCATTTTCTCATTTGAATTTCTTGAGAACTCCTTAGGATGGTGTGAATATCTCCATTTCATAGGTGAGGAAAGTGAGACTCAAGGATTTTAGTGACTTGTGCACATCTTCATGCAGCTAGCAAGGACCGGAGCCAGGAGTTGAGCATGACATCGCCTTCTTCTCCCATCAGTCTCAGCAATATGGGGGGTCAGTTCTGCACTGGAGGCTCAGAGATGAGAGGCTCAGAGGTTGCAGCAAGGCCCCAGTGTGCTGGCAGCAGCAGGGTCTGAAGCCTGGTTGCCTTTCTGCCTCTCTTTCAGAATAAATGACCACGCAGTTACCAGGCATCACTCAGAAAAGAGCGTTCTGCTAGTTGCTGTTTCATTTACATTTCCTGAATACCACTCCCTTTTACAGCCCAGCCTGGCTCCATCAATCCATTGGAGTGCCACTCTGGGCCAGGAGGTGGAGCAGGCAGGGACCTGTGACCATCATTGTTGGAGAGGAGCCGGCCTTGTTTGTGGGTACAGCGACTCCCTGTGGCGCTCTGTACTCTTACATCCCACCTCCTCTCCAAGCCAAGGCTCTGGCCTAAATAGCTGCAGATAGAGACCCAGCCTCAGCCTCAGCCTCAGCCCCAGCCCCAGCAATTGACAAGTTCTCTAATACACCTCCCCAGCCCAAAAGGTCTCTGTTTTGAGCCTTCATGTTCTCCCAACTCTCCCCTATTCACAAAGGACATCAAGGTTTATAGCTCTAGAGCCGGTTGAGTGGCACGGTGGTTAAGTGCTGGCTTCAGAAGCCAGCAGCCCCGGTTTGGGTCCCACATAGGAGGGCCAGTGACACTGCCCTCAAAAAAAAAAAAAAAATACAAGGTTTATAGCTCTGATGTTATAAAATCCAAAAAATAGTCACTTTATTTGTACCCACTCTACTAGCCCTTTAGGGATTAGGACAGGTGTCCAGGATTCAAAATAAGCTGTTAGAACCAGACCAAGGCAAAATCAGGACCTACAGGAAGCTTGTCTTCTCATTTCCTCTTTTTCCCTTTTCTTCTCTTTCTTGACCCATTAATGCCTCCATCTTTCCCCAGACATCCTGCAGGAGTCCAGTTGAGGACTGCCCCTATCTTGTGTTCACTTTCTCTAAGCTCCACCCCACAGAATTTATAGGGCTTTTTAACTCTTATTCTTTGCAGAAAGATTTCAAATTGAGTAGCTCTGGTAAAATTCTTCACACTGAGTGTCAATAACTGATAGCCACTGAGTACCTGCCAAGAAAAGTAAAACAAAGGCATTGAGTCTGGATGACAAGAATTTGTGTGGCCTTTCTGATGCCCACCCCCACCCCCAATCATAGACCTTGTACCCTAAAGCAGAAACACAGGGCATCATTTGATAATTGAGAAAGGCTGAGAATTATTTATCTTCTCCTACAGTCCTACCCTTACTCTCAGAGACCAAATCCAGGGGAAGTTTCCAGGGCCTGAAGCATCTGATACTTCCATTTTACAGGACCTTGGAACAAACCTTGTTCGTGGGTCACCTGGGCCAAAAAGATGACCGTGGTGTTGGCAGCACACCATCATCCCCTGGTTCATGGGGGAGGTGGCACTCTTCTGAGAACTCTGGGATGGAGGCTGAGATGTGTGGCCTGAGGCGGGGCATTGGGAGTGATGGTGTATATGCTTTAAACCCAACTCTGCTCTTACAGAAGGCCTGGCCCCCGAGCCCCCATAAATTGCCATGAACCCCAAGGCCAGCCACAGTCAGACATGGACACAGTGCAAGAGACACACCACTTATACAAACCATTTTATTTCCTGTATTGGGTTTATACAAACTTGCAAGATACAAATGCAGAGCTCACTGGGGT
The DNA here is from genome assembly GCA_033961575.1 of Aselliscus stoliczkanus. Lineage (NCBI taxonomy): Eukaryota > Metazoa > Chordata > Mammalia > Chiroptera > Hipposideridae > Aselliscus > Aselliscus stoliczkanus. The sequence goes on along the minus strand of CM066739.1, from coordinate 79,514,547 downwards.
TCTTCAGTACCTATATCTAAAAAGAATGCTGCTGAGATGGGGGTCCAAACTCTCATCTATCAATCAGGATGCCCCCTCCCTAGGCAGGGGACTCACTGGCTAGAAAGATGCTAAGAGGCTGCTACAGCTGTTTGGTCCCCTGACAGAGATGCCCTCTGTTTATCTAACCTTACCTCTTCTTCTAAGGTCACTTTTATACTAAATAAAGACACTGAGATCATACATTTCCTTGTATGGTTTATTGTCTAATACTAACAAATCAGATTGGCCCCAATATGTGCATAAATAGATATATGTATATATATATATATTTCATATTTTTCCTTAGTTTTAAGAGCTTCCAGGTTGGGGGGGGGGGTCTTAAAGGGGAAAGGAATTGGTTTCCTCTTGCTATAGTCAGTCCTGCCCCAAGAACATGCCTCTCACCAAGGCAGGAGAGCAAATGTGCACAGCTTGCAACCTCAGAAAATCTTTAAAGTGACAGTAGCAATATTTGATTGCAGCCTCTTGGTTATTGATCAGGGAGGTAATATGCTAATTGGGAAGGCTCTAGATTAGTAACCAGGGCTGACCCCAGGTGGGTTACTCAGCCCTGGGCCTCCACCTGGGCCCCATTCATTCATAGCAAGATGCTCTAGGCAGGGAACAGGGGCCACTGAGTGCCAAGTTGGGAGGTCAGGCTTCCAATGCTGGCCAGCAGCTCTGTGCTCGACTCCAAAACCCCAGAATCCAGGTCTGGACAAAAGACTTTCATCCTGCCCAATTCTGAGCAGAGCAAGAGCCCATTACCCACTTTAACAGTTGATAAGCAGTTTGGAAAGATGAGTTGGCTTAGTTTGGCGTCCTAGTGGCAGCCGGCTGGAGGCAAGTCCGGGGGCTTTCATGGGCAACGCTGAAATGCCACATTGTCCGTGGGATCGTCCGCAGCCCAGAAGCTGACGCTGCCGTATGGATGCCAGCTTGAGGTACAGGGCCCTTAACAACAGCCCCTAGGGGGAAGCAGATGCCATAGATGTGACCCAGACCAGAGAGGGTCCAAATGAAAAGGAGCATGAGAGGTCTAAGGAACTTGAACACATCTGTGCTGAAGGACCAGGGATCCCAAATCATTTCCTTTGGTATTTGCACCATATCCTGGGTCCATCAAGGAACACACTGACAATCTTGGTGCTGTTTGGCACAGGCTGCCATTAAACTGTCTGCGCTTTTCAGTGGGGTGATGAAGGGAGGTGGTTCAGGAGCATTTCTGGTGGGGGCAGGTGAGATGCCTGCCTGGCTGGACTTTTATTCACAGAGGATTCATATTCGATAACCCTAGAGGGGTCATCGAGAGTTGACAGTAATTGAATGTTTAGACCAGGACTTCTGAGAGAATTTCCTGCCCTGGCAAAATGTTCTCTGGGTGAACTCTGGGGACCAACCCTCTGCAGACCGGGGGATGGGAGGAAGGCGCCGCTGGGGAAGAAGGAAGGGTGAAGGGTTGGGCCCAGAGGCAACCACCCCAGTCTCCTCATATCGCTCGCCAATTCCATTCAGACATTGCACATTGCACATTTTGAAAATAGATTTGCTTTTATAACAAAAGCGTAAAATAGATCTATCTTAAAATAAGTCTTTCTCTCCCCTTCTTTGGATCAAAAGGCATGGGGTACAGCTGTAACATGCTAGGAATGGTGTGCAAAGTAAAGGAGAGAAAATGGGCCTGGGCAGGAGTTCTAGGAAAGGACTGGACATTCAAACAAATATATATATTACATATATATCTATAATATGTATAATCTTCATAAAACATATATTAAGGCATGTAAAGCAACATAAAGGGCCAGCTTTATGAAATAAGAGGTGAGAGAGAGGTGCAGACATTAATCCTTGGTATTTTACATGTATTTCTAAAAATATCACTTAAAAAAAAGGACAAAGGAAGGGGAAGGCATGGAAGGCCCCAAAAAACCTGTGTCTTGTGGATGGAGAAAGGTGTGGGGAAAGATGAAGAGGGTTACCTGGGAGCCAACCCCGCCTGCCAGCCTGTGGGGGAGAAAGGACAGTTTGGGGTGCTCGAGCTATGCTAAAGATGGGAAATGTAGCCACGGGTCATGTTAAAAAGTGGGTCTGCTAGACACACTTCATGCTAGAAGTGAAGACAAGTGGAATCCCCTCAGTCTGTAACCCCGCAGGAGCTGGAGAATGTCCTAAGCACCTAGAACAGTGCCTGGTACATAAAGGTGCTCCATAAATATATGTTGAGTGAACTGTCATCTTTTCTTGCATATGAACCAGTAACTGCCCCAACTGTGAAGGAGTGGAGAAGAGATGGTGGAAGGTGAAATAGTTGTTCTTGGGGCAGCAATTCTGGCAAAGAGAAGGCCTAGGGGCCAAGGCTTTTCAGCTACACTGTCTCCCCCTTCTCCTCTCTGGCTACATTCATTTCAAGGTGGGTGGAGCAGAGGAAGAATGAGTTTGCTTCTGTCTCTCCCTGACTGGCTTCCCTGGGTAGATGGATTGAGAGAGCCAAGCTACATGGGAATCCTTCATACAGCTGCAACTGGTCCTTATCTGGATCTGGAACCCCTGGGATGTGGGGCAGGGTCCTAGAATCTGGCCTCCCAGACTAAGGCTGAATTCCCACTGCCTGGTTACACTCTCAGCTGGCCCACAGCACATTCCAGGCAGAAGGGAGACAACAAAATGTCACGAAAATGGTTAGGAAAGGCCCCAAGGCTGACCACACCCTGCCTAAGATAGGTCCTTCTCTCTGCCCCCAACCACACTAGGGGAGGCACACTCCAGGCCCAGATCTACAATGTACCATCTCTCTCCTAGGCTGTCCTACGCAAGCCCCTCATCCCTAACCACATCACCCTGCCAAGCACCTCAGCTGAAGGCCATTGTGTGCTCGCCGGTGGGTCTTCCTGGGGCCATTCCATCGGCAGGCCCACCGATCCTGGGGATGAAGAGGGAGGGGCAAAGCTGACAGTCTGGCACTGTACTTGGCACCAAGCTAAGGCTCCACCTTCAGAAATCAAGCCCATCTCCCTTTCCACCTCTGTTCTCTTACTTACAAATGAGTCCTACTGCTTCTTTCCCTCCCACTTTATTGGATCTCTCCCTTCCTCTCTCCTACCCCTTCTCAGCCTCCCCTCAGACACTGTACAGACCTGCTGCTATCCATCCACAGCCAGCACCATCCCCTCTGGGAGCCGAGGAGCCCCTCCCTAACTTGTGTCATCTTGTCTTTGGCTCAAGCAGGGTGGTCAGTCTCCACTGGGCCCCAAAGGAGCACCGAGAAACAGAGATGTGTAAAGCCCTAGGTACAGCTGGGGCAGTGGGGTGGGACTGATGGGGAAGGGGATGATGGCAGGCACTGTCCTTGGTGTCAAGAAGGGCTGGAAGAGGCAGAGTCCATCTTGTCTTCACCTGGAGTCCTAACCTACGGTAGCCCAGGGCGTCCTCCCCACCACCGTGTCTTCTCCATCAGGAAATGTTCCAGTAGGGCCATCACAACCTCAGCCAGAGTCAGTCGTAGGGTCCCCGTGACCTGGGCATCAGACAGGGTGCTCCTCGCCCCATCATCTCAGGCTCTGGCCTAGGACCATCGGCTGTGTAGTGAGGGCTTCAGGGCCCGGTGTGGTGGGTGTGAGGACACTGAGGTATCCATGCCCCTCTCAGCAGCAACCCCTGGCCCCCAGCCTGGCTCCTTGCTGCTTTCCCCATGGGAGCACAGGGGCTGCGGCCAGGCTGGGGTCCAGGACCTCAGGCCGGCAGAGGAGGGCTTCAAAAGGTGGCTCTGTGGAGCTTCACAGCATTGGCCTCGGCCAGGGCTTGCACTAAAGAAAAAAGAACTCGAGTGAGAAAAGCGCTGCATAGAGGAGTGGACTCTACACAACCTTTCGCTTCTTGTAAAAACCTTGTGGAAACCCGCCCCACTCCCTCAACCCCAAGAGAGGGAAACAAATGAATAGAAGTCAATGTGCTGTTCCACTTGCCTGATATTGAGCAGCTGTGAGCTAGGGGTAAGGAAGGTGCCCAGCCTTTGGCTAGAGTGCAGTGTTATTTTAATTTACGATAAGATCTAGGCGTGATCTGGGAGAAATAGTTTCTGGGGGCTCCTGAAGCAGGACTGCTGTGTGTCTCAACAGATGGAAGGCTTGTTGGCCGATGGGAGGTACAGGGGTGGGGTGTCAGGGGAGTTCCTTCCTGACAGCGGGCAAGAGGCAGGTCTCAGCTCTGTTCCCTGCCTGCTTCTGGAGAAGCAAAGCCCATTGGCATTGCAGCGTCCAAGAAGCGGCCCTGCCAGCCAGCCCTCGTCCAGCAGTGCACAGGGACACTGGGGGCTCAAGCATCAGGATGGCGGGGAAAGAGCGGCATGGGGCACTGCGGGGTGAGGGGAGAAGCAATGCCAGAATGAGAGGGTGCAGATGGCTCGATGTGGGTGAGGGCAGGGGTCCCAGTCCCTGGGGTGGATGAAATACAGTAGAAAAGTGCTTACGTCAGAGCTCAGACCCGCATGGTATGGCTGCTGTCGATGCCCCGTGGGGATTCAGACGATAGGGGGTTGGCTGGTGGAGTCGGGGAAGCAGGGGAGGTGGGAGGGCTTGGGGTGGCACATCGCACTGGAAACAGAAATGAACAGGGGAGTGAATTGGGGTGGGTGGGGCAGGGGTAGTGAGCAGGCAACGCCCTGCTCCGGTGGGCAGGGAGCAGGGCAGGCGGCAAGCAGAGAGGAGAGCTGAGCCCGGGGCTTTGCTCAAGCTGAGGCAGAGCCTACCTGGTTCCGGGTGCTGTGGAGGAAAGCATGGGGCCCCAGAGACCTGGCTGGATCCAGGCTCTACTGAGAACCAGTATGACTGTGAGCAAGGCCCGGCCCCTCCCATCCAGACAATGGGAGGTAGGTTCACACACCACTCTACTACTGTGCAGACAGGATGGGAGACGGCACCTTGTCTATGGTGATAGCGCTATAATAATGACTAATAGTGCAGCAAAATCACACTAATCCAAATCATTAGCCCCCATTTATGACCAGATTGAAATGAAGTGATCACCATGTTAATCCAGGCTTCTGACAAACTGAAAGCGAGCTCTGTTCCATTAGGCTCCAGGGCTCAGAAATACCATTACTCAAGACCCCTAGCATTAGTCCAGTAAAGGCAAGCTTCCATCCATCCCCCCCGCCCAAATCATTGCAAACCTTTAAATGGTGACTTTGAATTAATGAGATTTTGCTCTATTATCATTATTATTCCATGGAGAGAACAATGTGACGGGCATCATATTGTTAGCGACCAGCTCTATGCAGTGTCTGGGCCCTGGGGCACCCTCAGTGCAGCTGTGAGGTGGGAGGGGGGCAGAGAGGAGCCAGACCTCAGCCATGGTCACACTGTGTTTCCTCCAAGAGAGGGATCCTGGCATTGAACATCCTGCTCCCTTGCTCCCATCCTGCGGGGCACCTCATCACCTTCCCTGTCCTCTGTGCAACAGAAAGGGCCAATGTAGTGCCCACCACATATGTACACACACCCACATACATGGTGCTCTCTCACAGGCAAGAAGCCGTGTCTGCCCACACACAATACAGACTTTGTGCATGGGATCTGGCAACACTGTATCTTTACACTCATGGCACACAACTCATACACATGTGTGTTTGCGCACTTCCACACGGCCCAGCACCCCTGCAACTTCACATACAAATATAGTCACAAACGCTTTCGAAACACATATTCATGTGTATGTTTATATCATGATGGTTAGTTATCTGGCAACCTCAGCTCCTAAAACGGTCAAAAACTCAAAAGCAAAGCAAGGACCATGTCAAGGAACCCAAATAGATGTCACAATGTATGCGCAGCGAAGTGAAGCTCTTACAATTTACTCATAGAAAGAGCTCCTTGGAGTCCAGTCACTCTTATTTACACACACTTCTCCTAGGTGTTGATTAGCGGGGTTTCTAGCCCATGGGTGATTAGAAACAGAAAAATTGGAAGACAGAAAGGAATGGAGAGAGACATCGATAAGAAGGCAAGAACGAAGGGAGAAAAATCTTTCGTAAAAAGTTGACGTAATAACTTTAAAAGTGTAACCATTTGGGAGCTTTTAACATAGCTACAAACAGATCTGTACCGAGTATAGCCCCTAAGGGCATCCCTTTAACAGAGGTCAGCAAAATAAGGGTATTTATAATAACATTAAAGGAGCAAGGGCAAGGAAGAGTAATTATGTTAACTATAATTTTTTTAAGAAGGCAGAGAAATACTAAATATATATTAGGAATACACCCACTGAAATAATTAGAATTCACATATGCAGCAGGCATGTAGTGGACAGATAGGATATTATAATTGTGTATTCACAAGCACTCACACATCTGCAGGCACAAATAATGGGTCTCATGCACTCACATTCATGAGACTATGTCCTCCGCGAATCGCACACACAGATAGATGTTTACCAATATTGCAGTATATACTGTGCACATGTACACCCATTTGTTCTTATCATCCCCATGCTGCAAAGAAAGACGACTGCACACGAGCATGTGCATTATAAACACCACCTCCATATCCACACTTGTATTATACCACCATATACACATATATCTACACTCCAACAGCTGACCAAATACCACCGGTACTCATCAAGAATGGGTCTCCACACAGCAGCCACAGAGCACACGTGCATGTACGTACACACACACACTCCTGTGTTTGTACTCACACATTCCCTCCTGAATACACACATCTGAATACACACGAATACAAACATTACTGATACAGATGCTAAACATGACCTCGTGCCACACAAACAAAGCTAAAATTGTCATATCTGCACACACCGGGTGTAATGACAAACACTGCAACTCGTGTCACTGACCACACCATCCATGCCACACACCCATACTCAGGCACTAACTCTATATCCCATACCCACTGCACTGTCCTCACGACCTGTGCCCAGTGTCCCCATACAGACAGGTCCCCAGCAAGGACCCATGCCCACGCTGCATGTGCCCAGGATCTGTCTTTGCTGTACCTGGCAGAGCTGCAGCTCTGGGAATCTGGGCCATGGGCCAGGGGCAGTGGGAACCGCGGGCTAAGTCTGAGATGCAGCCCCGCCACAGCCATTTTTTAAATAGTTGGGGTTTTGGCAAAAGCCAGGTGACCGCTTGCTTTCAGTGCAGACCCTGAAATGTAAGCCTGTGTGTACGGAGCGGGAATCTGATAGGCCAGGTGGGTTTTGTTTTCATGGAACCTTTGGCTGGGGAACTGTAGTAGCAGCCAGGGCCTGGGGCAGGGGCAGGGGGAAGTATTAAAAACAGTGTGGAGTGCTCTAACCCTTGAAACAGGAAGTTGCCTTTTGCCCAGAGTGTGTGGAATTTGATCTTTGGAAAGTCCAAGTTCATTTTACAGCTAAACGGGACAGGGAGGTTTGACAGAGGCCTCCTTGCAGCCAAACTGGTTTTGCTGCCTTTTAACTCTGGCAGGACAGGGCTCTCTGAAGCCCATACCTTCTCTTGCCCTCAACTCCAGCCCACTGACAGCCTTTCTCCGAAATACCTCCAGGGGCTTTCCCTGGCCGCCCATCTAATGTCCGTAATATCCTAACTGCCAGTAGCTTTTTCCTTAAGGCTTACTTAAACCCCCTTTTTTGTAGTCTAAGACCTTCTGGTTTCTGAAATATCCATATTTAAAATCGCTAAAAAAAAAAAAAACACCCCAAAATGCAACTGGTTCTTATTTCTACTTCAGCTATTACTATTTCAGCTAGTACTACCACCAACACCACTACTACTACAGGTGGCTGGCATTCCCTGGGCACTTACTGAGTGCCTGGCACTGTGCTAGGTGCTTAGCACACATCGTCTCTGTTCCTCACATCAACCAGGCAGGTATTTTTTTTTTTTTTTTAGCTGAGCCATCCTGCCACCTGTTGGCAGCTCAGCGGCAACTCAGCTCGGGCTGGCCTCGAACCGCTGTTGCTCAGAGCTCAGCTTGCACTCTTGAGCGAGCTCTTAACCAACTGAGCCATTCGGCCGGCCCAACCAGGCAGGTATTTTGATTTGAATTTTACAGATGAGGAACTGGAGTCTCAGAGATCCATAACTCAAACCCACTTAATCGCCAGTGCGCAACACCACCCCCTCCAGTGAGCTTCTAGCCAAAATCCTTATCTGCGTGTTGCCTGACTCTCGCCCATGCTGCTGTAACTGTAGCCGGTACCTCTGTCTCTAACTCCTTGACCAAAGTCATCGCAAACCTGGCACCATCCCTCTTGACTGGCCTTCAAAGCCCTCCATCTCCCTCTCCCTCTCTCTCTTAACCACCTTGTCTTGAGAAGGAGGAAGTATTCCATTTCCCAGGCTTCATGGCTTAACCACTGTCTCTTCTACCTTTCATCCTCTTGTTCATACAGAATTTCTTTCATTCTTCCCATCTTCATTCGTTTCATTCTTGCCAACTATTATACATTCTCATCTAGTCCGGGCCATGTCTCAGGCCAAGCAGAAGTTAATCCTGTTGACTTTAACCTCATGGTGTCCACTTGGGACTTGCTGCCCTTCACTCCAGTGTGAAGTCAGTTCCTCAGATTCATCTTTTCTTAGCAGAAAAGTAGGCTGGGGTCAGTAGCGGTGTTTGTATCAGCCCTAGCTCCTTGGTTACCTGCATCATCTTCTCTCATGCAGCAAGAATGGGAAGTGAAAGGATGCCCTGGAATACCTGGCCCTCACTCCACAACTAGTAAATACTTTCATCTTTCCCAATCAAGTCAGTTGTCACCTTTTCTCTGTGCCTTTCCCAACCTGCCCATCCCTGTGACCTCTGCATGGCCTGGGTCATTCCTCCATATAACGGTGGGAGGGTCATCATGGCTCTGATCTCCGGCACGCCAGCAACTCTGGGCCCTGTGCAGACCCCTAAGCCTAGCACAGTACATGGCGCTCAATAAATGCCCATCCTGACTTTGAAGACCATCTTCCTGGCCCTGTTCCTCTCTGTCCCTGGCCCCCTCGCAGCGCCGTGCCTCCTCCCCTGCACATGGTCAGCCGGTCTCCCTGGCAGAGTGAGGCCCAGCCCCTCTCACCAGACAGCATGCGGCCCCTGCGGGAGGCCTCGGTCGCCAGGGCACAGGAGATTTCAATCCGCTTCTCCTGCTCCTGCAGCTGGCTCTCTGAGTCCTGGGGCACGTCCACAAGGTCCCCCTCGCCGACGGGTACCACGTTCTGCATACTGAAGAGGCACAGACAGACATGGTGGGGGGACAGGATGGTCCAACTGGCTTGAGGGGGCGTGCTGTGGACTGAGGTTGGTGGGGGTGGGGGCAAGGGCCTGTGTATGTGTAGACTCTGGTCCCCAGCAAGGCTGTCCCAAGGGGTGAGTGGGACCTGGCAAAACATATGTTGGGACCCCTACCCGCAATATTTTAAAATGAATTAGGAAGTTCAAGTAAACATTTAGAGCAGCCTTAAAGGGGAAAATATGTCACCAGAGGGCAACCCATCAGTTTGTTTTGATGAGAGCGTGTGCATGAGCTTGGCAGGTCTTTTGGGCACCCAACGGCAGCTTTATTGCCCTGGCCAAAGGGCTGGGCCCAGTCCACTGCCCTGAGCCACTGTCTCCATTTACTCCCTGCTCGGGAGGCTCAGGGTCCCTAACAACATGGATTGGGGTGCTGGAGTCAGTGGCACTAGTGCCTGAGGTGTCCTAGGTGCCAGGTGGGCAGAAGTGGAGGTTCACCCAGGCCTGTTACCTGGATTTGGCAATGAGCGTCTTGATCCTCTCCACCTTTTTCTGCTTCTCCTTCAACTCCTCGGGGCTCAAGGGAGTGTCAGGCTCCAGGTCGATGTACCGTTCGGGGATGAGGACTTTGTCTGGGGTAGAGAGCTGTGAAGGGACCCAGGTCACTGCTACCATCCGTCCCAAAGCTTCCATTCCCCCTGCGCCTCCTGCAGTCGGCTCACCTCCTTATTGATGTCTATGTCATAGTGCTGCGGCTCCAGCTCCATCTTTCGAAGCCGGGCAATTTCTTCCCGGGGCGTCTCGTAGGCCTGCCCACCAGGCTCTTCCGCTCGCAGGGCCGCCTCCAGGTTGGAGATGTCTACTTCGTGAATGCTGCGGTGACGGCGCACCTAGGGGATGGGACCTCCACTGCTACTGTGCTGCTAGGCAGCCCTAACTAGGCCATGTCCTCAGGGTCCCTGCCTAGCACCCCCAATCTGGCCACCACCCCACTGCTTCTGCGCTGCTTGTCCAAAGCCTGCGCACTTGCAAGCATTTGGAGGTAAAAATCTCATTAATTTCTCTTGTCAACACTTGTCACTCCCTATCCTGCTGTGTCCTGTGTTTACCTCCCGTGCCATATATTTTGGAGCGTTGAGTCAGTGTTCTTACATTGGTCGCTTACTATTCCGTATTATGGAAGTTCCAATCCACCAACTAGAATGTAAACTGAAGGCAGGACTTATAAAGTCATAACTTTTCTGTATTTCCGAAATTTAGTGGAAAGAAAAATTAGGCAGGGCTGGCCGAGTGGCACGGTGGTTAAGCGCTGGCTTCGGAAGCCAGCGGCCCCGGTTCAAGTCCCACATATGAGGGCGAGTGACACTGCCCTCACAAAAAAAAAAAAGAAAGAAAGAAAAATTAGGCAGATGCCTTAGGCTCCTCCAGGTCTGCACTTAATGGCTGTGTGGCCCAGGACTCCCTTAATTTCTTGTGACTTTGTTTCCCTGTCTCTAAAATAGGGATAATAATTACTAACCAAGCATTGTTGAAAGGACTAAATGAAGTAACATGAAAGGGAGCCATGAACTGTATTGTGCCATGAAATTCTGAGCTATTACAAGTATCTTCAGTATATCCAGCCTATGCGAGACGCATAGAAAGTGCTCTAGAAATATGTACAAGCGGTGGCAGCTTCTGCATGGTGGATTTTGTACTATCCTCTATCAACTGAATTTCGCATAATTTATTCCAACAAAAACAGCATCCCTTTTGGTGAGTTATTTATTTTTTTTTAAACACAAGAAAGGAAATACTTGCTGCAAGTGCTCTTCGGCTCGGTGCGGGGAGAAGCCTCCTCCGGATCCTCAGGTGCCCAGCTTATGCCCTCCCCAGGCCCTTCCCTCTCTCAAGCCCAGCCTATCCCCCACCTCTCTGGCCCAGGCTGGCCACACCATGGGAATGGGCAGTGTGGGCAGGTACCAGGCCATCCCTATGGGTGGCTAGGAGGACATTACCACTTTGTAGGCGGGCCGGGGGCTGGGGTCAGGGGCCGGGCTGGCCGGAAGCTGCAGGCTCCTCCGCTTCTCCTTCATGGAGCCGATCTGGTGCCTCCGCATGCGGTCAATCTGCTCCTCCACGCTCATCTTGACCTTGCCCTCGCCGGGGAACATGGCACTCTTGGGGCGCTCCTGCTGCAATGGGAGACGGGCTCTGACAGGTGCCATACCTCCCGCCCAGCTTTTCCATCCACCCTAACCCCTTAAATTTCCCTTCTCTGCGAAGCCTGCCTATAGTGGGCTGAATGGTGATCCCAAAAAAATATGTCCAAGTCCTGACCCCCAGTACCTGTGAATGTGATCTTATTTGGAAATAGGAATAGAATTAAGGGTATAATATAATATCCTTTATACTGCAGATATAATTAAGGATCTCAAGATGAGATCATCCTAAATTAGGGTGGGTCCTAAAACCAATAATGGGTGTCCTTAAGGAGACAAGAAGATACATAGAATAGAGGGTGCTGTGAAGGTGGAGGCAGAGGTCGGAGTGATGTGTCTATAGGCCAAAGAATACCAAGGATTATCAGCAATAACCAGAAGTTAGGAGAGAGGCTTGGAGTAGATTCTCCCTCACAGCCTCCAGAAGGAACCAACCCTGCCGGCACCTTAATTTCAGACTTCTGGCCTCTGGAACTGTAAGAGGTTAAGCTTCTGTTGTTTTAAACAACCAAGTTTGTGGTATTTTGTTAATTTCCTACCAGCCCCAGCACACCAATACACCGCCTTCGGCCAGCACCCTGGACTCGGACCACTGGTTTTTGCTGCATTTGCAAGTCATCACTGGCACATCACCATCATTTTGTTAAATATTGTTTTATCTTTGTTATGCACATCTTCCTTGTCCCTTGACATGTCTCCCTAAAGAACTCCTTCAGTAGGGCTGTTGCCTTTCTCCCTCCAGCCCTGGGTTTCTTGAACAGCAGTGACAGCTGGGTGGACATACCGAGGCCCTGGGCTCCCAGCCTGGCGCAGGCCTGCCTGAGCTCTGGAAGCTGGCCAGCGGATACTCACCCGGGAGGAGAGTCCATTGGTGAGCCCATTGGCATTCCTCCTCACTACCCCTGATGGGGTCGCCTCTTCAATGGTGGGTGACTTTGTCCGCGGGGGCACAATGCCAACTGCAGGGAGAAGGAGCAGCTAGTGGGCCTCATGGAGAGAGGTAGGCAGAGAGAGGGACAGGGAGCCCGCTTCTCAGACAGGCTCAGTCTCGCCCACCTCAGAGATGAGAGGCCTGGGAGTAAGCGCTCTCTTTGGGTGTGAGTGAGAGCCTCCCTGGACCCCTCTCTGACCCTGAGCCTTCGTTCTAGGGGAGGATGGGACAGGAAGTACCTTTGTTAAGGGCTGCCTGCTTCTCTGCCTCCACCTCTTGCCTGGTGGGCATAAGGCTGGTGTCTCTAGAGGTGTCCTGGTGGGGCTCTCTCTTGCTTTGCTCACAGCTTGCCTTAGGCTGGGAAGAAAGGATGAGAAGAAGTCTGATGCTAGACTAAGTGCCAGGAATTTGGCTCTTAGTGATGTTTCTTTGTTTTTCCATTGTTGAAGTGCAAACCCTTAAAAATATGGGATAGGGACACTCTATATGTGCCAGCTGGGAAGTGGGCAGGGAGGAGTTAGGCTGCCAAATGCAAGGTCATCTTGGGAAGAAATGAGGGCTCAAGCCTCCCGAAGGTCCCTTAACCCAACCAGTCCCCTTGGCAAGCACCACGCAGGATGGACTTGCTGTGAGCCAGAGAGAAGGGGGCTATACAGACCAAGGATCTCTGAAGATTCTGTCAGGATAGCACCCGAGACTAGAGCAAAGAACCAGGTGAGCTTTGGTACCAGGATTTTGGGCGCAGGAAAGGGGCACTTAGCTTGTGGCTCACAGAATCAGGGGACTAGAAGGGATCTCAGCCATCATCTGTGCCATTGCCTCCCATTGTGCGGTTAAGAATCTAAATCTCGGTGAGGGGCATAGAGAAAGAAACCTAGGCCAGAGGTTAGAAACCTCCACTCTAGCCCAGCTAGAGAGCATAGATGAGTCCTATCAACTTCCTCCATCGGGAAAACAGAGGTACTGTTAACGTGTTCTGCCCACCTTACTGGGCAGACCCTCAGGGTTATGCACATACCAGTAGCTGAGCTGAGATGAGAATATGGGTTTCCCAATTTCAGGCACTTGACTCTGCCTACTCACCATGCAACCTCTTCAAACCTAACTGCACAACTCGCCTGGATCTTGGCTAGGGATCCAGGCAAGAGAAGGGGCCAGAACACGGGAAAAAGGGGCCTGTATCCTTACACTCCAAGGGCTGGTAAGACTCAGACAGGATACAGGCAAGGCAGAGACAGAGATAGATTATGGGAGGATTGGGATCTGGAACGGACAAGAGCAAGGAGGACTGGAATAGCACGTGTGTGGGAGGTGGGGGGGGGGTGTCCCTTGATGCCCATCATCTGATCAGGCTGGTAGGGAGTGGGTCATGCCATTACCTATGGCCAGGGACCACCCAGGAATGACTCATTTCCCTATTGTCCACAGAAAGCAAATAGAAGACAGCAGGCCTTTGTCAGTGTCTCAACCATCCCTTTCCTTATCCCAGAGTCCGACCGGACAGAGGGCCCAGCAGAAATTGAGGTATAGGGAAATTAATATTGGAACGGGGAAATGACTCAGGGTCTTGCCTTGCCCCCTCACCTGGCCTTTTGTCCCACTCCCTCCACCCCTGCCCTCCAGGACCCACGGGTGCTGGGTACCTGACCCCTGGCTGGCTCGCCACTGCGGTGCCAGGAAGGGGAGTTGGGATATGGCCAGAAGCGGCTCTCGCTAGGGAGTGGAGGCACGGTGGGAGGAGACTCCAGGGGGACGTAGGCTTTGGGGAGGGGAGGCCGAGGTGGGCCAGGCTCCTGAGGCAGAGAGAAGCCAGAGCATTAGGAGGCACAAGAGCAGCCGCTGTGAGAGCAGGAGAGAAAAGCGTTAGCAGGAAGTAGACGACATCGCTGAGACCCGGCAGGCCCTGGACGACCAAACTCCCACCCGTGGCCTGGACAGAGCTCCAACCGCAGAGCTAACTCTCTGCCCGGCCTTCCAGGCTCGCTGCGACTGAGCCCCGCCTGTGTACACTCCCCATTGCTCCCCAGTGTTTCTCCAAGGCTCTCTCCTCATTGCCCCACCGTCACACTGGATACATTCCCACTCCTGTACCTATGCTTCTGCCATTTCTCCTGCCTGTGATGCCTTGATCCTCTACATGTCCCAATGCTTCATGGTCCAGTTCAAGTTCCACCCTGTCTTTGGAACATTGGAGCACTTATAGTCTGAACCATGTGGCTTGGTATTGAGACACCCAGCATTCCTGCAGCTGGTTGTTAACTGTGAATTGGTCTTGGTCCCCACTGGACACAGGGCTCCCTAAGTGAAAACCTTGGGTGTGGGTAGGTGCCTTTTTGAGAGAGCCTCCGATCCTCCCTCCCCCACAGTAGAGCCTCACTAAACACTTGATGATTGACTGACTAAGAAACTGCTCCCCATACCAGCCCTCAATCCTTTTACCCCTGGAACAATTCTGGATTTAAATTCCTATAAAGTATTTGGTATCTTGGCTAACCATCCTGGTGCTACGGAAGAGACTCCCCTGAAAGGAAGCTAGAGATGGCAGATGGAGACGAGAGCAGGAAAAGGAGAGATCTGGAGGGAAGTTCACCAAACTGGATGTGGGACAGGCTACCTTAGACAGAGTACCAAAGCCCTAGGACTGGAGGCCTCTGGGGAAGAGATGGGCACAGAGTTTGCGTAGTTTCAGGCAAATGAGGACCTGCTCCTCCCACCCCCACCTACCTTCTACTCCATTTTCTCAGCTTACCTCATTGGACCCAGGCTTGGTGGGGGACCCCTGAGAGCCAGACACCAGTGAAAAGGGGCTCAGGGGGCTGGTGAGGCTGGCAGAGCTGAGAGGGCTGGCAGGGCTGTTGGAGCTGTAGGTGGCCGAGGGGCCAAGTCCTCCTTGGGGAAAACAAGAGGAGAGAGATGAGGGATGGGGTAGAGGTGTGACCTGGAGGGTTGATGGGTTCCACTGGTAGAAGAGGCCAGGGAGGACCCAGGGACATGGGAGGGAGGATTTAGTGTCTCAGAGCCACTCTGGCCTGCCAAAGTTCCTTATTATAGGGGCTAGATCCCATGCTGGAGAGGTGTGCTGCACAGGGGAAGATGATGGAAGGAGATGATGCGATTGCTCCCAAGATGTCAAAGAAAGCCAGCTCAAGGTCCCAAGGCTGAAGGAAGCTACTAAGTGTGGTCTCAGACCACCAAGGGGCCTATGGACTTATGCTCTTTGAACTTTTCTGGGGTGGAATCTAGGGTATCAGAATCTCTGAATAGTATATCTGGTCTATCCTGGGGGGGGAGGGAGAGAAGGGAGCCCTACCTACCATCCCAGGGTCCAGGGAAGATTCTGGAGCCCTGAGAAGGCCCTGACTGGCTCTGAACTTAATACAAGGGCTTGGAGAAGTGTGGGATGGAGGCCAGAGACACCAGAGCATTTCTGGTGAGGCCGGGAGCCCAAGAGGTAGGTGGAGGAGGTACCCACCTCTGTGCTTGGCTGTGTCTGTGCCCCGGGATGGGTTGCTTTTCCGGAGCCCCTCCATCACGTCCTGGACCCTCCAGATCTCCTTCTGGATTTGCCGAGTGAGTACCTCATTCTGCAACAGCCACAGAGCCAGTCAAGGCAGTGGCTGCAAAGGACCAGCCCAGCCTTCTTCCTGCATTTCCTTGGACCAGCAGTAGGCAGGAACCTACACACACACACACACACACACACACACACACACACACACACAGCACACCCTTCCAGGGTACACACAACACACAGCACATACACACCTCTCTAGCACATTCATCTTTTTCACAGACAGCCTTTGCTTCTTCAGTATCTATAACATGGAGGTCAGATTTGCCCGAGGAGAGTGCTTTAGGTAAATCTGGGGCTTCAGAACCAAGAGAGAGTGAGGGCCCATCCCCCCAGAGCCCCCCACAGGAGACCAGGGTGGTCTTGGAGTGAAGGTCCCTTTAGGTGGACATTTTATGGTAGCCTGTTTTCCAGGGGTGAGAGTTCCCAGTTTCCTGTTTTTCTTCACATTCAAACAGCCCTTTTGTAATACCCACCGCCAACATGTGTCCAAATAGTCATGAATTATATTCAATTACAGTGTTCACTCTTTGAAAAATAACCGCCACTACTTATTTAGCACCCGCTGCACCCAGCTCCGTGCTAAGTGCTTTGTGTGTACTAACCCATTTAGGCTGCATGGATCTATGAGGCGAGGGCAGCAGCTGTCCCCACTTCAGAGATGAAGGGACTCATGCCCAGCCATCTGTTAATAAGTCATGTGAACCCCATCTGAATCTGGGTCTGTTTGTTCCAGGAGCTGGTGCTCTTGACCATGATACTACCCTATCTCCTAAAAAACGTGCATGTTGAAAGTGAGGCTTGCCTGCAGAACATGGTGGCATTTGGGTCCTTTGGACCAGGAGGGCCTTCACCTCACCCTCCCTAACCAGCTGGAAGGCTGGGGTGGTGAGTTTGTTACGAGGAAGGAAACAGGAAGAAAACGGGGGACACGAGGGATTTAACTGCATCAGAGATACGGGCTTGCAAAGCTAGCTAGAGAATAGGCAGAAGGAGGAAAAGAACAAGATGCCCTAAGGTCAAAGTGTCCAGCTTCCTGCCTCCAGGTGAGTGTTTCTAATTCCAAAGTGGATCACTCCCAAACTGCCTACTCTTCTGATGTCATGAGATTTATATTTAATCTTACGAGGTCTGACAATTAAATTCGCAAACTCATCCTAGAAAAAGTGCTACACACCTCATTGCTGAATATCATTACTGTCACCTTCAAAGTACTCCCCTTGGGAAGCTATGCACTGACACCAGCGTCTTCAAAAGCAATTTTGGAATTTTTTCTGGAATGGCCATCAGAGCTATCGTCGTATTATCCTTGATGTCTCAAGTGTCATCAAAATGTCTTGCTTTCAATATTTCCTTTATTTTCAGGTAATGAAAGAAGTCATTGGGGGCTAGATCAGGTGACTAGGGAGGGTTCCAATACAGGTATTTGTTTACTGGCTAAAAACTCCCTCACAGACAGTGCCATGTGAGGGTGCATTGTCATGATGCAAGAGCCATGAATTGTTGGCAAAAAGTACAGGCAGTAACTTTTTCATGCAGCCTTTTCAGCACTTCCAGATGGTAAACTTGGTTAACTGTTTGTCCAGTTGGTACAAATTCATAATGAGTAATCCCTCTGATATCAAAAAAAGGTTAACAACATCGTTCTGACTCTTGATTTGAAATGACGGAACTTCTTTGGTCGTAGAGAATTGGCTGACTTCCATTGTGCACTTTAACGCTTTGTTTCAGGGTCGTATTGGCACACCCATGTTTCATCACCAGAGATAACACGGCCCAAAACACCATCTTGTCTCTCCAAAAGGTCTTGGCAAACTTTGACTCTCCTTTGCTTTTGCTCATTGGTGAGCTCCTTCAGGATCATTTTTGCACACATCTTTCTCATGCCAAGATTTTCAGTTAAGATTTTCCTAACTGTTTCTCTATTGATGTTTACTTGGTCTGCTATGCTTCTCACAGTCAGCCAGCAATTTTGATATACAATTCAATGATTTTTTGCAATGTTTTCATCAGTTCTGCTCACTACTGGCTGCCCTGACCTCTCTTCATCTGTGACGTGTTCTCTCCCCTCAGAAAAACGTTCAATCCATTTGTACACTGCCGTTTTCTTCATGGGATTATCCCCATAAACTTGAACTAACATGTCTCTGATTCCACTTCCACTCTTGCTCAGTTTAACAAGAAATTTAATATTTGTTTGTTGCTCAAATTCAAGCTCAGACATTTTCGTGATGGCACACAAAAATATGCAACAACAATAATGCATGTCACTCAGCAAGACACGGCCACATGTCGACACAAACACAGCTGTGAGACACTGATATACCAAGGCTATGCAACCTTACTGAGCTGTTGTACAGTGCTGCCAATGTAAGGGCACGGTGGCAGGTTCGTGAACTTAATTGTCAGATCTTGTATATTTGTATTTAGAGGTCTGCTAAATCTTTTCAGTCATAGAACACCTGATGCCTAACCTAAATTTCCATGTTTCCACTTGACTCCATCCCCTGTGATTTGATGGAAATGAAGAATCCCACATTATCTTCATCCTGAACTTTAGAGTCTGCTTTAAGTGGCCCTGAACCTTGTCTTTTGTCTTAGAACCAACTCCTCATGCTAAGTCTCTGAAATCTCTGAAGCAAGAAAGGAGCCACACTTTGGTCTTTTTGGGACAAAAGGAAAAGGGAAGACCCACAGCACATGCCAACCCCTGCCTGCTTAGGGCCCTTTTTACCTGGAGGTCCAAATTGAGCTGCTCCCAGAGGTCGTCATGAAGGGCAGAGACCTCTGACTCAAGGTTCTCATACTCCATGGTGCTGTTCGTCAAAGCCTGCATTGGGGAGGGTTGACTGAGAAAGCTGCCATTGCTTAGCATTCCTCCTCATCCTGCTATGGGGCCTGGAGGGGTGTTTGAGGTCTGGCAAGTCTAGGAGGAGGGCACAGCGGGCCAGGAGGAGAGTGCATGGGGCCGGGACATTCTGATGACAGCCAAACCCTAGCCTTCCAAAAGGTGCCACAGCCCATCCTGCTGCAAACCGAAACAGAGAGAAGACAGCATCCTCTCAAGACACGTAGATAGGCCAGAGGGGGTAACAATGCTTCCTCATCTTACTGCTGTCCCCAGATTGGGCAATTGAAACCGGAGGATGAAAGTAAAGGGGCGGGGGGGGGGGTGTTTGCTCTCTCAAGGTCAGAGCCTGCCCTCCTTTCTAGGCCACGCTTTCCGGGGCTTTTGCTGCTCTCCCTAGAGCTATACCCAGTCAGTCTTTACTGTAGGGTCTGCCCTGTGCCCGCCAGGAAATGACCAGAGCAGCAGCATTGCCGTCAGCATCCTTGATCTCCAGGTGAGAGGACAGAGGTGGGCAGCAAAGGTATTACAGCAGCCAAGGAAATGGCCCCGGCTTCCCGCTGTCCTGAACAAATCCTGGTGCAGATGTAGTTGGTAGAAAATTCGCCAGTGTCCTTGGTAGAAACTTTATGGAACAAGCAGACTGGCATACTGGCTGCCTATTTGCAAGGCAGTGTTGAAGTTTATGCCCCTCCCCGAGGAGCACCCTGCTTTGACTCTCCTAGGAGAATGGGGATTAGGGGAGCCCCACCTGGGAGGGGTGGCTCTCCCGCAGGGTGCAGACCCAGTGTGCAGGTTACCGTGGTCGCCTGAGACAGCTCCACCCGGATGTTGATGAGCTGGTTCTGCAGTGACTCCTTCTTGTGCAACAGTTTCTCTGGGTAGGTGGGCTGGCTCCCAAACATCTCGAGTTCCTGGTGGGTCCCCATCAAGGCACTTTCCAGGCTTTCCTGAAGAAAGGCAGGAGGGAAAGCTATGAGCAGCCCCAAGATCTGGAATTGTTAGCAACACAGGCCTGAGTCCCAGAGGTTCCACAAGGCAGCTCGGGGGAGGTTGTCCTCACACTGCCTGAGGTTCCCCAGGAGAGCTTCAGCAGGTCTGATTAAGGGCAGGACAGAAGTTCAAGGAAAGCAAAGCTGTCAGCTGGCAGATCCACAACCCAGGTAAGGCCACTGGTGATGAGAAGAATGGAAAAAGCAGCCCACTTTTCTCCACCCCAGCCCCCAATGTGCCCCATTCAAGGACACCCCTTAGCTCTCACCTTCTCAGCTCGGAGCTGCTGCACCAGCCGGTCCTGCTCCCTCACCACCTTGTTCTGCTCACACAATTTGCCCAGCAGCTTCTGGGGTCCCAAGTGAGTGAGGGGTAAGGAAGGAGAGAGAAGGGGGTGAAGGACACAGTTTGCTAGAAACCTGAGACTTGGGTTGGCAGGGCCTAGCCTCTGGATACCGCCTCCTTTCCCCTGCTGAGGAACCCTGCCCCTTCACCTTGACCTTGGAGACTCCTGGGAACAGGAAGATGGTCTTTAACTTGGGAGACTCCCCAAGTACCCACTGGGAGGGGAGGTACATGTATTCTCTGAGGAAGTGAGTCAGCTTGAGAAAGGAGAGGGCTGAGAGCCAGACAATAAGCTCCTGGGTCCCTGTCCTCCTAGGGCTTCCATTTCACAAAGATTGAGCAGATAATGTGGCCTGGCTTCCCAAGCCTCCTCAGTGGATGTGGACTTGAAGGGTAGGTAGGGTATCTGATCAAGAGTCTCAGAAAACCAGGGAACAATGTAAACTGGTTCCCCAGCCCCAAAGCACCTGTTCTCCCTTCCTCCCTCCAGGGTCTCAGGATGGCTGACACTGGAGCCCCACAGAAGTCTGGTCCTTGCCTGGATGGAACCACCCCCAGGTGTGCTGGGCAGATCCACTACCCAGGCAAGGCCACTGGTGATGGGGAGCAGACAGGTCAAGCCAAACTTTTCTTCAGGAAAGACATTGCTTTCCGGCGCTCACACCTTTATTTATCCCATTCCTCATACATTCCTGTGGCTCTTTTCCACTGAGCCAGATCTTGCCTTCTGGGCCTTTCAGTTCAAGGCCAGCTCACCTGCTACCTGTTTTGTCCCTGACTAACCAGCCCATCTGGTCCCACGCTCCCACAGAACCTATTATGGGGCCTGTTCAGTATAGGAATCATATGCTGCCACCTACTGCCACCTGGCCGTCAGCCACTACTCTGAAGCTCCCTGAGGGCAGGGGCACAGCCATGTTCTACTTTCCAGTGACCTAGGAACTATGCCATGCTGGGCACAAAGCGGACTGACTGACCTCCTAACAAATCTGTGTTCCTGCAACAAGCAGAGCCCACTGCTGTAGACAATGGCGCCTGGAGCTCGGTGGGGAAACACAGCCACGGGAAGTCAGTGGAAAGAATGAGAAAAGAAGGGGGATGAGGAGGGACACACAGAATGTTGTCTTTGTGGTGAGCAAGGACATGAATCAAATGTATGAAGAGCTGCGAGAAGGAGAGCGATGGACAGAGAAGCCCCGAGGAGCTGCTCAAGGACAAGGACAACAGTGGGAGGGGCTGGAGTGGACAGAGGGAGCAGAGCGCTGCTCTTACATCTGTATCTTGCTCGTTTAACTTGTAGGTGTGGAGGCTGTCCCGGAACACTTCTGGGTACGGAGGGACCTGCAGGAACATGAGGCCGGTTACTGCAGCAGGGGACAGACGGGCATGTGGGGGTAAGGAGGCTGACGACCCTTGCTCCATTTGCTCCAGACACCACAGTGCATCACTTCCGGTCGCTTCCATTCCAAGGCCCTGAGCTGAGGCAATTTCTGTTCCCTAGCTGGCAAGCCTTGGATGGTCCAGTCTAAGCTCCATCCCAACTGTCCTAGGCTGGTTCTGGAGATCGAGATGCTGCTTGGCTCTTGCCTATGGTCTAGGAGCCACTGCTGGGAGGAATTCCAGGGATGTGTAGCTCCCAGAGGGACTGTTGGTAACAAATATTAGAACAACAGTCAACCCTTGGCTGTTTTTGAGGATAAGACATGGGAGAATGGAATGAGCATTGGACATATTTGAGAACTGTTATCCTAGTGGATTAGACACCAGTCACAGGGCTTGTGTCTAAACCAGAATTGGTATGAATTCAGAAGTATCTCTGGGTCCAGCACATACTCCCTGCCCTTGATGACGCATCCGGTAACCACAGCATACTCCACACAACTTTGGCATGGGATGGTTCCATATCACACCCCTATGCCCTTAATCCCAATGATGTCTGTGAAGAAGATACCAAATATAAAATAGAAGTCCTAGACATTAAAAAAGCAGGTTTGTGATCCCTGGCAGGCATGAGATGTCAGTGCTGGTTATATTGATGGTTTGGGAAATGGGCCTTGGGTTCATCCATGAATGTGAAGAATGGAGGAGACAGGGTGGAATTAAAGGAGGGAGACCAGGCTGAGCCTGGGAGATGAGGCCTGGCAGATGAGCGTGTTGGGTGAAGCAAGCCCCATCTCAGATGGGTTGGCTCGACCATGCACAAGCAGCTAAAATGGTGTTGACAGGGCCCATGCTGCCAGGCAGAGGTCTTACTTGCATGAAGAGTTGGGCCCTGGGAGAGGAGCTCTCCACCATGCGGTTCACCATACTGATGAGAGTCTCACTCTCACTCATCTGCAGCAGAGGAAGGAATGGACAATTCAAGCTCAGACCCATATGGAGATATCTCCCCAACACCCACCTGTGCTTGCTTTCCAAGAAACAGAAAGGGCAGCTCCTCTTGGGGACTCCAATACCCTCTATTTGGCCTTACCCCTTGCTCTATTTGCTCTTCCCTTGTGAACTCCATCACAGAACCAGCACTGAAGCTGCCCTTGAGAAAAGGCCACAGAAGGGAGCTGGGGGCGGGCACTGTGCCCTTGTTCACAGCTCTGAAGAGGTCCCAGCCCAGGGACACTTCCCCAGGGTGCCTGAGTGTCATGGGTCTCATCCATATTGGCCAAGGTTGTTATACCCTTGCCCCAACTCTCATTTCTCACACTGTGTTCTTTGGTCCAAGACCACATAGGCAGTTGCAAAGGCCAATCTCCCAAAATTTGAATTATAATAAATGAAACAACTGAGAAAGAACACCTGGGACCTGCTCTTTGGATGGGCCTTCCCAAACATTATAGGCACAGGTCTCTCTCCCCAACCCCTGCCCACCTCTTGGCTCTAGAGTAGAAAGGATTGCTAAACACGGTTTCCAGAGCTGGGCTGGTAGCATCCATGTCGATCTTGGATGATGCTAGGGAGCAAATAAGGAGGCCAAAACAAGCAAGCCATGTTAAAGGGACACCAGATATTGGAACACTGCTCTCCCAACACGTTATCTTATGTTTCAAGGGTCATTAGAAACATGGAGCAGGAAAGACTATTTGCCAAATGAAAAAGAAGGAAAGGTGAGGGACGGAGGGAGAGAGGGAGGAAGGACAAGTCAAACAAATCAACCAGAAATGCCATCATTGCCCCCACTGATTCCAGTGTGACAGCATCAAAAAATGAACATATTAGGGAGTGTCCTTGGCTTTGTCCCTTTAACTCGGTTCATCTGCAGGAGTAGGCAGAAGACAGAAGGGAGTATGCAGGAAAAGCTTTTGAGGGCAGAGAAGTGAGTAAGGACAGGGCCACCTGAGGGAGATTTTCTGGGGTCACAGTTCAGGAACCCCCACCTACTTTTGCCCTTGTCTTCCCAATCTTTGTTGGACCCACATGTATTTTCCTCGTACCCTGTTCAGATGGCAGCGCAAATGCAGCCCTGCTTCTGTGTGCTGCAGGCAGGGTGAGGGGCACCTATCTACACACATTTGCAGGGTCTCCAGCATTTTAAAAGGCTTTCCTAGGATCTGATTTTTCAACCTCTTTAGCCCAGTTGGAAATTTTTTCTACGACATAAAATGCCATTTAAAAGGTTTTCAAAAGGGTAGTTGTAACATGAGATTGAGTCTTTGTGAAGTAGTTAAAAGTCAACAGGACATCCACCACATTTTCTGTAAGGATCAGAACTCAGATTGATCCCTATCTTCTTGGAGCCTGTGTGTATGTGCGACTGCATTTAATGTTCATTGGTGTGCATGTGCATATTTACTTCTGTTGCCTACCTGTGTGTCATGTCTGTGTGTGATGTGGTGTGTGTGTGTGTGTATGGAAGACAAGGCAGATCTACCAACACATTAGGCTTTGAGATGGCAAGGGAGGTCCAGGCTCTTCCTGGAAACCTACTGACCTCATTCCTTCCCCAACAAGTGGCTCTAAAGCAATAAAGGAGGGAAGCAGGAATCGTCTTACCCTGGCCTGCTCTCATCCATGCTGTGGCCTTGGGGATCTTTCGGCCCATGTGGGTCGTGCCTGTAGGAGGATTCCTGTGTGTCATCTTCTGTCTCCCCAAAATGTTAGAGATATTTTGTGAGAAAGCACCTAGCCTAGTGCCTTATGCATAGTAAGAGCACTCAGCTAATATTTTAAATTGAGTTTTAGAAGAAAAAGGGCAATAAAATAATCATAGCAGCAATTACCACTCATCACCAATGCCTGGCAAAGTGCTCTCATATAAATTCTTACTTGATTCTTCCAATAACTATGTGAGGTAGAAAAGGAAAATTCTACAATACCCATGTTATGATTGAGAAAACAAAGACCCAGAGAGGCTAAGTGATATTTTCAGGGCTAAAAAAAATTCTTGTAAATGGCAGAGCTGGAACTGCAGTGTCTAACTCTGCATTCTGGACTCTAATCATATCAATATGATTTTTAAGACTACCTAGAATGTCTGTTTATCTAGGAGGAGGTCCTCTGAGAAGTTATTTCTGAACCCCAAGCCTAAGTTCCCAGCCACTCTGGGAGGACAGAAGCCTCACGAAAAGGCACTGCTGTCTGCATTGACTAATGGATGGTCAGGCATTGTGGATGGCCAAAGGGAGGAAAGCCTGCCCGGAGCCTGGGGGCACTGAGCCCTGTTCCTCACCACTGCCCAGCACCGCAGCCCCTGCTCTTATAGGGCGATCAGTGCTTCCAGACCTGCTCTGGGTTGCATCCTGGACTGGACACCACACACTGCTTCTGGAACTAAAATGCAATGTCCTTGAGGACCAGGAGCCATCCCTGCTGATTAAAATGCAGATATCAGTGCTTCCCAGTGCTCCGCGGATGAACTGAACAAGGCATGGAGGTTCCCGTGAGATGTTGGTCAGGTGGCTTGTGACCACAACCACCAACCACTGCAGCTATATCCTCTGACTTCATGTTTATGATTCTTTCTACAAGTCTGAGAGCACAAAATCATCCTGGGGAGATTTGACCCCCAGCTTCTTCATATATTAGATGTTTCCTCAGCTGTAAACTGGGTCAAAAGCTCTGCGGTACACTGG
Source organism: Aselliscus stoliczkanus (assembly GCA_033961575.1). Lineage (NCBI taxonomy): Eukaryota > Metazoa > Chordata > Mammalia > Chiroptera > Hipposideridae > Aselliscus > Aselliscus stoliczkanus. Next base: position 79,489,359 of record CM066739.1, on the reverse strand, counting down.
CTGTATGCCCTTGGCATTTTTTTTTTTTTTTTGAGGGCAGTGTCACTGGCCCTCACATGCGGGACCCAAACCGGGGCTGCCGGCTTCCCAAGCCAGCGCTCAACCACCGCACCACTCGGCCGGCCCCTTGGCATATTTTTTAACCTCTCTGTGTTTTAGTCTCGCCAGTTATAAAATGGGGATAATAACAGTACCCATCCTGCAGTGCTATTATAAAGATTAAATGAGTTAGGATCTGTAAAGTGCTTAGAATAGTGTGGAACACAGAGGAAGCACCCAATCATGGTAACTGTGGCCATTAGTAGTAGTAGTAGTAGTAGTAGTAGTAGTAGTAGTACCATCATTATTTCCACTACCACCCTAGGCTGCCCCCACAGGACAATGTGTGCAGGGTGAAGTCCCCCAGATCTGAACATAAGAGTATGTGTTCAGATAAATGCCCAGTATGTTGACCTCTGGCCTGTCTAAACCCAGCCCCCTTTGCCTCACAAGGCAAGGCAGCAAATGTTGGAGCCCTGGAGCTGGGAGCCCAGGCAGCCAATCACTTCCATCCTGTGGGACAACTCACTGCCTCTTCAGGATGCTCATCTGTAAAACTGGGTTGAAAATACTCCCTCAGTCCACTGTACTGAATTCTCAGGAAAACATGAGCTATGTATACAAAAGAACTGCACGGAGAAACTAACAAATATACTGAATTGATGTCATTTTTAAGTCATCCTAAGAGAGGTCTGTAGTCCTCGGTTTATAAATTATGGAGTTTAATAACAACCTGTGGAATATAATTGGATAATTTCCCAGATTCAGGCTGACTAAATCCTAGCATTTTAGCTCCAGGCCTAGAGCTCCCTCTCATCTCCGCTACTCTGTCCAGCAAAGATGCAAATTTCTGCCTGTCCCCTCGGGGCAGTTCTATCTGGGCTGAACAAATAGAAGGCCGCATTAATTATTCATGTGGTCATTTATTATTCTTCTTTCCCCCAAGAAACTTCCGGCTGCCCTAAAGATCTTTGAAGAGAAGGGGTGTGAAGGCATAAACCAAAATATAAGCCACTTTGTTGTGTCTTGGTTGTGCCAACAAAGGGTGTCAATGGATGGAAGATGAGGTGGTGGGAAGGAGTGGGTGGGTAGACGGGACAGGAGCAGGGGGACACAGCAGGGGGATGATGAGGGGCACCAGCTCTGCCTACCTGCTGATCCAAATACTCTAGGTTTCTTTGCAACTGAAGGTCTAAAAGTTCATCCTACCCGGAGCCCGAGGCCCAACAGCAACACAAACAAACAGGAACACGACAAAAGAAAACAATAAAAAGGAAGCAAAGCAGTTAAGAGTTAGCTGGGCAAGGACAGCAAGAGGCCTCTCTGCCCTTGAGGAGTTCTGGGGAAGGGGTGGGGGGGAATGAGGATGTGGTCAGGCACAGAAGCTGCCTGCTGGACACACTCACTGGACACGCCCAGACCAGCTCCTGGAGGGACATACTTGGGTCCCCACTCCATGGCTCCTAGGTCAGCCTGGCCCTCCCTGGGTGAGGGAAGCACCGCTGAAGCAATCTAGTCAGCACTTCTAGCAGCAATTTCTGAATTTTCTGGGGAAATCTGTTGTTTCTGGAAGGGAGCATTTACCATGTGTCAAGGCTATAGAGTTTGGACACCGGCAGAGGAGAAGGAGAAGAAGGAGCCACCAAGGCCCCCTCCACCCTGGCCTGCTGGTGCTGTGCAGGGAGAGGGGACAGCCTTCATGGATGGGGATTCTGCCAGTTGGTTCCAATGGTTCTCCCTGCCCCCCACCCCCAGCCTACAAGTGGAGCGTCTGTATCTCGTTCTCCCATGTCTCAGGAGAATAAATCCCAGGAAGACACAGTAGAAAGGGGGAAAGGAAAGGAGGAGGTGACACATGGAAAGTCTTGTCTTCCTCAGTCCTACCACTGTCTCCTTCCCCAAAGTGACATTCCAGGCAAGACTAAACTGGAAGCAAATACACTTAGCGGGGAAGACTAGAAAATCACGCCTGTTTTTGGGAGCTCTAGCCTGACTTCCTTCCCAGCCCACAATCTGCACCTATGCCCAGGCCTCTTAGCATGCTGGGGAGGAAACTTGTTTTGAGAATGAGAGGATCAGGACATTACATGCTTCCAGATCTTGTCCCTGCTCCTCTGCCCTGTGTCACAGAGGACAAGGAGAAACTAGCACCAAACTCTGTATTGGGGTTAGAGTCCTGGCCAGGAGGGAAGAGGTATCCAGAGGCTGCTAAAACCCAGATGGGCTTTGGGCACAGAGCACCCCTATGTCTGCCCTCCTTTGGCCCACCCTGGGAGGAGAGATCCTGAGAGGGAGTGGAGGGGAAGGAGAGGACGTACCATCTTATCGTGGACCGTGGGGGGTGGTGGGTAGTTGTAGGGGAACAGCCCTGCAGGGACTGGCCGCCTGTCTCCCAGGTAATCATACTGGAAGAGAAAGGGGATTGGAGAGGTGAGGGGGCCTGGCTGGGACACGGACTTACCCATCAACTGAAGTTCAAGGTTAAGGATGTTTGTATCCTGTTCCAGGGCAGAAACTAAAATGGACAGCATTTATCTAGCATAATATCCTTGCAATGATCTGCCCAGGTCCTCAAGATTCGAAAAGACAGAACACTCTCTGCCCTATTATATAAAATTAGGGTTCCTGGCACAATCTGGGGACAGGTTACAGAGAGCAATGTTCCTACTTAAGGGGCAAAGCAAGTCCCCCTGGGCAGCACTCCTGGGGATGGAACGGCAGGGCCAGTGGCGCCCTGAGCAGTATCACCGGTCCTTCTGACATAGAGCCCAGTGTCCCTGTATCCTAGATGCCTCCACATCTCCACCTTGTCTCAGCAGGTGGTTTCAGGCTTCTGGGACACCTCAGGGGATGAAGGAAGAGGGGAAGACTGGTGGCTCACCTTGGGAGAGCTGATGGATCGCCTCATTACGTAGGCCGCTGGGTCAGCATAGATGTCCTCGCTGCGAGGTGGCAGCCGATCAAAACGGGCACTGGGTGAACGGACCGGGGAGTAAATGCGGGCACGGCTGTAAGTGCCCTGGCTGGGCGAGCGGGGCACAGAGTGGGACCGGGGCTGCAAGGACAGGCGACGCAGAGAGCCGGAGGCGGCATCCAGCTCATCGTAATAAACCGGCTGCCGGGAGGGGCTGGGGATCCAGAGCGAGCCATCCTGCCGCCCATAGCCAGCAGGCTCCTTCCACCCTCCCCCATTGCGGAAGGGGTGGCGCTTGTCCTCCAGAGCCCAGGGCGGGCTGATCCGATCGTAGGCGGGCATGGAGCAGATGCTGTCCGGCCGTACCCCTTGTGGGTAATACTGGTAATCATCAGGGTACTGGGAGGCATAGGGGCCATAACACTCGGGGGCCCTGCGGGACACAGGGTAGAACCTAGAGGGACTGAGAGAGAGGACAGTGTAAGGAAGTGGACAGAGTGGGTACATCCCCACCCATCGGTCCACGCCCCAGCCCCACCTCCTTGTCCTGCAGCCTAGAGTGGGGTTTGACCAGGTGAATGGTGTTCCAGGCTGGCCTTGTGAGCACCTGGTTTGTTTCTAGAGGTGCCGGGAAGACCGCCCCCTCTTCAGAGTTCCTCCCTCAATCAGCTCCCTGAGACCCAAATTTCCACCTGTCAAAGTTTCCATCTTTGTCTCTTTAAAATGAAATACCCCTGGGGAGAAACTTTAAGCCTTATTAGCCATCACTATCTCAGTGTGAACCAATTTATCAGATCCTGTCCAGAAAGGCAAACAGAAGAACGAGCGGGAGTGTACCAGGCACCTGGAGGAGAGGGACAGAGGAGGGACAAAGGGCAGCCTCCCTGATTTTATGGGACTCATGCCAAGTGAGGCATTCTCCCTAGGGCAGGCCAGAAGCCCCAGGCGCCAGACCACCAGCAGTGAGCAGCCCTCCGGAGTCTGTTACCTACAGCCCCGAGCTGCCCAAACCTCAGGGAAGCAGCCCCATTTGCCCTGATGATCAGGCCCAACCAATGTCTTCAAATCTTTGTCACTAGATAAAGGAGTCATTTGTTCTAGAGGGCAGAAGTAGGGTCAATGAATGGCAACATTTTGTTACTTTTCTTTTTAAAACTGTTTATAAACACCGCCTTTCAAATAATTAGAGCTGTTCAAAAAATGGAGTGAGTTGGCTTGGTGGGTAGTGGGTCTCCTGTTGGTAGAAACCCTGGAACAGAGGATGCTGTAAGAGGGTCGGAAGCTCAGGCAGATGGATGTCTGACTGGAGCAACTTTTAGGCTCCTCCGGACGGCTGTCGGCCTGTTTCCTAGGCCACCCAACACCCTGTGGAGAGGCCCTGGGCGCTCTGTTCCTTCCTCTGAAGGGAGGAGAGGGCAAAATCAAGGACAGAGGGAGCCATGGGGCAGGGATTCGGCGAGTTGGGATTTCTGGCGTTTTGTTGCCCGACTCAGCCTGGCTTCTAGAAGGTTTCCTACAGGGGAGGCTTCTCATGTTACTCCCCCAGCCCTTGCCCCTAGCTGTGACAGCATCCCAGCTCCACCCGTTCCCCACCATGCCTCACCTCCGAAGGTCTTCGGGCGGGGGTACCCCCCGGCGCAGGTTTACCCACTGCTGAAGCTGGTTCATGGAGCTCTTACGCTGGGCGATCTTATCAGGGTTGGCGTGTGAGGGTAAGCTCCGCCGGTGTTCCCCACTCTCTGAGTCCTGAGGCTGGAAAGCTGTGCTCCCTGGCCGGCTGGGGGAGCTATACTGCCAGCCGTTGGGCTGGCTGGGCCGTTCCCCGCCCCCCGGGACCCTTGGGCCATCCGGGTAAGGGCTGCCTGGTTCTGAGACTGATTCCAGCCCAGCTTGGATGCCATTGGCTTTCACCAGAGGCTCACTCTGGACTTCAGGCCTCTCCGGCCTCCTCTCTGCCTTCTCACAGCCTCGGCCATCACCCTCCCCTCGAGTCTTGGCCTCTGGCTCAGGCTTGGGGAGGCTGTTGTGCAGTGGCTGGTGGTGGTGTTTGCTGGGTGGGATGTTCTCTGAATCTGGCTTCTCGTGGCTGCAGGGTGCCAAGGGAGACGTTGTAAGTGACTGCAGCCCAGCATGGAGTTGGGTGGGGGGTGGGAGACTGGGAAGGAGAAACGGAGTGGAGAACGATAGGCAGGAAGATAGCAATGGGAACAAAATTCAACAAATTACTATTCTGCTTCCTAATTATTATAAAAAGTCATCCAATCCTGTCTATGGATCTGTGCTCATTCTATCCTCCAGGTCTTCTCCCATGGGCTACTCTCTACTCCCTTCTTCTGACCTGCCTTGAGCCCAACCTTCGAGCTATGACCAAGACTAATCTCACCCAGTCTTGGTCTCTGTCTTCTATCCTTGATTCAGCCCCCAGACTTGGCATAAACTATACTGAAGTTTCACAGCACCAACCACCCTGTATGTCCCAGCTACAGAGGCTTCTTATAGGTCAGCCCTCTCTCCTATAGAACATTCCTCAACTTCCATAAGCCTTGGGCTCCTTGATGGCAGGATGGGGATAACACTGCCTCCTTACATAGGGCTGGGGTGGAAGCAAACATGGCAGGCACCACGGTAGAAACTGTTGCCTCAAACTTCACAGGCATAGAAACACGCTAGTTCCCTTCTCAGAAATAAGCTTTTCCCAGGACTGACTTTTTGTTAGAATATAAGCTCCACGCAGCAGGAGCATGTCAGAATTTTCCTTATTTTCCTAGCACCTGCTATAGTGCCTTACACATTTCTATTTGAAGGAAATATGTAAGGAAAAAAACAAGTAACCTTCTGGTTGAAGCAAAGATTTGGAATCTCGTGACAATGTTCTTCCTATGGCTTCCCAAATTCAACACTTTCAAGCATCCTTGTTGGGATATTGCTTGGTAAACACTTCTAAGACATGTGAATAGACTTGGACGCTATACTGTAACACCTCCTTCAGGATCCCCGTTAACATCTCACTCAGGACTCAACAGCCAGTTCAAGTACGGACAGGCACCGAAACGGCAGCTGAGGGAGTGATGGGAGCAGCCATGTACCAAGTGTCCATGAAATGCCAAGCATTTTATATACGTTGCTTAGTCCCCTCAACAACCTATGAGGTGGGATTATAAGTGCCGTCTTTGAGGTAAGGAAACTCCGGTTCACATAGGATAAGTAACTTACACTGAGGTCACACTGTGAGCAAGTGGCCAAATTGGGATTCAAACCTGAATCCACCTTCCTCTAAAGGCTGTGTGCTTAACATGCACAGCCAAGAACAAATGCGTAAATGGCCCTGGTCTTTGGCTCTTGGTCCCAGTGCAACCTGGCTTCTCCCTTGGCCTCCACCAGCTCAGAGAGAAGAGGAGGAGCAGGTCAGGGGAAGAGACTATGAGCTCTGAAATCACTCAACCAGGCACCCTGTCGGGATGGAAGGAGACAGTTCACATGGTGTCCGAGATGCAAGCCAGCACACTGGGCTCCACGATGGCACAGAATGGGGCACTTCCTTTCTCTTCCTCTTTCTCTAGCACTCCCCACGCCCAGGCCCAGTACTCTGGCACTCACTTGTGACGCACAGCTTGGGGCACAGACTTCTGGGCTGGGGGGATCTGTACTCGGGCAGCCTCCCCCATGGCCTGGATCCAGGCCTCCTGCTCCTCGGGGCTCTCAGCACTGAAGAAGTAGGTGCGGACCCCAGCATGCTCGGCCTGTGGGGGGAGGTAGTACGTGGAACCGGCCCCGGCCTCGTCCACCCAGCACACAGTCACCTGTAAGAAGAAGACACCCACGCCCACAGAGTGGGTGGTCAGGAAGGCCATTCCCTTCACCTGCAGCTCTTTTTTCCCCCATGGAGCTCAGGAGCAAGTGAGGAGGTTGGCCCACAGGTACCCCATGCTTCAGCTGGCGCCCACATGCCTGCCTTGGCTAGCTCTCTGGACACCCTGGGCAGCCCAGGTAAGCTTACCTGTCCCACCTGAGGTGATTATAAGCAGGAGGGACAACTAGCATGCCCACTCTTCTATTGCATCTTTGATTTGAAGGGCAATCACCCAATGTCTGGGAGAGATGCCCCCTAGCACACGCCAATCTCTTGGCCTCTGAGAAGCTAGCATGGTCTCTTCCGTGCAGAGACAGCCAGACCTCTCTCCGTGGCATGCAAGGGGCATGCACAGACAGAGCACGCTACCTAGTCGGCGGCTGCGAGCAGGTGCGGCAGGCGGGAACCCAGAAGAGAGCTCCTGTCCAGAGGAGGGGTCCTCACGCGGTCAGAAGGAAGAAAAGCAGAGAACAGGTCAACCAAACACCAGAGGAAGAGACAGAAGATAACGTGGCAGGAATGTTAAGGAACAGACAGAAGTGGGGAGCTATTCAAACTGTCCCCTTCCACTTGGTGTCACCATTGGGAAGAGAGTACCCAACTAAGTCCCCAGTTCAATCCACCAGGAGTGGGAGTGAAGGGCTTGCACTGAGGGAATTTAGGCTGGTGGTGGAGAGAAGTCAGGGCATCCCAGTGCTAACCCCAGCCCTGTTCCTAACCATCTTTGGCCTTAATTGATGCATCTGTTGAATGGGGATGGGTCTACCTGGTGAAACTCAAGATTCTTAGGCTGCAAGGAAAAGATGTTCCAGAGCTAGATTCTTTCTGGGACCTTAGCATACTCAGAGGGGAGACCTTCAATCTCCCAGAAAAAGCAGGTAGCCTTCTTTATCCCACTCAGCATGAGAGATCCAAAAGCGATTAAGAGTCTCAGATGGGAACCTCACTTTGGCCTCTGAACCCCTGAGTGTTAAATCCTGAGTCTCTGGGGATTGGAAGGAGAGAAGATAGGGTTCCTCTGATAAAGCTCCAGGGCTCTCCTAAGCAGCAATGTTAAATCTACACCCTCCAAATGCTTTCCCAGCTGGCCCGCTGCAGCCTGTTTCTTCCGCACAGGATTTCTTTCTGTTAGGAGCCCTTACCCAGGGAGGGTGCAGCCTCCTCTAGGGGCAGAAATGGGGCCTCCTTCCTCTGGATCCTGCAGGTTCCCACCCTCCAGCAGGGGGCCCAGCATGTCAGGGAGATGTGGAGGAAAAGCCAGTGAAGCTGTGAGATGTCTGGGAGTTGAAACTACACACAGGGATGTGCAGATCAGGGGCCCAGGCAAGCCCTCTAGGGTGGAGAACACGGGGTGATCATCGAGGACAGAGAGACACAGAGGGGACTCACGGGTATGTCCTGAGGCTGGTCGGAGTGGGCAGAAAATTAGTTAATGCGCTAAGCATCTAGTGAGCCTTCTGTGAGTGCAGAGCTCTGCTCTGGGCACCAGTCACAAGGAAAGCACACATACTATTTGCACTTGAAGAGCTCAAGGTCAAGCTGGAGGATACAACATGCCCACAGGGAAACAAGGAGGGAGCAAAGGCCTGGGAACAGCTGCTGGCAACAGGGGAAGGCAGAGGGCCCCGGGAAGAAGGGCAACTGAAAGGGAACGGGAGGTGACACCAGCCTGGAACCAGGAAAGGGGACCAGAGAATTGAGGGTGGCGCCCCAGTGGGGTGAAGTCCCCTGAGTTCCCACAGAGCTGGGTTAGGAAGAGGTTAAGGCATTCGGCGGTAGGCTGGGCCGGCACAGTCCTGGCTCATTATCAGCCATCCAAGAGTTTCACTTGGTGGCCACAGCAGGACAAGCCTCCCATCTGTCTCAGCTCCCCTCCTTACCCTGGGGAAGGGCCTCTGATTAGCCACAATTGGAATCCTTTGTGGCCATTGAGCACAGACTCCCGAATTGGGTTTAAAGAGGCTGTGCACGCGTTTGGGGGATGGGGAAGGAGGAGAGGAGCTGATGGGAACTGAAGTGAGATCCGGGGTTTATAGTGGGTGTGTATGTCAGTCATCGCGATGCTGATCTGATGCCTGCTGAGCTCCGAGCTAGAGTGTACACGTGTGTGTGCACAGGTCTGGGAGGGAGGGTGAGACAGACTGTCTGAGTGTGTGTGTGTACGTCTGTGTATAGCAGGACCATGTGTTGTTGGTTAAACAGCCTGTTCCTATTTCCCCAGTTAGAACCCAGCTCCCTGGAGCCAGAGTTTTATTAATTGTTCATTCTGTTCACACCTCTGGCAGACAGGGCCCAGGGAGGCTGTAAACTAATTATGTGCCCAAAAAGTCCCCCTTTGTTCCCCAGAGCAGCACCTGTGTATGCTGCTCACATCTTCTCTATGGCCAGGTGATCAGAGTCCGAAGGACAGAAAGGAGCAGAGTCTTTGAGACTCAGACACTGTCTTGACCTGTAGATCCTAGCATCTCAGACACTGTCTTGACCTGCAGATCCTAGCATCTAACACCATAGCTTTAAGTTTTCAGGGCCTCGGACAGTAATTCTCAACTGGGAGAGAGAGACAGAGGGCTTTGTACTAAGCATGGTAATTTTATATTGGGAAATGAAAAGAAACCTAGGGCCTTTACATCATAAAATACAAAAAGGGCCTGGGATTTTTATTGTTTTTTAATGGGTCATGAATTTTTAAATGTGGAAAAACACTGCCTAGGATGAGCCCGCTGTAGCCCTTAATGGGTGGATCCCCAGGGGCGCTGAGGGAGCCACACCGAACAAGCCTGTGAGGCCCATCTTCCTGCATACTTGCTCTCTCGAATTGTCTACATGAGGTTTGCTTCTCTTGATTATAATGAGACTCAACTAATTTTCTCTACAGATTGAAATTTGACTTGTTGGTCTAGTTCCCTGGGTCCAAAGTGGGGAAGAGACTTTTCAGAAAGGATCTTGCAACCCTCCCACCCCCAGCCCATAGCTCCTGCCTGAGCTGCAAGGGATCTCCCAGGTTCCAGGTGTCAGGGGCTCAGGACACAGCTGGGCTATATTTGTTGATATTTATCCTAATAGGGCTGATACACTACTCCCTCTTCCCCTAAGAAAAACTGTGGTACCACTGAAGCACATCTCTACTGGCCCACCCGAGGGAGAATCATCCACCTAACCCCTGAGGAAAGAAGAGGGGGTCCCAGCAAGGCCTTGCCTTACCCTCACAACAGCCTGCGCTGAGTCCAGGGGCTGCTGCCAACTCCCTCCCCCGGCTACCACTTGAGACTCCTTTGGGAGGTGGCTCTTGACCCTTCTCTAGTCCCCTATGCTCTAGAAGAGCAGGCCTCCCTCGCCCCTCTGACCTGGGAGAGGAGGGCCAACTGACCTTAAAGGTGTGCTTTCGGCTGATGTTGTCTGAGGGTTGCACTGCAGCCACCCGGAAGCTCAGGAGTGGGATGCTGCCCAGGATGCTCTCTTCCTTCTCATCTGTCGGGAAACAGGGGCACAGATGAGACGTGCATGCACAAACGTGTGCATGTGCAGGGGGAGAGAGAGGAGTACATCAGCCCTATTATGATAAATAGCAATAAGCAACACATATCTGTTGCTCATTCACTGTTTATCAGGCACTCAGGGCCACTGCATACCACCACCCAGGTTGTGCTCTGCACAACCCCAAGAGGCACGCTCCTTGGAGTTGGGCGCTGGGCTGCATGGAAGCTCTGCAGACATGCTATAGACACAGGGGCTACAGAGGTGGATGAGAAGGTAGTCCCATCCTTAGGGAGCTGACATTCTAGTACACAAGGAGGACAATCAATTCGAGCTAACGTTTTAGAGAGTTCCATCTATGTTGGGCACTGTTCTAGTGAAATGTCTTCATGAATTTAATCCTCCCAACGATCCTATGAACAGATTCTGTTAGTACCCACCCCACACACACACACTTTATAAGAAAGGAGGCTGAGACACAGAGATGCTAAGTAATTCATCCAAGGTTAATTAAGTAGAAAGTGGTGGACTGGTCTCTGAGCCCAAGGAGTCTGACTCCCAAACTAGTATAATATCATTCTTAACCACTGTCCTATGCATAGTGCCTTTCGACTATTCCAACCACCATACATGTAACAGGATAATAATGGGATAGGGCGTGGTAGCGTAGAGAGTCCCATATTTAGCTCTGGCTCCTCCAGGTAACTGTTTCTAAGGTTCTGCCAGGCACCCAGCATCTTGCTTTGTCCCCTCCAGATGCAGACCCCTCCTCTTTACAGTCCCCATTCTCCACAGGAAGTCTCGCCCCTGCATGGCTTCCTGGTCCATTGGTCCCTGGATCAGGTGAACAATCAGGCTATTACATAATTCATCCTGGATCTCCAAAGGAGCCTGATGGATTAGTTGGGTCCCCAGCTGTCAGTAAGAGGACAGAAAGGGTGGGGGTATTCTGTGGGATAGGTCGGAAGCAACTATGAGGCCATGGCAAGACCCTCCCCACTTGCCCAGGATAGCTCCTTATTCCCCGAGCTGGGAACTCTGTAAAACCCTCAGATAGGATTCAGAAGAAATATCTTAGGGATTGTAAACTAGTTCTCCTTCTCCTCTTACTCATCACCTGCATAAGATACAAGGTATGATAAGAAAAAAATACGCTGAATGTTTAAATAAAAAATGTATTACAGTAAAAGAAACATTGCTATTAATCCCCCTCAAATTACACAGCTATCCCATCATTCTTGCCACTTTCTGAAGCAGTTCTGAAAGTCCTCTTTCGTGAGTGTCTTTAGTTGCGCTGTCGTGGCTGCCTCAATGTCCTGAATTGATTCAATACATTTTCCTTTCATGGTCATTTTGACTTTAGGGAAGAGCCGGAAGTCACACGGTGCCAGATCCAGTGAATAAGGTAAATGGGGACACACCATAATGTTTTTATTTGACAGAAATGGCCATATACCAAAAGTGATGTGTGCCGTGAAGAGTTACCATGATGAAGGATGAAGGCAAGGCACGAAAAAGGACTTTCAGAACTGCTTCAGAAAGTGGCAAGAATGATGGGGTAAGCATGTTCAAAGCGAGAGGGGAGTATTTTGAGGGGGATTAATGGCAATGTGTCTTTTACTGTAATTCCTTTTTTAAATTTAAATATTCACAGTATTTTTCGATCACATCTTGTATGTGGTCCATCAACCAGCTTCCTATGCAGGCCTCAGCATGGTACCCAGAGAAGAGCTAAGCCAAAGGAGCAGGAGGAACTCGGGTTGGGGACCCAGGGCTTCTTTGGGAAAGCAGGGCCTATCAGTCCCTAGAGGAGACAGGCCCTCTTCCTGGTACTGTCCAGCTCTGTGTTTAGGGGGTCTAGTGGGAGCATCTCTCGGTGGATAGGACCCCTATCGCAGTGCACCTTGAAGTGCACAGCTTTAAGATTGCCCATATGCCAGGCCTCGAGTCTCTCCTCTGCAGAGAGCCTGGCTTTCCCCCAGCTTTGTTCATACTCTGGTTGCAGGGCAGCCCTCTATCCTGGGGGGCTAGCCTGGATAGATACTTCTCCCCTAGTATTAGGGTTTCCTCTGTGACTGGACCCTGTATACATGGCCCCTCCCTGATGTCTCTCCTCAGGGCTCAAGTGGTAGCAGCTCAGGGCACAGGGACAGCAGCATCGTGGTGGGACACTGGGTACAACCTTTGTTTACCAAAGTTAATGATTCACTGAATTGCTCCCAGGAGGCCTGCAGCAGTCAGGGCTCTGCCATTTCTGGGGCATGAAAGGACACAGAGGAAAAGGGAACTACCCCTCCTGCTGCAAAGTCATTTCACCCTTCTCTTCCCAGAACCCTGCCTCAGTGTGACAGGACCGCCACTGTCATCATCCTCACTCGGTCCCTCCAGACCCGCCTGACACAGTGCTGCTGTATATACAGTAAGTCCCCCACTGACGAACGAGTTCCATTCCGAGAGAACGTTTGTAAGTCGGATTTGTTCCTAAGTCTGACAAAGTGAGTCTTATACACCTTTGACACAAATATACAATGTAAAGCATAAGAAAACTAAACACACACAGAAAAATACTGTGAATAAACTACTGTTACTTTTACAGTTACCATAAAATGGTGGTACAGTACAGTGCAACATCTGGCATATAGGGGATTGCATGGAGTGAACTGACAAGAGCAGACTCGCGAGCTACTTCCGCGACGTGTTCGCATCTACCAATGTTCATAATGCGAGGTCTGCTCAATCTGTGAAAGTTGGCACCTAAAATACCTTCCTAGAGACTGCTGCACCAAAGCTGGCAGATCTTGGCCCTCCTTTATTTATTTATTTATTTTTGAGAGGTTCAGGAATGACTGTTGAGTGGGGCAAAGAGAGCAGAAGCTGGGGATATTCATTTATTCCACACTGGGGGAGCACCTACTATGTGCCATTGTAGGCTGTTGTAGGTGCTGTGCATACAGCAGTGACCAAAATGGAAAAAAATTGCTGCCTTCACAGATTGCATTGTGCATTCCATGGGACAGAAGATCAGCATACAAGCTCCAGTTAGCAGGTGACCTGCTCATAGTAACTAAGGACCTTCCTTTCCTCTCTTCCTCCTTCCCCCCTCCCCCACTGCCCCCTGGACCTCACCACACCATCTGTCATATGACTGTCCTGTTCAGTCCCTGTGTCACCAATGAGGGCCTAGAACTCTGCCTGAAACCCAGTAAGCACTCTGTAAATATTGAATGTGAATAAGTAAGTGAGCGAATGTGTGAGCAAGTGAGCTTTGTCTTTATCCTACTGTGACACCCCACTGATGACAGAGACTGCAGGCGGGAGATATGCTCCCCACCCCCAGCTTCCATTGAAAGCACAACCCAGTGACCTGGCAGAATGAAAGAGTGATGGTCCCTGGCTTCCCACAGCCTCGCAGGCCTGGGGACAATCTCACCTTTATAGTAGAAGAGGCAGCGATCAACCAGGACAAACCAGCGCTTGTTCCACTGCTTGACCCCAGAGCTGGCCTGCGGGGCACAAAGAGAGACAGACAGGAGGAGCTGTGAGCTGTAGTGGGCAGAAGGGCAACATGGCGGGAAGAGTGCTGCATTATGAGGACACCCTGCCTATGGCTGCGGCTCGGCCACTAATAAGTGGCAGCAACCCTCTTGAGACCCCAGATGCAGGGAAATGACATTGGAATATTGCCTGTGACCTCCAGTTCTGTCATCCTGGGCCTCAGTGCCTCCCCCAGGGAAAATAAAAGGGGTGAGAAATGAGAGAAAAGTGGGCAGAAGGCAGGCAGGGACAGTGGCAAGGGCAATGGGGAGACTTGCTGGACCCCAGACTTAAAGGATAGCCCCCCACTCATCCCCTTCCACAGCAAGAGGGACCTGCTGAGGATGAGCCAGTGGGTTGCTCCAATATGGTGACCTAGCATATTTCAAAGTCATTGTATCTGCCCATCAGGAGATATTCCCAAGTATGACATGAATTGTTCTGGGACATTTGGGGAAGATAACTGACTTCTCTAGGCCTTCGTATAATTAGGAGATTCATTCACAGAGATATATCAAATGAGGACATGGGACGACATACCAAAAGAGACATGGACTATTGTAACCTCAGAGGATACAGTGCTATGAGGAGAAAACGCTGGGCACAGAGCGCAGAATGGTAGAGGAGCCCTCACCTGTTTGAAGAGCCAGCCCGCCTTGGTGACAGGGGCATTGGGGTTCCTCTTCATGGAGTGTGAGCGTTTGCCAAAGGCAATGGCCTTGCGGGAGGTCCGGGTGGCCTAGGGAGGCAGAGAGAGGAGCAGGCCTGACATCTTCCTCCTAGTTCCACGGGCTAGGGGAGCAGCTGTGTCTCCAGGGCTAGCTCATGCTGAAGGGCCCACGTGTGAATCTCGGATCTGTTACTCACTCAAGAGTACAGCCTCTCAGACTTGAGAGGATCTTTTTCTTATTTCTAAAATAGGGGGCTCAAAACAATAGTCCTGCCTGTCTGATGTGCTGGGGGCTTTTGGGGTTTTCTTGAGGAGAAACTAAGATTTTTCATTTCACTCCTGGCTTGCCCTTCCTCTGCTGTCCTTACTCCCTACCTCTTTTATAATGCTTACTAGAACCCTTTCAACTGCAGGTAAATCACCATCCTCTCAGAGTCCTGTTCATTCTCAAACGTCCAACACACCACAGAGCTGGGAACATCTCCCCAAGTGTTCTCCTAGCTCCTTACTGCCACGTGGACACTGTCATTCTTCCACTGTTTGTTGTCATTCTGGCAACAATCTCTCTTTCCTGCAGCACCACTCATCTTCCACCATTTAGCCCTTTTCATCACTATCAGCTTCTAGATGATTCTTTCAGTCAGTTATCTTCATTCTAAGTCTTGCCATCACTGTGGCACTGTTCTTGAAGATGACCTATCTTCAAGGTGCCCTAATTTTATATGACCTTGATGTCCTCAACTCCAAAATCCCTCCCTGCAACCCCAGCAATGGACTCCCATGGCCACACCTCAGCTCCTAAGCCCCTGCACCGCTAACATCTTCAGTTCTAACATTCCCATTATCTGATCACAACATTCTACCCTTTGGGCTATCTCACTCTTTTCCTGAACTGCACAAGTTTTTTTACTCCACTGGGGTCCCCAGCTCCTCAATTCTTCCCTTTTTTTTCCATCAGCCACTTTGTGGTTTTAGTTATTTCCCTACAAAGTCTACACCTCATGGTAGAGTTGATCAACTGCACTCTTAAACACCCCATCCCTGGTCTTTCTGCTCAATCTTCTCTAAAACTCAAAATCCCAGATTAATCAAAGTATCCACTCTGCCTGCACTCACATGTAGAGTATGGTGCTGCTGGAGAAAAACCACACTGCAGTACATGAGGCCACTGCAGATCCACGGTCCCTAACCACATCTGGGTTCAGCCCTGATGGCATCTCCACTCCACAACCCCACCTTTCTCCCAAGTCCAGCAACTTCCCTCTCTGCCATCCCCACAGAGGACCTGGCTCCTCCTCCACAGAGAAAATTGAGGTTATTAGACACCTCCTTCCTCCATTTCACATCCTTTTACCTAGGAAATTACTGCCCTCACCACTATCTTTGTTTCTTTCTCTCCAAGGTCTAATGAAGAGGCCATGTCTTCCTTTCTAAGGCTAACATGTCCAAGCCACCATCTCCTCTGAGACTTTGCTCCATCAATAATCTCCTCTTCAATCTGTCTTCAACAGGCTTCTTCTCCTCAACTAACAGGCTCAGGTATCTCCATCTTAAGGCATCTCTCTCTGTCTCTCTGCCCCTCCCACCACACACACACACACACACACACACACACACACACACACACCTGATGCCCCCCACCCCCACCCTACATCTGCTGTCAGCTAATCCCTTCCCTCTTTTCTCTTCAGGGATAGGCTACTCGGAAGAGTCCTGACTTCCTCTCCTCCCATTCCCTCCTAAACCACTTCCACTTCTTTTCTGAAATGGCTCTTGCAATATCATTGAAGTAAAGCTGCCCAGTCCTTGACCATTCTAAAGCACTGGACAATTTTAACCTCTCTGTCCTTCCTGAAACCCTTCTTTTGTTTTTTCCAATGCTATTCTTCCTTTTCAACACCTCCATCTGTGGCTATTCCAAGGTGGACCTTAATCAAACTCTTATCCTTTTATTCTTTTTTATCTCATTATACATTGTGCCTGTGTAATCTTGTCTTAAACCCATGGTCTCAACTACCAGCAATATACTGAAAATTCCCTAACCTATATCTAAGACCTCTCTCCTGGCCCTAGTCCAATTGGTAACTGGTTGTCCAACCAGGATAAAGTACAAAACCAAACTCATCCTCTTTCTAACCAAACCTGTTCTTCAGTATTTCTCGTCTTGATGAATTACAATCCACTCAGTCATCCAAACCAGGGCTCTGAACCACCTCTCACTGTCCCTCCATTCCTTCATCCAATCATTTATGCAATTCTGGCAAATCTATCTTCCTAAAACTTCTCAAATCTGTTCTTTCCTCTCAAATTCCACTTGTTGCCTCACAGATCGTCATCTTGTCTTGCTCTCTATCCTCTGCTGTGAACTAAGGTTCTCTTTCTAAAACACAATATAATCATGCCACTCTCTTGCTTAAAATTTCTTATCCCTGCTCATCACTTAGAAGAGAATTCAAATTCCTCAGCATGGCACACAAGGACAGGTCTGCCTAATTACTGTGCTTCTCTCCCACCCACAATGCCTTTGCTGACTTGCTCTCCCACCGAGGGGTGGGGGAGCCCCATCTCCCTTCTATAAATCCCAACTCATCCTTCAAAGTCTTCTCCACAAAACCTCCCTGATCCCCAAAGCAGTTAGCTGCCCCCTGCCCTCCATCCATTCTTACAATCTAAAACTTGTCACACTGCAATATTAGCCTTCCGTCTCCTTCACTAGACTGTGAGCTCTTTACAGGGAGGAACTTGGGTTTTGTTTATCTCTTTATTACTAGAGCCTAGCAAGGTTATCTGGCTATAATAAGCATTAGTAAATACTTGTAGAAGGATGGAAAGAAGAGATTGAGCTTTATTATAAAGTACCCCCAAAGCTAGGAAATAAAATTTTCCGAACTTTCCCAGTAAAAATCCACATGTAATGGCTGAAATTAGCCACCTGAAGAAGTCACCCACCGCCCTAAGAATAGACAGGTCCCCAAATCCTTTCCTTTCCTCTCAGTCCATCACCTGTCACAATTTCACCTCCTCTCACGGCCTGGAAGCTGCTCCCCATATTTCACTACCGAAACTATTCTGCTACTCCCTCCATACTAGCCTCCTTATCTCTCTGTTACTGCTTCCCAGCAACCCTCAGCCTTAGGTCAATCTAACCACCTGTCTTCCCTGCTTCCGCAGCCAGGCTATGAGCATTGCTGGGGGAAATCTACACACCTGGGGATTAGAGCCATACAGATTCAGTCTAGGACCTCAGATGACCTTTCGACATTATCAGGCAATATTTTATATGTCTCCTGTTGATCACTATTCCTATTCCCCAAATAGGGGAAAATTCTCAAGCCCCCCAATGCCTCGTCACCCACCCCACTTCTCTCAGCAAAAACACCCTACCTCCTACTTCCCTGCAAAAGCTGAGGACATCAGGTGGGAATGTCTCTCACTTCCTAGGCCTCCATTCTCTGGCTTCACATGCTTTTTATGCCCTCTCAGGAAGAGCCTCTTCCTTATGCTGGCTAACAGCAGCTCTGCATCGACTCCTGTCTCCACAGAAACATGATTCATTGGCTATCCTCTTTCTCCTGAACCTATCCGTTGGGTCATTCTCCTCCTGCCTCTAACACCTTGAAACAAAACAAAATGAACAAAGAAAACCTACTTCCATCTTATGCAAGATCTAGTTTTCACTCACCACCCCTCATTTCCCTTAACAGTCAAGTTTCTTAAAAAAAAAGAAAAAATACTATATATATATATATATATATATATTTTTTTTTTTTTTTTTTTAGAGGGGAGTGTCACTGGTCCTCATATGTGTGATCCGAACTGGGGCCGCTGGTGTCCCAAGCCAGCTCTTAACCAATGCGCCACTCGGCCGGCCCTAAAAATATTTTTTGGAATACTTCAAACATTTCAGAAAAGTAGGGAATGAATCACCACTCCATGTTTGTTTGTTTTTTCCTAAAAAATGTGACAAATAGAGCTGAAACTTCCTTTAAGCCCCTCTCCAACCTCATTACCTTCTCTTCCTCCCTAGGGCCAACCACTGACCCCAAATCAGTCTGCCTGCCCGTGGTTATATGCCTGTACTGCGTATTTACCTAGAAAAATGTAGTATTATTTTTTCATTGTTTATACACTTGACATAAATGATATCACATTTTTCATATTTTGCAACTTGCTTTCTACTCAACATTATGTTTTCAAGGTCTATCCTTATTAATACATAGAGCTCTAATCCATTTAATTTTTGGACAGTACTCCATTGCATGACTAGACCACTACTGATCATCTAATTTCTTAGAAGAGCTGTTTCCCTTCTTCTGTGATTCTCCATCTCCCCTCACACTTTGTCTTCTGCCCTCATCATACCATTGGAACTGTCCTTGTCAGGTGCCCAGGTATGCCAATGTTGTTAAACCTCATGGATACTTTCATCTAAGTAAGACTTACTCGGCCTCTCTGCAACATTCTTTGGAGTATTTCTTCCTCCTGAGACCTTCCTTCCTCCTCCCTTTCTGAGCTCTCAGCTGCCATGTCCTTCATGAGTTATTCGTCTTTTGCTGTCCCCCTAGATCAGTGGTTCTCAATGAGGGTGGGGCAATTTTGTTCCATAGGGGACATTTGACAATGTCTAGAGACATTTTGGGTTGTTTTGAGGTGGGTTTTACTGGCATCTAATGGGTAGAGGCCAAGGATGCTGTTGAAGATCCTATAATGAGTAGTCCCCACACTGCAAAAAATTATCCAGCACAAAATGCTAACAGGGTCAAAGTTGACAGCCCCTGGTGCAGGTGTTGGTTTTCTCGAAGGTTCTGGTCTGAGCACCTCACCTGCTCTTTGGAGCCTGTGACAACAGCTGGACAGGCCAATACATGTCCTAGGATTCCTGCCTGACAGCCTGCCTTGGAGACTGAACTCACCCGGACACTGGGCCGCTCTGGAGGGACGTCCGACACCATGTTGTGGTTGGAAATGTCACTGTTGGTGGTAGCCGGGCGTTTCCCACCTGCTTTATTGGACATGTCCAAGGCCGATCTGATTTCAAGTTGATCGGAAGAAAAGAAAGAGACTAGTCAGAACCAAGAAACAATGGAAACCACCCACCCCTTTCCCACCCTGCCACCCACTGTTCCAGCATCAGCACAAAATTTGATCCCCTAAGTGCTATCAAGAGGTCATCTCAGCTGCTCCCTCAGTTCTTCTGACATTATATGCCAGTAATCCTGGACATTCTCTTTTTTCTTTTCTGTAAATTTATTTTAAAAACCTCGACCCTAGGACTCTGGGACTCCTTTTCCTTCTAATTTAAAAGTCACAATAGCCCAGTGGACTGTGAAAGTTATTTAATTATCTTTTTTTCTCTCTTTCTTTCTTTCATTGAGCAAGTAGAAAATTAGCATTTGGCTCTCAGGGTTAGGTTCCCCCACCACTCCCCTCAGAGGCCCCTGGGTGACATGCCAAGCTCAGACGTGTCTCAGTCCTATAGCTCAAACTGTGGGATGCACCAACCTGAGAGCTGCTGGATTCTGGGAAAAGTAGACGAGGGTGTCAACCCAGAGGGTCTCGGAAGCTTCCAGTCCTCAGAACTGAGGAGAGTGACCCTAAATTCCTTTACTCTCCTTTCTCCCCATTCCTTTCCCCTTCCCCTGGCTGCAAAGTGGCAGTAAGGTAGTTAAGGATGGAAAGGTCAGGCAGTAAGTGGAGCAAACCTACATTTTCAAGTCGAATTTTTTGTTTTCCTCTGGGACCTGGCCAGTCACTGGGTGTAGAAATGTGTTCCGTCTTTCATTGTGGCTGTGGAGGCAAAAAAGAGAAAGAAGTTGTGGTAAAGATGAAGATAGCAGAGACACAAGCAAAGGGTGGACAGGCCCTGAGCAGTGACAGGGACAGTGACCATGTGGAAGCTTGTCCCTCTGTCTTCCAGTGGGATTGTGAGAAGCAAAATGGAGGCAAGATGAAGGATTGGGCTGTAGAGGGAGCAATGGGGAAGACACTTTCACAGCGAGTGTTAACTACTTATTAGAGACTTCTGAGGCTGGAAATGAGCCCCACTTCACCCTTGCAGTGGTCATCTTGGGCAGGCATGTGGGTGGGGCAGAGAGAGGACTCTAATAGTTAAGATTTCATGTGTGGAGGGTTCTCTCCCAGGGAAAATGCCTGCCAGGGCTCCACATAAAAAACTGCTCACTCATTTTTGCTGAAAGAATTCTCTCATGACCTTAGATTCCTTCCTCTCCTGCTCTGTTTCATCTCCTTAAATGAGAGATCCAGAAACTCCATTCCAGAACTTGGGCTGGGACCTGCACACACACT
This sequence comes from Aselliscus stoliczkanus, assembly GCA_033961575.1. Lineage (NCBI taxonomy): Eukaryota > Metazoa > Chordata > Mammalia > Chiroptera > Hipposideridae > Aselliscus > Aselliscus stoliczkanus. Next base: position 79,468,572 of record CM066739.1, on the reverse strand, counting down.
CTTAAGTTCAGGGTCTCCCCATCTAAGGGCTACTGGATGTCGCTGAAACCTCAGGAGTTGTCAGGCAGTGAGATTAAGTACTGGCTCAATAGTCAGATCTAATTAAGAGATGTGTGGCCCAGGAGTGGGGTGTTGTAAGATCAGCCTGCAGGAAGCCGGGGGCATGGAGCAGGGTGGGGTGTGCGCAGAGGCAGATGGGGAGCAGTCTTGTGGAGCTTCCTTTGGGAAGTCCTGCTGTGGGTCTTCTGCCTGACTGAATGTCAGGGAGATGGAGAGGAAGGGCAGGGGACAGAGCTTGGAGGGAGGTGGTGCAGTGGGTCTAAGGCACAAATGGCAGCCATCTGAGATGGATTCTGCACACAGGGGACCACCTGGCAAGAAAGTTGTAGGAGATTCAAGGATGCAGCAAGTGGGGGGCTGGAAAAATGTTAAGGTCCTCTTCAACCACCCCTCTTGAGAGATACCGTAAGAGCCCAGCTCAGGCTCAGTCCACCCTAAGAAGCAGGAGCCCAGACAGGACCTGCTGAAGCTGCACCAAGGTCCTAACACTGGCCACATGAGTACTCCCACAGCAGAGCTGGTCAGCTAGTTGCCAGAGGGAAGAGATCTTAGCTTGGTCCCTTCAGCTGCATGAGAGAAGTAAAATAACCTTTTGGAGACTCCTCTTCATTAGCCCCAGACACATCCCAGCCCTTGGGATGTCTGTTGAAGCTAAAGATAATATCAAAAGGTATTTTTTCAGCTTCCCAACCAGTCATGTTCAGATCAAATTCAGACATGTAGCAGATAGAAGCACAGCGAGTGGTGGCTATAGCCTAGGGGGAAATCTGGGTTTTGTAGCAGGGGCTTGCTGGCCAGGACACTAAATCGGGCCCGTGTCCCTCAGCCTGGGTTCTAACACTAGTACACTGATCACCTGCTCCCCGCTTCTCAAACTCCCTCCCTCCCTCCCTCCCTGCCAGGGCCAACCAGAATGCTCTCAACTTAACCACAGGGGACCTCTGAGAGGAAAGGTAGCTATTTACAGTTACCCTCATCCCAGGATCTGCCCCAACTAGGAGTCCAGGAATCAGGTGGTCTGTGACAGCTAAGTTCCTCAAGGTGCCTAGGTCTCTGTTTTTCCCCCAGTGGCACAGAGCACCTGCTGCCCGCCCCCCTCTGCCCCAGTCCCCTTCTGCTCTGGAGGGAGGGAGAAAGGAAGAGAGGGGGAGAGAGGGAAGGAGGGAGAGAGAGGGAGGGAGGGAGAGAGGGAGGGAGGGAGGGAGGGAGAGAGAGAAAGAGAGAGAGAGAGAGACAGAGAGAGGGAGAGAGACAGAGAGAGAGAGAATGAGAGAATGAGAGAGACAGAGAGAGAGAGAGAATGAGAGAATGAGAGAGAGAATGAGAGAGGAGAGAGAGGAGAGGGGGAGAGAGAGAGAGAGAGAGAGAGAGAGAGAGAGAGAGAGAGAGAGAGAGAGAGAAAACACACACATATACAGTCTGCTATCAGCCAGCAAGCACCCATCTTTCCTTCAGGGCATGGAGAATTTCTTCCTGCCCCAGCCGTTCCTACCCAGCAACCCCTACAAATGACGTCTTCTCTCCATCCCGGCGCTACCAATTTCAAAATAACTTCCCCTTGACAAGCACTGCAATGCAGCAACCACTGACCTAACTATGCTTCCTCCTCCAGGTCAGGTCAGGCAGGCCCCTCACTCTGAAGCCCCAATCCAAGGAGCTGCCAACTCCGCCTGCTCTCACTTCACTTGGCTTATGTCCATTGAAGAAATCCCTACCTGACCCGGCGATCAGCCCGAAACTTCAACATCTTTTTGGCAGCTCTGTTCGGCAGCCTAGGAGGACCCGCCAGCCACCCTACCATCCCTGTGAGCAGTAAGTCCTCCGGTCCCACGCAGGGCCCTGGCCGAGCTCCAGACACTGCTGGCCCCCGCTCCTCCTGGCTCCAGCATGAGGGAAGGGGTGTTGAGGAGTCCTAGGGGGCCTGTGGCTCCCCAGCATTCAGCCAGTCAGAGCGCTGGAGGCAGAAAGAGCGAGCAGGGGAGGATAATCCTCCCAGTCCGCGCTCCCCAAAGAGAAAATGCTGAGATGGAGAGACGGGCATTCACGGAGCAGGTGTGCAACTTCCAGGTAGTGCGACCTCACTGAGCTAAGGACACAGAGCAGCCGGGCGGGCGGAGGAGTCTGAGGCTACATGCCCATCTGCACGGCAGAAACTCGGCCAGCCGACCTACAGGAGACGACAGTCCTCCCTGCCTCCCGACTCCCAGCCCGGAACACAGGCCCTTGGGCTGAAATCAACTTGCCTCCCAGAGGCGGTTCTGATCCTGTGGGCACAAGGGTTAAATGAAGCTCCGGGTTCACTGCTGTTGTTGCCGTGCTGCCTGGAAGCTGAGGCTAATTAAGTCTCCTCTCTCCTCTCTCAGCCAGCCCAGCCTTCTTCTGTCTGGACAGGAGCAGAATGAGCGAAGCTTCTCTGCCACGTTCCTCTACACGCTCCCTTTCGACCAGCCCCCGCTCGCTTGCCCTCCACTTGGGGTGGTCCAGCTGATGCGCGCGAGAAGCACATGGGTGCAGGTGTCATGGCGCCAAAGCTGGCGTCTTTGCTCAGGCAAAATGCAAGGAGAGCTCCCTCCCAAAGCTTGTGAGAAAGAGGGCAGCAAATGGGGCTCAGAGGGGGTCACTGTGCATTTATTTCTTAAAATCTTCCCAGATGCGATATGATCGTGTCCAGCTGGTGACTGTCAGATCTGCTCAAGGGCAAAGAGGTCTGCATCGTCGTTCATGCCCCTGACCTCTCCAGACACCAAGCATGGTCAAATCTCCCCTCCTAATGTCTTCCATGACTTTGGGTCCTTGGACTGCCAGGGTTTCTGAAGGTCATCTCTTCCATCCTCCTGCCTCCAGGCAAGCACATGGCTCCCCAATCAATCGCATTAAGTGCCTTGGTTGTTTGTCAAGTGTTCTAGCAAAGAAGGCTCCAGATCCACTGTTCCCTTATACTGCCGAGATGTTCTTTTTGATACCAAATTTCAGTTCTTCTGGCTTTCCAGATGATTCCATTTTTGTCTTAGGATGACACAGACTCCTTTGTGACTAACGTGATTCCTGTTAGCAGTGCCAGGCATTGTGTTGACATCACAGTCTGTTGTTATGGCAATTCTGTGACATCACAGCAAACACTGAAAGGGAGGGGCTAATCTAATTTTTTTGGATGGAGGACAGAACTCCGTCAGAGAACAATGCAATCAGTGAACGGAAGAGCAAATGGACAACATTATTATTTAACCCATGATGAGACAAGCTGCTCAGATATAGCTGGGGTCAACAGCTGCAGATATTTAAGCAACTAACCCTAAATCCAAAAGATAATCAGACATTTAGTGGTAGTTTTGCAAATTCTTTGTCCTGATGACAAGAGGCTTCAGTTTCCAGATGCCACACTCTCCTCGTCCTTAATCCAGTTACCTGAGCCCTGCTATGATTATGAAGAGCTGGGCCCTCTCCTAATGCACACTTGAGGTCTCTGCCTGTGTACAGTAGAGGCTCAGTAAATATTCGTTGAATGAATGCGTGAATGAACGAACAAAAGAAACTCTCCATGTTCTGATTTCATTTTTAGCTATCTGCATTTGGAGTTTAACATTCTATTACCAAGGGCTTCCCTATCTCTCCTCTCTCTTAAAATTAATTACTTCCTCTCAGTGAGAGAAGCTGTTTCTGCCCCCTCGCCCCCTCACTCTGCTCCCCTGCCTGGCTCCCCCTTGAATATATAGTTTGGCTTTGATCCATCTTCATTAGGAGGAGAAGAAAATTAAGCTCATCTGCACAGGAGGAGGGGGGTGAAGGTGCAATGGGAAAATGAGTTTTTTTCCTCTAGAAGCAAAAATACCCCTTTCCCTTCAAGCTGAGCTCAGGGGCCTCCCACAGCCTTTGCTTAAGTTGCAAGTTAAATTACTTCTCCGGTGCCCACTGAAGACAGCACAGAGAGTAGGAATGAAGGCTCAAGGGTTTGCCCTGCCTGTTGAGATCCCTGAAATCCTCAGGGTGACGTCCACATACCACACGCAGAATGCCTCGCTGGTTTTTTTTTTTCCTTCACCACTAAATTGCACAGAATGGGAGGTTTCCATTTTAGTTTAAGCATCAGGAAGAACTTGCCAGGTACAGAGTATTTTAAAAGGGAAACAAGGAGAGGTTAATGGTTTTCTCTCTCTTTTTCCTTTTCTTTTGGGGTGCCAAAGGGACATCATTTCTCAAGGATAAATGGTTATGAATACATCTCTAAATGAACCTCTCAAATGCAACCCAAGGAAAGGGAGAATCTCAGGCAGTAAAGGAGAATTGGGGATGGAGGCAAGAACATCCCTACATTCCTAGGATGCCTACTAGATGTCCACTGTACCTACAAAGGTGGCCCCAATGGTAATGCCATCAGCAGAAAGAAAATCGGCAGGACCAGGATTTCAGTCCAAAATTCAACATGAGTTAGCACTTTGATATGACTTCTTTGGTCTTTAGTTTTCTCATGTGCAAATGAGACACCTTCTAATTCTATATGAAATAATAGCTGTAAACTTTGAAAACGTGAAATGTTTTATGCATTAGAGATAAATGGTTATGATCATTTTGCGTAAGAACAAATCAAGAAATATGCCAGGTGCTGGAGCTAGAAAATGAAATCACAGTGTCAGGCTTAAAAAGGCTGTGTGTATGGGGCAAGGGATGGGCAGGGCAGGAGGGGGCTGGCATTCCAGAAGTGCCAAGACCAATAAATGACCAAGAAAAGAGGCAGCTCCTCTCTGCTTTCCAGGCATTTGTCTCTCCATCTAGTTGGGGCTTTTCTACAGTTCAAGAGCCACTCTCAGCTTCTAAGTCCTAGTGGTAAGCTCACTGCAGAGATAACCGTGTACCGATTCCTTGCCAAACATCCTCCTTGAGAAATAGCATCTGTCTGCAGTGATATCTAGCAGTATGCAGTCAAAAGCAGCAAATTCAACCTGGGTCTTCACGCCCCTTTTCAGGCATGCATGTTTGCACATGCACATACACCGTGCACATGCACACCCAAGCTGGACACCCAGAGCTCCCACTGTGATAAATATTAAACAAGTAGAGAAAGACACTCAACCCTACCACCCCTGAGCCCCTCTTGGTTATCTGACATACACCAAGCTGCTTCATTTCCATAGCTCCTGAGAATCTGCTGACAGAGAATTAGCCCCGGCCAGGCTTCCCCATCCTGAGAGCGCTTTGGCTTCTGGCATTACAGCTCATTAGATGGAGAGGGGGACAGCGAGGTAAGTGGGAAGGAGGGCTGCCTATGGCCCATCCCTCCCACTTCCTTCCAGCTAGCAAATTCCAAGCCAAGACTGTCCACACTCCAGGGAGGATTTCTGCTGCCAACAAAGGAGGGGAAGGTGGGGAGAGGTTTGGCTCCTGCTCTCCATCTCCCCCTCTGGATCTCATCATTATTTTCAAGGCGCTTTATCTGCTCCGGCATTCTGTCCCAATTAAAAACCAGCTCAGTTTACGTTTCCAACAACCCTGACGTGCCTGGTTCCTGGAGCTCCCCCAGTCATTCCTAGGAAAACATACACTCCCCCAGCCAACTTCTCCCCGCCGGAGCCCCTCTGTTTGACTATGGCTGCACACAGATAAGAGGCCTGGTGAGTCAGGCTCTGGTAGCAACTCTAGGTATTTGCAAGTGGGAAAGAGCATCTCTAAAGACATGGTTGTCTCCTTTCCACTTGCTGCCTACAGATCAAAACACCAGTTCTGCTGGCTCTCGGGGCCCAGCTGCCAGCCTCGTACTTGCACTTGCTTTCGTCTCCTCTCTGTCCTGGCCTCACCCAGGTCACAGTAATTCCCCAAAGGGCAAGAAGAGGTAAGCTTGGACCACCTGAAAATGCTGGGCATCTGGACTAAGTGTGCAGGAGCTAAGACCCATGCTGCTCTCTTTCCTGCCTAATTCTGCCTATCTTCACATACAGGTCTCCAACCCCAGGGCCAAAACACATTTCCTTACCCTCGATGGCCAGTCATGGAATACTGGGGAAGGTCACCCTGAGCTGGGTCCCCACATCAGAAGAGCTGGCTCATGAGCCAAGGGATGGAAATCAAAAATCAGAGACCAGATCCAGGCTTCCTCCCTTCCATCCTATATGGAAATCCTTCCCTATCTCTCACTGTGTTATCTCCTAGCCCCTGCCCTGGGCCTTTAGGCCCCTTTTACTCCTATAATAGAAGAGAAGGAAGCCTGAGGCAGCAGGAGGGACTGTGTACTCTTTAGTCAGGGTAACAGCTCCGTGTGTGTCTGTGTATATGTGTGTGTCAATGTGTCTATGTGTGTCTATGTGTGTGTAGTGGTATGTATATAGTATGTGCATTTGTGTGTTGTGTGAGTATGTGTCTATGTGTGTGTGTTGTATGTATAGTGTGTCTATGTGTGTACATGTCTATGTGTGTATGTGTGTGATATATGTATAGTCTGTATGTATATATGTATGTATATGTTATATGTGATGTGTGTGTCAATTGGATATCTATTGTGTGCAGTGTATGTGTGTGCATGTGTAATATGTATGTGTAGTGTGTGCCTATGTAAGTGTGTACGTGTCTGTGTGTATACATGTGTCTATGTGTGTAACATGTATTTATGTGTGTAGTGTTATGTATATATGAATGTGTGTAAATGTGTGTGGAAATGGGTGTGGACAGGTGGAATATAAATATCTCTCAGGGGAACTTCCAAGGGAATCTTCCTGCTGATCTTCTTCCTAGCATGGAGCATCTTATCTTGAAGCTGATTATTTTATGAATTCCATTTGTATTCTGAAAAGTGAAGATAACCAGGGTGGATATTCAGCCTAGCCATGTCAATTATTAAAATGGAGAAGTCTTTCTTATTAGACGGTACAGAGCTGCTCCCCCTGGCCTCTCGAGTGCCCCCACGCCCTTCCCTGGCCAGTGCCTGGACCCTCCCCACCTCTGTGATCCAGAGACACCGCAGGGCCTTCCAGGACTCCAGGCCAGTGTCCTTCCTGGGGGACAAATTGTTCAATGTCATTCCTAGGACAGCCATTCCTTAACTCTCTGAACACAGACATCCCTTCAAGCCTGAAGAACTGTGATTTTGGGGCCTAGAGGGTTGCCCTGGGCAGGATGGAGGCATTCTCCTTCACACCCTGCCCCAACCTGGAGAGCTGGGCCAACTCAGCTCCCTGAGGCTCCGTACAGGCCCGTGCTCCAGCTTTTGTTTTGTTCCCTGCGGAGAGGAAAGGGAAACGAAAGAAGGAGGGAAAGGAGCTGCCTGGGGCTCCAGCTCCATATTTTCCTTCTCTCAACCTTCCCCTGAGTGGCCCCCAGCTAAGCCAGATAGAAGCGGTAGGAATCCCCTCCCATCAGCCTCCAAGTTGCTTTCTCCTGACAGCAACAGGGGAAGAGTCCCAAGAGACAGTGGGGCAGGGTAATAATTAATTACCTTCCTCCCCCAGCTCTGAGCCCAGTCCCAACCCCCTACCCTTCAGAGGCTGAGGCAGCCCAGCTGTCCATACTTCCAGGCCTGTGGAAGGTCATCGGAACCAGCTCTCTTCATTCCTAGCTCAGCAAATTTGGGTCTGGTGTCCCACAGAGAGCAGTGACCCCACCCCACCCTGCAGGAAGGAATTTTACAAAGTAAGTGCTTGTATGAAGTTGGGCTGTTTTCCCCTCCTTCCACACCCTCAAAAGCTACAAATGCTTTCTTGGTTGCCAATCTGGCAATTTGCAAGGGTCAAGCTCTTCTGTGCCTTAGTTTCCTCATTTTAAGAATGAAGCAATGGTAATAAGTGATGCCTTGTTCAGGAGAAAACATAAATTTCCCACCAGACTAGAGAGCAGAGAAAGAAAGGTGATGATGCCACGAGGGGGTACGGAACTAAGAGATAAATCAAATTCACATAAGTGGTCTCTGGTCCTTGCATTGGGAGGAAGGCAAAGCCCATTTCAAAGTCAGGGAAGCTGAGGTCCTCTGCCCCAGCTACAGTGACAGAAGAGACAAGACAAAGTTGCCACCTCCTTGTTGTCCCTTCTATATGCCCTACCTGAGCTCCTTGTCACTAGAAAAGAAGAAGAGAGCTTCGTGAGTCAGGGTGATTCTAGCTCCACAGCCTGCTGCAAGGACGCAGGGATGAAAGCCACAGACTGTCTCACTCATAAGCCCTGTGGGCATAAGTCTGGGGACTGGGTGTGATGTGGGGCAGGGGTACTGCCGAGGTGCAGAGGCACGGCCACAGACACACTGCTTACAGCCTGGCCTTGGTGATCACTGTGCCCTGGCTAGCACCTCACACCCAGCAGGAACTGAATGGCGGTCTGATGGAGTGACTGTAGAGGCAGGCCAGTGGTCTGCTTTGGGCTGTAGAATGAGAGAGGCAGAAGAGCTCAGCCTCAAATCCCTCTCACTGGATCCCACGACAGCTTCCATCTGCTCCGTGGCCCCTCCTCTGCCTGCCCTCTCCCTACTGGCCAGCCAGACTCTGATAAGAGTCTACAAAGCAGAGTCTGTCTGGGGAAGAGGAGAACAATAAATCAATGAGAGTGGGAGAGCAGGAGTCTGAGTGACTGCTCCTGGAGGAAGGAGCCCCACCTCGAGGGGTTGCATGGGGTGGGGGCACAGAGGCCGATGGGATGGCAGCAAAGCTCCAGGGTAGTGTTGCCCCTCACCTGCCCAGGGGATGAGCCTGCCCCTGTGCCTCCAGGGAGGCTTAGCTGCTTGTCCCTCCTAGACTGGGAGTAATGGGCCAGCGGGGATACACATGGATTGCGGGAAGTTACGAACCCCTCGTTTGCCAGGACTGGGGAGTCTGGAACTTCCCATGTACTTGGGGAGCTTGCCAAGGGCTCCAATGGCAGAAGAATGTCCTGGATTGCTGTCTGCTGTAGGGAGGATCCAAAAGGAGCTTGGGGACAAGGACCACCAGTGGAACCAGCCAGAAAACAGCTATGCCTGGGGAGAATCCCTGTTGTCCCCCCAACTCTGGACTGAAGACAACCATTGTGACCTCCCCTGACATCCCAGAGGAAGAGTGAGATCTGGAAGGGAAAGGACTTGTGAGAACTTTTGAAGAAAGTTGTCTGATGAAGAAAATGAATGGCCCAAGTGCTGATTATCCTTAGGAAAAGAGGGAGGAGTCTCCCTGGCTACCCAGGACTTGTCTTTTACCTTTTGGGGTCTCAGTTTTCACACTGGTGACATGGAGTGATACCGGAGTTGCTGGGAGGCTTAAACGAGATCACATATTTAAAGTATCTTGGAGAATGCTTGGCACATAATAGTTTCTCAGTAAATGGATGATGTTATTAATAAAGGAATAAAACAAATAGCACTATTCCAAATCTGTGCCATCCAATTCCAACTTAGTAGCCATTAGTCATACGTAGCTATTTACAAATGAATTCATTAACATTAAATAAAATTAAAATTCCAATTCCTCAGTCATGCCAGCCACATTTCAATAGTCACAGTGGCTTCCATATGGGACAGAGCAGTTATAGCACATTCTGTGTAGAACAGTCTATAAGATAGGGCTGACTGAGATGTTCTCTAAGCCTCCTTCCAGTTCTAATATTTTGGGGTTCTATGAAATACTTAACTCCAAGCCAGTTTGTCCTTCTACCAGCAATGTGTTCAGTGTCCTCAGGGAATACAAGTACCCTTATAGTCCTCGGCTAAATCAAAAAGAAAGGGAACCGTGCTGCCAACAACAATAGCAAAAAAGTTAAAAATCTAAAACCAAATGATACACTTCAATTTCCAATCAGAATTAATTTGGGATAATCCATCATTTGTAAATCTATGTATTAAGGCCCCTTCTGGGGTTTGAAAGTCCTGTTACTCACAGCCCTCCTGGGGGCAGGTGGGAGGGGGAGGCATTTGGGAAAGGTTATAGCTCAAGGAAGTGGGAAGAGGTGAGTTGGAAGGGGGAAAGAGTTCGGGGGGACAAAGTCTAGAGACACAGAGGATGCGTTCCTCCCTCCTGCCTTCCTTTCCTTCTAGGATTGGCAAACTTCTGGCTGAGGCTAGAGGGAGGGAAAGGAAAGAGGTGGTCTGCAGGGTCTTTGGGTCCAAAGCAAGTGGAGCCAGCACAGGGGGAAGAGAGAGAAGCTGCCACCAAGGACAGTGGGCTTAGGAGTCTTCTGTCCCCTGCGCCTGCCCTGTCGCCACCTGGATGGAGCCTGTGCTAACAAATGGCACAGGAAAGCAGGTGCCAGTGTGTGCACTGATGGCTTAGAGAGGGAAGGGGAGGTCTCAGAGGGATGGAAGAGGTGCTCCAGGCCTAGACCCCAGCCTGGAGTCCAGATCAGGAAAAGAGGTGGCCAAGGGAGGAAGGGAAAGAGGGAGCAGGGAGCAAGGAAGGGACTCGGGTAAGAAACACTGCTGCTCCCTCCCCTGTCCCTCTGCCATGCGGTAGCCTTGAAGAAACACTGGGCAAGGAAGCTGTGACAAGAAGAGGCAGAATGCTTTGGGAGGCCAGCAGAGAGAAGGAAAGGGAAACGGATGCTGTGCTGGTCCCAGCCAGGACAGAAGCCAGTCTTGGTAAGTGACACGTGAGTAACAGGTGTGTCTGCCTACACCTGTTGGCGCATATGAACTACTATTCCTGCTTCTGCAACTTCTGGCTGGGCCTGGGAATAGCACGGGCTACATAATTCACAGGGCCCAGTATAAAATAAAAACGCAGGGCCCCTTGCAAGTTAAGAATTTCAGGATGGCGACAGCAGAGAGGTGCACCGAACCCTTCCATGAAGCCCACGCTGCCTGAGAGTAGTAATTCCTGTGTACTTCTCCTGGGAGGGAGGAGACGGAGGTGTTCGGTCACATCTGTGGCTAACTCTCATATAAAGCAGAGCATGACAAGTGGTCCCTCTCCTCTCTCTGTCTACCTCCCAGTCTTCCTTGGCTCACATGCCCAGAAACTCGGCTGTTTTGCTCCTGCCCTACGCTGGCTCTCGGGGCTGGCACTTCACTCTTACTGTGCCTGGTTTCTGTTTGCCCGAGGGCAGCCCATCCCGAGGAAGCACCACCCCAGAGGAAGCACCACCCCAGAAAGCCACCTGGGTGAGTTTGCCTTATCTTTCAAATGTGCCTTCAAGACTGGCACAGGGAGCCGTTTGTTCCTACCCAACTGACCCCACCTACCGTCACCATTATGTCACCAAACCTTTTTCCTCCCAAGAAAGAGGTGGGAGACAAAAGGGCTCCTGGCTGAGAGGGGGTAATCAACATTTCTGCTTTGGATGAGCAGTCAGGCTCTCATTCTTTGTCACATGTGCATGTGTGAGTGCACACACACACACACACACACACACACACACACATCAACAGGAAAGTCAGTCTGAACGACCTCTTGCGACAGGGCCAAGGAGCTCTTCTTGTCCACACTCCCTGCACAGGTCTGACTTGTCATGAGAAGGTGTCCGGGTCAAAAAGCACTAGTGTTTTGGAGGTTTGAGGGAATGAGGGGCCTGAATGGGAAGTTGAGGGAAGGGGACAACAAATATCTGAACCCCAAAGATTGGTTCTCTTTCTTCTTGGATTTCAGTTTTGCTCCCAAAGGACAACTTTGTCTTCTTAAGGATTTAAGAGCGCTCTCCACAACTCTCTGCACGGCCCCCCTACCCGTTATGTCTACTCTCCACCTCTCCACAAATAAGGAAAAAGGAAAAAAGGCAAGACACCACTATCCCAGTCTCCTTTAGCTGTGCCCTCTCCACCTTCCTTCCGTGGCCTGGTCCCAGGAAATCTGCCCACAAGAGAGGCCCACGACGCTTCTGCCCAGAGCTCTGGAGACAATGGCTCAGAGAGGAAGGAAGAGCAGCAGCTGCAGCTTTGTGTGCAGGGTGGCCACACAAAACCATTGTCTCCGCATCAGGACAGACAATGGTTTGTATCTCCGGCTTCTGTGCAGAGTAGCTCACCCTCTTGGGCTAAAACAATCCTGAAGGTTTCCTTCTAATAAATAGAAATGATACAGACCCCTGGCCCCAGACTGAGAATTTGTATCCAGTTGTAACAAAAGCTCACTCTAGCTGATGGAACGAGTGTATCTAGTGGGCCCTCACCTGTTCCAGAGCCACCCAGACAAACATACAGTGAACAGATAACCGATCACTCACTTACCTGTGCTCCTCTGCGGTCCCCTCTGCTCTCACCCTGACTCCTTTCACACTCAGGAATAGAGAAAAGGTTTCCCTTTAACACTCACCAGGTCCCTGGTGGGTAGCAATCATTAACAGCCACACATGCTGACTGGTCTTAACCCCTTCGGTGCTGGGTTGCCTCCAGCTGGCTGACAGATCGCCCTGTCCCCTCCTCTCAGCCCTGAGGAAGCGGCTCCCACCTTGACTCCATGCACCTGAGTAAAGCGCTGCCTCCCATATACAGAGGAAGCCCTTTAGTCCCACCCTGGAAGCCCTGCCTGATTGGAGCACACTCACAACCTGAGGCGCTTGGCTCTGGCATGATGCCCAATTGGATGAACCCACATTATGAAATATTTGCCTTGTGGGCCAATAGAGGAGCTGGGATCTGGGGGAGGGGATGATATTTTTATTTATTCCTAGAGGAGGGAGAAGAGACAAAGGTAGTCATAGCATCTCCAGCCTGGGGACGAGAAGCAGTGGGAAGGCGGGCTTCCCGTCAGTGTAAGTGTCTCTAGCTGCTCTGTCAAGGTCCAGTGTACAATCCTTGAAGGCGTCTAAGCAATTTCAGCTCCAGGCTGTTTAGCTAGAAGGTTTCTTTGCCATAATAACTGCGCACCTCATCCAGGAGTTTGGAGAAGGGAACCAGGAATTGTAATAGAAAGGAAGAAGGGAAACACCTTGACAGGCAAAGGATTGCTTGTGTCTGCAAAAGCTATGTGGCCACAGGTGGTTGGTCTTCTTTGTGTTTCAAAGTAGCAGAAATCATTCTTACATCTTTGCAGGATGCAGATGAAAGGTTGGCAGGAATGAGTAGTGACAGATCCCCTCTTTATCCCTTTAAAAATAGGCAGCTGATTTGGAGAAATCTAAATCCAGCATAAAAGTCTCCTTTTAGGACACACGCAAATCTATGCAGATATGTGCAAATGAGCAGCCCCAGGCTCTTCGGAGTAAATCCTTGCCAGGATTTTTCTAGTCTGAGCAAGAAATCAGGTAGTCTCAAAACCCTATAACAGAGCATCTCACTAGAGCATAAAGATATCAGTAGAGGGAGCATTAAGAGCTCAATAAACATATTTATTGAGCATTTACTATCTATAAAGCCTTTAAGTGCAGTCTAGCAGGGATTTTAAACCATGATCATAAATATGATAGGATATACAGGAAAATGCAAATGACCTCATTCTACACACCCACAATTAATACTTCCTTCTCCTTTCAGGTCCCAGTGGGTGATGGGGCTGCTCCACCTCTGACCAGCCTGGGTCTAGTCATTGGCACTTCCTCCTTATCACCCCTGGTTCCTGTTTGTCTATCAGCAGTCCAGCCACTGTGGCTCAGGACCCAAGCTTAAACCAGCCAGGGCCCTTATCTTATCTCCTGGGCTGCCTTCCCAGTGGCCTGATGGCTGATTGGCCCTGGTCTCTTAAAGGGGCTGCACTACATTGTCACCTGTTTCATTCACTCTCAGGGATACCCCAAAAACCTAGGGGAACATTGCCTGTGAAGGGTCAGATACACCATACCACCTCCTCCTCTCACTCACATTACAGCCATGGCTGACTGCAGGGCTGCTGATGGAATGTTTTACTGACTTAAAACAGGGAAAGATGCTGATATTTTACATGCCATTTTAAATACTTATCATATCATACAAATACCCCGTATCTCAGTATTTCCAGGCTCCTATTCTGTTCTCTTTTTTTTTGAGGGCGGTGTCACTGGCCCTCATATGTGGGACTGAACCAGGGCCGCTGGCTTCCCAAGCCAGCGCTTAACCACCGCGCCACTCGGCCGGCGCTCCTATTCTGTTCTCTTAAGCTGAGTTTTTAAAAGGGGCTCAGGAGACAAAGTCAATATTTAAAAAATCAGTTGTATCTCTATATACTAGCAGCAAACAATGAAAAATTAAAAATTTTAAAACATCACTTACAATAGAGTAAAAAATTTAAAATACTAAGGAATAAATTTGACAAAAGATATGCTAGATCCATACACTAAAAACTATAAAATATTGCCAAGAGAAATTAAATAGGATTCAAATAAAGGGAGAGGTATACAGTTTGCATGGACTAGAAGACTCAATATTGGTGAGATATCAATTTCTCCACATTTTTCTATGGATTTATCATATTCCCAAACCAAATCCAAGCAAATTTTTGGTAAAAACTGACAAGCTGATTCTGAAATGCATGTGGAAATTCAAAGGAGCACAACTTGAATAAAGCTGGAAAACAGACTACCTGACTTCAAGTAATCAAGACAATGTGGTGTCAGCATTAAAGCAAATGTTTAGATAAATAGAACAGAAGAATCCAGCAATAAACATTGCATGTATGGTCAACTGATTTACAACAAACGTAGAAAGGCAGTTCAGTGGGGGGAGAGGGGGAGGGATGAAAGCTTTTGCAATACATGGTGCTGGAAAAACAGGAGACCCACACACCAAAACAAACAAAAAACGCTTGTCCCTATTACCATTAAAAAATTAACACAAAGTGGCATAAGATCTAAATTTAAGAGCCAAAAACTATAAGATTTCTGAAGAAAACACAGGAGAAACACAGAGTAACTCTAGGTTTGGTAAAGATTTCTTAAATATGACCCAACATGCACCAACAATAAAGAAAAATCAATAAATTGAACTTCATCAAAATAAAAAACTTTGCTCTTCAAAAGATGCTTTAACAAAAATGAAAAGGTAAGCCATAAACTGAGAGAAAATTTTGCAAAACATATAACTGACATAAGACTTTCAGCTAGCACATATAAAGAACTTTTACAACCTAATATTAGGATGGCAAACAACACAGTAAAGAAAAAAAAAAAAAGTAAGAGATTTAAACAAACACTCCGCCAAAGAAGACAGACGATGTCAAATAAGTGCATGAAAAGATACTCAACATCATTAGTCATTAGGGAAATGCCAATACAAATGAGAGAACACTACACACACCCACTAGAACAGATAGAATGAGACTAACCATACCAAGTGCGACATGAATGAACGTCAATGACCTGGAACTCAGACGCTGCTGGTGAGAATGTAAATAGGACATCCGCTTTGGAAAAATTTGACAGTTTCTTAAAAAGTTAAACATATAGTTACCAAACAACCCATTGATTTCCCTAGGTATTTACCCAAAAGAAATGAAAGGATATGTCCACACTGAGATTAATACACAAATGTGCATTCCAACTGCTTTGTAAGACCCCAAACTGCAAACACCTGAATGTCCATGAACAACAATGTAGGTGTCACAACCATACAACAGAAGCTGCCTCCGCAATAAAAGGAGTGAATTATTGGGCTGGCCGAGTGGCGCATTGGTTAAGAGCTGGTTTGGGATGCCAGCAGCCAGGGTTCGGATCCCACACATGAGCGCCAGAGACACTGCCCTCTACAGCTAACAACAGCTCCACCTGGAGCTGGGCTGTGCGAGCCCCGGCGACAGTGTTGGCTGCAGCCCCTGCTGCAGTGGGCTGCCATAGGCTACAGTGAGTGGCCGGCAGCCAGCGTGAGCGGCTGGCAGCCCACGTGAGCTGCCAATAGCCACGGTGAGCGACCATCCAGAGGCCGGCGACCGATCTGCCTCATCCGGGAAGAGCGCAATGATGATACCAACATGGGCCAGTGAAGCAACGTCCTCTGCAACTAGACTGAAGAACAAAAGTACAGCAACTTGTCTGTTCCTCTTCCCCGATTCCCCGACGCTGTTCCCCTCCCCCAATTCCCCAATAAAATCAATTTAAAAAAAAGTGAATTATTGATCTACACAACAACATGGATGCAGCGCAAAATAATTATGCTGAGTGAAAGAAGCCAGAGGCCCTCCCCAATAAAAGTATGATTCCATTATATAAAATTCTAAAAAATGCAAACTAATCTATAGCAGCAGAAAGCAGATCAGAGGCTTCGTGGGGACGAAGTGAATGGAGGAATTTCAAAAGGCAGGAGGAAACTTTGGGGGACTGATGGATATATGTACGTTCTCTCAATTGTGGTTATAGTTTCACAAACTACATCAAATTTTACTTTTTAAATATACGCAGTTTATCATAAATCAATTATACATCAATAAAGTTAAAAAAAAAAAAAACCTTCAGTGGAGAAACTAAAAAAAACTACTCTTGGGCCTCACCCAGTATGTTTATACTGTGATGAAATGTGAGTGAGTGGGTGGGGGGTGGGAAGGGATTCCAGCTTTTCCTCATGACTTGTTTTAGTCTGACAGAAATGCTGGTTAAAGACAGGGATGGACATGGGCCCTGAATCAGCCTGGACTCTTCTCATGGATTTAGGTCAAATAATGTGGCAGACCTGAGTATGGCCTTTATAAAAATAAAGGATTATTTGCTTTATGACAGAAGGGATAATATCAAGTAAAACCCTTCATAGTTCACAAGGCACTCTCATCATTATCTCATTTGATTCTTTTATGGTTCCATGAGGTAGGCAGAAAATATTAACACTTTTGTTTTGCCAAGAAAACCTGAAACTTAAAGAGGTAAAAAGGTCTTGGCCAAGATAACCCAGCTCTGACATTGCAGGCAAGGCTGAACCCTGCAATTGATCCAGAGCTCTTTCCTGCTAACACATGACCTGCCCCCCACCCCCCAGCCTGGCTAACACCCCTGCCTGTGTCCCTAAGTCCTTGCTCTGTCCCAGAGCCATGTGGAACATGGACCAGCACTGGGCAGATGCTCTCGGACAGTGGCCAGTGACAGACATAGAATGGGCTCCCAGGATGGATGAAAACAGAGGCAGATCTAGGGTCAGAACAGGTTCAACTAAGGAGAATGATGCAGTGCTAGGACAGGGAAGACTGGCAGACATGAGGGAAACCAAGGATCTAATTAGATCACACATCTGATGACAAAAGGTGGGGGGGGAATCCAACCAAACACCACTCCCAAGGCAGGAAGTCTGGTGGGTGTGGAAGCAGCTGGAAGCTGTTAGAGGGCTCCAGGCCAGAGACCCGGCTGGGCTCCAAGCCTCTGCCCCCCTCCTCTCCCTCCTGTTCTCTCTGTCCAGCAACCTCCTTCCTCCTCCACTCTGGCCGGGGTGCAAGAACAGCACTGGCTGGAAGCCCCACCTCTTTCTCCCCCTGTTCTAAAGACAGGATGATGTGGAGAGGAGAAAACCCACCCTGCAGGGCATGGGAGCACAAAATGTCAGGGACACCCCAAGACTCAGTAATCAAGATTAAGGATATTTTAATGCAATCGTTTTTGAAATGAAAATGAACGCAAAAAAGATCTGTGATGAATGAAATATTTTCAATAAAGACTAGAGCAGGATTACTGCATTTCCCTTTTGCCTGTGGCTCCGACATGGCTTGGAGTGGCACTGATACTGATCCTGTCTTTGCTGGTATTTTGTTCTTCATGAAATTTTTGCACTGACTTTGATTTTTTAAAATATTGCATTAAAATAATATGCCAGACCTGAATATGGTCTTTAGAAAAATAAAGGATTATTTGCTTTATGACAGAAGGGAAAATATCAAGTAAAACCCTTGACAGTTCACAAAGCACTCTCATCATTATCTCATTTGATCCTTTTATGGTCCTATGTGGTAGGCAGAAAAAAAGTTATTTATGTCAATTACTGAGTTTTTGGCACCCTCGTAAGTTTTGAGCCCAGGGAGGGTGCTTCAATCACTTCATCCTAGTCAGCCCAGCTCAGAGATAAGGCTGGGGGTAGTGGGAGGGAGATGGGGAGACTGGACACAGCCCAGAAAAAAAACAGGGAGCATCCTGCACTCTTCAAAACCCCTCAGTGCATGAATAACAAAGAAAGGCTGAGGAACTCCTCCAGATTTAAAGGGTGTAGAGACATGGTTCTGGATTAGATTCTAATGACATTATTAGGGCAACTCGTGAAATTTAAACATGGACTGTACAGTAGATAATAGTATGTTATCAATGTTATGTTTCCTGAATTTGTTCATTGTACTGTGGTTATGCAGGAGAATATCCTTGTTTTTTAAAAGGGGGGGGAAAAAAGATGAAGAAAGCCCAGCAGGTGACAGTTGCCTGAGAGCTACAATAAACCAAATACCCCTCTCTCTCCACCACTCTGTCCTCCAATCCCGGGAAGTCCCAAGAGGGGACATTAGGAAATGGTGATGGCAGGAAGTCTTGTCAAAGACTGGGTATTGGAGGGCTGGTTGGACATTTTTTTCCTGAATCAAGAATTAACCTTGAATTCCTAAGTCACTCTTCACCCTCCCAGGAAAACTTAACAATTGGCACAAGAAAGAAAAGGAAGTTAACACCTACCTGAGCCATAACACTAGCAAATTCTCTGCTTAACCTCCAGGGATAGGCCCTGCTGTCCTGGGCTAATGAAGAAACCTGAGAGGTCAGGTAAGTAGCCCAAGGCTATACAGTTAGGAAGTGGGAGAGCTGGGATTGGAGCCCAGGACACAGTCCAAAGCCAGCTCTCTTCTCACTTCATGTCAGTTGTGCAACTTGAAATTCCCTTCTCATGCATCATTCTACAAGCTAATCCTTTGGTTTATTTTTGCTAAATTGAATCTGTATTGGCCTTGAGATTTTTGGCTCTAGAGTCAGACTGCCCCAGTTTAAATCCTGGCTCCACCAGTTACTACCTCAGGGGTTTTGGATGAGTGATTTAACCTCTCTGTGCTTTCATTCCTCCATCTGCAAAAAGGGATAATATAAGCACCTACTTCATGGGTTTTTCATAGGATTAAATGAGATTATACACGTAGAGATTTTAAGGGACTGGTGCCTAGTAAATGTTCAATAAATGCCAGTAATAATTATTATCTGTCTGCCTCTGCCTTGGACTGTTCGCTCATGGGAAGCAATATCCTGACATTGACTGTAAAATCCCTCAGCACTTTGACATGGGAAGATGGATGCTTAATAATTGCTCCTAAAGAAGTTGTCCATCAAGATGGCACTTAAGAGATTCCTAAATATAGTTTGTAATGCTTTTAAGCCACCGCCCTCCTTTTCCTGGGGAGCCAGAAAAATCAGCATCTGAGAAGCTCAAGTGGGAGGGTGAGCTGCCCCTAGCACACTTGGAACTGGAGGTAGATTTTTTTTTTTCCCTGTGTGCCATCACACTTGGAAGTTAAAAAGCAAGTCAGTTCTAGGATTACACCACTGGGCAGAGGGGTTAACTAAGAAGACCCAAGTTCTAGTGCTTATGCTGCACCTATCCAGTTGAATAACATGGGCAAGTGCTTGCCCCTTGGGGCCCACTGGACACGAGACAAGGACTCACCTTGCCTCTAAAGTGAACAACAGGACAAAGAGGCCACTGAGTCCTGATAGTTCAGGTTCTTGGGGAAAGCCCCTCTCTAAGGCTAATTTCCCACCTGGAGCCCTCTGCCCATTTTAGAGGTTTGGATTCATCTGGGGAGGACTCAAAAGCAGGAGAAGGAAAAAAACCCTGCAGATTACGTTGTAGGATGCGGAAGGCAGGGCAGTCCAAGGGCAGGGTGGTTCAAGGTCAAGCAGCAGTCAGATTTAGCCAAGATGGTCCTTCTGTGACAAAGGTGGATCTGGAGCAGGGCAATTTTATAACTAGAACCAGAAACTCAAGAAGCCCGAAACCACACACAGGCATGAGGCAGGAGGCACCAGGGGAGTGTGTGTAGAGGAAAGAGCTGTGAGAAGTGGCAGTGAGGGGCAGGGGGAAGGTGAATGGACGCTGGCACATGTGGATGAAGATGCAGGGCCAGGTTTTGTGGGGCCTGCAGCTTATACAATTTGGGAGGGTCCTCATTTAAAAAAAGACTACAGAGCCGGCCGAGTGGCGCGGTGGTTAAGCGCTGGCTTGGGACGCCAGCAGCCCCGGTTCGGGTCCCACATATGAGGGCCAGTGACACTGCCCTCAAAAAAATTTTAAAAAATTTAAAAAATTAAAAAAAAATAAAGAAAAAGACTACAAATACAAATCACAAAGGGCCTTGGAAGGGGCGGTGCAGGTGAAGGAGACTTAAGCTAAGCAGCATTGCTCCACAGTGACAAGCCTGTTGGTATGCCTGAACACCAACACACACTCACACACCTGTGTCTGTCTGGGCCCCCTGCCTCAGCACTTTCTCTTTCCCTTCACACAGCACTTTGCCTGACCTGATTTGTTTTCGTGGCACAGAGCACGAATTAGAGCCCCTACAACTTGGAATTAAATTCCTCCCAGCTCAGTGCAATGGGTATTTGGATTTTGCGCTGCTCTCCTAACTCCCAACAATGCCCTACACCATGACCATCACAGCCAGTGCCCAATCCCTCCACACACCGTGTACTTCGCTGGGGGAACCCCTCCTTCCCCAAAGGGCATTACAGGGCCCTCCAAGCTGCCAGAAGGGGCGAAATCGCAGCTCCCCCCACCCCACCACGGCCTGGTCCCTTGCATTCCAGCCCCGCGCCCAGAGCTTGACCTTCTCTGTGGCTGGCTGCAGATATGTTCTGTGTTACAGAAATAGCTGGGCTCCTGGGCCCCTGCAGGCCCTCCCTCTCCTCCACTCAGAGACACCCCCACCTCCCAGGCTCCAGGGGAGTCCCACAAGATCAGAGGGAAGTGCTCACTTCTCCATTCCCCTCCCACACGCCCAGCACAGAACAAGCCAAGCCGGGCCTGCCTCCCCTCCCCCGCTTCCAGCCCCGCTTCCAGCCTCAGTACTTCCGCTCCACGGCTGCTACTACAGTGAGAGGTTTGGTGGAATAGGCATGACAGAGGCATACAGAAAAGGGGGTAGAACACCAGCCATGAAGAGATTATACAATCTGACCCCGCAATTTGTTCTCTGGGGTTTGTGTGGATGAAGGCAGCAGCCAGCTCAAACCCCTGTCCTTTTCAGGCAAGGGGATGATTTCATAGTCACTGATTTGATCCTAACCTAAATGAGACAGTGGGCCTGGTAGTCCCCATGAGCCCAAGATGGAATGAGGGGAAATGAATCCACTTACATTATGAATGACTGAATTCAGAAACAGTGATGAGCTTTCAGATGTTGACTCTCTGGGGTCCACTAGAACAATAAAATCTTGTATGAAAGACTTCACTAAAAGGATAGAGTTTTACCTATGGGCAAGGCAGGGGTCTAAATGGCCTTCAAGGTTCAGTCACATGCCTTTTCTACCCACAGGGAGTGGCAATGACACCACAGTCATGCCCTGGCCTCCGTTAGTCACACTGCCTGCTACCTACTAGGTCTTGCCCATCGCCATGGTCAGGCAGGGAAAGAGCTGAACAAGAGAGGTCAGGGGCATGTCTACTCTCCACACCTCTAGGCTTGGTGGTCTGAGACGGGCTAATATGTGTCAGAAAGTACCCAGCCCTTTCTAGAAATGCCCGCACCCCGAAACCCACGTAGTTCCAGTGGTAACAGCCACTTAAATGCTGACACCACTCTCTTGGTTACAGGGGTACCTACCTGATCACAGCTCAGCCAAACCCGTTGCTGGGGATGAGAACTTGAATTGAGAGAGAACAGAGATCCATCCTCTTTAGGAGCCGTGCACACGAGGGAGATGCTAGATGCCATCTTTTCTACCCTGTAGACTGACCACTGAAATTGAGAGACCTCTACAGTGAGAGCAAAGACTGAAGCCAGCACATGGAGAGGAGCAAAACCACAAGACCATGCTTGAGGCATTCGGTTTCTTGGTTCTAGTTGGTTCCTGTGGTCCAGTCATTTCTTTGACCCTTACAATAAAACTCTCTTTGGGGCTTAAGCTGCTATGACTAGTTTCAGTAACAAATACTCAGAAGTCCTAACTATACCAGGAAGAGGGACAAGATGATTTCTGGGGGACCCAACGTCGCATCAACTCTGCATGCCTGGTTGGCATGAGGAAGAAAAGTAAGGAGAAAAGAGGAAGAAAGAAAAGGACTGGGAGGTTTGCCCAAGAGCAGCAGAAAACAGTGCTGGGAGACCTAGTTTACTACTACCCAGTTTAGAAAAGCTCCTAGGATGTTCAGGAAGGAGCTGGCAACAGGTGAAGTGGGGCCACATAGGTGAGCTAAGATTCCTAATGAAGATGGCAGGTGAGCGCTGCCGATGAACAGACAGGCTTGGGAACTTCTGAGCCAACAAGCTGACAGAGCTTTGAGGCATGTCCCACAGTACAGCCATGATTCAAGGAAGTTAAAAATGTGTTCTTCCTCTTGCACTTTCTAAAGCAAATATGGGTCTTTTGCTGCCTTGGAGCCTCTGAGTTCTCAGGCCCACGGGGTCCAATCTGACCCTCAGGTCTTCTTTAGAAAAACCTACTTCCCTGACACCAATTTCATGAGCTAATAGTCCCTTTAAGAATATTTCCCCCCATCTGTTCTCTAGTTGGCTGGAGCAGATGTTCTTTGTTGCTATGGCAACTAACCCACCACCCTTCCTAATGGGTATCTTCCTAGTGAAGGACACAGCACAGGCCACTCCACTCTGCTGCTTAGAGTTCACGGACAGCAGATTCCTCACCACACAGGAACACCATGGACACATGGGCCTGGATGTTAAGAATTCAAATCTTTCATGACCTAGAGATGACCCAGAAATGGCAGTCGCCCTCTGACCGCACTTGGAACGGAGGGGTGAGGGGTTATCTATGTCATTGCCCAGACAACAGACCAATGTTCATCTGTCCAATAAAGTGTTAAAAACACATAACATGTCTTCAGCAGATTGAATTAGTACTTCCCTTGACCTTTTTTCACATCACTGGTGAAGAACAGTGAAACCCACTAATTGAATTTTCCTCATTTCAAGCTGTACATCACTCCCATTCCTATCTGGGGTTCATGATCCTTCAGACAGTCCTCTCAAGGCCAGTCCCTACTCAAAGAAAGACTTCTATAGCCAGCAGTGGGTGGGGAAGCAGGAAGCACTGTGCATTCCACTGGTTCTTCATAGGGGGTGGGGTGCGAGGGGGTTCCCATTGCAGATGATGCTTCTCTCACTAAACGCAACTTGACCCCAATGTTCCTGGCTCTCACAGCCCCCACAAAGCCAGCTGGATTCTTCTTGAAGCCACAAAGCTGACAGAACTTGAGCTTTCTCTCTTCTGAGACTTTAGCCTACTGGGATCCCAGAAGTCAATGTATAAACCAATGGAACCTATCAGATATACAGAAAGTGCCTCCCTAATTAGAGCTCCCCACCGCCAACCTTGACTCTCCTTCACTCAATCCTAGAGGTAGAAGTGTGCCAAACCTCCGACTAAGAAGCCTGGCTCTGGAGGCAACAGGCCTGGATGGTAATCACACTTACCAGCTGAATGGCATTAAGCAAGTTAGTGATCCTCTCTGAGCCCTAGCTTTCTCATCTGTGAAGTGGGAATGTTAATTCCACCAGATAGGATTCTAGGTGGCAGTGCAGCGCTGCAGTGCCTTAATAGCATCCCCAAATCCACAAACATCTGAAAATTGAAAGCTTTTTTCTAACTCAACTGGTGGTAGAACCCAGACTGACTTGACCCTAGTTAGCAGCAAAGCATGACCCTAACTGGCATGAGACCTTTCATTGCCTTTAATTTATCCCATTTATGTGACTCTTTAGATAGGTCTTGCTGCAGAAATATTAACATGTTTGATTCGGGACCTGCTCCAGACCCTGCTGAAGGTTTTATGTAATATGCAGTATGTATGCCATGTTACCATTTTGAAATCCACCAGCCCCCTGCAGAGCTGTCCTGCTACTCCTCCAGCCCCCGAAGACAGGGGTTTCAGGAGAGCCACCAGAGTTATTCAAACTAAAGATGTTGACAGCCACTCAAAGTACTTGCCTCAGCATAATCTAGATCTCTTCTGGGTTCTCTGGATCTCCCCTGGGCCCCTGCAGCCTGGAGCCAGCTGCCTGGAATGCAAGTTGGCATGAAGCATGGGAGAGGAACCCTAAGGACCAGCCCAGCAGCCCTTAAGAATCTACTGCTTTTCTACCTGAACAGAGCTGGCAGAGGCAGTGCATTGTTGATACTAGGTTGGACTTCAGGCATAGACATGCCTGAAGATTCCTCACATACATGCCTCCCAACTCCCCGCCTCATTGGGCTTCCAGCCCTGGCTCCACACCACCACCACCACCCCCAACACACACACACAAACACACAGCTTCATGTGTACTACCTACTCCCTAGAAGTGCTCCCGAGGGAATAAAGACTGAGCCTCAGGGAATGCATATGGGTGGAGGGGGCTAAAGTTTGTGGGGAACTGGGCTGAGGCAAGAAAAGATGCTGAGTATGAGGGAGATGATGAAGATGGGACGCTCTGGGGTGAGAAACAAACACATCCAATACACAGTGGAACAGGTTTAGCGTGTTTCACCTGATGTGTTTCATGGCCCCAGGAGACTTTTAAAATGGGTAAAGCAGCCCTGGCCAATAACTGTGAGCAATACTGGGCAACTGCTGTCCTCAGATCTCTTGGCTCTAGACATACATTTTAGGAACTTCTTGATGATTGTTAGGGACTTGACCCAATCTGAGGCACAGTCGTCCAAGTGGGCTTGTCAGTTCTGACCCTGGATCTGCTGTCTAGAGAATACCTGTCTCATTCTGCCACCACCAGCCACTTTTCCAGCAGACATGCAATTCTGAAAGGGATCGTAGGTTCTCCTCCTCTTGGAGCAGTAAGGTCTACCCGAAGTTCTGAGAAAGGCCCTACTGTCTGCCTCTGAGAACTGAGGCATGTAGAGTTAAACAAATAGGGTGGTGGCAATCAAATTTAACGCCCTCATTTTCCAGATGAGGAATCAAGCCCAGGGAGGACTGAATTGCCCAGGATCATTAGGCCAGTTGAAGACAAAGGTAGCCCTTGAGTCCAGATACTGCTTTCCATAGCCTCACCATGACAATGACGGTGACATCTTTAAGGTCCTATCATGTCTTCGTTGAGCTTTCCCATCAGAAAAGGCCACGCTAAATGGGACCTTCTGCCTTCTTGGCTTGAACATCTCAGAAGAGATCCTACCTCCAAAAATTTAGCTGTACTCCCTGTCTCTGTGTCCCAAACCTATCCAAACTTAGGACAAAATTCTCATTAAGGCTTCCTTGGGGAAAGTCACCATCACTGGTGACCAGAGATAAGCTAAGAGAACCACTGCCTTGTCACTCTCATTCACCTGCCCCAAACCTAGGTGGAGCCTTCAGAGGGACTATGGCAGAGATCTTTCATCGGCACTTCTTGGATCCTTTTTACTTTGTCTCTCCCGCTCGGCTGGTGTGAATAGGTTCACTGTGCCTGTCATCAGTCACAGGTTTAGGCTTTTCCATAGCACTGTTCTTAAAGGATGTGCCCCTATACTGACCCCTCACGATCCAGAAACCTTTTGGAGAAGAGTAGCCCATGCACCTGAGCTTGGTCTTCCGAATCAGAGGCCAGCCCCACCCCCACCCCGTTACCTTGAGTAGTTTGACCTACTTCTCTGTCTGCCCCAGGAAAGGTTGAAGGTCTGCTACCTAATCCCCCAAATTTAACAACATAAGTCAAATCTCAACTGTTTTCCTAGACTAGAAGGGCTCTTGTTTCAGACCATGAAAATGGGGTAGAAAATCAGAAAATTCTCTTACAAAGAAGCTCCTGGGAATCTGCTTTCAGAAAAAGGGTCTTAGAATGATCTCAAAAAGAGCATCTTGGTCTATTTCTAGGGTGATTTCAAACTAATTTTCCCCTAAACAATTTCTCTCCTACAAGTCTGTGCACATTCGCACACCCAACCATGTGTCTCAGGTGGGCAGCTGGGGCTGCCTGGGGATTGCCACATATTTGTTGCTCTTCAGGCTGGACTCCTCGGAAGGTAAAAGACTCAGACACTCTAATGCTTCCAGGAGCCTCCAGATTTAGAAAAAGCTCCAGTTGATATTCTTGAGAGCTCAGGAAGATCCACCGTTTCAAAAACTGACAGCAAGATTTTGAAATGCCCTGACTCTTGACCACCTATTGTAGTTACAAAGGTGTTTCTGAATGATTGCCACCTGGACACCAAGACCCCACATGTAAACTATACCTCATACTGCTTCTATAATTCAATCCACAGATCCCCTCTATCTTTCCAAGGACACAAGATGACTTCTGTCATTCCCACAAGATGACTATAGGAATAGGAATGCGCAAGGCCTGATCTGGAGCCCCTCAGACAAAGGGGAGTCTCAGACCCCCTTTGAAGGGGAATAGGAAGTGAGAGCACATTCCCTTGCCAGTGCCCTTGTCCTGGAGGTAGAAACCTCCCACAACATAAAAATGGGGAAACCAGGACTCAGTGTGAATTTCTCATGGTCCAAGGACCCATAGAGAAACAACAGTGGAGACAAGATCAGAATCCAAGTTTTTCAGAACCTGCCCCAAAGCGCCCTTATCAGGGAGATGCTCATCTCTCTGGAGGAGGTCCTGCCTGGAGGCGAGATTTTTGGATTTCATGAACCGGTTACATTTAAAAAAATGAAATTTAAGAAATCACTAAAAAGATTGCCAGTATTTTTATTTTGCCAAATAAGGACATTTTAAAAGGCCAACTACCATCTACTCTCACCATCAGCTCAGGAAAAGAGTAAGAAAGCCATAACCTCAGAATAAATATTTGAGTACATCTCCTGCCCCAAAAAGAAATCCTTTATACTGAATACATTTTGCTTTCAAAAAAAAAAAAAAATGTATGTTTTCCCTATTTTTCTCATTTCATTTCAGACTGGTGAAAATCCTGTCACAGACCAAAATTTGATAATCACTGCTCCAGCTGACCTCTCTATGTCCCTTTTAGCTTAAGCCTAGAAATTAAGAGAAAGACCCTAAGCGTTGAGGATTTGAGCCTTTCCAGGACACCTGGGCTAGACAAATGTGAAACAGAGGGGGAAATCAGGAAGCATACACCATTCTTTGCTTGTGTGGATGCACTCTGTCAACTACAAAGAACTGAACAAATGTTGGTTGTTATTTTAGAAATACAGTGTTCTATGAGCATCTACGTCCTCTCAGAGCTTCCCAAGATTCTGTGAGCCCCTGAATTTCACAGTTCCCCTGCCTGTTCAGGTAATCCAGGGGGAACGGGAGGAAGTAGGTCTGCCCCAAGTCAAGAATTAGCTGAGAGATAAAGGTAGCATTGAATCCACAATGTAACAGAGACCCAGACCCTCGGGTGCCATTTCAGACGCACAATTAGGAGCCCAGAAGGATTGGTGTCATTCCAGAGAGCAGTTTCCCCCTCCGCCTTCTACCGATTATTGCTCCTTTTTCATTACTAGATGGAGAAAGTCTGGGGGATGAAGAGATAAAGGGAAGTGGATACAGTATGGTGGTGCACAGAGAAAACCCAAGAAAAGCTCTGATCAGGGCTTGGAACTCGATCCTAATCCTTGCCTCCTGCATCCTTTGACTCCAGTTTCCCCATCTCTATTGTAGGAATAATATTCTCTCTATCCTCCTTATAGGACTGCACTGAGAGGAGATCCTTGAGGGAGAACCAGGTCTTATCCAGCTGTATGTACTCGGTATCTAACACAAGCCCAAAGAGAGAACAGGGGTTGGCAGACATCTGCTGAACTGAGCCAGATGGGAGTGTCTATGAAAGTGCACTCCAGGCTGGAAAGCACCACACGACTGAACAAAAGGAAGGGTTATTGTTGTCTGTTGGCCAACATTAAGCACCACACCATTTATCAAATATACAAAGACACTGAGTTCAAAGACACTGGAAGTAGCTGGTGATGTAAATTAAAAAATCACTTTAAAAAATGCCCATAGTTTCAAAAGTAACCAGATTGTATGACCGATTAATTATATTGCCTAACAAATATCTGTGATTGCCTCACAGATTCAACTGAACTACACGATTTCTTGTGCTACAAGTTTGTTTTTATGCACTCTGCCCAGCCCACATCGCCTCTTAGCCATCTCTCTTGTTATATTCAGAAGTCGGTAGGCAAACTTTGGTTCTCTCTCTATTTTGGGTTACATATGTTTTTTGTTTTGTTTTGGTTTGGGTTTTTTTTGAGGGTAGTGTCACTGGCCCTCGTATGTGGGACCCGAACCGGGGCTGCTGGCTTCCCAAGCCAGCGTTTAACCACCGTGCCACTCGACCGGCCCAGGGTTACATATGTTTTGAGAGCTGAGGTCCCCTGACTGGCAGCAGCTTTAGAATGTCTGGGGCCTTAGGACTCCTCATTCCCCTCTCCTTCCTCTTTCCCACCCACTCCATGTTCTGCCTCCAGCTCACTCCACCACACTCCTCGTCCAGTCTGCCAGTGCTTACCTTACCACTCCAAATCTGCTTCTCAAAAGCTACCTCCAGCCTCTTGCAGAGTCCCATTGGCCTGACCCACCCACCATTGCTGCCAGACCCTGCCTCACAGCATGGGCTGCCCACTGGGCAGAACCACACAAAAAATGGGTCTTGGCATAGGTTAGGCTGCTTGCCCACCAGCCCCTGTATGAGGCAGGTCTCTGATCTCTGCTCCTGGCCACTGAGACACCATGCAAACCCTGGGAAGACAGAGCCATGTTCAGCCAGCCTTACCCACCACCCACCAATCACTTCCGCACCCAAATGTCTGCTTTCAGGAAGAGTGCCAAGCCCCTATTCCCACCTCTGCTCCAAACGTTGGCCTCCATCCTGCCCCATTCTGAGGCACTGAGAAGAAAGTGCTCCTGGCACTTGGCCTCTCACAGTTTTAAAGCCTTTTAGGCTGGTTCAAACTAATTCCACATGGGGGTCATGCTGGTATCCATACTGGTTACACCTTGCCACCATGTACATAGCTACGGGACTCACAGCTTTATCAGGAATGTTTCCAAGTGCCTGCAAAAATCAGGACCGGCTCTAGGGGACGCATATCTCCAGTACAGACCCATGTCCCTAAATTCCCTCTGCAGCCCCCTACCTCCAAGTGAGGAAATAGTCACATTCGGAAAGTCAGAAATTTTCTCTAACTTTTTGATGGGAGACCCCCGAGGAAGATGGACATTCACAGGATATTCTTATTTGTTAGGAGAGAAAGGTGATAAATGACAATAAGAGGAAATAAAAGGTTTACTTTCCAAATATAATAGAAGTGCCCCCGACACATACAAACACGCACACACACTTTTTCAGTCTCTCTCTTTTCGCTCTCATTAGTTGTCTTTGCCCAACATGTATGTATGTTTTTATCCCTGGTCCTCTCCACTGAAAGTTTGGGTAGCCCCAGTTCCTCCTAGCCCAGGTCCCCTGGACCCCAGACTTTACCTTCCATGCTGGAAGTCAGGATCCAACTGGAAGACGCAGACCACTGATTGGGAAGGAATGAAACAATATTCCAAATCCAAGAAAACTGCCAAGGCTAGCAGATGCAGCTCCCGTGAGAAGAAAGGAGGCAGGGAGAAAGCCTGAGAATCCAGAATTTCGCTAATCTTCCAGGAAGGCTCTGGTGTCAGCTCTCTCTCTGCTCCAGCATTGACTGAAAACCAGGGGAAAGTCTCCTGATAAAGCGGGGGTCTGAAATCCGAAACTGCAGGTTGGCTGAATCCTATATAAACACACTCACTCCCGGCTCCTTGGTCTGATGGCTGACCCGCCCCGTTCCCTTCCTCCCCACCCTGCCTGCAACTTGGTAACATCAGACAGCCCTCTGGCTGTAGCTCCTTCAGAAACCCGGAGCAGAGCCCTGCAGACATGGGGGAAGAGGCCAGACATAGGGAGAGAAGCCTGTCAACACTGTCCACCGGCTCTTTCAGCCCCAACTCCCTCCAGCAGCTCAAGTCCAGGTGATAAAGTGGCTCTCAGGGTCGTGGAGCTAAGGGTGGCGGGCAAGTTCCCATGTCAGAAACAGAGATTTCTAGACTCTTCCTCCATATCACAGAGTAATAGTCTCCTAAGATCAGATCCCAGATAACTGGTCTAGTGTACTAACTGCCTAGTGTACCTTTCTCTTCTCTTTCAAGTTCCTGCATCTGGTTCTTACAGAGCCACCCCTCTCCCTATGTTTCACCCTTAATGTAATAACATCAGACCTGGTGATTGTGCGAAGGGAAATCATGGTGACAAGTGCCTCATTTTGCAGATGAAGGAGCTGAGTCCAGGACGATGAAATGGCTTATCAAAGCTGGGGAGGGGCTCCCAGCCCAACTTGGCATCTTGGGTGGTAGAATGGAAAGAAGGCTTTAAAAGTCACTTAACCAAGTGGCTCAGTTGGTTAAGAATTGGCTTAGACCGCGTGCTCTGAGCAACAGGGCTGCCGGTTTGATTCCCATATGGGCCAGTGAACGCTGCACCCTAGCTGAGCTGCCGCTGAGCTGCCAACAGGTGGCAGGATGTCTCAGTTGGTGTAACAACAAGATTGCCTGTTCAATGGTGGCTACGCCCACCTGCAACTAAAAGTTGAACTTGGCACCTTGAACTGAGCTGCCACCTAGATGGCTCAGTGGATAGAGCATGTGCTCTTAACAACAAGGCTGCTGGTTCGACTCCTGCATGGAATGGTGGCTACTCCCACTCGCAACTAAGACTGAACTCAGCACCTTGAGCTTAGAGGCCACGAGCTGCCGACCGGCAGCCAGATGGCGACTGGCACCCTCCACAACTAAGATTGAAGAACAACTTGGCTGGTTTCCCCTCCCCCAATTCCCCAATTTAAAATAAATAAATAAATAAATAAATGTCAGATGGAATCCTGTTTTAATACAACTAGATACTCACTTGCATCACTGATTGTGAGAAAAGTCACTAAATCTCTCTGGGCCTCAATTTCCTCATTTGTAAAATGAGGCAGATGGTACTACCTGAGAGAG
This sequence comes from Aselliscus stoliczkanus, assembly GCA_033961575.1. Classification (NCBI taxonomy): domain Eukaryota; kingdom Metazoa; phylum Chordata; class Mammalia; order Chiroptera; family Hipposideridae; genus Aselliscus; species Aselliscus stoliczkanus. Next base: position 79,437,655 of record CM066739.1, on the reverse strand, counting down.
TAACAAATAAGGTAACAAATATAAAGCAGTAGGCACATAGTAGGCATTCAGATCCACCGCCCTCCCGCTCTGTTCACTACTGCACGTTCCCTTTTATTAGCTTACTTCTGATTCAAAAGGTAACTCTAAATTGCCTTTAGTATTTATTGTTCTTTCAGGTGTCGGTTTAACGTTTCTCTTTATGTCAATCTGACTAGTACCATTCGCAGGTCACTTTGTACGGTGCTCAGAATGCAATGCTTCAGGTCTATAAAGGGAAATCATTAATTTACAGGCCAACGTCATAGATTTGCACTGCAGACCTCCCTACAGATGTCTCTCACATCTCCACCTCTGGCTCTAAGCTTTAGTCCCATGAGCCCAACCAGCTAGTGAGCATTTCTCCAAAACTACAGGCACATCTCATTTTATTGTGCTTCACAGGTACTATTGAGTTTTTAACAAAGTGAAGGCAAGACCCTCCACTAGCAAAAAGATTAAGACTCATTTTATTGCACTACTTTCTTTATTGTGGTGGTCTGGAACCGAACCTGCAACACCCCGAGGTATGCCTGTAGTCTTTGCCTTAAACTCAGCATGTCTCAAATGAAATTAAGATTCACCACCCATTGACTGACTAACTATATTATAGAACTGATGTAGAACAGTCTCCAATGCAGAGTAAATAAGATAATGAAGGGCAGAGCAATTAACTTAGTATGCTACCATGTGGGTTAAGAAATACTTTGTAACTACGTATATGATTATATTTGCCTAGAGCAAGGGTCAGCAAACTTTGTATGCAAAGGGTTAGATAGTAAATATTTTCAGCTTCATTGGCCATATAGCCTCTGTTGCAAATACTCAATTCTGCCTTTGTAGAGCAAAAGCAGCCACAGACGATAAACAAGTGAGCATAGACAAATAAGCATAAGTGAATTAGCATGAATTAATTAGCATAAACAAATTAGTATAAACAAATGAGCATAAATGAATGAGCACTGACAAATGAGTATAAATGAATGAGCTGTGTTTCAATAAAACTCTAGTTATGGACTCTAAAACTTGAATTTCATATAATTTTAATGTATCACAAAATTTTATTTGTCTCTTTGCTTTTTTTAACCATTTAAAATGTACACATCAGTTTTGGTTCCTGGGTCATGCAAAATCAGGCGGTGGGCCGGATTTGGCCCATGGGTCATAGCTGAGACTGGCTTAGGGCATCTCAGGGAGGACATACCAGACACCGGTAAGAGTGACCATGTCCAAGGAGGGAGCTGGAGGCAGATCCAAGATAAGGCAGGAGGGAAGCTTTCCACTGAATACTATTCTGTACCATTTGAATATTGTAAACTATGCGTGTTAAAAACAGTCAATTGTTAATGAGCTCCCCATCTAAGTTCTCTTACTTCTATCAACGTCAATATGAACTATCCCAATCAAACAGGCATCCAACTGCCAGGTCAACTCTGAATCTTACTCTCAACCCAACAGTAATCAGTGTCTAAAATCCACTGGCTCAGTTCACCGAAGTGCCTCAGCCTACTAATAGCTATCTATTACTCTCCCATTCACTTCTACCATTGTCTTTACCACTCACCTGTCATTCCATACAGCCTTGTACCCTCACCTGACTTTTTACTTGTGTAAAGCTCATTTCCAAAAAAGAGACTGAAGCTTTTTAAGGACTGGGACTCTGTGACAATTGCGTGCCTTCCCCTTGGCTCCTACACTAATGCCCTGTGCCTAGTGGGAATGCTGTAAATAGTTGCTTCACTGTTAATCTCCCAACCTGTTCAAAGTGGTTTGGAATACAGGGAAAGATCCACCCAGAATAGAAGCTGGTTCTGAGACATGTGTGCAGCAGGGCAAGAGTGCACATGAGCTCAGGGCCTTTGATCACAGTAATGAACATTTAGGGAGAGGAAAGATGTTAGAGTCAACACTTGATCTAAATAAAAGGGGTTGTGCTTTGGAGAAGGAAGTCAGGAAGCCCCAGGGGAATTTTCCCTTAATTCCTATCTCTCACACATTAGCTTAGTAGGTTAGGGAAACCCCCACATCCTGTGCTGGGGAATTTTGGTGATCCCAGACGGAGAGCCTCCCACACTGAGGAGGGATCTCAGCACTGAGCAGTCTGTCTTCCCACCTAATGCAGGAAAAGATCTCTCCAGCACCTAAGAAAAGTGAACATGCTACTCGAACTCCCACAGACACGAGATGCTCTGGACTTTTGCTGGTAGCCCGTTCCTGTGGAAGAGTGCTATAGCATGATTTTCTACTTCTACCCATTGTTTCCAGTTCTGGACTTAAACAGATAAAGACTTCCTGAGTAACAACAACAACAAAAAAACTAATGATAACTGCCAAATATAATAGAGCTCTCAAATATAATCTTCCTTCCAAGATGTTCAAAGGGTTTTTAAAGACACAAAATCATTGACTCTTTGGAAGTGGAAATACCTTTGCTCAAAATGTTTATCGAATGAAATTGAATATAGTCCCTTTTCCTGCTTCCCAACAGGAAAGAATTCAGGTTACGCTTTAAAAGGAATTGTTTTAATTCTTCAAAGAGGAAATTTCACAATCACCTATGTCAATCCCATGTACACACAGGGATCTCATGATTACAATGATTAGAGGAGTTAGCTAATTTGCACAAAGTCACATAGCTAGTAAATGGTAAACCCAAAATTTAAAACGAGGTCTGCCCAGCTTCAAACTTCACAGCCTTTACCAAAGTTTCCATGACGGTAGGTTACCAGCCTCACCCTGTCTCTGAAATGGGAAGAAACAATTATTTCTATGGTTCCCTCCAGAAACACAGAAGCAATCAACAGCCTGCAGCAGTCCTGCAATCTCTCTGGAGCTCCCTTTCTGTTGGTGCATTCAAGCCTTCCTGGGATGGAGAAAATGAAACCAAAGACAACCCAAAGCCAGGATGCCAGTGTCCCAGAGACACCCAAGGGGCAGAGTGGGCTCTCCCTGGCTCCCACATGGTACCCAGCCGTGTGCTTTCCCTACGGCCAGCCTTCGCAGGGGCCTGGCTCCAGCCTCCCAACAGGGCTTGGTGTTTGGAAGCCCATGAAGCATGGCATTGTTTGGGCAGCACAAACACAACATTTACCTGGGGCCTGGCACCTTTCCTCTGCAGCCCTGCTTTTGGTAAATATTTGGCTGACTTACCTAGGAGAGGGCTGGGGCCTCTTTGCCCCACATCCCAACAACCCCAGTCCTAGGAAGATAAGCTATAGTCCTGGGGTTAAGCACTGAAGAATCACAAACACTGAAATGCAGCCATTCCCCCAATCATCTATTTGCCTGTGAGCACACCCTCTGAGCAGCTCTGAAACATTTGCAGCTAGGCCCTGCGCCCATCATGGAAACTCAGGTTCAAATCCCCAAATGGTTCCTGATGGTCTGTCCAGACGGTGTTCACAAGATTCAGTGATGCCCTCCACCACACAATCGGCAGAGCTCCCACCTGGCTCTCTTTTCAACCTAACTTGCAGGCGCCTGGAAAAACACTCGGCTGCTCTCCACCTCAGAGCACTAAACTCCAGAAACACACGCATTCCTGAGCTCATCTGGCTTCCGTGGCTACCTGGACACCAGGGATGACCCCCTCCCCCCACCCATTTTTCAAGAACGGCAAACCACATCTAGGAATTTGAAGCTCACACACACAGGATGTTAATATTGGAGAGAGAAACAGGCCCCAAGCCTGTTTCAAGCTACCTCTCTTCTCAGTCCCTGGAGAGAAAACACCCATTCTCTTTGATAGTCTATAGTCTGTACTGGCCCAAGGAAATCCCATGATGTTCTGCCTCCCCTGCCCCCATTCTCCGGGGGCTATCCTTGAGACCTTCTCCTGGCACTCCGAGGCTACCCACCCTTTTATCTGTCATCTCCCTGGGAGGTGTGGTCATTAGCAGAGAGCACTATGTAGGTGTCTAATTAAGCAATCAGCAGCAAACGCAGAAACCTGTTCAAGTCACCCCACAGAGCATCCACCGGGATCTTCTTACAGGCAACTCCCTCCCCCGAGCTTCCTGGAAAGGTCCCTATTGTTTGCCTAGGACACAGAGAAGTGTCCAATTCTGTCCTCCTACTTATCTGCTGGCACTGACTTCCCAGCCTCAGGACAACCCCAGGGGGTGCCATTCATATGGAGCACAGTGTGACTGGTGGGCCCAGAATTGTGGGACATAGCAGCCCCATGTGGGTAGGAAAGTGAAAGTCCTCAGATGGGAGGCAGAGGGTCTTCTAAGAGGATATCCACCTACCTGGCCTCTTTAGGTGTTCCAGAGCCATATCTTGCTGTGCTGGCATTTTGGGGTCAGGGCACAGGAAAAAGGAGCCCTTGAATTGATTGGTAGAAGATGGCAGAGGCAGAGGTGGGCTGCGTGTGTGGCTCAGCACTCCTCCCACCTATGTTTCTGAATCCTCTCCCTTTTCTGCACTGTATGCTCACCTGTTCCTGGTTCAACCTTTAAATGGAATGTTCCACTTGCCTTGGAAGCCCAAGGGGTGTGTGCGAAAGTCTCTGTTCAAGAAAAGCTTTCTTTTTAGAGACTGGAATCTCTGAGATTCCATCATATGCTGCTGCAGATGACAGGTGGAGGAAATGACACAAGGGCAACAGCAGAGGAAGTCCCTTGGAGGACAAGACAGACTTGAAGTCATGCCCACTCCCCCTAGCCTGGAGATGGTCTAAGCTGGAGCCTGGAAGAGAACAGACACCTGCTGCCTCTGTTGCTCCAGGTAGATCCCCCTCTCAGGTGTCAGACGGGCACCCCATCAAGCTGGGGTGAGAAACAGTGAGACACCCCCCCTCTTAACCTCTTCTCCTGTGCCCCTCTTTGAATCATATCTTATCTTTCTTCTTCTAGGCCCTTATCTCCTGGCTCAGAGACCTTTATCAGCCCCACCTCTTTTACCTTCACAATGAAGCAGGAGGGTAGAGATGCCTGTGTTGATGCCACAAGCTTTTCAAAGACACAATGTGTATGCCAGTATTGGGGTGGGAGGATGAGGAGGGGGAAGTAGCACCTCGGGGACAAATCCAGGGCTTCTAATTCCACAGGGGCTCCAATTACCCCAAAACCACACCCTTGGAGGTGGGCACCTATATCAGCGCAGGCCTCAGTGCCCTCACGTGCCCCACAGCTCTGCCAGCTTGGCCCAGAACCCAGCACACACTCTTATCCCGCCAAGATATGTGGATTCTCTCTGACAGAAATGGGAGACCGATTTTTCTTTCCAGTCACTGGGCCCTGTCCAGCTGTTTTCCAACTCCAATGAGACAAACTGGACTGTGATTACAGCAGGAAAGATTTAGGTTAGACACCGAAAAGCACTTGAAATGAGTGATAAGAGGAAGTTTAGGACTCTGCCATTGTGCTTTAAAAATACAGCCAATTTGCCCTCTGGAGGATATGGTTTAATGGCAGTTTTCATCATGTTATTTTCTTGCTCAGAAATTTCCAGTGGTTGCTCCCACCACCACTGCCTACTACATAAAGTCCTCCCTCCTTGTCTTGGTGTCCAAAGCCCATCACAGTGCATCCCCATTCATCCTTCAAATGTCATATTCCACTGCTCTGTATGTACATTTTCTAACTCAGCTGGAGTTGCTCAACATTTTCCAAAAAAGGCCTGAGGCATCCCTGCTTTGGGTCATGCAATCCCTTTCCTCTCCTCTGGGATACCCCTCTCCCCCTCTCCAGCCACCAGAGCAAGACAACCTTTAAGGCAGCAGTTCTCAGCCACACTAATTATCTGATAACCAGAGAAACTTCTCTAAAATACCAATTCCCAGATTCCATCCTAGATGCCTGCTGAATTCCAGTCTTCTGGGGAGGCTGGCAGACACTGCTTTCAGGCTGAGCTCAGATGCCATCTTTTCCAGAAAGCCTCTATTAAATGCCCCTGCCTACAAAAAGCCCCCTCCCCTGTGAAGATATGGGCATGTATTGATCCTTCATTCCATAGACATGTCCTGAGCATCCACAGTGCTAGAGACGAAGGTGGGGTCTGTGCACTCAAGGAACCCCCAATCTGGACAGAGACAAACCCACAAAATCATCCTCCCCTCAAAAGCAGCCAGTGATGAGGGTAGAATGGAGAGATGGGAGATGATCTGGGGAGGGAGTAGCATGGGGACAATAGATAGCTTCTGAGGGTGGCTCCCCAGAAAGATCCACAGTTGAGGTAAGAAAATATTGGCCTGGGGTCATGTGGATGTAAGAATAACCTCCATTTACTGTACGTTTACTTTGTGTTCTATTGGAGCTGCTCTATATTTAGGATCTTGTTTACCCTTCATAACTAACTGAAGCTGGAAGAGTATTTGGGGCCAGGCGGTGAAGTCCCACCAGGCACAAAGTGGCTCCTGCTTAGTAAATATTTTCTCACTGATCAATAGATAAAATGATCTTAGAAGGTTCATTCCCAGCAGGAAGAAGCCAGGATGCTTCAGGAGCAACTATAGTTCTGAAAAGTAATCCCCTAACTTTTAAATTATTAAAAGCAACACCAGGGAGGAGAGGCACTGGCTAGTAGGAGCCCGGCTTTCCTGACACAGGATGAAATAGTGGGTGTTAGAGCACTCCCTGTCCCCAAAAGGAACCCAAGTGAGGCTTGGGGAGACAGCTGCCCTGAAAGACAGCTGTAGGTCACTCAGAAGAGACTACAGGAGAAATGTTCTCAACGGGCCAACCTAATGGTATCCAGCTTCCCAGCAGTTCCTTATCCCAAATGCCAGTGTGTGACCGGTAGAAGCAGGGTTCCCTCAGCACACCCCAGAGCTGGCGGAGCCTCCTGAGCTGATCTTGTCCTTCCTCCTGCCCCAGAGGTGCAGTGCCTTAGCTGATCCAGCCCAGAGAGATGACGGTCCCTTCTAAAAGGTCACAATTTCCCTTGGTTTCCACCTTTTCTAGACATCTAGTCTTGAGGTTAACCTTTGTCTGCCTGGCTGGAATTTAAACTCATTCTCCACTGGAGAAGTTAGTATGGATATCAAACTTACCGGTGTAAGAATGACATCACCAGGTAGACGGAAGCCACTAGCTTCCTCCATCCTCTAGCCTATGTGTTAGGATATCCCAGGCTGGGAATTACTCTGTTGTATCTCACCTGTGGACAACTGGAGCTGAGGGACACAGGAGCCAAGTGATGAACACAAATAGGTGAGGTGGCCTCTTTGGATCCACTTACTTAAATATCATGGTTAATACAGAATCACACAATCAACCTTGTGATTTGCAGCTAAAAATCACCAGAACTGGAAGCCAGGGGACATGCATACTAGTCTTCTCTAAGCCATGGCTACATCATTGAACATCTCTGTGCCTCTCTTTTTTCATTATGGAATGGGACAGAACCTCCACTCACCTAATTCAGCTCTTGTGAGATAAAATAACTTGAGAAATATAAAAATGTATCACCTGGCTCTCCCAGCCTGTCCTTGTTTCTTTCCCACCTTGTCATTGATGCAAATTTCCCCCAACACTAGTAACAAGTGTTGGTGAGGATGTGAAGAAAAGAGAACCTTTGTGCATTGTTGGTGGGGATGTAAATTGTTGCAGCCACTGTGGAAAACAGTATGGAGATTCATCGAAAAATTAAAAATAGAACTTCCAGGGCCAGCCGAGTGGCTCAGTTGGTTAAGGGAGTGAGCTCTGAACAACAGGGTCCCAGTTGGATTCCCACATGGGCCAATGAGCTGTGCCAGAGCGGAGCTGCCCTGAGCTGCCAACGGGCAGCCAGATGTTTCAGTGGTTAGAGCATGCACTCCTAGCAACAAGGTTTCTTGTTTGACTCCCACATGGGATGGTGGGCTATGCCCACCCACAACTAAGATGAACACGGCACCTTGAGCGGAGTGGCCAGGAGCTGCCAACAGGCGGCTGGAGGGCGACTGGACTTGAAGCTGAGCTAGCTGCACCCTCTACAACAAGATTGAAGGACAACAACTTGAGCATTCCCCTTCCCCAATTCCCCAATAAAATCTTTAAAAAAATAAAAATAAATAAAAATAGAACTACCATATGACCCAGAAATTCCACTTCTGGGTATTTATTTGAAGAAAACAAAAATATGAATTTCAGAAGATATAAGCACCTCTATGTTCATTGTATCATTCCTAGCGATAGCCAAGCTGTGGAAGCAACTTAGCTGTTCATCAAAAGATGAATGGATAAAGAGGATATGGTAGCGATATAAGATGGAATATTATTCAGCAATAAGAAAGAATGAAAAGTTGCCATTTTCGACAACATGGATGGACCTAGAGGGTTAAGTGAAATAAGTCAGAGAATGACAAATACCATATGATTTTACTTGTATGTGGAATCTAAAACATACACACACAAAATAAATGAACAAACAAAACAAAAACAGACTCATAGAAACAGAGAACAAGCTGATGGTTGCCAGAGAGCAGAGGATGAAGGGATGGGTGAAAAAGGTGAAAGAGAATAAGAGGTACAAACTTCCAGTTATAAAATAGATAAGTCAAGGAGATGTAGTGTACAGCTCAGGGAATATAGTCAATAATATTGTAATAACTTTGCATGGTGATAGACGGCTGGTAGTCTTAGGGTGTTGATTATGTTGTAAGGTATATAAATGTCAAATCACTAGCTGTACACCTGAAACTAATAAAATACTGTATACCAACTACAATAAAATATTCATTTAAAAAAATTTCAGGGCTGGCCAATTGGCTTGTTGGTTAAGAGTTGGCTTGGGAAGCCAGTTCTAAGCAGCAGGGCCCGGGTTCAGATCCCACATGAGGGCCAGTGATGCTCTGCCCTCTACAACTAAGATGGTGAACAACAGCTCGACCTGGAGCTGGGCTGCAGTGCGCCATGAGCAGCCATCCAACGGCTGGTGAGCAACTGCTTCAGCCAGAAAGAGCACACTGATAATACCAACGTGGGCCAGTGAAGCAACCTCCTCCACAACTAGACTGAAGAACAAAAGGATGGCAACTTGTCTGTTCCCCTCCCCCAACTCCCCAATAAAATCTTTATTTGTTTTAATTTTATTTATTTATTTATTTATTTTTTAGCTGAGCCATCCTGCCACCTGTTGGCAGCTCAACGGCAACTCAGCTCAGGCTGGCCTCGAACAGCTGTTGCTCAGAGCTCAGCTCGCACTCTTGAGCGAGCTCTTAACCAACTGAGCCAGTCGGCTGGCCCCTCCCAATAAAATCTTTAAAAAAACAGAACAAAAACATTTCCCCAACACAGGGCACTCAGTTCATTTCTGGAACTGACCATGGGTTTCACCAAACCCAGCTGATACTTCTGATGGGAAGAAAGAGGAAACAAGAAAGAAGATATTATAGAAGACTGTAATTGTGAATTAAGTCTCCTTCCCCCAGAGCCGCCCACAGTCCTTCACCTTCCTACAGAAAATTCATGACACGAGCAAGAGGAGCAGGCATTTCTCTCCCGTCAGCTTTATGGACCATTTCCTCCAAAATCCCCAGTGTCCTTGTTTTCTGTCCTCTCCAATGAGAGCTGGCTAACATTTCCTCATACTAGGCCAAACCCATGACTTGTGTTTGTATCTTTTCATTCTTTGTAAGCCTCAAACATTAAAAAAAAAAAAAAAAAAAAGCCCAATAGGAAAACAGATCTAGAGAGGATAAGGAAGTAGTTCCTGGTCACAAACTTTGTCACAATCGGTGGGAGTGGGTCCCAGTCAGGCTAGGCTCCCTTCAAAATGGGTAGGGACTTCTACCCTCCCATAACTCCTCAATTCCCCACCCCGACAGAAGTGACCCCTCCCTCTTGCACATGCTCTTTAACTCTTCCACAGGTATTTCTTTTTTATTTTTTTTTTTGAGGGCAGTGTCACTGGCCCTCATATGTGGGACCCGAACCGGGGCCGCTGGCTTCCGAAGCCAGCGCTTAACCACTGCACCACTCGGCCGGCCCACTTCCACAGGTATTTCTGAGCCACCCAATCGTCCAGTATTGCCATGATTTGTTCACCTATGTGTCTCCCCATCGGGCTCTGAGTTCCTTGAGGGCAGTGACCATGTCTTATTCATATTTGCTTTTCTGGAATCTGGCATATAACGATTTCTCAATAAATGTTTGGTGCAAAGAAGGGCAGAAGGGAGGGAACGTGGGAGGAAGAAGGAGGGAGGGGAGAGGAAAGGGAGAAGTGGAAGGGGAGGGAGAGATGAAGAGGGCTGACAGTGGGAGGAGTGAGCAGGAAGCAGGCAGGAGGGAGGGAGGAAGGAAGGGCGGGTAAGCAGGTACCAGGAGATAGATCATGGTCACCTCAAGCCATGGAGTTGCACCATGGCCCTCTGCTGATCTAAGTCTAACTGGGACACGTGGAAACAGGCTGCCCCCCACCCCAGCCTGTCCGTTGTAACTGGTGGCTTTCGGCTACCGAGGCAGCTTCCCAGACTCCAGATGCTACTGCTGCACCGTCCTTCCTTCTCTCCTGCCCCACCTCCATAAAGTGAACAGAGCCAGCGCCTCTACTCCTCAAGGTCCTGCTCTGCTCCTATGGCCCTCCTGCCCTGGTGTCCCCCTGGTTAAATGAAGACTCATTCCTGTCCTGGATGATAGGAATGGGTTTAGGAGAATGGGGGCCTGCAAGCAGGGGATATCCCTCCACTGGACCCTCAACCCTAGAGGTGAGGTGAGCTTTGGGGGTGCTTCTCAGGTCGGGAGTTGCTGCCAACAGGAACCTGAGGAAAGAGCCATGTTCCTCCCTCCTGGAAGGGACCCTGAGACAGAGCGAGGCGTGGTTTCTAGAGGAAGAGCCTCCTGAGCAGGCTTGGCCCCTGCATGACTCGGGGAAACAACTGGAAATCATGACTTAAATTGGCTTCTCCCTGGAATTTCCCTGGGGTGAGGAGATAGGGAGACTTTCTGATCAGCCCTGTTCAGATTGAACCCCTGAGACATCCCCACTGCTCCTCCTCCTTTTTGGAAAATACCAGGTCCCTACCTAACCCTCCCCATATAGTTCATGATCTTACATCAGTCACTCATTCCACAAGTGTTTGTGGAGACCTGCCCAAGGCATGCTGGCCCTGGAGCAAACTCTTTGAACTATTATAGATCTCTAGAATAGGTAGGGGTAGAATGAGGGTTCTTGGCCTTCTCTAAAAAATCCAAAATAATGCCATCACACTTTCAAATCTGCCTGATCTCTTGAAAAACAAATCCTCAAGCCAAGTCTGGCCCATGCCAGGCAGCCAGGCACCTGGAAGTGAAGCAGGAAGCTATTCCAGGGGATCTTGTGGCTTCTCCTTTGTGCCAAAGGACTGGGCGGGGGGAGGGGGGGGTGTCCAGCTCAGTCACCCTGGGTTCTCTGAATGGAAAAGGCTGTTGTTGCAAGGCAGAATGTGGGAGGGTGTTAGTCAGAGGCCATGGCTGCCTAGATGACCCTTGGGCGAATCCACGGAGCAGTAGAAAGAGTCAAGCAACATGGACAGGAGGATCCATTACATAAAGCACCACTTAGCACAAGCCAAAGGCTCTGAGCTCTCATTCTGACCCTATAGCTGTGCTGTGTGCCCTCAGGCAGGCTACAGCCTCTCTGATCCTCAGGTAACTCATCTGCACGGAGCCTTATGGATGGGGGCAAGGAGAGGAGAAGACGCAAACTGGGTCCGTGCCTGCTTAAAACCTTAAAGGATTAAATCCATTCTCCTGGACAGGGCTGCCAAGGCTCTTCACAAGCCAGCCCACCTTCCAGGCTTCTCCCTGGGACCCCTGAAGGGTTCCCTGTGCTCCAACCCCTGACATAATGACATATTTCCAGTTCCCATGCTTCCTGCTACATCTCAACCTCTGGGCAGGCTGTTCCTTCTGCCTGAGCTACACCCTTTCCACCCCCTCACTTTCCTTTGAGGTTCAGCACAAACCTGCCCCCTACAGCCGCCCCTGACTTCCACCCAGGCAGGCTCCCTTCTTCTGTGTTTGCAAAGCGTTCTGCTCATCTAACCTTATTTTTCTTAATTCTTTGTTTACAAGTCTATCTCCGCTGCTAGGCTCTGAGCTTTAAAGGACCATGTCAAATTCATCTTTCTTTCAACAAACGTTTAGTAAATGTCTGCTCTGTGCCAGGCACTATTAAGTGCCAGGATACAAAGGAGAGAAGGGCAGTCTCACAGTCTGGTGTCCCCAGGGCTCAGGCCAGTGGGGGCACAGAGGGCCGAGCCTGCTGCAGAGTCAGGAAAAGCCGGCGCCAGGATCTGCCTCGGCTCCGCAGACCAGGCTCTGCCTCTTCTCCTTTAGCAGGAGACTGGGAAGGAGGGACTAAAAACATAAACCATGACCACTTCCTGAGCACTTCACTCTTTTTCCTTATTTCCAAATTAACTCTCTGACAAAGGCCTTCAGAGATGAGAACAGTGGTGCCGAGAGAGGTTGGAAAATTTGCTCAAGGTCACATAACAGGTGGCAGATAGGACCTTAGGTCTGTCTGGCCACCTCCTGCCCTTAGTCCCATGCTGCCCAATTTAAATACACTAACTGATGAGCACCTGTGTGCCTAGACATGTTTTTCAAAAGGCATAAATAATGACCCATTAACCTCAAGGCTCTAAATGGTATGACTTTAATCCTAGCTGCCCTGGCAGCCTTCTGGAAATTCTCTGTCCGAAGAGAATTGCATTGCAACAGCAATTCCCAGAACCCTAATGAGCCAGGCTGGCTCCCCACCCAGCCTGGGGAAGCCAGTGGGACTGCTTGTCAGAGTGCTGCTATCCAGTTTTTGCCATCTTCAAAGAGTCATTAGGCCCCTGCAGCCTCAACCAGTGTTTCTATTATCCAGAGCTATCAACCGCTGGGATTCTGTCCTTAATGGGGAGATAGCAGATAATGGATCTCCCCCACCAACCACAATCACATTTCTCAGATGTGCTTTTCCACGTTTTCCTACCAAGCATTCTTTTCTCAAAACCCAGTTGTGGCTATCACCCATGTAAACCCCTCTGCCTGGGCTGAAAGAGCTGTTTCCCAGTATCCCTTATTCCTTTCACTCTTTTCTTCTGCAACCCCCGAAACAAGCTAACTGGCCCTGGGGATTTTGTTAACGCCCTTCCTGTACCATGGAGTGTCATTGTACCAATGCAAGTTCTATTCCTGCTTCCCATCCTAAATCTAAATCATCTCTCAGGAGGGCTCCCTGAAAGACCATGGCCAACCCTGACCTAGCCTTTACTTTGCATTTCCTCAGAACTTAATACCCTCCCTGCATTTACGTTGGTTAGAACAATTTGTTATATTCATTCATTTGACAAACATTTACTAAGGGTCTACAACCACATGCATTTATTGTGTGTCTACTGTGTGCGGAGTACTGTGCTAGGCACTGGATATTCAGTGCCCCCAAGGAGCTGGCACTCATGTTAATCACCTTCACGCCCTTTCCTGGGGCAGCCTCCCTCCCCCTCCGCACTTAGATTGGGAGTTCTCTCAGGGCCCATCCCCCCTTTGTTCCATCCTAGCACCTGACATTTACAAAGGACTTACTTTTGCAAGGTGCTCATTTTATCTGCGAAGTATCCCTACAAGGTAGGATGGAAGAAGTTATTATTCCATTTGAAAGATGGGGACACTGAGGCCCAGAAAGATGAAGTGATCCGTCCAAGGGCTCCCACCTGATTACCAGCCAGGTCATCCATAGAAATCAGGTCCCCTGACTCCCAAGGCGAGAGTTTTTTGCCCCACACCATGCCCTACACCATGCAGAGCAGAATCGTCAAGAGCAAGGGGGCATCTAAGTGATGACCCATTTCTCAACCTCTGTCACTGCCATACTCTGACGCTGAGGAAGAAAGAAGGCTGAAGCAAAAATCAAGAGCATTAACTGGAAAGTTTAAACAAGTTGGTCCTTATATTCCTGGTACATAATGGGCACTCAATACGTATTTATCAAATGAATGAACAACTTACTAGAGAGGTGCATGGCAGAGGGTGTGAGCTAGCTAATAACAGCAGCTATTTGGGTGCATACTTTGTGTCAGGCATAATTCTAAATGCAACTCATTTCATCTTCACAACATACACGTGACTTTTGAGGTGGCTACGAGTATTATCATCGTCCTTTTACTGGTGAGACAAAATGGGGTTAAACGACCAAAGTGGCAGGACTTGAATGGCACCTGGAAGGCTGACTCCAGCCCTGTGCTGCTGACCACACTAGCCAAGCACAGGTCGTGTGCTCCCGCCATCAGGACATCACTCAATTTTCATTACAAGCACGTTGAGTGAGTGTCCTGGCGAGTGCTGAGTGAGGACTGAAGTCGTGCTTCCGTTCTGTGCCCCAGGTTCTGCGTGAGCCTTCGTAAATCACCACAGCTTTAATGGAATGTAATAAAAATCCAGCTTGGAAGGATTGACTGTGTTTTGGCTGCTCAAGAACTTCATGAGTCATCTGCACTGTCCACATCTCCGAGTCCTGCTGCTGCCCATGAGCCTATCCCCCAAAGAGCAGCTTCTCTGTGATCTGATTGCTATACAGGCCTGGAAAGAGCCAGGACTATAAATTATGAAGGGTGGAGGGAAAATTCTAGCATCTCGACCGAGGCTGAAGTAGAGAGCAGGGTTAAGGAGGATAGAGTCATGTTTGTCACTGAGACAAAGACATGCTGAAAAGACTTATAAATAGTATAAAGAGGGGCCTCAGTGAATAACCCCTTTATGAGATGGGATGGGAAGGACAGAGCTGGGCAACTCCAGCTCGTTGTTTTGACACCCATCAGAAAGGAGGTGGACGCTCAGACAGGAAAGTCTCAGCACCAGCAAGACAGAAGTGGGGCCCCCCTCAAAGAAAAGGAACACAGAAATAATCCTTTCTGATGTTGGGTTTCTCTAGCAGAATCTTAACTGAGAGGGATAAGATTCAGAAGAAGGGATTTGGAGCAGCAGAGACTATCCCAGAAATCACCACAGCTGAAGATTTTGTGCCTACAGATGCTGAATTGGAAGTTGATGCTAATCTTAGTGCTTCTATTTGACCTTGTTGGGCCAATAGCTTATGAAATTTTCCACAGATTTCAGCTTACCCACTTATTAAAAGGGTATCATGTCACCTGTAGATGTCTTCATCCTTTGGCACAGGGGCTGTGTTAGGGTAAAGGAGACCAGAAATCAGATGGATTGGAGTTATTTAGAGGAGAGGAGATGCAAAAATGCAAGATCTGATCAGAGGTCTGGTGCAGACAAGCAGGAGCCACCTTCAAGTTTCCTTCAGCTGCCCCAGTTGCTGGCAGAGAGAAGCAACTGTTTTGATTGTCATAGAGCAGGTGGGAGATAGGGAAGACATGCCTCATGCACCTTGGATAGGTGACATCTCTGCCGAGTTATCTCTGAGTTCAGATCTCTGGAGTCAGCCCACAGAAGCTGAAGGGGTTGGGGGGAGGTCCCCCATGGTTTAAGCAATACAGAGAAATGGAAACTGGGTTTAGAGAACTGGCAGAGGGAAAATCCCAAGGGATAGGGTAGCAAACTGTCCCAGTTTGCCCAGCACTGAGGGGGCTCCCAGAATGCAGAACTTCCAATGCTAACATGGAGAAAGTCCCAGGACTACCAGGACAAATTGGTCTTCCTAATGAAGGACTCACACATGAAATAAGCCTCTGGTTTGCCAAAGAACCCATGGGCACCACATGAATTCGTCATGCTCAGAAATATTGAGAGCTCAGGTCCCAGGGTTGGGAGGCTGAGCGCCTCCATGCCCGTCTTGGTGACCCCTTGGCACACATGTTACTGTGGGCACTTCCCAGCCCTGCTGGGCCTTGGTTCCTCCAGAAAATCTAGGTAAATTTACCTTCCTGGCTGGAAGACAAACTACTGTTAGAAACTAACTGAGATTGCTCGGGACCCTGAGGCCTGAGAAAGGTCTTTCTTGGAGTAGCCTGTGAGCAAACCCAGGAGCAGGCCACAGAGCAGGGTTCTGCTTCCTGGCTGTCCTCAGAGGGCACACAGCTCTGCAAAGATCTCAGTGGCCAGGGCAAACAAGGGGTGAAGGATGGGCAGAGGGAGAAGCAAGACCATCCATTTCCAGGCTTCTAACACCAAGCAGAGCTGAGCTGCCATTAACTTATAGGCTGGACAGATCAGAGAAAGGGGCAGTGCCCCATTCCTCACCCTGCCCAACCCCCTCCCAAACGAGTCCAGCACAGTGAGCGGAGCTTCGTCTGGCTTGAATCCACTTCATTTTCCCCTAAGCTGCTTTGTGGGGCAGGCTGCTGAGTACTCGACATGTCCAGTCCTGCTGTAGCCGACTTTCCCTACGGCCAAGGGCAGGCTCCAGTTCCATGACCCTTCTGCCAGCTGAAACAGAGCCCAGGCTCAAACTGGGCCCCTGAGTTCATGGAGACCAGGGAGCATGAGTGGATACTTAACTCCTGTATCTCTTAAAGGAAGCCTGTTCTATTCTAGAGCCAGGAACATGGCTTACGAAGTCAGGATGGAGAAAGCGTCTCCCTTCTGCCTCTGCCAACTTATAGTCACTTCTTAATTCAGCAAATATTTTATTAGTGCCCCCTGTGCACATCACTGGGAAAAAATGGAGGTGACTGAGACCCAGACTCAAAACCCAAGGAGGGACAGGAGGGCACAGAGAGCTGAAATCTACATATCCTCCCAAACGCTCATCCAAAGGAGTGTATGTATGGCGGCCCAACTCTGTCCCCACGCATCCATGAAAGGGAGCACATGCAAAGAGGGAGATAAAAGAGAAAGAAGAGAAGCCAAAATCCTGGTTAATACACAAGGCAGAGCTCTGTGCAGAGGATAATCAAATTTTACTTCAACTTAGAATATGTTTCTAACTAGCAACTTTTGCTGCCCAAGCCCTAAGTCCAACTCCTAAGGTTCAAGCTAGCAAACGAGGAAGGTCTAAGGAGAGCTGTAATCAAATTCCTTTTCTTTCTCCTTGACTGGTTCGTTCGTTCATTCATTCATTCATTCATTCATTCCACATTTCATGAGAGATTTCTGTCTGCCAGCACAGAGCAAGGCACTGGGACTCAGAGAAATTTAGTCTGCCCTCACTCAGGTCCACTGTCCCCATCATCCCCATTCTCTCTATATGATCCAATGGATCACAGCTGTGCAACCTTGAACTCTGCTCACTACCTAAATTCTGGGGCCCTGTGCTTAGGCCGGGAATGGTCCCGGCAGAAGCCCACTCTGCACTGCAGCCTCTGTAGTATGAACTTATGGACAAAGCAGCGACTTGGGTTTCTGCCTATCCCCAGTCTCTCCGCTCCCCGTTTCTCCTCTGCTGGGATGGAAACTCTGCCACTCTCAGCTCACATGCTCAAGTCACATGGCTGAGCTCCCAGCAAAAGAAGCAGCTCAAGGATATAACAGGCCGGAGCCCAGTGAAACAGAAATACAGCATTTCATTGAGTCCATTATGTACAGTCCTTTTTTTTTTTTTTTTTTTTTGATGCCTAAGAAAGCAGTGCCAGTGCTTACTGTTTGCTCAGCCCTCCTACCTCTCCTTCCCTCCTGGAACTGAAGCCTCGGACCCTACTTATCCTCAGCTCCATTTCTTGCTGTATCTCTCTGAAGGTCCACAAATGGTGTCTTATTATCTGTATTGCCCAGCACATGGAGAGTTACAGGCAATAGCCAGTAATAAAGAGCTAATACAGAGCAAATGAGCTTGATGCCAACCAGTCTCTCTCTCTCTCTCTCTCTCTCTCTCTCTCTCTCTCTCTCTCTCTCTCTTTCTCTCTCTCTCCAAGCCCCTTCTTGGGAGCCCTTCCTGGCCTGAAGTGTCTGGCCCACTTAGTGTGAGGAGCATGCAGGGAGCCCCGGGGTTGATTGGCATCTCCTCTGCTCAGGGAGGTTGCTGTGTCTAATTGTCTAACTGCAGATTTCTGTCTCTGATCTGCATGGGCAGACGGGCAAGCAGCTGTGCCAGGCCCCAGGGGACTGCAAGCTCCCGGGGCGGAGGCTCATCCACCTGGCTCTCTACACCTGAGGCCTCCCGGGGCCTCCTCAAGGGCAAGAGACAGCCTAGGCCTCCAAAAGGGAAAAATACAAAAGCAAGTCTAAGCCAAGCCCCAAGTCCTCTCAGCCCCTCCCCACTGCTCCCATTCCTAAGGAAAGGACAGAGCAGGTATCAGAGAGCCAGGCTGGCTGGTTTCCTTTCCCAATGTAGGCTCGTCTTCTGACTCCCTGTGTGTTTCGGAAAGCAAGTTCTCTGGACACACCCTCATCATCCTTGAACCTCGGGCTAGAGACCTAACTACTTTGAGATGATCCTGGCTGGGATTAAAAGGAGAGAAACTGCTATTAAATGCTGCGTGGGCCTCCTTATTGATAGATCTTGGACCAAGTAGCATACAATCCTACATCCGTGACATACGGTCATCTCTCAATTGTCTGCTGCCACTCTCTGTGCGGATTCTCGCAGCTAGATACTTGAATGCTATGAGCAGATGATTCAAAATAACAACAGCTAACATTTATTAAGTACCTACTATGTGCCAGGCACTGTGCTGAGGTTTTTGCTTACATTATTTCAGTTAATATTCATAACAACCCTGTAAGGTAAGTGGTGACACTGATGCAGAGAGAAGCTGGCTGACTTGCCCAAAGCAAAGCAACTAGAAAGTGGTGGATCAAAACCCATACTCAAGCAAGCTGGCCTCAGTGCTTCCCTCTCAACCTCATGGTGTGTGTGTGTGTGTGTGTGTGTGTGTGTGTGTGTGTGTGTGTGTGAAAATTACATAGCTGATTGTGGTGTGAGCCAGGGGTGGGTATAGGGCATATTCAGGGAAGATTTGTGTCTGACCATTAATCTGATTAAGTGTGGCTGAACTGTATTTCTAGGCTAACTGGAAAAATTATCTGGACTGACTTGGGCTCTAACTCACTCCATCAGCACACAAACTGGAAATTTGACTGAATAGAAATATGAAGGACTGTTTCCAGGGTTCCCAATCTGGCAATCATGGGATGCCTGCCTTACCAATCCACAGAAAGGCCAGGATGGGTGGGAATGGGTCACCCCGTTGCCATGTGATGTTGGCCTCCTCAGCAACATCTCAGAGAAGGAGGCCTCTTTGCAAGGTAAGAGATCACTTGCTGTGGGATGAAGGAAGTAACGTCTAATTAGAGAGAGTCATTAGCAGGCAATTAGCCTGTAATGAACTAATGGATCCAGGCAAGTCACAAAAAGAGAGACAGCCAGACATTGTATGTCTCTTGATAGATGAGCACACAACAATCCAGGGATTCTTGTTTCCCGCTCCCAAATAAATACATTAAATGAACCTGAATTTGATTAAGCCATCAACCTAACCACTCATATAGGGACAGTGGAACATGTTAGATGATATGATGAGGATGCAATCAGCCAAGTCCAGAATGTTAAAAACTCTACAGGACAAATGACCTAGTTTCTTCAGCAAAACATCGCAAGAGAGAAAGGAGAAAAAGAGTATCTATAGATTAAGAGTGACGTAAGAATGATAACAACCAGTCACAATATATAGATTTATTTGGATCCAAATTAAAAAGAACACTAGGAAAAACTTATACAATTATCAGAGAAATATGAATATTAGCTGAATATTTGATTATATAAAGATATTATTGATTTTGTTTAGGTGTGATAATGATTTGTTAAAGTCCCTATCTTTAGGGTTTGTTTCAAAATAATCAGAGGGTAGAAAGGATTGGGTTTATATCTAAAATAAGACTGGCCATGAGATGACTTCAAAGCTATTGAAGCTGGGGTGCATAGGGTTATTGCATATTCTCACTACTTTATATATGTTTATCATTTTTTTAATGAAAATCAGACCCTCTGTGATCATCCCTGTGGTGACATAAGCACAGTGCAGCAAACTCCTCCAAGCTGGCCAGGCCGATGGCTTGATCTCTGAGGCTCCCACCCTTGAGAACTTGATGGGAGAGGACCCCCAGGCTGCTTTTTCCTTTCCAGCAACTTCACTGCAACAAGTTAGATCTCACTTTCTGTGGCTATCTCCTACTCAGGCCTTTGACAGAAGTAGGGCCAGCACAACACTAGAGAAAGCAACCCTCCTCAGGTCCCACCAAGAGACAGTAGTGGAGATACAGTCAGTCCTCTGGGTAAAATTCCACACCCCCTTCCTCCCCAGACCACCCTGGCGCAAAGCTAAACACTAAGAGCTTTTCCGGCCCCCTATTGAATTTAGCCTCTCATTACCCTAGGATGTGGAAAAGAACTAGAATCCTCGCAGAGCAGCATTTGCAGGAGCCTGTTGCTGCAGCACACAGATGATGTATTACAGTATTGTACACTGGAGACTTATACAATCTTATTAACCAACATCACCCAAATAAATTTAATAATAAAAAAATTAAATATGAAAATAAATAATCAATTGTTTAAAAAATGCCTGTTGCCTTTCTGCCTCCATTAAGCACCAGAGTAAAAAAGGGAGAGAAGGAAGAAGGTGTGGGAAGGACAGGCCACGGAAGAGCCAAGCACCCAGGCCTACACTCTAGCCCAGCCCAGCTCAGGGGCCCAGGCTATCATCCACCCCACCTTGGGCAAACAGCTGGCACCTCCCAGGTTGGTCCTTCCTTTAGCACTTCCTGGTGCTGCCGATCCCAGAGCCCATGGGAGAGGAGAAAAGACTGAGGGAGAAAGGGAGAAAGAATTCAGAAGGGGAAGGGAGAGGCCTACAGGGTATCTGGAGAAGTCCTTGGGTAGAAAGAGAGGGGAAGAGTACCAAACCTGGCACATCCCAGAGCTGAAGATATAGCTTAGTAAAGGAGTGAGAGGAGAAGAGAGAGCGAGGGAGAAAGAAAACAACACTAAAGCATGAGGGGAGAAAGATGGAATGGGGAGGATTAGAAGCCCTCAGGAACACATAACCTGAGTGACTGCTCGGCAGCCCCACACCTCCAGGGTCCCCCAGCCACTCCCAGCCCAGTTTGCTCAGAAGGAGTTCTCTGCCCTCACCAGCCCGGGAGGGGTCTGCAGACACACCTCCTGGCCCAGCTGGTTTCTTTCCTACCTCCTAGCAGCCTGCTTCTGGAAGAGACAAGTGGACTGATCTACCTGCCTGCTGAGGGGCTGAGTCCCGGAAGGGAGGCTCCACCTCACACCAAGTAGCCAATCAAGGGAGCCAAAAGGAGCCTGCCCAGAGCCTGCCCGTTTGGGGCACAATGCTGAAGGGGACACAGGGTTAACTTAGTATTCATCCAAGGTCCCTGTTCCATATTCATGCCCATGCTGGGCAGTCACAAGATGACCACCTTCCACCTCCTCACGCTCACTGACCTTCAGGGACCACAGGGCCCAAGGCTACCTCAGAGTCCACCCACGCCACAGATAGGACAAGCAGGCATCAGTCCTTACCCTTAGGCATGGAGGAAGTGGGCCAACAAGTCCCTCCCTGCCAGTTCAGGAACCCAGTGGCTAATTCCAGTGCAGTCCCAATCTGAAACTCAAATCGTGGCTCTGCCACTTGCTGGCTGTGTGACCTAAGGCAAGCCGCTGACTGCCTCCCAGCCTGTTATAAAGTCACCGGGATCCCGTCCATCAGCCTGCACCTCCAGAGCCAAGGGAGCACGCATAAAAGGAAAAGTGCTCTAGGCTCACAGAAGAAGCAACACTCTATAAATACGAGGTATCATTACCATAAAGGAGAGTTCCTGCCACACCTAAGAAGGAGGGGGCAGGTTTCTGTCAGGCTCCGGAAGGCCATCCGAATAAGGAGAAGGTGAAGGACAAACCAAGCCAGAGAACACCAAGGCACCCTGCCCAGGAGCTCCATCAGAGAGAAATGAAAAATGCTGCAAGGAAGAGGAAGGGAGAAGGGGACAGAGGGGTAGGGCAGAGAGGCATGATGGGGCCATAGGATTTGTATTTGTGGGTTGATGAGGTTTCTCTAATTATCCTGGGCTTGGCTCAAAGAGGGTGACCGGGAGTAATAGGCAAGTCATACCCAATGGAGGGGAGGGGGCTGAGGAACTTACACAGGGAATAAAGGCTGAAGCTTAGGCCTCCAAGAATTCTCTGCCTCGCCTCAGAATAATAATATTCATAATAATCTCTGACATTTGCATAGCTTTTTATATATGTTGACTATTTTCCCCGTAGCTTCACAAAGCCACAGGAGGGAAGCCTCATGGCATGATCCCTAGTCCTCAGCTGACTAACAGCTGGGGCTCAGAGGGGATAGTGAACGATCTGAAGTTATACATCTTAGGGAACTGGTGCTGACACTCAAAGCCTGGCTTTCTCCTCCTGGGCAGGCCAGGCCTTGGCGCTCAAGGAGGCTCAGCCCTGTCCTGCTGTCTGGGAGGAGCCTCCTTGATCCTCCTCTCCAGTGTTCTGGGCAGTGCGCGCTGCCTGGGCTACCACGACTGAGAGCTAGCGACCCACTACCAGGCCAGGCAAGTTCAGGGGCCTCCAGGGTTAAAAGCAGATTGTTCTATGGCAAGCCCAGGGTTTCACTGGCAATACATTCCCTTATAAAAACTAATAAACGTCCACTCGTCTTGCTCCTGTTAGACAGTGACTTCAATCTATTTCAAACTGTATGGTCCCTCCGAGGTTTTGAGTTCTGAAGAGGTCCAACTTGGGGCCATTTCTCTCCAGGCCTTGTACACAAAAGGCCAAGAGTACATGACGCTGGCTATGGTAGGGGTGGGGAAGGAAGAGGCTCCTGGCCTCCAGAACCTCCCTGGGGGCAGGCCTGGGAGGGAGTGAAGCAGGCAGTGTGGTCTGGACATGCTGCAGCCCAGGGGCCCTGAACAAGTACCTCGGAGGCAAATCTTCTGCACTGGGGAACTGGACAAAGGCCGTAGCTTATACAACACCCATCTCACTCAGAGGGAGGAGGGAGGCCCAGGGTCAAAAAGGTAAACCGGAAGCAAAGCCCCCTTTCATCCTGTACAGTGAAATCTTAAATTTTTGTGCTAAGAGAGGGAGTGACTCAGAGACCCTGGCCATCCAAACAACTTCTCTAATAAGATTACCATAGGAGGTGGGCTCTGGGCCTGCCATTCTGGAGTTGGTCTTGATAAGACCGCCTATCTAGGAAGTGGACAGACATTTTTCCACTGGACTTTCCTCTTGGCCACCAAGGGTTAACCTATAGCCAACTGCCCCCACCCCCATCTTCCACTCCCCGCAAGGCCAGGGAAGCTGATGGCTGGGGCAGTTGGTGGGAGGGTGTTTAGCTTGGCCTCAGCCCAGCACACAGACAACTCCACTCAATGTATAGACACCAGGTTGGGCCCCTTGTCTAAGTGCCTCCCTTGTTTCCCCACCAGACAGAAAGGCCCTAGAGAAGGCCCTTCTTGGGGGAGGAGAGGAGGGAAGCTATTTTTTTCAGGACTGGAGAACAGTCTGAAGGAGGATCCCTTCTCTGAAATGCATCTTTGAAGCTGCAGTAGGCAGCTACACTAGGCTCTCTGCGAGAGCAACTGGAGTAAGGCAAGAAGCCATTCAGGCAACAGCAGACAGCCCCCAGCTCCAGGGACAGCAGTGCAGAAATAAAAGTGACCTTGGGAGGAAGCTGACAGATAAGGAATTATGTCATTCCCCGTACCTCTTTTCTGTCTGGACAGTCCAGGCTGAGCCTCCAGGGAGAACAAAAGGGCCAGCTGTTCTGAGCCATGCAATGGGTCTGATGGTGCATATATGACATGGGCATATCTGTACCGCCTTTTCAATCCCTCCATAGTCACTTTTCTACCACAGTCCCCTGTCACCTCGCCTCAACTACTTTGACGGCAAGCAAATAATTCTGCTGGAACACCTTTAACAGGTGCCTCTAAGGTGTTCCAAGACAAAAGCCCTGGCATAAGGGAGTGGCCCAATGTAAACCTCTACTGTCAAGAGGGGCTTTATAAGGGGTCCTATACCTCTTACATCTGATCTCCTATGCCTTGACCTGAACCCTCCTGCTTCCAGTCATCCACTCAGCTTTATCCTAAGACTTTACCCTAAGACTTAGATTCCCAACCTCGCCCCCTAAGCCCCTGAAATAGCTCTCAGTATGTCACCAGAAGCCCCCATTACCAACAAATCTTCCCTGTCCATATGTAGTCTTTAGACTATAGATTAAGCATGAGCTAGTAACCTGCCTGAACTTTCATCCCCAGTCCCACTGCTCTGGAGCTAAAAGAATATGCCTCCGAATTTGGTCTCCCTGCTCTCTACAAATGACAATTCAGTCAAGCACTGGCTCACAAACCTCCAGTGTCTGCAGGACAGAGGCTAAGCTTCTTAGCTCAAAATGTAAGACCTTATGTAATCCAGCCCCAATGTATCGACCCATATGATCTTCTATTACCACCCTACAGCTAAAAGCATAGATTTCCTGTAAATGTTACAAGTCACTGGTACCAGAGGAATTCAGTGGAAAGAGAGGCGACTTTGGCTGAGGCCATCAGGCCTGACCCCGTGGAAGGTATGAAGGGGGAAGGTGTTATACAGAATCATGCACTGGGCCAGTTTGCATGCGATCCTGCACTCCTCCTCCCTGTTACCCACTATGGGCTTGTAAACATAAAGGACATATATTTGCAAATCTGCATGGATACAGGAAATGTTTTTTTGCACTTGAAGATCTATCAAACTCCAGGCCTCCAGGTACAGAATCAGACTGGAACAGAATCGCAAAAGCTAGCAGCTGTGTGTGACGAGCTCCCTGCTAGTGCTGGACTAGAGTGATAAAGTGAACATGGTCTAGACAGAGCAGTTTGCTGGGATAGCTTCCATCTCACCTCCCCTGAGCCCTGCATTCAACCAAACAACTAACACTGGGAGGAAAGAAGAGCCTGAAGGCAAGGAGAAAAGAATTTTAAGAAACTTGCATCTCTCTGAATTCTCAGACTTTTCAGTTTGGACCTTCGGACGGAAGGGTGTGAGAAGAGTTAAGGAAAAAAACTGCAACCTCCCCTGCCTTCTGTGATTCTGGCAACTTTATGCTATATGTCAGTGGCCAGGCAGGGGATAGGAGATGGAACTGAGCTTGAAATGAAGGGACAGAGACCAGACCAGACTAGTGGACGCCTAAACTAGCCAGTTCCTCCCTTACTGGGCAGTGTCTCAAGCCAGAAAACAATGAGGCCAAAGCCAGCGCAATAAGAAGAGAGAAGGGTATCAGGGGAGGAAAGACATAAATCATCGCTGTCCCCAGCTCTACCAAGGAACCCCCTTCACAGTACTGCAGTCTCCTTTCTGATCCATATCGTAACTCACCCAGCAAAGCATCACCACTGCACAATTGTCCTGAATGGGGTCTTGTATGCGATGAGACAGACAGAGACCAAGGGATGAATCAGAGCTGAGAGATAAAGTGAGCAAGGGAGCACGAGGATGAGGAAAAGAAAGAACACTAATGAGCTCTTGTTGGAATGAATTTTCAAAGAGCAAACAAAAGCAATTGATGTGGCAGGGCAGGCTCCCCGTGCTCAGCTGTGCTGAGGTAAGCACCTAGGTGACTGCAGACCTGGCTGTCTGCATTGTGACTGGAACGGAGGTGGGAGATCACTTGCTCATACTCACTGCTCACCACTCCCCCAACTCACTGGAGGGGAATCCAGAGGAACCAACTCCCCATGTGCCCAGGGGAGAGGGGCGAGGAGGATAGGATCAGAGTAATTATGTATGTGTTGGTGAACAACGCACACACCCAAAGATGGTGACAGGGCAGTTCTGTCAACTACATCACTAGCCATAAAAGCATCCCAAATGCATAGAGTATTTGTGCTCAACAAATAATTTTTTTGTTTTGTTTTGTTTTGTTTTGTTTTGTTTTGTTTTGTTTTGTTTTGTTTTGTTTTGAGGGCAGTGTCACTGGCCCTTATATGTGGGACTGAACTGGGGCCGCTGACTTCCCAAGCCAGCGCTTAACCACCACGCCACTCAGCCGGCCCATAGAGTATTTGTCAAGCCCTTAAGAACAAGAAGTCATGTCATGACGGGCAGTATGAAGTGAATGCCTACTCTATGCCAAGCTCTGGATGTTTTGCTTTTCTTGGTTCCTTTCATCCAAACAACTCTGTGAGTACATATTATTCTCCCCATTTTACAGATGATAAAACTGAGATTCTAAGAGGTAAAGTGTAAAGGAGAGAACATTGGTCCTAAATTCCCAAAGACCTCGGTTTCAATCATGATTCTACAATTTTCTAACTACATAATCCAACGATGTCACCTTGAACATGTATTTAACATCTCTGAACCTCAGCTTCAACATCTGTAAGATAGGCATACTACCACGTACTTCTCAGGTTGCAATGGAAATTAAATAAGATAATTTATATAAACCTCCTAGCTAGTGCTAGTGAGCACACACACTAACTGTTTAGTAAATGTGTCCTCTTCCCTACCCATTTTCATTAAGATAATTTACTCATTCATTCAACAGACAGTGAGTGAAGTGTCCAATGTATGAAAAGGGGGTAAGGAATGGGATGTAAGGAAGCCCTTTTAAGAGGTTTTTAGGGTAGGGTGTAGAAATTAACAAGAAGAACAGGACAGAATTTCTGCCTTCATGCAGGAGTTGACACCTAGCAAGCTAAGCCCACAAATAACCGAAGGCTGTGATGTATGATTAAGAGCTGTGTAAGACAAGGGCAAATAAAGATAAAGAGCCTTGGGAGTTCAGGAAGGCAAGAGAGGGGGGATGCAAAAAGAGAGAGAATTCCTGTGGAGCCATCAGGGAAGGTTCTGAGAAGAGATCACATGACTTCTGAGCTGTGAGAATGGGCAGGCTGTCTTATATGGCGTCTCCAAAGGAGACGCTCATAGGATTCATAGGATGGTAATCAATACGTACAGGCTTTCTGTCTTCAAGGGTAGAGGATCAAAGATGGCTGCAAATTCTTTGCTACTCCTACCATTGAGAGGTGTAGTCTATTCTTCCTCCCATTGCATCTGGATGGGCCTGTGACTCAGTTTGATCAATGGAATGTAACAGAAGTGACATTGTGTGACTTCTGCAGCTAGGGCATAAGAAGCCTAAAAGTTTCTACTGGTGTCTCTTGGAATACTTTCTCTTGAGACACCCCTTCTCAGAACCAAGTGCTATGCTGAGAAAAATCCAGGTCACATGGAGAGACTACTTGGAGGCGCTCAAGTTGACAGCCCCAGGAGCTCCCAGGTGACAGCCATGTGAGCATCCACCTTGGTCGTCTGGCCCAGTCTAGCCTTCAGATAACTGCAAGCACCGGAGACACCCAAGCCAACACCTAGCTGAGCCCAGGTAACCTAGAGAACCCTAGAGGTAACAACACATTATTGTTCTAAGTCACTGCATCTTGGGGGAATCTATTATGCAGCAAGAGGTGACAAGAGCCCCAAGTCTCTATGTCACTAACTTGGGGTATTACTAGGGATTTTGGAGCAAGGCTTATACTAGAAATGGATGGGAAAAGAGGTGCAAAGCGAAGGAATTGCATATAAGGAGAGATGGGGGAGGGAATCAATGAAACTCTCCCAGTAGCCTCCAGGTCCCCACTCCCCTCAAGTCTTCCCCAACATGATGCCAGATCAATATAACTCATCATTCAATTTACCCCCTGGGAAATAACTGGCGGGGGTGGGGAATCAGTAACATAAAGATGTTTATAGCACAGCTATTCATAATAGCAACAAATTGGAAACAACCCAAATTCCAGTAAAGAAGAGCAGTACAGTAATGAAATATTTACAGCTATTTAAAATGACAAATTTATGGGGCCGGCCGAGTGGCGCATTGGTTAAGCGCTGGTTTTGGGATGCCAGCGGCCCCGGTTCGGATCCCACATGAGGGCCAGTGACACTGCCCTCTACAGCTAACAACAGCTCCACCTGGAGCTGGGCTGTGCGAGCCCCGGTGATGGTGTGGGCTGCAGCCCCTGCTGCAGTGGGCTGCCATAGGCTGCAGTGAGTGGCCCGCAGCCAGCGTGAGCAGCTGGCAGCCAAGCGTGAGCTGCCAATAGCCGCGATGAGCGACATCCAGAGGCCAGCGACCGATCTGCCTCATCCGGGAAGAGCGCAATGACGATACCAACAGTGAAGCAACATCCTCCGCAACTAAACTGAAGAACAAGAAGACGGCAACTTGTCTGTTCCCCTTCCCCGATTCCCCAACGCTGTTCCCCTCCGCTAATTTCCCAATAAAATCTTTAAAAAAATAAAATAAAATAAAATAAAATAAAATAAAATAAAATAAAATAAAATAAAATGACAAATTTATGGACCATTGTCATACCTGGAAGTGTTTGTATAAAATAATATTAAACTGGGCCGGCCGAGTGGCGTGGCAGTTAAGCTCTGGCTTGGGAAGCCAGTGGCCCCGGTTCGGTCCCACATGTGAGGGCCAGTGACACTGCCCTCAAAAAATAAATAAATAAATAAACAAACAAACTACAAAGCATGACGTACTACAAAGCAAGAAAAAAGCACAAAAAAGAAAGAGCTACACACTAATTACAACGATGTAAAAATATTAACAAAGAAAGGCCCATGGAACAAGGCACAGGGTGTAGTATTTACCCTTTTTTTAAGCAAAGTTGATTAAGTACTACTTCCTAATAAAACATCAATCAACCTCACAAATACTAAAAATGAGGTCATGACTGCTTGGGGATTAGGCGACAATATTTTGGAAGATGGGACCATGCTCTCTGTCACCCAGGCGATGTGAGTAAAACCCTGGTTGGGGGCGAGGACGGGTGGGCAGGATGACAGGGACTGAGTGAGCTGACGGAGGCCGTGGCATCTCCTCAGCAGGGTAGCTGAATGTTAGGAAACAAACCTTCGGTGTTTGCTGACACAGTGCAAGGAGAAGGACTCACACAAAAGCCACCCATTATCCCATAATTATTGTCTCTCTCGTGCCTGCAATTAACGGCTGTCTGAGAGGCGCAGCCGGGTAACTAAATGTTCACCCGCATTAGAGTCAATCAGCCAGCTGAAGAGCCAATTAACAAGCCCACTGCAGAGACACTCCCAGCACCCAGCGGCAACTGGTGGGCAAGGAGATAGGACAAGATAACACAGATCTTGGGCTCACTCCTACCCCTAAAGCAGGAAGGGATACCCTGAGCCCCAGGGTAGAAGCCAGTCTTGCCCCAAATGAGCCAAGCTGGGCACGCAGGTGCTTTAAACTCCAGTGCCAAGACAGAGGGTCTGTATGGGTTCATGTGTTGGCCAACAAGTTTCGTGGGAGCTGCCACAGCCCATGGGAGTCAGTGAAGGGAAAGACATGGCCCAGAGGTGCTGTCGCCTCCTGAGTTACAGAGGAAAGGAACAGAGGGCAGACAGGAACCAAGCCAGACAGGGAGCCATCTCGACTGACTTATGATAAACTGACTTACACTGGCCTTTGGCTGTTTTTCTTAGGCAGCAAGCTCAGAAACACAGAAGGGAGCCAGCATCAGAGAATCAAAGGTGATTCTTCTGTCCTGAGGAAAAGGACAGGAGAGCAAGCAGCCGACAGGAGGCTTCCCGTGTCCTCTCCCAGAAATTTGGGAAGACAATGGTGCCCTGAGGCACTGCATGGCATACCCAGCGCCTACACCAACCAGCGAGGCTGTCCGACGACAGACTGCAGCCAGCAGAGCTCAAGCTGCAGGACAGGAGGCCCCAGAAGATGCTGGTGAGCCCGTGAGATCAGAGAGGCAGATTATCATGTTAGAGATGACCTTGACCAGCAGTTCTCAATCCCAGCTTCACACTAGAATTACCCAGAGAGCTTCTTTAAAATACTGAGGCCTGGGACCCCCACAGACCAACTGAATCAGGATCTCTGGGCAGGAGCGGGGCCTAGGCACATGCATTTCTTCAATGCACCCCAGGGAATGCTGATGACTACTCCAATTTCCTCAATTACAGATGAAGAAATAGGAGTCTGGGGGCAGTGATACCTTGCCAAAAGGAGATAAAGGCAGCAGGGAGCAGAGCCAGAGCTCCAATCAGCTTGTCTGATGATAGGGATGCAGTTTTTAAGCTCAATGACGCTACTGAATCACCAGTGGTACCCCACAGGGGTCTGTTCCCAATCCTGCTCTGTTCCACGTCTTCATCCATGATTAGCATGAAGACGTAAAGGCAAGCCTACCAGATTTACTACTGACAAAGTTGTGAGGGAAGGCTAACACGCTTACGGCAGAATCAGGATTCCACATACTGAAATAATGGCCTAACATTAACAAAATGAAATATATCATAAATGTAAAATCCTACACTTAACACTGAAAAAGATTCCAGTTGTATATATAATCCAAAGGTTTGAGATATGCTCAAGAGCACGTTACTCATAAAATGGAGAAAACACAAATACAATCTGGATTTTTAAAAAAAAAATGTATGACAGTTTTATAAAAACTTTATTATTGGCATCCCAAAGAGCAAATAGGGACTGTGGAGTGTTTGTAATCAAATATCCTGAAAATGGTTTCATGTCTGTCCCCTGGAGCCTGGTCAGTAAGACTCATTGCAAGATCTTGGAAGATGGGACTCTTTCCTCCTCAACCTCATTCCTACCCCAAGTTGAATAATGTAGAGCAGTGCTTCTCAAATTTAAATGTGCATGTGACACTCCTGGGCGACCTTGTTCAAATACAGATTCTGATTCGGTAGGTCAGGAATAAGGCCTGAGATTCTGCATTTCTAACAAGCTTCCAGGTGATGTCGATGCTGCTGGCCCATGAAGAGCAAGGACTTAGAGGGTCTTGAAGGTTTACCTGTGAAACTGGGCACTCTGAATCTGCTTGGGGTGCCTGTGGGAAGTGCAAGAAGTGGGAGAGCTGGATTTCGAGGTTAGGAAGGTCCCAACAGTACATGCTCAGCTCACTTGATAAGCAAGTGCATCAGATGAGCAGAGAAGAATGAAAGAGACCCACTGAAGGACCAAAGACCCATGGGGCAGGGAATTTCATTTCAGGCTAGTGTAGGTCAAGGGATTTTCCAGATAGAACACCAGTTGCAGAATGGCGTTATAAAAATGCCCAGACTTCTTCAATGAGGGTATGTGTGTGTTTGGAGCCAATCTGAAGGGATACTCTGGACTCCCCTTGACACTGACCTTTCCCTCTGAGGCAGATCACATCTTTCATGCAGGAGAGGGGAAGTCTAAACCTAACAGCTATCCATGGGAAAGTGACCTGAGGATTTAGTATAATGAGGTCAATTTAAACTCCATTGATTTGTAAACGTAGTCTGAGATAATAGTAATAGATTATGAAGTAGAGGGCATCAGAGTTCTGCTGAACAGACCACATCTGGAGTGGTGCATTCAATTCTACACAACTTATTTTAAGAGAAGATGAAAAGTTACCATGTCCTGAGTGGCTTACAGTTGCCAGGCACTGTTCTAAGCTTTTTACATGTGTTAATGAATTTTACCCTCTCAACAACCCTATGAGGTAAGTACCATCATTACTGACAGTTTACAGATGGATAAATTGAGGCTCAGAGAGATTAAGGATTACAACCAGAGACACACAGCTGGTGAGTGTGAAGCTAGGTGCAAATTCAGGCAGATGGATCCCAGAGCCTATATTTTGTATCTATTGTTTCTCGACACTTGTCTGACTCTTGAAAGGATGACAAACAAGTGAGCCCAGGAAAGAATGGCCAGGATGTCAAACTGGAACCAAATAATGGACAGTAGAAGAAGAAAAGTGTAAGATCAGCATTAAGGAAGGATAGAAGTTGATGCTGTCTGATGAAAAAAACCGCTTTACAGAGCAGTTTTCCTAGTCACAGGGGATGATTCAACTGATGCTGGCTGATCACAGGTTTGAGACACTGCAAATGTGACTGCTATGCAAGGAGGTTTGAACCAAATGAATGGTTGCTTTCCAGGCGGAGACTCAGGTCCCTTTCCTGTCTCAGTCTCTCCGTCTAGAAAAACACAGACTCAGGAGCAACTGCGTTTATATAAGCTGCCGTTAGACCAACTTGCCCACCGATTCTGGTGTGCGTGGTGGAGAGAAAGTGACAGCAGTGCCCAGAAAACAACTTGCCAGGGACAGCTACAAATGGACCAAAGGAAGGATTGTGGGAACTATGCAAATGAGCTGCTGCTGACACCTCCTTCCCTGACCTGTTATCTCATGAAGTTTTTGTGGGAGTGATACACTCCTCTAAGCTGGCTGAAAATAGCTTGTTTCCTCTCAAAGAAATATTAAAAATATACAGAGTTGTCATTAAAAGTATGTAAGAGATTTACTGTTTCCTAACCCACATTATGCTATGGGCCAGCACCTTATCTGCATTATCATTATCAGAGTATGCCAGAAGTGAGTGACAAGGCCAGGTCTCCAAGGTGAAAGGCCAAGAAGGACGGACAAGATGTGATCCAACTCCACCCTGCAAATTTTTCAGCTACTGACTAGGAGAGAGTGGTCCTGTGAACCAGTGGAGAAATACAGTTGAAACTTGAACAACATGGGTTTGAACTGCGAGGGCCCACTTATACGTGGATTTTTTCAATTGACCCATATTGTCCAAGGGTCAACTCCATAGCTGAGAATCTGTAGATGTGGAGGGCAGACTGTAGTTATATTCAGCTACATAGGCCGTCTGTGCCCCTAACCCCCACACTGTTCAAGTGTCCACTGTAATCTAAACTCTCAGCCCACAAAAGGATTTGCACTGAGAGAAGCTTCTTATCTTACCCTCTTTTTTTTTTTTTTTTTTTTTGAGGGCAGTATCACTGGCCCTCCTATGTGGGACCCAAACCGGGGCCGCTTGCTTCCCAGGGTGGCATTTAACCACCGCGCCACTCGGCCGGCCCATTATCTTACCCTCTTGCATGTTGCCCCATCCCCAGGTATAATGTCCCTTGAAGGTGGGGTAGGTAGGTATCAAGCACCAGCTCTTTCAAGGCATTGTGCTATTTATTATGGGGAAATATAAATTTATCAAAGAGAAGGCCATGTGTGCATAAAAATATTTTGGAACAACTTTTACTTCCAACTGGCTGTTTCAGCCAATAAAAGGGCGCATTTAAAAGCATAACGTAATAAGTTAACGTGTTGGTGACTTGGCCTTGGTTCTGATAACATCAGATTTGGAAGATGCTGGCCCTAACTGGGATGCTTTTGCTCAGATTCCATGAAGTCCTGTCTGGGATCTGGATACTCTCGAAGTCACACTCTCTGCCACTCTGTCTCTGGAACAGAAGACCAGAGGCAGCACCTGTCCCTACTGACCGAGCCTTCCTTTCACAGACCGTCGGCCCTCCCTTCACGGTTTCCCTCCACTAGGAACCCTCTCCACACTCTCCCTCTCTGCCATGCTGTTCTTCCAGAAATCTGTTTCTCTCTCCTCCTCCTGCTGTCTTCATATCTGTGATCTGCTGCCCTGAGGCAGGCCTGCAGGATCCATCTGTATTCCCTCTCACAGCCTATATGCACTCTGCACTGGGTACAGCCTCACCCACAGCACAATCCTAGAGAGACGGGGAAGGTGGTTGAGTGGCCACACCCTAACAGGGCCACTAGAATTACCCTGAACAGGACAGCAGGATCAGCCATGACTCTCCTGTCCCCTCTTCTCCCACCATGTGCTGCTTTCTCCCCCTGTGGAAGGTCCACCTCCACAAAAGCCACTGGAGCAAACATTCCTTTCTCTGATGAGTCCTTTGATCTGAATAATGAGGGACCAGAGGCATTGGAGAAAGTCAACTCACCCAACTTTCCTAGACACTATCCACTCTCACATCTACAGAGAGAGAGAGAGAGAGAGAGAGAGAGAGAGAATGACAATGTGACAATGATAGGGATATCAGGGAAGAGCAGAAACGCATGTGAGTAAAACAAAGAGGAAAGAAGAGAATCAGTTAAGAACCATCCTGCTGGCTGTCACCAGAGGGTTATTTGGGTTTAAATGAGGACACTGGGTTTCCTGACTCAGAGAAGGCCTGCACTTCAAAAGACGGCCATGGCTCCTGGAGGAGCTGCTGCCTTCTTAGATAACCCCCTTCCTGTAGAATGTGGGCAGGAGGGAGCTGTAAGGACTGGCACTATATGGCCTCTGATTCTCCCTCCAGCCCCGCTCTGCTTCCAAGCCTCTGCCTTAATGTCTCTGTGACTTTCTTTCTGCATGGTCTGAAGGAGCCTCCTGATGATACTAAGAGCAGCTGTGGGCCTTCCCTACATGCTCAGGAACATGCAAGTAACATACACACACTACCCTTCCAGAGTAGGCAGCATCTACCACCTGCCTCTCCCAGGACACAGGGTCTGGGCACGGGGGGAGAGGAGGCCAACTGGGCAGCCCTGAGCAGCCACAAATAAGTTGTGACTAAGGCGGGGGTGGGTGTCATGACAAAGTGGAGCCAAATAAATTTTCACATCCTTCACCCTTCTCCCTGTTCTATCTCCACGATCTCACTGGCTAATATGCTTGGATTCAAATATGAGTCACACGAGGGGTAAGGAGAGTTGCTGGGCAGGAAACACCTGTAAATTCTAACTCTGATTCTTCCTCTGCCTCTCAATGTGCTCTTGAGTCAGTGGCCCATCATCTCAGAAATACAGATTCTTCATAGGGATAAAATGGTCATCAAAAGTCACCCCGGCCAAGATGGAGAGACTATAGACTATATTGGAGACACGCAGAATCTACAGATGCAGAGATAATGGGTCCCTACAAGTAAGACACTCATCCACCTTCACAGTGTGATGGCTTCCTATTCAAACATCAGGCACAGCTTCCTTGTATGACCCGAAGGTCCTGACTCTCCTTACTGGAAACCCACCGTTGCCCCAGTTTCTACTCGCCCAGCCTCAGATGGAAACATACACCCCACTCGAGTTCCATCAGAGCTCCTAGTCACACGCCAACCACCCTGGCCTGATGTGTCACAAAGGCACCCAGGGCCTAACATCAGGAGCTGGGGCTGACTACTTTCTTTCTTATGGATGGAATTGATACTCAAATCACTGGGTGCTGAATAAATTAACAAGAAGCCTAGAGAGACAAGGACAGAGTTAGGCTTGGAGCACCCCACCTCCTTCCCCTACCCCATCTCCTACTGGGGCCACAAGCAACACAGGCCAGGTTGGGCAGCCTTTTGTGCAGTAGGAGCCTTATAAACTCTGAGGGGGGAATACACCCAAATGGAAAGGAAATCCCCCTTGCTTGCCCATTTTTCTGTTTGCAAAGGGCAAAGTCGTTGGCAGGGAGGGAGGGAAGAGGTACGTACCATCCACTGAGCGCCCACACACAGGGAAAAACCAGTCCTGAGAGATGGAGAAATGGCTAAATTCTCACAGCATGGTTGAAAATGGAACCCGAGCAATATGAATTCCTCCATATGCTCCTGATTCTGATTCCAAGCGCTACCTTTAATTTACCCCAATAAATATTTACAGGTTCAGCATTCTTCCTAGGTGTTCCAGGGCCACTCATGCCCCTCCCCCTCCAGCCACTCCTCACCTCGCCACCTGGTGCTAAGCTCTCCCCCAGCTAAACCCAACTCTGTGGTGGAGTCCACACTTGGCAGGCCTCCTGCTGACTATCATTTCCGTTGTCAAACCGGAGATAGGCTATTAAAAACTGGCTTCTCTGGGGACTGGTTTATGGCTTTCCTGTCAGAAAATCTCCCAGAAGCCTGAGGCATTTAGGCACAGCCCCAGGCCCCTGACATGGACTCTCTTTCCTTACAGTTGTACCCAGCCTGGCTCAGTGACCAGAGGGGTTAGCTGCAGTGCAGCCAGGCCCACCCTCCCCTTCCTTCTTAGACTTACTCCCCTCACAAACACTGAGGGAACACCCAGACCTCTTCAGGCCCAGCTGTCACCTCTGACAGCTAGCTCTCCCTAGCACCCAGCCTCTCCCATCCCCACAACAACAGACAACAGGCACCTAGTTCTGGACTAAGCTTCAGGCCCTTGATTTTGAGATGGCCGTGGCAGAGCCATTTGGATCTTTAGATCCCATTGGTCCTTCTATAAGAAGAATCCCTCAGTTCCTCTCACAGCAAGAAAAAAAACTGAACAACAGATTCAGCACACATGGGGGTGCTGAGCCATAAATCTGAAGAAGAGACCCCAATTCAAGCTTTGGCTCTACGACCCTAGACAAACTGTGTGACCTTTGATCTGTGACACTGGGCAACTCATGTGACCTCTGAGTTTCAGTTATCTCAGATGGGAGTTGTGAGAATCCGACCAGATAACATTACACATGGAGGGTGAGAGAAGCCCTAGGCCCTATACATACCTAAGCAGCTTAAGTTTGTATTTTCTCTCAGTGTTTCTCAAATTGAAGGCCGTGACCCCACTGGTGGGTGTGAAATCAAGCTGAAGGGTCAGCTTCATCTTTTAAAAAATTAAAAAAAAAAAAAATAGACCAGACTAGTCTGGAATGTAACAGGAAGCTAGCAATGAAAGTAACACACATGTGTTTGTTAGGTTGTAGTGAAATATTTATTCCTCCTGGTTGCAGTCAAAATATCCAATTCGGTCTTACTTTGAACACTTTCATGCAGATGTTCCCACCTGTATAAACTTGCTTCCTGCCCTGGCAGATTGGGATGGTAAACTCCTTGAGGGTGAGAGCCATGTCTCTAGTTTCTCAAGTTTTTCAACCCCTGTCCCCTGTCACAGGGCTGCGTGCTGACCAGGGTGGCTCTCCAATACAAGCTGCTCACAGGCTGGAAAGCATCCACCAAATAGAACTTCAACATGGGAGACGAGGAGGGAACCGCCATCGACAGTGCAAGGCACTGTCCCAAATAATGTCCCTGGAGGACCATGTTAGCACCTCCATTGTACAGATGAGGAAACTAGAGCTCAAAGAGTGGCAGGGACCAGGATTGAGACCTAGGTTTGCACGGTCCATGGCTTCCCCTCTGGATCATGTTGCCTTTGTCACTGCCCTGTCGAATCTTTCCAACGTCCTGCATTAGCCAAGACTACTCACACCACAACACACACACACACACACACACACACACACACACACACACGCAGTGGAAACAACACAGCATCCTCTCCTACCTGCCTTTCTCTGGCTTTCCCAGTCCAGTGAGGGCAAGAGGAGAGAGCTGTCCTGGGGGCATCTGGAGTTTATCCTCCTCTTGGTCCCGCCCTTGCCCTTCTCTGCCTCTTTTGAGGCTGATTCCCCCAGCTCACCACCCCCTTCCCCAATACCAGCGAACTGGTTACCCAGGCAACCCAGCTGGGAGGCTGCCAGTTACCACGGCAACCCAGCATGGCTGCCAGGCTGCCTTGCTCAGCAAGGTCAGGGGACCAGCCAGGCGACAGAGCTGCTGGGATGTTGCTGGGTGGGACTGGCCTGGGCCAGGAGCCTACGTGCCTGAGGGAATGAAGTTGCTGCTGGTAGGGGGCCATCTCTTAGTTTCCCATGAGGCAAGCTCTCCCAGCCTGGGGCGTGAGCCACAAGCCGACCTCCCCAGTTTTGTCACTCAGGCCTGGTCCCTCCAACCTTTGCAACAGAATTCTTGTCATCTCACTTCCGGAAGCTTTCTCAGACCAAACTGCAATTGGCTGACAGCCTAACCCTGAGCACCGCTCACCCTCCTCCCTTTCTGAGCATATCTGAGAGTCAATATGTATGCAACATGTGTGTGTCTGC
This sequence comes from Aselliscus stoliczkanus, assembly GCA_033961575.1. Classification (NCBI taxonomy): domain Eukaryota; kingdom Metazoa; phylum Chordata; class Mammalia; order Chiroptera; family Hipposideridae; genus Aselliscus; species Aselliscus stoliczkanus. The sequence continues at coordinate 79,400,110 of CM066739.1, read as the reverse complement.
ATGCAGTGTAGTCTCTCCATGAAATATGTTGGTAATAATAACAAAGAAGTGCTAATATTTTCTAGGACTTACTATGTGTCAAGCATGTTGTAGGCACCTGATGTGAAGTCTCTCCACTGATCTATACAACAGACTTATTAACCCCACTTTGCAGACATAACAACTGAGATTTTGGAAAGTTAAGATGTTTGTTCAAGGTCACACAGGTATTAATTAGCAGAGCTAAGATGAAGTTGTATGGATCAGCTTCCAAAATTCCTTGAGCTCTTGGCTTCTGTCCCTCCCCCACCAACCTGGCCTGGCTTCAAGGAAACATTTTTTAACCTTTATTATTTGTATTATTTTATTTCGTTTTTACCTCTATGAAGGAGACTTTAGTCTCCTCAGATGGCAGCTTAGGAAACCGAGACCCCCCCCAAAATTAAGGACTTTCCCAAGCTGATGAGACCCAGCTTAAGGTCCCTTCCTCGGGGAATCCTTTTCTGATTCCCCCAAGAGAATCTATCACTCTTTTCTTGCCTACCAACGTATGTAGCATTTGTTTCTATTATATATGAGACAAACGTTTGCTCACAGGTTTGCTCCCTTACTAGACTGTGAATTTAAAAATTCACTTTTGCAATTCACTTTCACTTAATACCTGCCTTGTACATAATGAGCATACAGTAAATAAGAAAATGGGAGGGCCAGGATTCCAAGTCCTATTCATCTTATTCTCAGTTCCATGTGCTGTCAGCCATACTCATTCATTCATTCAAAAAGCAGTTATCAAAGAACTGCTATGGGCCTGGCTCTGTGCAAACATCACAAAGACAAATAGGACCATCTCTTGCCTTGAAGCAGGCCAGTCTCATGGAGGGAGGGTCAAAGCTGAGCAGGTCAGGAAATAAATGCCCCCCACCACTGCCATCAAGGCTTTCTCATGAGTGTTTGCCCATGTCAGTTCCTTAGGCCAAACTCTCTCCCCTCCAAAGCTTCACATATCCAACCAACATTTATTGAGCACCTACTAGATACTAATGTCTTCAAATCACTCATGGCTTGGGGCAGAGTGGGCAGGATGAGAAGACAGTGGGAATCAGGAATTACCGGAAAGCAGGAGAAGTGACAAATAAGGTCCAGGGGTCCCCAGGAACTAGTGGCCAGGGACACTGGGACCATTCATATAACTCTAAAGAGCTTCACATTTGATGTGATAAAGCCATTTCATGTTGCATTGCTTTACATCCACACTCACTTCCTACATTAACTCATTTGAACTTCAGTGATGTAGGAAGGGCAGGAATTGTTACCCTCGTTTTAAAGATGGGGAAACTGAGGCTCAGAAGGGGAAGAACATTAGATTAGAAGGAGGAAACCTGGGTTCTAGACCTCACTTGTGATTCTAACAAGTCTAATGACATCTCTATCATCAGGCTCCCATCCTACCTCACCAAAAGCAGGTTTTCATTACTCACTATGACTTCTTTAATTCCCCAGCTGGGCAGCGGAAGTTTCAGGTGAGGCAAGCAGGTGTGCCTACGGTCTCTGGATAGCCCATTGGCACTAATAAGGACCCAGGAATCAAGCAAAATCAGAAAAATAACCTTACCACCAGAGGGCAGGTTGAATTTAACAGGTTAATTGCAAGCACTGCAATTAAAAGCAAATTGGCACTTGCAATTATTGGCTCAGGATCTTAGGTAATGATGAGCCAGGCTGGGTGATTTGGTGATGTCAGAGGTAAGGAGGGACCTCACCTACCCCATGGAAGGGGATCCTAGGCCTTGCAGGACTAAACCTTCAACATCCATGCATGTTCATCAGATCAGCATTGATGTGCCCCGCCCGATTTCCTGAATTCACACAGTAAGGACCATCTTTATACAGACTAAATAAGTAACTGCAGTGGGTTTGACAGTCATCCTGAATATCATCTGCCCTAAACACATTTCCTACTAATCAATCCCAGCACCTGTCTGACCTGTGAGTTAAAACACTGCCTCTGATATACCTTGTTCAAATACCCACAACTAATAATAACCAATATTTGCATAATTATTTGCAGTTTAGAAAGCACTTCCATATGTATTACTCATCTAGCTGTCAACTAGATAAGTGGGTAATGATACTAACCCCATTTTTCAGACCAGGAAACAAAAACTCAGAGATATTAAGTGACTTGCTACAAATCACACAGCTACTAATTTGGAATCTCTTCAAATTGCAGATGGGCATTCTTTCAACTACCCTGCAGGCAGTGCACCAACTCTCTCTTATTAACACATGGACCAGAATCCGTTTATCAGATAGTGCTACTTTGGAAAATGCAAAGAGGGCTCACGGGAATAGGGAACACGCTGGGTAGATTTGATAAGGAAGGGTCAAGAAAGCATGTGTGTGTGGTAGTGTGTGAGGGGAGTGGACAGGGGGAGTGGCAGCTGGAGGAGGGGGCTCCTGTGGAGTACCCTGTTAGCCAGAAGACATGAGAGGAGTCGAACTCCCTTCATCCGGCCTCCACCAGATGAAGACCCCAGGAGTGCGACATTCCCACAAGGGGATCATCCAGGAATGAGATGTGGCCATCTCACCATGCTCTGTGCTGGTGAGACCACACCCTGTGTGAGGCCCCAGGAAAGCTTGAGAAGGAGAATGGTGGTCACCAGAGGAACAGGGGCATTGAGCCTCCAACCAGGAGACTTGGGGGTTTGGAGGAAGGGAGATCATGATACCCTCTTCAGATATCTGTTTCTCATGCAAATTAACAAGAGTAGGACAGCAAGGACAAACACATTTACCACTTACTCTGCCCAGAGTGAGCCTACATCTTACATATATGACCGCATTTAGCTTCACGAGAAGTCTGTGAAACAGGTAACATCATTATCTTAATTTTACAGATGGAGAAACTGAGGCAAGAGCGATTACGTCACTGTCAAGGTCACATCACTGGTCCAGATTCAACCCAAATTTGACCTCAAAACTGCAATCTTGACAACTGCACTTAACTGCCTTTTAAGAAAAGTCAAAGACTCAAACAAACAAATGACAACAAATGGACTATTTATACTTATAAACCACTTTTTAAAATTTTAACTCCTCTGATCAAACAAATGCATTAAAACAATGAAGGAAGAGTCATTGAATTAAAACAATGAAAAGAGTTATAATATTCAAGCTGATGCTCAGGCAACAAAAAATGCATTTTCGTACACAACTGCTAGAAATGTCAATTAGTACTTTCTAACAAGGAGTTTGCAAAATATGTAAAAATATCTAAAAATATAACAATTCCACTTCTAGAAATGTAGCCTAAGGAAAAAACAGTGATTAATATGTATAAAGATTCAGATATTTATGTTCATTGTAGCGCTGTTTATAAAAGTGATAAATTGGAAACACCTAGTCTAACATAAGGGTCAATTAAACAAACAAATTAATAGAATAGGTGTATAATAGGTCTATAATTTAAAATGATGTTGTAAAAGAACATTTAATGACATGGAAAAATGCTTTCTATTTAAGTGATGACAACATTCATTTGGTCCAAAATTTTAACAGTCTACATGTGTATTTTGATAAATATAGTCACATGTCTATGCATGAATTTATAAAAACATATATATCAGAATGTTAAAATTATATGTCAAATCTCTGAGAGAATTATGAGTCATTTTAATCTTTAGATGCTTCCTACATCTGTAATGATTATGTATTACTTTTATACTTACAGAATAGTAATTTTTAAAAAATATTCCCGGGCCGGCCGAGTGGCACGGTGGTTGAGTGCTGGTTTGGGAGGCCGGTGGCCCCGGTTCGGATCCCACATGTGAGGGCCAGTAACACTGCCCTCAAAAAAATATATATATATTCCCTTCATCACATTAATTCTATGCCTTGAGATTTATCATAAGGAAATAATCCAAATACAGAAAGAAAAAAAAACTTTATTCACAAAAATGTTCAGTTGTCTTATTTGTAAAAAGAAAATAAGGGTAACAACCTAAATGTCTGATACAAATACAGTTACTTAAAATACATTATGTACACATACTGACTGTTACATACTATTTTAATAGGAAGAAAACCATCCTTATCCCATGGGAAAGAGAGAGCTCACTTGATCTGTGCTGCTTCAAAGAATCAGAATCAAAGGCTGGAACTTAGAAGTGGGCAGATTTTGATTCAATACAGAAGAATGTTCTAACCATTGAGCTGGCTGCCTGGTTAGATAATGAGTTCCCCATCACTGGAATTGTCCCAGTAAGGCTGGTACTTGCCTCAGAAAGACTGCAGAGGGCTCCTCTGTGCTTGCAGGGAGGCTGGACGAGCCGGCCTTTGGGGGGCATCTGGAGTTGTGGGTGCTGAGCAAGAAGACTGATTGCCAAGGAAAGGGCCCCACTCACCCTAGCACCAACTTCTCTTCCTCTCTGCTCCTCCTTTATTCTAAATGTTTCCCAAAGTATGCTCTTTGCTCTCTAAATGCTTTTTTAACTGGTTGGAGACTGGCCTGCTGAAGTCATTCCACTGATACACTCACCTCCAGTCCAGCTCAGACCAAAGCTCAGACCCCGTGCAAAACCTCTAGAAACCAGGACCCACTCCTGCAGCTGTAGCCCAGCTTCAACCTTATTCATCCTGAACACCCTCTGGGGACCCTCCATGCTTAGTGCCAACGGCCTCAGGGAACCTTACAACAGACCTGGGAGGTGGACAAACAGGAAATGGGCTCAGGGAGGCTGAAGCTGGTGAGGACTGGCTGCCACCATGCATCTTCACTCCAGGCTGGGCTCACTCTCAGCTCAGCTGCTCCCTGTCCAGTGTCCTGGGCCCCACCAGCTCCCTCCTCTGAGCCCAAGGATGCAGGCTTGGCCTAGCCAGGTGGGGGCATCTCAGGCCCACAGGCCACGATGTTGGCCCGGAAGCCAGGGCTAGCTGCTTGGCTCACTGACTTTCTCGGTAATTACTTCATTTACACAGAGCAGGAAGAATCCAACTCAATAATCTAGGCAGACATGTTAAAAGTAATTATCTGTGTAATGCGTCCTGCACTGTCACCTTCCTGTGAAGAAGGAAAAAAAGACGATCCAGCAAAAAAAAAAAAAAAAGCCCCCATTGTCTCGAGCCTGTGCAGTCACCCCAGTATTAATTACACTCCAGGCTAACACATTTCTCGCCTACCGTGTTTCCCCAAAAATAAGACCGGGTCTTATATTAATTTTTGCTCCAGCAATCTACATTTATTCACTTACTCATGTACAAAAATCTACATTTATTCAAACAGTTATGTCTGGCTGACGATCTTAACTGGGGCTTATGTTTGGGGTAGGGCTTATATTACAAGCATCCTGAAAAATCATGTTAGGGCTTATTTTCCGGTTAGGTCTTATTTTCAGGGGAACACGGTAGGCTGGTTGGAAAAGCAAGGGCTTTTAATAATTCCTATCTGCAGCCCAGCACGGTTTTTAATGATTCCTGTCTGCAGCCCAGCACCCTGCCTTGAGGAAACACAGAGCCACTTGTTTCCTGTAGGAAAGCCCAGGGCAGTGCCAAGCAGCACCCTCAGCCCTCCTACCACCTCCACCTGGAGATGGCTGGAGCCTCAGCCAGAGTCTCTGTGGGACCTCCCACCTCCCACCTCCTCTCCACCAACAGGACCTGCTCATCACCTGCTCCAGCTAAAATGCAGCATCTCTGAGCGGGAAGCCATGTTCCTCAAGAGGGACCTAGAAGCCAATGTTTGGGGAATCTGTAGGGCAGGTGCCTGCGATGCTGCCGCAGCTGTATGGACCACAGGCAGAGACAGGCTAGTCAGGGCTCCCCCACCCCATGTGCACTGAGACCCTCAGAGAAGTTCACCACCCAAACCACTAGATCAAGGGGGAGGGGTCTGTAGGGGTGGGGAAGGACTGCCAAGCCCTGGACTCTGACTCTGAGTCCATCCCCTCCCACCACCTTCCCCGCTGCAGCTCAGCCTCTCTGCCCCTGTGCCCCAGGGCTGGTTTCCTTCATCCTGGCTTTCCCCGTCTCTTCCCTTCCTTGGCTTTCCTTTGGCTGAAGTGTATCTTGGGTAGCCTCTTCTCCCTTCTTCTCCCTCTGCCTTTCCTGTCCAATCCCCCTCTTTGCCCCCAACCCCTCTCTGCCAACTCCCCAACCTTGCTCCTTTGCCCAGAACCGCCCACAGGAAGCCTGGGGCTCTTAGCCCGCTGCAGCCTGGTCCCACCATTATGAACCTGCCTCTCATACCCCCATGCCTACGCATCAGGTCCAGCTCCTTCAGGTGTCCCCACCTGATCTGAGACCCCAGATATCTGCTGCCCCCTCGAAGTCCAAGAGTCTCAGCAGCTTGGGGTCCCAACCTCTGACCCCTCCCCACACCAAGGCAGGTGAGGCCCTGGGGCTGACCTGACACTGATCTCGCCTCCCCCTTCCTCCCTCCCCGGCTTCCATCATTCCTTCCTTCAGGATGCATTCCTTCTGGCAAGATTAGAGGCAGGGTGGGGCTGCCCTTTTTGCTTTAGCCAGGCTGGGGGGCCCAGCTGGATCCTAGGAAGCTAGCAGCTCCAAAGCTGGCCTCACCTAAAAGGTGCAATTCAAATGTAATCAATTCAAACCACATCAGCCCTTCCTGGGGATTCTGGAGGGGGGGGTGCGCATATAGAGGGCTATAATTAGCATTCTCAGCATCCATGATCCCCAAGTAACGCTGCCAAGAATAAGGGATGGGGAAGGCAGTGGCACTGCAGTGCCAGCAGCCCAGACTCGCACGGCAGGCAGCTGCCAGCCCTGACCAGAGCCCAGTCTCCTTCCTCCCACCTCGGCTCTACATGCATCAAAACAGACTCACCAGCTCCTGAGGTGTGAGCCTCTTGCTGAACAGCTATAACTCTCCAGGTCCCAAGACACCCCTCCCCCCAGCTCAGGCCAGCTGGGGTCCTCCTCCCCAGCCCCTCGGGGGGCCCCTTCCGAAGAGCAGGGCTCTGGATCTGATCTAGTCTAATCAGTCATCTCTCTGGCTGCTGGCCGGTCCCTGGCGCAGGGAGAGGATGCTGTTGTGGTGACTGCAGGATCCAGCATCTTTCCCAGGCAGAAGCAGCTGGGCATGCTCTGTGGGCTCCCGAGGGGATTTCAGGGCCACGTGACTCTCCCTCCCCAAGCTGTCACTTAGGATCAGGAGTAAATAGTCCCCGGAAAGGTTTAACTCCATCCACACCAGCGACAAGCTGCTAACCACCCATTCTGCCTGCCCCGGAGAGGATGGAGTACTTCTGCACAGCCCTCCTGGCCTTCCACCAACAGGACACGGCTGCCCCCCAAAGGGGACCCAGGCCACCGTCTTTGTAAGCTGCATTTTTCAGTTCTCCCACCAGAGTGCAGGGAGCCAGAGGCTGCCCACGGGTCTGGCATCATGGGGCCTCACCAGGCCTGTCTGTGGTGGCCTTTCACCTCTATGGCTGTCCACCAGAGAGATGGGCACGTCTCTGGGAATCAAGAGGGCTTGGTCAGGGCGCTAGTACCTTCACATCCCCCCATCCCCACCCCGGCACAATGAATTTAAAGAAATAAGATTGGGAGCTGGTTGGAGTCCATTACAAATGCCAGGATCTCCTAGGTCCTCAGCCCAAGTTAGTCTCCAATGACCGTGCGCAAAGAAGTACGCCAAGCCAGGGGGCACCTGTGCTTTGCATTACTGAGAGTCAGACGTAGAAGGGAGGGCTTCAGAAAATAGTACTGCAGCCTTGTTTCAGCTGTAGATAAGCCCATGCCATAAAGAGCGCTCTCTCTCTCTCTCTCTCTCTCTCTCTCTCTGCCCCACCCCTCCTGTCCCTCAGTTTCCTTCTCTTCACATTTCTGTGGATGCTGGGAAAACACTAAATTCTCTGTGACAATGGGTAAGCGCAATTGAAGCAATGAGTTTCATAACCAGGATCAGAAAGATGGAAAGCATGGAGTATTCCCCCGAGTTCCCGAGTTCCCGGGCTGGCTCACTGGGTCTCTGTCCCACCTGCTCCTGAGACCCAGAAGCTGCAATCTAAACCAGATGAACTCCTGGGGTCATTTCTGAAAGTAAAAACATGTCACAAAGCAGGAACTAGAGGAAGAGCATCTGCAGGGACCCATCCACATGATTAGTCTATCTGTTTTGGATGTTTATTATAACAACTTAATTTTTTAAATTAAGCCTCTCTTCACTCAAATACAACTATTTACCCTTCTTTGCGGGTCTTTTTAAATATGATCTGAGTATAAGCATCATTTTTACCAACTGAATGAAGTCTTTTATTTAAAGATACTCTTCTTTAGAATAATCAGGAACACAGACTTCCCTCCCAGACCCAGAAGGAGCCCTGTTTGGTGGCGGGGGCGGGGGGGAGTTATTAAGGGGATCTGATCCAAATCCCACTCCCACACTCTAGAGAGAGCTACTGGAAGGACTGTCCTTCCCACCCCAGAGCAGGCCAGGCTGGGGCTGGAAATCTCAGGTTACAGCAGCACACACCTGCCTAGAGCCGTGGTAGGGAGGGGTATACCTCTCCCCCAGCCCAGCTGAGGTGCTGAGCACATCAGATATGGGAAGGCCACTTATCTGAGGGGGCAGAGAAGTCCTGGGTGCAGGCCCAGTGCTAGGCAGGACCAATCAAGCCCAGCCCAACTGTCCTTGCTCTCCAGACTTGGCAAGGCCACCCCATACAGGCAGGGGTAGAGCCGGCTTCCAGCCAGCCAAAGATGAGGGGTTCTGGGGGATCTCTGGCCCTGAGGAGCCAGTGCAGCAAAGCAGGGTTGGAGCCAAAGATTGCAGCATCCAGACGGGGACAGAGAGGTTGAGGAAGGGGACAAAGACCCCAGGCCCCATCCCACACAATCCTTAGGCAGCTGGAAAAGACAGGAGACAGACAGATGGGCCTGCTGGGAGGGTTTCCTCTCTGGCAGACAGAGGGCACGGGCTGCAGACGAGCCCTACAGATCCTCTGCGAGGCTTGCGTCAGATACATCCATGCTTCTGTGTAGGGACACATTAGGGACTCCCCCATATAGGTCCCTAGGACCAAGATCGTAAGGTTGCTGCCTGAGCCAAAGTTCGGCCGTCAACAAACTTCCGCGGTTAACTGAGTAAGGCTGGATGCCTACCACACTGAAATCAGTGTGTGCTCCAAGTCCTTGAATCTGTTTTGCTCCTCTTGAGTTAAAAAACAACTCGAACTAAGCATTTCTCCCTTAGCCTTAGGGGTGTGCTTGTTATTTTCTCCCACCTGTTCCTCTTTTATCGCTAATAAAAGACTGACATCAGCGAGGATGCAGGGTCAGACTGTGCGGTCTGTCCTCCCTGTCTCTGCATTGCATTTCTGTCTTTGTCCTTGGTGTCTCCCGTTGCAAGCGCAACACCTCTGGGAGATCTGGGTGGCTTTGAGGCCTAAAAGGCCAAAGGGAAAACTGCTGCAGGGGGAAGTGCCTTCATTCTGGGGAGCAAGGTGGGGGAGATATTGTAGCAGGAGGGTCTTAGAGTTCCAACAAGGATGGGTGAGGTGGAGCAGAGAAAATAGACTCCCTTCACCAAATCTAAATTTTCTTGGCTTTCTGCCAGCAGAGGAGAAGCAAGAGTGTCTGAGTGACTCAAATGGGGAGGATGTGAGGAGCCATGTAAAGGAGGAAGGGTTCCCAAGAAAGGGCCTCCATTGCTCTGCCCAAGAATCTATAGCCCTAGTGCTCAGAGGAGAAAGTACACAACTCTAAACATTCAGGCCCTGCCTGCCTTTTGGGTGTCATCACTGCTCCCTGCTCCCACTACACGGCCTTCGTGGCCTCTGGCTTGATTGACTTGTAGCCCCTCAGGCATGCCCTGCCCCTTCCTCACCCAGGCCATGTCCACATGGGTCTCCCTCTCTCCCAGAATGGTCCAGCTGGGGATCATAAAAGAGAGCCCCATATGCTGAATTATCTTTGAGGACCTACGTGAGTTTGAACTCGAGCTCCATCCCTTCTCTTGTAAAACGGGCATAATAATATCCCTCATGTGCGGTTGTTGTAAGGGTTAAATTAAAATTGCATAAAGTAGGGCCGGCCGAGTGGCGTGGTGATCAAGAGCTGGCTTGGGACGCCAGCGGCCCCAGTTTGGATCCCACATATGAGGGCCAGTGACAAGGGACTTTGAATAAGTTACTTGAATGCTGAGCCTCAGTTTTCTTCTTCTGCAAATGGGGTTTCTCTCCCCTGAGCCCCATACCACGCATTATCTTTTCTCCACATCTGTCTCATTCTTTACTGTTCAGGGCCGTTATTTGCCTTTCTGAGAGCAGAGCTAGTCCGGGCACTAATGACCAGGTCGCTGTCCTGTGGCTTCTCTCTTTTGTCCCATGTGCCCTCTGAAGATAACAGAAGAGCTCTTGGCTGTTCCACTGCACTTCCCAGAGCACTGCAGCCTCTGATGTCCCACAGGTTATGGTGTATATCGATGACTCTCAGGCACCTGGGGACAGAGCCCTGGGCTTCTGCATCCCTGCCTCCTGCAAGCCCCCCCCCCCTCCCCGAGCAGCACCGAGCAAGCAGCTCACGGATGAGCCAGGAGCACTGATGGAGTGACTGCCCATTCTGGCACCTTCTTGGAGGAAGTGTTCAGACCAGAACAGGGAAGAAATGACAGTGCCTGGGTGGGGCACCCTGGGCTGGAGGAGGTGCCCTGCCAGGTTGGCGTGACCCATGGGGGCACCGCACCTACATGGCAGGAACAGCAGGGGTCCGGATTGGGAATAAGGGTTAGCAGGGGGGTGGCCCTGCAGAAAGTGCTCTGCCACATCTAACTCCCTGCCAGGTTTGGAGAAAGAGAGAAGCACTACTGCAGACCGAGTTGGCAAGCTCCTCACCTGGCTGCTTCAGCAGGAGGCAGGGGAGGGAGTCTGGGGCCAGAGAAAATCAAGAATGAGTGTTACACAGCCAGATGTTTAAGCTTTGAAAGACCCATAGTGGTTGAGATGTGGCAGAAGATGGTCGAGATGGCCCTATCGGCTCAGGGGAAGAGGGGGCCTGCCCTGTGAGCCTGAGGGGTGAATCTGAGCTCTTAAAGCCTTAGTGGGGCCTATCGTGTGTGCTTTAATGCCCTCTTGTGGATTTGTGTGGCACAGGCATAAGGCTTGCAATGCATTTTACCCACATTTTAACCCTTGGTCTTTTCTCTTTTCCCTGCACCACCCTTCCTGGTAAATGACACTTTTAAAACCGCAGGCACGCTTAAGCAATGACATCAGTTGTGGATACCATCAGAATCACCTCCTAAGCACCATGAAGTGAAGGGCTTATTGACACACAATTACATTTGTCTGATCCTGGGCAAATGTTAATGTTTGCTCATTGAAATTTGACTCATCCCTACTAGAAGAAAAAAAATAGCTTCCCAAGTTGTCTGTGTATCTGACATTTATTATTACCTCTTGGGATCTGTGTCTGGGGTTCTCCGAGTTTCTAACATATCTGCCAACCAAATGTCATAAACCTTTGTAGGGAATTGATTTTGCAGGGAACTATGAAAATAAGGAGAGTGGGCCATTCATTCGCTCACTCACTCATTCAGTCAGAGTTTATTGAACACCCCCTGTCTGAGTCTGGCACCAGGATACCAGAGGCAGCCACGGCATTATGCTAAGGGCACATCTGTGAAATCAGGCAGACATGGGACTGCATCCCAGCTTCGTTTTCTACCAGTTTCATGACACTGAACAAGTTATTTACTAAGTGTACTTGCTCAAACAGCTAGGGATGATAGTATGGCCCATATAAAGCTGCGGTGAGGATTGAATGAGATCATGTAGTGAAGCGCTCAGCTCTTAGGGTGTCCACTGCTGCTCCTGATGCGGTGAATAGCCAACAAATCTGGGAATAGACACAAATGCATACTAGATGGCTTGTTGACGTTTTGTTACAATACATAATGAAATAACATCATCTATGTTTCCAGGCTTTATGGCTACCCTGTGGTCACCCCTGCCCTTCAATGTGTTTTCAATCTAGACCATGGGTTCTCTAACTGGGGTCCATGGACCAGCAGCATCAGCATAACCTGGGAACCTGTTATGAAATGCAAATTCTCAGACTCTCTGAATCAGAAACTCAAGGGGTGGGGCCAAGCAATCTGTTTGAACAAGCCCTCCAGGTGATTTTGATGCAAACTCAAGTTTGTGAACCACTGATCTAGGGAAAATGACAATGTTTAAACAAGCAATTACAATACAGGTGGGCTTCCCTGAAGAGGTGATGTAACGAGCAGCGTCTTGAAGGAAAAGCAAGTGTTCACAGGTGCACACAAGTCATGTTAGAGGTGAGATTAGCATTTGCAAAGGCTGGGAGACATGGCAGGGAACCACAGCAATTTGGTCTGTCAAACTGGGGAGTGTGGAAGGCAAGACTGGAGAAGGAAGGTAGGAGCCAGATTACAAGGCCCTTTCAAGTGCCTGAATTTATCCTATAACTGATGGGCAGCATGCAAGTGCCTGAATTTATCCTATAACTGATGGGCAGCATGAAAGATTCTTAATGGAGAATGATATGACCAAATTTTCATTGTAGAAAAAAAGACTTCTTGCAGCAGTGTGGCCTTGGGACAGGAAGATCAGTTGGAATCTGGAATTTGCTAGAATGATCCAGGTGAGAGCCCAGGTGGGTATAATCTCAGGTAGTGGCCACAGGAGGATGATAAGTGGGTTGGTTGAGAGATATTTAGGAAGAGAACTGACGGGTCCTGCGAGGGAGGGTCTTGAGGCTGTCTCAGAGGGTTCTGCCTTGGTAGCGCCTCTGACAAAAATGGAACAGGTGTTGGCGATGAGCTCAGGACTGGACATGCTGAACTGGGGGCACTCAGGAGGATAGTCTGGGCTGGCTGAGAGCAGAAGCAGGAGTTAATTAGGCCTCTGTTGTTATCTCCCAATTTTCATTCATTTATTTCAGCAAATATTGGGTTCCTATCATGTGCCAGGAAGGTTCTAGGACAGAGTAGAACACAAAATAGCCAGAATCTGCTCTCGGGGCTGACATGGCACTGGAGGAACACTAGCAATACATAAGTAAACAAATACACAAACAAAAAACTTTCTGGTAGTGGTAGGCGCTTTGAAGAAAAGTAAGAGGGACTAAGGAAGAGTGGTGGTGGGTGGTTTCAGAGGGGTGGTCAGGACAGGTGCCTCTGAGATGACACTTGAGCTAAATGATAAGTAGGAGCCACATGTGCAAAAATAGGAGGAGAGTGCTCCCAGGCAGAGGGAACAGCAAAGGCAAAGATTGTGAGTTAGGAATGAAGTTGGCATGATGGAGAAAAAGAAAGGTGAAAATTACATAGGGGCCAGCTATGGGAGATGAACTCAGGGAAGTGGACAAGGCCAGGCCATAGTAGGTGATGAGTTTTTACTGACTGATGAGAAGAGGTGATACATGTTAAAATGTTTAGTCAACTATCTTGAGAACCAAATGTACGTAAAGGAATAATCAGATGGTATCTTCAAGGAACAAAGGAGAAATGTCGTAACTGAAGCAAGAAAGATTTGGGTTCAATTTCAGGGAAAGCTCAGGCTGTAACAACCATGTGATATCAGAACAATTTCCAAAACAGATAATTTGTCAAATGTTTTTGTTTTAAGAATATGGTTAACAGTCAAACTGATTCATAAGTGCTGGCTGGTCTTGAGGCGGAAATGGAAAGGTGACCTCTTGTGGTATAGATGGATGAAGATTTCAAAGGCAAAATAAGGAGGGAAAGGAGAGGAGAAGAGGGTCCTCCCTCCCCTGGCTGGGTGGGGGCTCCCTCTGGGCAGCCACCCTCTCTACTAGCTCTGCAGAATCTGAGGCCAGACCAGGCAGGGAGGCCCACAGGCCTGAGCACGCCGAGCCTCGCCCACGGGAACAAAGCCAGGACCCAGCCTGCTGGGAAATGGAGAGACCCAGGCCAAGGCCCAGGGAAATGAGTCCAATCGGATGGATGTGGACCACCCCAACCCAAAGAGCTGCTTCCACGGTTATATCCAGGGTGGTACCTTGAGCCTCTGAGACCATGAGCTACCCCAGCCCACAGAGCGGCCTGACCAACCACCTAGAGAAAAACAGAGCACTAGACACACACCTGCCACCCCAGAATCACCATGCCCCCAGCCAGCAAAGTAGGAGTGACAGAGGCAGCCTTGTCACCATCCACCCTGCCTGTTTGTGTACCTCACTCACACCTTCCCTCCAACTGGCTCATGGCAGCACCCTGTGCTCCATCTCCTTCCTTTCAACCTTTGTCCTGTGTGTCTAGAAGAACCTCTCTTCTCTACTGCATTAGCCATCTCCCTCCCACCTGCATAGCCGAGCCCAGTGCTCCACCCTCCTTAGAAAACTTCCCACGATTGACAGTGGCTCTCCCAAGCCAACATAAACAGAGAGAGAGAGAGAGAGAAAGAGAGAGAGAGAGAGAGAGAGAGAGAGAGAGAGAGAGAGAGAAACTGGCTTTATGTGCAACTCGGTTGGAAGACTTGATACCTCCTGGCCATTCAGAGACCCCAGCGAGGCCTTCAGTGAAAAAGCAGACCCTTGAACATTCTCCCCTCTCAAGGAGGCATCAGTGACAAACACAAAAGCAGGACCAACAAGGAGACCAGAAGGAAAGTCCATCTTACTCACTTGATGAAATACACAGCTCCTTCCCGGGTGCAATCCATCTCCCATCCCTTGGGCAAACCTGTGAGGAAGCAAAATCATAAAATCACCCTCCCTTCCTTCTCAGACCCACAAGCCCGATCTGCAATCAGGAAGGATGGGAGCTGAGAGAACTAGGAAAATTCACAGATAAGCCAACAGTATTCAAACCAACCATTTCACCCTTTTTTGTCCATTATTCTTATCATTCTTTGTTTCCAGCAAATATTAAGAGAGGTGGCAGTGAATGAGATATCCCCCGTCAAGGAGCAGTGAAGAAGTGACCAAATGAATCATCGCCTCACAGGGTTCACTCATTCAGTCAACAAAGTTTTATTGAGCATCTATTCTTTGCGGGGGGGGGCGCCTGTGCCAACTCCTGGGGATACAGTAGTGAACACAGATGGTGGCCCTGCAATGGTCCTCAGGATCATCCCACAGCTCCCTTATATCACAGCAGCAGAAACTGGAGCCAATGGTGGGTCACTTGTCCCAGGCCTCTCAGATAATGAGCATCGAAGCCAGTGTTATTACTTTCAGATTCTGCTGCTGAAGACCAGACACTGAGGATCTAGGAAATCAGTCCTGGGAAATCAGACTTTTAAACAAACTTTTAATAGCACCTCTGAAAAAAATTATCCACAGAAATGCTCGGAGTGGAGAATCACAGACCCACCATGTAAGCAAGAGCAGAATAGCTGAAGAAGGTGGCCTTGGCCCAGAGGTGCCTGAGCAGTCCCCATGGCGGGGTGCAAGCACCACTGGACCACTCCAGAGGCAGTGCCTCCTTCTCATGAGAGTGCCATGTTATTCTCTGCCTCACCCCATCTGACTTCCCAAAACAGCCCTGCTGGCAGCGTCCTGTCTCCCCAGCAAACAAGATTCCTCCACCCATACAGAGATGGAGGCGTCTTTTGAGAAACCCAAGGGAATCCACTGTCAGAGGTGGGGACAGACAAGGCTCTGGGGGAGATCATTCATGTTGGGGTGCAAGAACCCCCTGGCTGACATATTGGAAAACAGGTATGGCTTCTCTTGACAGTCAGTGCCACCTTTCTGGTCCAAATGCCCACCTTGTGTATGAGGTTTTATAAAATATAAGTATTCGCTGTTGGCCTGAATCTCTCCAGCCATATTATCAGCTGGGATCTAGTGGCAAGCCCAGCTTTTATTCATTCATTTTACTCACACCCATTTATCAAGGGTCTATTTTGATAGTTGCTGCTGATGGTGATGCTGCTGCTTCAACACAGCAGTGCAGCCAGCGGGCCCACCTCCCCTCTCAGGACGTGGTCCATAGAAATAATAACACTAACTATCACTTAACCAGTGCTTCCGTCCTCTAAGGTACACGTCTCACCACTACTAGCACATTTAATTTGCACTGCACATTATATAATAGGCCTCAGCCAGAACATTTTTACAGATAAGAAAACTGAGGCCCAGAGAAGTTAATCAACTTGCTTGAGGTCACACAGGAAGTGTCTAAGCCGGGATGTGAGTCTGGATGTGCTGCCTCCAAAGCTCATATTCTTTCCTCTGTGCTGCTCCATAAATGCTATTTGTTCCCCTCTGTCCCTGTGGGAGGACGTTCCCATTCAAAAGGGTGTGGGTTGGCAGCCTCCCCAAGTAGAGGGATCCCCATTGGGTCAGAACCATAAAAAATCCTGCTACTGTGATGTGCCTGGGAAAGAGGCCAGCATGGGTTATGTATCCTCCCTTTTCCAGCAACTTCCCTCCACACTGCCCTCTCTGCTTGGGCAACACCAAGAGTGCTTATATTCTTGTCCAGGCGGAGTGCCCACTGAGACAGCTGCCCTCCTAGCAAGCTTCAGGGGCATCTTAACCCATTCCCAACCTCGGACACCAAGTTGGCTGCAGCCAAAACCAAAAGAATTGGCTCACAGGCTTTTTTTTCTTCCAGTCCTACCTAGGGCCATGATGAGAGGAAGGGACTCAAACTGTCAATAACTGTAACACTGAAGAAGAAAATAGCCCTGCCTTGGGGTCAGGAGGTCTCGGTTTTCCATCAGAAATATAACAGTGACAAGAACAACAGCAGTCACCTCTGCTGACAGTGACTCTGTGCTACAACATTTTGAGGTTCCTAATCCTTTCTGCATTCTACAGGTGAAGAAACTGAGTCCTTCCATCTGCTCGAGATCATACTAATAAAAAGCAGAGCCAAGAAGAGAGCTCAGGTCTCTCTGCTCCGAGAACTTACTGCATTTCACCCCAGTACCTCTTTACTTATTAGCTGAGCGGCCTTGAGCCAAGGACTTCCTCTCTGCTCTTCAATTTTCCTACCTTTTAAATGAAAGACTTGGACTGTAGAATCCCTGATGTGCCTTCCAGCTCTAAAAACACAATGATTCCAGCCTGGAATCTAAAAGAAAGTAGGTTCTGGGCAAGTCAGCACCTTAACCTGGGGTGTCCAGGGGTGCCGGCTGTGCCCGAGTGACTCAGACTCCTGGAACTATGGGCCTGCTCTGTGGTCAGGTGAAAGGCTGGAGGGTCTTGGGGGCGGGTCTATG
Source organism: Aselliscus stoliczkanus (assembly GCA_033961575.1). Lineage (NCBI taxonomy): Eukaryota > Metazoa > Chordata > Mammalia > Chiroptera > Hipposideridae > Aselliscus > Aselliscus stoliczkanus. The sequence goes on along the minus strand of CM066739.1, from coordinate 79,382,945 downwards.
GTGGCATCCGGAAATGGACGATCAGCTGTTCGCATGAAGTACTTAAGGCCTTCTGTCTCCATCTCTACAATTAGACTAAAAGCTTCTTCTTGGCCTGTATGTGTCCCGCCTTTCTCACCTGCCTAGGCGGTCCCTATGGAAACTTCTCCATAGAAAGCATCAATGTTGGTCCTGTCCCATTTTCTTTCATTTTCTTTCATGTTTCTCCGACATGAAGGAGTGCCTACTAATCAAGTGGGGCTTTTAATTTTAACTTAATTAAAATTTAAAATTCAATTCCTCAGTCACACTAATCACATCTCAATTGCTCAGTAGCCACATGTGGCTAATGGCAACTACACTGAGAGAGAACGTGTCCATCATGGCATACAATTCTTTGGTACAGCACTGTGGGATGGGGTTCTGTCCCGTTCAGGAGCTCTCAAGATGGAGGAAGTTTTCTGATTGGGTAGGGGGATGAGAGAGAAGTAAAATCTTTGTCCTCAAAGGTCTGTCCCCGATACTAATTATAGAGCTGGAGGTTTTAAAAGACCTGAGGGTGAGCATCAACCCTCCTTCAACATCCCCCAGATGATGAGCGTAATGATCAGCTGAGTCTATTTGTAGAGAAAGGAAAAGTCAGAAGCAAAGCCTTACTGCCACCTTAAGCCATTGCTTCCTCTTCGATTGCAAAGGCAGGGACAGATGAGCTCCTTACCTGGGCTGGAGCAGTATCCACTCTGGATGGGTGATTCTGTACCAGGGTGCACCCAGCTGGTGGACTTTTCCTCATCACTACAGAAGACCAATAAGAAAGTGTTAGATACAAGACAGGCTTCCCTGAGCAGGACGCCTCCAAAGTCACTTCAACACTGTCCAATCCCAGGCACCTGACATGGGGGCATCCACGTTGCCATTCATTTATTCACACTCATGAAGCATTTACTAAACAGGCTCTGAGGATTCAGAGAGAAATAATATCTGATCCCTGACCTTAAAGAATTTATAACTCACTGGGGAAACAGACATATAAAAAGATAATTGCATGTATAATGTTGTATGTCAATTGTACCTCGATTTTTAAAAATGAAATAAAAAGGTAGTTGCAATATGATGTGATTGAAAGTGCAGTCCCTATTACAGCTGTACACAAAGAGCTTTATACCATCACAAAAGAGGGAGTGCTAACTGGGATGAAGTTGAGGAAGGGGAACAGCATGAAGTCTTTACTAAAGAGGTGACATCTGAGGTGATGATGAAGTCACATGGGAAGAACAGAAAAGGTCTTTCAGTCACAGCATCTCAATGGATAAGAAAGGAAGAGGCCAGATGAACTAACAGTGCTTGGGTATCTACAACGCTATATATTTTCATTCCCCAACATTCCCTTGCATTAGGAATTTTACAGATGATGAATATGAGATTCAGAGAGGTGAAGTCATTGGCCCAGCGTCACACAATCAATAAGCGATGAAGCCAGGATTCAAACCCAAATCTGTACCCCCTAAAACCCAAGCTTTTTCTAATGTTTTACTCCTAGCAATGGGCTCCCCGATAATGCAGATCCACTGGATTCTAGCTCTGATTGCAGATGAGCCCATCGCCATTGCTCAGTCTGCACCAAACAAGTGACACGATTTTTCCAGAGCCAGCTGTGACCCAAAATGAAGCACCTGACCTTCTTGGCCAATCTATGTATGTGGCAGAGAGCACTCTCAGATCACCTGTTATCATCCAGGCTTGAGGGGAAGAAGGGCTTAGGGCCCAGGACAGGACTCCACTCAATGCTTTTTTTTTTTTTTTTTTTTGAGGGCAGTGTCACTGGTGGGATCCAAATCAGGGCCGCTGGCATCCCAAGCCAGCTCTTAACCACTGCACCACTCGGCCGGCCCCACTCAATGCTTTTAAGGTATAATTAATGTAACAAACTCCACTAAAAGGGCTCCACTAATTTTTGATTGAAGTAAGATACATGAAAAACTGAACATAGTTAAAATGTACAATTTAACGTAAAGTTTTAACATATGTATATACCTGTGAAACTACCATAAAAATCAAGAGGTGAATTCCCCCAAATTTTCTTTATGCCCCTTTGTAATTCCTCTCTCCTCCTCTGCCAGCTCTTGCTATCTTCACCCTCTCCAACAACAGCCAGTTTCCTGTTATTGTAGATTAGTTTGCATTTTCTAGAGTTTCTAGAGTTTTCTATAAATAAATCATATAAGATAGACCTCTTTATCTATCTTCCTTCCTTCCTTCCTTCCTTCCTTCCTTCCTTCCTTCCTTCCTTCCTTCCTTCCTTCCTCCCAGGTGATAGCATGTGTTAATAGTTCATTCCATTTCATTACTGAGTAGTATTCCATTGTAGGATATACCACAGTGTGTTCATCCACTCACCTGTTGATGGACATTGGGATGTTTTCAGTTTGGGGCCATTACAAATAAAGCTGCTATGAACATTCATGTCCAAGTCTTTGTGCAGACATAGGCTTTCTTTTCTCTTGAGTCCACTAATTTTTCCATTAAGTTTGGACACCTGCTGCAGGAAGAGATTTCCCAGGTGACCCACCCCTCTGATGAGGACAGGAGAGAAGAAACAAAATCACTATTCTGGTGTCCCCAGGGCCCTGGAGCCATTGTGCACCATCAGAGATGATCCCGGGCCTGGGCTTTGGTCCTGAGAGGCAATTGGGAGAGAAGGCTGAGGAAGGGGAAATCCAGCCAGAACTGTACGTGTGAAAGGAAATTCATTCTTATACCTCCAGCAGCCCTGAGACTTTCTGGCCTCTGATCCCTCTCCCCCTCTCACACTGTCAGCATGCTCAGGCTTCGTGTCTATCTCTGCCCAGCCTAGATAGCATAATCACGGGGTCACTGGAGTGGGCACAGCCCCAGCACACCCTCCACCCTCCACTTCCTCTAGGCCTTGTTCTTCCACTCAGCCCCTGGCCCAGAACCATGCAGCCACAGGCTATCTCCATTTCAGATTTGGGCTAACAGGGAAACTGTAGCACTGGGAAGACTAATGTCACTATAAATCCACAGTCCCCAAGCTTAGCTGAGCCCTACATGCCACCTAGATAGCTGGCGTGTGAAGCTCAGTTGCCATTGCAGCGTTCTAAGGCTTTCCCACCAAACTCAATTCTCATGCCTGCCTCTCCTCCCCACCCCTGACATAGGCGTCTCAATGGATAATCTTATCTCATAATTCAAGAAGAAAATAGAAAGCATTAGGCAGGAGCTTCCCCAATGCACCCAACCGTGCAAACTTAAGAATGTTCTCACCCATCCTTTCATACTTGCATCTACATTGAAGAAGATGTGGCCCGCTCTCATTAAGGCTAATCCCTCTGCCTGGGTTGTAGTCTCCATCTTCTCCATCTTTTATAAAATCTTATTCTGTTGAACATCCAAGACTGGCATCTTCAATTTCCTTCTCCCTGACAGGTCCATCCCTTTAGCCCTCAGGTCTTTCATAGTCTGACTCTCTGCCTCCCTCTCAATGCCACCACCCCCTCCAGCTGTTTTAGTGACCAAACATCCCTCTTGGAAATTAGTCCCTTCTAGCTGTCCCCACTTCCTGGTCTCTCACTTACCAATTCTCTGGAACCTGGTTTCTGTTCCCAGCCCTCCCCTAAAATCACCTTCTAAGAGGTCATTAAAGACTTCCCCCCACCCCATTCCTAAATCCAGTAGACACTTTCTAGGCTTAAACTCATTTGATCTTCCCTTCCTGACATCCTTCTTCCTCCCCTGTCTAGGGCAGCACCTTTCCCTGACCTATTGTCTGCTTCTGTGACCCCTGGATCTTCTTCTCCATCTCTTCCTCTATCCTTTCCTTAAACGCTGGTGCTGCCTGGGTACCCTCCTGTCTTCTCTCCCTCACACACTTCTGAATGGTTCCACCTCTACACGATGACTCTCAGGACACTCTTTCTAGCCCAGGCCTTTCTCTTCAGCCTCTTGTAGACCTGCTCCTATTATCGGGAGATTTCTATCCTGGCAAAAGATGACGACGGTAGGAGCGGGCCAAAATAGTGCCAGCAGGTCCACTCTGTTATAAGGAGATTATGCCAGAGTCATTTTGGTTTGTGAAATTAATATAATGGTGCTAATATATTACTGAGAGCAGCAAAGGCTGCCTCTCTTTAAAGCATGCTGAAGGTACTGTGGGCATCTTCTCCTTGATCACAGCCCCATAAAGAAGCAAGAAAGGAGAGAGAGAGGCTGTGGGTGGGAGCACTGAGTCCTGGGGTGAGGAAATGCCAGGAACTGGGGGCTAGAGGCAGGGTCTCCTGGTATGTTGTGCTGGTATTTAGCCCAAGCCTTTCCTTAGGAAGGGGGGGAGGGGGGAGACAAGAAGGAAGAAAGAAGTCATGCCTGGCGTTTTCAGTAGACCGGTGGGAGCTGAAAGGAAAGAAATGCAGGCTGGGGCCTGGGTCTAGTCAGTCTCCTCAGGGCCCCCATTCCCGTCAGTCACGTGGGGTGGGGGGTGGGGTGGCCAGCACCTGCCCGGGGTGGCCCTACCCTTCCAGACTGCACGAATGCTGAGCCTGGGCTGGACTTTGACCTAATGAGGAAAAGGCGGGAGACCCATTCAAACAGGCATGGTGATAAACTTATTAGTCATGCCTGTTGTTCCAGCTCACGAGTCCCCCCCACACTGGCCAGCCAGCCCCCAGCCCTGCCGCCTTTCAAGTTGAGCAACTTTAAAGAAAAAAGATGAAAGAAACGAGACAGACAACATACTTGATAAAGAAGACTCTCCCACCGCGGTCAACTCCGTAGGTCCACCGGCCAGGCAAGTCCAGCCAGTCAATCTCATCGGCCATCTCCGTGTTCCGCTGGGCGCTGGGCTGGCAGGCGCTTCCCACCGGCGGCCCCCACCTTCTGCTCCTCCTAGAGGCAGTGATGGGGGCTATGTTGGGGGGCGGTAATACCGGTGCAGCCCCGGCTGTTGGCGTCCCTCCGGATCTCTGGCAGTGGCTCCGGCCTCTCCCTGAAGGCAGCTGGCCGCCAGCCGGGCAGCAGGGAGCCGGCAAGACTTAACCCTGGCGGGGCCGAGGGCTCAGCGCCGCCCGGTCCGAGCTCCGGGGCCACCTGCCTCTGGCCCTAGCCCGACTCCTCCTCGGACGCGTGTGAACTTGGGAACTGTTGATCACCACGGTGCGGGTTCGGCCACTCAGGGCAGCGCCAGGTCCCGGGGCTTGCTGCTCCCAGCGGCCGGCAGCCGGGCGGGCTGAGCAGGGAGCAGGTCGCTGTGTGGGCCGGGGGAGGCGCCTTACCACCCTCGCTCGGAACCCACACTTGAACCTGCGGCAGGAGAGGCGGAGCCAGGCCACCGCCTCCGAAGGTAATTCACAGCCAGAATGAGCGGCAGCTCACGGTGTCCCCAAGTCCAGGCACAGGACGCCGGAGAACCAGTTTGGCTGAAAGCTTTCAATCACAAACTTCATGGACGCGTCCAGCCACTGAACGGAAAAGGGGAAGTGGTCAAACCTGGTTCTACCTGGCGGGAGGTTAGTAGAGGAACAAAGGTCAAATGAAGGGAAGGGTGGTGGCATGGGTGTGAGTAGGAAGGGGCCCTAGGAATCTCTTGCTAAGATGCCAGCCTCATTAGTCAAGCCAGTCCTTACCTTTCTTTCCAAGCACTTCCTCCAAGAAGCCTGCCATGATTAAGTAGAATCAGAGACCTTAGAAACATACTCGGAAAACAACAGCTGTATGCGCCTTCCTCCTAACTTGCACCAGAAAACGAAAAGAGAAAGAGAAAGGAAAGGAAAGGAAAGGAAAGGGAGAAAAACAGAGGAGGCAGTGCGTTCTGTGCACAGAACACAGGTTGCAACCTTTCAATGCTCGCATATCAGAAATGGCGTTGCTGGAACGCACGATTTTCCAGTCTCTGAGTCTGTATCAAAGTTGGGCTCCAGAATGCTTTCCCAGCTTACTTAAGGACCTGCCCCTTGGGCTCCAATTAGGTGCACACTGTTCCAATCCATGTGTCAGATCCAAGGGAATAGACAGTGGGAGAGACACCTCTCTTCAGTGGAGGCAATGTGTCCCCATGGCAGTTGGCAAGTATCCTTACTGTGAGCACTCTGAAAGATTTGATCCCTGTCCCACCCCAGTTATTCTTTCAGTGTCCCCTTCAGGGTCTACCCATGTGTCACCTCTTCCAGGAAGCTATTCTTGGCTCCACCCCAGATAGATTTGTATGTCCATCATCTATATGTCAGGCAGCCTTATTAATAACCCTATAGTGGAGCTTATCACGCCGTAATGCAATCCTTGATTTACCCATCTGTCTCCTTCACTGGGCTGTGTGCTCCTCAGGGCAGGGCCTCCATCTCACTCATCTGTCTAGCCCCAGTTCCAACCTGAGGCACCTAATTCATGTTTGATGAATGACTGATACTGGCATAACTGGGAACAATTCTTTAACCACAATCCTGCACTTTGGGACCTCGTTTAAAGACCTGCTGAATTTAACCATCAGCAACATCAGGATGTGTGGGGAGACAGCTTTCTAGAAAAAGAAGCAGCCAGTGAGCCTTACAGGTATCCCAAATGCTCAGCCTGGGGGGTGTAATGTGTGTTTACATCTGCTAGATAGTGAAGCTAGAAGATGCCTCAGAGAACATCTAGTCCAATCCTCTTGTTTAAATATGGGGAACCATGGGGCAAAGAAAGGAAGGTGCTGGTGAAGATCACTGAGCAAGGTGGTGGCAGAGCTCTTCCCATTTCATCTTTCTGCCTCAAACACTGGAAATTCATGCTGCCCATGTGTACACAGGTTGATTCCTGTGTGCCAGGTGTAAGCTGAGTTAGTTCTCCAGATGCAAAAAAGCAGAAATCCATAACACCTAACTTTCTCCCTTCTCAGATCTTACGGATTTCTAGTAGAGAAAGCAGGGCCACACCTGAGAATCACAGATGAGGATCTACACCCCCTAGTTCCTGAATTGGGAAGAGTGGGAGGGTCAAGGGATCAGGCTCCCGGGCAGTCCCCAGCCTTGTGAAACACTTGTAAGACTCATGCCGCTGATAAAGCATAGAGCCACCTGCCCAGCCTGTGATATCCGAGGATCTGAACCCAGGATTGCTGCCAAGATGCCTCCAGGGAAAATACCAGCAACCAGTGTGCTCCCCGTCCAACCTGAGCAACCAGTAAGGGCAGCTGCTGCTTGGGCTGAATGTGGGTGGAAATAGGGGACAGAATGACATATGCTTGAAAACATGTATTCCACTGCTGTTTTCTTTGAGGAGTGGGGGTCTCCCATTGATTTCTTTACAAGATCTGTGTCTTATTTATCTTAAATGGAGCCTGGGATTCCTAGGAACACTTGCCTAGTCAAGAAAGGGCCAGTGGCTGAGACTGTGAATGTTTTCACTCATTTGAAATAAGAAAAGAAATTAGGTTTGAAAATACTTTTTCTGTGGTGTATAGTCTTGCTAGTGGACTTTTTCCATTTGAGTTTTTGTTTATGAATTATTATCAATATTAATACAGTTGACCCTTGAACAACATGGGGGTTAGGGGCACCGACCCCCTGTGCAGTTGAAAATCCACATGTAACTTTTGACTCCCCCAAAACTGAGCTATAATACTTGTAGCCTTCTATTGACCAAAAGGCTTAATGATAACATCAACAGTTGATTAGCATATATTATGTGTGTTATAGGTATTATATACTGTATTCTTATAATAAAGTAAGCTAAAGGAAAAAATACTAAGAAAATCATAAGAAAAAGGAAATATATTTATTGTACTATGTATATTTATTGAAAAAGTCCTCTTGGTAGGGGACATATGTAGTTCAAACCTAAGATGTTCAGGGGTCAACTGTATTGCTAATGAAAACATTTTAGCAAAACGAGCTATAGAAAATGAAGAAAAGGAGTAGAAAATGCAAATAAAAACAGTGGTTCAACAATTACCTGGAAGAAGGCAGGAGTTTTAATATGTTGAAATGAAAACCTCATATGTAAGCTTTGCACTCAGGTCAGAAATTTAGTTGTTTGTTTTTCTCCTGCAGCAAATTTTATTTTACCTTTACCTCTTAAAAAGGCAATAAAGCATGTGGATAAAATACATCAGTAATATTTAAAAATGACCTTAGTCACTTAAATATTATTATGCTTCAGGCTTGGTACCTGTGGTAGACGGAAAAATGCACACAACCCCCTCCCCCACACACACAAAAAAATTGTCAATGTCAAACTCTGAAACCTAAATGTGCAACCTTATTGGAAAAAGGTCTTTGCAGATATAATTAAAATAAGGATCTTAATGAGGAAATTATTCAAGTGTGCCCTAAATTCAATGACAAGTTTTAGAGGAGAAAGGCAGGGCAGATTTGAAATGGACAGAAGAGGAGGAGGTAATGTGACCACAGAGGCAGAGATTAGAGTGATACAGCCACAAGTCAAGGAATGCGGACGGCCACCAGAAGCTGGAAGAGGCAAAGAAAGAATTCGTCCCTAGAGCCTCCGGAGGGAATATGGCCTTGTCAACACCTTGATTTCAGACTTCGGGCCTCTAGAGTTGTGAGAGAATAAATTTTTGCTGTTTTAGGCCACCCAGTTTGTGGTAATTTGTTACAGCAGCCATGGGAAATTAATACAGTACCTATAAGGAAATCATAACAATGAGAACTGAAATAAATGTCTATTATTTTCCCTTGTCCTACATCTAATCTCCTTTCTTCTGTCAATAGCCCCGTGAGTTCCCTTTTAACATCCACTCTTCTGTCACTCAGCCCATGTGGGTTGGATAGGATGGCCCCATTGGCAAATGGGGCTATGACACAGATGTGGCTAATCTGACTCTCTGTTTCCCTAAACATAGGGATTGTTTCAGGAAACATCACATGACTTAGACCAGACCAATGAGATTCCGTTTTAAGAAGATCCCAGAATTCTTGGGAATAAGCCTTTTTTTCTCTTGAAGTTGAAGCCAGCACTGTCTTTGTGGTGCTGCTGGAGCCTTCATGTGGGGGGTGGGGGGAGGAGGAAACTTACTGAAAGTGAAGTCAATAGAGGAAAAAGTGGAGCCAGAAGACAGAGACTGGGTCCCCCTTACATCCCATGAGCTTTAAGACCCAGCTTGCCAGGAGAGGCTCTCCCTCTGGAATTTCAACTTGTAGATGCCAATGAACACTTTATTTGCTTCAGCCAATTTGAGTTGGGTTTCTATCCCTAACAATGGAAAAGTCCTGACCAATATAAAGGTCATATCGTCTTGTGTCCCTGACTGTTTCTTTGGCGTAACCAGTGTTTCTTTGGGAAAACCAATGAGATAGCCACCTGCATTTCTAGTGACTTAAGAATGGGAACTCTTCTCGTCCAAGAAAACCACAATTTTAGGTCAAGAAAGAGTCTCAGTAATCATCTAGTTCAAAGCCTACATCTTTCCCCTAGAGAATGCTGGAGAAGTACCCAGAGTTGTGGCAATTCCATGATTGAGTTGGGACCACAACTCAGGTCTTCTGAAAACTTGATCAGTAGAAAGCTATATTTTAAGACATTTGCTTCATCATTTAAATGTATTTGGCCAAGAGACTCACATAGTAACAGAAGATTATAAAAGATTCCTCTGCTCTATAAAAGAATAACCACAACAGTAATTTTTATTGAGTGCTGGTATTTAATAATTGTGTTCACCTGCAGGCTCAGTCACCAGCCACTGGTGATTTTCTTGCAGGAACTAGGAAGCAAAGGAAGAGAAGGCAAATACCACCTCTGCTGGGATTAGATATATGATGGTATAAATATGCAAGAGCCCAGACAAACTGGTTGCTCGATTACAGTCATGCTTCTAGAAGAGCTTCAGACAAAAGGTTTTTGTTACAAAAACTACTGTACTAGTGCTGGTACCCAGGGGGTTGTAAAATCCAAGGGGCTCCCTACAGCCAGTCAACTTAATTACATTTGTTCCACAGATACATTTATTGAGTACCTTCTGTGGGCCAGGTACTTTTCCAGGTATAGGGGATCCAGGAATGAATAAAACAGAAAGTCAGTGCTCTCATAGTTTACATTTAGTAAATATATAATCTCAGAGGATGATGAGTCTATGGAGTAAAATTGAAAGAGTAGGGTGAACAGGAGAGCAGTGGTTGCTGCTGTATTGTAGTCCATAGAATTATATAGAGTGGGCAGGAAAGGCCCCACTGAAGAGAATGACATTTGAACAACGACTTAAAGGAAGTGAGAGAGCAAACCAGTTGAACTTTGAGGAAACATGTTCCAGGCAGAGGAAGTAATAAGTGCAAAGTCCCTGAGGCAGGAACATCCTTGGAGTATTTGAGAAACAGCAAGGAGTACAGTGTGACTACAACAGAGTGAATAAGGGAGAAAATAGTAGGAGATAAGGACAGAGGGGATGAGGGAGGCAGATCATTCCAGAACCTAGTGAGCAGATTTGCTGTTATTCTGAATGAGATGGGAAACTATTGGAGGGCTGAGTGTAGGAGTAACATAATCTTCATGACTTAATGTTTTTAAGAGGATCATCTGTCTGTTGTTTGGAATAGAGTAGAAGTAAATTCCAGCTAGGAAGCTATTGTAATAACCCAAGCAACATGATGATGGCTTGATTCATGGTGTAGGAGGGCAGAAGCAGTGAGAAAAAGGTCAGATTCTGGATATCTTTTGAAGGTAGAAGGGACAGGATTTACTGATAGATTACAACTGGACTGTGAAAGGAAGAGAGTTAGGTTGACTCCAAAGTATCTGGCCTAAGCAATTGGAAGGATAGAGTTGCCATTGACTGAGATGGAAGTAGGCTACAGGGAGAACAGGCGTGGCAGGGGAAAGTGGGTAAACACAAGTTCAATTCTGAGCATGTTAAGTTGTAGATGCCTGTGAGACACCCAAGTAGGGATGCCAAGGAGATGACTAGATATATAAGACTAGAGTCTATGTCAGGAATAGAGATATACATTTGGTGTTTTCAGTGATTAGATGGCATTAAAGTGGTGAGGCTGGTTGAGATCACAAAGGAAATGAGTGTAGGTAGGGAGGAGGTGGAGATCAAGGGCTGAGAACTGGGACACTCCAACTTTTAGAGGTCAAGTTAATGAGAAGGAACCTACACAGGAGGCTGAATAACAAGCAGCTAGTGAAGTAGGAGAACAAGAGAGAGTAGTGTCCTGGAAGTGAGCCTTGAGTGTATTCACATCACTCACAAGGAGAAGGGATATGCGAATGGTGCTTGTGTTCTAGAAGGGCTGAGGTTAGGGTGGGTTCTGTCCGAGCAAGAAGTGACTTGTACTCCTGTGTGAAAGGGAGGAAAGACAGCTCAGGTTATTTTTAAGTTGGTCTGAGAATGGGCCTGGGAAGATGATCATTTTGGCTAATGAGCCCTTGCTCACTGAAGAAAGGTGCGCCTGAAATGTGCTTCCTTCAGCTCCATCTTTCAAAGTCTCTGCTCTGGATTCTACTGGGAATGACGCCAGCCCAAGATGGCTAGATGATTGTTCCTGCCAAGACTGTGTCATGGAGCAAAGAACTGGCACTGGCATCTCCCCAGATGGGGAGGGGAGGAATGAAATCTTCAGTCATCAGCTCAGGGCAAGCGTTGTGGGCTGGGTGGAGCCCAGAGAAACTGTCCAGGAGTCAACCTACTGATATTTATTTTTGGGTCTCTTCGTGAATCTACAGCTTAGGCGATGCTTTTTCTGTGCTGATGTTCATGTCTGACGAGGGATTTTTCTAGAAAATGGCAGATTGTGCTGACTTTGGCTTTTCTTGGAACTAACAGCAAGCACTTTGCTTCAGCTTAGGTCAATAAACTTATAAGGCACCATTAGGCTTCTATCTCTATGTAAAAACTGTTTCAGCCTTCAGTCAACCAGTTTCTTCACCCTCTCATCTCTGCCACTCACTAGATGCTGGTCAATCCTCTGTATTCATCCAAGACCTGGGCTCCTGGCTCAGCACTTTCCCCTTCATCCCTTACCTCCCTCATGCTGAGTGATTTTAGTGCTAATGTGAATGAACTATCTACCCATTGTCCTAACCTCACAATACCTTACAATCCTCAACTACATGGTTGTTCACCTCCACTCCAATGTTACTCACACCCTAGGCCATACCGTAGACTTTCTTAGCACTCAGATTTACTCCAACTTGGAAAACATACATTCTAACATCCCACTTTCTGACCACAGTTTTGGTCCTTCTAACATTCTCATCCCTTTCTTCCCTTTACACCTATTCCTTACCTTCCTATAGTACCTTTAGCCTCTCAAATTTTTTTCCTACTCAAGCAACTAAAGTCTTATTTCATTTCTGTACTATTCAGCCCAAACTCACAGCCTGTCATGTCATCCCCTCACTAGCCAATAGCCTTTTTCACTTGTCTTCAGCTGTGTCCATCCTGTGAAACACTACTCTGGATTAATCTGTCCCCCTTTTCTGCTCCTATACCCAGAAGAACATCACACCAAGCCACTGGAGGACTGAAACACATCAATGCCCATCATTCACACTCTCCCACCTTCCATATGCCTCTTGCTTGGTTTACAGTTACTCTTGGCAGGAGACCCCATCACGATTCCAAGAGAAAATAAAGGCAACCAGAAAGGCACAGCCTCACCCCAGAGCACATTCACTTCAGTGTCCTGTGCCCACTGTTAATACCATCTACATCTCCTCTTACCTGTCTCTCTCCTCCTAGCCAAAGCTAATCTTTCTACATGTTCCCATCCTTACAGGCACCCGCCCCTTACCAGCTCCTCAGAAACACTACTCCTCTTTCCTCTATGTTCAAGCTTTCCTTCTTTTCTAGTGGTTTCCCTCAAGCCTATAACTATGCTCAAGAGTTCTACAAAAATAAAAATAAAAAAGCAAAACCCAACCCGATGTCCACCCCTATCCCACCCAACTACCTTCACCCACTACCTCCTTCCTTCACTTTCTTAAAGGACCTTTACGCTTGGTGTGGCTGATCCTCGCCTCCTCATTACTCACAGTCTGGTTTGTGTCTACATAGCTCCTTGAAAATGGCCAAAACTACTCTGGCAAAGATAAACACTTTCTTTCAAGTTGCTAAATCCAACAGAACTTCTCAGTCCCATCTTAGGTGACCTTTCTGATACATTTCTCAGCTCTGGCACTCCCTCTTCCCTGTACAGGGTACCCCTATTTGTTTCACCACTCTATGCTCCAGCCATCCTGAAACCCCTACGGTTCACTATCCTGTTGACTATCTCCTATCAGTGCCTGTGGCCTTCTCGGCCTGAAGAACCCTTCTCTGTCCACTTCTTGTTTTTCAGTTCTCCTAAGTGGGGTACAGGAAAGAACCCTATGTCCCTGCCTGGTGTCCTGTGCTTATCGCTATTATAGCACTCATCACGATATAGGAATTCCCTCTCCTGTACCCCTATAGACTGAAACTCCTTAGGAACAGGAAATGATTTTTTTTTAATTGGGTTATTGTGGGAGGGTAACAGTGTTGGGGAATTGGGATAGGGGACCAGCCAGGTTGTTCTTCAATCTTAGTTGTGGAGGGCGCCAGTTGCCATCTGGCTGCCTGTCATCAGCAGCTCGTGGCCTCTAAGCTCAAGGTGCTGTGTTCAATCTCAGTTGTGGGTGGGCATAGCCACCATCCCATGTGGGAGTTCAACCAGGCAGCCTTGTTGTTAAGAGCGCACGCTCTATCCACTGAGCCTTCCAGGTGGCAGCTCAGCTCCACGTGCTGAGTTCAGTTGCGGGCAGGTGTAGCCCACCATCGAACAGGCAGGCGCACATGCTCTCACCTGTTGAGCCATCCTGCCACCTGTTGGCAGCTCAGCAACAGCTCAGGTCAGGCGCAGTGTCACTAGCTCATGTGGGAATTGAACTGGCAGCCCTGTTGCTCAGAGCTCACGGTCTTAAGCTAACTCTTAACCAACTGAGCCACTTGGCCAGTCCCAGGAACTGATTTTTAAATCTACTTTTTTGTCTTAATTTTACTCAGCAGCATTTGATGCAGTTGGCCACTCCCACCTTTGTGAAGCTTTTTTTAACTCTAGGCCTTCAGGACAGCACAATCACCTGTTTTTTTCCTCTTCACTGGCTATTCGTTCTTAGTCTCTTTGGTAATCACTTCTCCTCTGCTTAACCTCAAAATGTTGGGAGTACCCAAACTCCACCCTAAGCCCGCTTCTGTATTCTATCTATATACATTCCCTAGCCCATCTCCCCATTGTTTCAAATACCATCTACATGTTGCTGGCTCCCAAATTTCTATCTGAAGCTAACTTTTCCCTTGGACTTCAGATGTGTATATCCAATTGCCTACTCCTTCTCCACATGGATGTTTAATAAGCATCTCAAGGGCTGGCCAAGTGGCGCGGTGATTAAGCGCTGGCTTGGGAAGCCAGCGGCCCCGGTTCAGGTCCCACATATGAGGGCCAGTGACACTGCCCTCAAAAAAAGTAAAAACTAAAAAAAATAAACATCTCAAACTTAGTGTGGCCAAAATAAAACTCTTGATGTATACCTCCAAATCAGTTATCCCTGAGTCCTCTTTAACTTAGTATATGGCTCAGTCAACAATCACCCCATTGCTAGGCCCAAAATCCTGGCAGTAGTGCGACCAACTATCCTAATTTGGCTGGGATTTGTCCTGCTATTAGCCCTGAAAGTCCCATGTCCCAGGAAACTCCTTAGTCTCAGGCAAACCAGGATGGCTGGTCATCCTTTCTAGGAGTCACCCTAGATTTCCTTCTATTCCTCACACTCTACCTCCAACCAACTGGATCTCCCTCCAGATATACCCTCTTCCACCCCCAATGCCACCTGGTCCAAACCTCCATCATGTCCCACCTAGACCATCCCAATAGCCTCTTCATATAGTCTCCCTGCTTCCTTGGTTGGTTCACTACACTTTTCACACAACAGCCAAAGGACCTTTTCAAGGAGAAAATATAATTGTAGCACCCCACACCTCTACCATTTCAAGCCCTCCAATTACACTTAGAATAAATCCAAATTTACTTCCTGTAGGCTCTGCATGATCTGGCCCTATTTACCCATCCACTTTCATCCCATAGTCTGTTTCCCTTCTTCCTGTCCCTGCCTTCCCCTATCATCTCATGACTCACTCCTTCTAACCATTTGGATATAAAGTCAAAGGTCTGCCTCAGCGATGCCCTCCCCAATCACTGTATCCAAAGTCATTCTCCAAGTTTCTCCCTATCACTTCACTCTGTTCTGTTATCATATGGCATTTATTACCACTTAAAACTATTTTGTTAACTTTTTTGTCTTTCTTTATTGACTCCTCCATTTAAGATGTAAGCTCCTTGAGAGCAGAGACCTTGGCAATCTTGTTCTCAACTGTGTTCTCAGCAGTTGGCCTGGCACACAGTAAGTGCTCAGTAAATGTTTGCTGAATAAATGAATATTCATCACATAGTACAGGGCCTCTCATTGTACTCATAAATGATACTGAATGAACAAATTAATGAGTCAACCAAGCTCTATGCTAGGCACTGGGTCCACCTTAATAACTTAGACATATTTATGTAGGAATTTATGGTCTACTGAGAAACAGTGCATAAATCAAACTTTAAACTAAATAATCATAACAGTCACAAATATGCCAGGGTATAAGAAATGTCATATTCTTTTTTTTTATTTTTATTGGGAAATTGGTAAGGGGAACAGCGTTGGGGAACCAGGGAAGGGGAACAGACAAATTGCTGTCCTTTTTGTTCTTTAGTCTTGTTGTGGAGGACGTTGCTTCACTGGCCCATGTTGGTATCATCATTGCGTTCTTCTCAGGTGAGGCAGATCAGTCACCGGCCTCTGGATGGCCACTCACAGTGGCCCTTGGCAGCTCACTCTGGCTTCCAGCTGCTCACACTGGCTGCCAGCCACTCACTATAGCCGGTGGCAGCCCACTGCAGAAGGGGCTGCAGCTATGCCGTCCCGGGGACTCACAGCAGCCCAGCTCCAGGTGGAGCTGTTGTTCACCATCTTAGCTGTAGAGGGCAGTGTCACTGGCCCGCATATGTGGGATCCGAACCAGGGCTATTGGCATCCCAAGCCAGCTCTTAACCAATGCGCCACTTGGCCGGCACTGTCATATTCTTTTATTTTGTTAAATAAAATGTGATCTGCTCTGGGTCCCCATTCCACCAGGGTGGCATGGCATGAATCTCAATTATTACTGAACCTCTCCCCTGACCTCTAGGAGTCATAGGAATGCCCAGGAGTCCAAAAGACCCAGAAAGGGTCCTTTGATCTTCAGGCCACTCTGGCCACTTCCGATATGCTCCTGCCTCAAGCCTTTAAAGTTCCTTGAGGAGTCAGCTACTTCTTGGCCAAACTTGGACTTGGGGAAAAGGACAGGTGGGGGTTTTGTACAAGCAAAGTGCTGATCCAAGCTACTCCTAAAACCTTTCCAAATTCCCATGCCATTTTCAGCTTACGATAAGTATTCCAAACCTGCTTCTGGTCTGTAAATTCCACCTCCTTTCCCCCTTGGAACTATACTACAAAACGTCCCTTAGGTGGCCCACCTAGCTGCTTCCTACAGATGGAGAAGATGCTAAAATGGCCAGCCATCCACATAAAGTGGAGTTTTTACATCTCCCTCCTCTTTCAAAATTCTCTGTCTCAATTAATGACAGCATCTTCCTCCTTATCACCAGGGATAGTAAAGCTGACTGATTTGTAATTTCACCTTCTCCTTCATCTAATAAACCACTGAATCCTGCTATTTATCTCCACGATTGTCCCTTTCTAGTCTAACCACCCCTCTGGTGGAGTTCATTACTACATACCTATACTTGTACAAGAACATTCAACTTGAGCTCTCTGTTCTAGATTTTCCTAAGTTCAATCCATCCAGCAAATGACCCAAGAGTTATTCCAAAAGAACCAATCTGACCATGTCACTCCCTTGATGGCTTCTCACTTTATGTAGAATGAAACAGACCAAATTTCTTAGCATGGCTCCATCATTTAGAGTTTACATAACAAACCTTATCCTCTACTACACTTCTCCATCTCATAGGACATATCCTCAGTTTGATCAGTCTATAGGCCATTTCTCAGACATGCTTCCTACATTTTTTCATTTTGATCTTTTCTCTAAAGCTATTTTTCCTATTTGAAATGTACTTTGTCTCCCTACTATGCTTCAGGTCCATATCTATAAATTGGGAGATATAGATATATATCACATAATACACACTATGTGAGTGTTTGATATGATTATTGTGTGCTAAATGTGGCACTAAAAACTTTTGAAACATTATCTAATTTAGTCCTCCCAAGATGTTATTATTCAAAGTTTATATAGATTACTCTTAAGCGTCAAGTAATTTACTCAAGGGCAGACAGCTGTTGGAAATGGAAAACTGAAATTCAGTCCCAGTCTGTCTGAACCAATACATAGTTTTTCTTCATGGCACTGGAAAGAGGCCTGGGAAGGAAACCAGAGATGACTGATCTCTCAAACTTCCTCTTAGATGGAGTAGGCAAAGGAGAATGTGTGCTTCAGGAAAGAGTACAAGGAAACAGAATCATGAGAAGGTTGTGTTAGGATCGGAGTCAATGGCAGATGATAGGCCAGCGTGTAATCCCTCAAGGAAAAAGAAATGACAGGAAATATTACACATTAGTAATATCAGAATTTGCTACTGGGAAAAGGTAAATGTGTTCCTGAAACTGTTACCTTGAGGAGATAAATGGTACATGTGACATTTTAACTCCAAGGGATGAAGCACAAAATTAGGGACTTAGAGAATTTAAGAGCTGGACAAAACAATGAAGTAACATCTTTAAAGTACCAGAAGAAAAAAACAAACACATTAACTTAGAATTCTATAGTTAGTGAAAATATCTTTTAAAAATTAAGGGAAGATTTTGTTTCAGACAAACAAGATCTGAGAGAAATCATCAGCAGAAAACTTGAATGATAAATGTTAAAGATGTCCATTAGGCGAAAAGAAAATATTTGATATACATTTATGTCTAAGCAAAGCACTGGAAATGGTATGTGGTAAATAAAAAGACGTTTTTTTTCTAATATTCAATCACTTTAGAAAATGACCAATCCTTTAAAACAAAAATAATAGCAATGTATTGTATATTTATAACTTTTGTATAGGAAAATAATATAACAACAGTAGCACAATGGACAGAAGGGCAGAAACAGAAGCATACTGTTGTTAAGAGTTGTGTGTGTGTGTGTGTGTGTGTGTGTGTGTGTGTGTGTGTGTATAGTGCTATACATGAAGTGGTATAGTATTATTTAAAGGTATACTGTGATGAGTTAAAGTTATATATTTAAACATTACAATAGCCACTAAAATCAAATCAAATAGAGGTATCACTAATAAACCTACAGTGAAGATAAAATGGAATCACAGGAAAAGTAATCCAAGAGAAGGCAGGAAAATAGGACAAACAGGAATGAAATCAGATGGAACATACAGGAAACAAAAAGACAATGGATTTAAACTCAACTCTATTGATAATTACATTAAATGTAAATGGTCTAAATACTCCTAATCAAAAGGCAGACATTGGGCCGGCCGAGTGGCGTGGTGGTTGGGCGCTGGCTTGGGAGGCCAGTGGCCCCGGTTTGGATCCCACATGTGAGGGCCAGTGACACTGCCCTCAGAAAAAAAAAAAAAAGGCAGACATTGTCATATTGGATTTAAAAAAATCTTCTATGCTGTGTACAAGAAACCTACTTTACATATAAAGACAGATAGTTTAAAAGTAAAAAGATGATCAGACTTCCAGCTATGGTGTCATGAAGAGATAAAGAAATCTTTACCAAAAGCAGCTATAAACTGCACAAAATAGAAACATTTCAGGGCTCTGGAAATGAACCAAAGGCAGACAAAAAAAAAAAGAGAGAGAGAGAGAGAGAGGTGTTTTTCCTTGAAAACTTGCTAGAACCTTGAATATGAAGTATTAAATAAATTGGATTTCTCAACCTCAGCACATGTCATTTAGAGCTTAATAATTCTTTGTCATGGGGAACTGTCCCAGGTATTGCAGGATGTTTTGCAGCATCCCTGCTTTCTATGCACTAGATGCCAGGAGCAGCCTCCAGTTTCAACAACCAATAGTGTCTCCAGACATTTCCAAATATCCCCGGGGGAGGGGCGGGGTGGCAAAATCAGGAAGATAAACAATTATAAATTTGTATATATCTAGCAAAGAGCCCCAAAATATATGAAGGAAAAACTGACAGTAGTAAAGGCAGAAATAAACAATTCAGTTCAACAATTATAGTTGACAACTTTGATATTCCTTTCTCAATAATTAATAAGACAATGGGACAGAAAATCAGTAAGTATGTAGAGAATTTGAACAGACTTCAACCAAATTGTCCTAACCAACACAGAAAACATGGCACCCAGCAATAGCAGAATACACTTCTTTTTGGTCAAACATATATGGAACATTCTATAAGATAGACCAGGGGTCAGCAAACTTTTGAGAAGGAAGAGCTGCCCCAGGGGTCAGCAAACTGTGGCTCACAAGCCGCAGGCTCTGAAGTAAAATTGGAAATGAAAATATAACTATCATAGTTTCATTTATAAAAATTTTAAAGGCTATTATTCACATAATGGTGATTATGTAAAATATATATATATATATATATATATATATATATATATATATATTTTTTTTTTTTTTTTTTTTTTTTTGAGGGCAGTGTCACTGGCCCTCATAAGTGGGACCCGAACCGGGGCCACTGGCTTCCCAAGCCAGCGCTTAACCACCGTGCCACTCGGCCGGCCCATGTAAAAATATATTAATGGCTCTTGAAAAAATTTTAAATTGTTGTGAGGGACAGGATTGGCTCTTCCAGGGATCAGCAAACTTTTGAGACAGAACATACCCAAAAAGCTGCTTGTGGCTCGAGAGCCAGCAGCTCTGAGGAACAGGGTCACCGGGTTCAATTCCTACATGGGGCAATGAGCTGTGCCCCATCTGAGATATCCTGAGCAGCCAACAGGTGTCCGAATGGGTCAGTGATTAAAGCGTGTGCTCTTAGCAACAAGGCTGTGGGTTGGCCTCACACATGAGATGGTGGGCTGCACCCACCCACAACTAAGACTGAACACAGCACCTTGAACTGAGTGGCCGTGAGCTGCCGACGGGCGGCCAGGTGGCGACGGGATTTGGAGCTGAGCTAGCTGTGCCCTCCACAACTAAGATTGAAGGACAACACTTTGGCTGTTCCCTTTCCCAAATTCCCCAATACTGTCCCCCTTCCCAAATTTCCCAATAAAATCTTACTTTAAAAAAATCAAAGTATCCCCTCTATTCACAATGCAATTACACTAAAAATCAAAAAGAAATTTGGGAAATCCCAAATATTTGGAAATTAAACAACGTATTTCTAAATCCCATGGGTCAAAGAAGAAAGAACAAGAGAAATTAGAAAATGTCTTGAACTGAATTAAAATCAACACACAATATATAAATATATTTGAGAAGTAGCTAAAGCAATGCTTATTGGGAAATTTATGACATGATGTATTTATAGTAGAAGAAGAGGTTTTGAATGAATGATCTAAGCTTCACCTTAGGAAATTATAAAAAAGAAGATCAAATTAAAAACAAAAATGTAGAAGAAAGGAAATGGACTACAAATCAGAAATCAGTGTACTAGAACACAGAACAGCAAAACAAAACAAAAACAATAGAGGAAAATCAGTGAAACCAAAAGCTGGTTCTTTGAAAAGATCAGTACAATTGATAAACTTCTACCCAAACTGAAAAGAAAAAACGGGAGAAGGCATAAATTACCAACATTAGGAATGAAAGAGAAGATATCACCAATCCAATTGACGAGACAAGGATGTCTGCTCTCAGCACTTCTTTCAACAATGTACTAAATACCCTACTCAATATAAGACGGCAAGAAAAATGAAACAAAAGACATACAGATTGGAAAGGAGCAAAATTGTTTTAAAATGTGATCATTAGTGTAAAAAAATCCTAATAGGATATAAGATCAACTACAAAAATAAATTGTATCTTGGGCTGGCCGAGTGGAGCATTGGTTAAGAGCTGGCTTGGAATGTTAGCAGCCCTGGTTCGGATCCCACACATGAGGGCCAGTGACACTGCCCTCTACAGCTAAGATGGTGAACAACAGCTCCACCTGGAGCTGGGCTGCTGTGAATCCCTGGGACGGCATAACTGCGCCCCTGCTGCAGTGGGCTGCCATAGGCTACAGTGAGTGGCCGGCAGCCAGCGTGAGCGGCTGGCAGCCGGTGTGAGCTGCCAAGAGCCACTGTGAGTGGCCGTCCAAAGGCCAGCAACCGATCTGCCTCACCTGAGAAGAGCACAATGATGATACCAACATGGGTCAGTGAAGCAATGTCCTCCACAACTAGATTGAAGAACAAAAGGGAAGCAACTTGTCTGTTCCCTTTCCCCGGTTCCCCAATGTTGTTCCCCTCCCCCAATTCCCCAATAAAATATTAAAATAAAATAAAATAAATTGTATCTCCATTTATTCACATCAAAGAATTGGAAATTGAATTGAAAAAAGTACAATTTATGGGCCGGCCGAGTGGCACGGTGGTTGGGAGCTGGCTTGGGATGCCAGCGGCCCTGGTTTGGATCCCACATGTGAGGGCCAGCGACACTGCCCTCAAAAAAAAAAAAAAAGTACAATTCACAATAGCATCAAACAACAGGAAATATTTAGGGATAAGGGTAACAAAATATGTGAAAGATCAGTATATTAACAACTACAGGGCCAGCCGAGTGACGCATTGGTTAAGAGCTGGTTTGGGATGCCAGCGGCCCGGGTTCGGATCCCACATAGGAGGTCCACTGACACTGCCCTCTACAGCTAACAACAGCTCCACCTGGAGCTGGGCTGCACGAGCCCTGGCAACGGTGTAGGCTGTAGCCCCTGCTGCAGTGGGCTGCCATAGGCTACAGTGAGCGGCTGGCAGCCAGCGAGAACTGCCAATAGCCGTGGTGAGCGACCATCCAGAGGCCGGTGACCGATCTGCCTCATCCGGGAAGAGTGCAATGATGATACCAACATGGGCCAGTGAAGCAACGTCCTCCGCAACTAGACTGAAGAACAAAAAGACAGCAACTTGTTTGTTCCCCGATTCCCCAACGCTGTTCCCCTCCCCCAATTCCCCAATAAAATCTTTAAAAAAAAAAAAAAAACTACAAACATTGCTGAAAGACCAAAATAAATGGAGGGATATACTAGTTATATGAATCAGAATACTCAATATTGTTAAGATATCAACTCATCCTAAATCCACCTATAAAATCAGTGTAATCTCATTCAATAGTTACGCAGGCTTTTTTTTTTTTTTTTTTTTTTGTAGAATTAATAAGCTAGCTCTAAAATTTGAATGCAAATGCAAAGGACCTAAAATAGCGAAAACAATTTTTAAAAAAACAACAGTGATTTTAAGATTGAGTATAAAGTTATGGTAATCAAGACAGCGTGGAGTCGCTGACCGCAAACCCTAGGCCATGGGCGCTGCGGGCTCCTCTACGCTGGCCCGCCTCGGCCTCCCCGCGCTGCACCTTCCTGCGCAGTCCCAGCCCGCCTGGCTCGGGGTGGCCGCGCTGGGACTGGCCGCAGTGGCCCTGGGGACAGTCGTCTGGCGCCACGCGCGGCCCAGGCGGCCCCGGCGGCTGCAGCGAGTGGGCACCGTGTCAGAGCTGTGGATCTTCCCGGTCAAGTCCTGTAAGGGGGTTTCGGTGAGCGAGGCCCAGTGCACGGCCATGGGGCTGCGCAGTGGCCATCTGCGGGACAGGTTTTGGCTGGTGATTAAGGAAGACAGGACATATGGTCACAGCGCAGCAGGAGCCTCACCTGGTCATGGTCTCCATCACCTATGAGGACAATCACCTGGTCCTCAGGGCCCCAGGTATGGAGCCTCTGGTTTTGCAGAGCAAGCTGCCTTCTTCCAACGCACTCCACTACTACAGGCTTTTTGGCCTGGACATTAAGGGCAGGGATTGTGGCGACGAGGCAGCTCAGTGGTTCACCAACTTCTTGAAAACGGACACTTTCAGGCTCGTTCAGTTTGAGGAGAACATGAAGGGAAGAGAAGCAAAGAAAATTTTCCCGGGTATTGTACAGAATTACTAGGTGGCCTACCCAGACTGCAGCCCCATCATGATCCTCTCGGAAGCCTCCCTGGCAGATCTGAATACAAGGCTGGAGAAGAAAGTGAAAATGGATCAGTTCAGGCCAAGCATCGTGGTGACAGGCTGCAGTGCTTTTGAGGAGGATACTTGGGATGAGCTCCTCATTGGCAATGTAGAAATGAAAAAGGCGTTGGCTTGCCCCAGGTGCATTATGACCACTGTGGACCCAGATACTGGAGTGATAGACAGGAAGGAACGGCTGGAAACCCTGAAGAGCTACCGTCTGTGTGATCCTTCTGAGAGGCAATTATACAAGTTGTCCCCTCTTTTGGGGATCTATTTTTCGGTGGAAAAAATTGGAGACTTGAAAGTTGGCGACACCATGTATCAGATGGTATAGTGACGGACCCATGAGAGTGATACGGTTTCAGCGATTAGGAGGCATTGATCAGGATTTTAACGATGGCAGCAATACCACCTCAGCAAGTCCTTATTACCCAGCTTCTGATCATCGTCCTGGAAATGAATCTGTTTTTGACTTTTTGGAGTTATGTATGCTCCAAGTTAATGGGAGGAAAGTTTTAGAGGTGATTTGGAAATAAGAAGGTATATAGATTTTAAGTAATGAAGACTTTTTAAATAAATAAAATTGTCTATAAAATTATTTTGAGTGTTACTGTAGGTATTATCCTTCTCCAACCCCTGACATTAAGATTGTTAATGTTTAAAGAATGAGCTAAAAAGCTGCACAAAAAATTCTAAATGTTTACATTTTATTACCTATCATTCCATGTTTTAAGAGAAATGGAATAATCAGTTTCTTGATGTGCCTTTATATGTGAACACACTCACAAAATCCTAGTAGTGGGTTTTTACATGACTGTTGAGTCCTACTGATGTTTTGCTCATGTGTCTTTGGTCCAAACATCATAGAATCAGTTTGTACTTGAGTATGAAAATTATTTTATAGACCTTGGTTTTATATTCGATTACACCTCTTTTGAGCCATATAAAAGCAATTGTGTGTAACCTTTGGATACACCACCTGAAATTTCAGGTGTGTTAAAGCTGAAAACGGGATTTAAAAAAGAATGGAATTTTGAGAGTCAGTGGGGAGAAGGAAGGTTGCACATACTTTTTGAAATGAATTTTTTATTTTTATAACAGAGAAATGAACTCTTTTGGTATGACTAAATGCAAACTCACACTGAATGAACTAACTCACTGATAGTTTTGTGCTTTCTTTAATATTAATAAATGAGAATCACCATTGTAAAAAAAAAAAAAGACAGCGTAAGGACAGAGATACAGATCAATAAAATAGGGGGTCTATAAATAGACCCAAACATATAGTCAATTGATTTTTAACAAAAGTATCAAGGTTATTCAATGGCGAAAGGATAGTCTTTTCAGCAATTGAATATCCATGAATATCTTGTATGTGCAAAAACATGAATCTCAACCCCTCATACCACATTCAGAAAAGTTAACTCAAAATGGACCATTGACTTAAATGTCAGAGTTAAAATTGTAAATCTTCCAGAAGAAAACAGCAAAAATATTTGTGATCTTGCATTAGAGAAAGATTTCTGATAAAGGGTAAAAAAAGCATGGACCATGGAAGAAAAAAAAATTGATAAACTGAACTTCTGCAAAACTTAAAAATTTTGCTCTTCAAGTGACATTATTGAGAAATAGAAAGGGCAAGTCACAGACTTGGAGAAAATATTTGCTAAACATTTATATGATAAGGAAATATCAGTAATGAAGACATAACATAAACTGGTTTAAAACCTTAAGTTTAAAGTCATCACTAATAACACTAAGCTTCTCCAAAATATCTCAAGTACTATAAATAAACAAAATGTATACATTGAAGATAGACTTCTTCACACATTTAATTGCTTCTTTGAAACACATAAATTAATAAATTACTTAATTGTTGTATGTGGTGGGAAGCCTATTCGTTAGGAGAACGAGGCTATGGAAATTGTCACTTGAGTTAAAGAAAAGTGTATTTAGCGAGTTAAAGAAAAGTGCCGGCTGAGTGGCACGTTGGTTAAGAGCTGGCTTGGGATGCTAGCTCTGAGCAGCAGGGCCCGGGTTCAGATCCCACATGAGGGCAAGTAACGCTGCACCCTCTACAGCTAAGATGGTGAACAACAGCTCGACCTGGAGCTGCACTGCCGTGAGTAGCCGCCTATGGCGTAGGCTGCAGTGGTGCTGGCTGGCAGCTGGCATGCATTTTGTGAGCTGCTGTGAGCCGCCGTGAGCGGCCATCTAATGGACGGGGAGCGACTGCCTCACCCGTGAAGAGCATAATGACAATACCAACATGGGCCAGTGAAGCAACGTCCTCCACAGCTAGACTGATGAATAAAAGGACAGCAACTTGTCTGTTCCCCTCCCCCAACTCCCCAATAAAATCATTTTTAAAAAAAAGTGTATTGTGCACCTAAGACATTCTGGTCCCTGTGCTGAGGACACTTCCATCAAAGAGGTGACTGTCTACAGGATGAAAAGGATGCACAAACCACAGTTACAATTCAATGTGCTATGCCCAGTGATAAAAAGGTGTACAGGATGCTATTAATACTGAAAACAAGATAATGACATACAGATGGAGTCATCATCAGGGAAGCCTGCAGAGCGCAGATGAGCCTGATCAAGGAAGATAAATATTCCCAGCGAACCCTGAGGAGATCTACGCCAAAGGGAGGGATAAGGAGGGACACTGCCGAGAGCTGGCGTGCAGGAGCAGTGCTCGGTGCCTCCGCCCCCATGATGCCTCAGTCCCGCTGGTTGAGATCTGTGGGGGTCTTCTTGCTGCCAGCCCCATGCTGGGTGGCCCTGGAGAGGTGACTGGGTCCCCTATGGTGGCCCTCCCTGATGTACAGGGGCTCAGTCCTGGGGGCCTGGCACAAAGCCCACTGCTGGTGCCAAGCGTGGACCGGGGAGCCTCAAACACTTGACTCCTCCCTCAGAATGAATGGAGACCACAGATTGGATGTTTATGACCGAGAAAAGCAGAATTTCCTCCAGCACTTCCCCCAGATTGTCAAAGTGTTGACTGAGGATGACATGAAGTGTCCAGACACAGGAGATGCTGTAGCCCGGCTCCAGGAGGTCCTGGAGTACAATGCCATCGGAGGCAAGTACCAGCGGGGTTTGACGGTGCTGGTAACATTGCAGGTGCTGGTGGAGCCGACAAAGCTGGATGCTGACAGTCTTCAGCAGGCCCCGACTGTGGGCTGGTGTGTGGAACTGCTCCAAGCTTTCTTGCTGATTGCAGACGACATCATGGACGCATCCTTCACCCGATGGGGGAATACCTGCTGGTATCAGAAGCCAGGCATAGGTTTGGATGCTGTTAATGATGCTCTTCTCCGGGAAGCATGTATCTACCGACTGCTGACGTTCTACTGCTGGGAGCAGCCCTATTACCTGAACCTGATGGAGCTCTTCCTGCAGACTTCTTATCAGACTGAGATTGGACAGACCCTGGATCTCATCACAGCCCCGCAAGGCAACGTGAATCTGGGCAGATTCACTGAAAAGAGGTACAAATCTATCGTCAGGTACAAGGCAGCTTTCTACACTTTCTACCTCCCTGTAGCTGCTGCCATGTATGTGGCGGGCATTGATGGGGAGGAGGAGCACAGCAGCGCCAAGAAGACCCTGCCGGAGATCAGAGAGTTCTTTCAGATTCAGGATGACTACCTCGACCTCTTGTGGACCCCAGTATGATGGGCAAGATTGGCACTGACATCCAGGACAACAAATGCAGCTGGCTGGTGGTCCAGTGTCTGCTCTGGGCCTCTCTGGAGCAGCGACAGATCCTGCAGGAGAATTACGGGCAGAAGGAGGCCGAGAAGGTGGCCCGGGTGAAGGTGCTGTACGAGGACCTGGACCTGCCAGCCATGTTTGAGCAGTATGAGAAGGCCAGTTACAGTCACCTGGTGGCTCTCATCGAACAGTGTGCCCCACCCCTGTCCCCAGCCATCTTCCTGGGGCTAGCACACAAGATCTACAAGCAGAAAAAGTGAGCTAGAGGCTGCCAGGTTGGGGAGGCTGTGGAGGGTGCACTCAATAAACTAGTTCGTCTGCTGACACACTATAGGCTCTTGGACCTTGGATAGGCTCTTGGAAACGGACGTGTAACAACACCAGTTTTACCTCAGACTAATTGATATAAATGAGTTAAGTGCCTACGGCATATTCCTGGTCACAAAAACACCCAACTTCTGAATAAAGACCCAAGACACTTCTAATATTAAACACTGAAATAAACGTGAGCCACACATACATTTAAGAAAAAAAAAAAAAAAAGAAGGGACACTGCCTTAACAGAAGTTACAATCCCACTTGAAACAACCTGAGAAATTAATTGCAAGAACATATACCTGCTTCAACCCTTTGACTTCCCAACAGGACTGTTCTGTAATTCAATATTCCTCTTAAAAAAAAAAAAAAGGCATCTCTCAGGCAACACTGGCTTACACCTCTCTAGGCCAGTCAAGCTGTGACTCTTGGCAGGTTGTCCTAGGGAAGGGAATCTGTTCACAGGTGAATGTTTAGCAAATATGGCAATTAGTTGTAAAAATAAACAAAAACCTGCTCTGTAAATTCCTGAAGGTACAAAATGAAAAAAACCCAAAAACCTCTTACCATAATACAGTTGAAAGGTGCCTCAGTCGCTGCAGGCACAGGAAAATTATATCCAAACATACAACAGCCTTCGATTCTGCCCCACTGGAAATGGATCAGGGGCAGCCCCTTGGAGCCAGTACAACTACTGAAGAAGAGCAGTCCTGGGTATGCACTGGGCCTTGGCTACTACTAGCTCCAAAAGGGAAACAGGCAACACCAGCATGAAGCCCAAGTCCAACAGTTCTTGAGTCTCTTTTCCTGCTTCCAGGCCAGTCACACGCACAACTCTGTAACTGGACACAGTGATTCTCCATGCCCTGAGCAGTGTCTTCTCATTGCGAATGTCTGCCCTGATGCACAGGAAGGCGATCAAGCTGGATGCTGAGCATTTACACAGCTCAGTGAGAATAAAGCCCTCACAAAAACCCTAATACACAAAACCCAGCAAATATTCCTACATCAGTCTCTTAGATGTCACCTCCACTACCCTAAATCCTTAATATGTTCATTTTATTCTCCCTCCATCTATGTCAGGAAGAATCAATTTGTGTTCAAATGCAACTCCTCGTTCTCCCATAAGGAACAGCCCCCACTTCTGGGTAGTTACCCAAAAAAGGTGGAGTCACAGTCCTAGAATGGGCAGGGCAGGAAGGTTTTCCAGCTTGTTTATACCAAGGAACAGCCAGCCTCCAAAGCCAGCAACAGCTATCAGATTAGTAATAACAGGGACCCCTCAGGCACATCAAGATGGTAACGCCATCTGGTGGAATCAACGGAGCATCTGTAGCAACCCAAAGCCAAGCTTTTGCCACAAGGGAGTTAGAATTGAAACCTCTGGTGTAGTGGCAAGTATTTTGAATACTTTTGTACTCCAGTACAGAATATTAATTCCAGAAAAGAATGGTCTCAGCTGATTTGATCACATATTAAATTCATAAATTAACATGCACCTTATTAATAACATTCAAATTAACTGAAGTGGTATCCCTACCCAAATTGAAATTTGTAATTACATTTTACAAATTTAGAGCTTACTGCAGCTGCTCCCTAAGGACCTGAGATTCTGCAATTCAGTTCTTGTGCTTTTACATCATCTATGATCATGGCACACTTGTTTCTATAATCAGACATGGCTGTGTTGATGAAATCTCAATACAGGCTAGATAAAATGACTTTAAGAAAGTTATTAACTCATTCAATAAATATCTGTTGACCGTATATGATGTGCCAAGTACAGTTCTAGGCTCTGGGCTCAGAGTAAACAAGAGACACAAAGTTACTGATCTCAGAGTTTACAGATTAGTGAGGGTGGCGGCAGACAAGAAACAAGTAAAAATGTTAACAAGATGAAGTCAGAGTCAACATAATTTTAAAAGGTGAAATGAGAAGAAAAGGAGGATTTGGGGGAGAGGGTTTTCAGAGGTGACTTGGAGGAGATAAATTTGAGATCTGAAGAAGAGCTAGTCTTCCACAATGAAATTTGTTTTTAAAAACAACCATTCCAGAACACTCACCAGATGAGCATTTTTCAAAACTGTTTTGGAACTCCTTTCTGATTTTTGCTTTCAGAGCCAATGTACGAATTCCATTAAGAAAAGCAGGCTTAGGGCTGGCCGAGTGGCACGTTGGTTAGGAGTTGATTGGGATGCCAGTTCTGAGCAGCAGGGTCCTGGTTCAGATCCCACATATGAGGGCCAGTGACACTGCCCTCTATAGCTAAGACGGTGAACAACAGCTTGACCTGGAGCTGGGCTGCTGTGATTTGCCGGCAGCAAGCGTGCGCTTTCATGAGCTGCTGTGAGCAGCCGTCCAATGGCCAGCAAGTGATTGCCTCACTGGGGAAGAACACAATGATCACAATACCAACATGGGCCAGTAAAGCGATGTCCTCCACAACTAGACTGATGAACAAACGGACAGCAACGTGTCTGTTCCCCTTCCCCAGTTCCCCAATGCTGTTCCCTCCCCGAATTCCCCAATAATATTTTTTAAAAAGAAAGAAAAAGGCCGACCGAGTGGTGCGTTGGTTAAGAGCTGGCTTGGGTCACCAGCGGACCCAGTTCGAATCTCACATATGAGGACCAGTGACACTGCCCTCTACAGCTAAGATGATGAACAACAGCTCCACCTTGGGCTGCTGTGAGTCCCCAGGGACCGCATAGCTGCAGCCCCTGCTGCAGTGGGCTGCCGTCGGCTACAGTGAGTGGCCGGCAGCCAGCGTGAGTGACCGGCAGCCGGTGTGAGCTGCCAAGAGCCGCTGTGAGCAGCCATCCAGAGGCAGGCGACCGATCTGTCTCATCCGGGAAGAGCACAATGACGATACCAACATGGGCCAGTGAAGCAATGTCCTCCACAACTAGAATGAAGAACAAAAGGACAACTTGTCTGTTCCACTTCCCTGGTTCCCCAATACTGCTCCTCTTCCCCCAATTCCCCAATAAAATCTTTAAAAAAAAAAAAAAAGAAAGAAAAGCAGGCTTAACTCAAAGCAGCATAATCCAGCTTTATTTTGACCCTGAACATCTTTGGGATATTTCTGAAAGTTACTGCAGTCTCAGAACATGTTTATTAACCTAATGTTCCAGTAGGGAAATGTGCAGTATGCTCTGTGAGGTCCTTTCTCTTTGATGGAAAGTATCTCTAATGAACACACACCTTGGCGATTGTGTTCTTTCGTTATGAAGGTCCTCATCCTTCTTCTTCTAGATAAGGATCTATAAAACAATAGCAAAAAAAAAATCAGCAAAGGCAGAAGAAACTGGAAGAAAAAGATAGTACTTAGTTGAAGGGAAGGGTAAAAGATGAAAAGAACAATGGCTCCAAAGCTTCTTCCCTTATAGTGCAGCTTTCTAGACCTTATGTTCTCATTAGATCTCTAGGGTACCCTCCCCATGGGTCCAGCCACCCACTTTGCATAAACCATTTCCCCTATCTTACGCTCCTGAGATTAAGGAGCCTGCCAATGTTCAAACAGTGATGTGACTCAGTTGTTCCATAGTAATACATACCCCTACCTCTACCCTATGCCCTCATCCCATGTGTAAAATAGTTTCTCTCTAAATTCCCTAATGTTAAACCTGTCATTAAAACATATTAATTGAAAGCTTGCTTGATGAATCCTCAAAGCAGGGTTAGAACTATTTATCCTATTTATTACATCTATTATTATAGATCTTGATATCAAGCTACCTCTGTATTTTATTTTTTAAAAGATTTTATTGGGGAATTGTGGGAGGAGAACAGCGTTGGGGAATCGGGGAGGGGAACAGACAAGTTGCTGTCTTTTTGTTCTTCAGTCTAGTTGCGGAGGACATTGCTTCACTGGCTCATGTTGGTATCGTCATTGCGCTCTTCCCGGATGAGGCAGATCGATCTCTGGCCTCTGGATGGTCGCTCACCACGGTATTGGCAGCTCACGCTGGCTGTCGGCCACTCACTGTAGCCTATGGCAGCCCACTGCAGCAGGGGCTGCAGCTATGCCGTCCATGGGACTCACAGCAGCCCAGCTCCAGGTGGAGCTGTTGTTAGCTGTAGAGGGCAGCATCACCAGCCCTCATATGCAGGATCTGAACCGGGGCCACTGGTGTCCCAAAACCAGCTCTCAACCAATGCGCCACTCGGCCGGCCCTATCTCCATTATTTTTAAAAGGTATGTAGAGGAGGGTCCAAAGGAGTCTCCAAAAGAGACCACCAAATTCTGTGTAACTATCAGCAATTAAATTTAAATATTTGCTTTCAACTTTATTAAAGTAGAAAAAACACACACAGCACAATTTTTATAGGCTATCAGCATAATCATAGTAACAAATCTGGCTTGATGTGAATAGTGTTATTTTCACATATCTTCCTGGAAAGACAGCCAAAAATGCTTAAATTAACCCCAAGATGGTAAAAAAAAAATGTAACCTGTGGCTGTCAATTCAATTTGTACTAAACACGGATTATCTGCAACTAAATGTTAGTTTCTTTCTTCTAGTTCAGAAATACGCCTTTAATAATTTTTCTTCATTAGCTACGAAGATACAAATGCCTAAATTAATAATCAATTATGCCTTAGTCCATTAATAAGCTTGCTATAATGCAAATGTTGTCTTTTTTCAGGGTAAAAGTTTTTTTTCTGATGTTACCATCACGTTTATTCAATATTAGACATGGGGGAAAGAACATGATTTACAATAACATGGTTATCAATAATAATGCACAAAACAGAGAAGCAGATTGCCCCACCACTTAGGAGAAACACTATGCTAACCCCAACATATGAATTTTACTGCTTCTGTGAAAACTTTTTTTTTTTTTTTTTTTGAGGGCAGTGTCATTGGCCCTCATATGTGGGACCCAAACCAGAGTCGCTGGCTTCCCAAGCCAGCGCTTAACCACCGCGCCACTCGGCCGGCCCTTCTGTGAATACTTTTTTTTTTTTTTTTTTTTTTAACTGAGCCATCCTGCCACCTGTTGGTGGCTCAACGGCAACTCAGCTCGGGCTGGCCTCGAACAGCTGTTGCTCAGAGCTCAGCTCGCACTCTTGAGCGAGCTCTTAACCAACTGAGCCACTCGGCCGGCCCTGTGAATACTTTTAATTTTACTGTTTTCTTTGCAAGAGAAGATGGCTGGGGCCAATTTTAGATTCTAATCCCCAGTTTCTAAGTGGGGTATTTCATACTCGAAGAACCAAATTCTCCTATTACTAAAATGTGGTATGAAATTATAATATTTATTCCATTATCATTCCTGCCCTTCAATTAGCTGAAGTGCAATTTGCATATCACATATTTAAACCACAGAAATTCATCCAGTACCTCTAAGTTTATAGTATTTCTACAAAAATACCTGATTTAATCCTGAAAATCCTGCTCAGTAATTCCAAAACCAATGTGAAATACTAAGAAACATGGACGGCGCCTCAGCGGGGCAGAGCCAGAGGGAACATGAGGGTCAAGACAATGGGCGCAGGCCCGGGAATATCAGAGGTTCCAGAGGGCGGGGGCAAGGGCAGAAGGACCTGGGTCAGGGATAACCAGTGTAAACTAGCGCTGGTGGTCGGCAGCCCTGCTTCTTGCGTGGAACTGGAGCTGTATGGAGCTGACGACAAGTTCTACAGCAAGCTGGATCAGGAAGATGCACTGCTGGGCTCCTACCCCGTGGATGATGGCTGCCGCATTCATGTGATTGACCACAGTGGTGCCCGCCTTGGGGAGTATGAGGATGTGTCCCA
Organism: Aselliscus stoliczkanus; assembly: GCA_033961575.1. Lineage (NCBI taxonomy): Eukaryota > Metazoa > Chordata > Mammalia > Chiroptera > Hipposideridae > Aselliscus > Aselliscus stoliczkanus. Next base: position 79,349,995 of record CM066739.1, on the reverse strand, counting down.
GGTGGAGAAATACAAGCTCTCACAAGAAGCCTATGACCAGAGGCAAGACTCAGTCCGCTCCTTCCTGAAGCGCAGCAAGCTAGGCCGATACAATGAAGAGGAGCGGGCACAGCGAGACGCCGAGACCACCCAGCGTCTGACAGAGAAGGCCCAGGCTAGTGCCATCCCCATGGGCAGCCGCTGTGAGGTGCGGGCGCCTGGGCAGCCTCCTCGCCGGGGCACCGTCATGTATGTAGGATTTCAAGCCTGGCTACTGGATTGGCATCCACTATGATGAGCCACTAGGGAAAAATGATGGCAGTGTGAATGGGAAACGCTACTTCGAATGCCAGGCCAAGTACGGTGCCTTCGTCAAGCCATCATTTGTGACAGTGGGGGCCTTCCCTGAAGAGGACTACGGGTTGGATGAGATGTGACGCCCAAAGAAGGACATCCTGCCCCAGCTAACTTGCCCACTTATTGCCCATCCCTGTATATGCCCATGGCCCTTTTCCCCTCACCCGTTTTTATTTTATTTACTTTGTCCTTGCCATTGACTTTTGAGACTTGCGTATTACATGTGCCAGAATTAGAAGAAAAAAAAATACTAAGAAACATAAAATATGAAGCTGAACCAAAGTATCACATTAACATTTAATAATTGCAAATATATTTATTACAATTTACAGATTAGTTAAGTTATATACACAAATAGAATTTTACGAAAAAAAAAAAAAACAACTGTTTACATTTAACTAATTGGTCTGTAGAAGCCTTTTAGTCCCCTAATTTCACCTTCCTTAAATTATAAAAAAATAAAATCTTGACAGTTCTGATTTCAAGTTAAAAATGAAGAGGTGCTGTTATTACATTTCAACACTCAGAAAGGGAAATTTTACCTGTCTGTATAAAGCCTTTCATATGCTACATTGACACTTAAAGCACCATTGCAAGGCTTTATATGTGTAAAATGTTCAATTAAAATTTCCAACGATTTTCTTTTTAAGATGGTGGAGGTTTACCTTCGTTCTAGCAACTAGGATTGGGATGAAACTGACAAAAATTGTTTTTCTTCTATCTAACTTAAAAATGGTCTTCTGTCCTTCTCATCACCCTCTGATCATTTCTTTTAAAGGAGGGTAAAAAGTGGGAGAATTGTTAACCAAGCTTTTACTCTTTTGGTAGTGAGGTTGAGGTTGGAATCCCAAGAGAACAATTTCCCACAATCCAACCAATGTAAAGATATCCATTATTTTCAAAAGGCAGGGGTGCTTGATTTCAGAAACACAAAACACAAACTAAGTCTCTGACATAAAACAGTATATTTCATTCTGATTTTAAAAGAATGCATATGCACTTTCAAAACACTTCTTTCAAGGCAAATAATGCCTTCTTTCCACCTGACATCGCTGCTTTGATGGTGTTATGCCCAACTCTATGAATGCATTCTCTGCGATTACCTGAAGTGGAGGTGCAGAAAACACGCTAAGGACTCTGCAAAAATCTGACCAACTTTTATGTCGCTGTACTCTCAAGTGTGTTGATGTATGAATATATATATTAACACTGGAGGCAGTTCTTAGAGCAAACCAGATAGAAATAAAGACCAGGTAGATTATAAACTGAGGTAGTAACCCTGCAAGCACTTCTAATGAAAAATTGTCCTCACACTGAAACAAATTCAAAATTAGGTCATCTATTCTACTCATGTTTTTCAATAAGGAGTCACAGGAGAAACATGGAGTAAAAATAGATCATTAAGGAGTTGGTTAACATTCCCTCAACCTAACAGATGCACACCATGTGGAGCTACCTAAAGAAACCAAGCACGACCAACCACTGCAAAAACCCGAATTCAAAAGTAAACTTTGGGCTCTAGATATTAAGACTTTCTAGTTGTTAAATCTATAGCTCTACCCTTTCTTAAAAGCAGAGCCCTGCTTCTCTCATTATTACTTCTCTCATTATTAAAATAGAACACAATAAACTTGGATACTGACTGAAGCCTGTATTTTACATTTCAAAATGGAAAATTCAGAACTGCCCATTTCCAAGTTTACAGTGTCACCCTGACAGGTTTTAAAAGTGACAGTGCCGAGGCATATTAGTAACACTGGTTTTCTCTTGACAGCATATATAACAAAGCCAAATTGCTCTGATTTGTCTTATCTTCTTCCTAGGGAAATTCTAGGCTTTTAATTTTAAAAAATAAATGCCTATGATGTAATTATTACTTTCTGGTGTCTTTTACAACAATTTCCATCTGTTGAAAGATACAAAGAGCCATTCAACTGGAAACTACAATAACATATACAGAACCCTCTCCAACAAACAGTTTGCACAGAAATTAAATACATTAGATGTTAAAATATGGCAGGAAGATGCAGCTTTCCCAAAGTAGCAGAGAATACCACACATGCAAGTTTGGTGTCAGTCCTTGGAAATATCTTAGGTTGAACTTAACCTAGAAATAAAAACCAACAACACATTTTCAACACAAGCCATTTTTACAAGAAAAAAAATAAGTTGGTAACATATGCAAGATTATTTTCTTAGCCTTAAGGCAGAAAGGCCAAATCACTAAGAAAATATAGAGAAAACATAAAAGCCCATTAATTTCAGAATGTTGAAGAGGAAAAAAAAAAAGAACCCAAAGTTTTTAGACAGGTATACATAATTTAAATTAAAATGAAAAAAATGGGCTTTAATCCCTGTATTGTTTCCCAAGAAAATATGTTTTGGAAGTGCAAAATTACACCTTAAAAGGTTTCCTTTTCACCTCAGCAAACAAACATCCCAAAACACATCCAACTAAATAAAACTGGAGTATTAGAAATCACACCATCTCATCCTTCATCTCATCCTGGACATTTCTGAGTAGGATATGTTGCAAAACAATATTAAACAAGGTCACTGGATCCAAGTTACATATCCTCTTTAAAAAAAAAGTCAAAGGGGACCAGCTGAGTGGTGCGGTGGTTAAGCGCTGGCTTGGAAAGCCAGCGGCCCCAGTTAGGGTCCCACATGTGAGGGCCAGTGACACTGCCCTCAAAAAAAAAAAAAAAAAAAAAAAAAAAAGTCAAAGGGCAGCTGCCAATCTTTGTTTTAAAAGAAACCTCTCTCAAGTAAGAGTTACTGTATGCTAGGGGCAGAGGCTATCAAATTATCTGAACATGGCTCAAAAACATCAAGTCCTTTTTAGCTCGTTTCCTGGAGTCTGTGAAACATTCTTTCTCTGTGCTCAAATGTCAAGCAATATCCAATAGCGTCTTCTGTTTCTTGAATTCGTTTCTGGAACCTGCATCCATCGCGTGCAAATTCTTCCCATGGTCCTTTGCGATCCTCATCACCACTTATATAATACTCAGTAACTTCTTCAAGGAAGGTTACCTATGAAGACAAAGACTAACTTTAATCATTCCCTGGGATCTTACAATTATCACTGAGGTAATTAACCCTTTATGCTTTCAGAATATTGAATATCTTACAGAATATTTGGTCTCAAATATAAATAGAAGTTAAAAAGAGTTTTGACTAGATGGCATCTGAAGAGTGGACAAATGCCACCTTAATTTCTTACACACACACACACACACACACACACACACACACACACACAGAGTCATGTCCCCTATCCCTCATCTTGTCATTACTCCTGCCTCTTCTTGGTTTTTGATGTTAATAAAATGAATCCAGATGCGGAACTGTGACTTTCCTGATGTTATGAATCCCTACTTTTTTTTTAAAATCCTTAGGGAAATACAGTTGTGATACTCTTCCTCCAAAATGACAAATGTTTCCAACAAAAGATTTCAGAAATATATACCTGGAAGTCAGTGCTTTTATAGTAGCACAAAAGCTTTAACAAACTTCATTTATTTCTGTTCTTCCTTTTTAAAAGCAATTTCACTATTCAATGCTTTCCAATTTTTGAACCGTGAACATGTGGTATTATTCTTATATTATTTTATTTCTTTTAAAGATTTTATTGGGGAATTGGGGAAGGGGTACAGCCAAGTTGCTGTCCTTCAATCTTAGTTGTGGAGGGCACAGCTAAATCCAAGTCAAGTCACGATCCACTTGGGGCCGCTTAGCCCAAGGTGTTGTGTTCAATCTTAGTTGCGGGTGGGCATAGCCCACCATCCCATGCGGGAATTGAACCGGTGACCTTGTTGTTAGGAGCACGTGCTCTCACCAGCTGAACCACCTGCGACAGCTCAGCTCCGGAGTAGTTCACTGGCCCATGTGGGAATGGAACCGGCGGCCCTGTTGCTCAGAGCTCAGCTCGTAACCAACTGAGCCACTCAGCTGGCCCTCTTATATCACTTTTATAATCAAAATACAGAAGAAAAAGTTACTTAAAGTACAGCAAGATTAATATATTTTTAAGGCTATGTTATTATAAGAGACTTTGTAGTTAAGATAAAAACTCTTTGTATTCCTCCTCAATATGCTACATTATACGAGTATATACATGAAATTGAGAACTTATTATCATATATATGATCATATGCAATGAGTGACAGACCCTACTTAATTTCTAATAGACAAGTGTCTTTGTAAGCTATCAAACTCCAAAAGTAAGTACTTGCTTTAAATTATATTCAATAGTTACATCAGCTAATCCCACTGTGGCCCACTACTTTCATTCCCTTTACATCAGGCCAACAAATGCCCCTGAGGACAATTAGTAGGTATGTAACCCCTTACTAGATATTGCATTCTAGTGTTCTTCATTGTATCACTAAGATAAATAACAACAAATATTTACATAGTGTTTGCCATACACCAGGCTCTTTTCAAAGCACCTTCCAATTTTTACCTCTTTTAATCCTCACATCAACCCTACTGGGTATATATGATCATCTTCTCCATTGTACAGATAAGGAAGCAGACGTACAGGTTAACGGACTTGTTCAAAATCACACTGCTTCTTCACGGTATAATCGGGATTTAAATCTTCAGTCTGGCTCCAAAATCTACACTGTTATACCATGATACAAAGCATTTTAAATTCCCAGATCTGAAAACTTCATTTTAAGAATTAGGCACTACCCATTATTTCCATGTACCTAAAGAGTGTCAAATAGTCAAAAGATGCCAAATAATTTTACCATATTTTAGATATAATATTTTATAAATGTTACTTCTAGTTCAGTCAATAGTTTCACACCTACTTGACTCATCCCTTAATGAGCAGGCTAAAATGAGACATGCAACTGGCCTGAAGTCCCTAAACAATAAGAGCTACCATTTACAGGCAAGGCAATGAATTAATTATATTTTATGTATTCATTTCATTTGAATCGTGCAATAACTCATACAATAGTTATGATTATTATTATTATTCCCATCAGATAAATGAGTGAATCAAGGCCATGAGAGGTCAAGTGACTTCCCTGGTTTGGCTGTGTTCCCAAATCTCTTGGCCCTAATCACTCAGGAGTAGGGAACACAGGAGCATTCCAGGTGGCAAGTGCTCATTCCATTGCCGGCCCCTGCTTCCTACCTATTCACTAAATAGGTCATTTTGTCAGGGGCCCCTTAATAAAAGAGAAAAGGTCTTTCATGATGACATTTACAGAAGCATAAACTAAAATTTAATTTCTAACATCACTTATTCTGCATCTACAGGTAAGACATAAGATCACCACATTTAGAGCTACTTTCTACCCCAGGAATAGTTTCAAAGTATTAAGCTGGACATTTGGAATCAATGAATGAGGGAGGGTACTGTCCGCTGGAAACTCCCTGATGCTGCAAAATCTGAGGCCAATAATAATTCACCCACTCCTTTCCCTGTCCAAATAAAGGTACAGGTAACTAAAGAATCTTTTCCTCTATAATAACAGATACCTCGCGTGTTTGGGGAGGATTTCTCTCCAATTAGTACCTTTAGCTGAATAAACAATAGAGAAAAAAAATAAAGCAATTCAAAAGACTGCCAAAATAAGGTTAACTTGACAATGTGTTATAGGATAAAATGTTGCATGAAATTTTAAGACTAGCATGGGAATAGGAAGCAACTACTTAAGATAAACCAAATAAAGGAGTATTAACCTATAGGTGGCCAATGATAACTAGTACTGCATTCTTAAAGAAAAGCCAATACTATTTCCTGTATTGTTTTTGACTATCAATCAAAATCATATACATGTCACAAAGTTAATACTGAAATTAATATTTCCTTTCATGGCAAAAACCAGGTAAGTCTGACTTGGCTCCTTGGTACCATCATCCTTGCTTTTTTAATGGACAGGAATGAAGACACTTATCATGACATACCACACTTAATAATATTTTAAAACGCTATGGCTATAGTTAAACCTTCCCAATCTCTAAAAAAATTAAATCATGTATACCCAGGGTTTAATTTTCTGTTCCTTAAAAAAGTGAAAAGTTGAAGCTTGTAGAAAAATAGCTCAGAGCTGCCAACTCAAATAAAAATGGCACTTTCCTGCTAACACCTATATATTGGCATCTCCAATTTGGACAGAAACATTCTACTGGAAGGAAAAAAAAGGGATCATTTCTCAATCCAAGTATATGGACTTATGACATTTACAGGCCTTCTTCAAACATATGCACTACTATGCCTCTAGAAAAGGCATATTGCTATATTTAACCACATCAAAATAGTCCTTACAAATTATTAAGCAAGGTAAATGAAGGAAACCAACCTTTTTTCTCTTGATATGCTTGTGTCTTTCTCCAGAAAGAACCCCACCCTGTACCAAGTCTGGACATTGCCCGCATCGGCGCCCTAACAGTTGCACCTTACAGGACAGTAAAGTGTGACACTCAGAAATGGCCACAGTGGACTCAGACGGCCTCTCTGAGTCTTGATGGCCTTTCCAATTTTGCCCTGATGTTTGAAAAGGAGCTTTAAAATTAAAAAGGTTGTAGGGGTCCTCTGAATTACAGAAAGAGTTCCACAGTTTGAGACTTTCTGCTTCATCTGCACTAGATTCCCAGTCATCTTCCTCCCCAGAATTATGGTCCGGAGACTCAGGAAGGTTTCCAGTCTGGAGAGAATTCTCTAGATCAGACTTGTCAGGCAAATCCTTCTCAGCGTCAGCAGAGTCTCCAGCAACAAGTCTGGCAGCAGTCTGAATCGTTGCTGTAAAGTTTTGGGGATTATAAGGATCTACACTGTAGAAAGAGTTCCAAAGGTGAAGCCCTTCCGAGTCTTGTTCGTCTGATTCCGAGAATGAGCTATCACTATCGAACCCATCATCCTCGGCTTCCTCATCCCAGTCCGCACCTTCCGAATCAGAACTTGTTTCCTCCTGGTCACTGGACACACCTCCCAAAATGTAATCGATCAATCGGTTACTACATGCTGGTCTGGCAGAAATGGGAAGGTCCTCCTCTATGTCTGAGGAGTCAGCTCCACTTATTTGGTCCTCGCCAGGCTCTCTTTCCATAGGGACCTCCCAAGACGGACAGCTTTCCGATGGGCCCTGTTTTTCCAAAGCAAGAGGAGCCTCTTCAGTCAATTGTCTTTTTTCCTCCGTGGGTTCCCGGGCGGTTTCGGGAACGGCTCCAGCAGGGGGAACAGACTGCGCCGGACCATCCCTGCAGGGCTTCGGGTCCATGCGGAGAAGGCTGTGTTCCTCCTCCAGGCTGTGGTAGCCATGGTCTTGGTCGGGGGTAGGTAACGCTTGCCCCCTGTTAGCCTGCTGAAGGAATTCCAACCGTTTCATGCGAACATGGTGAATTTCTGGCAGACCTTCCCTAGAAAGAGGTGGGCGTCCAGCGATGTCTGCCTTCAGCGGCTGGGGAGGAGAACGGTCCTCAGGCAGACAGCTGCTGTCTGGGCTCGCTGCCTGGGAGTCCACTAGCTTGCCGCTCTGAGAGCTGAGCCCTACCCGCGGCAGGCCGTCCAGATAAGAGGCGCTCAGCAAATAGGAGACGGCGCTGAAATTGCCCTGAAGGTTTGGAGGCCCCGCGGGTGAAGGGTCAAGGTCCCGGTCAGAGAACTGCCTTAGTTGAAGGCTCGTCGGTACCAGTTCCACCCCCCACAGCTGCTGCTCGAGGAGAAAGGAGTGGGCCGCGAGGTTCATGGCTCTCGCCTGGGCTTTCAGCTCCAATTCTAGGTCGGGGGGCGCGCGCGGCCAGCGGCTCTCCTCCTCCGGCCAGGCTGGGAGGCTGGCGGCCGGCTCGGCCGAGGGGCCCAGCCGCAGGGAGCTGAGAGCCTTCGGCGCCGCGGGGCCGGCGGGCCCCTCCCGAGCTCGCAGGGCCCTCGGGGGGCTGCGGCCTCCGGTGACATCCACCCATCGGATCGGAACCATCCCGCTGAGAAGCTGGCTCCAGATCAGCAGCTTCTGGAGCAGGCTGGGGAGCGGCGCGAAGAGCTGCGCAAGGAGCGTCGTCCAGTAGCTGCTCCGAGCGTCGCGCCGGGGAGAGCAAGCCGTGGTGGGGTCCGCGGGGTGCTCCGCGACAAGAGGCGCGGGGACCCCGACAGGCAGGCGGCCCGTGCGAGGCGCCGGCCCGTCCGCACCCGGCTCCATCGCCCGGCTCTTGGCGGCGTCTCCGCGGGGGACGCGGCGGCAGGACCCGAAGAGGCCTACACGGCCCCGGCGTCGCTTGGCGACGGCGGCGTCGGCGCCCCGGGCCGGCCCCCGAGGCAGCGGAAGGGCCACGGAGCGCAGCGGCTGCGGCCCCGCGCGGCAGGCCCCAGCCCGGAACGGCCGGCGCAGGACGCAGCGCGCGCGGCAACACCCATCCCGGCGCGCCGCCGGCGTGCGAATCGGCTCGAGGCCTCCCCACCACGCAGAGGAGGCCTCTCGGGGCGGCGGCGCCACCTTCCCACAAGACACGGGCCGTGAGCAAGCCCTGCGCGCGGGCTCGGGGACAGACCCAACCTAAAATGGCCGCAGGGCCGAGGCCGAAACACCCACAGGCCACCGGACGGGAGCCAGGACCACAGGCCACACGTCACTCGCGAAGCCGCGTAGGCGGGCCTTTCCCTCGCTCTTCCGGGCGGCCGCCGATTGGACGGGCCCGAGTCCCTGTCGGCTTCCTGACTCTTGGTACTTCCGGCTTCCGCGCCGGAGGTTGCATCAGCCGGGCCCGGAGCCTGCGCGTGCGTACTTGCTGCTCGGTGGTCGCCTAGGAGACCGCCCTCGCCCCGCCCCCTGGGTGAAAGGGAGCGTTTCCAGATTCCCCAAAAATTCCCCTAGAGGTGTTTTAAGGGCCTAATTCACGCCGAAGTGTACACACTTGTCTTAGACGTGCATAGAGCGGGGTTCGGTATTGTGGAGTGCTTAAGTAGATCACCACCTGAAATCTTAAGTACAAGAGTTGGGCAATGCTGTGTAAATAGACATCTTGTGCCAAAACACAATCTGGTGTGCAAACACAAATAATCTGGAGTGATGAATAGGACTGAACAAGAGCAAGTGTAAAATGAATCCTTATGCATTCCTGCCCCCTTGATTTTAGGATGTCCAAATCACTATTTTTGCCTGGAATCGAGCGTCCAACCCACATACATCCACCAGGAAAAGGTTAACACTTGTTTCTCAGATGGTGTCCCTATTAGACTAGACCTTTTCAGTGGAGCAAACCGAAGTCACAGAGGAGGAAAGACACATAGTCCCCAGAACTGTTTACTCTCTTTCATGCTTCCCTGCAGGCAACGCATGCAAATCATAGTTGTATCCTGAGACCCCAGAGCGACATCCAAAGAAGGAAGCACAGATCATTATCCTTTGAAAAAAAATTTGTCTGATAATTTTAGCTGCTATAGTTGATTCTCTTGTGAGTTTGGTCTTAGTATATTTGCTTATTGCTACTAAAACTTTGTAATTGACACACCTAAAGTCAAGTATCGATTACAGAGGCAGGGTAGCAGTTATGAGCGGAAAGAGCTTTCAGGGGCCAGGAAGAGGCCAGCAGCTCCTCCTGCTTCACTGGGACTGCTCAAGGAACAGCCACTTCTTTCTAGAAAGCTAAGAGGTCCTCAAATTCTGTGGTTTTACCTCTTACTATATTATACATATCTCTGGAAATGCCTCATTTCCAATTCTAAGAACTTAAGAAAGATGTATTAATAATAGGAATCAGTTTAATAATAGAAAAGAAATACAAATATGCAAATCAACAACTCGGAAGCTTCAGTTTCTGAGGTTGTAAAAAGAGGCTAATACTACACTACCTTTTTCAACCGGCTGGTGAGAGAACTAAATTCCTAATACAGAGCCCAGTCTAGATAGAGTAGAGGCACAAACAACAGTATTTGTTATTTATCAGCTAATAATTGTTGCCTACTGCCTAAAGAATAAAGCCTCTCTTCAGCTTGTCCTTCCACTTTCCAGCCTTCTCTTCAGTAACTTCCCTTCACGCATGTTATAGTCTAAGAACGTTGGACTTGTTTCATGCCTTTACTCAAGATGTTTTCTAGCCACGAAAGCCCTCGCCTCTCCTGTTATATAACTACTATTCATGTTTCAAGGCCAACCCAAATGTCAACTCCTTAAGCCTTTGCTGCTCTTCCCAGTCAAAATTCTATTATTATACTCTATTAGAGCATTTAACACACCACACTATATACTGCATACCTGTAAATGTTTGCTCCTGCTGTTCTCAGTTCCTTGAGGGCTGTGTCCCAATACCTAGCACAGTGGTTCCCAAAGTATGGTCGGGTACCCTGGGGTCCCCATTTTAAGACCCTTTCAGAGGGTCCTCAGGGTCAAAAATATTTTCATAATACTAAGCTATTATTTTCCTTTTTAACTCTCACTTTCTTACGAGTTTATAGAGGATGTTTATCTTCTAGAGAGTTATGTACATATGTGATCTAGTAACAGATTGAATACAAAAGCTGGGGCCAAGTGGCGCTGTGGTTAAGCGTTGGCTTGGGAAGCCAGCGGCCCCGGTTCGGTCCCACATGTGAGGGCCAGTGACACTGCCCTCAAAAAAAAAAAAATAAAATAAAATAAAAAAAGAAAGAATGAATACAAAAACAGATATGAGATTCCAGCTGTCTTCTATTAAGCCAGATATTAAAGACATTTGGAAAAAAATGTAAAACAATGCCACTCTTCTTGCCAAGCTTTATTATTAAATCAATTTTGCTTAAAAAAATATTTAGGGCCAGCCAAGTGGCGCACTGGTTAAGAGCTGGTTTGGGACGCCAACAGCCCTGGTTCGGATCCCACATATGAGGGCGAGTGACACTGCCCTCTACAGCTAACAACAGCTCCACCTGGAGCTGCGCTGTGTGAGCCCCAGTGACGGTGTAGGCTGCAGCCCCTGCTGCAGTGGGCTGCCATAGGCTACAGAGAGTGGCCGACAGCCAGCGTGAGTGGCTGGCAGCCAGAGTGAGCTGCCAATAGCCACGGTGAGCGACATCCAGAGGTCTGTGACTTGCCTCATCCGGGAAGAGCGCAATGACAATACCAACATGGGCCAGTGAAGCAATGTCCTCCGCAACTAGACTGAAGAACAAAAAGACAGCAACTTGTCTGTTCCTCTTCCCTGATTCCCCACCGCTGTTCCCCTCCTCCAATTCCCCAATAAAATCTTTAAAAAATATATATATATTTAAAAATATTTTTTCATAAATGTTATTTATGTTAACTTGTAATGAGTTTATTATTTTAAATGAATATTTTTCAATTCTTCAGTTTTAAGTTCTAAAACAGTAACTATTGGTAGATATAATCCACATAAAACAAAAATTCCTTGGGGTCCTCAATAATATTTTTAAGAGTATAAAGGGTCCTGAGACAAAAGAGCTTTAGGAACCACTGACCCCGCATGTTGACTGGCACATAGTAGGTGACCAGTAAATGTTGAACAGAAAAACAATACTTTAAACTAACATCTTCCTTATGACCAAGCTTCTTGCATTTCACTCTCAACTTTGTCACTAACAATACATGCTCCTGAAAAAAATTTCTTAAAACTTTCCTGAATGGGCTTCCCCTTTCCCGTCTAGTCATTAGATACACAATTTTATTTTCCTTACCTTGGAAGTGTTTTAAAGAGGGGAAAATGCAATCATGAAGTATTGGAAAGCTATAGAAATATGTGACTTTGCCTTGTCTGTCTCAACAGGTAAATAAAGTGTGAACCAGCCTCCTCATGCCTGCTATCAACTAGAGGGCAGAGGCGGGGTAGCTCTGTACACAAAGATAAGACCTGTTGCTGTGGCTGCGTACATGTTGGTGAAGACAAGAAGTCCTTGCACTGGCAAACTGACACTTTAGCAGAATATAAGTTAAACTTCAGTTAATTACGTTTATTTTTAAAGATTTGCTGGGCCTGAGGTAAAGGGCGTATAGCTTTTGACTTCATTTTTCAGAGTTAGTATCGCCTCCAAAATCTTACTTCCAAGCATCCCACACTCTGGACACCACCTCCTATCTCTCCAACTTACTGCCCTGATATCCCTACAGTAACTTATCAACCCCCAGAAACCTCCAAACCATTACCATTACCACTGTTTTATGATTCATCACTCTCTTTCACTTCCCCCCTTACTGAGAGTAAATTCCATGATCCAGCACTAAAACTACCCCCTTATAAAGACACTTTATCCTCTTGCCCCTCTCCTATTCCAACGTTCTTCTCTGGCCAAATTCCAGCCCTAGTGAAACCCAACTACACACTTATTCTGAGCCTACAGCCTTGCGGCTATAATCAGTGCTGGAGAAAATCACTCAAACATACTGACTTCATATTTGCAGAAAACACTTTCCAAGAGTTCGTTGAATCCCAAAGCATGGATTTTTATGCTACAAAAATAAGCAAACTTATTTTTCATTGGCAAAAATGTGTTGATTGTAATGGTTCCTATTTTGATTATTAAAGATGTGTTTGAGCCTAGTTATAATGATTTAAAATTCACTATCTGAAACCGCACTTAATTTTGCACCAACCTAACATCTTTCAGTTTCTGAATAATATGTCCCACTGTTGGAATACTTAGAGCTTCTTTTTTTTTTTTTTTTTTTTTTTGAGGGCAATGTCACTGGCCCTCATATATGGGATCCGAACCGGGGCTGCTGGCTTCCCAAGCCAGCACTTAACCACTGCACCACTCGGCCGGCCCCAGAGCTTCTTTATAGTAGCTCTCAGAGGTCAGCTGAAGCTCCAATTGCTGAGCTCTGGGGAATTTCCCAGGGAGCTTCATCTAAATATCAAGTTTGGGGCCGGCCGAGTGGCGCATTGGTTAAGCGCTGGTTTGGGGATGCCAGCGGCCCCGGTTCGGATCCCACATGAGGGCCAGTGACACTGCCCTCTACAGCTAACAACAGCTCCACCTGGAGCTGGGCTGTGCTAGCCCCGGTGATGGTGTGGGCTGCAGCCCCTGCTGCAGTGGGCTGCCGTAGGCTGCAGTGAGTGGCCCGCAGCCAGCGTGAGCGGCTGGCAGCCAAGCGTGAGCTGCCAATAGCCGCGATGAGCGACATCCAGAGGCCAGTGACCGACCGATCTGCCTCATCCGGGAAGAGCGCAATGACGATACCAACAGTGAAGCAACATCCTCCGCAACTAAACTGAAGAACAAGAAGACGGCAACTTGTCTGTTCCCCTTCCCCGATTCCCCAACGCTGTTCCCCTCCACCAATTCCCCAATAAAATCTTAAAAAAAAAAAAAAAATATCAAGTTTGGTTGCCAAATTGGTGGCTTCCTCAAACCAAAACTCATGATAAACTTCAATATTTTCCATCACTTCATTTAGTGAATGCAGCATTGCAATCTAGCTACTGGCTGCGAAGAAGACATCAGAGATTTGCCCCTGGAGATTTCCCCCAAAGACTCTTGTAAAAGATAGAACATTTTAAAGAACAATGGTAAGGATAAAATCAAAATCTGTAATTGCACTACAGAGGACAAACGTTTGGCCTGCTATACAGTTATTCCATCTAATATTTGTGTTACTATTTATACCATCTAAACAGAAAACAAGTGCTTGTAGGAGGTCCACTAAAATTTCAAAATCATCATGCCTTTCTGTCCACTGAGAATGGCAAAATCCCTTTATTTCTTTACCCCTTTCTTCATTGTTCTGAAAGAGGACAGAGATGACATTGTCAAGCTCTCAAAGCAGTTGTGGCAATCGATGGAAAAAAGAACAAACTTCTTCAATTGTTCCTAATGCAACAGAATTAGACACGGATTTTGCCAACCATACATTTAAGGCACATGATGAACAGAGTGCATAGGTAGCTTGGGGATATTTCTCTAAAAGTGTAGAAGCAACAACTTTCCTTTTGGAAGAAAATCCACTGGACACATTGTAAAACAACGATACTCCTTGTTTAAGCCCCACATTTCAGTTATCGTAGTATGAAATTTCATAGCCAAAATTTTGGCATCAGCTTCGTAAAGCTGGAAGCCCACAAATTCCTTCCATGGGTTATGAGATTCATCAACAAACCTCACCAACACGGACAAATGCTCTTTGTCTACTATGTCTACTGCATCCTCAGTGTTGATGGAAAAGAAATGAGTCTCTCACTTCCGTGAGGGCTTCTTGTTGAGTACAGCTCTCACAGATCTCCAGCATGTTTTCATTGTGTTTTTGAACAGAACAATGTGTTGACTGCTGTTGTCTCAAAATGCTTTCCCACATCATCTTCACCAGAGTTTATCCAGCACTCCAAGTAGTGCTTGAAAGTTATCAGGAGTAAAGACACCTTCTGGGATTTCATCAGCTTCATGTCCATCCAGAGGTATGTTTTGTTTTCCCATAAGAACCAAAATCTCAAATAAAGATTTTAAGTATTGTTTGTTTTCTTTCTCTTCAAGGGTTACAGGTAAAATGTCTTTGTCCTGTTCTTCACCCCCCCTTCTTCTGCACTGGGGTTCTGAGCATTGCTGTTGTTTATTTTATTTTATTTTTTTATATTTTTAATTAGCTTCAGGTGTACAACAAAGTGCAATAGTTATACTTTTTACCCCTCAAAGTGACAACCCCCCTCCCCCAATTCTCCCCTCCCACTCCTCCCCCCCATATCATACTATCTATTACAATTCCTTTGACTCCCTTCCACCATATAATCCACATCCTGTGACTGTCTATATATTCAATTACAGTTGGCAAACAATATTATACAACATCAATTTCAGGTATACAGTGCAGTGATCTAGCCTCTACTCCATCCATGAAGTGGTCTCCCTAACAAAACATATGACCATCTGACACCCCACAAAATTTTAACATTATATTCCCCGAACTGTCTTTCATACCCCTGTGACAATACTGTAGTCACCTATTTATGCTGTCTAATCCTTTCCCCTTCTCCCTCATCCCCACCCCCTCCCCAATTAGCAACCCTGTTTTTCCTCTATATCTGTGTTCAACCTCACTAATCATCAGAGAAATGCAAATAAAAACCACAATGAGATACCACCTCACTCCAGTCAGAATGTCTATCATCAACAAATCAACAAACAACAAGTGTTGGCGAGGGTGTGGAGAAAAGGGAACCCTGGTGCACTGTTGGTGGGACTGCAAATTGGTGCAGCCATTGTGGAAATCAGTATGGAGGTATCTCAAAACACTAGAAATGGAACTGCCGTATGACCCAGCAATTCCACTCTTGGGAATCTACCCAGAGGAATCCAAGACGCTAATTCAAAAAAATGTATGCACCCCTATGTTTATTGCAGTGCTATTTACAATAGCCAAGACTAGGAAACAACCGAAATGCCCATCGGTAGATGACTGGCTTAAGAAACTGTGGTACAGGGCCGGCCGAGTGGCGCATTGGTTAAGCGCTGGTTTTGGGATGCCAGCGGCCCCGGTTCGGATCCCACATGAGGGCCAGTGACACTGCCCTCTACAGCTAACAACAGCTCCACCTGGAGCGGGGCTGTGCAAGCCCCGGTGATGGTGTGGGCTGCAGCCCCTGCTGCAGTGGGCTGCCATAGGCTACAGTGAGTGGCCCACAGCCAGCGTGAGCGGCTGGCAGCCAAGCGTGAGCTGCCAATAGCCGCGGTGAGTGACATCCAGAGGCCAGCGACCGATCTGCCTCATCCGGGAAGAGCGCAATGAGGATACCAACAGTGAAGCAACATCCTCTGCAACTAGACTGAAGAACAAAAAGACAGCAACTTGTCTGTTCCCCTTCCCCGATTCCCCACCGCTGTTCCCCTCAGCCAATTCCCCAATAAAATCTTTAAAAAAAAAAAAAAAAAAGAGAAACTGTGGTACATTTATACAATGGAGTATTACTCCACTATAAAGAAGAATGCAATTGCACCATTTGCAACGATATGGATGGACCTAGAGACTATTATGTTGAGTGAAATAAGTCAGTCGGAGAAAGACAAATACCACGTGAGATCATGTTGATCTCATATTTTTGAATATGAATTCAAATCCATATTGTTGATATGGATTGCATTATCTCGAAGAACTGTCCTGTGAGGACTCTTCCAGTGACTTCACAATTATCTGTTTCAGTTAATTTTGAGAAATAGAACAACCCAATTATTCTTTAACTTCCATTTTTTTTAGATTTTATTGGGGAATTGGGGGAGGGGGACAGCGTTGGGGAACTGGGGAAGGGGAACAGACAAGTTGCTGTCCTTTTGTTCTTCAGCTTAGTTGTGGAGGACGTCGCTTCACTGGCCCATGTTGGTATCATCATTGCACTCTTCTTGGGTGAGGCAAATCGGTCGCAGGCCTCTGGGCAGCCACTCACAGTGGCTCTTGGCAACTCACACCAGCTGCCAGCTGCTGGCCACTCACTGTAGCCTATGGCAGCCCACTGCAACAGGGGCTGCAGCCTACACTGTCGCCAGGGCTCCTACAGCCCAGCTCCACGTGGAGCTGTTGTTCACCATCTTAGCTGTAGAGGGCAGTGTCACTGGCCCTCATGTGTGGGATCTGAACCGGGGCCGCTGGCATCCCAAGCCAGCACTTAGCCAACACGCCACTCGGCCAGCCCTTCTTTAACTTTCTGATGCCTCTGCAAAATGTATCGTTCTATGGATCATAGAGGTCTCAAAGTGTTTGGTACATAATCAGTATGCTTATTTAGTTGATCAGGTGTTTTATCTTCAAAGTCAGCTCTCCTACAATTTTCTACTCAGTTTTGGCATCTGTCCAGATTCCACGGGAACCAGAAGGCCAGGTCCGACTGCGTACTCTTCTGCGTGCAGTTGGGGGCAGCACAGAAGTACGACATCAGCATCGCAGTCCGCCCAAGGACTGGCCCAGTGCTTCCCTCCATGCCTGCTCAGGGCAACCAGCCAGCGGGTCCTGGGCTGGGGAAGGGAGCCAGCCTGGCCTGCCAGCTCGGTAGGGCGAGAGCACCAGGTTACAGCACCTATTTTTTTTTTTTTGAGGGCAATGTCACTGGCCCTATGTGGGACCCGAACCGGGGCCGCTGGCTTCCCAAGCCAACGCTTAACCACCGTGCCACTCGGCCGGCCCCTTGTTTTTTTTGTTTTTTTTTGTTTTGTTTTGTTTTTTAGCTGAGCCATCCTGCTACCTGTTGGCAGCTCAGCAGCAGCTCAGCTCGGGCTGGGCATTGAACTGCTGTTGCTCAGAGCTCAGCTCACACTCTTGAGAGAGCACTTAACCAACTAAGCCACTCGGCCGGCCCTACAGCACCTATCTTAAAAATAAAAAACTCTCCCTAGATACATGCACCTCCAAGTTTCTGTACCACTACAGCAAAATTTCTCAAGTTATTTATGCTGATGGTCTCCACTTTTACATCGCCTTTTCACTCTTTAATCTACTGTGGTTTTCATCCCCACCACTGATTCAAATAGCTCTTCTCAAGAACATTTTGCCAAATCCAGTTCTCTGACTGTGAAGGGTTGAATTCACAACTCTCCTCTAAAAGCTGTTGAAGTCGGGCATTGTGGCTAAGCTTGTGTGCGGAGGCAGAGTCGGCAGCGGCTGCAGCGAAAGTTTGGCACTATGTCTCACACCATTTTGCTGGTACAGCCTACCAAGAGGCCAGAAGGAAGAAGTTATACTGACTGTGAATCTGTGAATGAATGCAGGAAAGGTGTTTGTAAAATGTATGAAGAGCATCTGATGAGAACGAATCCCAGCAGCCCTCCTATGACACGTATCAGCCAGTTGTTTGATTTTATTGATGATCTGGCCGACCTCAGTTGCCTTGTTTACCGAGCTGATACCCAGACTGACATACCAGCCTTATGACAAAGACTGGATTAAACAGAAGATCTATGTGCTCGTCGGCAGGCAGAAGAGGCCGGGAAATAGTTGTGTAGAAGCATTAAGGGGGTTGGGATGGGCTTGGAACACAGGTGTGTACAGCATGCTGTAGTGGAAGTTCTGTGTTATAGTAATTCTGTTTCCATTGTGGTACACTCTAGCCAGGATTGAATGTGTTAGGTGAAATGTGAGGACCTGGTTCAATCTGAAACCTCCATCACCCCCCTTGTTTTCTTTTCTTTTTTTTTTTTTTTACTTAAACATTTTTATGATTATCTATCTAGATGGAAGTTGTTCTTTGCCAGTTAATGCTGGCTCCAGTCCTTCAAAAACTTTTTATGCCAGCTTAATAACATGCACTGTATTAACCCTTCTTCAAGTTGGAGTGGGGGGTGGTGACACAGTTTAGTAATGTCCACAAGATAAAGTCTTGGTGAAAAACAGATAAATGTCCTTTAGTTATATTTTCCAAAAAAAGATGTTGAAGTCCTAATACCCTAATCACAGTACCTGTGAATGTGATCTTTGCACAGCACATTTTATTTTTTATTTTATTTTATTTATTAAGCTGAGCCATCCTGCCACCTGTTGGCAACTCAGTGGCAGCTCAGCTTGGGCCAGGAGTTGAACCAGCAACCCAGTTGCTCAGAGTTCACACTCTTGAGCGAGCTCTTAACCAACTGAGCCACTTGGCTGGCCCTTGATCTTTGGAAATAAGGTTTTTGCAAGGTAAAATGAGGTCATTAGCATGGACCCTAATCCACTGTGGCTGTATCCTTATACAAAAGGGAAATTTGGACAGAGACACACATATAGACTTGAAGGCAGAGATTGGGGTGATGCATCTACAAGCCAAGGAATGCCAAAGATTGCCAGCACATCACCAGAACCTAGGAGGAGGCATGGAATAGATTATCCTTCTCAACCCTGAGAAGCAATCAACCCTGCCAACAACTTGATCTTGGATGCCCAGCCTCCAGAACTATGAAAAAAGAAACTTCTACTGTTTAAGTCACCTAGTCTGTGGTATTTTGTTATGGCAGCCCTCTCCTCCTCTAAATGTTGGCCTGCATCAGAATTAGTCCACCCATATGTTTTGTTTGGTTTTTTTTTCCCTAGCCTCTCTAGCCTAGGTGATCTCATCACTTCCATGGTATTAAATGCCACCTAAGTGCTGATGACTTCCATATCTGAACTCCAGACTCTCTCCCTTAGCCTTCAGATTCCATTCTACCTCTCCACCTGGATGTCCAGCCATCTCAAACTTACCATGATCAAAACAAAACTCTTAATTCAGCTCTACCAAGCTCATCTTTCCTATTCCTGTAATACCCCCAGTCCTCTTTACCCAGTTGCCAAGACCCCAAACTCAGGAGTCATCCTTGACTCTTCCCTCAATTTCACACCTAATCCATCAGCAAATCCTGTCAGCTCTGCCTTCAAAATACATAGACCCAGTATTTAACTACTTATCACCATCCTGGAGCCAACGTCATCTCCCTCCTAGACTATGGCAATAACATTCTCTTCTGCTTCCATTCTTGCTTCCCAGAGCAGCCTGAATGATCTTTGAAAATATTAATTAGAGCACTGCAGTCCTTTCCTCTCTATGGCGGCCCCATCATGCTAAGATTAAATCCGAAGCTCTGACTGACCTTAAAACTCAGTTCAAATCATTCAAATATCTCCTCCTGAAGCCCACTCTACTTGCCCTGCCCCTCCCCTTTTTTACCTTGTTCCTGAGACGCTGTACCGGAGCTACTTGTGTCCATGTCTGCCTCTCTAGCTGGACTGAGTTTCTTGAAGACAGAACCCACACCTTTGTCATCTCATTAGCCATAGGGCCTGGCACCTCACCTGACCCAGAGAAGGCCATCAGTGTTGCTTGTTAAACAGATACTTCAGACAGGTCCCAGCCACCAGAATTACCTCCCAGCTTAAAATGCTGCCTCACTTTTAACCTTAAATCTTATTTTTGCCCCCCATATCACAGCAAGTTGGGTTACTCATTTTTGCCACCTTTAAACTCAGAGAACCCGGCCTGCTGGGCTTTTATTTCTCTCCTCCCTGGGAAACCCCATTCCCCCCTCCCCAACCCTCTCATTCCTACTCCTTCAGGGTGGTTCAGGTTTCTACCCCATTTGGCCAAGAAATTTCCTAAACTAAGACTCTTGCCAGATTCATGTTCTAACTTTTAAAAGGTCCACTGGGACTTGACCAGCACTGCAGCGATACCTCAAAACCACTTAAGAGACACAGCAGGTGATGCTTCCTACTGTTTACTACTGAAAATCCCTTGGAAGCCCCACAAAATGTCCCGGTATGAAATATGACTCCCACTGGAGAGTTTTGAAAACTTCTGGGTAAAATGCTTGAACAAAGGTCACATCACCTTCATCTTCCATTTGGAGGTTCAACTCTGGGCTACAGCTCTGCTCTCCTGGCTTAGTAGTTATGAGGCAACTCAGAAATTCAGTTTCCTTTCTCATAAAATGAGGTTGGTTAAATATCACTCGGCAGTAAACTTCTTAAATGCAGAGGATTATCTTCCTTTACCTTTTAACCCTCAGCCTGGTACCTGGTACAGAGCCCAGTGCACAACTCAAGGCCTCAATGCTTTGGGAACGGAGGCATGTTAGGCAAACTGGGTAGCACTGGTAAGCACAGTAAATGTCTGCTGACAGAATTAATGAATGAGCCATATCTACTTTCCAGGGAAGCTGTAATAAGAAACTGATACAGGGCCAGCCTACTGGCGTGTTGGTAGGAGTTGGCTTGGGACGCCAGCTCTGAGCAGCAGGGCCCCAGTTTGGATCCCACATAGAGGGCCAGTGACACTGCGCCCTCTACAGCTAAGATGGTGAACAACAGCTCAACCTGGAGCTGGGCTACCATGAGTCGCCGGTGACGGCGTAAGCTGCAGCCCCTGCTGAATTGGGCTGCCTTGAGCTACTGTGAGTGGCAGGCAGCCAGTATATGCTGCCAGCAGCCAGTGTGAGCTGCTGTGAGTGGTCATCCAATGACCGGCGACCGACTGCCTCAGCCTGGAAGAGCGCAATGGTCACAATACCAACATGGGCTAGTGAAGCGACGTCCTCCACAACTAGACTGAAGAACAAAATGACAGCAACTTGTCTGTTCCCCTTCCCTGATTCCCCAACGCTGTTCCCCCAAAAAAATTCCCCAATAAAATAAAAAAAGAAACTGATATATATTAAAACACTCTGAAAAGTAACAAATATTATATCAACTTAAGGGATTATAATAAACATGGCCTAAGAGGAATAGCACAATAAACTTGGGGTCAAATAAACTTGAGTTCAAATTCCAGATCCAAGGCTGAATGGCTGGCTGTGTCCTTAGGTAAATTATTTCATCTCTCTGAACTTGTTTCTTCATCTGTAAAATGAGGATAATAATATTCACCTGTTGTATCAAGTTGTGAGGCTAGATTTAGCTGACAAATGCTAAGATGCCTAGTGCATAGACGTTACCATTTGTAAACCACTATTACCATTTTCCTCTTGTACACTAGATATTTTCATATAAACATTTAAACATCAACCAATCTTGAAAATGCTAGTTTTGTTTTTCTCAAATGTCATTTATTAGAAAATACAATTCCAGAGAAAGGAGGAGATACAAGGGCATCTGGGAAGTCGGTACAGTACACAGGCCTCTTTAAACCAGGAGCGCAGAGGCTCAAAAAACAAGCTACAGGCAAAAAGCCAGTAACACATCTATGGTCCATTCATCTGGAGAAGTCCACCGCTGTGCCCTATGCCCCTTCCGCCTCCCCACAGCAGCCAGCTATATCCTTGGCATTTTTAATTTAAGAGTTTCAACTTCGTTGCTGCCCTGTGGCTTCAATGAATGGAGTTTCTTTCTCCAGTTATGGAATGAGTCAGCAAGAGGAGGAATTTCTGATCCTTGGGAGCTGGGGAGGAAGTTGAGGAGGGACAGTTCACAGAGTACTCCCCCATTCACTGTTACCCAATCACAGGGCACATCCAGCCCATTCTGGTTTCAAGTGTTAATATCAAACTCCAAGTCTCCCTTTTTTCAAGGAAGATAACCTTTTGGAGTAAAGCACAAGAGTGAATTTCAAATTCACAGAATGAAGAGTATTAAGAGATGAGAGACCTGGTCTCTTCCTCCCAGCTCAGCTCCAGGACAATCAATCACTGCTCCAATCCAGCCTCCTCAAGTCCAAAGAAAAGCCTTGGAAACAATGACAGTTTTGACAGGACCCCACACCCGTTTCCTTCAGTTAGGGCATCCCTTTGGTTCCAGGCTAAATAGGTTTATGGCCCCATAGAATGAGGGAAATTCTTATAAAAAACGTGACAGAAATGGAGTTAGGGAGAGAAGCAGCACATAAGGAGTCGCGGGTATTGTGAAAAGCTTCCCAGGACAACGCGGCAGGTGACCACAGGGGCATCTGCAGCCTAGAGTCCCTTCCCAGGGCCCAGGCGCCCTTGGGTGAAATGAAAGCTAAGGGCCAAGGCAGCATTTTATCCCACCAGACAAAACAGGAAGGGAGAGTCCTACGGGGGGTGCACCCCCTGCATATTCACAGGGACCAAATGGCCCCCAGAAGGGCGAGAGAATGGAGGGGTAGAAGACAGTATTCAGGGTGAGTCCTGGTAAAGTAGGGGAAGATGAAAGGAAAAGCTTCCCCGGAAAGAGCACGGGTCCCTGAATACAGGTCCTTTGGCAGAACCCCATACGGAAGACCCTTCCTTACACACATCACGTCGCTCTCCTTTGGAGGCAAAATCAGAAAGGCCCGGCAGCACAGGCCTCACTCAGCTCAGCACACACAGCCCCCGCCCCTCCCTGACCTGCCCTTGAGGAGGGGGGTAGGCTCTAACTGAGGACCCACTGGGTCCCTCCCCAAATAAATTCCTATAGAGAGAAAAACAAAAACAAAAAAACAAACACAAACCTAGGGAAAAGTCCAATAAGAACCTTAATCATACAAAAAGTCCAAACAGTCTTCCTCTTTTGCCTTCTGAGGCATATGTGAGTCCCTTCTCACAAGGCTTCCTGTCCAGTTAGGACAACATTACTATTTCATTTTTTAAAAATAAAAATAAAGACATCCACCCACCTTGCCCCAAAATGCTACTTCATACAGCCCACCCCACACACCCCAAACCAGGCATTGCTCCCTTGACACAAGGTAAACTTAAAACTTTGCTGCAACCTCACAGCCTCCAAGGGGCTGCTCATCACAACCTACCCAAATCCAGCCTGCAGAGCAGAGGAGGGCAGAGAGCCCTTTCCTCTCCCTGCCTCCTGTCACGGAGGCCCAATCCACCTGAACAGCAGGAAGGCCCGCCAAGGGCCCTGCCCTTTCATAAGAAAAGGACAAGTCAAGCAGGGAGAGTCCTCTCCCCCAGCTCCATCACCAGCCTGGGGTCCTGGGCCAGGGCTCTGCTGGGCTCATGAGGTCTCATGACTTCAAGATCCCAGTGCGAACCAGCCGGTCTTCTCCTGGGCCAGGTCCAGCTCTCGCAGGCGGATATGCACTTCCCCAAGGAGAACGTTCTCCCAGAATCCTTGCTCACTCAGCACACTAAGCTGTAGCTCCCGCTGCTGCAGGTCACCCTTGGGGATCCCATCATACACGAGCTGCAAATGCAGAGATTGGGAAGAGGGAAGTGGTAAGAGAGGGAACTTGAAGAACCCAGAGGGAACATTTAAAAGGGAGATGCTGAAGTCTGTAGTGGCTTGATCTGCTGAGGCTAAGACGACTGTATCTCCCTAAACAGAATCCAAGGGAATAGAGAAGGGACACAGAACCCAAGGGAAGCATTAAAGAACTTTGTTCTTTGCTCAGAGTTCAAGCAGGTGAGGGGCTTTTTATTGGAGCCACTGCTTATCATCAGCAAAGCATCAGCGGGATCCTTTACCCCACAGGTCAGGGCCCAGCATACGCCCCAGCTGTGGAACCCCAACCCTGAAGGTCAGCAAACTTTCCATGTAAAAGGCCAGATACGAAACATGGCTTTCTAGGCTTCTAGTCTGGTCACAACTACTCAACCCTGCCATTTACAACAGGAGAGCAGCCACAGATGATACTTAAATAGGTGTGGCCATGTCCCAATACAACTTTATTTACAAACCCCTGCCCTACCCCAACACCTTCCCCACACACCATCTCATTGTAGGTTGGGTTGCAAGTTTTCCGGGCCACTTTGGTTTTCTTTTTAGTGGTTTTCTGAGGGTCAGGAAGGAGGTAAATTTTCACATAGGGGTCAGGGTCATTGCCGTCCTGAAGCGGTTGCTACAAAGAGAATGAAAAACAAAAAAAGATAAAGATTCTTATATCTGTCTTTCTAACACTATTCCTGTGATCACAGCCTGATCCAGGCTCTTATCTCACAAACCTGACTTCCTGTAATGCATAGTAATTTATCTGGCTGGCTTCCAGATCACTTCATTCTGACCGAAATATCTACCATGAGAATATCAGGTGCCCCCAAATAACAATTGGATTCAGTTCAGGGCACGCCATACTTGGTCTGTTCTGAGTGAACCATCATGTCCCCAGATATCTCCCTGCCTTGCCCAGTGTCTTTGTCCATTTTGTTATTTGATCCAAGTAACCCCCTAAGAGGTGGAGAAATGAATCAGAGAGATTAAAGTTGCTTGCTCAAAGTCAGCCAGTGAGTGATTCACCCAGCCGACCTTTTAATCTTAAGTTAGAGCTTGTCATGCCTGTGGACCCCAAGAAGAAAGATGCATTTGATATGAACCCCAAGAAGGAATTTATCTGCTGAGTGAGATGGCCTCCACATGATCAACCAAGGGCCCACATTTTATGAATAATAAGAGCCTAGTGGCATTTGCTGACAGGGGCTTCTTACATGCTCTGTATTCCAGGAAGAGCCTCCGGCTAAACTCTCAGCTTCCTACATGCACTATGCCCTGCTCATTCATGCTGGCTGAGTCAACTACTATAAGGGAGTTCCTGGTTTTGTCTTTTTGACCAATGAATTAAGAGCTGCCCTATTCAATCAGAACTGCTCCATAACGCGCAATCAGGACTGAACAATTTGGAAACCTCATTTGCATAAAGTAGAAACTTTCTCTATAAAAGATGGCTTCCCGTTTATCTCGGTGGAGCACAATTTAGACTGCTACTTGAATCTGTGTCTCCCGAGCCAGAGTTCTTTTTACTCAAAAAAATGCTTTTTTAATCTTTATTACAGTCTAAAATTAATTTTGGTTTACATGCCTCTGCTCAAAACCATCCAATGGTTCCCATCTCACTCAGGGTAAAAGCCAGTCCTTACAGTGGGCTCTAGACTCTAGTCAGCTGTGTTCTCTCCAACGCCAACACCCCTACTCTCCCCTTCATGCCAAAGGCTTCGGCCACAAGGCCCCAGTACAGTTCCTCATGCACCCTAGGCAGGCTCCCCAGCTCTTGGATTTAACTGCTACCTCTTCCTGGAACAGATCTCCTTCAGATATATATGCATGGCTCCCTCCAATACTTGCTCATTAATGAGGGCGGCCCTGACCACTCTATGCGAAACTGCCACTACCCACATTCCACCCCTCTTCCTTCTCTACTTTATTTCTCACCAGAGCACTTGCCATATATTTGTCTGTCAGCCTCTTTGTACTGGAATATAAGCTCCCTGAGGGCAAGGATTTTGGGTTTTTTACCCTGGACCAGAGCTTATGTAGCAGTGCCTGGCTCATAGTAGGCACCTGATGAACACTTGTTGAATGAATGAATGAATGAATGATGTAGTAAGAATGCAACCCAGGTTTCTCTAATTCCAAAGCTCATTCTTCTTTTGCCACACACCAATGTCCTAGCTTACAAAAGTCCAGCACATTGTAGGTATTCAGTAAAAGTTCCCTTCCCCTTCCACTCACAATGTTCTCAGAATCATACCAAAAATTGTAGTAATTATATACCGCATGGATTATGCTCAGATAACTAGGTAATAAGCCCCTTGGGCCTCTCCCTTATTATAATCACCATAATTACCATTACAATAATATCAGGCACTGTTAGGTGCTCTCCATGCACTATCTCATTTAATGCCAGGACAACCCTATCAGGTAGATACTAACTTTATCTTCATTTAATGAAGCTCAGAGTAATTAGGCTCCTTGCCAAAGACCACAGGTGGTAAGAAGCTGTGTCTAGTATTGCTTGGTCATACCCTAGGCCTGGCACAGAAGCAGGCCCATTGGTGGGTCCTCAGTAACCTTGGGATTATTCTCATGAGATGGGGGCAGAGGTCTGACTAGTCAGAAAAGTACCAGAATAGAAACCACATGAGGAGTGTGCATGCACTTACCAAGCCACGAATATGCATCACCATAATGAAGAGTTTATTGTTTTTGTAGGAGATGGACAGCTTCACCTCCCCTCCCACCTTCCCAACAGGCCGGGCCCATGTGCCATCTGTAGGGACAAAGGAAACCAAAAAGGTCATGAAGCCAGCCCTTGTCCCCATCTGGTACCAAGCAGATGTTTGTTTTCCTCTGATTTCCCCTATCCCCCAATAGTATCTCCATATCAGGTTCCTGATACCCACTGGGGGACTGGCCAGGGGGCATCTGTGAACATGATTTAGAGTTGGGTTGGGATGGGTTTATCCAATTTGTGTCATCATCAACTGAATATCCAGTTCCTGGGGAAGCTGTGCAAAGAGCTGTGGACCCCACAGCCTGAGTGGGAAACCAGATTCTCTAGCCAGTAAGCAAAGGAACAGAGACAAGTGAATAGAATAAAAGAGAACTAGGGAGGGTAGGGGCAGGAGAAACTACCCTTGGGAATGGTTCAGAGGGGCTGGCAGCAATGTCCCAGGGAAGGCACTGTACCTGAAGACTTGGGGGCCGGGCTGGTGCCTGCAGCTTTCTCATCCCGTGGCAGAGGGTGGAAGAAGGTATACACTAAATCACACTGGAATGGAATCAGAAAACAGGGGCATTCTTTAATAAGGCAATGGCCCAGTGAGAACAAGGAAAGGGACTGTTGCAGAGTAAAAGACTTCAGAAATGGAACAACCAAATGAAATACGCAGGGTCTTATTTGAATCATGGCTCACACAAACCAACTATAAGAATTATTTGGGGGATGAGAGGAAAATTTTGAATATGAGCTGTGTATTGGATGATATAATGACTCTGTAGTTATGTAAGAATATGCCCTTATTTTTTAGAGATGCACAATGAGTTTTTAGGGGTAGAATGTTATGATATCTGTGATTTACTTTAAAATACTACATACAAAAATAGATGAAGCCAATATGGCAAAATATTAACTGTTTAGGTGACATATATAGGCACTCATACTGTTTCTCTATTTTTCTATATGTTTGGAAGTTCTCATAACAAAGTTTAAAAAAAAAAAAAAGAAAAGAAAAACAAATAAAACTAAGTCATTTCAGATCAAAAGCAGTCTCTTTTCTACCATTCCCTCCCCTATGGACACCCCCGCCCCTTAAGCAAAGAAACGCCTGAGCCAGCCTTGGACAAAGACCATGAATCCTACTCTGGAGAATGTTTCCTATGTAACTAGGGAAGACAAAAACAAAAACTAAAATGTGTGAAATGCTACCCATTCTAGCATTAATAGTGTGTGTCGGGGGGGAAATGGGCATAATCTAAATAGCTTTCAAGAAGCGAACGGTTAAGGAGACTATGGATGCATTAATTTGGTACAGATATTTAAAGTTATGTTTACTATGACTGCTAACTGAAAAAAACAGTATTCAATTATATCTAAACTCTGACCCCTATAAAACTGTCACATTTGCATCTGGACAAATAGGAAGGAAATACGGAAATGGGTATGTGACTCCTGATGATTATTTTGTTCCTATGCCCATTATAATACCAAATTATAATACCATTTGTTAAAAAAAAAAATCTAGGGGGTGTTAAGAAAAAGAAACAGCAGGTCCAAGAACAACAAATCAAGGCTCAATTACATTTTCAGTCCCTCCCAGGAATGTGAGCTTAAACTAGTCTGGAATCTCCTGGCTAACACCAGTGAGGTAATCTGTCAGGTAAGACCCCTGTGGCCCTTCCTGGGAAGAAGGTGCCCTTACCTGAAACAGTCCATTCTTTCCTTTTGCTAATGACTTTCTTGTCCCGTCCAGTTTCTGCCTAGAAAAACCTTCCATTCTGTACAATTTCTCAGGATACCTCTCTACTTACTAGATAGGATGATGCCCAATCCTTGAATTTCCTTAGTTGAATTCTTGTTTGTTAACAGTGGATATGTAACCTAACCTACACATGCCTAACACGTAACCTAGCATGGATTAATCTTGTATTGGCGTAGAATTAACCCCTCATCATTCACAGAACACGAAAGCATTCACGAGACTTTACGAGAGCAAGAAAAGATTTGGTAGTCAGGCAGACAGAGAGTTCTGTTGGGAAATGTCACAAGGAGTTTTGCCAGGGCAGAGTCTGATGGAGTCAGCTGCGGGTTTCTATGTAGCTGGGGTTTTATATTTTTCTAAGCAGGATGTAGGATGCTTGTCAGCTTGCAGGGGGGCTGCTGTTACAATTGTCTTCTCCTGGGAACTGTCCTGTTCCCATCTATGATGGGTGTCAGCTTGCAGGGGGTTGCCGTTGCGATTGGGAACTGTTCTGTTCCCACCTATGATGAACGTAAGGAGCTTGTCAGCTTGTAGGTGCAGTGCTAGCCAGGGGAGTCAGAGCCAAGTGGTTAATGTTTAAGCTCGTTCCTGTTAGCCCAAAAGCTCGCCCTGTTAAACTCTTTGCCTGTCCCATCCTGCCAACTCACAAGCTCACTCCTGTTAACTCTTTACTTGTCTCATCAAATCTTTATTTAGAGTTTATAACTTTGCCTTGATTAACCTGTAACCCCACTCAGATCACTCTAAAATCTATAAGGTTTGTGTAATGCTATCTTGTAATTTGCTAAGTTTCACAAAAAGACCAAGACTTAATCAGACATTTGGCCATACCTATGCAACTCCTGACACTGGTGATTGCTAGAATTGTTTCTCAGGAACAGGCCCACCCAAGGTGTTTTGTAGGATCAGGGGGGTGAACCAGTTGAAACTGCCTGAGACCAGCTACAGCAGCCTGAAGGATCCTCCGTTGACCTCCTCCTCCTCGTTATACTCTCATTATAATAGTAAAATCTCCAACCAGGTACAGAGATTTTCTACCATTTTTGAACATAGGATGTGGGTATAACCATGTTTCCTGACTGCGCATACACTGGAATGTCCCCTCCTATAGATGCAGTGACAAAGTCTACCTTGATATTTATGCATGATTCCCCCTAACAAAGATGGACTGGATGCTTTGTTTGGTGACATACTGCTCTGGGAATGATCCTGGTGTGCCTTGCTTGCTGGATGCCAATAAAGTTCTTTCTCATAAAATCATCTCCAAGTCTCTTTTGGCTGGCAACTACTCAGCATTGGACCCGGTTTGGTCTGGTAGCAGATACACTCAACCTACTCAAAAAAACTTCTCCTGGGCCGGCCGAGTGGCGCGGTGGTTAAGCGCTGGCTTGGGAAGCCAGCGGCCCCGGTTTGGTCCCACATATGAGGGCCAAACCAAAACAAACAAACAAAAAACTTCTCCTCAGGAACTCGTTCATTCCTCAGATTCTAGATCACAACCAAGCCCTCTGGGATGGCATCTGACATCTACCTGCATGCCTGCTGCGTTTCTTTCATTGCATTTCTATGCCTGACCCCTGAGGCTGAGCCCCAACTGGGTCCCCTCCACCTCCCCCACCTCCTCTGCAGAGTCACACAGGCCCAGAAGAGCCCAGTGCTCTCCCTGATTGCCTGTGGGCTCCCCACCCTTCTGCAGCATCCCCCACACCCCACAGTAGCGCCTGGAACAGCCAGGACCAGAGGACAACCCACCCACCTCGGCCACCTCCGGGGTGGCGTGGATCAAGTGCCAGATGTAGCCACTTAACTCCTCTCTTCTCCGCTCAGCCCCAGCATCTCCCCTGGGGCGGCCAATCGTGAAGCGACTGGGGAAGCTAGGGAGGCAGGTGAGCCAAGGTAGGGAAGATACGAAAGAAAGTTAAGAGGCAACAGGGTTTTGTCACATTGCATTTGCATTTTCAGTCACCTGACCCACATTTCTCACCAAGGTCCCTTCCCAGGGACCACCCCCAACAAGCTCCATTCCTCCCACCACTCCCCAGGTCTGTGCAAAGGACACACCTGGACAGTTCCAAGGACCCCAGACAAGAAAACCAAACTGTTGGGGAGAGCCCTGAGTCCCCAGAAGTGCCGCAGGGGCTTTAGAGCCAGTTTTCTCCATCAAG
Organism: Aselliscus stoliczkanus; assembly: GCA_033961575.1. Taxonomy (NCBI): domain Eukaryota; kingdom Metazoa; phylum Chordata; class Mammalia; order Chiroptera; family Hipposideridae; genus Aselliscus; species Aselliscus stoliczkanus. The sequence continues at coordinate 79,319,548 of CM066739.1, read as the reverse complement.
GTAAAAATCATTTGAAAAACAGTTTTTTAAAAAAGCTGTGGTGAAATACACTTAACAAAACTGACTATCTTAACAATTTTTAAGTGTACAGCTCAGTTTCATTTAAGTACATTTACATGGTTGTGCAACCATCATTACTGCCTATCTCCAGAACTCTTTTTGTCTTGCAAAACTAAAAGTCTGTACCCATTAAACAACTCCCTATTTCTCCCTTCCCCCAGACCTTGGAAATCACCATTTTATTTTTGTCTGTATGAATTTGACTACTCTAGGTACTAAATATAAGAGGAATATCATACAGTATTTATCTTTTTTTGTGACTGGCTTATTTCACTTAGCATAGCGTCCTCAAGGCTCATCCATGTTGTAGCATGTGACAGGATATCCTTCCTTTTGAAAGCTGTATGTATGTATATACCACCTTTTGTTTATAAAATACTTTTCCTTTTTAAAAGATTAGAAACTTTGAAACATCTTCACATTTAGTAAATCCCGCCTTGAGACCCAGTTTGCTTTTCTTCTGGGAGGTGGGCCCCAGCTTATTTTCAAGGCTAGAGTAAAACTTCTTTTGAGCGTCAGGAGAGGTTGGCCAGCAGGGGGAGCACTTGTTATCAAACTCATTACCAACCAAGAAAAAACCAAGTGCCTACTGTTGATCTTTACCCTAAAAGAATAGTTTCTCACTCCTGCAGTCCTGCCCACACCCCACCCCTTCTCCCTCCCCAGTATCCCTCTGGCAGAGAGTAAAGGGAGCAGCTACCTGGGCAAGAGGGAAGAAGGGAAGAGCAGTCGTAGCTTATTGTGTAACTCCTGGAATTCCTCAAACGTCCGCTGGATATAAGTGGCCTCGTGAGCATTCTCTCGCATAACCTTTACCACATAAATCTGCAAAAGTTCAAGACTTAGAGAATACCTGCCAAGCCCTCTGCACCCAATGAAGGGAGTAGGTAAGAAAACCAAAGAGTTTGTGTGTGTGTGTGTGTGTGTGTGTGTGTGTGTGTGTGTGTGTGTGGTGGGGGGTTACACTTTCCAGAAGGAGGGTAAAAGTATCTCCAATGGAGAGGCAGATGATATGCATATATCCATATGCAGGAATCCAAAGCAAAGATTTCCTGCACATGTTTCGCAAGACCCTTGACTCGGAGTAACCATCCAAGTCAGCTCCCTGATTCCAGGTAGGCCAGTTGGGCAAGGGAGAGGGAAGTGGTCTGTGACTGTTCCCAGCACAGGATGTTCAGTCCACTCCAGTGCCCACTGTGTGGATGTGAAGAAACACAACAGTACACTGGGGCACTGAGGAGCAAGAGAGGGTCAGACTGGAGAAGACGCTTACGTAGGCCTTGTTGGGATGGAAGACCTTCTCCTGGCGGCAGACAAAGACATCACTAAGGCGGCCGGAGCGCTGGAGAGTGTAGGTGCGGGGGGCAAAGGAAAGGGTCAACCGGTCATCTGAGCCCGTGAACTTCATCTGAGCCAGGTTATGGATGAAAAAATTGAGCTTTGTGGCTACACTGCCCAGGCTGGACTCAATCAACCTGTTGGTGCAAAAGGATGAAAAGAGAAGGATGTCACCACAGACCCAAGTCCCTACTGCCTGGACAGAGCTATCTCAAGGCATATCCCCTGACACCTGAGACTAACACTTAGCTCAGATCAAGTAATTTTCCCTGTGTAATATCCTCATAGAGTACATGACTAGCACATAATTATCCACATGCAATTTATTCATGTGAAGCTGGGGGTCCTCTCTCTCTTTGCTGCCCTTCTAAGCCAAAGACAGTGAAACCAGGGTAGGATGGAATTAGGGATTCCACTGAGGGTCACCATGTAAATATCTGAATATTGTGAAACTGAGTTTGAACGTTTGGTAGCAAGCAACTTCACCCAGCACCTTTCAATCTATAGATTTCAGTTTGAAAGGAAAGGTTCTGTGATAGACTCACAGAAAAAATGTAGTTCATGAAGTTCCAAAAAGAGTACATAATAAAAAGGAGCCATCATCTACACAGACAAAACTATAGCCATTACTATATAGACACCACCCTGCTTTCATAAACAGTGTGCCTAAAAACGTCAAATATGGGAAAATGGAACTGTGGAATTCATGTCTTGATAAGGTGGAAGGAAGGTTGTGAACCAGAGAACTGAAAACTAGTAAAAACCATATTTGCCCCATAAACAAAGGCTTTGACAAAGACCTGGTGAGAATGCAAATAAGAACAGATTGCAATCCCTCTACAAACAAACGGCAGACGGGAACTGAGTCTGAGAGAAGTGAAGTGATTTACCTAAGTCAGAGGCATAGCTGGGACAGTAGACCCACATTGTCACCCCTCGCCCCGCTTCTCCCCAGCAGGCAGCCTGGAAACATTACTCAGTGTGGGCAGCACATTGTGTGCGCAGGATGTTACCTAGTAAAGTAGGTAGTGGCGTTGGCCTCTGTGTCCTGAGGCCTCAGGGCATCATACACATACTTGAGGTCCTCCAGGTCTGAGAGCTCAGGGATCCCACAGGACAGCATCTAGGAGAGCAAAGCAGAGGCACCTGTAACGACCGGGAAGTCTTGCTTCTTCCCACCATAAGGCAAGCTTCTCTACAATGCGGTGCCCTAGCCTTCCTAGAGGGTGGCACACAGAGGCTGTGGGCAGTGGCCGGAGGGCCCCAGGAATGGAGGGGCTGGAGCAGGTCACACACCTGCACAGACACCGTCCCCAGGATTCTAGGCCCTGCCTTTATCTAGAGCTCAGAGAAGTAGGTCTCCAGGAATCCTTTGAAACAAGACAGGGGAATCTTAAAGATGGCTTTAAGAAGGATGTCACCACAGACCCAAGTCCCTACTGCCTGGACAGAGCTATCTCAAGGCATATCCCCTGACACCTGAGAAGATGAGATGAGAAGAAGGAAGGGTTCGGAAAGGGACTGTGCTCCTCACCAGGCCCAGAAGGTTGAGGAAGAGGTGGGTGTGCTTGCGAATGAGGTTGTAGGCTTGGCAGCAAAGGTCAACAAAATCATGGAAGCGGCTGGAAGGCTTGTCACCCCCGTTGATGACATACGCCATGTCCGAGGTGAAGACAAAGGGGGCACGGTCCCTGAGCCAAGGGGAACATACAGGTAGACAGTCAACACCTTGGGGGCTATATCAAGGGGCGATAATTCCCCTCACTCTTCATCACCTGTGTGAACCTGGACAGATGGGGCTCTCTTTTTTCTTTTTCTTTTCCTACCTTAATCCTAAAAGGTCCCTTATTGGTTCCTTGTCTATGAGCTAGCAAGATTTTTTCCTGGATACGTAATTGTATTCCCTTTGCTGCAGTTTGGGCTCATTTCCCTTTGCTCAGTTCTCAGCACGGGGAGAACAGCTGGACCCTGCTTTCTTCTGCAAGACCCTGCAAGTATTTGATCTCTTTATCAGTCTTCTCTTCTCCAAAGCTGCTCAGCCCCAGGGACCACGCTCTGAAGTGCAGCCCCTTCCATGATGGGCTCGTGTCCCAGCTCTGAACCACTTCTGCTGACCACCCACTGCCCTACATACATATCCTGGCTTCAGGAGACCACTTGGGACCACTTACCGCTTGATATTGCCAAACATCTGGGCATGGCCCAGGAAGCGGCCAAAATCTATGTGGAACATGTGGCCAGTTGTTTTCAGCATGATGTTGTCATTGTGTCGGTCACAGATGCCTAAGACATAAGTGGCCACACAGCAGCCAGCACAGGAATATATGAAGTTCTCCACAGCCTGGGAGGGGAAAAACAGAAGGGAAGAGAGGACATAAAGCTGGCTTAAAAGGACGCCAGGAGCCACAGCCAGACTAAATTCCACCAGCTCTGGCCTCTCTCGTGAGTCCCAACAGCACCTCACATCTGCCCGTTGAGCCTTCATCACTTACTATCGTACACACTGATGCACACAGGAATGTCTCTTCTATCTTACGGAGCATGAGAAGATGGAAGGCTTCCACATATATTTCCACTACTTTATCTGAAATTCATCTTCCTCTGTACCTTTCTTTCTCCTAGGGAGCATGGTTGGAAAGACAAACCATCCAGAGTCCAGACTTGACCAAGCCCAGACTGAAGAGAGCTTAATAGACGGGAAGACTGACATGTACAACTTTCTCAACTGGTTGTGACAGTCTTAACTCAGGCACACACTGAGACAGCCAACTTAAGGGTCCCTTCCTGACCCTGCTCAGAATTCTGTCTTCCTTCTCCCTGCCCCAAATACAACTCCCATCCCCAGTGTTCTTAGCAATAGCTAAACGCTAATCTCATTGAAGTCACTTCACTCAAGGAAGAACTGAGGCAATTTAACACTTCTAGGGGTTTTTTACACTTGAAAATCAGACATCTCTAGTTGGTAAAATGTGTTAGAGATATATTTTATTTTAAAGAAGGAGGTGACGGGGGAAAGGATTGGATCTACCTTATTTTATCTGATCAATGCCTATCCCCTTATCTGTCTTTCCAAGAAGTGAAAATACATTGAATAAGTAAATGGATACCTTTCACCCTCTAAATCCACTTAGTGAGATTTATAGAATTTCCAAGAATTCAAGAAAGGCTCATCAGCAGAGGACAATTGTCACCAGGGATGCACAAAGTTGGGAAAAGGAGAAAGCTTCCAATAGAGAATGCGTGCCCTCCCTACCTCCCTCTGCAAATTTCCACCCATCCTTCATGGGCGTCCCCGAGTCCCACACCTTTCCCAGACCTCCCCAGCTCACACTGAGATCTCCCCCATTGAGCCCCCACAGCCCCACTGCCATCACCATTTGCTCAGGGCTGTCTTTTCACTCCCCCAGGGTCCAGGGATCTCGTCTCCCAGCAGCTGCCTGTCTGTTCCACAAAGCCTGTTTCAAAATGAGCTACACACACAGCAACCTCCCACATACTTGTCGAATTAAACCAGATGACAAATCCATAGGAAACTAAGAATAGAAAGTTTGTAACGAAATTATAGAACGCACCTTCTGGAAGAAAGACTATATCTATGCAAGGGAACTATATGAATGAAAGGCAATCACTCAATAAGGAGTGGAACACATCAACTACATCTTGACCTTCACCTCCATCAACTTGTCTTCCTGTCACAGATATTCTTCCTACCTGACATGTATCCTATTTTGACTCACCAAACAGCTGAAGTCCCATCACCTAAGTTATGCAGGGGGTTAGCTGCTTACTGGCAGGAAGTCTCACCGAACAAGGGGGCTCTCCTGATTTAAGGGGCTTCACTTGTAAGATGTGGGAACTCTCTCTTGCTGAATAAATGGTCAAGAGCCAAATGTCTAGTTCTTTCATACTGGAAGTCATAATAAGACATTACCAATGTTGTTTTAGCAGAAAGGCTAGAAGGTCTGAGAAGCTGGCTTTGAAACACTTGATATTAAACATGAAGACACAGAATTAGTTTTCTGTGAATGTATTCTTGTTGTACATACTTCTGTCATATTTATTATAATACTTTATTACATTGGAGTAGCCATAGTTCCAGCATAGTGCATGGTGGCTGCCTAATACTTGAAGAACACATGTTAGTGGAAAGAGTATATGGGGAGGTGGGAAGGAGAAAAGACACCGTATTACTTTTCTCCAAGGGGAGAGGAACGTAGAAGGGGTGGGTTCTGAGGGATGTGGAAGAAATCACTATCCTCTAATGGTATTAAGGAAATGAAGTAGCCCCCTAAACTAGAGCTTAAGCTATCATAAAGTGGGGAGGTGCAGAGAATGAGATTATGGGGGTGGGCATGGCTGGATTACAAAAGGCTTTGCATGCAGTGCTATGGATGGTGGAGTAGGAGGACATAGGGAGCCTTTGAAGAACTTAGAGCAAAGGAGCAGCACAAGCAGGTTTATACTTTATAAAAGGGGAAAAAAAACAACCTCTGAAGTCAAGTAGAGAATAGTAATAAAAGGAGGAGAGGCATGCCAATGGCTCAAGGAACTGACAGCAAAGAGCTGAAAGAAATATCAAGAAGAGGACAGTATTGAGAGCTATTTGGGAAGACGAATCAGCAGGGCTTGGTATAGGAGAGGTGAGGCAGAGACAACAGCAGGAGGCCCATGGCTCCAGCTTGGGTGAGAGTCATACCATTTAGGAGAGGAAACACACAAAAAGCAGGTTTCAAAAGCCGGAGAGAGACAGAAAACTGGGTTTTGCCTATACAGAGTTTAAGGTTTGGGTGAAACACAAGTGAGATGTCCAGTAAGCAGGTGGCTGTGGAATATACAGCTCACGGAAGGGAAGGAGGAAGGGCCTAGAAAATAGTTAGACGTAAAAAGGGACAGGGCCGGCCGAGTGGCTCAGTTGATTAAGAGCTCGCTCAAGAGTGTGAGCTGAACTCTGAGCAACAGCAGTTCGATGCACAGCCCAAGCTGAGTTGCCACTAAGCTGCCAACAGATGGCAGGATGGCTCAGCTAAAAAAAAAAAAAAAAAAAAAAAAAAGTAAAAAATGATGATGAGCTGGCATAAGAAGAATGCAAAGAGAGCATAGCAGGTCAGGAATTAAGCCCTGAGGAACGTCAACGTTTAAGACCGTTTAAGATGTTCACTAAACAATGTTATAATTTATACATGTAGGTACCTCAGGGATAAAATGCATTGATCAATATAAATTAGTATTTGGATCCCCTTGGAAGTTAAATTATATACATTAGCATTCTGTCTTATAGTCAGTCTTTTATGAGTCTGGTTATTGTGACTTGTTCCCCACCCCCACCCCCCAAAACTTAATTAAGCAGGGACTAGAGCCATGAAACCGTGGACCAGCCATGAACCACTGCAGTCCACCACGGCCCTACTATCCAGCAAAGCTCCACCTGAGGAACAGGTCAGCCTTCTTTTCTATCATCTCCATCTCTTATGTAACCTTAATCCTGGCTTCCAGTTACAGCCTTGCCATAAAACAGCTCCATAACTAGGAACAAGTGAGTGAAATCTTAATTCACATATATGAACAGAGAGATGGGATTAAAATGATCTCTAAAGTTTCTCCCAACTAACTTTTGTTCTGCAAAGGGCATAAGAGGGCTGAACAGGATCCTCGACTAGGAGAGATACAGGCAGGTTCTCAAAAGTCGGCCCTTCTCCTCCAAAATTCAGTCTGCCGGGGAGAAGTCAACGAAGGTTTCCCAGTTGGACACAAGGGGATTTTCTGTCAGCTTACTAGTCATTTGACCCCCGCTAGACATCTGGAGACACCAGTCAGCCAAGAAAGAGTGTTTCCCCCAACACAGCTTAGCTGCCTTCTCTGAGCATGTGCAGGCCTCGTGGTAACAGGGCAATGGGCCGTGTTACCCACCCCGCCCCAGTCCTACCTTCTCGTACTCATCCTCCCCAGGGTTGTGCTTCTGCAGCCAGTCGGCCAGGGGCCGGTCCTTAAAGGACCCGGTCACCCCGTGCTCCACCTGGATCTTGCGCAGTGTCTCGGCGTTGGGGATCATCTCCACCATCCCTGTGAGGGAGAGACTGGTCACTCCCCAAGCAGAGAAAAGGGACTGCTGGGAAAGGACTACAAGCACTTTGCTGGATGCTTCTCTGTAAATTCCACTCCTAAGCATGTGGACCAAGTCTGATAATAAGGCGGAGCGGGGATGGTAGAAAGGACTTCATTCCCTAGATCTCACATTCCACACAGTGACTCTGGTCTCTCCTATTCAGGGCTGCCATTCCTTTTTTTCCCTTTTAATGTTTACTCTGGGAATTTTCAAATACATACAAGAATCAAGACATGCATGGATCATGAACTCACATATAACCACTGGCCAGTTTAAAAAAATTATCAACAGTTTGCTAACCTTGTTTCATCTATTTCACTCACCCAACACTGCTTTTCCCTCCTGGCTGGAGTATTTTAAAGCAAATCCCAGACATGTCATTTCAGTCATAAATATTTCAAGTACAACTAACAAGGCCATAACCACCATGCCATTATCACATCCAAAAAATGAACAATCATTCTTTAATTTCTTCTCATCCAACACAGTCCATATTCATCTATTCCCCAATTGCCTCAAAACATATCTTTTTTATTTTTTATGTTTTTGTAATTGGGGAACAGTGTGTTTTTCCAGGACCCATCAGCTCCAAATCAAGTAGTTGTTTCAATCTAGTTGTGGAGGGCACATCTCAGTGGCCCATGTGGGGAATCAAACTGGCAACCTTGGTGTTATGAGCACTGCGCTCTAAACAACTGAGTTAACTGGCTGCCCCTCCAAATATATCTTTTTACAATTGGTTTGGTTGAATCAGGAGCCAAAGTCCGCATAGTGCGTTTGGTTATTCTGTTTCATTGCCACTCCACAGCTTCTAATAAAATCATCTTACCCTTTCCATGTCTCTGGAGAAGCACACAGTTCATACTGGGAATGGGCAAAAGGACAATGTCCCACCCCGGCCCACTCACAGCCCCACCCCTGTCCACTCACAGCCCCACCCCCTGCCACTCACAGCCCCACCCCCGTCCACTCACAGCCCCACCCTCTTCCCACTGACCTCTGCCCCTGCCAGTGGAGAAGCAGCGGAAAATCACCATGCGCATGTCCAGCCCCTCCTGGACCCAGATCTTGCTCATGATGCGGATCATCTGCAGGGTGAGCATGTCCTGGCGAAGGTCGTCCCCACACTGCAGGGATGAAGATGGGACCACAACCATTTCCATCGCCTCTCCCGGCTCCCGGGTCCTCCCAGATCTCCCGGGAGGGTCCGAACTACAGTGACAGGATGGGACCGCCCAGTTCTCCACCTCTGCGCTGCCCACCCAGCTCCCACGAGGGCAAACCACCAGAGGTGGGCCACGCAGCACTCTGGCTCGTCCCCAACCCTACATCCTCAACGACTCTGAAGTCAGGTTCCCCTTCCTTCTTCCTGCAGTTCTCCTGACCATCAAGCCCTTTGAAAACTGGAACGTTTCTACCTTGGATTCAGAACTTACACACAGCAAATATATATAAAAAATAAGTTACTAAATCCAGTATTTGCATTTCATCTCCCCCACTAGCTTACATGGCCTGAGGCTATCAGTCACTTCTCAGAAGCATGGATGGATCAGCGAGAGGGCCTTATGGTTCAAATAGTCCAAAGTGCACCTGATATATATATAAATTTTGTTTTTTCAGTTGAGCCATCCTGCCACCTGTTGGCAGCTCAGCGGCAACTCAGCTCAGGCTGGGCATCGAACTGCTGTTGCTCAGAGCTCAGCTTGCACTCTTGAGTGAGATCTTAACCAATTGAGCCACTCAGCTGGCCCTGCACCTGATATATTAATTTCCTCTTGGACATCGCTGCTAGTCATGCAGCCTCTGCTTGAATACCCTCAGGACCACACAGATCACCACCTTATCCATTCCATCATTGGGGTAGCTCTGCCTCCTAGAAAGCACTTCTGTATATTGATCTGCCAGTTGCCTCCCCACACATCCCAACCTCTGGGGCCATGCAGAATCAGCACGTTTTCTTTTTCACCAGACGGTCTTTCATATATTAAAATATCAGCAGGGAATAGCAGGAAGAGATCTGGCCAGGGGCTGTTTCTGCCACTCTTGGGTTCCCTCCTCCCCTTCTTCCTACCAGCTCCATCCCACCAGGCTTGAAGGATGTGTCCTCACCTTGAAGATGACTCGGATGTTCTCACCCAGCGGATCCACATTCTGGAAGGAGAGCTTGAGGGGTACTGCATTGGAGTTGAAGTAGGAACAGTCCTGCCATAGTCGAGAGAGCAGTGCCGGGGTCAGAGTGGTCCACGCCCAGGGAGGATAATGGCCTGTCTACCTTGGGTCAAGCTGCTGCCGGCCCACCTGCTCCCAGTTCCTTCTAGATTTTCTCAGGAGCCCTTATTCTTTTTTTCCCTCCCTACTGCCATCACCTTGTTCAGTTTGTTACGGCCTCAGCTCCGGCACGTGACATCTCATCCCTTCAGTTCATTCTGCATATAACTTACTAATTGTGTGATTTCTGGTAAGTCATGTGTCCTATACCTCAGTTTACTCCTCTGTGAAATGGGGCTCCCAACAGTAGTGATATCATAAGAGTCGTGAGGATGAAACGCAATAACCAGCACGAAGCACTCAGAGTGGTGCCAGGTACAGACAGCGCTCATCAATACTAGACAACAGCTTCTCCAGCCCGGCTTCATGAGACTCTCATCCAGCCCCGACCCCGTTCCTCCACCCTGCACAGCTGTTGGGCAAAAAGCCCTACACATTGGGGTTGGGGAGAGGCCCCGAATATGCCTTTCTTTCTGATCTCTCTCAGTAACCAAGTCAGCGAGAACCTTGCCTCCACTGAGCCCTCCCCATTCCGAGAGCCCCAAACCCACTGGTCACTCACCCTGGGCACAATGCCCTTAACCAGCAGACTGGGGCTGAGCGGCAGGCGGCAGGAACCATTGAGGGCAAAGAACTGTTTCACCTCCTCCAGGCCTGTGCGCAGGATCCCCTGAGAAGGACAGGAGGAGGGGTGAGGTAAGAAGTCCATAAGCTCCACTCAGCACCAGGTCTCTCCCCAGGATGGATACCCAGCAGTGGTCGGTATATAACCAACCCCATGGGAAGTGTGGACAACCTCCAGGAGACTGTAAAAAAAGACCACCTCTCCCACACCCCAGTCTGGGACAGTGCACGGGTACAAAGCCCAACACGTCGAGAGGCTAGGTGACGACCGAACAGCTTAAAGGAGGTCCAGTGAACCGAGGGCAGGCTGCAAGTCAAAGGGGAAAGGCTGCTCAGTCTGTTGCCAACAAAAGCCAAAAATCTAGACTTTACAATCCCTCAATTTTAAAATGTTAGCCACCAGGCACACTGTTGGCCTAATACAGGCCCTTTGTGCAACTAGATAAAGGTGTCCTCTCTGGGTGGCAGCAGCCCTGAGCCATGGCTCACAGCATAGTGAACAAAGCCTGGCTGGCCTTCAGCCCTCACTCACCCCCTCTGGCTGGGTGTTCTTGTGCAGTGAACAATTTACACAACTGTGCTTAGCCTTTGAGGAAAAAAGTTAAATAAAAATGTTAACATTTTGCCAAACAAAACATATCCATGGACTGTATTCAGTTTCTGGCCTATAGGTTAGAGAGAGTCATCTTCTTCCAGCTCCTAAATCAGAGATGGTCAAGCACCACCCTGCTGGTCAGGGTGCCTAAGAAGATAATGACTGGCTATAGAAGCCTGGGACCAGAGCTGGGTAGAGGCAGCCTCTCCCCACTTACCTGCCGTGCAGACGGAGCAGCCTCCCGGACCTGCTGGGCCAGCTTGGCCAGGGTGTTGACAAGCCAGCACTGGTGGTTAAACTCCTCTCTCAGGCCCTTGCCACAGCAACACAACAAGGCCGCCAGCAGATACTGGTAGCGAATGCTGAACTGGGAGTCTTTGAGGCCATCCTTCAGCAACCTGCAGGGCAAAGACAGTGGGGAGTGAGGACACTCAGGGGATCACAAGCAAGGGTGTGAGTGTGGGGAGGGGGTCAGACCCAGCTCCAACCCTGGAAAACCCACCCCAAACTTGGGAGGGAAAATAGACTCTGAATGCACGGCTTGTGCAGAGGTGTTCATCCATATCCTAGAACGTGCCCACTCTGCCTTTGAGAAGAACTCGTTTCTCCTTTCTTTCTGCTGTGTGTGGATGAGGTGGGAGGGCCAGGGAAGATCCTCGCTGTGCTACACAGGGGTGGCACAGGGGAGACCCCCTGAACATAAGGGGCTGGCCCAAGGCTGCATGCTAAGTCAGCATCATAGTGGAACCCAGACAGCACAGCTCCCCACCCTGCTCGCCTAGGGATCAGACACTCCTGAGTAAAGGACACACGTCTCCCCGCTTTCTGCATGCAGTTTTACCAGAAGAAGTAGTGAGTCACTCTCAAGTCAGAGACCGCTCGTTTCAGGAGGAAGCGCACCAAGGGGCTGTCCAGGTAGCACTCGTACTTTAGGGCCTGTTTAGGAGACAGAGAAGATGAGGCGGTATTGATCACCTGTTAACCTAAACTAACCACTATCCCTGCTCTGGATTCTCAGAGGCAGAACGCAGACCGACACGGGGGCCTGAGGATGGGATCGTCAGAACCGGAGGGCAGGCCAATCCACCAACCTGCACAAGCTGGGGCAGGTAGTCAAGCAGCTCGGCATCTGACAGCGAGCCGATCCACTGCACAGCCATACGCCGCACCTCCTGGTCCGGGAAGCTGCAAAACAGCCCTGCTCAGCTAGCCGCAGGCTTGGTGGCACCTGAGCGAGCCAGCACCCTCACACGTGGGCTTCAGAGGCATGGGTGGGGAAAAAGCAACATCCCCCCCATATACTGCCAAAGCTACTGGAAGAATCCTTCGCACCTTCTCTGGATAGCAACCTCGAGGATGGCCCTGCCTCCTGCTCAGAGCTGGCCTCAGGCCACGGAATAGGAGGGTGGACACATTCACTCCTTGTATGATTTAAAGAAAATGGAATAGAGTCCTCAGTCCCACTCCCAAAGATCTCTTTGTTGATTCCCACTGGGCCAGAAAGTCCATCATCAAAGAACCCTTATGAGGGTTAAAGCATGATTGTGTCTTGGTACCATCCTTTAAAGCAAATCTTGCTAGGCAAATAACAGAGGGTCATGGAATTTTATATAAGTCCATACACCTTGGCAGAATTAGTTTAGCACAGCAAAACCATTGCCTCAAAAAGTCCTGCGGGCAAGACACATGGATCAGGTACATTTTAATTCCTGAGAAGGTGAAAGAGAAGCTGAAAATACTGGGTACTGCCTGGGAAAGGCAGCCCAGGGGTCTCAGACTGTGTTCCCAGAAAACCCTTCAGAGGAAAGAGGCAACAGAGGACTGTCAAATAGGTTGTTTCGGGTTACACAGGTGTATGCACTTGTCAAAACTCAGCAACTATGCAAGTAAGGCTGAGGCATTTCCTTTTAAAAAGTGTACAAAAAAAAAGTGCCTCAAAAAAAAAAATAAACAACCAGTGAGCTCTAGTCAATGATATTCATGCTAAAATATTTAGGAGGAAGTTATGATGTCTAAAATTGACATTGAAATGCATAAAAAGATAAGATGGACTGCTGGATGAATAGATGGACACATAACAGAGCAAATGGAGCAAATGCTAACGGTCAGAAGCCAGGTGGTGAGTAGATGGATATTCACTGTAAAATTTTCCATTTTGTAGTATGTATGAGAAACACTGGGGGAAATGAGACAAAGATAAAGCGAAAAAGGAGAAGTGGAAAAGTCCTGAATTTCCAGGCCTACTTTACCACTTTCCCCAAGGGCTAGTTTAGGTCAAGTGATGGGCAGTGCCAAGCCCTGGCATCTGGAAGGACACCTGGTCAGGAAAGGTGGATATTACAACTCACGTGGCATGCAGGAGCCCCAAGGCATCTTGGTGGTTCATGTGGGTCCACTGCTTCAGGAGAGCATAGATGTCAGGCAGGCAAGCCCACTCCCAGCTGGGGGCGCTGGCGAGCACCAAAGGGAGCGAGCTCACCTCTGAGTGGCAATAATATCGCTTCTCCCACAAGCGCTTCTTGTCAGCATCAGTGAGCCTGAGCGTGAGGTGGGGTGGGGTGAGGGGTAGGGAGAGGTGAGAGACAGCAGAGTCGGCCAGAGGGTAGGGTACGTTCTCTCCAAGAGAATGCTGCACACTCCCCAAGTCAGTGGTTCCCCAACTTTGCAGCCCATTATTTTGAGGGGCTTTGTAAAATCCTTATGCCCAGGCCACACCCCATACCAATTAAGTCAGAACGTCTGGGGAAGCAACATTGGTATTTTTTTATTTATTTTTTATTTTTTGAGGGCAGAGTCACTGGCCCTCACATGTGGGACCGAACCGGGGCTGCTGGCTTCCCAAGCCAGCGCTTAACCACAGCGCCACTCGGCCGGCCCCAACATTGGTATTTTTGAAAGATGCCTAGGTGATTGCAATGTGTGAAGAGAACCAGGGTCCAAATCTCATCTTTGATGCTGACTCTGGGACATCTCAGACTGAGGCAGAATGCAAGGACAAAGGCCCCAAATTTGCTCCCCATCCTGAGGATGCCCTGAGGGCACTGCTTCCAAGTAGAGCCACCAGAGGGCAGTGGTCCCCACATGGCTGGGTCTGGGCAGCTGAGAGGCCTCCTGGGGCTTTCAGGGGCCAGCTGGAGGTTTTATAGGACCTACAGATCATTAGGCCTTGTCTGAGATCAGGTGTCTAATGGGAGGAGGGGGTTAGGGGCTAATGAAGCCAGGGATCAGCGAAGGAGTGGGGGCAGGGACATGTGCAGTCACTCAGACTGTGCTGGGTGGGGCCTGAGGGAGAGAGATGAGCCCTCTCTCGGTTCCCCCCACCCACATGCCCAGGACCCTGTGGGAGCCAGAAAGGTACACAGAGAGCAGGCAGGGGAGGATCCCAGATCCCAGCAGCATCTCCAGTTCCGGGTTCCTCACCCGTTTCTCCAATCCTGGTGAGAAAAGCAGCCCCAAGGATCAGAACAGCTTGGACTCACTCACCCCTGAGAGCTGCCCATTTGCCTTGGCACCTCATCCTTTTTGGAAAGTGACCGGGCCAGAGCAATACAAAGGCTGTGTGGGTGTGGAAGGGGCAGGAGGTGGGGGTCGGGTGGTGCAGTCAGCCGCCAACTGCCCCAACAGACAGCAAGGAGTAGACAGCTTATCAGGGGTGTGGGGCAAAGCTCTGGTCCTCTGGGCAAGCTGAGTCTGGGCCAAGTCCACAGCATGGGGATGGGCATTCCCAGATCCAATTTCCTGACCCTGACAGCTCCACTTGGCCTAGTGTCAGCTCATGAGATAAGGCCTGCAGCTGCCCTCAGCAGAGCCCTCTCTCCGCCACTTCCTGCCCAGGTGGTAATGCCCACCTCTACTCTCAAAGCAGTAGGAAAAGGCTCTGGAGCTGGGAGGTGAGAGATGTCAGACAGAATGCGATGGATGGACTTAGTGCGGCCTGAGCCACATGTGGGGGATGCCTCACCAGTACAGGGACTCCTTCTGCATGATGTTTTTAAGCACGCGTTGGTCTTCCTCCCGGAGGCTGCCAAACTCATAGCAGGGGCTGAACTTGTCTTCAGGGGGACTGGTGAATTTGATGTCGAAGGCAGAGGTGGGGAAGTCAATCTGGGGGACAGCATCAGAGAAGCAAGCCGAGAGAACAGGCAGGTGAGCGGGGGCTGCCACCTACTTGGGTCTCCAGCTGCTTTCTCACATGCCAGCATTCCTCCCTTCCTCCCTCCTCCCCCTCCTCCTCCTCGGGTTCTCTATAAACTAACCCTGTTAAACTTCGTGCTCTCTAAAGTCACTTCCAGCAACATAAGAGAAAGAAACAGAGAAATAAAAATAAGCAAGTGGGGAAGAGGTGGGGCCGAGATGCATCTAGGTGAGGGGACCAGCCCCAGGCCAGAACTCAATAGAAGTGTCACCAGCTGAGCCAGGGAAGCCTCCGCGCCGAGGTCCTGGGGACACTGCTGCCTGATAGGAGTCGGACCACACGAGGTAAGGGCTCTGGCATCTCTAAAGTCTGTGACCCTGGGTCCCCTCTCTATGCTTCCAGACGTTCATCCTCCTAAAATGCACCCTGGAGCTGAGTGAGCCAGTTCTCAGAAGGAGTTATACGTTCCCTCATTCAACAAATATTTACTGAACCCTAATATGTACCAATCATTGTTCTATGCCCTGTGCATGGAGTAGTAAATAAGACACACAAAAATGCTTGCCTCTTGGAGCTTTCATTCTATCTCATTCTGTCTCCACTTTGACATTCCATGTTCCATACCAAGCATCTCAGGACCACAGAAAGGGGAGCCCGAAACTGGTATCTAGGCCTTGGTCCTGACCAGCGCCTCCTCCTCTCCCCATGAGCGGATCCACCCACCAGAGCACTGAGTGAATGGCTTCTTGGACGGCTTCCCCTTGGGCCCCAACAAGGGGCAGTTCAGAGTTGATCAGACTTAGTAATATGAGGATTCAATACAAGGGACTGGGAAGAGTTGAACCATGGATGATGAGGGTTTCAAACCTTGCCTTCAGGGTCCTTGAAATCAAAGTTAACTCCAGAGATTCCACAGAACTTGTACTCCAAGTCTAACCACATTCAACCAGTCGCTTCAGTCACATCATCGTGCCATGCCCACAGTTCCAGCACTTTCTCCTCCATCCCAGCCCAACCTCTAGGGAAAACTTGGAGCTGGGTCTGGTGTGGTTCTGGTGGGCAGGTGGGAGGCAGGGACTGGGGCTGAGCTCTCACCTGCAGGATGACACTGTCCGGCTGGTGGAAATTAGGTGCACTCCAACGGGCACTGGGGTTTTCTTGTGTTGCTGGCCATAAGCCCAGAAGTTTCCGGCCACAGGTCAGGACTCTAAGGCGGATGGACGGTAGGATGAGCCCACACACCCAGTGGCTAAGGACATGGTTTTCCTCCTGCTCCCCCACCAAAAATCTGCCTTGTTTGCCTGATGCCATCGCCCATAGCCTCTCTCTCATCTCCCCTTAGATGACAGCCTTTTTCTTCTTTCAACTCCTAGAAAAGCACCCCCTTCCAGGAAGCCTTTCTGAGCTAACCACACCCTGGTCTGGATGACCTGGTGGCGGGGATGCCTTCCGGAGGTGGGGACTAGACTAAATGACCGCTAATGTCCTTCCAGTGATAAGACCAGATGACATGTTACCTGGGCATTGCATTTCCATGCTCCTCCCCAATAGTCCTGTGCCGTCAGTCCTGCCCAACAGCCATTGGTTACAATTGTCCTAGTCACTAGTCCTGTGCCTGGGTCCCCTCTACCAGGGCTGGGACCCTCTGGACTCGGCTGGTGAGCCCCTCATGGCCAATCCTCCTGAGGGGCAGTGGCCAGTAGAGCAGCCAGGCCCTTCTTTCTATCCCCTCCTTCCTTTCCAAGGCCCAGAAGCTGCTGCCCTGGGGCTCACATACTGCCTGAAGTTGAAGAGCGGCGTCGTGACCCAGCCCAGGGCTTCAGGCACCCGCCGCTGCTTATTGGCCTCTGAGGAGCTCCCGGGCGGGGGGATGGGCAGAGCATAGAGAGTGGCACACAGCAGCGTCTCCCGAGGCAGCCGGTTCACCTGCACTGGGAAGCAGATCCTAGGGAGAACAGGAAACCACATCAGGAGGTGCCACCCCGGGGGCTCCAAGGGACAAGTGTCCCCAGGAAGTCAAGCTAAGGCTGAGAACTTGGCCTCTCTCTCAGGATGCCGGAAAATGCTCCCTGGGGAAGTCTTCCTAAAGAGCCAGGACAGTCCCAAGCTAGAGGTAAAACCTCCACTGGATGCTCCTAGAAGCACAGTGTGGTATCTCTGCAGGCACTCAGTGGAGTGAGGCAAACATCCCTGATTTGGGGGCTACCTATGGTGACCAGACAGAGCTGGCTTAGCCAGAGCCATGTCAGAGTTCAGGGGACTACATATCCCATGCTGTGAGCCATGCTCCTGCCCTTGTTTTAGGACTTCTAGAGAGGGCCACCAAGAAACAGCTTCGTTAGATAATCCTTTTCCATTTAAGGATCCTGTCCCTCCCCTACTTCCTGCTGCTGAGACCACCAGGAAGCAGCAAGCAGCCTGTGCTCTGCCCTGAGCTCATCCCCCGCCAGTCCTCCACCTGTCCATTGCCAGTCCTCCACCTGTCCATCGTCTCCCTTCCCTTTCTCCTAAACCCCTTGGGGCACAAGGTGGTTTGTTCTCATCCGAAAGATTTTCAAAGCCACAGGGATAAAGAGATGGGGCTTCTCAAAGCCAGGGGTGTGGGATTGGGGGGGTGGATGAGAAAGCAAACCGGCAGGGCCAAAAGAACGGAGACACACAAGCCCTGGCTGCTCCCGGGGCTCCTGTGCCTGAATCACCCCCCCTGAGTTCAGGATAAGGAGCCAGGGTGGGGTGAGGGAAAGCAGTGGAAAGAGAGGGAAGGCCCACATTACCTTTCCGGAAACTGTCCCTGGGCCAAAGTCCACACTGTCACACCCTCCTGGCTGGCCCAGGGCCCAGCAGCTTCAATGCCAGAGGGCACAGAGGCAAAGCAGCCACCCTCAAGGTTAGCAGTTTCATGATAAGGCAGGCTCCCTCCACACTGCCCCTTAACTCCTCCGGGGGAATCTCCACCCAAGTCAGGCACTCCCTCCCACCCTCCAGAGACTGGCTGAGCTCCGCTCCCAGCTGCTTCTCCCCTGAGGGGCCCACAGCTATAATTAGAGACCCCAGCAGCCAGTGGACAGGCCAGGCCAGGGATTGGCTGGAGGTAGCAGAGCACGGCTGCTGGGCCTATTTTGAGAGTTAGCTGATCCCTGTAAGGCTGCACTAGGAGAGAATCAGCTGACCCCATAGCAAAAAGCTGAGGGAGCTGGGCCTTATTCCTTTCTTTTCACCCAAGAAGAGGCTTCCAATCTCACGTCTGGAGGACAAGGGGAGTGAGACAGCTTTCTAATTGAAACGAGCCTCCCACGGACCTTCCCCTGGGGTCAGACAGGATAACCAGTAGGTTAGCTGCAGCCCTGAACCTCCTCTCTGCCTGAGAAACTCCTCCTCTCTCTCCTCTGCAACCCTTTCCTCAACATCGAATCACACAAAAGGGCTCCCTCCTCCAAGAAGGGTTCCTGGGATGTGCCAGTTACAATCCTGGTTCTGCCACTTGCCACCCTGGGCCACTACTCACACCTCTGCACCTCAGTTTCCTCATCAGTAAAAAGGGGAACACAGCTGCACTTGCGCGACGTGTGTATACATTGTCTGTGTGCTTTTTGCTATGTGACACTGTGGCTACTGTACTAAGTGGGCTATACAGATAATATTTTCATGCATAAATATCTCTATGTATCACAAGTCACTGTATCAGTCACTTGGAACAGAGAAACCGGAACTGAGAGGGCTGCTCCAGCTAAGAACAAGACGAAGAAGAAAGCCTTTAACATGTCCTAGGTATTGTGCCAAAAACTTGACGTGCAACGTCCCAACTGCTCTCAAACATTCCTGGAGGGTAGGCCCTATTCCCATGGACATTTTGGGTTGAATGACCTGTCCAAGGTTGCACCCACAGTAAGGAT
This sequence comes from Aselliscus stoliczkanus, assembly GCA_033961575.1. Classification (NCBI taxonomy): domain Eukaryota; kingdom Metazoa; phylum Chordata; class Mammalia; order Chiroptera; family Hipposideridae; genus Aselliscus; species Aselliscus stoliczkanus. Next base: position 79,300,532 of record CM066739.1, on the reverse strand, counting down.
GGGACAATGAGTACTCCCAAGCCTGAGCTCTGAACCTTACACTGTAGCGCCTTCTCTCTAATGCCTGGCTGGGTCTTCACCGTGAAGGTGCCAAGAGGTCTCCTGTGGGGCATCTGGATGGGCAGCACTGAGATGACACCTTCCACAAGGCTCCAGGCAGGGGACCAGCCCTTTGAGATCCGAGGCAGAGAACTCAGACAGGGGGTGGAATGAGACCCACGGAGAAGGCAGGCAGAGGCAGGACGGACCAGGCTGCTTCTATGCCTCTGACACTCTATGGGAAAAGGGTCTAAGGCCAATTTTGCGGGGTCTGCCTGGGCCAGAGCATTGTACAACAGCCCTCCCTTAGCAGCAGAAGTAACTGAGGCCAGAGAATGCCACGGGGATGGTGAAACTCAGGAACCAAGTCATGCAGCTGTCCTTGGCCTCCACGGAGACTCTCCTGCCCTGGCACTTGTTTCATTAAAGGACTTGACTGACACCTTCATTGCTCTAAGAATTACACAAGTGTGAAGACAGGAGAAAGGGCCTGCCTCCCCGGTTGTCCATCTGTAAAGTGACCTCCCCACCCCCAGCCCAGCATTTCCACAGACTCTCCGTCTACCATTTCGGCATCCTTGGCCTCCCCAAGGACCCTTCTCAGTCTCTCCAAGCTGCCCTCCGAATACTGGAGTAGTTCTGCTCTGAAAAGAAAGACTCAGATATAGGCAGTCTGGGGAAGTGAACCTGGGGCGGCAAACCAGGGCTTCCTGACTGCCTGGTGGGAGGACAGAGCACAGCACAGAAGAGGCCGGTGGCAGGCAAACACCTGCGGCCATATGAGGCGCCCTCGCCTCCACTTCCTTCCTGCCGTGCTGGGCTGATGCCTCCCTTCCCGGCAGCACAGTATTGTTCATAAATGGTGATTAATGCTATCGTGTGCTTATGGTTTCATATTTATAACTTACCTATCTCCTGTCAGTGCCACAAACTGCCCGAGTGAAACAAAGGTCACCACTTTACAGTTTGAGAAACTGAGGCACAGAGAGGCCAAAGAGAACCTAGGACTAGACACAAAGCTAGAACACAGCCTTCATTCTTTGGCTCCAAGCCCATTACTCTTTCCTCTGTTCTCCATCTGTAAGTCTCCTCTCTCTGTTCTGTGGAAACGGGGGAAATAAAAGCCAATGAAACCTTTTAAGGGTAAAAAGATCAAAACAATGAATTATCATTAAAACTCACAACTAACGTCTGTGGTCCTTCATGGTTTACAAAGAGCCTTCATAGATACTTCTCACTGGAGTCTCATAACGACTTGAGGGGTAGAAATTACACTGTCCCCCTTTAAGAATTAGGGAAGTGGACACTCAAGAGGTTGAATGGCTTGTTTGCTTAGGGTAGGAAGGGAGCCTGGTTTAATGCAGGAGTGGGCCTCTCCTCCTGAACCCGGGCATTCAGGAGCCAGGCGGGGAGGGCTTACCGCTGGTCCCAGATGATGAGGTGGAAGAGGTACTTGGAAAAGTGAGCCCTTCGGGTCTGCAGGGGGCCGCACAGCTCCTTCCCACCGTGACTGAGAGAGCAGGAGAGGTAGAAGTCTTCATAGCTACAAGAGATAAGGCGCAGGTCAGGGCCCTTGGCCCCCAAATCCATCTCAGTCACCCAACTTAAGCCAAACTCCGTTTCCCCTGGTAAAACTCCTCTGGGTCTCTGGGGACTTATAACATGGGGTCACGGGAAGGCACAGCCAACTTGGGTTTGCGGAGGTGTGCTCCAGGAGAAGCAATTCAATCGGGATCCCTCTGCCCAGTTTCAGGCTTCATGTTGAGACATGGCTTTTCTTCCCTCTTCATGGGGGCACCAGCCATGTAGCCTCCCTACAGCCAGCTCCAGCCAGTCGGAGCGGGTGTGCATATGTGTGTGCACGCGCAGGTAGGAAGGGTGGGGGATGAAAACAACATATGCCGACATGAATGCCAGCACATGGGGGTCCCTGTGGCTGACAGGTGCCTGACAGAAGAGGTCAGAGAAGGCCCTGGTTTCCCAGGCTGCCTCCTTTGTTCACTGCCAATCGCCCAGAGGAATACATTAAGTGAGGAACAAAGAGAGAAGGGGAAGGCAGGAGGAGGGAGGGATCTAGAAGGAGGGGAGGAGCCAAGGCCTACTCCCCCTTGGCCTCGGATGCCAGGGACCCAGCACAAGAACAGGATTACCAAATGAAAGTGCCTCCTCACACCCACCCACTGCTACAAGCCTAGAGAACTCCAGACAAAGGGTCATCTCCCACCTCCCCGCCCCCTCCCACTGTGCATCTGCAGGGAGTGCAGTCATTGGCCATGGGGCATGCACTGATCTGGGAAGCAGCCATCTGTCGCCTGTCTCCATCAGCTGGCCTTGGATGGGAGGGGGCAGGGATGCCGATGCAGCCAGCACTGACAGGCACAGGGAACGGCAGGATCTGCCTGCTGCTGCCTCTTTTCCATCTCCTGGGGGAACCTTCTCTCTCCTCTGGGATGTCCCAGCCCATGTCCCCCTCAGCCACCATGCACTCTCAGCCACCATGCGCCATGATGCCACAGATCCTAAACATAGGGCAGTGGGAGAAGCCACCTGAAAGTCAAACTCAGCTCCTCCCTAGAGGCCATCAAGCCTAGGCTCACCTGGCAACCCAAGTGATGGGGATGCGGTGGGTGGCATAGACAGTGAAGGCCAGGGGCCCGGTGAAATGGCAAGCCTCCTGGACCAGATCAGGCTTGTGGCTCCCATGCACTGCTGTCTGGAAGTCTGCATTGAATGTGCTGCAGTACAGTTCCACCAGTTCCAGGATGGCAGCTGTCAAGGCTTCCACAACCTTCTCTGTGAAAGAAAGGGGTCAGAAGGAAAAGACATGAGCTCTCAATAAGCCCCGTCTTGTTGCCAGGGCACTGACTAGGATGGGATACCCTAAGAAATAGTCCCCAAATGCCAGTCGGTTGTTGTAATAGCTGTGACCAAGTTCACCCATCTGTGTGGTGAAATGAGAAAAAAGCAGGAGTATGTCATGAGCTTCTCAGAAAATGACATATTAAATTTTAAACACTGTCTTTGTTTTTATGTATTGAACTTATTTAATGTTAAATGTCCTTTCTTTTTAGAAATGGTGGGAATCATAATTGTCAGTTACTTTTAAAAAGTCTGCTTGGCAAAATAAAACCTGACAACTTCTATATTGGTCCCCAAAATAATACTTTTGGGGACATTTTATTGGTCCATGACACTCAAAAGACTGGGAATCGCTGACCAAAAATCCCAGAGATATGGGCTTTGTAGGACAAAGTTCTGCTTGAAAGACTTAAGAGGAAATCCTAGTGAAAAATTCTTTATCACCTTCTCTCCCGGCCCACCCTCCCTTAGAAATGCAGGGGTTACGAGCACCCTGGAAAATAATCACAACCTCCCCAAGGGTGAGTTTTCCCATCTGAAACCCAGGGCTAACTTTGCCTCACTACCCCCACCCTCACACTTACACCACCTCATCACCATCTCCCAGCAACACCACAGGAATAACTAGTAAAAATAATGAGAAACCATTTTGTGGAAAATGTGCTTTCCAGCTGTGTCCACACTTCATATAGGAAAACACACACATACGCAGACCTGGACCCATCAATCAAGGGGGCCAGGGAGAAAAAGGAATCTGGGCCGAGTTCACTGTTTTCAGCTGCCCCTACTGGATAAGGATGGAGAGCAGTTCCCTCACCTCGGTTTTCCTTCACAGCCAAGACGGTGGGGTCCTATTGAAGAGAAAGGAGAGGGAGCAGAATGTCAGGGCCACAGTCTTTTCTGTCACAGCTGGAAGAAGAGCTTACAGCTGCACTCATCTGGACCAGGCTGGACTGAAGGTTGAGGAGCAGAGATTCCCCAGGGAGGATGGAGTAATGGCTAGTACCAGATCCGTGTGATGGACAGAGCGAGCCAGACGAAGGATAAAATCCTCGTGTCCACCCCGAGGAGACGCTCCAACCCCCAGGCCACTCCACTACAGACTCCAGTACCTGTCTGCACAGCACAGAGCCCCCACTGTGGAGTCAAGGAGCACCTGGCTCAGGGAGATTTTGGTTTTGCACCGATAGGTACACAAACTGCCAGGCAATGCCTCAGTGATTATGAGCCTGCTGGGCCCATCATCTTTGCTAGACTGGGCTCCCAGCCAGCAGTCCCAGGGGCAGACCCTGGTCCTCCCTCATCTGCAAGAGGAGGGGACATACTTGACATCCATTTCCTAAGAACTCTTGGTGGCTAAACTATTCAGACATAAAAGGTGGAGGTGGAGGGCCGACTGAGTGGCTCAGTTGGTTAAGAGCTCGCTTAAGAGTGCGAGCTGAGCTCTGAGCAACAGCAGTTTGATGCCCAGCCCGAGCTGAGCTGCTGCTGAGCTGCCAACAGGTGGCAGGATGGCTCAGCTAAAAAAAAAAAAAAAAAAAAAAAGGTGGAGGTGGAGAGGGGAGTCTTACTAGTTGAACAGCTAATTACCCAGTTGCCTGTGAATATTCCTCTCCTCCTTCCCCATGCTAGTGCTCTGGGCCCCGTTACCTTCTGAATTTTGGGCTGCACGCGGGAGGGGCAGGGGGGCAGCTGGTTGAGAGCATTGGTGATCTCAGGGGTTTCCACGGCGGCCAGGGCGTTGCAGATGGCCTTCACGGACTGGACCACCCTGTCAGCTTGCAGTGGGAAGTCCCCCTGTGGGAAGGGCACAGTGAGGCTGGCAGGCTAGTGCTCTCAGCCTCCAGCACCCAGTGTGAAAGGAATAGGCTGGGAGGAGAGTGGGCTCGTGACCCTCAGGAATAACTACGAGAATCCATGCTTTGTTGTCAAACACCCATCATCAGCGAATAATCGCTCCTACTGAATGAAACGAGGCATGTACACGTTCCCCGGTTCTCTCAGCCACGCCCCCTGAGCCTCCTCTTACTCCCAGCTACAGTCTACTTATACTGTACACACACAGGGTCTTCCCCAGAGACATGCAGTTTTAATAAAATGAATCCAGAGGGAATAGCCAGGAAGCTAGAGACCACACTGAGGCCACAATAAGGCCACCCAGGCAGCCTTATTTCTCATCCTATTACCTAGACTTTCCAGACATAGCCCATCTCAGTACCACAGACGTGTCATATCCCTTCACTCCTCTCTGCACTTTGGCCTGGCAGTTTTCTCACTTGGCATTCCCTCATCTGTCCTGCCCTGATGATCTATATCAACTCAAATAATGGACCAGCTAAAATCCTCCCTCCCTCCCAAAGCCTTCTCTGGCCAGTCAGTCCTCCTTGTTATCCCTCTCCAAGAGCCCTTGATTAACTCATTACCATTCTGTCTACTAATAGCTTTATGTTACTATTCCATTTTTCTAGCAGGAACACAAGCTCCCTGAAAGCTAAGACCATTCTTATGCTGCTCTAAACCCAGCAGACACTAACACAGGGCCAGGCTAGAGCAGAGAAAGTGTGGACGAACTGCCCCCCTCATCACAGGAAAAGTTCAGGCAGAGGCTGCTTGAGAAGGGGTTCCAGCAGCGGGGAGGAGGCCAAACCAGACACGATGCTGGGTTCCCTGAAAGGGGAGTCTGTGAGCACTCCTGACCAGGTCAGAGGCCAGTGATTGTTTTGAAGATCCTTACCTGATTTTCTTTAGCTTCACGACATTTGGGGCAAATGTTTATTCTCATGGTTTTGAGACTTAAAACTCCCTGTGAATCCATGTGAGGAAAATCCTGATCCTTCCCTGCCTCTGGAACCCTCCACCTCCCAAGGGTTTTCCACTCTGACACCTGAACCTCAGAATCTCTCAGATCAGACGTTCTTGGGCCTTCCCTTCTCATTGGACAGACCCAGTGCACGTTCATGTACATACAGCAGCTGGGCGACAACTCTGTGTCCCTCAGCTTTGGAGGCGCCCTACTCCAGACAGGGATCAGGGCATGGCTTCTGAACTACTTTTATGGAGGAGCGGAGCCCCATCCACACACTTGCCAGCTGCCCAACAGCCAACAGCCAACAGCCTGGGTTTGCCCAAGGGGCAGGAAAATGAAAGAAGTACTCTCCTGACAAATCTTCAGGGTCTACTCCAGATCTCTTCTAGGGCTGCCTGATCCCACGGGGACTGGGGGAGAGGCAGGGGAGCTTTGGGCAGCTGGGCCAGCCCTAGGATCTGTACTCACATCAGCCAGCAGGAAGGCATCCACCTCATTGTGGTAAGTGTCGAACAGAAGACTCAGGGCCTGCCTGGGGAGGTGGAGGCAGGGAAAAGTCACCAGAGAGGTCAGGACAGACCCCGTGTGCTGGGAGACCCATCTTCCCCCTCCCTCTCCATAGCTCAGGAGTCCAACTCTGGTTTGAAGCAGTTCCCACTCTTTCCATATGTCCCATGAAGGGTGAGTCCTTTCTGTTTTGCCACCTCTCACCTGGAGAATGATGGCAAAGTACTAGAGGGAAGAGATCTAACACACCTGGAGTGGGGATCTTTCCCCTAAGAATCCTGGGCCCCGCCTGCAACATCTGCAAGAAGCCCTGGCAGAGAGGCAAGCGAGGGTATCTATGGGGGTCCCCTCGGGGTTCTGCTTGGCCCACATCCAAGAGGGCACCCACTCTCACCTGCTGATAGTCTGTTTGACTGGCCTTTCCTGCAGGTGGACGAGGTAGTTCAAAGTGGAGGGGCTCTGGTCATCATTTACCTGTGCAAGAAGTGCCCTATTCAGGGAGGGGTGGTGCCTTCATCTAAGCCCAGTGCTCCTATCTCACTCCCAATGGATGTATTCCACCTCCCCCTCTGTCACCCCACCTCCCCCACACGAACCGTGCGGGCCAGGTCGCTGCGGACGGCTTTCTGCTCCATCAGCTGTAGCCGAATGTCAATGTCAAACTTGCGGCAGTGCTGAATGTACTCATGGCTGCCCAAGGCGTGCTTGCTGGTGGGAGAGGGGAACAAGACCATGAGCATCCTGGGGACCCAGTAGGAAGGGAGATGCAGACCTGAGCCTTGGGGAGAGAGAAACAGGAGGAAGAGGAGGTGAAGGGGGCATGTTGCGCCCCCACCTTGGCTCCTGGGAAATGTCACGGTGGAGCTCAGGGAAGGAACTGAGGTCTTTCTAAAGAAAAGCGACCTGGGGCCGACCAAGTGGCGTGGTGGTTAAGCGCTGGCTTCGGCCCCGGTTCGGGTCCCACATGTGAGGGCCAGTGACACTGCCCTCAAAAAATAAAGAAAAATAAAGAAAAGTGACCTAACACACGGAACCCTTGGTCTGTACAACCATTGACTTTCCCAGGTATTTACTGCCTGTATTGTTATGGCTGGTTCACTCCAGGAACTTCTGGTGGGGTGGGGAACAGAGGGACGTCTCAGACGGCAGTGTTTACACCCCATTCTCTTGTCTTTGGTGTATGGGACATGTTGGAGGTCAGCCTGTGCTCAGGCTTGGGCGTGGAGACGCTCTAAGGCTCCCACCCCCTACCATTTACCAACTGGGGTGCTGAGGTCCACCAAGCAAGCCCAACAGGATTCCAGATCTGTTATCCTGAAGCCCATCAAAGTCTGCTGCTCTCCTCCCTCCGTGGGTCCTGCCTGATTGTGAATAACTATATAAATCCCGATGGGCTTCCTCCAGACACCTGCTTACCTGCCGTTCCCACTGCTCAAGGGACAGCATGAGTCACCCTCCCCACACACACCAGTCTCAGAGCAGGAGGCCTACGCTCCTGGACCTGCCTCTGCATCCCTCCCAGATCACACCTCAGCCAGAAAGGAAACCCAGGAGAAGGTGAGCCCCACATACAGGCCAGCACCGCAGGCCTGTGCTAGGTCCCAGCAGCTGCGAAACAGAAGCCGGAAAGGGACTTCCTTCCTCAGCAGAGCTGGGAGTCTAGACCAGCACTGCAGGGGCCAGGGAAGGCGTGAAGGGGACGGGTGTGTGCAGAGCCAACAGAGGGTTCCCTGGGCCCGAGGCCAATCGGGGGTCCAGCTAGGACTTAAGGGGCTCCTCCACATCCTGAGGTGCCAAACCTCTGACCTAGGCTTCAACCTGCTAAGTCTGAGCTGCAGCCAAAACCTGGAGCTGGAGAGACTGGGCTCTGGAGGGGTCTGGTGGGAGTGCCCTGAAAGGAAGGAAGAGTATGGCAGAGGTTGGGGAGGAGGCAGGAAACCCAGCCCTCCCCCAGGACTGTCTCAGGGTTCTTATCTGAAAGTAGCCTGCATCCTGGACCTGCCTCTCCCCCTGGCACCAGCCCCTCCAGCTGAGCAAGGGTGGGAGACCACAGGGCTTCCTTGGGAGCTAGAAGCTTTCTGGAACCCTCATTGGGTCTTTTCCACCCCACTGAAGGCAGCTGTCTTATGCTCAAGGGTCAGGACTTTTCTGCTGGTGGGAGGGAAGAGAAGAGAGCCTGGGCAGGGGAGGGAGGTTCCTAGATGAGAGTCGCGGACACAGGTTCCCTGGAGAATTGTTCAACATGCTCTGTGGAAGGACTTCCTATGTGCACTCAAGTAAGAATGGGGGTGGCATGACCCCTGGCCCATCCACCCCGTTCCACTTCACCCGGAGCACTCCACCGGGTCTTGGCAGGCAGTCAGACAGCTCATCTACCACCTCTGGACTCAGGGGCTCGAAGTCCAGGGTACCCACCAAGGAAATGACAGTATCCATCTGATCCAACCCCCAGGAATGCCTCTCTTTGGACTGGTCCTTCCCTGCTGATGGCTCATTGGGTCATTCTCACATTTATTTCTCACTACATTTAATGGAAGAAACTGAGGGTCAGGATTTCACAACTGGTAAGTGGCAAGCCAGAACCACGCCAGCTGCATGGGATGATCCATTGTGCTTTTTGCTCCCTTACGACAACAACGGGATGCCTGGGAAGCTGTTTGCCAGGAGACTCTGAGTCTAGGACCCGTCTCATTCCTCCAGGCTTAGAAAGCATGGACACACAGAAACATCTGAACGGCTGTCTCTGGAGTTGTGCTGCGAGCCCTCTACCTTTCCTTTTCCAGTTGAGTCCAGAAAGGGGCCACAACATCCCTCAGGTTAAAGAACCAACTGAGAACTGCTCTAGCCGTAGATCAAGCATCCTTGCACCTACACCTGGATGTAAGCAAGAGCAAGTGGTGGCACTTACAGGCCTCTCCTAAGAACCACAAAACAGGCCTTTCCTTTCCCCACTCCCTAGACCTGCTTTCGGGGGCAGTTGGCAGGCAACAGGCAGCTTGGGAAGAAGAGTTCTCTTTATTTCCTTATCTGCCCTCTGGCCGATCCCACAGCCTGCCACCCTGTTGTACCACCTGAGGGTATAATGCCCTCCCTCCAGCCAGCCCCAGGGCGGTGGAGAGGGCACTGCTGCTGGCGGTCCATATCACACTATACAGGGAGGTACAGGGCACTGGATGGAGAGGGGCTGGCGGCGAGCCTTTGGTGAGGAGGGTAACCAGCTGCACATGCCAGTGAGAAAAGGCTTGTTGGCAGGGGAAGGGAGAGGAGAGAGCAAGTGGGATTTCTCTCCTAGGTTCCTGGGCACTTCTGCCCAGTCCTCCTTCTGCCCCCATCATAAGGGCACCACACATAATCTAGGGCAGAAGAAAAACCCCACGCAGTCCCCCGGCCACCCCACACACATCTCTCCACATGCAGAAGTCTGCAGGCAGATATGACCTAGTCTTTGCCTAATCCCAGCTCCAAGCTCTTTCCACAGATTTAGCTCAGGAAGCTGGCCAACCCTGCTGGAAGACGGAGCTCCTGTGGAAAGTGCGACGTGGCTGCGAGTGTGGCCAGAAAGCAGGAGTCCTGCCTGTCAGATTGCAGGGGAGCTGCCAGGCCCAGGCCCGGAGCCCAGCACCTCCCCTAAGAAGCCCCTGACAATCCGACCACCCAGAAGGCAGATGCCAATTCCTACCCTGCTTGTCCCCGCCAGTTCACTCACTTCTGCAGGAACTCCTCCAGCCCACAGGGCTTCAGCACAAAGTCACCCACGTCCACATCCCTCAGTTCATCATGGGTGTAGCACAGGGTCTGGTAGATGAGCAAGTCCACAGTGGAGGAACCTGTAAGGGTTGGGACAGAGGAGCCATGAGGGGGGCACCGGGACAGGCGGGGCTGAGCATGTACCCTGATTTCCCAATCCTGGCTAAGTGTGCTCCAGTGCTGTCACCAACCAGATGAAGCAGTTTGAAGTCGGAGGAAGCGACCATGGACCTAAAAAGCTGGCCCCAAAGCCAGGCTCCCAAAGCAGCTTCCTCACTGCCCCTCATCTGGGCCACAAGCTAGGGTGGGAGTCGAGGACAAAGGATCCTACCCCACCTCCAAGGAGGCTCACTCTAACTAACTTACAGTTGCAGGTAAAAGTGAGTGGCTCTCGCAGACTGTCACACAACACTGTCACCTTCAGGTTGACCTCGTCCCCAAGGTGCTCTGGGCTCGGGGTGACAGCACTCCAGACATATCCGGTGAGGAGGTAGTCTTGGATATCAGAGCCAGATCGAAGGCTGTGCAGGAAGAGAGGGAGAAGGATCCTCGCTCTGCCTTCAGAAGAGAGCAGTCGAGAAGAGGCCTGCTGGGACCCTCCCGCCCTGAGGCTCAAGGGCCCTTCTGTCCCCACTCAGCCCGGCCTTCCAGGTCTGCAGGCCAAGAGGAAAGCCATGGGGAAGCGGCTCTGGGAAACCATATTCTTGACACATTTGCTACAGTTGCAAAATGTTTCCCAAGCCAAACTGAACAGTAGGGACAGTTCTAAAATGACAAAGCTTTCCATGCTAAGTGCAATGGAAAATTTTTCTGAATCTACTTCCCTTCGCTTTTCGGTCCAGATAAAACTCTTATCTCCATCTGCGGTATGCTTGCTCGTAAGGGAGCCTGAAGCGACGGGGTAGTTCGACCATTAGATGGAGGTTTTTGTGAATTTTGTAAGAAATGTGAAATTTCTAAGACTTCAAAAGGCGTAGGAAACATCCCATAGCACTGAATTGAGATGTATTAAATGTGGCTTTTCTTCCTTCCTAGAAAAAGGAAGGTGACCCTCTTCCCCAGCTCCCCAACCCTATACCAGCCCCAATCTTTAACTCTTACATATCCAGCATGTGGCAAAATGCAGCAACTTCCTCATCTCTCTCCTCTGAGACCTCAAACAACTCATGGCCATTGGTGACAGTGTGGGGCCGGGAACCCACCTTTAAAAGAAGAGCAGTGGACTCAGTGCCTTTTCCCTCATGCCATCCTCTTCCCACTCCGCGCAGATCTAAACTATTAGATTCTAGGTGGGAGGACTTTCTAGGCATTCAACATTCAGTGAAAGGGGCACAAGAATATATGGGAAATCCAGGAGTACATTTATCTGCCATCCTAAGAGACCAAGAGCCAAGTTAACTTGAAAGAGAAAACGTGAAGCTTTGATTGTTTTTTTGTTTTGTTTTGTTTTGTTTTGTTTGAGGGCAGTGTCACTGGCCCTCATATGTGGGACCCGAAGTGGGGCCGCTGGCTTCCTAAGCCAGCTCTTAACCACCGCGCCACTTGGCCGGTCCAAAAACTTGAAGCTTTGGCTAAGTCTGGAGCCTGGGTGGGATGGACAAGAGTGGGGCCAAACCTGCTTCCCACGGGGACAATATCTAATGAGCTCAGTCCAGCAGGCTGGGCAGCAGACAGCACTGCCGGGCAGCTGGGCTCCCAGGGGCTGGCGCGGAGCTAAGCAGGCAGCGCTTTCTCCTGCCACACCATGGAAGCCAGGGCAAGCGGGTGGCCAAACAGTCCCCAGGGAAGCTGGGCCCTGGGCCTTAACATCCATAGCAAGCCCTGGGGAACCCAACACAGAGAGAGACCGAGAACCCTTAGATGGAGGCAATGACAGACACACATGCCTGCTTGATCAATGCTATTTGAGGAAAAAGTGTCAGAGCAGCTTTCTGGGCAAAAGGGAACCTGGGAAGAAGGTTCAGCTGCTCCTGGTTCACAAGTCTTCTGGTTCTGAACAGCTCCAATGTCAGGAAGCCTGCCTGAGCCTCACTTCCTGGATAAGAACACATGTGTAGCAGCGGCGATTCTTTCAGACAAGACCTCAAACTGTCTCCCGTCGCGTCGTCGTCGCAGCGTTGCTTTCACTCGCCCGTGAGGAGTGCTAACGCAGCCCTCTGGTTTGGCCTGCTGCCGGGCCCCCAGAAGCAGGAAGTAGGAGAGCTGGTGCATGACAGGTTTCTGCCTGACAGGCCTACCCAGAGCCTCCAGGGGAGGCCACCCCAAGGGAATCAAGCTGCAGCTGGCATGGAGGGCTGGCAGGCAGTCGGTGCCAACAGCTGCTTCCTGAAGCCCAAAGCTTAGGTCTGCACACACAGCAATGCATCACCTCTCATTCTCTCTCCCGGGCTATGCTCATGTCCTCCCTGCCCCTCAGGCAGATGGCACCACAGAGCTTCTCATTTGAATATCCAGTGTTTCCTCTGAATGACCCTTTCCCATTAGCCTTGCTCCCCTGGGTGAGCAGGGAGGGAGTGTAGAAAAGGGAGGGCGGCAAGGGGGCAGTTGGCATGTGAGGCCATGGCTCTGCCAAGTTCGTGCCTGTGTCCCAGTCAAAACAATAGCACCACTGTCAGCAATTAACCCACAAAAGTGAGAATGAGAGCAACAGGGCACCAGAACCGAAGACAGGGAGACAGAGTGGGGGCAGGGAGGGAACAGAGTCGCTACTGAAGGCCATTTTCATGCCCTTTCAGTGCCACTGCCTGGATCCATAAGAAAACAAAAGCCACTTACGTTTGCCCGGCTGGCAGGCCCTGGTAGTATCGCCCGGTACTGGCCGGGGGAGTCTGCCGGGCAGAGGCTGGCAGCGGGGGTACCAAGCTGACATTTGGAGCCAACCATGTCCAGAGCTGGCTCCGCAGGCCTGGGACAAGGAGGGTCCCTCCGGCTGGAAGCCCGACGAAGGCGGGGTGGTGGTACAGGCCGAGGGCCTGCGGGGTCCCCCTGCCCAGTGAGATGGGCCCCTGCTCCGAGTTGAGGCGGGGAAGACCAGGGCCGCATTTCCCCCCTAAGAATGGGCAAGAGCTTTGTGCTTTGCCCAGCTTCTTCAAGGGGACTCTGGACTGAGCTCCCCTCAGAACTCTGATGACACACAGCGGGTGGGGGAAGGAGTGGGGGGAGGAGGAGAGAGAGGGAGTGACAGAGGTGACCACCTACCAGGGTGGCAGGACCCAGCGAGCAGGCCCAGCTCTGTGTGAGGAGCTGGGCATAAGACTCTCCCTGCCCTATAAATAGCGGGAACAGCCCCACCTCTTAGAGCAGAGCCTTTAAAAAGCCCGGAGCTCTACAGCTGTGACTTATCCCAGGCGCTGATGCTGCTTCGGGGCTGTATCAGCAGAAGCACAGGAAGGAAGGGCCATGTGGCTTTTCCAGAGTTGTGAAGGATCCCAATTGCTGGGACACATGGTGGGAAAGCCCCAGTGCCCCTTAGACAATGGGTAAGGAGGACGCAGGGATGGGATGAAGTGAACGCTGCTCCTACCGAAGTCATCAGCCACAGGGTGCCTCTTGACTCCTTTCGGGCCAGGGCTTCCCGGACCCATGGGGGACACATAAAGCAATCTTCAGGTCCCGCCCATGGAGATGCTGCTGGCACTTTTTACACCCGAAAAAAGATCAAAGCTGCCCTGGAACCCACCCTGTGCTTCTTTATAAATATTTTGCTATTTTATGTTATGTACTGATAAAAGTAAAATTATTATTGTCATGCTGCATATTTTCAATGTGAAAAGTGATGAATGGTGGTGATGGTCACAGAACAGTGTGAATGTATTTAATGCCACTATAATATATTCTTAAAATTGGTTAAGATGGTAAATTCAGTGTTAGGTATTAATTTTATCACAATATAAGAGAGAAAGAGAGACAGGGAGCGATCAGGGAGATAGACACAGAGACACGGAGAGACATAGACAGAGAGGAGGGTTGGGGGAGAAAGAAGGACAGAAGAAACGAGGCAGAAAGAGAGCGACAGAGAGAGAGAGAGACAGAGAGAATGAGAAGAAGCCAGCTTGGGAACGAGAGGCCTGGGCTTTGTGCCTTGGACCATCAGGCAGTGTTGCTGAAGGCTCTGGACCTGGGTCTGGTATTCGGTAAGCACGAAACAACAGTTAATATGATTGAGCCTCATCACCAAGCTGTACTTTTGGCAGAGCAGGAAGTCAGAAAGCAGAAGCAACAACGCTCCGGTCTACAAGGCCACTCAGCCGGAGTTGACAATGAGTCCCGTCACCCCAGTTCAGTCCTCACATCATGAAGCAAACACACACTAGGAGCTGGGATTCTAAAATGCCTGCCCCCAGGAGACACACAAAATATGAAAGGTACACAACACTCAGTCCCAGATAGCAGTCATGTCTCTTAGGGTCCCTTTTTCTCTCCCCCACCAGGGCCTAGGGGCCCGATGGCAGAAGCAGAGGGGAGGACAGGACTACAGGGGTGAGTATATAGCAGATTTGGAACAACAAAGGAGAAAGAGGGACTATCCTGTTTCTGAGTGGCATGAGGAAAGGAGGACAGAAGAAACACAATAAGGTCCTCACCGAAGCAGCAGAAATCCGGTGGTTCTTGCCAGCTGTCCCATTTTTTCGGTTGGCATAGCGGGAGGTGTAGGTGCGGGGGGGCACCTGAGGAGGCATGGTCTTGCTCCTGGCCACAGGTTTTCCAGGAGGATCCTTACCAAGGTCCAGGGGGCCCCGGCCCTCCTTCCAGCCCCTGGTGGCATCCCGCAATATCTCTGCATCGTACGTGGACTTCAAGTTGAGCCGCGTAATTGCATCATTGATACCATCATAGTCCACAGACCCCCGTACACGTCCTGTACCCCCACCTCCTGGTTCCTCTACTTCTAGGATCTGACGCCCCAGCAATTTGCCTGGAGGCTGTTCAACCAACGAAAAAGTGTTAATGTCATTGGGCTGGGAGATCTTAGAGGAGGACGGGGATCCCTTTCTAGGAGGCAGAGGAGGGGTGTCCCAGATAGAGACTCGGGGAGGCAGAGGAGGTGGGGACAGTTTCTTAGAAGAGCCATCTATGTCCTCCCGTCCTGGGGACAAAGAGAGATCCCCATCTGAGCCATCAAAAATGTAGAGATAGTCTCTAGCCAGGGAGCCTTTGGGCCAGGGATCTGGGCCAGGCTGGGAGCACTGGGAGGTAGAGTGGTTGGGCAGCCCTTCCTGTGGGGAGAGCGAGTTGTAATTGAGGGTAGGATCAGAGCCAGAAAGACCGCGTAAGAGCTTGAGGTCCTTCTGCCTTCCTGCCGCCTTGCTGTATAAGTCCAGGACGGGCTCATCCCAGCTGATAAGAGAGGGGTCTGTGGTCCGCTTGGTTCTGCTTTCCTCCTTGTCGTGCCGGAGCTGGGAGAGAGCATCATACTCCATCTGCAGGGCTTCGGCCATGGCCAGCTCCTTGCGGCTGATGCCCACAGACTCCAGGGACTTCCAGTGTTCCCCATTGCCCTGAGTCGAAGACATGGTGAGGATGGGGGCGGACGAGACAAGGAAGTCTACTTCCTGCCAATGTCAGGTCTGCTGGGTTGTGGCATGGTGTCTGGGCACCTGCAGGTGACAGGTAAAAATATCGATCATTCAGTCACAAAAAGAGAAGTACTAATAATCCGACTTTGGTGACATTCTCTGGGCCACTGCTTGTTTCTTGAGTGCCTACAACAGATGGAAAGAAACAGAAAGATGGAGGGGGAAAAAAAAGATACCAAGACAACTTTATTTATCTATTACAGCCATCCACCCTTGCACTCATCTATACATGTCTCCACCTCTGGTCCCTAATTCACATCCTCCTCTCTCTCACACGCACCCCAAGAAAATAAGGAGGTACCTGGCATCAGCCAAGAGGAGAAGACAGACACAAAGGCTCTTCAGGCAGTTTAGAGACGACAGCTCCCAGCTACTGCTCGTGGGGAATGTGAAATGGTACAATCACTTTGGAAAACACAGGTAGCTTCTTGAAAGGATAAATATCCACCTACCATGATTCAGCTATCCTGCTCCTAACCCAAGAAAATGAAAGCAAATGTCCACACAAAGATTTGTACATGACTACTCATAGCAGCCTTATGCGCAATATCTAAAAATTCTAAGTAACCTAAATGTCTACAAGAGGTGAATGAATTAAAGAAATGTGATATATCCACACAACTGAACACGGCTCAGTACCAAAAAGAAATGAATTACTGACACATGCAATGACACAAATGAATCTCAAAATAACTATGCTGAGTAAAAGAAGCCAGACAAAAGAGTATATAGGAGTCCATTTATGTAAAATTCTGGAGTATGAAAACTAATCTACAGTGACAAAAAGGCAGATCAGTGGTTCT
Source organism: Aselliscus stoliczkanus (assembly GCA_033961575.1). Taxonomy (NCBI): domain Eukaryota; kingdom Metazoa; phylum Chordata; class Mammalia; order Chiroptera; family Hipposideridae; genus Aselliscus; species Aselliscus stoliczkanus. The sequence continues at coordinate 79,284,195 of CM066739.1, read as the reverse complement.
CTGGGAAGGGGTGGAAAGGATGGATTATAAAGGGAACTTTTGGGGATGATGAATATGTTCATTATCTAGATTGTGGTAATGGTTTGTTTCACAGGTACATACAACAGTCAAGACTTCTCAAAATGTACACTTTAGACATTTACAGTTTATTGCATGTCGATTATACCTCATTAAAGCTGTAAATTAAAAGATAATAGAGCTCTATAAAACAGACCTTATATTACTCAGATTGCACGAGGATCCTCCCAGAATATATCAATATCAGCAATTAAACAAAGCTTGCCAACAGGTGACACCCGGGTGCCTTATGAATTACAGCTGTGCCAAAATACTGCTTTTTTTTCTTTTTTCCCCCTAGGCCCTCAGGGAGCCAGGCAAAGGTCATGGGCAACTGGAGTCTGTCCCAGGCCAGCTGCCTCTGGCTGCAAGCAGTCCCCTTCATTTACTCCAGCGTTGGCATCCTTTTCTTTAGAAGCCATGACATGAAAAAAAACTACTGAACAAATGGTTGTAGTGACAAGGTTAGGCTGGCTCAGTGGCTCCCAACCCTGGCTGCACATAGAAACACTGGGAGAACTTTTTAAAAGTACAGTCTGATACCCAGCTTCTCTGGAGATTCTGAGTTAATTGGTCTGCGGTAGGGCAGTGGTGTTTTCAAAAAGACCCCCAGGAGATCCTTGTCTGTATAGCTGATACTGGGAACCACAGCCTATGTGTGTACAGTCAGTCGTCTCACCTAACAGTCATTGACAGGTTCTTGGAAACTGCGACTTTAAATGAAACATTGTTAAATGAAACAATGTATAACAAGACATCGATTTCGCCATAGACTAATTGATACAAATAAAAGTTAAGTTCCTAGGACATATTTCTGGTCACAAAAACATCACCAAACTTCAAACTAAATACCCCAAACACTTCTAATATTAAACATTGAAATAAATGTGAGCTACTGTGAAAGATGAATAAAAACATGGGAGGTAACTATTTTCCAACCTGCTTATTCCAGTTCAGGGTCATGGGTGAGCTGACCTTCTCCAGACAGCTAGGGGGAAAGGTGGTGGGCCCCCCCTTCCATCACAGGGCACACTCACACACACTCAAACAAGGTAGTCTCGCTGAGTCACCCAATGTGCACAGCTTGGGATGTGGGAGGAAACCGGGGTCCCCAGAGAAAACCCACGCAGATGTGGGGAGGGCAGATGTGGGGAGAACGTGCAAACTCCACAGGCAGGTCCCTGGCCGGAAATGTATTTTATTTTTCATCAACGTTATAACAAAACGATGTTTATTTGAAGACCTGCTGTATACATATATATGTGTTTCAAATTAGCTTGGGGGAGGTGAGTGACCCTTAATGCCAGCAGCTGAGAAGTTCACAATTTCATGAAATTATCAAAAAAGTAACAAATATATGAAGCATGTTCTTCCTCCTGATTAGAAAGTTGAAAACAGCAATAGAAAAAAGGTTCAGATAGGTTCTTGGTTCGCAAGTTCCATCAGATCCAAAATGAGTTAGGAGAAGGGTATCCCTCCATCCAAGGTGCCCCCCACCCAGGACCCCATTCTCTGTTAGGCACAAGCACATGCCGTCCCTAAAGCAGTGCGGGCTCAGTGAATTTTAGGAAGTAGTTTCCCAAAGACCAACCAGCCCAAGCCCAGCCTCAGGGCACACGAAGCACTGGGCAGATTTCCCTGCCTGTTGAGTTTCTCTACCATAGCCTCACAGCTTCTGGCAGATTATATTTTATCTACAGAAGGTAAGAGGCAGTCTTGCTAGTTGAAATTCAAAGGAATTGGATGAACATACTCAGAACTTAGCTGCCCAGAGCTGGAAAACTGGTCCCAGGAAAAGGAGGTCTTAGTGCTTTAGATAGGACACACTAGATAAATGCTCAACGTTGGACTGAGTTGAAGTCTTTTGATCCGGAGAACAACTGTGGCCTTTCAGCCCTGAGCCGGGACAAGCAAAGTTGTAAGAGTTGCCTTGGCCAGGCACCACTATGAAGAGGAAAACTGAGGCCACTGGGAAGAAGAATCGCAGCGTCCTGCCTGTCTCCCTCACTAACTTATCCACACTTGCATTCAGCCTCTTTCTTCCTCTTCGTCTCGGGGAAGCTGAACAACTGTTGTGCTCTTGCCCCTGTCCACCGGATCTCCATCAGGATGATGCTCTACAAATTTCCCTTTGCTCTTCTTAACTGGGTCTCTCTCTTCAGCACATAAACTTGTTCAAGCTTCTTCTAGCGAAAGAAAGAGAGAGGAAGAGAGAAAAGGAAAGAGGGAGGAAGGAAGGAAGGAAGGAAGGAAGGAAGGAAGGAAGGAAGGTGGGAAGGAAGGAAGGAAGGTAGGAGGGAAGGAAGGGAAGAAGAAGGAAGGAAGGAAGGAAGGAAAGAAAGAAGGTGGGAAGGAAGAAGGGAGGGAGGGAGGGGAGAGAGGGAAGGAAGGAAAGAAGGAAAGAGGGAGGAGGGGAAGGAAGGTGGGAAGGAAGGAAGGAAGGAAGGAAGGAAGGAAGGAAGACAAAACAAAACAAAAAAACCCTACACCCTGAGCACCTTTCCTTAACTTTTCATCCTTCAGCTAATACCCTCTCTGTTCTTCCTTCCCTGAACAGCCAGTTTCCCAATTCTGCCTTCGATTTACTCCTCAACTCAGTGTCACCTGGCTTCTGCTGCCTATGTTCCTTGAAAACTGCCCCAGCAACAGTGCCCAGGCCTCCCAACTCCATAGATAATTCTATCTGCCTGGACTTGCTGCTGCATCTGGCTCTACAGACCATTCCCTTCTTCCTTAAACCCTCCACCCTGGCTTCCAGGACACTGGTGTTTGTTTGCTGGTGTGTTGTTCTGCGCCTCCTTCTTTATTCTCTTCTTCCTTTGTCCACCCCTTTAACATGGGTGTTGGCTCAGAATTCCATTCTCAGCCTACTGTTCACACGACACCCTCTGCTTGGGCAACCTCATCTGTCCCACCTTCACACCATTCACATGTTGATTCCAAATGTGTAGCTCCCCTCAGGTTCATATGCCCACCCATACCTCAAACCCCAAATGTCCCACACTGAACTATCACCTTGTTTCCTTCCCACACCTTCTCCTCCAGTTGTCCTAGAGTCCGCCTTCCCTTGACCCCAGATCCAATCACCGAGGCCTACCAACTTTTCCTCTTTAATGTTATATAATTTAATATAATCCCCAAATCTAGTCCTTCCTTCTAGCCTAACTGCTGCTGTCCTAATTAAACCCTTATCTTCTCTCACCTGGGCTATTACAATGGCCTCTAATAGTTCTTCCTCCTACTAATCTTCCCTCTTTAAGGCTTTCTCCCTAGAGCAGCCAGCAGGCTCTTGCTAAAGTATAAATCTGATCATCTCACCCCAGATTAAACGCCTTCAAAGCCTCTCTATTTAATTCCGTTACAAGGCCTTTCTCCCACCTGTGTCTCCCTCTCATCTCCAGCCATTCATGTATCTGATGCCTGCGGGATGTTGTTCCTGCTCCTCCCATGTCCTTCCCAACACTCTGCCAGTGTGACTCCAACTCAACCTTCTAAGACTTTATTCAGACATCGTGTTCTTCAGAAAGCCTTTCTCTGACAACCCAGATATGAACTAAGGGCCCCTTCTCTATCCTCCCAATAGCAACCTGTACATACGTCAAACATAGCCTTAAAACATTTTATTCGAAATTAAATGTATATGGATCTGTCACCCCCATTAAGCTCCTTCCTCAAGTTCCAAATTCACCTCATTTCCACTGACAGAAATGTACTTGAACTGGGATATAAGGCCAGAGTTTTCTGGTGGTGAACATTTTTAGACATGGAGATGGGTGATCGGAATGCAAGCAGTGTCCATCCTTTCTTGGGGTCCTTCAAGCACAGGACTGGGTATCAACAAGGCCAGGTTTGGCGTCTGTAAAGGTGGGGTCAGGGCGGTGGATGGACAACACTGCTACAGGATGAAGTGCCTGCCAGCTCTGGGAGTCTTTGATTCTAACCTATTAAAATCCCTTCAGGCTGGGGCGGCCAGGTGATTCAGTTGGTTAAAGCTCGAGCTCTGAACAACAAGGTTGCTGGTTCATCCCCACATGGGCTGCTTTGAGCTATGGCCTTCAAAACAAAAAAAAAAATCCCTTCAGGCAAATTCCTCAGAGGACTCTAAGGTCAAACTCCAGCTAAGGAGCTCCTGAGCCCTGGGAGGAAAGAGAGGAAAAGCCCAAGGGAGGTCCAGAAGGCCCAGCTCCTGAGGCTCTTCCCAGGCTAGAAGTCAGAGGAGTAAAGCTGAGCTACCCCTCTCTAAGAGATGGGGCAGAGGCAGGGCAGACCCTCTTTTCCCGCAACAAAACCGCCATCCGCCTGGCTCCTGGCTAGGACATAGGACACAAGACTGCGTCAGCCGTGCAGGGAAGGAAGCCCAGCCTGCTGCCAGAGCTCATGCCCAGGCCCCGCTGACAGCTGCTCCTTCCAAAGTCTCCAGTCTCGGCTCACTCTGATGCTGAGGGATCCCTGGTGAGGAGGCGGGACAAGCAGCATCCCCCCAAGACCAGGAGAGCCACCCCTAAAGTGAAGTGTACCAGAGTAGCCACAGCCAGGCACAGGGAAAATCAGAGAGGGAAAGATGGAGGGCAGGAGCAACCAGTCCCAACAACCTAGAGGCCAGATTTCATTTTCCGGGAGGGGGGACAGTGCACAAAGTATTTCAAGAACCGGTATCTCATGTTTCCTGCCTCCCCCTTTCCCCGGTTCAGTTCCCTCTCTGCTAGCCTCTGCTAGGTTGACAAATTAGAAACGGCTCTATTCCTTAATCCTCAATCAAGGGCTACTAGGGATTCTGTAAAAAAAGCAAATATCTATGTAGGTCCCAAGAAAGCGGGGCTGGATGAGAGCCTGGGTCCCAGCAGCCCATCCAAGAAGAGATGGCTGGGGCCCGTGCCACCATGTGTACAACCCCAGGGGGCGCCCACACGTTGTGTTCTGTGTGAATGACGCCCCTGACCACAGCAAAGGCAATCATGTGAATGGGACCCCCCGGAGTTGTGCACCGTGGTGGCCCTGGCTGTGTTCCGGTGTCCGTTTCAGAGCACATGGATGTCACTGGGATGGTCATTTCGACTAGTTTCATTTCACTGCCTGCATGTACTACTTAATGTTTCCCCACACACAGTAACATGATGTAATATAGAGTCCACATTCAAATGTTCTCAGTTGTCTGTCACCTGGGAAGTTTTTCAAACATACAAATTCCTGGCCCCTCTCCTGGAGGGTCTGATTCAGTAGCGTGAGTCCCTGGACTTTGAATGTTTCTAAGCCTCTCAGGAGATTCAAATGTGGGACTAGGTTTGACCCACAAACTAGGGTTTCAGAGGAACCTGTGCAAAGGGACCCCAGAAAGCACCGGGCAGTCAGCTGGTAAAGGAAGAGGACATGCTTAAGGCCTAGCAGGTTGGTGCCAGGGCCTAAGCAGCACCAGGCACCAACCTCAGCCCACACAGCTGCCAGCAGATGGCTGAAGGCCTGCAGGGGAGGAAAAGGGGTCAGGGCAGAGCCACACAATGGTTCTGAGTCAAAGGGTGGAGAGAAAGGAGAGGGCACTCCCTCCAGTGAGCTGACGCTGCCTTGTCTCCGTGCCAGAGAGAGAGGGCCCCTGGGCCAGCACCGATACCAGCTGTGGAAGGAGAGTGGACAGGGCTTCCTGTTGTCTTGCTGGAGGGCACCATATCAGAGCTGCTCTGCTTGGGACGGCCTAATGGGTCTGCGTCATCTTCTCCCCATATCCTGAGCCACAGAACTGGATCCCCATGGGCGCTGAGTAGCAGCTACTGCCAGGCGTCATGCCAAACCTAGAAGTATTCAGATGACCATGGCATGATTCCAGAGAGCTTATATCCTAGCGAAGGTGAGAGACATATCCATAAATAATTCAATCCCCTTCCTGGGGCACACAAAGCAGGGAAGATGTCTTGGCCCATTTTCACTCAGCAGGGAAAATGGAGAGCTATTAAACAAGGTGGTGAAAAATAGAGGGTTTCAAGCCCCCAGCCTCAGGCATCCCACCTTTCAGTAGTTTTTACTAAGAGAAGAGGACTCAGTTATAGCACTGCGCTAGGAAGCACCTCTTCTCAGGATAGAAGGGGTCAAGGGGTTGGAGGCCATAAGCACTTAATCCCTTTGGCTTCCAGAGTTCTCTCTTCAGAGAGGACCACTGCCCCATCCATCCCCCAAGATCCACACTTACCCATAACCAAAATCCCCCTGGCTTTGCAGCCAGGGTCCCATGCCCTACACCTCAGTCTACATACGTGCTGCCCTGCTTCACCTCTCCCTCCCACAGCCCCAGCTCGAACAGCAAAGGTCATTGTGTGCTGTGCCAGGAATCCGATTCTTCCACCAGAAGGGATAGCCAGAAGGTCAGCTCCCTGCCTCAAAGAGACGTCCATGATCCCTCCTCCACATTGAAAACCTACATGTTTTATGAGGCTCTGCAAGCTTCTTTGATGTCAGGCCCATCACTAAGTCACACACACTAACAAAGTCCTTCTATTATCAAACTTATGTCCTTCTGTGTGGCTTTCACTTAGTCCCAAATGTGGAGAGACAGATATAACTGCCTGTATTTTCTTCACTTTCATGCGGCCCCTCCCTAGTAGTGTCCTCTTAGCCAAGGTAAAGCAGCCCACACAGTTCAGTCTTTCCCACTGGAACTTACTTTCCATCTCTCTCTTCCCTGGGCCTATCCTAGACTTTCCACTAATTTGAAGCCAAAGTAGATACAAGCGTTAGTAGAGGGCTCTCTGGGTCCTAGGAGAGAAGAGGGACATGGAGACTGTGTGACATGCTTAGATCGAGTTGAGTTTGCATTAAGAGGCCTGAAGTCCCCAAACCTGGCTCAGAAACCATTTGTGCAGTTGGTTCTCGTCACACATGCAGACACAGAATCCCTGGAACTCACAGCTCCCACTACACACCCTGCAGATTTGGGATCTGAGTATGAAGAAAGTCAGGGAGGGAAGAGGTGAGGCAGCTCGCTCGTGGCTCCTCTCAAAATTTTCCTTCCTAGAGCTGGCAATGTAGATGGCAGAGCCAGGGACCAGGAGTTGGCAACCAGCTCATTGGAACCTTTCGCAAAGACGAAAGAAAGGTCTTGGCAGTGTGTGGATCTCCAAACCAGGAATCATCCTACAAGCCAGAGCAGCCACATCTCCTCTCTGTCTGGTCCACACTTATGGCTTTCTTCCCCCCACCCCCACCCCTGCCTGGCCTCAGCCACTGCAGCCCCAAGAACCAGCCCTTCTGGTTCAGATCAGTCTGGATCCCTCCAAAGAGCATGGTGGGTGAAAATGTAAATTGATGCAGCCAATATGGAAAACAGTATGGAGGTTCCTCAAAAAATTAAGACTAGAGGGCCAGTCAAGTGGCTCAGTTGGTTGAGTGCAAGCTCTGAGCAACAGGGTCGCCGGTTCGATTCCTTCATGGGCCAGTGAGCTGCACCAGAGCTGAGCTGCAGCTGAGCTCAGCAGATTAGAGCATGTGCTCCTAACAACAAGGTTGCCGGTTCACCTCCCACATGGGATGGTGGCTACACCAGATTGAACACAGCACCTTGAGCTGAGTGCCCACAAGGTGGCAACCAGATGGCGACTGGACTTGGAGCTGAGCTAGCTGCGCCCTTCACAACTAAGACAACTTGGTTGTTCCCTTCCCCAATTCCCAAAAATAAAAAATTTAAAAATAAATAAATATATACATACATACATACATACATACATACATACATACATTTTTTTTTTAAAAGAATAGAACTACCTTATGACCCAATAATTCCTCTTCTGGGTATTTACCTTAAGAAATACAAAACATGGGCCAGCCAAGTGGCGCGTTGGTTAAGAGCTGGCTTCAAATGCAGAGGCCCCAGTTCGGATCCCACATATGAGGCCCAGTGACACTGCCCTCTATAGCTAAGATGAACAACAGCTCCATCTGGAGCTGGGCTGCTATGAGTCCCAGGGACGGCATAGCTGCTGCCCCTGCTGCAGTGGGCTGCCATAGGCTACAGTGAGTGGCCGGCAGCCAGCGTGAGTGGCTGGCAGCCGGAGTGAGCTGCCAAAAGCCACCATGAGTGGCCGTCCAGAGGCTGGCAACTGATCTGCCTCACCCAGGAAGAGTGCAATGACGATACCAACATGGGCCAGTGAAGCAATGTCCTCCACAACTAGACTGAAGAACAAAAGTATAGCAACTTGTCTGTTCCCCTTCCCCAATTCTCCAATAATGTTCCCCTCTCGCAATCCCCAATAAAAATAAATGTTAAAAAAAAACAGAAAAGAAATCCAAAACATTAACTCAAAAAAAATATAAGTACTCCTATGTTCTATGTTCATTGCAGCATCATTTATAATAACCAAGACATGGAAACAACCTGTGTCCATCAACAGATGAATGGATAAAGAAGATAAAATGAAATATTACTCAGACATAAAAAGATGAAACACGGCCATTTGTGACATGGATGGACCTACAGAGTATTATGCTCAGTGAAACAAGTCAGACAGGAAAAGACCAAAACCACATGATTTCACTCATATGTGGAATATAAAACAAAAAAGTAACAAACTAACAAAACAAAACAAAAAAACCTCACAGATACAAACAATAGAATGGTGGTTACCTGAGGGGAAGGGGGGTGGGGGGAGGGCGAAGAGGGGAAAGGGGGTCAAACACATGGTAATGGGAGGGGACTAGACTTTCGATGGTGAACACACAATAGAGCACACAGGTATCAAATATAATGCTGTACACCTGAAATTTATATATGTTATTAACCAATGTTACCTCAATTTAAAAAAAAAAATTTTTTTTAAGAAAAAGAATTACTTCCAGCTTCCTCAGCCCTCCAGAGAAAGGCAGCGGGACAGGATGGTGAGGGGTAAGTGGAGCTCTCAGGATGAATTTCTGGTACCAATCTTGGCCCCCAGCTGAGCAGCCTACTGAGGCAATTTCTTCACAGACAATTTTCCCACCAGTCCAACCCACATCAGAAAAAGAACCACAACCTTTTCAAACAGCAACATCTAGGAAACCCGAGCCTCTCTGAAGGTACTGCAAGCCCCATGAAGCATAAAGGAAGAACGTAAGAAAATGGGGGCAGTGAGGATGGGACAGTCACACAGCAGCCCCTGTGTAGCCCTCACCTCCTCTCCCTGCCTCACGGCCTCAGCTTTGCTTCACAGGGCCATTTGCTTCCTGCAAAACAAGAGCTCCTGCAAGGCCCAGACTGCTGCCTCTGTCACCTCCAGCTGAACCTGCAGACCAGCTTTCCCAGCTCATGCCCTGTGAATCTAGTTCCCCAGGATTCCTGCGGGGGCCTTGGAAAACTCTCTGGAGGAGACCAGCCCATTAAGCAGAATCCAGAAAGTAGGTCACAGCTGTTCCCATCCAGCCCAGGCACCAAAGAGAGCACAGAACACGCTCTGGCTGGATGATTCACCGGAGGAAAGAGATGAGAAACAGCACAGAGCCACCTCAGGCTCAGGTTCAGTCCTGACACTCCTGTCCTCACAAGCTGGGTGGGGCTAACCCATTAGAATCTTCAAGGAGGCACATCAAACATGGCCCCACCCCATGGCAAGAGGACAGGGTGTATCTCGGGGTAACTGCAGAGGCAACGCGCTAACCAGAGTGTACCGAACAGTGCCAGCGAGAACAATCTCCAAAAGAAGGGCATCTTGGCTGGGCATCAACACTCTGATTTTTAGAGAGTGTCTCCAATTCATGCAATGGTAACAATTTTTTTGGTTGTTTTCTGGGAGCACCTTTTTTAGACATCTGAAAGGCTGTGTCTCTTCTGTCTCTCAGAGATGCCGACAGTGAGGCCCACTAAGAGTAGAGAAGTTGGGACAAGCAGCTCAGTGTGGTAATACTGTCTGTGGGAAGGGTGGGGGTGGCTGCCTGTTGGCCTGGGTGGGGAAGCCAGTGGGCAGGGACACGCTGTGTGGGCAGTGAGCTGCTGGCAGCTGACAGCCATCTGCTTGGCTCAGAGGGTGAAAGGAAGCTGAGCAAAAAAAGGTAAGCCAGCCGTCCATGCATTCCACCATGGAGCTGAAGACCTGCTCCCACCACGGCCCGGGCAATCTCCTTCCCTCCCTCTGCGCAGAAAGGCCCTACACCACTGTCCACAGCCCTGCCCACTGTCCCTCTGCCACCACAGTTCCTAAACCAGCCATCTAAACATATGGTCTGATAATAGAGAATATTTCAATGAGCACTGACTCTCAGAATCAAGAAAATCCCTGATAGGCTGCAGTCATTCTCAAGGACCAAAAGCCATGGTAACCACACAAATGCACACACCCCCACACCTTCACCCACACACCCTACATGAACCCCCCCAACACTCCATGCATCTCCCATGGGCCTCCCCCATGCACACACCTCTATACCCTGCATATCTCCCACAACCCCCATGCCCTCCCCACCCCCATACATCCTGCAGCACCCCCCCACACACACACATACACCCCCCTCCTCCAGCTCACTCACTCTGTCACCGGCTCTCTGAAGACAGAAGTATCTAGCCTAGACACCATGAGGTTGTGATCTTATTGTCACTGGCAAAGAAGTCTGAGAGAAATAGACTGAAGTTGACCCAGGAAGAAAAAAGGGAAACAGGACTTTTGGCCCCACGGGTCAGCTCTGGGCCTTCCAAAGCAGGCCCTTTCCTGTACGCATTCCAGCAGGCTGGAAGCAGGCCCAGGGAGCTCTAGGGAGTGAGAATGCCAGGGAACAAGAGCCTAGACAGAAGGGCCCAGGAGGCCCTTGGCCAAGGCACTTGGGCAGGCCTCAGGGTGGTTATTTCCTAAGTCAGGGCAGAGTGGAGAAGCCCTGGGGATCCCTACAGACCAGGAAGGGAAAGGAAATGGGCACCAGCTCTTAAGAAGCCTCCATCTTTCAGCCCAGAAAAAAAATCACACAAACAGAACACCATCAAACATCAGATACTAACTCACACAGGGGTGTTAGAGGCCTAGTTGTTAGACCCTCCCAGGAACATTTGCATTTAAAAAGCAGAGTCTGGGGCCGGCTGAGTAGCACATTGGTTAAGAGCTGGCTTGGGATGCCGGTGGCCCCCGTTGGGATCCCACATATGAGGGCCAGTGACACTGTCCTCTACAGCTAACAGCTCCACCTGGAGCTGGGCTGTGCGGGCCCCAGCGATGGTGTGGGCTGCAGCCCCTGTTGCAGTGGGCTGCCATAGGCTACAGTGAGTGGCCGGCAGCCAGCGTGAGCAGCCGGCAGCCAGAGTGAGCTGCCAATAGCCACAGTGAGCGACCATCCAGAGGCCGGCGACCAATCTGCCTCACCTGGGAAGAGCCCAATGATGATACCAACATGGGCCAGTGAAGCAGAGTCCTCCACAACTAGACTGAAGAACAAAAAGACAGCAATTTGTCTGTTCCCCTTCCCCAGTTCCCCAACGCTGTTCCCCTCCCCCGATTCCCCAATAAAATCTTAAATAATAATAATAAAAATAAAAATAAAAAGCAGAGTCTGAGGGGAATAGTGCTCAACCCAACCATTCTGGCAGTGTTAAGGAAAATGTCTAGTGGGCTGGGAGGAATAAGCTATTATAAGATAAGTGGGTGGATCCCTGGTGTAGGCCATGCCTCTCTGTGGCCTCTCCTGGTCCCAGACCCTGAACCCCAGAAATCTCCTGCCCCTCTCCAGAACACAAGTCCCCACAGTGCTGCCCACTTGTCCCTTTAAGTCACCAGATGCTGCAATTTCTGGCTCTGGCTACTATGAGTCCAGCCTGACCCAGAGAGCCCCCAGGCCTTCCCCAGTAGCCACACAGTTCCACTCCACTCTTCCTGGTAGCAAGCCAGAAGGATATCCTGCTCAGGGCAGCCCAGGACACTGAACTCAGGGGATTCTATTTGGCTCAGGTCAAAGGAAAAACCCCATTGGCAAAGCAGAGCCCTAACAGGAACCTGAGAAATGAAATCCTCCTCGAGTTGGTCTCTCAGTGTCCTGAATCCCCAAGCCATAGGAAAGGGAATTACATAGATGGCGGGAATGAGACGGTGCCAGACCCCAGCCAGGACTCCCCAAGTCAGCCTGGTGACCCCTAGACCGGTCCCATTGGAAGGTCCGGGGCCCAGACCCTTGTGCCCTATTTCCCAGTCCACCTGACCCAGGACCTTAATAACCGTGGGAGCAGCTGGAGGCATCCTTTCTCTTCCTCCTGCTTTCTCTCTCCTCTTTCCACCCCAACTCAAGAGCCTCACAAGCCTTCCCTGGTCAATCCTTTCAAACTCTCCTCATTTCTTTTACTCTCCATCTTCCCTTAATACTACTGTGTGCTGTGTGTGTCACATGATAGATCAAAATACTGGCCTGGTATCTGGGCTACAAGAACACTACATCTGCCTTAGATGGTGTTAAAACAACCATCTTTGCATCTCTGTGCGTGGAGAGGTCAAGAAGATGTATTGTAGTATGTGATCTAAGGGTTTAGGGAAGTAGAGCAAAGGAATCAAGTTAGTCTCAGTGTTGCTCTATACACTCCTGATGCCTTTCTCCCACCCCCTATGTCCTCCTTTTACAGGAAGAGTGAGAGCAAGCGAGAGAGAAAGAGAGCGAGAGCGAGAGGTCTCCCTAAGACAAAGCCCAAGTCTACACCCAGCAAAGGGGACACTCAGCAGAGGGGAGGACCAGCTGCCCACCTGACACAGTGTAGCACTCACTCATTCCACCAGCCCCATTTTCATGGGGCCCTTGCCCATGCGACCCTCACTCAGGGTCTACCAGGATAGCAACAGTCAGAGGTCATGCTCAGCAGGGATTAGGTGACATGCTGGCAACTGGATGAGGGTGTGATGACCATATGTGAAGGCTTATCAGCTAACAATCCTCAGGCACCTTGCTGAAATACCATTACAATGTAATCACCATCACAACGTCTCAAATTAGTACCTCCAAGGCTATCGTGACTGGAGTGTTTTGGTGAAAGGGAAAGAGGAGAGGAGGTGCTGAGTGAGCTTGAGCATCACAGAAATAGAAGGAAGGAAACAGACCTAGTATTTCCCTCTGGTATTCTGTGCCAGCTATTGTCTTGTTTAATCTTCATAACAATCCTTAAGTGTAGATATTATTAGCCTTACTTTATGAATGAGGAAGCTAGAAAACAGGAAAGGGTCTGAGTAAATTGCCCAAGGTCACACAACTAGTAAATGATAGAATTGAGAGTTAAACTGAAACAGTCTTTTTCTCACCCCTGCCATATATACCCAGGCACATCGTATTTTACCAAATGTTCAAGTGGATATCGGAGATTATTCTGGTATACCCCCACATTCTCTTCCCACACCCCAAGACTCCTTCACCTTTCCAAGCCACTCAAAAAACAAATGAATAAACAAACAAACAAAACGGATCTAGTTTTGCAGATTAGAGACCAAGGGACCACAAGGCGGAAATGACTTGTCTGGCACATAGCGAGTTAGTGGCAGCAGTGGGACTAGAAGTCAATCTCAGACTCACACCAGGGCTCTTGCCAGGACTAAGCCACCTCCAGTCTTATGGTACCCATTCTCAAAAGCCTCCAGGGAAGGAGATTCCCCCAGCCTTCCTGTTCCAATCTCTCTCAAATTGGTCCATTCCTTTCCAAGCTTCTGATTACTTTTATTAAGTGAAATATCAGGCACCGAAAGGTTATTATTCCTTTCTCTTACTTGGAGGATTGAAACAGCCTCCTGACTAGTCTGTCTTCCCTGTACTCCATCCGCTGCCAGGATCATCTCCAGCACCACAGCTCTGCCATGTCACTGTTCGGATAAAGGTTTCTGCCTCTCTCCTTCCTACCAGATACTCAAGACTCACCACACTGAGTCCCAGCCTAGTCCCCCACATGGCCCCCAAACGCTGATGGTTCTTAACCATTGTCCAGAGCCCCAAGTTTTCCCAGAGACCTTCATTCATGCTACTGCCTTCTGGAATGCTCTCTGCTTGCCCTCAATGAACACCTGCTCTTATCCTATGACTATCGCTTTGCTGTCTTCAAACATCTCTAAAACTTTTAGTGCATCCTACTGCATTTACATTGTTTTGTATTATCCCTACTAGCAATCAGAATAAAGAATATATTTTATCCATGTAGGTGCTTTATAGTTAAAAAGCACTTTCATAAGCATTAGCCCATTCATCTTAAGAATAAAAATGACCTCTTATTTATCATCTTCCCCACGGTGCTCGGCACAGTGTTTTACACAGGGCACAGAGCTGTTAAAGACTGCATTCTGAGGGTGCTCCAGCCAACCCACAGAGGAAGAGTTAACACCCCGTGTTGCAGCATCAGAGATTCTGAAGCTGGATGAGGAAGGCAGTTGTAATTTATTTCTCCAGGTAGATACCCCATAGCACTTATTAGAATCTCAGAGTTTAGAGGCCTCCAAACATTCAGCACGCTGGTCCCAGCTTCTATACTTCTATGAAATGCTGCCCAAGATTACACCAACTCTTGGGGCAGTGAGATGGCAACTGACTCATACTGAGTTGATGGGATTACTCTCCTCCATAGAGAAACTAACTCATCCATTCACTTGCATTTTTTTTTAGTACAACGTGGCTACCTCAAGGTCAGGGACCACATTAAATTCATGTTTGCATTCCTAGTTTGTATTCAAGTTTGTAAACCTCTTATTGAAGGATGATAAAATAATTGTAACCACCACCATTTACTGAGCCCTTGCCATCAGGCACTGTTCTAGGCAGTTATGAATTCATTTTTAAAACAGCCCTTTTTTCCTGGTATATTATTTTCCTAATCTTCCACATGAGGAAATGGAAGCACAGATAAATTAGGTAACTTTCCCAAGGTCAAACAACTAGTTCGTGGGGGAGCCAGGCTGAGCCCAAGGAATCTGGCCCCAGAGCCATACACTTAACCATATGCTGAATTTATACTGCCTGTCAATTGATGAATGAATATAAGAATGAAAGAGCAAGAGGCACTGAAGATGTTTTTGTTTAACAATTAACCAACCATTAATGAACCTACCCTATATTACCCATCAAAATATCACAAAGTCCTTCTCAAACTTTCCTTGAGTTTAGCTAGTAATTCCCAGTAGAGAATGCTTGTCAGGAAAATACAGAAGCTTGGTTTGATTAATTCTTAGTGAACTAAGTTCTGCAGAACACAAACTCCAGGAGGATAGGGATTTTGTCTGTCTTCCTTGCAGCTGTGCACTTAGGAGAACATCACATATGTCATGTACATTCAGTGCATAACTGGTGAACGAATAAATGGATGAATAAAAAATAAAATGCAACTTCTTCAATGGCTCTGGTCAGATTAAACTACTTTCTGTTCACCTCCTTCACCACTCCAACCCCACCCCAATTCCTACCCATTGTTCAGATCTCAGCTAACATTTAATTTTTTCCAGGAAGTCTGACCACCCCAAATGCCCCACCTATGAGCTCTCCAGGCATCCCACACTTCCCCCACCACAGCCATTTAGTTGTCTGCATCCCCACTCAACAACAAGTTCTGGAAGACTATCCTAGGCATTGAAAGTACCTAGAGCCTTTAACAAGCATTCAAAACCTGTTTGCTGAACAAATGAATGAGTTCTTTTTAAACATTATCTGGCAGACGTATACCTTTGTGGTCCTATCTTCTTCCACAGGTGACGTTAAGAAGAACAATTTCTGTTGTCATCTGGCTCTTGGGGAAGCCCCGTCTTATTCAGAACTTGGGCCTCACAGGTCCCTTCAGTGCAGCACAGGAGGAAAGGAACACAGGTTTTGGCGGAATCCTGGCCTAGGTTCATACATCAGCTCTTCTCTAATCAGCTATACAATCTTAGACATGTTTCTTAATTTTTAGCTGGAATCTAAACCTAATATAAACCTCAGTTCTCCCAACTGTAAAGGAGGGAAGAGACCATTTCATCATCATCCATTTCCTCCAAGGTTGGGGAGAGGGGACATTGACGATAATGTTTGAAAAGCTATAGGTGGACGGATGCTCAATGCCAGTGGCGATCCTCTTGCCTTTCTCAGTACATGAATATTTGCTCAAGTGGCTCCTTTTCCCCTTCCTTGCTGGACAACAGCATAGTCAGAATTGCACTTCAGAGTATTTGCCAACCCTCTGGAACTACACTATCTTTCGAAGTCTCTTTTCAGGGAATTGTATCTCTTTTTTCTTCTCAATTAAAAAAAAAAAAATCTGCCTTCTCGAAGTCTGGAGTGGAAATCTGACATCCCTGGTGATAACGTTTTTTGGGAAAACATAGTTGCCTTCTCCAAGGTTCCCTTTATATCTAAGTTGTAAACAATCTCTCCTTTCTTGGTCAGAATTAAATGCAGTCTAACGGTGCTCCCAGTCCTTAGGAAGACATAACAGCACGGCAGGTAGGAATGGGACAGATATTCAGCTTTCAGGAAAGCAGGGCTCTTGAGAAAGGAAAAGAGAGAGAAGGGGGCGGGAAGGAGAGAGAGAGAGAGGTCTCAGTAGTTGAGGGGTGCCATCATTACTCTTATCAGGGTTCAGGGTTAGTTTGTGGCCTAAGACAAGAAGAGCTCAAATCTATTTGTTCTACTTGGCAAGGCAAACTGTAGTATTTCCTAAAAATGGAATCTACTTGGTTCTCTACTCTTTTTCCCCTCACCCTTCCTATGCCTTTTGGTCATATTGTCATCTGTGGGGTAATCACAAATTGCCAGCATTACTAGTGACCATGTGACTTCTCTTAGAAATGACCCCCGGGGGTCCTTCCCAGTTGTAACGCTTTATGTGATCATAGGAAATGCAAGAATAGTCTCCTTTCATTTCATAAAACAGGTACAAAATAAAGCAGAGAGGGAAATACCAAAACAAAAGATTTGCCTCAATTATCCCCCCAAGTCCTAAACTTCTTACTAGAATTGCCCAGAAGGTGGCAAAATGACTTGATTTGATTATCCGGTCATCTCCTTACACCGAAGCTAAGGATATAAATGAGAAGGCAGAGAAAGGCCAGTAAGGCAGGAGCCCAAGGAATTCACACACATGTGCTTCATTCCTCAATCAACTGAGAATTAAGGAAATACTATGCTGGACTGGGGCTTATTAGTTAAAGGTATGTCCAGTCTGGTGACGTCTCATGGGCATTCAAGTCAAGGAACCCACTATCAAAAAATTCTGCAACTCTGCTGCCCCTTTCTCCTCTCCCAAGACCCAATATCTGCCTGATAGTGCCATCGGGTATTATGAGCACAGGGTGAGACTGCCTGCTTCAAATCCCTCCTCTGTCATGTACTAGCTGGCTCACATCAGCAAGTGCTAGCTATTACATTATTTGCTAGCTTAGCATTACTGTGTATAGATAGTAGCCAGGCTTTGGGGGGTATATGTTTCTCCCCAGTTCCCTACAAATATCATTAAGCAGCCTTTCCTTCTCTCCCCGTACCCATCCTGCCAACCCTATGTGAAGAGAAATAGCCAAGGAACAGTTACCTTAGTATTATCACATCTCTCTTTCGTTAGCAAGAAAGGAAAGGTTCCAGAACATTCTCTATTTCATGTCCCTGTCCTCTTACCCCTCCTTCATCCCTACCAGCTCTCCCCTCCCTGTCACCACGGCTAAACTCAGGATGAACAACTGACATTTGTATAGTACTCTGCAGTTTTCAGAGTGCTTTTGCCTACATGATTTTATTCAGTTCATGGTAAACAGTGTATTTCATCCTTAAAACAATCCTGTGAGCCAAAGGCATTATTTTTCCCCATTTTACATATATGCAAACTAAGGCTTAAACAGGTTCACAAGTTGTCCATGCTCACAGGGAGGAAATAAGTCACACCAGGACTCAAAGCCAGGCCTCCTGACACTGACCCCACTCATTGTTTTCTCTACCACTCCACGTTATCATGTCCAATTTCACATCCGGGACTATGAGGAGCCGGAAGTTTATGGCCAGTTACAAACTCCCAAAGGAACAGAGATCCCTCATTTTTCTCCCTGCTAGCCTGAGTAGAACTGTCCAGGCTAAAGGACAATAGACATGAGACACCTGCAGAGAGCAGGCCCAGGTGGGGTGAGGGCACCACAAAGAGGGAACCAAAGGCCCACGGGGTGTGTTAGATCTGCTAGAGCATCACTGGGTTAAGGCCAAGACCACAGGCAGTCCAGGCCACGGGGCAACCCCAAAGGAGCACCGCAGTGAAAAGCCTGAGGCCTCCCACACCAGTGCTTCCAGAGAGAGGGAAATGGACAAGATCCCTCTGGCCAGGCTGAGAGCCTGATCAGATACAGACACACACACACACACACACACACACACACACACACACACACACATATTCAGCAGTAAATTCAGGGCCATGGAAATGAAACTTCGGGCTCATCTAAAAACCAAAGCAAAAGCAGCCACCATCTCTTCGGACGCTGGCTGCCAGGCAGAGCTATAAAATGTGCCTTGACTTAATTTTTCCACGGACACAACCCCAGATGGGACCGCGGGGCTCTGGAGAAGCTGCAATTCCAAAGCTTCAGAACTGCTGTGCTCTGGGATCCATAGCTGGATTGGGGGAGGGAAGAGTATTTGGGATCGGGGTTGTCACCCCCTAGGCCATTTCTCTTCCAATATCTTTCCAAGGCCCAATGTGGCAAGAGTAAGTTTTCATTCAGCAACTGCTACAGGGTTGGAATTCAGTGCAAATTGGTTACATCTGCTTGGCCATGTCCCAGGCAGTCAGGTAGTTGAGCGAGAAGGAGGAGGAGTGTTGGCCCACTTCAGGGAGCAGCGGTAGCTGTATGCTAAAGAATCTGGTGCCACGCTGGGACTAGCCAGCCCAGGGTACAAAATTTCCCAGTGGAATAGAGAAAAAAACATCAGGGCAGCTGGAGACAATAGATTCCATCCCAAGCATGGCTGGGGGTGGGGGGTGGGTGGAGGGACGCCACAAAGACCCCAAAAGGGGTGGAGACACAGGGAGAGAAGGTTGGCCTGAAGGATCAAGAGCAATGGCAGTTTCTTCAAACACAGAAGGGTGTGTGCACTCATTAACCTTACACATTGGTAACCTCTTTCCACCCCCCAGGACCCTGAGAAGCCCCTGGGCTCCCTACCCTACCCGACCCGATCGGATCCCAGCTGGGCAGCCTCCCTTGGGCTTCCTGCTGCTGCGGTGACTCCCCAGCATCAAAGCCACAGCTGTCGGGAGCTTAAAATGAGAGACAAGTACAGACCAGGAGAGCAGCGCCTCCCCCGAGGGCCGGGAACTCGGGCCTGAGGGTCCCTCTCCCTCTGCCAGGCATTCTCCTTTTGCTGCAGTATCCTTATAAGGGAGAAGCTCAGTCTACCATCCATCTGACTAAAAAAAAAAAAATGTATATATTCTCTAGGCTAGATGCTGACTTTTCGCCCACTGCACGAGGAAGCACCACCCCGCTTCAGAGCAGGTTTTGCTTTTTATTTCCCATATTTAACAAACCAACCCCCAAACCATTGGCTGGCTCAGATCGCCTAGCAGAAGTGTGTTTAGAAGGAAAGAGGTGGGGAAAAGGGGCCCCGGGGGCTCGAGACGCCCCGAAACTGCCGGAGCGGTAGGGATGGGCAACCTGCTCGGCGCTGCGAGCTGGAGCTGTCGCCCCCACGGCGCCTGCCGCTCCGCTCGCTCCGGCACCCTCGCTCCTGCCATTGTTGAGCCTCGGCTGCGGCCAGGCGGGTGGGACATCCCCTTTGCGGCCAGGCGGGTGGGACATCCCCCTGACCTCCGCTCCCTCCATGCCGGCGTCTGTTCTCCGCCGGACGCGCGTCCTACCTGCGCTCTCCGCGGGCTCTCGGGCGAGACCCGGCCACGACGGGGGCGGCTGGCCCCACCGCCGCCTGCGCCTCCGGCTCCTCGCCAGCCGGCTGCGTACCGCCCCTCCGCGCCGCGCCCTCTCCCGGCTCTGCGCTCCGGAGCAGCTGGGAGGCAGGAAGGGGCGCCGGGACCAGCTCCGGGGAAAGCAAGTCCTCTCGGCTGGGAGCGTGCGCAGCCCGCAGTCAGGCAACCCCGCGTGAGACAATAGCCGGAGCAGGGGGCATCAGCCGAGAGGCCATCTCCCGGGAGCCCGGCGCACTGCACAGCGACGCGACTTGGCCAGGCCTGCCGGCCCGCGCAGGACAGGGCAGCACCGCACACGCGGCCGCGGCGCGCCAGCCCCAGCCCCGGCCCCAGCGCGGAACCCGCCGAGTCCCAGCGGGAGGCGGGGCGGGCCAGCCGCTCGGAAGGCTCTCCATCCCTCCCCTCGTCTCTCCTCCCCTTAGACTCCCCTCCCCTTCCCCTCCTCCCCTCCGCTGCCCCGCTCTCCTACTCTTTCCTCCCCTCCCCTCCCCTCCCCGTCAGCTCATTCTCTCCTCCACCATTCCTCCCCTCCCCTCCCCCCTCCCCGCCCCTCCCCCGCTCCCAACTCTCTCCTCCCCTCTCCCTTTTCCTCTAGCCCCCTCCCCTCCTACTCCCTCCCTCCCAGCCTGGGCGCCTGGAGGAGAAACGCGCCACGGGCTAGTTTTGCCTGAGAAACCCAAGAGCCGAGATTCCCACTTCCCACTTGGGTGAGGGTTTTTGCAGATGGTCACTACTTTTCCCTTTGCACTGTGTCAAATACATGCCAAGTCCTTCTGCTGAAAATGACAGAGTTTTGAGGCCCCGTTATCGGTTTGAGGAATTTCAGCCCCCCCACACACACACACACACACACCCAGGTCGTTAGCACAGCGATGCCGGAAAGAACTCCTACTTGAGATCCGAGGTTGGGGTTGGGGGAATCTGTCTCCGCGCTGGACTCACTGAGCCTCCTGGGTTTTTCTATTCACCCAAGTGGGTCGCAGGACCGGAGCCCCAAAGAAAAGCAATCAACAACTTGAGCGGGGAGGGGAGGGGACGGGTCCTCCAGCCCAACTACATGGTAAGCGAAAAAAACTTTTTCATAGAGTATGTTATATTTAACATTTCGACTCTTAACCACCTTTCTTTGAGCGGTGGTCTCTAGAATTTTCCTAAAGGGTCCACCCTAAAGAAACCAATAGTTGACCAGCTCCTTATTTGCATTTGATTTGCATAATAACTATGATCTCTGTTCTCAAAGTACATTTTCCTCAATACATGAATCTTGTTCTCCCCTAGGATCCCCTTTCTTTCTTTCTTGCCAGACTATGATCAACACCGGGTTCTCAGCTGCCTTCCACCGCAATCGTCTCCAGGTATCCAGGGTCTCAAAGCTCCTAACTTCTCTCAGATGCCCAGGACTTCTAGCTAGGGTTCTCGGAAAACATTTGCCAACATTACCTTTGCTGGTCTCAAGGAAATATTTGTTAAAGTGTTACTATCACGGCCTGTCTTGGGTTCACCAGAGTTTAAAAAAAAAAAAAAGACAAAGGTGTGAAAGGCATTTTTAAAAATTTCTTTATTAATATGAAACGGTGTGACAAACCCAACACAATCCTTAGATTCATAGAGTAGTAGACTTGGAAGACACTCCATAGCTCAGTAAGAGGATAACTGTTGGGAAGGCCTACAAAGGGGAGAAAGCAATCAAAAAGTGAGTTCACTATTCAGAGTTCACTATTTTGTTCTCTTGTAAGATGAAATCTGGGCAAATGCAAAGGACCCTTCTTTGCAGGCAACCCTGAGTGAGGCAATGGGAGGAGAAGCCCATGAGAGGGGATGGAGGCTTGTAGTTTTTCTCTCTACCCACTGCAATGTGACCGTGTGTAGTCACCTTCACCATCTGAGCATCAATAATATTGCTTCACCTGTCACTCAGGGCTAATGTGAAGATCAAGTGAGAGAATGTAAGTGAATGGTTTAGATGACTCTGGACAGCCTGCTCTGCACATGCATCATAATGTATATATGGTTTTATTCCAGAACCTGAAGCACTACAGGAGATAAACACACATTTATGCACTCACTTATTCACATTTGTTCACAATTAATGTCATCAGGCTAATCTTGGAAGACTGAGAGAACAGAGGAGCATAGGGGCCATCAGTGCTTCAATGCTGCTGAAGTGAAAAATCAGAACTAGAGAGCTGACAGGAAGTAGGCCTGGGTAGCTGGATGATATATCAAAAGCTTTATAGTACATTTCAGTAGGAAGAAAATTTTGAGTTATAAGGGAAACCAGGGCACATCAATAAGTTTTGATTTTGTGCTGTTGGTGGCAGAGAACCCAGGATGTAGACAAGTTGAGCTAGGAGTGATGTGATCAAAAAGAAAACTTCCCGGCATATTATACAAGAGTATTTGGAAGATGCACTGCAGGTGCCTTTTGCCCCTTTGCCCCTGCAGATCCTTCCTGAACCTTCTGACTTCCTAATAGGGGTTGGCCATGGGAGCCACGAGAGGAGATTGGGAGGAGGGAGGCCAAGGAAGTCTGGATATCTATTCCTCAGGATCCATCTCTGGTTCACTGTGGGCTGGCTGCCACCCTCACCAAAGATCATAGCTCCCTCCAAGTGGTTCCCTCTCCCTCTTTCTCTCTTGCTTCAGATAATCACTCCCTTCCTTTGACTTTTCAGGCCTGGGGGTATAAACTTGCTTTCCCGCTGGCCCCTGTGTATTGTACACTATACTCTTTTTTTCTTTTTATTTTGTACTGTACACAATTGCTGTGGTTCTCCTATACCCAGCTGACCCTTTGTAAATTGTCTCTTCAAATTGGAGTGTGCCATTTACTTCCTGCCATTGTTATGAGTGTGGGGGAGGAACCAACTTTACCCCCAAGGTTCTTCTGGCTGGTCTAATCATGAAATGGACATGAGACAGATTAGCAAGAGAAAATTTAATACATACATATGTATGGGAACCCCGCATACATGAGAGAGTCAGAGACCCCACATGCACGAAAGGCTCAGAGATAGAAAGGGAACATGGGTATATAAGACATTCTGAGCTAGGGATGAAGTAAGGTGTCATGGGGGCTTCAAAAGATCATTGCAGGGTGATCAGAGCAGACCTTTAGTAAACAGAAGTTTGCCCTGCCCTATAAATAAGTTAAAAGAAGTTATCTTTCATAATCTCTTACTCAAATTCTTCTAATTCAAATTCTTCTAGGTAGTTAAGGGTAGGGGCAGGAGTTCCTTTTGAGCCTGCAGCTAAAGTTGCCTTTTGCTCAGAATAATCTGCATACCACAGAAGCACAAGTTGGGCCGACTAGCTCTGGACACCCACATGAGTACAGGCTGGGAGTTCAACAAGGAATCCATGGCTGAATTTGGAGTGTGAGATTAGAGAATCTCAAAGCTGTGCCAGGGGTGTGACAGCAAGGATGAAAAGGAAAGGGCAGATACAAGACATACTTAGGGGGGCCGGCCTAGTGGCTCCTTGGTTAAGAGTCGGCTTGGGAGCATGAGCTCTGAGCAGCAGGGCCACCACTTAGGGTCCCACATGGGCCAGTGACACTGCCCTCTACAGCTAAGATGGTGAACAACAGCTCCACCTGGAGCTGGACTGCTAGGTCATAAGCTACTGTGAGCGGCCATCCAATGGCTGGAGACCGATCTGCCTCAGCCGGGAAGAGCACAATGACGATACCAACATGGGCCAGTGAAGCAATGTCCTCCGCAACTAGACTGAAGAACAAAAGGACAGCAACTTGTCTGTTCCCCTTCCCCGATTTTCCAATGCTGTTCCCCCCTGCCCAATTCCCCAATAAAAAATATTAAGAAAAAAAGATGATTAAGAAGTCAAATGAATGATATTTGATAATGTATTGAATGTAGGTAATCAGGGATGGGAGGACTCTAGAATTCCCACATGACACCTGAGGAATTGGTGGCAGGTGGTGCCATTCACCAAGTGAAGGACTGTAGTAAGACAGGGCCCAGGTGTCAAGGGAGCAATCCTAGTTTAATTAAATTCATTTGACAAGTGATATTAATTTTGGACTCTTCAGATTATAGGTAGTCAACAAAGTTATGGGCATGTATGAGATCACCCAGGTGGGCATAGAGAGGAACGAAGAGGCCTGCCAAAGAAATTGAGAAAAAATGCCAAGTTGATAGAAAACTAAGACCAATTAAATATATGGTGATGGAAGGAGAACTGACACTGGGTGGTGAACACACAATGTGATATATAGATGATATATTACAGAATTTTATACCTGAAATCTACATAGCCTTAGTTACCATTGTCATCCCAATAAAATTTAAATTAAAAAAACAAAAACAAAGACCACAGAGTGTCAGAAAGGAGGGTGGGAGAAAGTGTCAGGAAAGAATGATGGGAACACAAATGCAGCAGGGACATGCTGGAGGACAGAGCTAAAAAAAAAAAAAAAAAAATACTCTTTGGATTGGTAAGAAAGTCACCAGTACCAGTGGTGCAAGAACAGTCATAGTTAAACCAGGCTCCAGTGGGTTATGGAGTAAAAGAGACACATGAATATAGATCACTCTTACTAGAAGCTTGGCAATTAATGGGAAGGAGGAAAATATAAGGTAGTGGATATGGGCAATACAAATTCAAGGGGAATATCATTGCAATGTCTTTTTCAGATGGGAAAAGCTTAAACATGCTCATTTGTTGAGGGGAAAGACAAAAGAGATGGAGAGATGGTTGATGAAAAATATTGCAGAGGAGATGGGATCCAGGCGCAGGAGGGCTGAGTTGCCTGGTTTATGTTTGAGATGAAGGGTGCAGGAGTACATGCATTTATGCTAAACCTAGAGGTTAGAAGTTAAGAGAACTGGTTGCTGCCTGACAGTCTCTTAAGTCACCTCCTGAGAGAGAAGGGGTCAAGATGGGGTTGAGGATTCAGGAAAATGGTTAAGGTTAAAGTAGCCACTGAAAGGAATAAGAGTGGTAGCTTCTTAGAAAAATGGAATTGTCAGCAGAGTCCAGGGTATAGCTGGGATCAGATCAATAGTGGCTACAATATGAATATTTTCATCATTTTCTTCTGCAGTGCTTGGAAGCCCAGGTGTAGAATGTTAAATCATTGTCGGGGGGGGGCAGGAAGGGGTTGCAGAATAGGCACAGTTGAAGGATATAGTGGAAAGAAGGTTACTGACAAAAGAGGATGTGTCCAAAGAGGGACGTGAACCTGGGGAAAGGCTATGAACCTCTAGTCTTGCTCCCTTCCAACCTTTTTTCCAACACCCAGCCAGAGTGAACTTTCCAAAGCTAACATCTGCTTCCTTTGCTGAAAATCAACTAGCATATAAGCTTCATAAAGGCAATGAATTTTTACTTTGGTTTTTAAACTTCTGTATTCCCAGAACCTAGAGAAGTACCTGGCACATAGCATGTGCTCAATAAAATTTGTCAGGGGAGGGCCTTTGGCTGGGGCCTGCGGTGTGCCACTTTCCTGAGGGGCTCTGCCTCCCTCTTGGCCTATTGCTTTTTTTTTTTTTTTTTGAGGGCAGTGTCATTGGCCCTCATATGTGGGACCCGAACCGGGGCCACTGGCTTCCTAAGCCAGCGCTTAACCACCGCGCCACTCGGCCGGCCCTTGGCCTATTGCTATTTTGGATGCCACTCCTCCCTGCCCACCTTGATGTGCCAGTAGCATGGCTCTGATTCCTCCAAGTTCTTGGGCGCTGCTCAGAGGAGCCTCAGCCTTAATGCCAGAAAGAAACTGGAGGACACTATGGGGGAAAAAAAACAAAAAAACAAGAAAGTGGAGAGAGTTCTAGAAGAAGAGGAAGAGGAATATATGGTGGGAAAAGTTCTCAATTATCCAGTGGTAAAGGGCAAAATGGAGTACCTCCTAAAGTGAGGGGGTTCTCAGATGAGGACATGGTGGGAGTCAGAAGAGAACCTAGATTGCCTCAATATCATTGCTGTTTCTACAGTCATACAGTCACAGAGAATAGCACATGACACAGATAAATCAGAGAGAGGCAAGCTCAAAGCTGACTCTGATTCTGAAGATAAGGGAACAGAGAGCAAACCAAAGAAGAAAGAAGAATCAGGAAAGCCATGAGGCTTTGCCTGGAGTTTGGAGCCAGTGCGGATTATTGGAGCTACAGACTGCAGTGGAGAACTCATGTTCCTGATGAAATGGAAAAGCTCTGATGAGGCTGACCAGGTCCCTGCCAAGGAAGCCAATGCCAAGTGCCCCCAGGTTGTCATATCTTTCTGTGAGGAAAGGCTGAAGTGGCATTCCTAGCCCACAGAGGATGATGACAAAAAAGATAACAAGAATGAACTCTCCTGAGTACCAGCCTTTGTCACATCTGACCGTGGGTTTCAAGTGGAGAGGGGAAGGAGTTCTACTTGTCTTGACACGATAGAGGTGGCTTGAGAAGATATCCTCTGAAGATAGTTTCTGTGCCCTCCAGCAGCACATGTGCTTTAATGCCGTGCCATTCTGTATACCTTGCATGCCCACTCCAGTGGAGGGGAAGGAGGATAAGTGTTTCAAGGCATCCCATTCCACACTGTGTTGAGAAAAGCAAAGGGCATTTTATGAAGGACAAAACTCGCAGAATGGGTGTGTGGGAGAGCAAAAAGATACTGTAGATCTCCAAAGAGCATCTCCACACCCCACAGCCTTCTTCCCAGTAGTGTTAGTTTCATTTTTACAGCATAGCATGTTTGTAGTTTTTGGCTATTACTGGTGTATTATTTGGGGTGGGAGGGATGGGATAGGAAGGAAAGGAGATGAGCAGGAGAGTTTTCTTGTTAAAATTTGGGTTGTGGGGCCAGCTGAGTGTCTCAGTTGGTTAAGAGCTCGCTCAAGAGTGCAAGCTCTGAGCAACAGGGTCACCAGTTCAATTCCTGGCCCGAGCTGAGCTGCCACTGAGCTGCCAACAAGTGGCAGGATGGCTCAGCTGATGAAAGCACATGCTCCTAACAACAAGGTTGCCAATTCAACTCCTGCATGGGATGGTAGGCTATGCCCACCACCCGCAACTAAGATTGAACACGACAACTTGAGCTGAGTGGCCACAAGTTGCCGATGGGCGGCTGGATGGCCACTGGACTTGGAATTGAGCTAGTTGCACCCTCCACAACTAAGATTGAAGGACAACAAGTTGGCTGGTCCCCTTCCCCAATTCCCCAATAAAATCTTTTAAAAAAAAATTGGGGTCGTGATGGGGGAAATGGCAAAACAATGTCAAGAAGAAACAACTAATGATGATTCTTTGCTCTGTCCAGAATATTTTATCTTTTCAAAAAATCTCATTGGCAATCTAAATGAGGACGGGGAGAGACTGTTTAAAAGCTGTGAATGCCTGAAACTTACAAGCCAAGGCGTTCCCTGCCTGAGCAGAATGCTGTCCCCAACAAAGGGCTAACAAAGCTGCCATTTTGGGGATGGAAACTGGTTGAGGAGGGAAAGTCTTTTATCGGAGCAAAGACAGATCATTCTGTCTTAGAGGTGCAGTTCTTGAAACTGATAAGATGACCCTTTCCTTTCCAGTTACGAAATCATAAATATTAGCTTGTCCTTGCAAGCCACTGGCTGAGGTATTTGGGGCAGAGGGCTGCATAGGAAGTGTGAGAGTAAAGAGAAGGGCACATGCTCTTAGGGTAGAAAACTCTTGGGGCTCCTCTGTTTTTTGAACTTTGAAGTCTGAAACCATTGGTGGCAGGGTTCAGGCACTGACAGCACAAGCTTACCCAGTCACTTCAAGAGTTGGATTCTTTCAAAAGCTCTGGTCTCAGGAGATTAAACTTTCTTATTGGGGCAGTGGTGCACTTTAAAACACAAAACAAGAATTCTTTTTTCAATCCTAAGAATTAACTAATACCAAAAACGCTGTCTTGACTCATGAGTTCCATCAGTTCTTGACACCCTCTACACCCGCATCCAAAGCACCATTGTAAAATCTTCGTAAGCATGGGTTAGCTCTCTGTAAAAAGTGTTTAAATGTAAACTTCATACCACACTGTCAGTTTTTGTCTTAATAAAACTATATATTTATTTTAAAAAAGGAAATAAAATAAAATTTGTCAAATGGATGGCTCCATATAGCTCTTAGATAACGTTCAAGCTCCTTAAAAAAGTCTACAATGGCTCTCACAATCTGGCCCTTGCTTTTCACTTAGCCTCAGGGGATAGGGACTTTGTCTTATTCCTTCTGATATCCTCAGAACAGCACCTGCCATACAGTAGGCATTCAATGAACATGGGTTGAGTTATAACTTCCTCCCACGTTCCAACGCAAACTCCACGTTTTGGTTTTACTGAACTCCCTGCAGTTCCTAGAATACACATTAGTTTCACTGAGGGGCCTTTCTACAAGCCTGGAAAGGGCCTCCTACCCCCAGTCCTCACCTTTACCCTCCTATTGAGCTGTCTTTCTATCTAGTAGGCAGAGTAATGGCCTCCCAAAGGAGGAAATGCGTGCTTTCCCCTCTCTGGAACCTGTGAATATGTTATCTTACATGGCAAAAGGATTGTGCAGACGTGATTAAGTTAAGGACCTTGAGATGGGGAGATTATCCTGGGTTACCCAAATGCACCCAATCTAACTACACAGATCCTTAAAAGTGGAATATCTTTCCCAGTTGAAGTCAGAGAGAGATGTGATGATGGAAGAATGGTAACTGGGATACAACATTACTGGCTTTAAATTGGAGGATGGAGGTTCTGAGCCAACGAATATGAGCGGCTTCTAGAAACTGGAAAAGGCAAGGAAACAGCCTCCTTCTAGGGAACTGTTTGTTGACATCTTGATTTCAGCCCAATGGGATCCATATTGGGCTTCTGATATACAGAATCGTAAGATAATAAACTTGTGTTGTTTTAATCCACTAAATTTGTAGCAATTTGTTACAGCAACAATAGCAAAGTAATAACACCCTACACAACTGGTTTCCCAGGAAACTTCCCCAGAGTGCCTTCTAAGGATGCCTAGACACACCTGATAGTGGCCTGGATTATAAAACTTATCGCAGTGTTGTAATTGTTTATTCGCTTTTTTTCTGAATTGAGGAGGGTACAGAGGAGGGTTATGAGACTATAAACTTACTAAGGACAAGGAATTCTCTGTTGGGTTTACTTTTGAATTTCTAGGCCTAATGCATTGCCGGATCCAAAGCTGGTGCTCAATAAAGATTGGGTGAATGCGTGAATGAATGAAAACCTGGATTTGGTTTATAGAAAGAGAGTGATCCCTAAGTCCCTGTGAAAACACAGTTACCAGTTCCAAGGTGCAACCGCTTAAGCTGATGTTTGCTGGCTGGAGGAATAGTGCTGGGTAAGGGTCCAGGTAATAAACGGGCCCACTGAGAAAACAAAGTGTGTTGAGAATTGCAAGGATAAACCTTTCTTGTTCCACAACTTTCCCCAGCTCTGATACAGAATTGATGGTGACTTTTCAAAGACAGATGAGTCTGATGAGTAGGAGGGTAAAAAAAAGAAAAAAAAATCCCTTTAAAAATTAGTGGGGGAAATTAGCAAACAGGAGGGATTGCCCCCAAATATATAATCTGTTGGTTTAGGATGCCCTCTAGTGGGAGAATTAAGTTCAGCAGTCTATGAAGTAAGAAGTTTAAGAAGCACTCCAAGATTTCATACTAGGTCAAGTACAATACAGCACTTGTGGTGGTGTCTGTAATGAAAGGTAGAAAAAGCCAATTCAGTTCATGCGACCTCCGGTGGGAGTTTGAAGTGTTAACAAACCAAACTTTCAATTTAAATTAAACTTTGCCATTGCCTATACGATAAAATATTTCTCCTCAGCCTGAAATAAACCTGGTCAACTGTCTTCAATTTGGTACCTCTCTATCTCTCTCCAGCCCAGCCAGATTAATTTATTCACTGTCCTCCCCAAAACACAACTTGCACTCCCCACTTTCCTTCCAGACTTACTGTTTCCTTTCCACTGTGCCTAGTTCACTGCTGTGGAAATAGTAGGTACTCAATAAGCAATTTGCTGGGTTAATCCCATTCAACCTATTTGACTTTAAACAGCTGGTTTATTATCCCGAGGGAAAGGGAATACAATGTAACAAAGTCACTGGACAGGAAAAAAACTTGAAGGTCCCTTTATTTTTGCCCCTTTAATTGCCTTCTTTAAAAAAAAAAAAGTTAGGTATATTTCCACATCTCAGTCATAAAAAGAGAGCAAGATGTTTTTCCTTATATAACAGTGGGTATTCAAAGAAATAACTGAATTAACAAATGAATGTCTGTCTGGCTCATTACAATTTTTGTACACGTTTGACAGTTAGTTGTTTAAACTCTTATCATGTATTTTCCTTGCTGTAAACTCAAGCCCCCCCCCCATTTTATAACTCCTGACTTTCTGTCCATTTTCATCTCCTGCCACTCTTGTACTTGAATTATTGCTGCATTTATTACTTTATTAAAATCATTTGCTTAAATGTCTGCCTTCTGAGAGCAGGATGTGTGTCATACATCTCTGACTCGAGCTAGCACAGAGCCTAAGCCATAATAGATGATCAATAAATGTTTGTTCAATTAAACTTTCCTTCCAGTTGCATTTTGAGTTTGTCACTTCTAATCTTAGTCACAGTGGGAAAAGTAACACAGTGGTAAAATTTTAGACTTAGAAGGTATCTAACAGATCATCTAACCAATTTCCCACATTTTATAAATGTGGACACCCAGGCCTGTTCAGGATCACACAGTTAGTTGGTCTTTGTTCTAAAATAATCAGACAATTGTAGGAAAGAAATTCCTCCAACTGAGGCTGAGCTATTTTGTTGTTCATTGTGTTCAGAAACCTCAAGTTACCAGAAACAAAAATGAATTCCCTTATCAGTTTTTGAAATTTCATAATCCTGTGTTCCACACCCTATGCATCAGGGTTGATGAAACTGATTTTAGGAAAACCTAGGCTGATCCGGGGATTTTTTATTCTTAATGCTGCATGTTGTTCCCACTGGTGCACTCTTATAATGCTTTAGAAGGATTCATCTTGTGAGTCTGACTTGAAAACTGCAACTTGCCTGGAAGAGGGGGAAAAGCAAACATTTAATCAAAATCTACATTCAAGGTCCCACATTTCCACAGTCACCTTCTATTTTCTTATATTAGCTTCTCTATTCATGAACCAAATTGTGTCATTTCCTCTTTTGTGCTAAGGAATGCTTATCTAACAGCTATATCATCTAGTGAATGGAAATATACTTTTCATTAAAGGGAAAGATACTGTAATCTGATTCAGTAGAATAACTAAATTTAAGAATAACTAAAATTAAGAGGTCTTATTAGCAAAGTGATAGATGGAAGATAGAAGAATTGTAATAAAGAGAGGTTACAACTCTATTTCTGAATATTCAGTGTTCATCTTAGTTACCTGTTTTTCTGTAATTTACTACCCTTTAGTTTTAGAGAGTTTAGTAGATATTGACAATTTATTAAACATGAAATACGAAAGAATTGAGAAGCACATGTATTAAATAAATGGAGAAAAAATAGAAAAGTGAATGTTTCTTTTTCTTTATTTTGCTTAATAAATTCTTTGAATCTGATTGTTATAAAATCTAGATTTAATTTTTTATTTAGAATTATATCAAATAAATAAAAGAAGAGGACTTCTAGGAGAGCGCCCGGATAGCTCAGTCGGTAGAGCATCAGACTTTTAATCTGAGGGTCCAGGGTTCAAGTCCCTGTTCGGGCGTTGCATTTTCGTACATTACAAAACATACGAAAATCCCAATGCTGAAGTGTATTTCTATTTTAAGTTGATTCATTTCATTTTGCATTGATTTCAGGGTGTGCTAGATAAACATGTTCTCAGGGAAGAAAGACACTATGAAAAATCATTTAATTTCTTGGCAATTATGGAGGTATTGCACGGCGGTTTCCCAACGAAAAATGATTTTTGTTTTTCAGATTGCTAATAAGTGAGAAAGAAACAAAATAATAATGAAGGCGAAAGCTAAAGCTGAACGCCCGAACAGGGACTTGAACCCTGGACCCTCAGATTAAAAGTCTGATGCTCTACCGACTGAGCTATCCGGGCTCCCACAGGGGCCAGTGTCTGTTACGATGCCTTACATAAGAATAAGGAACCTCGTGTAAGCAATTCCTTCTGTCTGTGTTTTGTGACAGTTTTAAATCTAAGAAAGCTCGGGATTCATGTGATAAAGAATAACACAAAATGTAAATCATGAACCTTTCACCAGCATTACCAGCTAATTCAGAATTGCCGGATATTTATGTGCCTAATAACCACTATTAGGTAGGCTTCTTTGATTTGTAATCAATAGATCCAGAATTACGAGAACGGCAAGATGCACCGCTTTTCAAGAGCCGTAATGACATCAGGTCTATTAGATTAAATCATAATAGGGTGGATATCAGTTCTAAAACCTACCCGACAACAGCAAAAACAAAACAAAAAGAAAGCATACAGATATGCTGTTTTAAAGTTATGGGTTGAACTGCTGAAAGTGGGGGAAAGAACCCTGCCGAGGGATAGTGAGATTGTTTTTTAAGTAATTTTAAGCAATGCAAACCCTGGGGGAGGTTACCCCAAGAGGCCTTGGGGGTAGAAGCCCTATTAAACCAGAGACTGGAAAGCCAAACATGCCAGCAAAGTGATTAAACCCTATTCATTTTTTTAAGGCCCCACTCAGATGATAACTTCTTTTACAAAACCTTCAATGATTGTGTTAAATGGGAAAAAAAGATTAATTCAATAGACTGTAGATTCACATTCAGTTTATAGATTCAGTAATTGGATCTCTCTGTTACAACATGCACAAAAGTCAATTCCAAATGAGTGAAAGGCCTAAATGTGAAAAGCAAATCTTTAGAAGAAAATATCTGAGAGTGCCTTTTTTGACCCAAAGGCAGAGAAGAATTTCTTAAATAATATACAAAAAAAGAAAAGCAAAACATAAAGAAAATAAATTTGACTTCATTAAAAAAACTTCTGTTCATCAAAAGACAACATTCAAAAAGTGAAAACAAACTATAGACTTGAAGATATTATTTGTAATACATAAATACATGTAATCAACAAAAATTAATATCCAGATTATATATAAGGAACCCCTACAAATCATAAGAAAAAGACAAACCAATAGAAAAATGTGCAAAACATAAACAGGCAATTCATAGATGAGTAACCATAGTCAATAAATATGAAAAATGCTCAACCTTACTAATAATCATAAATCAAACCACCATGAGAAACTATTCCACATCTATCAAATTATTTTTTAAGTAATCTGACAATACCAAGGAATGGCAAAGACGTGGAGCAACAGAATTCTTATGCACACCTATGAGGAATATCTACTTCTACAATCACTTTGGAGAGCATATTATTTTTTGTTTGTTTGTTTGGTTTTTTTTTTAGGGCAGTGTCACTGGCCCTCATATGTGGGACCCGAACCGGGGACGCTGGCTTCCCAAGCCAGCGCCCAACCACCGCGCCACTCGGCCAGCCCTGGAGAGCATATTGTCATGATCTAAGAGTTGACAATGCATTGTGACCCAATAATTCTACTCCCTAGAGTGCACATGGAGCATTCGTTACTGCGTGGACTGAATTGTGTCCCCCTCCCCAAATTCATATCTTTAAAACCTAGCCCCTAGTATCTCAGAATGTGACTCTCCTTGGAGATAGGCTTTTTACAGAGGTGATTTAAGTAAAATGAGGTTCATATGGGTTGGCCCTCATCCACTATGACCAGTAGCCTTGTAAGAAGAGGAGATGAAGACACAGACAATGCACACAGGGACAAACCTGTGTGGACATACTGAGAAGGAGGCCACCTGCAAGCCAAGGAGGGAGGTTTCAGAAGAAACGAAATCTCGCAATGGATCATGTATTTCTAACACCCAGAACTGAGAGAAAATGAAATTCTGTTGTTTGAATCATCCAATTTATAGTATTTTGTTATGGCAGCCTTAGAAAACTAACACAGGGGCCGGCCAAGTGGCGCGGTGGTTAAGCGCTGGTTTGGGAAGCCAGTGGCCCTGATTCGGGTCCCACATATGAGGGCCAGGGACACTGCCCTCAAAAAAAAAAAAAGAAAAGAAAAGAAAACTAATACAATGACTACATAGCAACTCATTATACAAGTCAATACATTACTAAACAATAATGAAAATTATAATTATGTGATTTAACATGGTTGAACTTCACAGTGATGAGCAAAAATGAAAGGTGCAACAGAATACATACAGTTTGATGCTATTTATAAAAATTTAAAAAGCATAAAATATTTTAAAGAATAAATATACATATAAATCCTAAAAGTCTACAGAAGTGAATGGCAGGGGTAAATACCAAACTCAGGATAGTGATTCCCTGTAGTTGAAAGAGGGAGATGCCATAGAAGGGACAAACAGGGAACTTTTTTGTATAGATATTCATTCATAGGAAGAGTGATGGGGAAAAGATTATATAGTCTTTATACCTTTTTGTATGTCTGAAGTAGCTTTCATTATAATCTTTTAGAGAGGCTATAGATCAATAATATTGACTTCTAATTCCTTTAGCCATACAAGGGGACTTAGAAAAATCATCTTATTCAGTCCTTATATTTTACAGAATGGGAAACTGAACACTTGTAACTCCAGTTTCTAGAAATAACTAGACTAAACCCAGGTTTCCGGTATCTATTAAGTAAATGACTTGTGAGAGTCATTTTTAGAATAGAAAGTGGTGAGATCACTGAGTCAGTTATGAACTTGTTAAACCAATTTCATTTTCTTTTTTGGTACTATTACTTGACTAGAAGAAGAAATACTATAGTTATAGTTTATTTTTATTATAGCAAAGTATTTAATGAAGTTTTATGAACTCCTTGGGAAAAGGTAGAGAAATGCTGCCAGATGTGGACCACTATTGGGTAGGATCACCAGTAGTTTAAGAACAACACTGGAAGATGTATCAGTTCAGCCAAGAGGGGAAAAATCTCTGTTCTTAACCATGTCCTATTCAACACGCCTATCAAGGCTTTAAATGGAGACAAATTAAATACGTTGATCAAAACTCCAGGCAAGGCTAACTGCAGCTCATCAGTCATTACACTTACCACATGCTCTTTACTTAGACAGTGCAATTCCTCCTCTAGACAGATTCCAGGTCTTACTTGTTTTGGAATTCTCTAGGTTGGTGCTTGGTACACAGTAGGTGTTCAACAAGTATTTGTTGGTCTTAAACTGCATGAGAGGTTAGTGATCCCAAGAAACAGTAGGAAGGGACCTAAACTAACCAGATACTATTTAAAAAATACAAAACAAATTCCTGCTTGAGAATTTTAGAAAATTAAAATTAATTGCACAAAAGGAGAGGAGAAAGAGTTGACAGCGGTACACACAAAAGAGCTCCTCCCCTCTATTTTTTTGAGAGAGGTGGTTGCTGGATCTCCCAGCTACAGGAGAGGTTGTAGAGTAAGGTGCAGTGTGCAAATTAAGGGAGGCCATTGTCCCATTTTATTTTGCATGGGTCTGTATTTAGTTCTGGGAGCCACATTTTAAACAGGATGAACAGGTACTTGTTCAGAAGATGGAGACTAGGGTGGCAAGGGGGCTTGAAGCCATGTCAAATAAGAAATACAGTTGACCCTTGAACAACATGGGTTTGAACTGCCCAGGTCCACTTATATATAAATTTTTTCCAATAAATACTACAGATGCATTTTTTCTTCCTTATGATGTTCTTAATAACATTTTCTCTATCTTACTTTATTGTAAAAATACAGTATATACTGCATATAACATACAAATCAACTCTTATCAGTAAGGCTTCCAGACAATGGTAGGCTATTAGCAGTGCTAAAGAAAAAAAACCACAGGCCTCAAATGGCATAATTGGTGCTGAAAGCCCATGATACTGTTAGAAAATGTAGGAGAAGGAGGAGGTACCTCGTTCCATAGTGCCTACAGAAAAAGTTCATAGCTAGCCTTTTTTGTTTTGTGTTAGGTGTACAAAACAATGTTAATAGTTAGACATTTACACCCCTCACAGAGTGATAACCCCCTCCCCCAATCTACTACCCCTCTGACATCGCACATAGCCATTACAATTCATAACTAGCTCTTATTAACTGACTCCAGCCACATATCTGTTTTTACAGTAACAGATAACAAGAGGTGGTCTGGAGGAAGATAAGGATCTGAGTTAACAGACCTCCACCCATTTTAGGAGGTCACACCCTCTCCTGGAAAAGCTTGCACCACTTTTCCCACCAAATCAATATGTAACTCCCTTACCCCACCCAGCAAACTAGAAGTCCTCGGGACAAAGCTTCTCTCTCCCTGGCGCGTTCTCTCTCTCTCTCTCTCTCTCTCTCTCTCTCTCTCTCTCTCTCTCTCTCTCTCCCTCCTCTCCTCTCTCTCTCTTCCATCTCAGCTAAACCTGTTCTCTGCCACCCCCCCACCCTCCCCAACCTCGGCTAGGCCTGTTCTCTTCCCTGAGAACTGATTACTAATACTGGGGCCTAGTATTAGTGATACCTTTTTTAGGTATCACTAATAAAACCTGCTTGCATACTAATCAGTTTTCTGAGCTTTGATGCTTCACTGCACCGGTAAGAAAAATAAAGACTCCAGTAACAATACTGAACCTAGACTAAATGCCTGATCCAAGTGCAGTTTGGACCTCTCCCAGGTATAATCTCTCTCTCTCTCTCTCTCTCTCTCTCTCTCTCTCTCTCTCTCTCTCTCTCTCTCTCTCTTTTAGACATATAATCTT
The DNA here is from genome assembly GCA_033961575.1 of Aselliscus stoliczkanus. Taxonomy (NCBI): domain Eukaryota; kingdom Metazoa; phylum Chordata; class Mammalia; order Chiroptera; family Hipposideridae; genus Aselliscus; species Aselliscus stoliczkanus. The sequence goes on along the minus strand of CM066739.1, from coordinate 79,247,580 downwards.
AATCAACCAATATGGAGTTTTCTGGTCAAGCACCAGGAAAAGAAGCAATTGGTATGGGAAAAATCCTCCCGAGGTGGGGATTGGGGGGAAGGTGTCCTGGCCCCCAAATAATCCTTTCTTGTGTTTGTTAATAGCTCCCTTGCTCCACCTTTCTTCCTATAAAAATCTTCCATTTTTGTACAACCCCTGAGTTGCCCTTCTAGTTGCTGGATGGGATGCTGCCCAATGCATGAATCACTTAAAGCCAATTAGATCTTCGTATTTACTTGGTTGAATTTTTTAAACAGTAGTTAAGTTTTGGGGGGAATCAAAAGTTTTAAGCAGATTTTTGACTGCATGGGGTCAGGGCCCCTAACTCTCTAGTGTAGTTCAAGGGTTAATTGTAGTTAAAGGCACTGATGGAATTTCTGGCCTGCAGAAAAACAAAGGAGAGTTAGAGATGGGACTTGGTAGCTGTCTTCAAATAACTGAATAGTATTTATACCGGGAAGGAGGAAGCCTTATTCCTCTTCCAGGTGCAGAACTGAAACCAATAGAAATTGCAAAGTAACACATTTCAGGTCAAAAAAATCCTCTAGCCTTTAGAATCGTCCTGAAATAAAATGCGGTATTTGGGGGAGGCAATGCCACCTGAACCTGACACTGGCCTTTTTTATATTGGGAGAGATTAGAGATGACGTGGTTGTGATCCAAATAAGCTCCATCTCATTGGTCTTTACCACATTATTTTGTAGTGATTCTAGTCTTATCTCCGCAATTAGCGACATTAGGCTGCTGTTTCCCTTGAAGGCTGCCTCTGATGATGCTCTTAGGTTTTCTCCCCTTCCAGTTTTTTTTTTTTTTTAAAGATTTTATTGGGGAATTGGTGGAGGGGAACAGCGTTGGGGAATCGGGGAAGGGGAACAGACAAGTTGCTGTCTTTTTGTTCTTCAGTTTAGTTGCGGAGGATGTTGCTTCACTGTTGGTATCGTCATTGCGCTCTTCCCGGATGAGGCAGATCGGTCGCTGGCCTCTGGATGTTGCTCACCGCGGCTATTGGCAGCTCACGCTTGGCTGCCAGCCGCTCACACTGGCTGTGGGCCACTCACTGTAGCCTATGGCAGCCCACTGCAGCCCACACCATCACCGGGGCTCGCACAGCCCAGCTCCAGGTGGAGCTGTTATTAGCTGTAGAGGGCAGTGTCACTGGCCCCCATGTGGGATCCGAACCGGGGCCGCTGGCATCCCAAAACCAGCGCTTAACCAATGCGCCACTCGGCCGGCCCCCCTTCCAGTTTTTTGATCTGCAACTATCACAAGACCCCATCCGATCCTGAATTCCGCTCTTGAAACCTCACAACTCTTAGTCCTCCAGGCCCCTCGACTCTCTCTCCCGGACTAGGAAATCTACTCTATGGTATGGAAAGCTCATCCTCTCTAGCTCTCTAGCCCTCTCGTTGACCATCTATGGTTTGCGGAGGCCTCACCGGAAGTCCTCCAGGGAGAGAGCGTTGGGAGGCCGGAAGTGGCTCCCTCATTGCTTGCGGGTTCAAATTGCTGCTGAGGCCTGAGGCCCTGTGACTGACGTCCTTTTTCACCCCCGTGTTCGGTGTGGGAGCCACTCGTGGAGCGGCAGTAAGTGGTGGCTGTTGGGTTTCGTCGGCGCGGCGCCGGGAGGCGGGGACGGGCAGTGGGGAGCCGGCGGCTGCGCGGCCGGGTGCGCGGGCCCCGGAGCCCCGGGGAGAGGAGACGGGAGGAGCTTGCAGCCTGGGCGGCGACCTGGGGACGGTGCGCCGGGCGGGAGAAGGGCGGGTGGGGAGAGCAATGTGCGATTCGGAACATCGGCCTCGGAAGATCACAGTGCAAGGGGAAGGGCGCGATGCGGTTCGGCCAACGGGCTGCAAACCTAAAATCGAAATGATTGCCTGGGCGCAGAATTGGAGGAAAGAGGTGGGAGGAAAAGAGGGAGGCGGGGAGAAGGACACGCAGGTGTCTCCAGATTTTAAGGTAGCAACGTTCAGGGCTGAGGACCACCGGTCTCAGGTGCATGAGCGCTTGTTTGGAGAAGGCTCATTTGGGGGCTACACCGAGGCCTTCCCAAGCAGAATCTCAAGAAATGGGGCTCGGGAATATGTAGTTTAATCAGCACGCCCCCCGGGGGATTCCTGTGCATCCTCAAGTTTGAAAAGCACCTTTTTAAAGCGACTCCCGGAGAAAATGCTGCTGCTTTTTCCCTTGGTCAGTACTGGTCAGGATCACAGCTTTTTATACTCTTAAAAAAATCAGTGAGGGCCTGCCGAGGGGCGCGGTGGTTAAGCACTGGCTTGAGAAGCCAGCCGCCCCGGTTCGGGTCCCACATATGAGGGCCAGTGACACTGCCCTCAAAAAAAAAAAAAAAAGAATCAGTGAGTGTTTGGTTAAAAAAAAAGAAAAGCCCACCATGTAGATGTGTGAAGTTAATCCATCATCCCTAACCGGTTTCCTCCTCAGGTTAGCTACTGTTCACTGCTTGATGATGTTCTATCATTCCTGACTTTTCTACACAGATTCACATGTAAACAGCAGGGGGATCGTTTTGTATGCAGTGCTCTTGTACCTTAAGTTTTTCTTTTTTTTTTTTTTGAGGGCAGTGTCCCTGGCCCTTATATGTGGGATCTGAACTGGGGCTGCTGGCGTCCCAAGCCAGCTCTTAACCAAGTGACTTTTGACCTAGAAGAATGACTAAGAATTTTTGAAAACAGAAAATAGAGCATAGAAGAGATGAAAGGACAGGTGCAAGGCAGTGGCTTTTGAGCTTTTTTAACCATGACCCCCAGTAAAAATAAATTTTATATTGTGATTCAATACACATTGGAGGGGTAATGGTTAAGTGTTCTGGCTCTGCAGACCATGATTTTGGACAACTTATCTTCCTGTTTGCCTCCGTAATATATCTTCCTCCTAGTATCTCAGTAAAGATTAAATGAGTTATTTTCTGACAGTTAAGTTCACGAACTCATCCTAGAAAAAGTGCTGCATACCTCATTGCTGAATATTCTATGTTCTTCTTTGAAGTACTCCCCTTGGGAAGCTATGCACTGACCCCAGCGCCTAGTCCACCCTTCAAAGCAATTTTGGAATTCTTTTTCTGGAATGGCCATCAGAGCTGTTGTCGTATTACCTTTGATGTCCTGAATGTCATCCAGATGGCTTCTTTCAATATTTCCTTTATCTTTGGGTAAAGAAAAAGGTCACTGGGGGCCAGATCAGGTGAGTAGGGAGGGTGTTCTAATACAGTTATTTGTTTACTGGCTAAAACCTCCCTCACAGACAGTGCTGTGTGAGCTGGTGCATTGTTGTGATGCAAGAGCTATGAATTGTTGGTGAAAACTTCAGGTCATTTTTGTCTAACTTTTTCTGCAGCCGTTTCAGCACTTCCAAATAGTAAATTTGGTTAACTGTTTGGCCAGTTGGTACAAATTCATAATGAATAATCCCTCTGATATAAAAAAAGATTAGCAACATCATTTTGACTCTAGCTTTGTACTGACGGAACGTTTTTGGTCATGGAAAATTAATTGGCTTCTATTGTGTACATTAACGCTTTGTTTCAGGGTTGTATTGGTATACCCATGATAACGGCCCAAAACATCTTCTTGCCTCTCCAAGAAGTCCTGGCAAACTTCAACTCTCCTTTGCTTTTGTTCATCAGTGAGCTCCTTTTTGCACACACCTATTTTGCACACACCTTTCTCATGCCAAGATTTTCAGTGAAGATTTTCCTAACTGTTTCTCTACCTGTTTTTATTGGTCTACTATGCTTTTCTCACAGTCAGCCGAGGATTTTGACACATAATTATGAATTTGTGCAATGTTTTTGTCAGTCCTGCTGGTTAATGACTGCCCTGACCTCTCTTTATCAGTGATGTGCTCTGGTTCAAAACTAATCCTTCATGTATGTCCACACTAAATGAAAAACTAACCCTTTCTTTCCCTTGCCCACTCTTCTTCCTATTAAAATATTCCTTTTTTTTGTTTTTGAGGGCAGTGTCACTGGCCCTCATATGTGGGCCCCGAACCGGGGCCACTGGCTTCCCAAGCCAGCGCTTAACCACCACTCCACTTGGCCAGCCCAAAACATTCCATTTTGTACAACCTCTCAGAGCTCCCCTTCTAGTTGCCGGATGGATTATTGCCCAATTCATGAATCACTTAATAAAGCCAATTAGATCTTCAAATTTACTTGGTTGAATTTTGCTTTTAAATAAGAGTAATAAAAACAACTTTTTTCAATTGATTTCTGGTCAAGATGGCACAGTAGGTAAATGGTATGCTGACCTCTCACAATCATATCAAAATTACAACTAAACTATAAAACCACCATCATTGAGAATTGCCTAAAATCTTGCTGAACGAAAGCCCTACCACTAAGAAAATCATAAGAATACATTTACAGTTATTTATTGAAAATAAAGCCCATGTATAAGTGGACCCGTGCACTGAAACTCATGTTGTTCAAGGGTCAACTGTACTAAACTGGCGGCATGGTATAGTGTAGAGATCGGCAAACTTTTGAGACAGAAGAGCCGCCAGGGGTCAGCAAACTGTGGCTCACGAGCCACATACGGTTCTTTGGGTACTTCTTTGGGTACGTTCCGTCTCAGAAGTTTGCCGACCCCTGGAAGAGCCAATTCTATCCCTTACAACAATTTAAAAATTATTTGAGACCCATAAATATATTTTTACATAATCACCATTATGTGAATAATATCCTTTAAAAATTTTATAGACATTAAAATGACTACAATAAAAGACAAAAAAAGGACACTATAACCCTAATAAACATCTATGCACCCAACATAGGAACTCCTAATTACATGTAACAGATTTTCACAGACATAAAGACACAGATCACTATCATAGTAGGAGACTTCAACAACCCTTTGTCACCAATGGACAGACCCTTTAGACAGAAAATCAACACAGAAAGAGGGGCCTTAAATGACACTTTAGACCAGTTGGACTTCGTTGATATTTTTAGAGCATTTCACCCTGAGAAAACAGAATATACATTCTTCTCAAGTACACATGGGACATTTTCCAAGAGAGACCACGTTAGGCCACGAAACAAGTCTCAATAAATTTAAGAAGATTGAAGTCATATCAAGCAGATATAAAGGAAAAACTGATGGTTGCTGGCTGGGAGGGGGTGGGGATGAGGGAGAGGGGGAAGGTTTTGGACAGCGTAGGTGGGACTACAATGTTGCCGCAGGGATATGGGGGCAGTTCTGGGAATGTAACTGATAATGTTGTGAAGAGACTATTGTGTTAAGTTAAATAAGTCAGTCGGAGAAGTACAAGTACCATATCTTTGTGGAATCTGAAAAACAATGAACGATCAAAGTAAACAGACTCATAGATACAGAGGAAAAACTGAGGGTTGCTGGTTGGGAGGGTGTGGAGATAAGGGGGAAGGGGGAAGAGATTAGACAGCATAAATAGACAACAACAATATTGCCACAGGGATATGAAACACAGTTCCGGGAATATAATGTTGTAAAAATTTTGTGGCATGTCAGATAGTCACATCTTGTTAGGGAGACCACTTCATGGATGGAGTAGAAGCTTGATCACTGCACTGTACACCTGAAGCTGATGTTGTATAATGTATGCCAACTGTAACTGAATATATAGATAGTCACAGGATGTGGAGTATACTGTGGAAGGGAGTCAAAGGAATTGTAATAGATATGTATGATATGGGGGGGGAGTGGGGTGGCGAACTGGGGGAGGGGGGTTGTCACTTTGGGGGGTAAGGAGTATAACTATTGCATTGTGTTGTATACCTGAAACTAATAATAAAAAAAAGACTGAAAAAAAAATTTTATAAATAAAACTATGATAGTTTTAGTTTCATTTCCAGTTTTACTTCAGAGCCACATGTACGTACCCAAAAAACCGCATATGGCTTGTGAGCCGCAGTTTGCTGACCCGTGGCTGCTCTTGCATCTCAAAAATTTGCTGACCCCTGAAGTAGACCACAGTGAAAGCCGGGAGTAATGAGCTGTGCTGTGACTTTACTAAGGCCATGATGTCACTAGGCAAAAAAAAAAAAATTTCAGCTCCATTATAATCTTATGGGACCACCATTGTAAAGGTGATCCATCGTTGACCAAAGTGTCCTTATGTGTCCCATGACTGTAGTGAAAATGTAGAAACAACTCAAATGTCCAGCACATACTGGAATATTATACAGCAGTCAAAATAAATGAAAAATAAAGTATGTTATGACCTGGCCGAACCTTGAAAACATGCTAAGTAAAATAAGCCAGGCACAAAAGGACAAATATTGTATGATTTCACTTATATGAGTTACCTAGAATAGGCATATTCTTAGAGACAGATATAGGATAGTGGTTATCAGGACCTGGGGAAAAAGGGTATTAGGGAGTTATTTAATGGATACAGAGTTTCATTTTGGGGTGAAGAAAAAGTTCTGGAGATGGATAATGGTGCTGGTGTACAATATTGTGAATGTACTTAATGTTACTGAATTGTACACCTAAAAAATGGTAAATTTTATGTTATATATAGTTTACCACAATAATTTTTTTTTTTAGAAAACAACTGAAGTGAACATTTATTTTAGGGAAACCAACATTCCTAAAGTTACATATGCCCACCTTTTAAAATTTAAGTTAAAAGCAACTAAAATATATATACATACTTCTTAGAATTCCATTTTGATGTGGTAAAATGTGTACAAAGGAAGGGAAGAAAATCAAACCATAGGATTGTGGATGATTGTTGCAGAGAGGCAGGGGAATGGGGTAGGGGATATGTTAGATATATGAGGTCAGACAAGTAAGTTTGCGAACTCATCCTAGCAAAAGTGCTATGTACCTCATTGCTGAATATCACTACAGTCACCTTTGAAGTGCTCCCCTCAGGAAGCTATGCACTGACGCCAGTGCCTAGTCCAGCCTTCAAAGCAATCTTTTTCTGGAATGCCATCAGAGCTGTCGTCATATTACCCTTAATGTCCTGAGTGTCATCAAAAGGTCTTCCTTTCAATATATCCTTTATCTTCGGGTAAAGAAAGTAGTCTTTGGGGGCCAGATCAGGTGAGTAGGGAGAATGTTCCAATACGGTTATTTGTTTACTGGCAAAACCTCCCTCACAGACAGTGCCATGTGAGTACATTGTTGTGATGCAAGAGCCATGAATTGTTGGTGAAAAGTTCAGGTCGTTTTTGTCTAACTTTCACGCAGCCTTTTCAGCATTTCCAATTAATAAACTTGGTTAACTGTTTGTCCAGTTGGTACAAATTCATAATGAATAATCCCTCTGATATCAAAAAAGGTTAGCATTGTTGCAACAAGTTTGCGAACTTAATTATCAGACCTTGTAGATTGTCAGAGTCCTGGTTTGTGGATGTTTATTGTGTTATTAAAAAGACTCAAGTAAAAGTGGGCGAGGTATGGATGAACATGAGTATGTCTTGAAGAAAAGGACTGTGATTAGTCTCATTTTGTGCACTTGAGGTCTAATAGGAAAAATATAATTGCTAAGTGGGGACTTAAGAGCTCTTCTGACTTTGCAATCTTTATCCAGCAATTTATTATGTGGTTTTGGGCAGATAATGTCCCTATCCTTCTCTCTCCTCATCTGTAAAATAAAGATAATATTGCCTGCATCATAGGATTATTTAAATATTAAATGGGTTAATGTGTGTGCCTGGTATAGAGTAAGCCCTCTGTAAGTCTTTGCCATGTGTTTTGCTTATCTAATGCTATGTAGTAATAAACAACTGAACAATTTATTTAGTGAGTTAAAACAACAGCTATTTTATTTATTTATCATGATTCTGTGGGTTAAGTTGCATAGTTCTTCTGGTTGTTTCACTTGTGGTCTGTCACTTAGGTGTAGACAGGTGTCACCTGGAGTGGAAATGCCCCAAGATGTGTGTTGCTTTGGAGGGTATGGCTGGAAGGCTGGGGCTCAGTTGGACAACTGCGCCTCTCCACATGTCCTTTCGGTGTGGTCTGTAGTAGAGTAACCAGATTTTAGGGATCTCCAAAAGCACAAAAATGAAGCTGCCAGGCCTGGAATTGGAACATTATTATTCTGCTGTGACAAGAAAAAAAATCAACATGTTCTAAATTAAATTACAGTACAGTGACTGGAGAGTGAGAGAAAGAGACAGAACAGTTAGCCTCTTAATAGTTGTGGACCAGCTCTGAAAAAAAACCTGCTCACATTCCTGTATAACTGTTGGAATTTAGGATTAATTTCTAGGTTGCTATTTCCCCATTTATCCAGAGAATAGTCAGGCTCCACAGAGCCCCAGGAGCCTCTGCTTCTTACTTACTCATGAGCTTTCCAATCTGCTGCCCCTCGCTGATCCACTGGAGCAGATAGACACTTCCTCCTTGCTGACTCTGCGCCTGTCCCAGAGTGGGCCTCAGAGCTGGCCTCACTTCAGCGTCTTCCGCCCCCTTTTCCTATAGCTAATGTAAATTCTTTCAGAATGGTTTACATCTCTCTTCCCTCCTACGTGATGTATAAAAACATTCAAGAACTCCAGGGTGGTGGCCATGTTGCTGGTAGCTCATACTTCATGCCCTAGGACCTGGTCTTTCTTGCTTACAATGACCTAATAAATCTTTTCTTTTAAAAAAGACTTTACCTCTTGGAAGTTAAATTTTTTTGTTGAATGGCTGCATCTTATTGATTAATGTATGTCACAGAGCCAGTTGGGAGATGTTCTTTGGGGACCATTTTTGGAGATCATCCACACTATTAATATTTGTATCCAGCAAGATGCTGTTACCATGTATATAATTGCCAGTTTAGGCATTGGAGATATATTAATGAACAAATAAATGCACATCCCTCCCCACTTGTAGCTTATGTGTTACATGATAAATAATGAAAATGAGAGTGTGTTGGTAACAAGGACAGTGAAGAAAAATAAAACAGGGAAGGAGATAGGGAGTATGGGGGGTTGGGCATTGCAGCTTTAAAACTGGGTGGTTGTGGAATGCCTCATGGATAAGCTGACATTTGAGCGAAAACGAAAGGAGTTTGGGAGTGAGAGGGGCAAGGGTGGAAGCAGGATAACTTTTAGGAGGCTGATGCAGTTAGGAGATGGGTGGTTTGGAATAGTGTAGAGGTGATGCAAGCAGGGAGAAGAGCGTAGATTTTGGAAATATTTTGAACCTACAGCTTCAGAATTTATTTATGGACTGAATGTGGAGTGTGAAAGAAAAAGGAATTAAGGATGGGTTCAAGGTCATTGACCTGAGCAACTTGAAAGATGGAGTTTCCATTTATTAAAATGTAGAAGACTAGGAGTAGCAGGTTTGGGGAGATCAGGATTGGTTTTGAAGGGGACCAAAGTTTTGCCAACCAGAAGCTACGTTTTGGTACATTGATCTTAAACTGGTTACTAAGAAACAAGACTCCGAAAGATCTTACCTTTGGTCCCATCCTGTGTCATGCTCCTACCTCTGCCCCAAGAGCACATGGAAAAATCTGCTCCTAAGAAATTTTAACATACTTTATAGCCTAATCTGAATTGAGTGTGGTAGATGGGAGGGTGTCAAGCAGGGGCCTGTTTACTAGATATTCCCCTAACCCCAACCGTAGTTTCTGGGTTGCTTAGCAAGAATTTATCCGCCACATATGTTTAACTTTTCCTCAATTACCTGTAAATGGCCCATTCTCACTTTTGAAATCTGAGATCCCATTCCCCCCCTTTTCTCCCTTGCCCTAAATGTCATATACAGAGGGTGCCAAAAAAATGTATACACATTTTAACTCTCTATTGGGTGCAACTGGTTTCACAGATTCATTGCACCCAAAGATGCTGCTATGAAATATCTTTACTAAGTCACAAACACGACTGGCGATAGGTTATGGTAGAGGGGGAAAGATATGGAAGCGATGAGTCATGATATGTAAGATAACTGTTACATATTTGAAAATTTGTGTGCAGTGAATCTGTGAGATCAGTTGCGCCCAATGGAGGGTTAAGAAAGAAAAAAACGGCCGGCTGAGTGCCGTGTGGATAAAGAGTTGGCTTGGGACGCCAGCTCTTGAGCAGCAGGGCCCTGGTTCGGATCCCACATGAGGGCCAGTGACGCTGCGCCCTCTACAGCTAAGATGGTGAACAACAGCTCAACCTGGAGCTGGGCTACCGTGAGTCGCCTGTGTTGGTGTAGGCTGCAGTGGAGCTGCAGCGGGCTGCCCTGAGCTACCAAGAGTGGCTGGCAGCCAGCGTGAGTGGCTGTGAGCGGCTGTGAGCAGCAGTCCAATGGCCAGCGAGTGATCTGCCTCAGCCGAGAAGAGCGCAATGATCACAATACCAACATGGGCCAGTGAAGCAACGTCCTCCACAACTAGACTGAAGAACAAAAGGACAGCAATTTGTTCCCCTTCCCTGATTCCCCAACACTGTTCCCCTCCCCCCAATTCTCCAATAAAATCTTAAAAAAAAAAAAGAAAGGAAAAAACTAGTAAAATTGTAATACTCAATATATACCGATAAGAAAAGATGAATACAAGTCACGTTTGACTTCTGCAATTACAAGAGGTGCTCAAAGTGGTTACCATCAGCATCCAGACATTTCTGATTACGGAAAACTACTGCTTAAGCAACGTTAACCAAAGTGTCCACTTGTATACACTTTTTTGCCTCCCTGCCTTTTGAATTTTCATGCTTATGTGAATTCCCCTTCTGCATGTATTACATGTTTTATTTTTTTTTCCTGTTAATTCAATTATTAACCCAGCTAGAAGAACTTAGAATATGGAAGGAAAGGTACTGTTTTAACCCCCAATTTATAAGGTTTGAAATGCCAATTAAACGCTAGCTGTTTTATAATTATAACTTACGCTTGTATTCTGTTAGACTTCCCATTTTGTAGCAAGGAAAACTAATAGGAGGGAGGAATTTATTCCTTTTAATAAAGTCTTCTCAGAAGAGTGAAGAATCGTATTAGTTTTAACCAGACTATTTCTTGGTTTTTCTAGGCTCCCTTCACCTTTCTCCTTGTTCTAATGTGGCTTGTTCATAAATTTCAGTGATTGTTTCATTACTTTTTTACTAGAAAAGGCCTGAAGGAAACAAAGCAAGTTTATTTAAAAACTTATTTTCCTTTTCTATAGCTTTTATTTTTATTATTATTATTTTTTAAGATTTTTTAATTGGGGACTGGGGGGAGGGGAACAGCCAAGTTGTTGTCCTCCAGTGTTAGTTGTGGAGGGCACAGCAAGCTCAACCCCAAGTCCAGTCGTGCCGCTCAAGGTGCTGTGTTCAAGTAGTTGTGGGTGGGCATAGCCAGCAAACCAGCAGCCATGTCGTTAAGAGCGCACACTCTATCCCCTGAGCCACCGGGGTGGCATCTCAGCTCAAAGTGCTGAGTTCAGTCATTTTTTTCAGTTGCTGACAGGTGTAGCCCACCATCTCGAACAGGCTTGTTGTTAGGACCACGTGCTCTCACCAGCTGAGCCATCCTGCCACCTGTTGGCAGTTCAAAGGCAGTTCACTGGCCCATGTGGGAATCAAACCAGCGACCCTGTTGCTCAGAGCTCGCACTCTTGAGCAAGCTGTTAACCAACTGAGCCACTCGGCCGACCCTTGTAGTTTTTATTTTAAAGGAGGAAAAGTAGAAGGTGAGACTTGTTAATTAAACCTTACTCTATTTCAGTTCATGTTTTATCTTGATGATACATGTCCACCTTGGTTTAACCTGTTTTGTAGGTATGTAGTTGCTGTTGACAATAGAGAAATTCTGAGATGTTTTAAATTAAATTACAGCTGCTTGAGAAAAAGGCAGGAATAATTAACGAGTTAATAACTGTGGGCCAGTTAACAAAGACTGCTCACATTCCTGCATGTATTTTGGAGCTTTGAATCAATCTTGAGGTGTCTGTTAGTTAGCTGACCACTAGACAACATCAAATCCTGCATATGCATGGACTGTTGCCTGTAACCAGTCAAAAGTAGGAAATATTCCTGCCTTACTGACTAGGCCTCTATCATAGAAGTGCCTCCACTTCACCTTATTCCTCCCTCTCATCTGTAGGGAAAGAGCAAATGTGTAATAAGTTCTTGCTGGGCCACCCAAAAACAATGGGGCTGAGGGAAACTGGCTTTGTAGATTTCTCACTCTGGCCACATTTAGATTATATTATGATGCTGATGTTCCCTTCCTTTAAGCAGGTTTTTGTATCTGAATTCTTTTAGGCAGGTAAAAGGTGGGAAGGAGGGAGGTCAAAGGTTCTTTTCTGAAGCCTTGCTTTTTTTTATTTTTTATTTATTTTTTATTTTTTATTTTATTTTTTTAGCTGAGCCATCCTGCCACCTGTTGGCAGCTCAACAGCAACTCAGCTCGGGCTGGCCTCGAACAGCTGTTGCTCAGAGCTCAGCTCACACTCTTGAGCGAGCTCTTAACCAACTGAGCCACTCGACCAGCCCTGAGCCTTGCATTTTTTTTAGATTTTTTTTTTTTTTTAAATTGGGGAGAGGGAACAGTGTTGGGGAATTGGGGAAGGGGAACCGTCAAGTTATTGTCCTTCAGTCTTAGTTGTGGAAGGCACAGCTAGCTCAGCTCTAAGACCAGTCGCCATCTGGCTGCCTGTCAGCAGCTCATGGCCACTCAGCTCAAGGTGTTGTGTTCAATCTTAGTTGCAGTTGGGCATAGCTCACCATCCCATGCGGGAGTCAAACTGGCAATCTCGTTGTTAGGAGCACGTGCTATCACCAGCTGAGCCATCCTACCACTTGTTGGTAGTTCAGTGACTGCTCAGCTCGGGCGCGGCCCACTGGCTCATGTGGGAATTGAACCAGCGACTCTGTTGCTCAGAGCTCTGCTGTTAACCAACTGAGCCACTCAGCTGGCTCTGAATCTTGCCTCTTAATAACCAGCTTAAAATCAATACCCCAAAAGGCACATTTTGGGGTGGCAAAACTTTAGCCCCTCTCAGTCTCACCTTTGAAACTTTAAAAACTTTCATATTCCAGAAGTTAAGCCAACAGATTGCATAGATGGTTCATAGGCTTGATTAAGCGCTAGTTTTTTGCAGGATCTGAACTAGAAAGTGATCAGAAAGATATCAAGAACCTCAGCATGGGTATATTGCATTTGTATAAGGTATTTTGACATACATGTCTGTTTTACTTCTGCTGGTTGCTTTCCGTAAATCCTAAAGAGAATTTTCTACTTTAGAAGAGATTTTGTAATTTTTTTCCTTTTAGATTCATCAACAGACCAAATTCTTCTGCCAAAATGGCATCATTTTCTACCTCTGCCCAGTGTTCAACATCTGACAGTGCTTGCAGGATCTCTCCAAGACAAATCAAGCAGGTAAATCATTTTTAGGCATTCCTATTTTGTTTAAGTTTAAAAAAAAATTGAATTAGGGAAAATAGTTGACTTTATTGACTATAGGATTTTATGCAGAGCAGAAAGAATTAAAAATTTTTTTTTATAAGTGTTTTTTTCAGGGTTCATCAGCTCCAAGTCAAGTCATTGTCCTTCAATCTACTGTGTTTTCCCCAAAATAAGACCTAACTGGAAAATAAGCCCTAGCATGATTTTTTCAGGATGCTTATAATATAAGCCCCATTTAAGATCGTCAACCAGACATGACTGTTTGAGTAATGTAGATTTTTATACATGAATAAATGTAGATTGTTGCAGCAAAAATTAATATAAGACCTGGTCTTATTTGGGGGGAGATACCGTAGTTGTGGAGCACGCAGCTCAGCTCCAAGTCCAGTCGCCGTTTTCAATCTAGTTGCAGGGGTGCAGCCTACCGCCCCATGAGGGAATCAAACCGGCACCCTGGTTGTTGAGAGCATGCGCTCTAACCAACTGAGCCATCGGATGGCCGCCCACCAGCAGCTCAGCTCATGTCGTTGTCTTCAATCTAGTTGCGGAGTGTGCAGCTCACTGGCCCATGTAGGAATTGAACTGGCAGCCTTGTTGTTCAGAGCATGCGCTCTAACCAGCTGAGCCATCCTGCCACCTGTTGGCAGCTCAGCAGCAGCTCAGCTTGGGTGCAGCTCACTGGCCCATGTGGGAATCAAACTGGCGACCCTGTTGCTCGGAGTTCGTACATTTTTTTAAATTAAAGTTTTTATTGGGGAATTGGGGGAGGGGAACAGACAACAGGCAAGTTGCTGTCCTTTTGTTCTTCAGTCTAGTTGTGGAGGATGTCACTTCACTGGCCCATGTTGGTATTATCATTGTGTTCTTCCAGGGTGAGGCAGTCGCTCCCCAGTAGTTGGACGGCCGCTTACCACAGCTCACACTTGCTGCCAGCCAGCCCCACGGCAGCCCAGCTTCAGGTCGAGCTGTTGTTCACCATCTTAGCTGTAGAGGGCGCAGCTTCACTGGCCCTCTATGTGGGATCTGTACTGGGGCCCTGCTGCTCAGAGCTGGCATCCTAAGCCAACATTTAACTAACGTTCCTCTTGGCCAGCCCTTAGAGCTCATACTCTTAGGCAAGCTCTTAACCAACTGAGCCAGTCAGCTGGCTCTATTTGACCCATCTCTTCCCTTTCCCGCCAAAGTCCCTTTCCAGGACGATAACACTGTTATCAATTTGGTGTGTCTGTTCCAGATCTCTATCCGTAACATATTAAAATACATAATTTCATTTTGTGTTTTCATAAAATTGCACAAAATATAATATGTAGCACAATATATTATAAAGGTGGAATTTGGATTTGATAGAAGAAAATGTGGCTTATATAATAAATGGTTTTGATGTAATTAGCCATCTCTCTCTGGAAGGAAACAAATTAAGACCTCACAGCTTGTATACAAACAAATTTCAGATAAAGATTTAAATGTAAAAAGTGAAATGATAAATATTAGGAGAAAATTTAGGAAATATTTGTGACACTTTAATGAGGGAGGTCTTAAGACAAAACTGTGGAGGCTGTAAGAGGAAGAGACAAAGTGGACTATATAAAATTTAACTAACGAAATTGTGTGCCTAAAGACACACTCCACAATCAAAGTCAAGAGATGACAGACAGAGTCACTGTTCCTTGTGTGGATTTACTATATCTTGTTTATCCATTCATCTGTCAATGATATTTAAGTTGTTTCTGTCTTTTGGTTATTGTGAATAATGCTGCTATGGACACTGATGTACAAATACTTGAGTCTCTGCTTTCAGTTCTTTTGGGTGTATACCTAGGAGTGGAACTGCTGGTCATATGGAAATTCTATGTTTAACTTTTTTTTTTTAGCTGAGCTGGCAGCTTCAGCTCAGGCTGGGCATCGAATTGCTGTTGCTCAGAGCTCAGTAACCAACTGAGTCACTCTGCCGGCCCCCCATGTTTAACTTTTTGAGGAACCACCAAACTGTTTTTTCACTGTAGCTGCACCATTTTACATTCCCACCAGCGATGCACAAGGGTTCCAATTACTCCACGTTCTCGCCAACACTTTTTCCCCTTATTATTAGCCATCATAGTAGTCATTTTTGTTTTCTTTTCTTTTCTTTTTTTTTAGGGCAGTGTCGCTGGCCCTCATATGTGGGACTCGAACCGGGGCCGCTGGCTTCCCAAGCCAGCACTTAACCACCACGCCACTCGGCCGGCCCCATCATAGTAGTTATGAATGCTGTCTTTTGAAAATGTGATTTTTCAGGAAAGTTACAAATAGTAATCTGATCATCTGTAGTTATTTTATGCATTGGAAGATTGTACGTTATTTGTAAATACCAGTGTTAAAAAAAATGTTGAAGTGATTCACTTGTTTCCTAGGGTTTCAGAAGCCAATCTAATTGAAAATGAAAATAGCAGGTTTATTTTATGTTTATACCAGGTACGACCAAAAGTGCCACTTTTGAAGGTTTTGCAGGCAGCAGGTGCACAAGGTGAAATCTTCACTGTTACAGAGGTAAGCTATCAAAGAAAATTCTGTTTTAAGAACAGTTGAGAAAGAGAAGCTGATGAATATGTAGTTCTGAAAGTAGAGCTAAGAAAGGAAGGAAGTTCTACTCTTGAAGTACTGGAGAGGCAATTTTTTCTGTTTTAAAGACCATCACACTGAAGTTGAACTTTATAGTTCCTTTAAATTTCCTTTTGAAGTGTTGTCAGCTAAGCATAAGATTAACAATGAATTCATTGATCTCAGAGTTAAAATGCAAAACATGTATTAGATTTAAAAAATGACATGTCTGTGATTTACAGGATATGCTGCCAAGCAGGAAATAAATGTGTTAATTTTGCCTTATAAATTTGTCAGATGCTCTTGAGCACTGTGAGTTATTTTAAACATTTATGCATTTAAATAACTTATTTAGCTTCTAAAGTTTTTTTTAAACAAAAACAAATTGAATTCTGTAAGTGGAAAAGACTCCATATTAAAATGTTAATGTCTTCCTACCGCTTGCATTTAGTAAAGATCTAAAGCCCTTTGTAAACAGAAGAAACAAAATTACCAAGCTTTTTTGACTTTGCTTAGAAGCTTCACACCTGTATCTATCAGCAGTGCCGCCCTCCTGAGCAGCATGGAAACCTGGAGGCATTTCAGATTGTCTGGAATGCTCATTCATGTATCATTTTAAAATAAGCGCATCATTTTGAACTATACCGCTAAAATTCTGATAAGACTTTTTTTAAAAACTTATTAAAGTGTAGATTTTTTTGATTTATTTTTTATTAGTTTCAGGTGGACAAAACAATGTAATAGACATTTCACCACTGACAAAGTGAAAACTCCCCTCCCCCGGCCTATTGCCCCTCTGATGTCGTATATATCTATTACAATTCCATAGACTATTCCTTATGCTGCACTCCATTTCCCTCAACTATATATATATTAAATTATAGTTGACATACCATATTATTCAGCTTCTACTTCAGCTGTACAGTGCAGTGGTCAGATATCTAAAGTGTGGATTTTTATATCATTAAAGTTGTTATAATGAATTACGCTATTGTCGGAGAGTGGGCCCTTCTCAGTGCGACATCTAGGTTCTTGGCGTCTAGAGCAAAGAATTGAACGAGATACCAAGGTAAAGTAGTGAAAAAGCAGTTTATTAGAAGAGATAGTACACTTTAAAGAAATAGAAGCGGCCCGATCAGTAGAGGATGGCTCAAAGGCCCATTATGAGAAGAGAAATTACATTCCAAGGAGTTTGGAGTGGGCCACGCACAAAGGCGAGGCTCAAAAGGGAGGAAGGGGCTCAAAAAAAGGGGCTTGACTGCCCAGGACTTGGAGTTTTTATCCCTTTTCCTCTAGAATGGGCTGTTCCCCCTGGGTGTGGGACTACTTGATTGACACCTGTGATTGACAAGAGGCTATAGTGGAGAGGGGAGGTCGTTTGGGCGGTGCATTCTGTGGGACCGGTAGGAATACAGAGACCCAGTGTCTGTCTCTAGCGGCCTGCCTTGTTTTCCCCTTTGAGAGATGTGATCCCCATAAAATCTCTGTGGGAAGTTGAGTGACAAGAGGTCTCTTCTTTTGTATGTGCTCCCTGCTGGACAGGGTTGTAGAGCTGTCCCTGCCTTTTGGGGGATTCAGGGAACTCTCACCCTATCTGATCTCAGATGAGAGGAAGGGGCCTCGAGATCCACCTGGAAAACCATGTTGGCTTCTTTGGTTGCGACTGGCAATCTTGTTGGGATGTCATCTGTATCCCCCAAGGCCCCTGAATGAGGAAAAATAGATTTTAATTAATAAATGTGTTAGCTCTTATGGAGCCTGTGGCCATTCAACTGGTCTCTCTGACGTCAGTTGTCCAGGAGCTGGGCCCAGAATGGGTTTGGAGGAATCATTAGGCTTACTGGCCTGGGGAGATGTTACAACCTGTTTCGTCTCTGGGAGGGCTTGGGGGGATATTGGAAAGTCACAGGCTTTTAAGTAGTTATCTGAAGCAGGGGTAGGAGGTTTCTGTGAACAATATATTGTTCAGGATTTAGAAACTGATTTACAGACAATCAAGAAGCAGGGGGATAGGAGACTTCTATGATTCAGGCTAGGAGCAATCTTTAGTCTAGGATTCAGAAACTGATTAGAAGAGGAATCAAAGTCCGATGCTAAGGAACTAAGAAACTAGGGAGAAGACTTAACATTTCTTGTCTTAACATTTCTATAGGATAGAAAACTTAGAAGTTCTTCAGTTGAGGGGAAGCTACTCATTTGGCCCACAGCACTATCTCCTTCAATAGCATGGCAGAGTTTGCTGGGTTAAGAAGAAATTAAGTACATATCATTCAGGGAAAACTGTTTTACTGGGGAAAAAGGACAGTTTACATGATAAGCTCTCCATTATGACTCTTGACCCTACCTGGTGCATAAAGAGGATTTCCTTACATCTTTTTTTTTTTAATTAATTAATTTATTTTTAATTAGTTTCAAATGTACAACACAGTGCAATAGTTATACATTTTATCCCTCAAAGTGACAACCCCCCACCCTCAATTCACCACCCCACTCCTCCCCCCGTATCATATATATCTATTACTCTTCCAATTCCTTACATCCGTATTTTAAATACTTGTGAGTATGTGCATTGAGGCAGTATGGTGTAATGAGAGTAGTACTAGTATATACAGATTTAGAGCAGTGCTTTAGATTTTATTTTGTATACTTAGAATGGATTTATTTTTTCTGAAAGTTGAACAGACATAAATATAAAACTTTTTTTTTCCCAGTAGATGCTCTCTCTTCCCATCTTATTTTCCCTTAGATACTTGATTAGATATGAGAATTTCATTAATACTGGGATATGTTGCTGGGATGTAGGGCTACTCTAGTGGCCCTACATCTTATTTTTCCAACAGTGTTGGAAAAATCTTCTGTGCAAATATCTAATCATTATTGAGACATTGGGGCCTAAAGGTAAAGATAGCTGCTTTTGGTCTGCTTGTGATTTGTGATAACAAAATTCTTACTGTCATTAAGTGAACTTAATTATTGGGCAATTTTTTAAAAATCTGTTACCTGGAGAAAACATTAGGAAAAAATTAGATAAGTTTTAACTTTTGAATCATGAACTTGTCTGTGTCCCCTCTTCCATTTTGTGAACTCCGAAGAAAGCCAGATAGACTAAGTTTTTGATAAACACTTAGATTCTGTTTTATGCACTTGTAGTGCTGATGGCTTATTAATCATCATAGTGCATTTGTCAAAAAGAATTTAGTGAACACAGATAAAAAGCCTGTAGTAGTTATGTGCCCCTGGACTTGGAAAATATTTTTATGACGTAGGCAAATTTAAAGTTTATTACTTCTAGTAATAGAACAGACCCCCTTATTTGGACTGGTGAGGAAATTTTTAAGGGGATAGTAGGTAAATTCACCACTTTTTCTTATTGTCAGACTAGTACATTTCTGTTATAAAATGTAAGGGCTTGTTAATATCCAGAATGATAATAAGTGGACGAACCTAGGAATTGGGTGCAGCGATCCTGTTGTAGGACCATTACATAAACACTGACTGTCAGTCACGTTCATAAATGTTATCTTATCCTTTTCTCTAGCAAATCTAACTTACCTTATCTCCTCATAATAAATTTGTGTGTTTTTGGCAGCAGCTGGATGATCTCTCACAGTATTTTATTCCCATGCAGGTCATGCACTATCTAGGTCAGTATATAACAATGAAGCAGCTTTATGATCCCCGGGAGCAGCACATGGTGTATTGTGGTGGAGATCTTTTGGGAGAGCTACTAGGATGTCAGAGCTTCTCTGTGAAAGATCCAAGGTAACAAGAGTGAGGGCTTGTTTATCTTTTTGGGCGCTTATACATAACCACCTAATCTCCATGAGTTATTAATGGTTAGTTATTCCTTTAGTCAACAAATATTTAAGGGCCTACGTATGTCGGGTGGCCTGATAACATAGTGGTGGAGCAACACACACAGTGATTTTATGAGTAGTGAGACAGCTAGGTGCTCTTTCCCATCTTAAATTATCACACCAACACATGGTGAAATTATACTATGATAAGAGGCATAGAAAAGAAGTACATGAGGCTGTGTTGAGGGGTGGGGTTTGGGGCCTTAGGGCAAGGAAAGGTTCCTTGAGGAGTGCTGCTTGAACTGAGAGCTGAAGGATAATGAGGCACTTTGAGGGGGCTGGTTTAAGCAGGCTTCTGGCAGATTGAACATCATGTTTAAAGGCCTGGGTAGTAAGGAGTTGATGTGGCGAGGTTAGAATTTGGAATTGCTGGGCAGTTTGAGGTTGAAGAGCTTCATAAAGATCACAGTACAGCTCTTCTGACCTGTTGTGTGACTTTCTCCAGCTGCATGGGGTATTTTGTTATTAATTTACACAATCAAAAGCCAATTAATAATTGAGAAGCCAGTGTTCTCTTTTTCTCTATAGCTTTGTGACAACTTCTGAGCTCATTTTGTCTTACTTTGGTAAGACTCCCTTTCACCCCCACACCTTAATTAAAATGTAGAACTTAACTTTGTTAGAAGGAAGGAATAGTCTGCAAAGGAAATGTCCCTACTTGGGTTACTGTTAGTTAATTAAATAAAATGTAAATTAATTAGTTTTTTAATGGGGACAAAGTAACAAGGACTTGGGCATTAACATTTTGATATTTTAATAATTAAAATACCTCTTCTGGGGAAAAAATTCTGCCTCTCCATACGTTATAGAGGAGATAGCATATTAGAAATGCGCTTAACATTTTAATGGAAAACAATGAAGTGAATCTTTTATTTTCTCTCTGACAGCCCTCTCTATGCTATGCTAAGAAGAAATCTTGTTGCTTTAACCATTGCTACTACAGGTATGTCACATCACATTTTTTCAGTCTATATCACAGCTTTGAGTTCAAGGGGGCAAATGATGGGAAAACGAGGATCAGGATGGAGATGGAATGCTGTTTTGTCATGAGTGGGAGGGATACTGTCACACAGAATATGATTACTAGGTTATTTAACTTTTCATTGTGAAAAATTTTCAATATACTAAAGGTAGATTGGTGTAATTAATGTGCGCCTCTTAGACTTAATAGTTGCTTTGGCCATATTTGCTTCATCTAGACATATTTTTTAAATCTAACAGATAAAAACTTTTTTCCTTTGAACATAACTACAATGCTGTTAATACAACCAACAAAATTAATAATAAAGTATGTAATAACTCCATAATACTACCCAATAGCCAGTTTGTGTGTAGTTACCCCCAGGTATCTCAGAAATATCTTTTACAAATTTTGCTTGTTCAAATCAGGATGCAAAGTCTACACATTGCATTTGGTTGATATATCTCCTTTAATCTGTAAAACTTAATGCTCCTTTTGTTTTTATGTCATTTATTTGGTGAAGAAATGGATTATTTGTCCTATAGCATTTCCTACATGCTAGGGTTTGCAGATTGTATTCTTGTGAGGTTGTTGAACATGTTTTTCTATTCTATTTTTGGTAAACTAGCAGTGCTTGGAATAGATTCAAGTTTAAATTTTTTGCTGGGAGGGTTTCGTAGGTGGTACTTTGTCAACCTTTTGTTTGTTTGTTTGTTTGTTTTTTGAGAGCAGTGTCACTGGCCCTCATATGTAGGACCCAAACTGGGGCCACTGGCCTCCCACACCAGCGCTTAACCACCGTGCCACTGGGCCGGCCCTGTAAACCTTTTTTTAAGCTGAGCCATCCTGCCATCTGTTGGCAGCTCAGTGGCAGCTCAGCTCAGGCTGGGCATTGAACTGCTGTTGCTCAGTGCTCAGCTCACACTCTTGAGCAAGCTCTTAACCAACTGAGCCACTCAGCCAGCCCTCATAGGTGCTACTTTGTACATCTGTTGCATTACATCAGAGTCTGTAAGGTCTGCCTGCTCCTCTTTCAGTGATGTTAAGATTCTGTGGGCTCACATGGTGTATCACCCTGATCTATCTGTTATAAAAGTCCCCAAGAGCCTTTCACTTAATGGTTTTAGCTTTCTGTTATTGGAAGGCCAATTTGTCTAACCTTTTGCTTGATTCCATATATTTTAAATACTGCCCACTGAGTTTAATTTATTAGATACGTGCAGGAAACTGGCTGCTTCGGGTATGAAGTGTGATGTGTTAGAGATAAGTGAATTTAACTGGATACAACTGAAAAAAGAATTTTATCTCTTATTTCTAAATAATGAACCTTTTTTCATCATTCCCTTTTTTGAGCTTCAAATTATATTTTTGGTAACATTGTCCTTAGAAGAAAGCCCAAGTTTGTAATCCCTTTAGATTGTCTTATCGTTCAGTATTTTGCTAAACAAAATAGCTTGAACAAAATCCATTCGTAATAAAGATTTACACTTCAAAGTGATTAAAATGTGATTTTGAACTTACATTGATTTCTGAAGCCTGTTGGTTTCATTGAGCCTTTGCCCACTTCACCCACTTCACCCAGCTGTAAATTTCTGTTTGAGAGGGAAGGCCTTGTAAACGATATGCACTTTATTGATGAAATTCAGTCACTTGTGAAATAGTACGGCTTTTCTGGGATTGTCACTACAGGCTTGACATACACAGTAGATTTTATATTTGCTACTCTACTCTTTCAGTAAAATTTGTTTTCTGATTGATCTGTTCTCTGAATATCTAGAGTGGGTATAATTCTCACTTTTTCTCTCTCATTTTCTTTCTTGCACTTCCTCTGCAGAATTTAACATGCCATATATTAAAATGAACATTTCTATAACAAACATTTCAATTGATCCTCACAACAACCCTGTGAAGAAAGTCTGGAGATGAAGAAACTAAGGATTTTTTAATAGAGTGAGTGATTTGTCCAAGATCAGATGCCACTGATTAAGTGGTAGAGGAGATATTTCTGATTGGCCAACCCTTGCTTTTTTCATTGTGCCATCTCCTTAACCCTTGTTTGTAACAGAATTTGCCCCAATTAATTTTTTAAACACATTTTTTTCTCTGAACAGTAAAGTTTTAAAACATTTTGCTCTTCAACTTGTCACTTTGAAAAAATTTTACCTACAAAAAATTGCAAAAGTATTATAAAGAGTTCCTTAAACTCTTTACCTAGGTTCCCCAAAAGGTAACATCTCACATAACCATACTACAATGATCAAAACCAGTAAATTGCCCCAAAGTAACTTGATTGTCTGCTCTGACTTGCACTTGGATTGGTACTTGATGGCCATCTCTGTTGATCTTCATAAAATGGGCTGCCTGTGTTTTATTTGAAGGGACAAATGAGAAAAGTGTTTTCCATATCACCTATTATACACTTTTGCAAATGAGTTGAACCTTTTATTTTAATTGTTGAATAAAATGCCATTATTTAAAGTGAGGATGGTTCTTTATAAACCATTTCTCCAGATTTCCACATGCATGCTAATAAATGAAATATATACATATATATATGACAAATTTTGTATTTATTTTAAAATTCCTTTGTACATTGTAGTTTTCCTAGATAAATTGTAGTTTTCCTAGATAACTTTTTTTTACTTCTAATTTTTTTTTTTTTGAGGGCAGTGTCACTGGCCCTCATATGTGGGACCCGAACTGGGGCCTCTGGCTTCCCAAGCCAGCGCTTAACCACCGCGCCACTTGGCCGGCCCCTACTTCTAATTGTTTTAACCTAAGTAAGGTAGTACTTTGGCATATAAATGAGAGTAATCGAATTACTTTATTAAAGAAATGCTTTATTTGCATTGTATGTTAATTGGTCTTTGAAGGCCACTGTGGTTAAACAATGCTGTTTCTTAAACTCAGTATCTCCATTTATCTATAAAAATGCTTCTAAAAACAGTGTTCTTTATAATTAAAATTTTGAAAATATTTGCTTTGTGCAAGACAGCCAAATTGTCATGCAAGTTGTAGGATCTCTGTTCTTTCTCTGGCAGTCTTTATTAGATGAGGATGATCTTTTCCCTAAGGCCTCTGGACCTGATGAACCCAATCCCTGATAGACTTATTTATGTGCATCTCAGTTACATATAGCCTCATAATTAGTGGTCCAGGTTATTAAATTCTCTGCAGCTTGTTCTTTCCCTATAGCTAAGTTTTTACCTTCTGTTCTTGAAAAATTTCCAGGTCCTTGAAACATATTTCTTTTAAGCTATCTAAGAAGTTCTCTCAGATTATTGTTTTCTTTGCTTTTTTTTTTTATTGGCCTTGAGCAAAATTATCTGCTTCCTCTTCCTTCTTAGGAAATGTTTATAGTAAACTGGGAAAAATAAGACTTGTTGATTAAAACAAAATCTATATTCAGGTGATGGGAATTTTAAGCTGTGAAATCATCATTGACATTTAGAATGTAAGTTTACATAAAGATGCTACTGTATTATGAAGCAAGTGAGGAAAATTTTAGATTTTCAGATTTTATAACCCTTTATAACTTTTAACACGTGAAAATAAAAAATTAAATTAAGAAGCCAAACCATTTTTGTTTACAAGTTAGGCAAATTTGGTAATAAATCATCTAGAAGTAGATATAATAAAAATACTCCCTATTATTCCCTACTTAGAATCACTATTCATGTTAAAATTTGAAAGTTTGCTATAGAAGAACATTTTGTAGCCATTTTTCATTTTCCTGCAGATTATATTTTGATAATATATTTTGAATATAGCCTGTCTTGGTCTTTGTGGTTTTTACCATTTTTGATTTTTTTCGTTCCTTTGGATGAGAGCCTTCTCCAACCAACATGGAGTAGTACATCTCTAGGGACCAAACCTGGCTCCTGGGTTGTTTGCTGAGGTCCTTTTTGTGTGGAAAGAATGGTTATTACCGGGGAAGGTTTCCCTTTTGTTTTACTTGCTATCCAGATGCTGCTCAGACTCTCGCTATCGCACAGGATCAAAATATGGATATTCCAAGTCAAGACCAACTGAAGGTAAAATCACCACATGGTGACTTTTTTTTTTGTACAGAGTGGCCCCTTCTCTGTACCTATGGATCTTGGACTCCCAAGACCTTTTGCTGAATGTGGTAAGAGTTTAATAAGAAAGGTTCTTGGGAGTTCACAGACCAGGGACAGAGTGAACATTCTCTCTGTTCTGCCCATACAGAGTTCCAGTCTCTGAATCTTTCTTTGGGATGTAGCACTTCTGATCTTCAGTTCTTCCAGTTGCATTTTCTTAGGGGTTTGTATGTGCACCTGTGTGATGGTGTACGTACATAGGTGTTTGAGGAAACTGCTTTATTAGATTTTAATAGGCTTGTTGCAATTAAGTTCATGTCAGGACATTTCTTAAAGCTTCCCCAAACCTGGGAAAACCTTATGATCATCTTGGTATATGGTGAGGATTTCACATGATTTCTGAATTATGTCTAATTTTGTAGTAGGCTAAAGGCTTTGTATTGATAGCCTATTTTTAACAGTAGATTTTGGTCTTTTGTGCAGAGGTTTTTTTCCCCCCCAGGTTTGGGATTCTCCTAGCTCTGCTCACAGTGGGTTGAGGAGAGATGTTGCCTTTATTTGATGACTGTTGTGAATTCCGGAGTTCTCTTTCCTGTGCATAACCCATTGTGTTGCACACAAACTGGTGAGCCAGAATGGAACTGCTACATCCCCTGGTCTCAATCATTTCTGTTGCATTGATAGATACCTTTCCCTTCTTTTCAGGAAAGTGCAGAGGAATGCTCTAATTCCAGGCAAAGTACTGAAGAAAGCAATATTCCCATACTGCTTACCTCACAGCATAAATGCACAAATTCTAGAGAAGGTAAGTTTTGAATTAAGTCTATGTAGCCTTTTTCTTTTTTATTGATGATTTCTAGAAATGGCATCGATCCAAAGTAAGCACTACCTAATTAATACCGTTTATAGAGAACTTGAAAAATAATAATGCTGTCTCTTTGCATGTGAAGTAGGAGAAGCATATGTCATATGTATTTTTCATTCTTTTCTGAAAATGTTTTTTCACTCTAGTCACTATTGTTAACTTTGAAGAAAATGGTAGTGCTATTTTAGCAACCCGTGATTACTGGGATGGAGCAAGACCTTTCCTGTAGCTAGCGTGCTAATAGAAGATAACTACACATTTATCAGTTTGCCACCTGGTAATGTAGCTGCCTTGGGTTTTTGTTTGTTTGTTTAAACGGTGGCACTCCTGTACGTACTTGATCGGGTTAGAATTTTTATTTTGATTTGTTTGCTTCATGCAAATTTTCATAGCTTTTTGAAATTTGCAAAGATGATAAAATACACTTAGTGTCTCAGAGCCAAAAATGAGATATAAATCTGGTGGTTCTTTTGCCCTTGGGTGACCATACTACGGTATGGTCAGGTTAAATGAGTTCATTGAATTTTGGAAGTTCGCCCCCAGCCATACTTTATAAAATATCTCCTAAATTTTTTCTGCAAAGATATATTTTATGGTATGATGGTTTCTAGAGTCTAGGTACATGGTTCACACTTGGAGCAATGGCAGGTGAGACCTCTAGTAACTTCCCAAAAAGTTATGCTGTTGAAATTGTTTTAAATATTTAGTTAAAATTGAATCAGTTTATCATGCTGGATTATTTTCTACAAATTGCATTTGAGTATAAACGAATTTCACGAGCTTATTTCAGTCTGTATGGCATCAAATGTATTATTTTGTTTGTTTAAATGCAGGTCCCTATTTTCTACTTAGAAGGCTGTGTAAAATATAAGAACAGCCAATTCAAGAGACTTATGTAGTTCGTAATGTAAATTTTGAGAATAAATAGCTTAGTATTTCAGAAAGGTGTATAGGTAGAGGACAGAAATTTTTTTTTTTTCTGTTTTTTTTTTTTGAGGGCAGTGTCACTGGCCCTCACATGTGGGACCCGAACCAGGGCTGCTGGCTTCTTAAGCCAGCGCTTAACCACCGTGCCACTCGGCCGGCCCGAGGACAGAATTTTTGTATGTGGCAAGAATGGCCTATTTCCTTACCTTTCATGAGAAGTTATGAAACTTGAACAGATGATATTAAAGATAACTTTAATATCCATCTCAGGAGTTTGGTTTCTGATAATTTCAGCAATGAGTAAGTAAAAAGGAGGTTGAAGTTTCCCTGAGAACAGGTAGGCAGGATCAAAGTAATTTGTAAGTAGATGGGATACTCTTGTTCTAGCACACACCCATTTATTGCAGAAAGTTTTTCAAGCATATGTATCTCAGAACATTTTAACATTCATGGTTGCCATTGTATGTCTAGTGTATTAGGAGAAAATGTAGAGAATGAGAAAATAGGAAAAGAGTAAAGCGCAACAAAAAATTGCATGATATGAAAGAAAGAAAAGAAGTTCATGTACGAGCAACAAACTTTAGGTTAGGAACCACCTTGAATGTCATTTAGATATATGACACAAGATCTTTTACTTGGAATATGTGGATCCTTAATGTATTTTGGATTTGCAGTATTTTTCGATTTAGATACAGATATCTTAACTCCAGAAGAGCCCATTGATCCAGAAGGGACATATGTATATATTTGGACAACCTAGGTAGAGTTCAGCATTTTATAGTGGTTATAACCTATCAAACATGAATTATTGAGAGATGTTCCAAAATATATGGTGCCATGCGACTGCCTTGACCACCTTGTGATTGCGTGTGTCATGGTCTGTACCCCCTTGTATCTATTCCAAGAGCCACTGTGCTGTCACTGTTGGCCATTATCAGATACCATGTACTAGAGCAAGTCATTGTTTAGTTATTACAGTGGTAGGAGTGGTTAAAATTACAGTAAGTGACCATTGGGAAATCCTTTTAGAACAATACCATTGTTTGGATGCTTTCAAAGTTTAGATTTCTTGATAAATGATTATCTACTTCTAGTGACATTACTTGCTAATGAAGCCTAAACAGGGGAGGAGATTTGGGCTCTGCAACTGAGACAGGTATTTGATTTCTGATTCTTTCTTACTGGGAGAAGGAATTTCTTTTTACCTGTATTATAAGGAGATTGTAAGTATTATAAAGAGAGTCTTAATTCTTCAGGGTTGTGTACATAGTTATCATCCTTTTCATTTGACTTCTGTAGATGAAGACTTGATAGAAAATTTAACCCAAGATGAGACATCTAGGCTGGACCTCGGGCTTGAGGAGTGGGATGTAGCCGGCCTGCCTTGGTGGTTTTTAGGAAACTTGAGAAACAATTACACACCTAGAAGTAACGGCTCAACTGATTTACAGACAACTCGGGTAAATTTCATGTTTGAAGAGAAACTTCTGTTTTTTTCTTTTGAAAAGAGTAATACTCTTGATTACTCTTGACCACACATTGCATTCTCCAAGAATTCTCTTACATTGCTATGACTTTAAGTGCCATTTGTATGCATATGACGCCCAAATCTATATCATCAGCTCTGACCTCGCCTCTAAATGCCCAGCTCCATATCCAGCTGCCTACTCAACACCTCTACTTAGATGATCTGACATTTAACAGGTTCAAAACAGAACCTTTTTTTTTTTTTTTTTAACCAAACACTCTTAGCCAGTCTTTTCCTTTTTCATAAGTCTACCTTCTAGCCAGTTATTCCAGCCGAATATCAAGGGATATGATTGATTTCTTTCTCTGTCATATGCCACATTCAGATTATCAGCTGATTGATTACCTGATATCCAAAACATGCCAAATCTAACCAACCACTTTTTATTACCTCCACTGTTGTAATTCAAGCCTTCATCATTCTGCTCCTTTATCTTATTTTATATTCTCCATTGCACTTCTCACTTCATAAAATGATTATTATATTTTATGTGTTTATTGACTATTTAACCCTATTGAAATGTAAGTCCAGGGTTTTTGTATTATTAACCACTCTATTCTATTGCCCAGTACCTACAACAGTATCTGACACGTCATAGGTATTCATTGAGTATTTGTTTAGTAAATGAATAGAGATATAATGGCAAAATAATAAGTTGTCTCTTAATGAATATTATAGAAAAACGTGTCATAAAATGTCCGTAGTAGAATGAAGAAAAAGAATTGAGAAAGAGGATAGGAGGTTTGAGTTACCGTCACTATTTCACTCATTTCTTCAATAAACATCATTGACAATTAAAGGAAAGAATATATCACAGTAGAATGTTTTCTAGGTTCTCAGAGTGCCACTTGTTGAAGGAGTATAGTAAATGGATTCTACTTAATTGACCAAGTATGAGTCTGTAGCTTTTAAGCTCTTAAACACTGTTCCTCAGGTATTATACCCGATTTACTGTTAAAATAGAAAATTTGTCACCAGGCACCCTTATATCCATCCATTACCTTTTACATAGTAGGTGCCAAGTAGATGTCTGTTGATGAATAGATGTCCATTGGAGAAAGGCTAGGTGTTTTTTGGAGTTATGTGAGGACATTGAGTTTTGGGTTCATTTATGTTGGTTCAACATCTCTGATAAGCCTCTGACTACAAAAACTCATGTTTGTTTGTTTTTGTTAGGATATGGGGACTGCCATTGTTTCAGATACAACAGATGACGTGTGGTTTCTGAATGAACCAGCATCAGAGCAGTTGGGTGTTGGAATAAAAGTTGAAGCTATTGATACTGAACAAACAAGTGAAGAAGTAGGGAAAGTGAGAGACAAAATGGTATGTTGTGGAAATATTTCACATTGATTGTTATCTGTGCATGGTATAATCTGTTCAGCTCTGGTGACCTGACCTCTACTATACCTCTTCGTACAACAGTGACTCACATAATCCCCCTCCTCTCCTTTTTCATGTTTCCCTATATCTAATTTTAAGATTCACACTAAGTTAACCAAGGCTGCCTTAAAAATAGGATAGGACTTCATGGGTAAGTCCCCTCCTTTGTTAGAAGCAATAAACTCCCCTTTTCCTGCTTGCCTAGTCTCTCACTGTTACTGCTGAGTTTTCTCGTCTGGAGACTTCGCTTTGGTAACAAGGCAAAGTTCTAAATAGCTGCAACAACCTGTAGGGAAAAAAGTCTTTATTTCTTGGACATCTCGATAGCTTTCATAACCATTTTATACTTAAACAGAAATAGGTGAGGTCTTACATATTATAGAGTTTAAATAGAGGGGAAAGAGAGTTAGAACTCAATACACACGGTGTGACCATATCAAGATGAAAAGTTGTGCAAGCATGTGCTCAAGCTTCAAAAGGAATTGGGCAGCAGATCCCGTGTCTGATATGGACAAGAGTCTCAGAAAATAGTCACTGAATAAATATAGCAAAAAAAAGACAGAGAGAGACTTAAATTGGGCCATCCTTTCAATTTAAGGGATTTTCACAATGATTGGATTCCTGAAGGCTAGCCTAGTATGTTTGTGGTAGGCAGATACATGCTTGGGCTCTGCCAGACTAGTTGTATGGGAAACATGAGAAGCAAAAGCAGGTGGCTAGAATGAAGACAAAGGGGACGTTTGGAAACTTCTATGGAGGGATGGGACTTAAAATACTTGTACTTTTGTGAGAAAGTTGCTAAACACAAGGTAGTAATTGTAGTATAATAGTTTTATTCCATTTACTGTTTCAGAAAACTAGGGTTTTAATTTTTAGAATTTCAAGTTCTAAATTTAAAAATTTAGAAGACACTTCCTACATTTCTGTTTCCTGGGCTGGGCATGTTTTAGATTAGGACACCCAGAGTGTCACATAACTAGTTGTACTTTTGAATATGAAGTAAAATTTTAAAGTACTTTGTTTTCATGCTTCACATCTAAATTCCTTAGGTTTTTTTTTTTGAGGACAGTATCACTGGCCCTCATATATGTGGGACCCGAACCGGGGCCGCTGGCATCCCAAGCCAGCTTTTAACCACCACGCCACTTGGCCGGCCCATAAATTCCTTATTTTATACAGTGCTTTTCTAATGCCTACCTGGATTCCCAAGATAAATTTTCACATTTAATAATTTGTAGCTTTTCTACCTTGATATTGTTTATTTTCTTTACAGTAATAAATTTGAGGATCCTCTCTTTTCTGAATGCAGAAGATAATTGGTAACACTCTGGTGTCACGTGTATAGAATCATGTTTTTGGTCTCATATTTAAGTTAACCTCCATTTAAAAAAAAATTTTTTTTAAAATTAGTTTCAGGTGTACAACACAGTGCAATAGTTACACTTTTTACCCCTCAAAGTGACAACCCCCCTCCTCCATTTAGCCACCCCATTCCTCCCCCCCCATATCATATATATTACACTTCCTCTGACTCCCTTCCACATAAGTTATCTTCTTTTTAAGTGGTAGTGATGGGCGTAGAATGTGAGGTTTAAATTGAAGTTCTTGGAGTGGCGCGGTGGTTAAGCACTGGCTTGGGAAGCTAGCGGCCCCGGTTTGGTCCCACATATGAGGGCCAGTGATACTGCCCTCAATAAATAAATAAATAAATAGAAGTTCTATTGTCTTTTCTACTCTCAGGTAATAACCTCTTGTGAAATAGGTAGACCTTACTAAATGAGATGTCTTTCTGTCACAGGTGATTGAAACAGGAAAAAATGATGACCTTGAGGACTCGAAGTCCATATGTGATGATACCGATGTGGAGGTTGCCTCTGAGGTATGACTCGAGTCTAAGAGCTGCTTTGCACCACTCATTTCTTCAGATGTTCATGTTTTAGCAGTTCACATGTGGTGAAGAGTGCCACTTCCCCCATTTTTTATCTACCTTTCCTGAGTATTAACAGATGTTGGTTTCTTTCCATTTTGTTAGAGGTTTTTACTGGAATTTGAGAAGAGAAGGAGATGAGTTGACCTAATCCTCTTCCTGCCTTGAAAAGGATGACTTAAATTCCTCTGTGTATTTTTCTCCCTGTTATCAAAACTCTTTGGACATGATACAGTGGGTACACAGTTATTCAGAATAGTCCTGTACTACTTTTCCCCCTAAACACCTCTTCGTAATAAAATGGGACCTAAGAGCTATCTAAAATTCTTTGTCAAGTGTAAAAATAATATTTTCAGTGCTTTCTTAAAAAGAAACAAATGGAAACTGGCTTAATTTCCACACAGGTTTATATTAATGGAGGGCTTTTAGTATTAAGCTGTTAGGTAATAGATACGCATACGTCACCAATTGACAACTCAGGTTTAGACACAGTATGTTCCTTGGTTTTCTATTTTCATGCCAGTTCCCTATTTTCCTTTTAGTACTTACTTCCCTTAGCTAACTCATTGTGGGGAAAAAGGGTGGGGAAGGAGGAGGAGGGGATTTTACATTTTGCTGCTTGGGTTGCCTCGGGTGTTGTTCTCCTCTACTTCCCACTGTTGACCATTATGTAATTCATTGCAAATTGTCTGTCTGTCCATAGCTAAGTAATAAATGGGCAATATATTGGTCCATTAAATGTTCTTGACCATAATACAAATAGAAAAGATGAATGTTTCCATCTTCATTAGACTTTGGTGACTGCTTGGGTCCAAAAGACCTGTTAAGCAAATAGACTGTATTTCATCAAAGATACAGTATTATTTTATGTACTACTAGAAAGAAAAAGTGGTGCCAATTAGATGATGAAACACCATCAATTATGAATTCCAAATTTTTATGAAGTTCTTTTGAATATTTGTGTAGCATTTCAGATGAGATCTGAGGATCTTGAACTGGCAAGAAAGTTTTGAGGCTCTCTGGAAAACATCCGAGTTTAACAAATGGTTGTGTCTTACCTTTTGGAATAGGCATTTGAGTTATGACTTCTAAACTCGAAGTGCTTGGCCTTCATTCTGAAAGTAATCAAGTCAGCCTGTGTCAAATCATTGATTCTGTTAAAGCCAGGCAATTATCCACATTAAATACTCTTGACTTGTTCCAGGTAGTTACCTTTCAATTAAGCAAGGCATTTAAAATGTATTGAGCTCTAGTAGCTCCTAATTTGAATATGGAGAAGTGGGAAAAAATTACTTGGCATTCGAGGACAAGAACATTCATTTTTCAGAGGGTGTGATTTAAGCATAACTATGGTCCTGAGAGCAGTGAAAGAGCATGAGTAAGTTAGTACTTTTCAAATATCATAATTGTAGCTTCTTTTTTTGCCAAATTTTATAACATTTTTTAATTAGGAAAGAATGATAGTATTATCTCTTCTTCATTCTTTAGTCTCTTGTTCAGTATAAGAGTAAGTTGTACAAAGAAATGACCTAAAAAGAAGGCAATAGGGAAAAGCAAACAATGTAAATTCCACTCCTACTTTTGGATAGAAAGCCAAAATAATTAACTTTCTTTAAGATAGCTATATCAAATTTTGGCTAAAAATGGCAGTTGTGTCACTGACATTGTAAAACTTCTGAAGCATTTCTTAGACATAGTTGTAGAATTTGTTTCAATTCTAGGCTAGACCACTGGTGTGGAATGTCTGGACTTTCTCTGGCTTAGTGAGATAATGAAAATTTGGCCTACCCTCCCTTTTTCTCAACGTCGTGTTCCCCACTGAAAATTAATTGGTTGCACTTGTCTTTGTAGGATGAGTGGCAATGTACTGAGTGCAAGAAATTTAACTCTCCAAGCAAGAGGTACTGTTTTCGATGCTGGGCCTTGAGAAAGGATTGGTATTCAGATTGTTCTAAGTTAACCCATTCTCTTTCCACGTCTGATATCACTGCCATACCCGAAGAGAAGGAAAGTGAAGGAATTGATGTCCCTGATTGCCGAAGAACCATATCAGCTCCAGTTGTTAGACCTAAAGATGTGTATAGAAAGGAAGAAAACCCAAAACTCTTTGATCCCTGCAATTCGGTGGAATTCTTGGATTTGGCTCACCGTTCTGAAAGCCAAGAGACCATATCAAGCATGGGAGAACAATCAGCTAATCTTTTTAAACAGAGAACAGTTATAGAAAACATGGAGGATTGCCGGAATCTCTTGAAGCCATGCAGTTTATGTGAGAAAAGACCACGAGACGGGAACATTATTCATGGGAGGACAAGCCATCTTGTCACTTGTTTTCACTGTGCCAGAAGATTAAAGAAGGCTGGGGCTTCATGCCCTATTTGCAAGAAAGAGATTCAGTTGGTTATTAGGGTTTTTATAGCATAGCTGAATCAGTGAATTACAGAAATATTAACGGGACCAGGTAACATCATAACTTAAGTGTTGAACATCTCCGCTCAGCGTAACCCATTGTATCTGTTCATTTATTCATATAAACATCTGTGTTCTAGGACATTTTGCCTCTAAACTTGCATGGAAGCTGAGAATGAGTTCTTTAGAACTAGATTATTAATTTGGGGACTCCATTAACATATGTTAATTGCTTCATTCTCCCTTCAAAGATGAGGATCTATGAGGGAGCAACCACCAGTATAAACAAAAAATATGTTCATTCACTTAACCAAATTACTTGAAAATTAATCATTTCTTTAGTTAATTTTATTCTCTAATTTTTTGTTAGGGGAAGTCCTTTTTATTTTTATTTATTTTTTAAAAGATTTTTATTAAATATATCTAACATATTATATTAGTTTCAGGTGTACACCATAGTTATACAACATTTATGCCTAAAGACGTAATCACCACAGTAAGTCCAGCAACTGTCTGACACTGTACCATGCTGTCACAATATTATTATTGACTGTATTCCCTATGTTGTACATTAATTACATCAGGTATACAGCATAGTGGTTATATATTTATATAAATTAAGAAGTGATCCCCCTAACTATTCTAGTCTTTTTTATTTTCAATTCAATTACAGTTGAAATTCAGTATTAGTTTCAGGTGTACAGCATAATGGTTAGACATTTATATAACTTATGAAGTGATTGCTCTGTTAAGTCTAGTTATTGATCCTGACACTGTATATAGTTATTAAAATATTGACTGCCTGACACCATGTATACAGAGGGTACCAAAAAAGTATACACATTTTAAGAAAGGAAAACTATTAAAATTGTAATATTCAATATAGACTGATAACAGATGAATACAAGTCACGTTTGACTTCTGCAGTTGCAAGAGCTATTCAAAATGGTTACCACCAGAGTCCAGAAACTTCTGATTACGGTGAACTACTGCTTTAGCAATGTTGACTAGAGTGTAGTGTCCATTTGTATTCATTTTTTTGGCAGCCCCAGTAGTTATTAAAATATTGACTACATTCCTTATGCTGTACTTCCTGTTAGGGAATGTTCTTAGGCATCAAAACCAAGGTGGCTTAGCCCTTGACACAAGGGTTTGTCTGAAAAAAAAAACCAACAACAAAAGGGCCGGCCAAGTGGCTCAGTTGCTTAAAAGCTTGCTCAAGAGTGCGAGCTGAGCTCTGAGCAACAGCAGTTCAATGCCCAGCCCGAGCTGAGCTGCTGCTGAGCTGCCAACAGGTGGCAGGATGGCTCAGCTAAAAAAAATTAAAAAACAACAACAAAAAAAACCCAAGGTGGCTTAGAAAAATATTAAAGCTAACAATTGAAAAACAAATAATTTGAGTAGTTATGTAGTGTTATAGATCACTTTATGTTGTATCTATACAACATACAACCAGGCCACATCAATATTATAACCAGGCTGCATAGTTCAGAGAAGCCAAAAGAAGTCTTGAAAAACAAGATTCTTCTTCTGTGTATGTCTAGAATAGTGGAATCAATCATTTCTGCTAACAGACCCCTAAAAGAATTTTGAAAGTGTATATAATTGTTGTACCCAGCACAAAAATACAAACTGAAACAGGTTTTCTTTGGAGTTTATTTGTGGCCGGTGACTGTGAGCGGGCTTATGCCCTTAACAAAGTCACAGCCCCGAATAAAGGGAGAGGGGTTTTTATAGACAGAAATTGCAAGCTAAGCAAATTACAATTTTCAGGTCATTTTCATAAATCTTAGATAGTTTTGACAGCATCAAATACAGCAAGCAAGTCATAATACAGAAGTCATAAAATGTGTTGTAGTTAATTACATTGACAGCACGAAAATATAGCCAGTAAGAAAATTACAGGGGTCATAACTAATTGATGGGAATGTTTGGACAAAAACACTCAAGCCCTATGGTCTTATCATCTTATCTAGATAAACACAACTTGCCTATGTCATGTTTAAGAGGTAGTAAAAACTTGTGGAATGTAGCAAACAGAGGAGTCTAATTTCTTGGTCCATCTAAAAGGAAACTTTAACAATCTTATTACAGAGAGGGTGGGGGTGGGGGCTAGCAGTTAAGGACCCTGTTACTTCATAATCTTTTGCACATTTTTAAAAATTGTGTTATAGTTAGCAAATAAGATATTTCCTTCTGATGAATTGTAGACATCTGAGTAACCACCCAAAACAAGCTTACAGAAGCACGTTTCTGTCACCTCAGAATATTGGCTTGTGCCCTTTCCAGGCAGTTCTCCACTATTTCTTGGCTCTCTCCCTAGATTAGTTTTACTTTTGCACATGTTTAGTTTGACATCTAAATTTTTAAAATAAATTTAAGTACCTACAGAGGATATACTATCCAAAATATTGTTTATGTGCTTTAAAGATAATTTTTATCAAAGCCTTGGAGCTGCAGATGTAGCTGGTTAAATTTATAAAAACGTCCTGTCATAAACTGGCAAAGCCTGTTCTCATAAAATTAATCAGTCAAATCAGACTTTCAGTCAAAAAACGTTGGACTTGGGCCGGCCGAGTGGTGTGGTGGTTAAGCGCTGGCTTGGGAAGCCAGCAGCCCCGGTTCGGGTCCCACATATGCGGGCCAGTGACACTGCCCTCAAAAAAAAACAAACGTTGGACTTTATTTTATTTTTTTTGACTTATTTTTAATTCAAGTAAATGTATTAACATGTATCTCTGGTACAGCCTTCTCAGTTACAGTTCTAAGAAAGATAAGGCACAGACTTTTTAACCAAAGCCCCTGTTTTACTCTGTCCTCATTGTCTTTTGAGAGTTGTCTGTTGTGGATTTTTTTGTCCTTTTGTTTGCCTCTGGGTTTTTTACATTGTGAGGCAATACCCCAAAGTAAGATTCCAGATGCTTGATAGGCTATCTTTTGAAAATAGGGAGTATGGCAGTTATGAAAAGGAAAGTAATTGAAGAGAAATGTTAGATGTGAATAGGCTTTATCTGAGTGCATCAATCTTTGGATGATACATATAGAAGGCACCACCATTTAAATGTCTAACAAATAATGAGAAGCAAGTGTGGTTTAAAGTGTGGTTTTAGATTTGGATTCGAGTACTACAATAGCTCTATCACTAGCCGCAACTTTTAGCAGTCATTTCATCTTTTAGCCTCATGCAAAATAAAAGGACTACATGCGTGCATTCTAATTTTAAAACTGAGTAACTTGAATGAAACTGAACCTCTAGAAATTAAATATGATATTAAATAAAAGGATCTTGTTCTGTCAGCTTCCAGTACCTACAAAAACCTTCCTTCTAGGGCAAGGCTTTTGAAAGTGCGGTTTGTGGCCCACTTGTATCAGCTTTCAGGGACACTTGTTCCAATGGGAATCCCTGGCCCAGACCTCAAGGATCGGAGTGAGTATAAAGAAGTGTATTTGCAAGAAGAGGTGGTCAGTACTTCTTGGTAGCTTATCTGAAATCCAAGATGCTCCTCCTGCAGATGGTTTTCCTTCATCCAGTGTCCTTATTTAGTGTCTTCTGGGAGCATAGCACAGGAAGTAGGAGTCCTCATTTCTTGGGGATAGAATGGGTCAGGGATCCTAAAACGAGTCTAAACAATGCTGTCAGAGCAGTTCTTTACCTGTAGGAAACTTTAAACCATCTTGATGGTTTTAGATTTTGTTCCTTATTCAGTGTGACGGCGGTACAGATGTATTTTACTGCTTCTGAAGCAAGGCATGATTTGCATGTAAAGTCTTCATAGTTCACTACCATAAAATAAGATGAACAAATTTTGAGTTCCAAACACTACCATTTATCTTGTAATTGTACTTAGAATGTCCATATGCTCTGGTTGTCTGGAGATAATACTGGTTTTCCCATTTTTCAGCTTCGTGTCTCGTTTGTCTCCCTCTCTCCCTTGTCACTCTCATGTCTTTATTTGTATGTTAAATTGTATGATCTCACTAGAAGGCCATTGAAATGTGATTGTAAGGAAAGGATCTATTAAAGCAGGTTTCAGTGGAGTTTATTGTTTCTGCTGCATCACACCATAGACATGCTTAATGGAATTATCCCACATTAGCATCTGATTTCTTATTTTAGTTATTTAAATTAATATTTATGATTATATTACTCTGGACAGAAAATTCAGAGCAGAAATGACAAATCCTTAGAAAAACAAATTCCTAGATTATAACAAAAAATGTCTCCCATCTTTTAACATTAACTCACTCTACTTTTATTGTACTTATATTTGGTGTGCTTTTGTATTTGATACTTAAACAGAGCTTATAAAAATTTTAGACCATGCCTTTAAACTGATGTAACAATTTCTCCACAGTCCATCTATGAACGTCATAGGTTCCCAATCCTAGGTTTGAACAATGGACCAGTGTCCAGCCTCCAAACTGCCATAAACTTCTTTAATATAAGATTGAATCACTGCCAAGCATTTGAAATATGCAGTTGTGTTTTAATAATAATTTATGTATATTTAGATGTATGTAATGCTTTGTGGGACATTGTTTTGTTTGTAAGAATTTAAAGGTCAAGATAATTTGTAGCTTTTTTAAAAATGCCAATTCAGTGCAATGTTGGCTCCTTGGCAAAGTCGTTAATGAAAAGTGATGAATGTTAGATGTTCTGCAATGCTATTGTAGCGTTACCTCTTGTTTCTCTTTAGAAAGGAGGAAACTTGTTAACCAACTATTTTTCCTCCCACAGAGAGTTAGGAGAACTTTAAAAATACATGCCTTTAGATACTGTGAATTTTGTTTTTGTTGTTATGTATTTCTTAAATTGCTCAGATCCATGGCCTATAGAATTCATTGATAGTTCTCCCGTTCATGGGTGTACTTATGTGCACATGCTATCAAGACTGCTAATGCTTTTCCTGAAAAATGGATATAGATTAGGAAAATGAGCCATGTTTAGAATCTGTACTTCAAAGATAATGAGGCTGCATGTTCTCTCCTGTGCCAAAAGTAAAATGTACTGTTTACATATATCTGGGATTTTTGCACTGCCGTAGGATATGCAGAAGCTACTTTTCTGGAATTTCCCATATTTATGATGAATGGAATTGCAGTTTAGCAAATGAGAACTATTGAGGACCCTAAAGCTAAACTGGAAATGAGTATCTGAAGCAGTCGTTCTACTGTCTCCTAGTGTGGCTCCCCAGACTTAATTTGGGGACAATTTTTTTCATATTGCTTTGGGATGTCCTTTCTGTAGACAGCTTTCCTCATTTGCCATGCGATGTTTTTCCTTTATAGAAACCACCAGATCTCTTTGCTGTGGGAGAATGTCCCATAAGAATTTTGAGATCTTTTGATGCAATGAACATGCAATCCCAACTAATGCCATTATTGGCGAATGTGGCATTGTTAAAGACAATATTATAATAAACCTACACTTAGGTTTACTGTACCTCTTCAAGAGCCTTTGGAACGACTGAAAATGTTAGGGAAGTGAATCTGCAAAAAGAGCTAGTCAATATTTCTTGGTAGCTCATCTGAAATCCAAGATTTCAAATCATGTGTTCTTGCCTAGTCTTGATAAACACCAAGTTAATTGCTCTGTGTCTTTTTGGTGTTTGCACTATGTATTTCTTTTAATACCTATTGATTCTGTTGTGGGTTTTTTTTGTGTATTAAATATTTTTTATTTTGCCATTTTGTAGTGTCATTATTGGGGAAATACATAATTTTGTTTGTATGCAGCAAAATCTCATTTTTCTGTTTTTACCCTGTTTCCCCGAAAATAAGAGCTAGCCAGAAAATAAGCCATAGCATGATTTTAGGTGCCCAAGTATGGCACCTTGGCATACTGAATATTTTAAGCTGAAGGAGTTTGTGGAAAAGGCACCCTTCTCCCTGAAACAGATCATAAAACCCTCATGTGAGGGGTGCGTGCCCTCAATATCCTGGAGGAATCATACTAGGGCTGCTTCTCTGGTTAGGTCTTAATTTTCAAGAAAACACGGTATACACAATCTTTGGTCTGATTTGAGGATGAAGAGAATAGCTTTTACCATAAAAATTATTGTACTCAAAATCAAGAGCAACTTTTGGTATTTCTCCCAATTTCCTATAGATTATATTTCATTTTTAGGTTCCTAATCCTGAAGGAAACCTCAAAATTTTGAAGAGTATTTTTTAACATTGAGCTAATTAGACAGCTGTGAAGTTTTTTCCCTGCTAGGGCCCTTGAGAATTAGAGAATATTTAGTACCTGCATGCCTAGAGTGATTTAAGGCAAGCCCTCTCAGAGGCTCAAGACTGTACCTAACTCTTTTATTTTTTAAAATTTTTTTTTGAGGGCCATGTCACTGGCCCTCATATGTGGGATCCGAACCAGGGCCGCTGGCTTCCCAAGCCAGCGCTTAACCACCGCGCCACTCGGCCGGCCCTGTAACCTACCTAACTCTTTTGACCCAGTGATTATATCAATTTGTCCACCCTCTTTGCCATTGAAGAGATTTCAATTAGTGAGATGGTGGATTTCCTCTTTACTGAGTTTACAAAGGTGTGCCAGGTGCAGGGTTCTATTTTATGTTTTTGAATTGGGGCTAGTGCGAAGAGGTATTGAAGGTTTGTCGCAAAGTACATACTCACATGCCTAGTACCTGCTAGGATCTCTAGCAGTGGTTTTTAATCTTTTGGGGATTATTGCCCTCCTTGAAAAGCTAATGAAATTTAAGAAATCTCATAAAAAAGTATAAGTTTTATGTTCACATTAGGAGCGTCATTGAAGTCACTGGTCCGTAGCCTTCAGGGTCTGTTCTTCGGAGGGATATCAAAGGAAGGTGAGCCTGCCCACAAAGAGCTTGTTAGCCCACATGCTGTTCAAAAGGCCATTCCCTTAGAGCTAAGGCCATTAAGGTCAGGGAAACGTCCAGTCAGCTGTCCTGACGTTAGGGCCACCACATAATTGTCCTGATCTTAGGTGCAGATTGGTGCACATGCACAACTTATGGGGTCACCCTTCCTAGGCTGCAATAGAAATGCGATCCCCTGGAGATACAGCATACTCCTGTGTGAGGAGGCCCTCAGGGTATGGTGGTAGGGATAGTACTGGAAGTGATGGGCAGCATTAAAAATGAAAACAAGCAAGAGAGGCATTAGAGACAAGGAGGGGGACAGCTTTGGTGTTAAACAGCCCTTTCGATGTTTGTGACATCTTGAAGGTACTTGTTAGTGATTCCAACTGCATAATACATACCCTGTGTTTTTGCATCCTACTCACCTTTGTGCTTCAGATGCATCATTGAATGTAGCCTTGGTGCCAAAGGGAGGCAAGCTGAAACTAGTAACTGAACTAAACTGTCATTAGCAGACAAATTTACTAGTAAATGTTTTCTAAAATTTGCACAAACCCAACCTCTAAAGGTATAAAACGAATTAGTGCTATTAGAAAGATTTCAGGTCATTACAAGTTTGGGAATATGGAGATAATCTTGCTGTGTACATCTACCCTGAACTCATTTGATGAATGCTTTTGCTTTCTTCAAAATAAAGGACAGGAGTTAAATTCATTCAGTAAATACCTTTTTCTGTGTTAATATGAACCAGAGCTTGCTTGGTCCTGGGAATACCACAGTGAATGAGGAAGCTCTCTCAAGTTGCCTATAGTTTAGCAAAGGAGTTAGGGACATAGGACATTTTCCAAATGGGCCAAGAAAGCAGCAAATAAAAAACTGCAGGTGGGAGAATGGCTTCTTTGGGGAATAAGTTGTTTCATGTAACTGGAGCAAAGGATGTGATTGAAGAAGCAATGAGAGATGGTGCTGGAATGTTGAAGGGGCCGGTTGCTGAAGGCATGACATGTCAAGATAATCTGAAACTTATCCTGGTGGCAGTGGTGGAGCCCTGAAAGGATTTTAAGCAGGGGTGTGACATGATGTCATTTGCATTTTTGAAAGAGCATTCTAGCTGCATTGTTGGGAACAGACGAGTGCTGGCTACAACCATGAGGCTGTGGCGGCAGTCTGGGCTGGAATGATACTCCTGGAAAGAATGATAATAGCAATAGTAGGTGCTGACTTGTCATCTATTATCCCACGAGGTATTTAAGGCTTAGAGAGATGAATAACCTGTCCAAGCCAACTAAGAATCACAGTCAGTGGTTAAAACCATTGTGTCTAAGACAAAAGCCCAAAAGAAGTACACGGATTTGAGAGAAATTAAGGTGGAAATGGCAGACTTCATGAATGTAGGTGTGAAGGAAAGGGAATCAAGGATGGCTTGGACAATGGATGAATGGATGGTGGTGTCATTCATTGAGAAAGAATATGGGTAAAAGAAGAGGTTTTTGGTGGTGGTGACATAGGAAAAATGATGAGCTTTGTTTCAGACGTGCTAACTTTGTACATGTGAGAAGATCCCAATGGAGATGGAGCTCTGGAGAGAACTGGGCTGTCAATATGAAGGACCTCTTATTTATCGTGTACTTTCTAGGTACTGGGGATACAGTGGAAGATGATATGGTCCCCGCTCTTATGGCTTAGGAAAACTTAACTCGTTAACACATAATATTAGTGTAGTGAGTGTTATGTTGGGAGAATCCTTGCTGCTATGAGAAATATAGAAGAGCTGCCTCATTGAGTCAAGGGTTTAGGAACAACCTCTGAAGAAATGAGAAGCTGAAGTCTGAAGGAAGAATAGGAGTTAGGAGAGGAGGGGAAGAGTGCCACAGAGAAGAGGGAACATGCAAAGGCCTTTAGATGAGGAAATAATGGCATCTGGGAAGACTACAAAGTTTAGTGTGGCTGAAAGCATGGATGGAGACAGTTGAGTATAATAGAGGAGGAGGTAGTTGGGATGAGAGTTTGAAAAGAATGGAGGAAGTCTGAAAGGTACTCTGGAGAATAGGCGAGAAGAGACTAGGAACTTGCTAATGCAAGACGATCGCCTGAGACTATCCCATCTCTAGCCCAGGGTTTCTCAACCTCAGCACTATTGACATTTTGGGTTGGAAAATTCTTTTTTGTGGGGGGAGGGGTATCCTGTGCATTGTAGGATGTTGAACAACATCCCTGACCTTTACACACTAGATACCAGTAGCACAACCCCTCCCCCTCACCACCAGTTATGAGAATCAACATGTCTGCACACATTGGCAAATGTCACTTCAGTCCTAGCCTGAGAGCTTCAGGACAAAAGTCACACGACTTGCAGGCCCTGGACCTGGGCTCTCAATTCTACCTGGTTCTTCTGTTTTCCTGCTGGTTGAAATGATAGTTCTAATCTACAAGACAATAAGGAAGTGAAGACAGGTTACATCACTTCTCCAAGCCTCAAATACCTTGTAGGATAAATATGTGTCAGTTTGGTACCTACTAAGTGGTAAATGTTACCTATTGTCATTTCCAGGAGCGGGCAGATAGGAAATGGAAAGAACCGTGTAGGAGGGGTGGGCTGAGCAGAAACGGTGGGTCAGTATGTTCCGAGAGAAACTGAGACTCTAAACAGTCAAAGACTGTGGTAGATGGTATTGTCTGCCAGGCCTTGGAGAGGGTTGTGCTCTGTGCTCCGCTGGCAGCAGGCTTGTCAATGAAAAGTGAGTGGAAATGAAGCATGCTACTTCTGAGCAGAGGTTTAGGGGCTGCTGTGGGGGGCCATGCTCCTTCCCTCAGCAGGAGGCTAGTGCATCCCAGAATGGGGCTGCTCCTTCAGCTTGGCTCCAAGGTTGACTAGGACAGGAGCAGAGCTATGGCAGAGAAACATTTTATTGGAAGCCACTGAGATTTGGGGGGTTGTTACCACATCGCCATCTTAGTCTAAGATGACCGGTCCAGAGGTGGAATGATTCCAGATGAGCGCAAGTGCCAGGCCTGGCATCGAGTGCGTGTTGAGGTGTCTTGGAGGTGAAGGTCTTTGATGTTGAGGTGGTCAGTGACGGTCCTGTAAAGCCGAATATTGGATGAGCCATTCACATGACGTGGTATCACCCAGGATGGAAGGGCTGTAGGAACCCAAAGTTGGTAATGGATGATGGACAGTATCTGGAAGATCAGCAGATGACATAGTAAAGGGGTAAAGAGAAGTCTAGGTGTAAGTGTCAAAAAAGCAGAGATAGGGGCCGGTGGCGCAGTGGTTAAGCGCTGGCTTGGGAAGCCAGCGGCCCCGGTTCGGGTCCCACATATGAGGCCAGTGACACTGCCCTCAAAAAAAAATTAAAATTTAAATTAAAAAAAAAGCAGAGATTGATGTGTGGAGGGACAATGTCAGTGCAGGAAGGAGAGGCCCATCTCCTATGCCGAAGGTCAGGAGGCATGAGGAAATGACCACCAAGACTGTTGGGAGGAAAGCCAGGCATCCTTTCCGATGAAGATGTGG
This sequence comes from Aselliscus stoliczkanus, assembly GCA_033961575.1. NCBI lineage: Eukaryota > Metazoa > Chordata > Mammalia > Chiroptera > Hipposideridae > Aselliscus > Aselliscus stoliczkanus. The sequence goes on along the minus strand of CM066739.1, from coordinate 79,203,374 downwards.
GGAAAACGAGTTTGTGGCTGCAGGCAGAGATGTTTCCCATGAAACAGAATTACAGAGTAGTGTTTATACCTAGGTTAAGAACCCTGCTCTAGAGCAGTAGCTCTCAAACCTTAGCAAGCATCAGAATCACCTGGAGGGCTCCACTAGCAGATGGATAGACCCCATTTCCAAAGGTTACATCCCATAGACCTGGGTGGGGCCTGAGCATCTGCATTTCTATCAGGTTCCCAGGTGATGCTGATGTTGCTAGCCTAGGAACCACATTCAGATCCATGGCTGTAGTCTAGAACTGTGAGGTCTGACAAGTCCGGGAACGTGTTGCAATGATGTTGCTCACTTTTTTTTTGATATTGGGGGGTTATTCATTATGAATTTGTATCAACTGCACAGTTAACCAGGTTTACTATTTGGAAGTGCTGAAAAGGCTGTGTGAAAAAGTTAGATGAGGGCTGGCCGAGTGGCGTGTTGGTTAGGAATTGGCTTGGGACGCCAACTCTGAGCAGCAGGACCCTGGTTTGGATCCCACATGAAGGCCAGTGATGCTGCGCCTCTACAGCTAAGATGGTGAACAACAGCTCGACCTGGAACTGGGCCGGCATGAGTCGCTGTGAGCTGCTGGCCAATGGCTGGCGAGCGACTGCCTCACCCAGGAAGAGAGCAATGATAATACCAACATGGGCCAATGAAGTGACGTCCTCCACAACTAGACTGAAGAACAAAAGGACAGCAACTTGTCTGTTTCCCTTCCCCAATTCCCCAATGCTGTTCCCCTCCCCCAATTACCCAATAAAATCTTTAAAAAAAAAGTTGGACGACCTGAACTTTTCACCAACAATTCATGGCTCTTGCATCACGACAATGCATCAGCTCACACTGTACTGCCTGTGACGGAGTTTTTAGCCAGTAAACAAGTAACTGTATTGGAACACCCTCCCTACTCACCTGATTTGGCCTCCACTGACTTCTTTCTTTACCCGAAGATAAAGGAAATATTGAAAGGAAGGCATTTTGATGACATTCAGGACATCAAGGGTAATATGATGACAGCTCTGATGGCCATTCCAGAAACAGAATTCCAAAATTGCTTTGAAGGGTGGACGAGGCACTGTGTCAGTGTGTAGCTTCCCAAGGGGAGTACTTCCAAGGTAACTGTAGTGATATTGAGCAATGAGGTATGTAGCACTTTTTCTAGAATGAGTTCATGAACTTAATTGACCTCATGTGAAAGCTTTGGAAGGGAGAGTAACAGTGGGAAATTGTTAGGGACAAGGTCATGGGGATAAGGATGGATTTTTTTCTGCTGGACTGCTAGGTTTCAGTTAGGCAAATACTCAAATGTTTCTCTCTCTCTCTCTCTCTCTCTCTCTCTCTCTCTCTCTCTCTCACACACACACACACACACACACACATTTCAGGGGTAGAGAAAAGGGAGAGGAGTGAGCACTTATTTCAGGTTTAGTGCAAGGTGTGCAAAAACAATCTTTCAGGTTAACATGTCCTTAAAGATTATTCAACACCTTTACAAAGGGGGGAAATGATAAGCATTGCTTCACTGATTAACCATCTTGCGTCCTCCTCTCACTTTGGGGTTCTTTCCTCTTTATCAGTAATGTTTCAAAGAATCACTAGTGGGAAATAAGCCATGTATTCAAATCAAGCTGAAGAGATATGAAACTTCTGGTACACTCAATGAGAAATCTTAAACTCCAGCAAAGTACACTGCTCAAAACTGTTAAATAAAGCTGCTACCTAAATATGGGACTCGTTTCGGGAATAATTGTATCCACTTTCTCTTCTCTTCTCTCACCCCCCCCCCCGCTCTCTCTTTCTCTTTCTGGAATAATGGACAAATGAGGTAATGTATATGAGGTGCTTAGTTATTTCCTCTTATTTCCTCTTCCTCTTGCTTCCATCAGAGCAGGGGGTTGCCGTTCCCTCAAATATGAATAACTGGTCAAATCTCTGGCCTCTAACCAGCAGATGTAACCTCTATGTTCCACCAGAGGGCGCCAGTAACCTATAAAACTTGAGAGGAAGGTCTATTTGCCCTTAAAACAACACAATTGAATCTGCCTGAAGATAAATCCCTAGGTTTGTTTTTATTTAAATATTCTTACTCCTGGTGCTTGGAGAAATCATTTGTCAGATTCTTCTGAAATCCAGGAGGGAAATCTGGAGTAAGGAGATTAGCATAAATGGCTCCAACTCCACACCAGCCACCCAGAGAATTACATTTCCGTTTCTGATTTTGTCCATTTCTACCATCCATTCTCAGTCTCTTCAGACTGTAACCTAGTTACAAATTATTCTCTCGATAATAGGCTATTATGATTCCTTTCTTCTTGGCTTATTCAAATGAACTGAACTGCTGGGTTTTCCCTTTGATGTACAACCTCCCCTTTCTCTTACCCCCCAATCATGGCCAGCCTTCTTTCCAGCTGAGACGGGCTTGGGGTCGGGGGAGGATCTGTTTCTGAGCCCCTGCCTTCCTGCAGAGTCTCAGAAGCTCTTTGCCTTAATACCTTTGTGGGAGAGTCCACTGATCGACCAGTACCCATCCCTAGAGCCAGTGTTCTCAGGAGAAAACCCATTCTCCATCTGCGGGAGGGGGACAACTAGGAAAAGCTGCCGAGGCCCCCCAGCCATGAGAGCCTCCCTGAAAACATCACAGACTCCAGGGGAGCAATGATATCCAGTTTGTATCTGTCTTGTACACACTATTTATTCTTTATCTGTCTTGTTTGTTTCCTAATCTGTTGGGGGAGGAAATACAGTCTCAGGTCAGCTTTCAGCATTTTACTGGGAGTACTGGCCCAGACAAGAAAGAACAGCTAGAAGGAAAGTCATGCCTCTTATTAGGAACACAGAGCCATAGAATGGGATGGACAGGACTCCAGAAATCTGGTACAACCCCTCATTGTTCCAAGAGGAGAAATGACATGGTCAGGGTCACATGGTTCATAACAGAACAAGAATTCAGATCTGTGGGCAGACACACTAGTTCTTGTCTCACTATTCCATTTTCTAAATCAGTCATTGTCGGTAACATTCATTGTGTGTTTAGTATGTGTCAAGTATCAGTTTTCTTTTATCTCGTATAATCTTCACAGCAATACTATGAAAGAAGTGTAGTGTTACGTGAATGAGATATGTTATCCCCATTTTACAGAAGACAGAGAAGTAAAATTAAAGATACAGGAAAGGGCCGGTCGAGTGGCTCAGTTGGTTAAGAGCTCGCTCAAGAGTGTGAGCTGAGCTCTGAGCAACAGCTGTTCGAGGCCAGCCTGAGCTGAGTTGCCGTTGAGCTGCCAACAGGTGGCAGGAGGGCTTAAAAGAAAAAAAAAAAAAACATACAGGAAAAAAGTAGCCAGTGTTCTATTTCAGTGTTCCTCCATGAGGTGTTTTTTGTTGTTGTTGTTGTTGTTTTAATGGGACCATCCCTTGCTTAGCAGGATACTTAGCATCTGTGGCCCCCAAACACTAATTGGCCCAGTCATTATGATAAAACCAAAAATGTCCAACCCTCCTCCTCTCCCCGCAAATAGAGTAGAGGTGTTCTTCCAGTTGGTTGGAACCACTGACTTAAATGCACGGCACAGGAAAAGGAGTATTAAACAAAACTGATTTGCTGGCTTGGTTATTTTTATATTAAATGAAGGTCATAAGATGGAGATAAGAGTAGGACGAAAGGAAGGAAATCCCTGGGGGTGGGCGTATCTCTGGAAGGGAGGAGGCTAAATTAAAGGCAGGGAATAGCATTAGACCAAGGACCTGAAGCAAGGCCTGGCCTCACAAACCCATGCCTCTAGAGACCAGTTAGGTCTCAGGCAAGGGCAGGGGGCCGATGTAAGCTGAAAAGCTGTGGCCACACCAGAGGGTCTGCCACCACCCACCTCCAGTGTTTTCAGGTGGTAATGTGTGTGTGGGTCACTGCTGCCAGCCTTTCTAATATTTCAAGCGACCCTACTAGGCCAGATTTTTATAGGATATCTCTCTGTTGTAAATGTTGGATTTAAAAGAAAGTTTTAAGCGTTAGGCCAAGAAAAAGAGCCTCAGGTGATTTGGGGCAGTCTGTGACCTGGGGGTCAGGGCTTCTCTGAGGAGCCATTCTCAGCTAAGTTGCCACAGTGTATGCCCACCATACTGGCTGACAGAAGGGACACAGGTTTCAGCACACACAGAAGGAATTTACTACCCATCTGAGCTGGCAAACAGTGGGGCAGGCTGGGTAGAAGAGTGGTGAGCTTTCCCTGGGGCACAGCTCCACCGAGGCCAGGGGGCCAGAGGAGCTCTGGTCGCTCCTGGATCTGAGGTCTGAAATTCTGGGGCTGTGATTCCCTGAAGGCAGAGCTGAGAACATGAAAATTCTTCGAGGCCAGCCAAAGCCTACAGCGTTCCCAGCCCAGGCCCCCGGCAGTGGCTTCTTTGCCCAGTCCTTTCATTTCCCCTGATGTGTAGGAAGGGGGAAAGGAAGTCTCTGCTCCCTGGGCGCCCCTGGCCTTGGCTCATGGTACTGGCAGTTTTCAAACTCAAGCTGCTTTTCTTTTCTCTCAGCCAGAGGCTCCCTGACACCCACTGCAGAGCTAAACAACCTGTTTTCCAGCCCAGCTGTTCAGCTACACTATGAATTAAGTTTAAATGCACTTTTCTTTAAAACCCACTGGGAGCTGTCTCCTTCCCCCTACTCTTTCCCCCCTGTTAATCCAGCACAAAGCAGTTACTCAGGAAAGCAGTCTTTAACACATGGGGCACTGGTGCCTGCAGGTCCTCTGTGGGGCTCAACCTCCCTTCCGCTTCGGGGCCTTGATGTCCAACTGTTTAGAGTGGAACGGCAGACCCCAGTATGTGTGCTGTCCTGTTCTCTGGGGAGGGGCCTGCCGGGGCCTCTTGCTCACTGGTCAGGCAGCACTGAGCCTTTAAAAGCAGCGCCTTTGTTTCTGACTTGTCGCAGACAGTCAGATGGGAGGAGGCAGCAGTCTGGGGCTTCTGAAGTCTGTGACCGCTCTCCTTCCTGGCTGCCCACTTCGTTGTACCTCAGGCACTGGGGCAGCTCGCAGAAGGGGGGTGATCCCAAGCTCTGCTGCCTGCCCTTGCTAGCATGCTGGGGCGGGCCAGGTTTTGTTGTGCTCCAGAAACTTCTGTGTTATAGATGGGAGGATGGTATAGGTAGACAGACGGGAGGATGGTATAGGTAGAGGCTGTTGATGAGCATGCAGCATGATACACAGAATGAACTCTGAGGCCCTGGGAGCTGATAGGCTGGTTCTACTCCATGTCAGCCCACCCCCCAACCTCCCACCCACGGCATCCCCAGGAGCCATCCCCTAAGTCATCATTTTCTTCCTTCTCTACTCAGCCTCCTACCTGGATGCTCTCCTTGTCCAGGCTGGCTTCCCACCTTCCACCAGGGCAGAGCTCTGGGTAAGGGGACGTGGTATCAGCCGTTAACCAATGGGCCTTGCGTTAACCAATAACGCAAACAGTCAGAATTGTGAGCAGGATTAGTGTTTCCAGACTCTTGGCTATCACAGATGAATAAAATAAGAGATAACAAAATATAACAACAACAAAATCATATGTGTTTTTTCAAAGATGGAGACTTACATAGGGTTGCCAGCTTTTATTTCACCAAAGAAGTACATCAGAAAGATAGCAACAAGGGGTGGCCAGTTAGCTCAGTTGGTTAGAGCGCAGTGCTCATAATACCAAGGTTGCCAGTTCGATTCCTACACAGGCCTCCACAACTAGATTGAGACAACTACTTGACTTGGAGTTGATAGGTCCTAGAAAAACACACTGTTCCCCAATAAAAAAATGAAAAATTAAATAATAAATAAAGAAATAGTTAAAAAAAAAAGATAGCAACTATCACTACCGCCATATATCACCACAATCCTTTCCTAAAGGAAATGACATTTAATGCCACAAATGCATGAAGGACATAATCTCCAATAAAGGACAGTCCTTTGAAATCATAAAGCTCTGTGAAGAAACTTAACTCGTTTTTCTAATTGCATCCCAGATGTGACATTCTTGTCATGGATTTCCTCAGCCTTCAGATGGGACTGGCACTTGGGGACCCCTGGACTAGATAACTTTATCCTTCCTACTTTCTGTGTACATCTCTGTCTTTTCTGTTTTGGAACCTGGCCCATGAAAAGTGGATAATCATATGTGAGGAAAAGTTGTGAAAGACTTTGAAATGGGCAAAAAGAGAATATTATTGGGGGTCCTATGTAGTTTCCCTTGTATTATTTTTTCTTTCATTTTCCTTGAGCTATTTTACAAATCTGTAAATTGTGCAAAGCTGATAAAAATGCGCATAATTTTGCCCATAGACATGCTAATTATATCCAGTGGAGATGCAGTTAATTATTGCGCAGTCGATATTGACCAGCCTCGCATCTATTAGTAAATTACTTGCAGCATTCCTGGTGGCTTCTGTATGTGTCTGCTCTTGGGATTCTCCTTTGAGCAACTATAACATCCTACCAGTTCCCTAATTAACTGATCAGTTAAATCATTGACATGTGTTAACTTTATATTTATACAAGGGTCTTGATCTTATATTTTAAAAAATCCTTTCACACCCAGCAAAGCTATCATTTAGAATGGAATGACAGATAAAGAGCTTCCAAGACAAAAAAAAGATAAAGGAGTTCATCACCACCAAACCAGCATTACAAGGAATCTTGGACTTCTTTAAGACAAATAAATAAATAAATAATATGAATAATGAAATGGCAATAACTATATACTTATCAATAATTACTTTCAATGTAAATGGATTAAATGCTCCATTCAAAAGATAGGGGGACTGAAAGGATAAGATAACAAGACCCTTACAAATGATGCCCACAAAAGACTTAATGCCAGATCAAAAGACACACACAGGCTGAAAGTAAAGGGATGGAAAAAGATATTTCATGAAAATGGAAGCAAACAAAGAAAAAGCTGAAGTAGCAATACTTATACCAGACAAAATAGACTTTAAGTCAAAGATTGTAGCAAGAGACAAAGAAGGACCCACTTCTAGGTGTTTATAAAAAAAAAACCCCAAAATGCTACTTCAAGGGGATGTGCTTATCCATATGTTCATTGCAGTATTATTTACATAAGGCAAGATATGATGACAACCTGGGTGTCCTTGAATGCCTGGGTGTTCCTGAATGGATGAATGGATAAAGAAGAGGTGGCACATACATACAATGGGATATTACTCAGCCGTAAAAAAGAATGAAATCTTGCCATCTGTGACAACATGAATGGACCTAGAGGGTATTGTGCTGAGTGTAGTAAGTCTAGACAGTGAAAGACAAACGTCATATGATTTCACTTAGAAGTGGAATCTAAAGAATAAAACAAATGAAACAGAAACAAACTCATGGATACAGAGAATGTTTTGATATTGCCAGGTGGGAGGGGTTTGGGGGTAGTTGAAAAAGGGGAAGAGATTAAGAAGTACAAATTGGTTGTTACACAGCAGTCAAGGGGAAGTAGAGTATAGCGTAAGTCAATAATATTGTAATAACTCTGTATGGTGTCAAATGGGCACTAGCTACATCAGGGTGATAGATGGGAGGGGGTGGGGACAGGGTGAAAAAGGTGAAGGGATTAAGAAATACAAATTGGTAGTTATAAAATAGTCACAGGAATGTAAAGCATAGGGAATATAATCAATAATGTGGTAATAACTATGGGTAGTGCCAGGTGGGTACTAGCCAGGGGGATCACCTCATAAATCATATAAATGTCTAGACACTATGCGGTACACCTGAAATTATTATAAAATAATATTGAATGTCAACTGTAATTGAAAAATTTAAGAAGGGCAGAAAAGATAAAGGAGAATAAGAGGTCCAAATTTCCAGGTATAAAACAAGTAAGCCTTGGGAATGTAATGTACAGCACAGGGAATATAGTCAATAATATTGTGATAGCCTGGTACAGTGTCAGATAGTTGCTGGACTTATCATCGTGACCACTTCTTCAGCATAGGGAATATAATCAATAATGTGGTAATAACTCTGTATAGTGCCAGGTGGGTGCTATTGATTAACTATGATGTACACCCGAAACTAATATAATATTGTATTCTATGTTAGCTATATTTTTAATAAAAATCTAAAAATAAATAAAATACATGGCTTTACAAAAAATCCTTTCACAATGTCTACTTCTGAGGGTTGTAGTGCGGGTGGAATGAGGTCACGGGTTAGCTGGTTGAGGGCCTGGCATACAACGTGCCTTCCACAGCTGGGACCATCCTTGCTTTTTTCTGGTTTCTGAGCCCTGGAGCACCCTGTGTTTTCACAAACAAAATCTTTTTTTTTTTTTTTTTTTTTAGGATTTCTCTTTCTTTCTAAACTTTTCATATGATGGTATTAATGACTTTGACTTTGCAAGGATTTCCACATTTCAAAAGAGGACCCTCAGAAATAAATACCCAGAGGAATGACTGGCAATGGTGAAAATACAGAGGGATGCAGTATACAGGTACTGTAGATATGTGGGACCCTGTGCCTTTAAAATCACCTGCCTTGCTGGTATTCAGCTGCAAGGGGTAGTCTGATTCTCCCCCCCTCACCTCTCCCCAGCGCAGGAAGCACCAGCTTTACCATGCTAAGGAGAATAGTTTCAACCTTGTACCAGGATCTTCAAAGATATACTTATTAAATCCTCTCCCCAGACCTGCGAGCTGAATATGTTTATCCCTGTTATGGATGAGGAACTCGGAGAAGTTAAATGACTTGCCCAAGGCTACACAGCTAGGAAGCTGTGCTAGGATTTAAATCCAGGGTCTGAATCCAGAGCTGTGGATTTGAGCGATGGAATAGCAATCTGGGGGAAGACTCGTCTCCCTCCCTCAAACCCATCACCACTGCTGAAAGGCATGCCAGTGTTACACCTCTGTAAAGACGTTGCACCCACTAAAATGGAAATGACCTGGAAGGCATAATGCACTTGCAATGAAAATAATGTCAGAAACAAATTGATCTGAATCAGAGAACAGGTTTCGACCCAAGATCTGGGGCACAGCCAGAGAGGAGAAGGGGAAGGTGAGAAGGGAGATCCCTGGAGCAGGGGCCTCTGTGTTCAGCGGACTGAGGGGTGAGGGGAGATGCCATAGAAGCTGGGGAGGGTCAGACAAGTAAATCGAGTAAGTTGGGGGAGAGCAGTGAGCACTTAATGGCCTCTGTCCTTGGACCCTGAATAACTGAGGAAAGCACAGGGCACAGGAAGAGGCGTTTGCATGCCTCGTGAGCTGTACATGGAGTAAAAGGCTTCCTAAAGGTCAACCAGCCAAAGCCACGCCGTCCTCTGCACTGTCCTTGGCCAGGCCAGGCCTCTCAGGGCATGTGGATGCTGGGATGGCCTGGAGGATGGAGGACAACGAGCCAAGCCAATGCAGCGTATCTGTCAAATAGGAATACTGGAGGCCCAGGCGCACGGAAGTCAGGTAAGTGGGTATCTCGGTGATGGATGGGAGTTTCCTGACCTTTCCCTCTGTTGAGTCCAGCTGGACAGACCCAGCGGCTCCAAGGCCCCTTGTCATCGTCTGATGGCTTTGTGATTAACGTACAAGTCCCTTATTCCCATCTGGAGCCTGTCCCTGCTCCATGCTCTCCCAGCTCCCATGGTGGACCGTTCTGCACTTAGGCAATTTACTCAGAAATTACTGTCTCTAGAATCTCTCAGTGTGCTCGACGTGCAGGTAGGAAGCAGGGTCTGCGTGTGATTCCCCTGCAGAATTCTAACCAAGGACAGACAGGTGAGTCACAGCACTAGGGAGAGACTTAAATATCTGTAATGAATAAAGCAGGGCCCAGCTGAGGCCAGAATCTCTCCTGCAGGAGTCAGCTGTCCTTTCCAGCACACTTTGGGGCTCAGTAGGAGAACACTGAGTCCTACCTGGTCGTCATTCACTGGGGCTGCCTGTGTCTCCAGCAGAGTTTCACACACAGCAGCCTAACCCTGCTTTGTCTGGGAGCCAGAGAACTGCATCTAGAGGAGGGGAAGGCCCCTCTGCCATCCTCAACACCAAGCCAGGCAGACGCTGCCCCACCCAATACAGAAAACAAATGGTCCCAAATAAATAAACACTCTCACTTCTTTTCAACAAATATTTTCCTTACCTTCGGCTGGGATCCCAAAATAAAGACTGCACATCAACTAGATTTAATGCTGATTTGGCTTCACGGACTTTGTAACTAATCAGAGAGGGAAAGATAGAATCACATACTGCTAACATTCATTCCTTCAAATGTTTACCGAGTCACAGACAGGAGATAGGGGCTGTTTGTGTTAATTCATTGGGAAGAGCACCACATTAATAATGCTTTGTGCTGCTCATTCTTTCACGCTGTTGCAGAATTTATTTCATTATCTCCACCCCACCCTATCTTTCACTTGCCTCCCTACTTTCCTCGACAGGACAGATGAAAATGTTTTTGCTCAATTTGAGGAAGCTTTGTAAGGTAAAGGATAGGGGACACATATACTCTATGTGCAAAATAAAGTCAGGGTTCTGAGTGCTTGAGAGTTCGCGTGATGGTTGGAGGAATGTGAATTCTTGCAACAGGCCAAATGGGCCTTCAAATAGAAACGTATCTTCTGGTGGCAAAAGGTGTATTTGACTTAAGACTTTCTAGGAGGAAGCCAGCTGCTGTGAGGCTGAGAAGCCCGTATTGAGGGCTAGAGGCATTCGCCCACAAAGAGCCCAGGACCAGAGCTCAACCCGGCCCTCTGCAGAGCCAGCAGGTGTCCCTTTGCTGGTGCTCACAAGGACAAGGGCTTCTGAGGATGTCCCACGTGCATACTCGCTCATTCCCCAACTGTCCCCACTCTCTCCCTCCACACTGCTACCCCACTTAGCCCCTCACCCATCGATGGTCCAATCCTTGGAGGACAAGGCATAAAGGGATGCTCCCAGCTTGCAGGACCAAATGTGGCCCATCTGGCTGAATGGGAACTCACACCTCTGCTTTGATAAGAAGCCCTTGCCAGCCCACCCAGAAGGATGTGGTCATAGCAGAGATAATGGCCTAAGCTTACATAGCACAGTCTTCTCATCAGATGTTTACAGATAAGAACTCATAAGCAACAACCCTGTGAGTTAGGTACTGTTACGACCCAATTTGACAGATGAGTAAACTGAGGTATAGAGAAGTTACATGACTTGCCACGGGTCACACAGCTATCAAATGGTGGCATAGGGATTTGAATCTGGGCTATTTGCCCCCGAAGTCCACATACTTGACAATATCTTTTCTGCTATCCTAGATGAGCATTCTTTAAGACTTTTTTTTTTTTTTAGCTGAGCCATCCTGCCACCTGTTGGCAGCTCAACGGCAGCTCAGCTCAGGCTGGGCATCGAACTGCTGTTGCTCAGAGCTCAGCTCTCACTCTTGAGTGAGCTCTTAACCAACTGAGCCACTCGGCTGGCTGAAACTACTTGTATATTATGATGTTCCAGCCCTGGACATACACAGTGTACTCAGTGACACTAGAGCCTTATCACTTTGGCACCATTGACATTTGGACTAGATAAACCTGTGTTGTGGGTATTGTCCTGTGCATTGTAGGATGGTTAGCAGTATCCCTGGGCTCTACCCACTAGATGCCAGTAGCATTCCCAGCCTCTCAGTTATGGTAACCAAAAATATCTCCAGACATTGCCAGATGTCTCCAGGGGAACAAAATCACCCCTGGGTGAGAGCAACTGAGCGACACTGTGCTAACTCTTTATTGGTTGCAAATAACAGAAATCAACTCTAAGCAAAAATGGGGACTTTATGAGAAGAACCCTTAGGGTATCATGGAGCCCAAGGGCATAGATGCCACTGGACCTTCTCTTTTCAGGTCTGACACATTGTTTTCTCTCCCTGCAGACTGCCTTTTACCTACCATGGAGGAAAATGGCCACGACTCATATTTGTGAACTTTACATTCCTCTTGTTTATGAGAAAGCCAGACCTATTTGGAGTCTCTCGGTTCCAAATGCAAATTCTGAAGGAAGAAATATGATTGGCCCAGCTCAGTTTGGCTTCTGCTGATCATTTAATCGTGTGGTCATGAGGGGGAGGAGAAAGTCCCTGGGAGTCTTGCTGTAACCATGTGGTTGTGCAGTTTCTAGAAAAGAAGATGCCAGGCAGCTGATCCTCTAGGAGCCCCCTCTATGCCCATATATCTGGGGAGGTTTATCAAGTGTGCACACACACAACTGTAAAGATGGCCCAGCTGCACACCTGGCCTGAGGGGGCAGGGGCTGTCTGTGGCATTGGTAGCCCCTCCCAGCCAGCCTGGGTTTACAGGTGTGGTGGTGAAACTGCTGGGCCAACCAGACTTCGGTTTAGGGGACTTTCTGAGTGGAGGGGCCAGCTTCTCTGTGACTGACTGACGTGGTTTACTCAGGCAGGTCCAACCAAGTGAGCCCAAGTTAGAGTCTGGTGTTTGCAAGTTCATAAAGGTGTTTTATGTGGGAAATAACTGCCGGTCCTCCTTCATAAAGTCAGCTTTGGAATGTGCAGCCACTGGGGCAGAGGAGCCTCGCGCTACCCCTGCACTACTGAGTGCAAGAAATTCAGCCTCTGTCTCCAAGAAGGGAGCAGCTTGGTGCGTGCATTCCCCCATTCCCAAGAGCCAGCCCCTAAGCACAGAAACTTGTCCACCCATGGCTTTGAGCCACTGGGAAATGGCAGAGGGAGGGCTGTCCCCAAAACATGGAGTAAAAATGAACTCCATCCTATTCTGATGGTCTTTCCAGCTCACAGATGCCATTCCTGTCCTCACCATGGGGTGACCTTGGATAAGTCACTTCTCTTGGGGCATCCGTTTCTTTATCAGAAGTAGGAATGATACTTGCCCTAAAAGCTATTTGCTAGAAAAGTGCTTTCAAAAGTTTATGTAAAAATATTGCAAGTCTTATTGTAATAAAGGTATTTATGATCATTACTTCACCACCAGGGAAAAACTCTAAATCCTTCGAGGCCATATATTGCTCAACAGAGCAGAGCCAGGGGCGATGTTTTCCCAGAACCATCCCCCCCCCCCCAGATGTGGAGCTGGCTCCAGATTTCTGCTGCATTATGAACATTTCAGGGATGTTTCTTCTAGAAACCCAGGAGTCTGAAAATGAATTGAGTCTCTTACCTGTGTGGGCATGTTAATTAACCTCTCTGGGCTTCAGCCTCAGCAACTGTAAAACAGGAACACTTTGTGACATTTACTTCTTAGGTTTCCAATACATGTAAAGCATTTGTGCCTGGCAGGGAGCAAGTGCCCCCTCAGTGTTTGCTCTGCTCATTCATATCACAATGTGCCAGGCCCTGTGCCAAGCACTGGGTAGAGAGCAGTGATGAGAACAGGACCCGGGCCTTAGGATACTTGCGAGTTGCCGGGGCCGAGGTGGCACCCAAGGCAGGTTATATAACAGTGTGGCAAATCTAATGATAGTGACCCATCTGCCCTGGCATTGGGACCCTCTCCAGTGGTTCCCCTGGGGCTGCAGGGAGATGGGGCAGGTAAAGCAGGACCCAGGTAAACACAGCAGGCTGTTCTAGGACTTAACTCCCCAAGGAGCAGGAGGCATGCCCTCCTCAGGATCATACGGAACACTTTAAGTGGGAACCCTCCCCCCTGTTAAAAGTAATTGCCCAACATTTTCAACCCTATGCAATGGTTAGGTAGAAGGCATCTTGTAGATAGGATATAATGCAGTCAGTAAAACTGATACCACACAGACGTGGAAGAGCCTTACGTGGTACGTGGTAGAGTGGTTGGCGCCCTGCTTTCCTGGCCCCTCAGATCAGAAGGGAAAAGCAGGGATTGAACACAAACTATGTGAAGACCTGCCAGCCACCTTAGGCCAATGAACTTGGGTGGGGGGGCACTTCTTAGAGAAGGCAGGGAGACTGCCATCCTGAGAGGAAGCCCCACATGGAGCCAAGGAGTCAGTGACTAGACCAGAGAGGGACACGGAGGCCCTCAGAGGAAAAAGGATGGGAACATCCAAGCAGATGCAAGGACACGTGCAAAGAGCTGGGCCCAGGTTGGGAGTGTGTGGGGTGGGGCTGGGAACGGCAGGAGGGGAGAATAACCAGGAGGAGAGGTGACTAGAGAGGCATTTGCTGTCTGTGGTCTAGGACTTTGCTGGATGAGGCTCGGCTTTGCTTCCCTCCGCTGGGCGCTGACTCTAATGAGCCAGAGTCCAGAACATTTGGCCTCCCTGTCTTGCCGAGGCAGTGCCTACAGAGGGGCTTGCCCCTTAAGTATGTGTGTGGTGGCGGCGGGGAGTGGCATGTAGAATTCCGTCTTCATTAAGATCATAGTGAGGTAAAATCATATGCACGTGTGTACAGACAAGGAAGGCACACAAAGAAATGAAAACAGACTCGTTAGGGTGCTAGAAGGGTGGTTTGCTTATTTTTAGACCTTTTTCCATTTCTCTTTTCCTTATCAAGATGTGTGTTGCATCCAAATGTCTCCCTCTCCACATCCATTATATCTGCATCCACATCCATTTCTGTGTCCCCCTCATCATCCATATTCATACCTGCACTTACACTCGTATCTATATTCATATACCGAGGGTGCCAAAAAAATGTATACACATGACTTGTATCCATGTTTTGTTATCGGTATATATGGAGTATTACAATTTTAATACAGTTTTTTCTTTTCTTAAAATGTGTATACATTTTTTTCGGCACTCTCTGTATTTGTTAAGAAGCTCCCTCTCCCACTGTAAGTAAATGCTAGCCTCCAGAAGTTAAAAAATAAAGTCAGCGACATTCATGCTGGGTCTGTTTTCCCAGGCCTGCCCCTCCTTCCTCCTTGCCTTACCCGCCTCTCGTCTCCTTTCCCTCACCCACTTCTTTTCTTTTCTATTCATTCTTCTCTTCCCACCCCCCTCCAGCTGTTTCCATATTTCCCCTGTCCCTCAATGTTAGGCAAAATGGCTTCTGGTGCTTGATGTGACCGATGCCATCTTAAGAAGCAAGTTGCTCTCAGTGACCCAGTTCCCCCTGGGATGGGTGGGCCTGTATCACCTGAAAGGATGATCTTACATAGGTAAGTGGGCCTTTAAGTTGTTTACTGCTTTGGAATATACAGCTTAACAAGCCTCCTGTGTTCCTGGAGACTATATATATACATTAAGCCCTTGTCCCCTTTCGGGTGGGGAGGTCGCCAGCTTGCTGCTGCCCAAGACTCTGCTTCCGTCCGTAAGTTCCCTTACTAAACTCCTGGAGTTGTCAGCCTCTTTCTTAGGACTCTCAGCCCCGTTGTCCGGGGGAAGTCGCTTCCAGTACACCTTGGGAAATTTCCCTACACTCAAGCATCTCCGCTCTGTCCATCCCCAATCTCAGTCTGCCAAACCCCCACCTAAACTGTGGGCCCTGAAGTCTGACCAAACTTTCTTTTCCCAAGATGGAGAGCTCCATCTGCCTGCATTTTTATGGGGAATTAGTAAAAGGGCACAACATTGGGGTTCAGAGGGAGCAGAGAGGGTGCTGGGATGCACAAGAAGGGCCATGGGTCCCCCCTGCTGAGATTGGCGGCTGTTTTCTGTCTCTTCTTGTTGTCCTGGGCAGTCTCTCCACTCACCTGGCCTAAACCATCTTTTATATGTGGATGCCTCCCAGATCTACACCTCATTGCTGAACTTTGGAGCCATGAATTTAAGCGCCTGCTGGACACCCCTGCCTGGGTGTTGCACACGCTTCCAGGCCCAGTATGTTTAAGGCAGAAATGATCTCCTCACACTCCCAGGCCTGCTCCGCCTCCAGGAGACCTTCCATGAGTTATCTCACCAAACTCCAGGGCCGAGGCCAAGCAAAGGAGACACGCTTAGCCCTCCTTTCTCCCTTCCCCCGAGTTCATCATTTGTCACATATGTAACTTGTTTCCCTCTCCTCCTTACCATTTCTGCTTTGGTCAACTTCTTTTTAATTCTTCTTCTTTTTTTTAATAGACTTTATTGTTTAGAGCAGCTTTAGGTTCACAGCAAAATTGAACAGAAAGTACGGATGGAGATTTCCCATATGCTCCCTGCCTTTAACACGAACAGCCTCCCTCACTATCAACACCTCCCACCACAGTGGTGCATTTGTTACAACTGATGAACCTACATTGACAGGACATTGTCGCCCAAAGTTCATAGCTTACAAATGTATAATGACATCTCTCTACCATTATAGTATCATACAGAGTAGTTCCACTGCCCTAAAAATCTCTGTAATACCCCTATTCACCACCAACTCCTGCCAACCATTGATATTTTAACTGTGTCCATAATTTTGCCTTTTCCAGAATGTCATGTAGTTGGAATCATATGGTAGATAGTTTTTTTCAGGTTGTTTTCTTTCACTCAGTAGTATTTAATATTCCTTCATGTCTTTTCATGATTTGATAGTTCATTTCTTTTTAGCCCTGAATAATGTTCCTTTGTCCAGATGTACCATAGCTTATTTATCCACTCACTTACTGAAGATCATCTTGTTTACTTCCAAGTTCTGGCAATTATGAATAAAGCTACTATAAACATCCATGTGCAGGTTGTTGTGTGAATGTTGGTTTTGAACTCCTTTGGGTAAAATATCAAGTAGTGCAGTTGCTAGATTATATGGTAACAGCATGTTTATTTTTGCAAGGAACTGCCACGCTCTCTTCCAAAGTGACTGAGCCATTCCCACCAGCAGTGAATGAGAGTTCCTGTTGCTCCACAAAATCCTTGTCAGCATTTTGTGTTGTCAGTGTTTGGCCATTCTAATACGTGTGTAGTGGTATCTCGTGTCATTTTAATTTGCATTTGCCTGTTGACATATGATGTGGAGCATCTTTTCATATGCATATTTGCCATGTGTCTGTCTTTGGTGAGGTGTCTGTTAAGGTCTTTTGCCCATTTTTTAATCAGGTTGTTTTCCTGTTTTTAGTTTTAAGAGTTTTTTGTATATTTTGGATAACAATCCTTGATCAGATATGTCTTCTGAAAATACTCTCTTCCAGTCTGTGGCTTGTCTTCTTATTCTCTTGACAGTATGTTGAACAGAGCAGAAGTTTTTAATGAAGTCTAGCTTATCATTTATTTCTTTTATGGATTGTACCTTTGGTGTTTTACCTACTTTTACTTGGACCACACCAATGGTCTCCTGACTCCTCCAGGTGCTTCACCTCCTGCCCTCCAAGCTCTCACTTTGAGGACTTCTGTGAATTCCATTAACATAGGGCTTGCACTTCTTCACAGGCTCCTCCTGCCTCAGGCCTCACCGGCTGTTCCCTTCTCTCCCAATTGTTTGCCCAGCCAACTCCCACCCATCCTTTGGAACTCAACTCAATGCTGCTTCCTCCCGGGAGCCTTCCCTGACACCTCAGTCCAGCTCAGGTGCCCCTTCCCCCATCACGTCTCTCTCAGCCCCTGTACTTCCTTCCTCCCACTCATCATAATCGTAAAAATATGGCTTCCTGCTAAAATGTAAGGTCCATGAGGCAATTTCTGTGTTGGTCATTGTTTATCTCCAGAGTCTAGCAACTGTGCTTTGCACATAGTAATAGGTATTATTATTATTATTATTATTTTATTATTATTTTATTATTATTTTGAGGGCAGTGTCACTGGCCCTCATATGGGGGACCCGAACCGGGGCCGCTGGCTTCCCAAGCCAGCGCTTAACCACCGCGCCACTCGGCCGGCCCAAATAGCAAATACATACAGTGCTATGTGTCAGAAACCCTCCAAAGCACATTGCATATTTAACACATCTACTCTCTGCAAAAACTCTATGAGTGAGTATTTGATTATTCACAGATAAAGTATCTGAGGTACAGTTTGCCCAAGATCATAGAGCCAGTAAGTGGAAGAGCTGGGATTCAAACCCAGAAAATCTGGCTCCAGAGTCAGTGTTCTTTATTGTACTATATTGCCTCTCAAGTTCATTACATCTTTGTTGAATGAATGACTGTGTCAGAGAGACAGAGATGAAGACAATTAAGAAATAGTATGAGGGAGCAGGTGGTTAAAGATCAGAGTGAATCAAATAGGCACTTGCCTCTGAACGGCTCTTTAATGGTTGTTGGCTGACTGATGGACAGACGCTGGAACAGGGACACTATCTTGCCCCAGCCCTTCCTTCCTTCTGAGATTGAGCAGCACAGGTAGATAATTGGTAAGACAAAGCCCAAGTTTATTTTGAGGGACATGTTGGAAGGATGCCACAGGGCACATTAGTACTGAGCCAACTCAGGTAGAGACAGTCTGAGCCATAGATAATTACTGCTGAGGTGTCTAGGACATCGATTTAAAAGATTCGATCAGTCATCTCCAGCAGCTGTGGCTCAGCCATAGCCCTTTTTAGGAGAAGACATGGAGCATCAGAGGGTCCCAAGGTCATGGCTCATTTCTGCATCTGACCCTGTCCCTGGTCACAGTGCAGATCTCTGTTATTGTTGAGTGAAGAAATTTTGCTACTCAGTTTTCTTGTATAAACATAATTTTCCCAGAGGGTAGAAATATAATTGAACAGCCTTGGGGAATGTTCTGTTCCTCCCTTGGGAATACCTGGATGTCATACCCTCAATTAAGAGGGCCGGTTCCTTGAACTAACTTGTTTATTCTGGGAATCAAGCCATTTCTGTGGTGCCTGCTCTTTATAGAAGAGAGGCACCGTTCATGCAGCAAACGGGGACTTGGTGGGATCTCCAGAAAGGGCACACAGCTTTGACGGAGACCAGGGACAGCAGGTGCTGACTCACAGAGAAACTGACGTGAAAAGATGAAGTCCACTGTACAGGTTGTGGGCTCCTAGAAAGCTAGAACCAAGATGGCAGCCCAGAACCTTGAGGGAGAGGGTTGGATTCCCCGAACAAGTCTTCCTGCTTCCTGGAGACATGAGGAAGGTGTGCCAGGCAAGTATAGGACAGTCAGAATTGCAGGGAAGGGAAGGATTCTGCAGGCCAAATAGGAATGAGCTTTGTTTACCCAGGAGGCCGGGGTGACTCCTGAGGCCTAAGGCAGAAGGAGAGCCGATGGCTAGCACAGCCCAAATAAACCCCAGGTGTTTACACCTTGAGAAAACGTAAGGGGGCAGTCTCGGGAGGGTCAAAGGCTCCCCAGACCCAGAATGTTGAGGGTCCAACTCCTGAGCTTCTGTGGTTCACACCCACCCAATCGAGGGTTGGGGCAAGCCGTGGGACCCAAGGACCTGGGTGTCCTGGGGCAGCGCCAACCAATCTACTTTTATCTATAGTTCAGTCAGAACTTGGTGATATATTACCTCATTGTGTTGGATATATCTGAGGAATTGTCCTTAACTGCTTACAAGAGTCCTGTCTTAAAACCTCTTATTATATTAAGGAAAAGAAGCCATATGTGTAAGTCCATTTATATGAAGTTCAAGAACTGGCAAACTTAATGTATGGTAACAGAAATCAGAACAGTGGTGACCTTTGGGGGACCTTTCTGGGGGCATGGGAATATTCTATATCTTGATTTAGATGTTAGTTACATGGGTATATACATTTGTCTAAGCTTATTGATTGTGCACTTACTATCTGTGCATTTTACTGAATGTAAATTGTACCTCAAATAAATAAACAAAGTAACATTTTATTGTTGTTCTTGGGGGAAGAGATTTTTTTCCTGCTCTTTTTCACTGTGGATTGGTAGCTGGCTGGGCCCCCCAAGAAGCAATGAGTGATTCTGGAGTCAGTCTCTGGTTCTAATTTTATTCTGCCTCTATCACTGTTACCTTGGAAAACTAAGCTCTGATTTCCTAATTTTTCTTAACTGTCTCTTCATATCCTCTGCCCATTTAAAAAATAAAAAGATTTCATTAGGAAATTGGAAGAGGGGAACAACATTGGGGAATCGGGGAAGGGGAACAGACAAGTTGCTGTCTTTTTGTTCTTCAGTCCAGTTGTGGAGGACTCCACTTCACTGGCCCATGTTAGTATTATGATCATTGTGCTCATCCTGCCTAAGGCAGTCGGTCACCGGCCATTGGATGGCCACTCACAGTGGCTCATGGCAGCTTGTGGCAGTTCCCGCTGGCTGCAAACCACTGGCTGCTCACTCTGGCTGCCAGCCACTCACGGTAGCTCATTACAGCCCACTGCCGGAACACTACAGTCTACGCCGTCGACGGCCACTTATGGAAGCCCAGTTCCAGGTAGAGCTGTTGTTCATCTTAGCTGTAGAGGGAGCAGCGTCACTGGCTCATGTGGGATCCGAACCCGTGGCCCTGCTGATCAGAGCTTGCGCTCCCAAGCCAACCCTTAACCAACTGAGCCACTCGGCCAGCCCCGGTTTCCTAATTTTTAAAAAGGGCCAAGAAATTGTTATGATAAATAAATGAGTTATATAGCAAATTGCCTGGCATATAGAAGGTGATCAGACATCACCTCCTACAGGAAGCCTTCCCTGCCTTCTCCAGACTGTGTCAAGTGCCTTCTTCATTCCCACACACCAGCCTTTGTGCACAGGTATTTAAATCTGTGTCTCAACAACGGTGCACACCGCTGACAGTCACAGACTTTTGTGGTTGTTTATTGAATAGGCAAATTGCAAATATGGAATCTGCAAATGCTAAGAGTCTACTATATTGTAATATTTTTTATCTTTCTGGCCCCCACCCCTCACTAAGCTCTCAGATCACGAGGGCAGGGGCTGGTTCTTGCTCAGCTTTGTATCTCCCCAGCCATTGTTTGTGCTTTCTAATTGTTTCAGCAGGGAGTAACTAATAAGAAAATTAGTGCATGCATAATTAATTGAACAAATTCGTGAAAGAATGCATAAACTAGTGAATGTATCAATAAATGGATGAATCGGGCTGGCCGAGTGGCGCATTGGTTAAGAGCTGGTTTTGGGATGCCAGTGGCCCCGGTTCGGATCCCACATATGAGGGCCAGTGACACTGCCTTCTATAGCTAAGAGGGTGAACAACAGCTCCCCCTGGAGCTGGGCTGAGCGAGCCCCGGCGATGGTGTAGGCTGCAGCCCCTGCTGCAGTGGGCTGCCATAGGCTACAGTGAGTGGCCCGCAGCCAGCGTGAGCTGCCAATAGCTGCGGTGAGTGACCATCCAGAGGCCGGTGACCAATCTGCCTCATCCGGGAAGAGCACAATGACGATGCCAACATGGGCCAGTGAAGCGACGCCCTCCGCAGATGGACTGAAGAACAAAAGGACAACAAGTTGTCTGTTCCCCTTCCCCGGTTCCCCAACACTGTTCCCCTCCCCCAATTCCCCAATAAACTCTTTAAAAAAATAAAATAAAATAAAATAAAATAAAATAAATGGATGAGTCTATTAGTGGGAGAATAGGTGAATGGTGAATGGATGAATGAGTAGAGAATCAAATGAATGAAGGAATGCTGGTTTCCTTTCTTCCAGCGGGATGTGTGGTGGTGGCAGCCCAAGTGGTCCAGTTACAGAGCCCTGGGAAGAATCAGGGCTGGGGCAGCTTGAGGGACAGACCTGAGGGAGAGTCCAGCTGCCGGAGCCCTCCAAATACAACCATTCTAGAGACTTTTCTCCCCTTCCTTCTGTCCACTATCCACCACCCCTCCGTAGTGGTGCTGAGGGGGTGCGAAGCAGGGCATGCCTCCAGGAGGCAGGGAGCTAAGTCCAGGGCTGTCCTCAGCCCTGACATCCCTGCCATAGGCAGTGAGGGCCTGCTCCTTCCCCCACACCGTATCCCAAAGCAGATGCCTTTCCTCTCTTGTCAGCAACAGAGCGGCTGTCAGGAGTTTGCATTATTTATCTGTACTCTAACATTTACTGGGATTTAGTGTTTAATAACTGTCACTCCAATATATCTTTTCTTAATCCCTTCAGATCTGCTGCTGTAGCAATTTTAAATATTTATCAACACTGTTCATGTATTCACTGGTTGGGTTGCAGTTTTTTTTTGTAATTAAAGATTTACAAGACACTGGTTTAGATTTAGAAAGGATTGGTAGAAATCAAAGGGGGAGGAGAAGAGATCTGGTCTTGGAAACTATTGCTTGGAATCCAAAGCTGGTGTTCTCCTTCTCCTGGGAAAAGTAAAAGCTCATCCACTGTTTCCCAAGCCCTCCCCTTTCCTGTCTTTCACACAGCCCCGTGTTCCCAGTAAGTGGACCTCAGTGAGATACAGGCCACAGCATGGGCCTGCCTTCTGCTGGAGCTTCTGTGGTATGCCAGCCTTGGGCTAGGGCGCTGGGGGACGACAGGCAGCAGGACAGAAAAGATGACTGCTGACATGAAACTTACATTTTAATGGTGCAGACAGATAATAAACATGTCAACAAATTTTTAAAAATCATTTTGGATTTTGAAAAATGCTATAAAGGGAATAAACAGATGACTGAAAGTGGGACACTAGTATTAGAGTTCTTTATCACAACAACAAAAACTGACTCAGGAAAACTTAAACAAAATGAAATTTCTAGAAGGATAAGGGAAATCCATAGCTCAAAGAAAAGAATAAAAGAGAGAAAGAATAAGAGAAGGCACAGGAATGAGGGTTACTTTGAGGCAGGCACCAACAGTCTCTTCAGAGGGTGGCTTTTGGGACAAAGTCTCCCAACACTGTTCTGTTTTTGGGACACTCTGTGCAGGAGTCACAGTCCAGGGACAAGAAGTTTCTCACTCTTTGGCCAGTGGATACCAGGGCACCGTGACTGACAGTTATACGGACTGGATCCACCGGGGGAGGGGAAGTTATTGAAAGCAAACTGAGTGATGATACCAGAAGAAGGGGCGCTAGATAATGGACATACTGAAACCTCAGGCAAACGTTATATCACAAAGGCCTTTCTGAGGACATCTAAGCTGAAACCAAAGCGCTGGGGAGGATGTGTGAAGAGCTGGGTGAGGAGGAAACAGCAAATGCGAAAGCCCTGCAGTGGGAAAGAGCTTGGTGGATTTTCAAGGGGCAGGGTGATTAGTTCTGTCTTCCCTCGGACTGGACTTGGGAATGGGCCCATCTCCAGTCCCCAGCATCAACCTGGGCCTTGTTAGGAGCCCAGGATTTTGTTTACTCCAAATGGAGTGAAATAGAAGGCCCAGGTCTAGACGACATTCTCTTAGCTCCTGGGACAAGGAAACTTGGTGAGGGTGGAATTCTGGTCAAGTCAAGTCGTGTTCTTGGAGGCCTGTGGTGGACCCGGCATTGTGTCATGTTAGGTAGACTAAGGATGGATAAGGTATATATGCTCAGAGCACTTACATTCTTGTTGGGGAAATGCACACAGAGCATTGCAGTAGGGCAGTGATAGAAGTGAGCTTCAGAGAGTTGATTTGAAATATTTCTTTTTTGCTAACTATGTGTTTAGTGTTATAAATTCCCCACTACGTACTGCTTTAGCAGCACCTCGATGATTATGATATGCTGTGTTTTTATTTTCATTCAATTCAAAATACTTCCTAACATCTCTTTTCTTTGGCCCATGGATTGTTTAGACATATGTTGTTTAGTTTCCAAATATTTAGGGATTTTCTAGTTATCTTTTTGTATTGATTTATAATTTTTTCCATTGTGGTCAGAGAAGATACTTAGTATGACTTCAATCATTTACAATTTATTGAGTTTTATTTATGGCTCAAAAGGTAATCTTTTTTGGTAAAAGTTTCACATTTATTTGAAAAAATATGTCCTCTGCTATTGTTGGGTAGAGCGTTCTGTAAATGTTGACTAGGTCAAGTTGATAGTGTTGTTCAAATATTCTCTATCTTTGCTAATTTTCTAACAACTTATTCTATCAGTTATTGAGAAGAGGCATTAAAATCTAATTATAGATTTGTCAATTTCTCTTGCAATTCTATCAGCTTTTGCTTCATGTATTTTGAAGCTCTGTTTAAGGTATATAACTATTTAGAATTGTTATACAATAAAAACAACTATGCAGCTCCAAATGTCAATTGAGAAAGTTAAGAAACCATAGTCTGGATCTAGTTATTACCCACTGTTGAGGTAAGACCCTTTTATGTACTCCATTCGAAGTTCCACAAATCATGGGGTTTTCCGGTCTGCCCTGTAGGGTTGATGAGATTGTTCCCTTTAATTCTTTCAGATTATTCTTCCCCTAGCCTCACAGACTCATCATGCATATGTGCTGATCAGTTCTCAGTTGAATAGTTGAGGGGGATTCACTTTAGATTTCCAGAGTTCTCCCTCTGTGCAGCTCTTTTCTCTCTAGATTTCTTTCCTGTGAATTCTACCTGCCTTGTACTCTCAGCATTGTCTCCTTAACTTGGGGAGTCCACCAGGCTCTACCTGAGATGCCCTTTCTACCTGTGACCTGGAAACTCTTTTAAGATAGCTGGAGCAATCATAGAACTGACCTTATTTATTTCCCATTTCAAAGGGATCACTGCCTTTCATTGCCTGGTCTTGTAAATGTCTTATAAATAGTCATTGTCTTATAAATAGCTGTTTCATATATTTTGTCTGGTTTTTGCTTATTTCAGGTGGGAGGGTAAATCCTGTCTCTTTTTCCATTTTGGCTGAAAGCCAGTCTCTTTGGATTTTGGAGACCAGTATTGAGATGCTATGTGGAACCTGTGGCAAACTCAACAGGAGAATCCCAGGAGATCCTGAGACTTTGGGAACAAAAAGATGCTCTATTTGCCAGGTCCCTATTCTTTTGAGAAACAGTTTGGCTGATTATTGGCCTGACAGACTAAACCCCTGACCACTGGACACCACATGAGCATGCAACCAAAGCTACTCATCATGATTGCCCAGCCCATAAATTCAGGGATGCCAGCAGCACTCTGTAATCAAGTGCAAGTGATATTAGTGATACTGGGCCAAGCAGATGCTAATGGTTCATGTAAGTTGTAGGAGCAAGTCACTCAAGCTGTCAGTGTGCCCATTCCTCCTGCTCTGCCATCTCTTCCTCAATCTACACCTATGGCCTCATGGAGAGTTGACTGAGCAAAAACAAAGACTGCTTTACAAAACTTGCTGTGATCTATTGGTATCCACCCTAAGTACTCTAGCGTTACAGCCCCATTCAGGAGTACACTGGAAGTAGAGAATGGAAATCCTCCCAGTGGGAGTACTTGGAGCAATAGAACACTGACTACTTTGCTTGAAAGGAGAGATGGCCTGAAGTAAGGCTCTCACTGACTCGTGTGCTTTGCTAATGATTTTGGCCAGATGGTCAAGAACTTGGAAGGGATAAGACTCAAGAACTGGTGACAAGGAAGTTTAGAAAAAAGATATGTGGATGGGCCTCTTGGAATGGGTACAGAACATGAGAATATCTGTGTTCCATGTGGGTATCTACCAAGCTCCTGTTGGCAAACAGGTAGACAAGATGGTGCTCTTTGTGGAAATTGGTTAGAATTTACCCTCAACAACTCCAAGGTTTGCTCAGTGGGCTTATGAACAGAGCAGCCATGGTGGCCAAGTTGAAGGCTTGGCAAAGGCTCAGTCATGTAGCCTCAATCACTGTTATGTTAATGAGGGCATGGCACCGTAGCAGTGTGTATATAAGTGTATGTTGCATGCCAACATCCCATTTTTCTGATCAGCTGGGAGGACTTTAAGGCAAGGGGTGATAAAAGAGTTCTCAGAGGGCAGGCAAGAGAGAGGCAGTCTCTGATCCCTTGTTTGTTTAGGGTCTAGCATAGTTTCTGTCACAGAGTAGCTTCATTTGTTGAATGAAAAAAAAGAAAAGAAAAAAATGAATGAGTGGATCTACATCTGCTTGGCATTGGAAGGAATCTCAGAGATGATCTGGCCCCATCCCTAACCACGATGAGACAATCTTTGTTGGCATCCCCCCACTGCTTGGTATGATAAAGAGTAATGACTCTAGCAAAAATGTATCAAGTGCTTACCATTGTGAGGTCCTCTGTATGCATTAACCTCACATAAGCCTCAAAACCCGAGGAGGTCATTCTTATGCATATGTACCAATGAAGAAATAGTTTCAAGTAACTTCTTCAAAATCACACAATTAGTAGATGACACAGTCAGGAGCTGAAGCCAGATGTGTCTGACTCCACAGCCTAAGCTTGTAAAACTATGATTACTCTTGGAATACACACTGCGACAGAGCTCTCACTACCTCACAGGATAACGTGTGCTCTACTTAGCCAGCTTTGGCTGTTAGAAAATTGTCTCACATAGAGCCGAAACCTACCTCCCTGTGACTCGCAAGCACTATCTGAGTGTCTTCTCTGAGACTTCTGAGCACTGCTGCCTTCCTGCTTCCTCATGACTGTCCTACAGCTGTCTGAGTTGGCTCTTGTTGGCTGCATGGGTGGAAGGATCTCTTCTGGGGCCCTTGCTGGTGCCCTCGAGAAAAGGACCCAAGTTTCCTAATGTTCTTAGCATTGGCTCTCAGGCTGAGCAAGATGAGGTCTGACCAGTGCAGAGTTTCAGGGCCATTGCCTCCTGTCTAGACACCATATGTTATTAATGCCATCTCACCTCACATTAACTTTTTTGGCAAGAGAAATTCTACTGCTCTGGTTGAATTACTGTGGAACTTAGCTCAAAGCAGAAAATTATATGAGAGGGCAAGAACAAGCTCTCCTGGGTCTGGCCTGAGTCATCTATGATTCTGGTCTGTGGGTCTAAGTACTGGGCAGAGAGGGGGGGAGGGGAGGTTGCACAGGACCTGGAGGGCACTGCTGTGGGGTGATGCTTGGCAACCATCTCTACTGGAATGGAGCTGTGAGGAGTGAACATGTGTGTATATGTGTGTTTCCATGTGTGTGCACATCCATGTGTGGGCGAAGTAGCTGGGAATCTTCTGGAACACTTGTTGAGCACCTCTCTTAGCCTCATCTATCTGGGCCTTTCCATTCTCACTTTGGGTGGAAATGAATCTTGTTTCACTGGAAAAACTATCCTCCAGACTGAGCAGAGCCCCGCCCGTGGTGAGACAGCATCTGGACCTTCCCTGCCTTCCTCCAGCCCTGGTGCAAAGTGATAGCTAAGGAGGCTGCCCTTGAGTGGAAACCTAGGAGGTCCAAAAGACCAGTTCTGGTAACTTGTGCCAAGGCTGCGAGGAATCGGTGCACTGCCCTTCACCTGGCCCGGGCAGAGTCTCTCGCGCCCCTGTGTGTGTGTGTGTGTGTGTGTGTGTGTGTGTGTGTGTGTGTGTCCCTTGCGTGTGACCCCATGCTAATTGCCTCAGATTTCCTCTTAAGATGTAATGTGGCCCCTGATGCACAGAAGAGGATGAGGGTGAGAGATCTTGGATACTTGGTTTGATCTTCCCACATCCCCACGTGGGTGACGGGTGGAGGAGCCAAGAGCGAGGTGGGAGAGGAAGGGTGGGCGGGGCTCTGTTCTCCCTCCCCTACCGCCCCAGGGTAATGGGGAAAGGATGGTGTCGGGCTTCCACCCTGATATTGTCCTTGGCTAGCTGTGTGATGAAGGGCCACCTTTCACCCACCTGCCACACAAGAGGATGGCACTGGAGAGCAGAGAAGGTGTGGGCTCTGGAATCTGAAGGACTCTGGTTTGAATTCTGAACCTGTTATTGGGTAAGTCACATAAACTTTCTAGACCTCGGTTTCTTTATCTATTAAATGAGTTTAAAACTTTCCACCTCCTAAGGTTGTTGGGAGGTTGAAGATAATGTGTACAAAACACCTGTCTTACAAGTGTTTTGTAAGGAGACCTTGCCTGCCCTTCCCACTCTCTTGGGATGGCATGGGAGTGACAAGGCTAATTGATATGGCAGTTATTTGGGGTTCTGCCGGCTGTTTTAGTTAGAGTAATGTCAGCAGTATTTACATAAAATTGCCTACTACTGTGTGTTCCCAGAATGTGCAGCTCTGGGGGCCCCGGAGAGAGTACTGGCAGTTCGGGTGCATCCCTTTCTGCACTCTCCCCTCACCCCAAACATAGTTCTTCTGAATGTCCCCAGTTCAGGGACTTGCTGTTTATCAGCTGCAGGGAAAAGATTCAGGATGCTACAGGGGAGATTTTTGTCTTGCTATGTCTCTATGCTCTGCGGGGAATG
The DNA here is from genome assembly GCA_033961575.1 of Aselliscus stoliczkanus. Lineage (NCBI taxonomy): Eukaryota > Metazoa > Chordata > Mammalia > Chiroptera > Hipposideridae > Aselliscus > Aselliscus stoliczkanus. The sequence continues at coordinate 79,175,408 of CM066739.1, read as the reverse complement.
GCTAATTAGAGCCCAGCTCCAAGACATGTATCACTGTTGCACCTGGTCCTCAGCCTTGCTGGCTCCCCCATAAAGGCCGTAGATCACAGCCGTCTCCTAGCAAAGGTGGGGAGGGCCAGAGGGCATGTGGATCACTGGACAGAAGCTGAGAGGCCCGGAGGGCTGGAAGAAACCATGAACTCTTTATGACTCAGTGTCACAGGGCAGGAGATAGATAGATAAATTCAAATATGATGATAATCTGCTTTGGAACAGTTCAAGAAATGCCAGGGTTTTGTCTCATTTGCATGGCCCTGCCCCCTTCCCACCTCCTCTCATTTCCCCATAACTTTGGGTAGACAATGACGGTCAGAAGATAAGAAAGAAGCCAAAAGTGCTAGCTAATTTTTAGCCTGACATTCATGGTTGCACATTATTAGAGCACGAATGGTTATACGGGGGAAAGGAAGGTGGGAGTCAGCTAGGCCCCCCGCTCCTCCCATATCTCATCAGCCTCATGATTCAAGCCTTCGTGCATTCACTCACACATTCAATTCAGTCATCACAAAACTTGTAATGATCACCTATACTGAGCCAGGTTGTGTTCTAGGCGCTAGGGATAAAGTGAACAGGACTCTGCCCTGCACACATAACCTAGTGTCGTAGGAACAGAGGCAAGTGTCAACAAAGACCATATCCGGTGTTAGAGTACTGTGTGATCTCATGGGAATACTGAACAGAGGGCCTAACTCAGAACCAGGAAGGCCCTGGAAGGCTTCCTGGAGGAAGCGATATCTAGGCTGAGACCCAAAGGCTTACTAGAACTAGTGAGATGAAGGGAGAAAGGAGGGTGTTGTGGGGGAGAATGTTCCATGCTGAAAGAACATTGTGCATAAAAGCCCAACAGAGACGTGTGATATGTTCTTGCAATGGAAACACACATTTGTATGGCAGAGCCTCAGAGTAGGAGAGAGTGAAACAGCCAATTTACCGGGAGGTAGAATAGGGCTGGGCCATGAAGAGCTGTGATTATGTGTCAAGGAGTTTAGTCTGAGGGCAGTGGAGAGCCATGAAGCATTTTCAGCAGGAAAGTGATAGGACCAGATTCGAATTTCAGAATGAGCCCTCTGGCTGCTGATTCCCACCACAAAAGGAGGGAGGCAGGGAGGCCAGGTTGGAGGCTGTTACGGTGTTTCAAGGGAGAGGTGATGATGGCCTGGGCTTTCACACCTGTTAGCCCCACCTCAGCCTCCCTTCCCCAACCCCTCATCCCCTTGCCCTGTGCTATGACCCCTTGTTCCACGCAGCCAGCTCAGGAAGGAGAGTAGCCTACTGTTCTCCTTGCTCCAAATCTGACTCACTGCTGAGTGCTCCTGCAATGGGAGCTCTTATTTGAGCACCATGGCTCTTGGCTATTCCTTTTACTCATCGCCTTGGAAGTCCTTGTGTTCTCTGTTCCTCCCAGGGGTGCTGGAAGGCGGGACTCCACGGGGGCTGAGAAATGGCCATGAGATTCCACCAGAAATGAAAATGGGGGCTCTAAGGAGAAGGCAGGGAAGGACGGGATTGCAGTCATTCCAATCGGACTGAGGTCTCGGGTTCTCATTTCAAGTCCAGAGATGCTGGGGAGCCCCTCATTTTCAATGACGCCATAAAAGCAAAAGGTGGAGAAATTGGAAACGTTGTACACTGCTGGTGGGAATATAAAATGGAGCAGCTGCTGTAGAAAACAGTATGGCAATTCCTAAAAAAAATTAAACATGGAATTACCACATGACCAGTAATTCCACTTGGGGGTATATAGCCAAAAGAATTGAAAGCAGGGTCTCAAAAGAGATATTTGCACACCCATGTTCACAGCAGTATCATGCACAATAGCCAAGAGGTGGAAGCAACCCAAGTGTCCATCAATAGATGAATGGGTAAACACAATGTGGTCTACACATAAAATGGAATATTATTCAGCCTTGAAAAGGAAAGAAATTCCAACATCCAAAGCTCTGACACTTAAGTTTGCGAACTTGCCACCAAGTGCTTACATTGGCAGCACTGTACAAACAGCTCATTAAGGTTTCAGAGCCTTGGTATATCAGTGTCGCACAGCTGTGTTCGTGTTGACGTGTGGTGGTGTCTTGCTGAGTGGCATTCATTAACGTTGTGCGTTTTTGTGTGCCATCACGAGAATGTCTGAGCTTGAATTAGAGCAACAAACAAACATTAAATTTCTTGTTGAACTTGGCAAGAGTGCAAGTGAAATCAGGGACATGTTAGTTCAAGTTTATGGGGATAATGCCATGAAGAAAACGGTAGTGTACAAATGGATTAAACGTTTTTCTAAGTGGAAAGAATGAATCACTGATGAAGAGAGGTCAGGGCAACCAGTAATGAGCAGAACTGATGAAAACATTGCAAAAGTTCGTTGAATTTTGTGTCAAAATCGTTGGCTGACTATGAGAAGCATAGCAGACCAAGTAAACATCGATAGAGAAACAGTTAGGAAAATCTTGTTCGTTTTGTTTTAGATTTTTTTTATTGGGAGAAGGGAACAGTGTTGGGGAATTGGGGAAGGGGAACAGCCAAGTTGTCCTTCCATCTTAGTTGTGAAGGGCGCAGCTAGCTCAGCTCCAAGTCCAGTCGCCATCGGCAGCCCGTTGGCAGCTCACGGCCATTCAGCTCAAGATGCTGTGTTCAATCTTGCTGGTGGGTGTAGCCACCATCACATGCGGGGGTCAAACCAGCAGCCTCGTTGTTAAGAGCGCATGCTCTATCCCCTGAGCCATCTGGGCGGCAGCACAGCTCAAGGTGCCGAGTTCAGTCTTAGATGTGGGCAGGTGTAGCCCACCAGTTGCAACAGGCAACCTTGTTGTTAGGAGCACCTGCTCTCACCAGCTGAGTCATCCTGTCACCTGTTGGCAGCTCAGCGGCAGCTCAGCTCAGGCGCAGCTCACTGACCCCTGAGGAAATAGAACTGGAGACCCTGTTGCTCAGAGCTCACACTCTTAAGCAAGCTCTTAACCAACTGAGCCACTCGGCCAGCCCCCCAGTTAGGGAAATTTTAACTGAAAATCTTGGCATGAGAAAGGTGTGTGCAAACATGGTCCTGACGGAGCTCACCGATGAAAAAAAGCAAAAGAGAGTTGAAGTTTGCCAAGACCTTTTGGAGAGACAAGACAATGTTTTGGGCCATGTTATCACTGGTGATGACACAAAGATTTAGCAATACGACCCTGAAACAAAGCGTTAAAGTGCACAATGGAGGTCAGCCAATTCACTACGACCAAAAAAAGTTCCATCAGTCCAAATCAAGAGTCAAAATTATGTTGCTAACCTTTTTTGATATCAGGGGGATTATTCATTATGAATTTGTACCATGTGGACAGTTAACCAAGTTTACCATCTGGAAGTGCTGAAAAGGCTGCGTGAAAAAGTTAGATGACCTGAACTTTTCACCAACAATTCATGGCTCTTGCAACCCAACAATTGCACCAGTTCACATGACAGTCTGTGAGGGAGTTTTTAGCCAGTAAACAAATAACTGTATTGGAACACCCTTCTTATTCACCTGATCTGGCCCCCAATGACTTCTTTTTTTTACCAGAATATAAAGGAAATATTGAAAGGAAAACATTTTGATGGCATTCAGGACATCAAGGACAATATGACAACAGCTTTGATGGCCATTCCAGAAAAAAAGTTCCAAAATTGCTTTGAAGGGTGGACTAGGCACTGGCGTGGGCACATAGCTTCCAAAACGGATTACTTCAAAGGTAACCGTAGTGATATTCAGCAATGAGGTATGTAGCACTTTTTCTAGGATGAGTTCGCAAACCTAATTGCCCAAACTCGTATGCTACAACATGGATGAATCTTAAGGACATTATGCTAAGTGAAATAAGCCAGACACAAAAAGACAACTGTATGATTCACTTTTTTAAGGTATCTAGAGTGGTCAAATTCATAGAAACAGAAAGTAGAATGGTGGTTGCCAGTGGATTAGGGAGGAAGAGATGGGGAGTAGTTGCTTAATGGGTATAGAGTTTCAGTTTTGCAAGATTAAAAAATTCTGGGAGGACCGGCTGAGTGGCTCAGTTGGTTAAGAGCTCACTGGAGTGCGAGCTGAGCTCTGAGCAACAGCAGTTCGATGCCCAGCTGGAGCTGAGCTGCTGCTGAGCTGCCAACAGGTGGCAGGATGGCTCAACTTTAAAAAAAAAAAAGGCTTGTATTCTACTGTTAGACACCTGCTAAAAAATTCTGGAGACTGGTTGCACAACAATGTGAATATACTTGACATTACTGAGCTGTACACGTAGAAATGGTTAAGATGGCACATTTTACATTATATGTTTTTAACTACAATTAAAAATTTTAAAAATCAGATAATTTAAATTAAAAAACCCAGCAAAGCAGTGTCAAGGGTGGATAGTGGGGCTATTAGCATCTCCCCCTTTCTGAGGGCAGGAGGAAATGAAAAAAGGTCAAACCAGATTCTGACTCCCCTCATCTGAGCTGCCCCAGGTAAAGACCTTGCCCCCACCGGGGGCTGGTGTGGACTGACAGGCGGCTGGTGGGGCAGAAAGAGGAGAAGCCCTGAGCACTTAGCTGGTACCCAAAATGACTAAGGGTCACAGCTGCCATTTCCCTTAACAGCACCTCCCCCACATATACACTGTTCCCTCTGAGGACATATTTACCACTTTCTTTCCCCTCGATATTAATCTTAGCCTATTTTTTCTCTGTAAACATAGTGGGGAGGCTGAGAGGTGGGAAACATGATGTTGCTTTTGGTCCTACACTCATATAGGGGTGTCTCTGCCTTCCTATATCTCCTACCCGTTCTCCCTCTTCAGAAAACTGTAGCGGAAGTCCTGATGGAGGCAGGGGTGGGTGGGGTGATAGGTGGGAAACCCCTTTCACTCATATGGTGAAATGTCAGCTTGGAGGGGAAGGCCGCCATTGACTTCCCTTTTGTTCAAAAGTGATGTTGTCCTTCTCATGCCCCCTCTGTCTAAAGCAGCCAGAGCCATTGGTGTGTTAGGCATGGGCCTGCTGGCATCACAACTAGATGGGCTGGACTGAGGTCAGACGCTCCCTTCTCCGTCGTCTCAGGCCTGCGGCTCTAGGCCTTCCTCTGCCATTTGCCGTGGTCCATTACATGTCCATATTCCTGAGATCTTATCCACACACACTGCAGTTGAATTCCTCAGTGTGCTGGGTAGGTTTTTCCTAAGCTTTTGGGCCTCTCTTGACTAAGACATGGTGGGTTCCACAGAGGAGTCAGGAAGGAAGACAGATGGTGGTAACGGTGTGTGTACGAGTACATCTTTCTTAAAAAACAAACTCCTCTTGGCAAAGCCTTCACTGGCCTTTCTAGTCTTCATTGGTTCTTCTCTTCTGAACTCTTTTTTTTTTTTTTTTTTTTAATAAATATTTTCTTTCTTCTTTTTTTTCAAATGGCAGTGTCACTGGCCCTCATGTGGGATCTGAACCCTGGCCGCTGGCTTCCCAAGCCCGCTCTTAACCACCGCGCCACTCGGCCGGCCCTGAACTCTTAATCTGTGTCCCCCTTAATCTAACTCTAGATCATCTTTATTTTGTGTTATTGACATAATATAGAAATTCTTTTATTGGGTAAGATTTCACACCTTAGCCAAATGGGAGACCCCTGGAGAGAAACTCTTCATTTCTTGTCGGACTTTTTCAGCAGAATCGTAAAGAGGGTCTTTGTTATGCAAAAATATTGTAGTGTTTTATCACTTTCCCATGGGCCTTTCTTAAATGTTTGATATCCAAATCATTTACTTTTTCTTGTTGTTGCTTAATTTTTTTGTTGATTTTACTATCCGAATCATTTACTTTTGAGGTGATTGTTGATTTTCTCTTTGTCAGCTGTTAATTGGTCTCTTCCGGAGCCTTATTTATCAGTGGCTTTGTGGATGATTTAAACACTTTTATAACATTGATTTCTACTAACTTCATTAAAATCTGCATTTTGGGAGGCAAGGTATCAATTTCACTTTTCAATGGGTTCATATCAGATGTTTTTGTGTTGATGGTAACCACCCGTAATCAGTGGAGACAGACAAAAAGGCCTTTGACACAGGGTTTGGTGCCAGGTTAAAAAGAACAACTGAGTGAGGGGTTCAGGTCAGGGTGTGGTCAGTTCACTAGTGAATATTTTTGTGTTATGTTGACTTTTGTGTCCTGGCCCAACCTGTGAGAGCTGGAGAGTTAATACTCAGAAAACTAGAACCTCTGCACTACCCTTCTGACACTTTGATGGTAATTAAGAACTGTACTCTGGATTTGCAAGTTGTCATTTCCCCCTACCATGGAAGGAGTCTGCAGAGCTTGCAGACCTGTTGTGTGGGAGGGGAAGCCTGGGTGAGTTGCTTTCAGAGTTTAGAGCTAATGAGAGGGAGTCACAGGGCTATGGTTTCAGTTCAGTCTCAGAAGGAGTTATTTTTTTAATTTAAAGACTTTTAATTTTCTTAAATAACCCTCATATGTACCATTGCACTTTGTGGAAAAACTGGAATATTCAGTCTGGGCACAACACCGAGATTTTGGAACACCGACACAAATACTTACATTTCTATATTTTATAATACATGAGAACACCGTGTTCCATCTTAGAGACTATAACAGATGACAGGCCTTACAATGTAAGAGGTTTACAGATGAAACTTTAAATTTGGAAGTGTCAGCTGTGCCAGAATTCCAAACTGCTTTGAATAGAGTATTTAGAAATAGATCTAAAAGTAACTCCTTCTCAATTCTGTTTGGTCATTGCAGCTGCGCTTTGTACGTACGGATTAGCAACTTAACCTTAGCAGAGGGTACTTCCATCAACCATATAGTTTATTGAGGCCCACAACAGGGCTGAATGTGTAAGCAAAATGACTACCCAGAAAAAAGTTGCAATTTCTTGTTTTTCAGAAAGAACTTAACAACTAAAACTGTTCAACTGGATGGGCTGCCTTAGGAGGTAATGAGCTCTATGTCACATAAAGTATTAAAGCTGGGATGAGATGATGGGGTGGTTCTTGAGAGACCATCTATGATGGGTGAGAGGTGGGGCTAAAGGACTCTTCCAAATCTGAGAGTCTATTATTCTCCATCTTATGTACTATGGTATAAACTCCTGAGGACCGGACTGGATTTTACCTCATAAATCCAGTGATAGCAGTTTGGTTGATGATTAATGAGTGAATGAGTGTGTGACTGGGTGGATAAGCCATTGAATGAATGGACCAGCTCTCGTCTTCCACATGTTCCCCAGAACCTGGCCATACTAGAAGCCAAAGCCAAGGCTAAGCTGCCGCACCATGGGAACCAGAGTGGGCGATGGCACCCTGGGGAAAGCAAGGAGCCAGGAGTCTGAAAAGAGGGGCAGCTGGGTAACTTACAAAGATTGTTTTAAATGTATTGAGCTCCTACTGCGAGTGGCTGTCAACCTTGATTGTACACTTAAGTCACCTGGGAAGCTTTTTAAAAAACAGTAATGTGTATCTCACCCTTAGAGACTTTGATTTAATTGGTCTGCAGTGTTGGGCCTCAGTAGGTTTTAAAGCTCCCCAGGTGATTCTAATTCATAGCCAAGGTAGAGAACCACCATCTCACTAAGTGCCAGGCACTTTACATATATTTTCTCATTTAATGCTCACAACAAATCATGAGTTAGGTCATTGCTTCTCAGGATGTGGTCCCAAACCAGAGGCACCACCATGGGAACTTGTGTTAGAAATGCAAATTTTCAAGCCCCACTCTAGACTCTCAGAATTAGAACCTCTGGGGTTGGGCCAGGGATCCCTGTTTCGAGCCCCCTCCCACTGATTCTGATGCATGCTCCAGTTTGAGAACTGCAGAATGAGGTACCAGCAGCCCTCATTCACAGGTGAAGCAGACAGGTGTGGTTACTAACCCAGTGTCTCAGGGATAGTAAGGATCACAGCAGGGATTTGAATACAGGTATATGCCTCTGTCCAGCTGAAATGTCCTCCTTCTTACTTATGCTCCCCTGGTCAAACTGAGACTGAGACACACCACACTGCTTGTGGGAGGGGACTGGGGTCTCTTGCTAGCCCTGGGTTGATTCTTTCTCCTTTTGTTTGCTTGGTGCCAACATCTTTTGCTTGGAAATTCCATCTTGCCCTGGGGAAGAAAGGGGCAGAACACCCCAGGATTCATTCTAAAACAGTTTTATTAAGTACTTAAAATAGCATCTGGCAGATGGAGTGTAGAATGGGAACTGGAAGAGCTGCAAATGACACAAAGTTGTGTGTGTGGTGGAGGGGTGTCAGAGAAGTTGAAGAACTGGGGAAAGGGTGTCAAAGGGGACTAGAACAGGATGGGTGATTCTAATCTAATCAAGATTAAAAAGGAGAAGTGTTTGCCAAGGCACTTGGGCGAACCCTGTGCCCTCCCTGGGCACATGGTGGTCAGATGTTGTTGACTGGCTGAGTGAGCTCTAATGTGGCTCTCAGGGTTGGGGGACCCACCTGAGCTTCACTTCAGGGTGAAGCAAAGTTCCAGAAACCTTGTAGGTTTTGATAGGCTGGAAGTTCGAAGCTTTGATCGAAGGTTAGGAACAGACATAGCAGCCCTTGCTTTGCAAATGAAAACATTTGCAAAATGAATTTGTTTAATTTTTCCTTATTTTAAAAGAAATGTCTAACTATGTATATCTGAATCCTATTTAGATGCAGACATTATGGATGCTCATCCACCTAATTCTCCCTGACAGACCCTTAAGTCATCGTGGGTGCTGTTTCCTATGACAACCCCCAACTGTAGTCTGAAGTCCTGCAGCCATGGGTGTGACTCTCAGACCCTCTATTGCAGCAATTTTTGGTTTTGGGGGGGTTTTGGAACCATTTCAGAATTTTAGCAAATCCAAGGTATCCTATTTCTGGTAAATTTCACAAAGACATATAAGCAGAAAATTTTGTCAGCAATTCATAGTCATCTGTGGACTCCTCAAGTCCATTTTGAACCACTAAAGGGTATGGCTCTCCATCTTCCAGTGACCCTCAGTCCCGCCATGTCCTGAGCCAAGAGACCAGGGTTGTAGCTACCCATGATGCTCACTGTAAAACGAACGGAGATAATGACATCGAAGAATCCATTAGAAGGCAGAGGCCTGAACCAGATGACTCTGCCAGGCCGGTTTTGGCTATAAGGGACCTTACCATGCAGTGGCCGTTAAGCTCCAAAGCCATGGTTCTACAATTAAGTTTGCGAACACATCCTAGAAAAAGTGCTACATACCTCCTTACTGAATATTACTGTGGTCATCTTCAAAGTACTCCCCTTGGGAAGCTATGCACTGATGTCAGCACCTAGTCTACCCTTCAAAGCAATTTTGGAACTCATTTTCTGGAATGGCCATCAGAGCCGTCATCATATTACCTTTGATGTCCTGAATGTCATCAAAATATCTTCCTTTCAATATTTCCTTTATCTTCGGGTAAAGGAAGTAGTCATTGGGGGCCAGACCAGGTGATTAGGGAGGGTGTTCTAATACAGTTATTTGTTTATTGGCTAAAAACTCCCTCACAGACAGTGCCGTGTGAGCTGGTGCATTGTTGTGATGCAAGAGCCATTAGTTGTTGGCAAAAAGTTCAGGTCGTCTAACTTTTTCATGCAGCCTTTTCAGCACTTCCAAATAGTAAAATTGGTGAACTGTTTGTCAGGTTGATACAAATTCAAAATAAATAATCTCTCTGATATCAAAAAAGTTTAGCAACATGATTACAAGTTTGCGAACTTAATTGTCAGACATTGTACTTACAGCCCAGGCTCCTACTCCTGAGTCAGCTCCGCCCCATGAGTCCTGGGACCCACCCACCACACACACAGCTCCAACAATCTCCTCATTCTCTGTAGTTAGTACCTGATTTTTTCTGGTTAGCATCACACACCCCTGAGAGGAGTGTACTGCACTCACGTCCTTGTTTTTATAGAGAAGGTAGGTGACTAGAGCATGGGAATTCAGAATTAGGAGACCTGGGTTCAAATTCCAGCACTACCCTTATTGGTTGTGTGACCTTGGATAAGTTATGTAAAATTTCCAAGCCTCAGGCTCCGTACCTGGGGATAACAACCATATCTGTGTTGCCTAACGCACTGTGTTATTACTAGGAACAATTGAGAAAGCAGATATCAGTGTGCTCAGGCATGCCACAATGTACCGCCATTGTACTTACCATGCAGGTTGAGCCTGGGTTCCTTCTTCCCTGCCCCCAGGCTGACAGCCTGGTCCTTTTTGATTCCTGAGATGGCAATGAGGGGATGAGGAATAGCTCCTTGGCACTCACTCAACCAACTGTGTTCTCTTGTTGCCAAGGGAGCTGCCATTTTCCAATACTGGCTCTTCAGGGGTCTCAGACATCCGTGAGCAATGTACACCAGGCCCCTTTGTGTACAGTGGTGCTGAAGGTGGGGGTGAGAGGCTGTGGCGATCAGAGATTTCTACAAGGCAGAGGGGAATTCTGGGTTCCTTGCAGGGGACAGTAGAAAAGGGAACCTGGAGGGGCACAAAATTTGGGATGTGTGGAGGAGGCTGAGATGCTGGTTCCTGACAGTAGCTGGGCAATAGAAGGTCACAAGAAGTGGAGCCAGCTTTTGGATGAAGACAAAAGGAGAATGGCTCAGGAGAGCATTGTGGCATGAGAATGACACTTGGCCAGAAGAAGGACATAGGGACCATGTTTTCTAATTGATGTTAAGATATGGGCATGTAGGGCTGGCCGAGTGGCGCAGTGGTTAAGCCCTGGCTTGGGACGCCAGTGGCCCTGGTTCGGGTCCCACATATGAGGGCCAGTGACACTGCTCTCAAAAAAAAAAAAAAAAAGGTATGGGCATGGAGGCCAGATGAAGCAGTGGCAGGAGCACCTAGACACTTGCTTGGTGCATGCTCAGCTCAGTGTCAAGCTTCTGATGAGCTCCTAAGTTGCCAGCTGACATCTGAGCTCAGAGGCAAAGGAAGCCCACAGGCAAAGGCTGCTCTGGACGTAGTTCTAACCAACAAAGAAGAACTGATTGGTAAGGGGAGAGGTCAGACTTCCAGAGGAAGCCATTATGGAATTTTAGAGTTCATAGTATCTAAGTATCTAAGGATGAAGGGGCAAAATGAGACATACCCAGACTCCTAAGAAGCATGTTTCAAAAAGCCAGAGAAAAGAATCAGAAGCTGTAATTCTCAAGACAATATAGTTCAAGAGGTTTTAAAACTGAAGTCCTTACAATAAAGTCATAAATTATCCTGAATATATCCAGAGGATGCCAAAAAATGTATACACATTTTAAGAAAGGAAAAAACTGTATTAAAATTGTAATACTCAATATATACCAATAACAAAAGATGAATACAAGTCATGTGTACAAGTTCTGACAATTAGGTTTGTGAACTTGTTGCAACAATGTTGTTAACCTTTTTTGATATCAGAGAAATTATTCATTATGAATTTGTACCAACTGGACAAACAGTTAACCAAGTTTACTATTTGGAAGTGCTGAAAAGGCTGCATGGAAAAGTTAGATGAAAACGAGCTGAGCTTTTCGCCAACAATTCATGGCTCTTGCATCATGATACTGCACCAGCTCACATGGCACTGTATTGGAGGATTCTTTTGGTAAAATCATCAAGGAGGAAGATGGAGAACAGCTAAAGCGTTGTCAGTGGCGACAGAAGAAGAGCAGGATAGGGACTCCTCTTGTCACTGCTGTCTTCCCTTGGAATGACATGTTTGAATGACAAACACAATGAAGAAAGAAATAAAGCCCAATGAAGCTCATTCCTCATTATGGTGGATGAGTTCCAGTCTCTCTGTTACAAGGCAGGGCACTGACAGATTTGCAAACGTGATTTGGAGCCTTGATTTACATGCACTACTTTGTTGGTTTTTTTTTTTTTTTTTTTTTGAGGGCAGTATCACTGGCCCTCATATGTGGGACCCGAACTGGGGCCACTGGCCTCCCAAGCCAGCGCTCAACCACCGCGCCACTCGACCGGCCCCTACATGCACTACTTTAAAGATTCATGGGGAAGAACAAAGGAGGTCAGGAGCCTGTGAAAGAATAAACATAGCTTTGATTTTCAAAAATAGGGGAAAGGGCTGGCCGAGTGGCTCAGTTGGTTAAGAGCTCGTTTAAGAGTGTGAGCTGAGCTCTGAGCAACAGCAGTTCGATGCCCAGCCCGAGCTGAGCTGCCGCTGAGCTGCCAACAGGTGGCAGAATGGCTCAGCTAAAAAAAAAAAAAATAGGGGAAAGGATAGATTCAGAAAATACAGAGGTATGTTTAGTGTCCATCCCTGGCGAAGTTCTAGAAGAATGATTAAACTGAGGTAATTATTTCAGTAGCTCCCTAACTGGCCTCTGTTTCTGCCCTCAGCTACCCCACACCCTATGCTGTTCTCAGTCTAGCATCCAGAAAGAGGGATCCTCCTAACCCCTCAATGGCTCCCCCTCTTACTGGAAGAAAAAGCCCAAGTTGTTCCAGTGCCAACATGATTGGTTGGCTATTTCTCTGACCTAAGGATTCTCACAGTTACTCTTCCTCCACCCACTCTTGCTCTGGCCACACCGCCCTCCTTGCTCTGGGCCTTTGCCCATGCTGTTCTCTCTGCCTGGATCATTCTTCCCCCAGATAACTGCTCAGCTCTCTCCCCCAAAAGTCACCTCAACAAGCTCTGTGCTGAGCACCCTATATAAGCCCCCACACCCACTCTCATCCTCTTCCCTGATTTATTTTTTTCTCCATAATACTCATTACCATCCAACATACTATATATTCTTACTTATTGGTCCTGTCCATCAACTTTCTCCCCTCACTAAAATGCAAAGCCAGGCTCAGGGAGTTTTAGCTGTACCTCCAGTTCCTAGAATTGTGCCTATCACATAGCCATGTTCATTAAATACCGATGACTTGTATTCATCTTTTGTTATCAGTATATATTGAGTATTACAATTTTAATAGTTTTTTCCTTTCGTAAAATGTGTATACATTTTTTTTGGCACCCTCTGCATTTGTGAATCAGAAGGAGGGAGCAAGAAGAAAAGAAGAGAGGAAGAAGGCTTGGTACGCCTAGAAGGAATTCACTAGGCAGGGGGTGACCAACCATCACAGCTTGCCCAGGACAGAGAGCTCCTGAAACAAGGGACTTCCATTGCTAAGACCAGGAAAGTCCCACGTGGCCACCCTACACTAGAGCAGCCAACCTCATTTATTTCTGTGACACGAGGATTAGACTGATAGTGCTCAGGAATGCCACAAACTCACTCTCTCCTCATTTCAATACCACCTCCCACAAAGTAGGCCTAGTGGGGGAATGCAGAAATGTCTGTTACAAGATAGTATATTTAAGTAGTTTGCAGTTGACTGAATGTCCACACCAGACATGTTGATTGATGGACCCATGTTAGGCTGGTGGGAAGGCTGCTGTGGTGACACAGAACAGATCTGCCCAGGTCTGTTCCACAATCTATCTGAGCTGTGGATGAGGACATAGAAGGCAGGACAGAGTTGTGAAGTGGCTTGCACTAGGGAGGGAAAGCTAATATGTTCAACAATGAGGCTGGGTTTCAAAGTCATCTCGACAGGTAGAAATGATAGGCCCTATATAACAATTTAAAAATTAAACAGAAATAAATATTGGTTTCTATTTAGGGTTAAAAACAAAAAGCAATCTTAAATGTACAGAAGAGACCAGGTAAATAGCAGCTTTGTTTGTTTTAAACCCAGCATGTTTAGTTGCCCACATGCTCAGTCTAGTGTGAAAGCTAAGATCTCGAATGCCACTTAGGCCATGAGAATAGACACGGAGGGCACAGTCCCACTGTCCTCCCGCCGGGTTGGAACACACCTGAGCCATGTGCCCAGCTCTGTACCAGAGAGAGGCTGCTCACTCTCATTTGCTCAGTGTCTAGCTGTTCTAGGACACAGCAACCCACGAAGTGCTGTGGCTCTCCCTCTCCCTAACTGGCTATGTCCTGGCAGTGTCATCTCTTTCCAGGAGAAAGTAGGCCTCTTGCTCCCACCCTCTCTCCAGCGTACCTAATTTCTCTGGGGTAGCCAGTGTGGCTTCCACCCCCGCCTCAGGACTCCAATCTGTGGCTAAGGAGTCTGAGGGAAAGAAGGGTAGCAAAGAGGTCTTCCATCTTCCAGCCTTTCCAGCTTCCAAACTCAGGCATATTTAGAGTATTTTGAACTAGTGGAATCTAAGGCCCTGGGCCTCTAGCTGTGCTGGTGGTCACTTGCTGTGACCAGGCCCAGGGCTCCTAGGGATGTTTTGGGGTGGCAGCTGAGGTGCTGATGAGAGAGGGCTGCAGGGCTTCGCAGACTTTCCAGGGCTCCGAGGGCTTATTGAAAGGAACAGCATACCAAATCTCTGTGCCATGTGGACCCATCCAGAAAGGCAGCAACTGCCGATTGTCTTGAAGGAAAGGAGAGGCATTGATTTCTGACTCCAGTTTTTCATGATCTGCACAGGCCCAGCCCTGCCTGCCTCTTCTTCACAGGCCTTCTAGACCAGAGAGAACAAATGCAAAGATCACAGATGGCGAATAGGCTAGATCCCACAGGCCAGCTTCAATCAGTTGGCAGGGCTGCCCAGAACATAGCTGTGGTGATCCAAAGCTCATCAGGAAAGGACACAGGGGGCTTAGCAGTGTGGGCCATGGGTGCTGGAAGAGGAAGCGAGCATGTATGTCATGTCTCTGCTTGCCCAGCCCCCTCCTGTAAAGAACACATCACCTGGGCCAGTCGAGTGGCGCATTGGTTAAGAGCTGGTTTGGGACGCCAGCGGCCCTGGTTCAGATCCCACATATGAGGGCTGGTGACACTGCCTTCTACAGCTAAGATGGTGAACAACAGCTCGACTTGGAGCTGGGCTGCTGTGAGGCTCCGGAACCCGGGATGGCATATCTGCAGCCGCTGTTGCAGTGGGCTGCCATAGGCTACAGTGAGTGGCTGGCGGCAGCCAGCGTGAGCTGCCAATAACCATTGTGAGCAGCTGTCCAGAGGCTGGCAACCGATCTGCCTCACCTGAGAAGAGTGCAACGATGATACCAACATGGGCCAGTGAAGCAATGTCCTCCACAACTAGACTGAAGAACAAAAAGACAGCAACTTGTCTGTTCCCCTTCCCCAGTTCCCCAATAAAATCTTTAAAAAAAAGAACACATCACCCGCCCTTGGGAAAAGTCACATGTGAATGGAGCCTGCTGACCTGAGCAGCCCAGCAGTAAAGTGGGGAGGAGTGGAGGACCACCCTCCAGCCCCTTTCCCAGCCCTCTCCCAGGGGATTGGAGCAGGACTGAAACATTCCAGCCAGCACAGGCTGGAACTCTGAGGTTCTCCAAGTGTGATCCCCAGAACCAGCAGCATCAGTGTTTGCCTTAGAAACGTAAATTCTTGGGCCAGCCGAGTGGCACGGTGGTTAAGCGCTGGCTTGGGAGGCCAGCAGCCCCGGTTCGGGTCCCACATATGAGGGCCAGTGACACTGCCCTCAAAAAAAAACAAGGGCCAGCCGAGTGGTGCGGTGGTTAAGCGCTGGCTTGGGAGGCCAGCAGCCCCGGTTCGGGTCCCACATATGAGGGCCATTGACACTGCCCTCAAAAAAAAAAAAAAAAGAAAGAAATGCAAATTCTCAGGTGCTGCCCACATCTAGACCAGAAACTCTGGGAGTGGGCCCAGCCATCTGTGTTTAGTAAGCCCTGGGGTGATTCTGAGACAGGCTGACCTGCTGAAGAGGAAGAAGGCTTCCTCACTGGCTGTTTGCTGAAAGTCTTCAGAGAACCCTGCTCTCCTGTGCTCACAGAGCCAGGAGCCCCTCTGGCTTGGGGTGAATGTGCTCTTTCTAGGTCCCATGGGGCCTGATGCTCTGTCTCCTGGTCTGGCTTCCACCAGTGTGTGCATTTGACTCTGGATGGCAGCCTCTAATAAGCCTGCGGAATGTTGTCTGTAGCACAGGGGTCCTTGGGCTCACATTACTTCTTTTCGGTCTTAGGAGCCCCATGACTTTCCCCAGTGTATATCAGAAACTAGCACTCTGGCCAGGGGCCTTTTGATCTGGAGCTGCGCTCTTGGCTGGCCACAGAAAACCCTACACTTGCCTCTGCTGCCTTTCCAACAGATGCCTTCTTGACACTTGGTCCTCAGAAATCAATCTTCTTTTTTTCTTTTTCTTTTTTAAATACTGCAAAGGCAAACCGGGTTCATTTCAAATTATACTGAAATGGCCTGAAAAGATAAATGCAGCCATTTCCTTGTCCCACTCTCCCCCTCCCCTCCTCAAATCCTCTATCACCCCACAACCCCTCCTGCCCGTGAGCCCAAGCTCTGGCTGTCTTGATGATTTGCAATTCTCTGTGTGACTCTCCTCTTGGGCTTGTTTAATTAGAAATAGGCCTGGGAAGTGCTTCTTATGCTCTGGCGTGTTAACTGCTTATCAGAGAACGAGGAGTGACGTTTGGTGATGGAAATTTCCACTTCCTCAGTCTCTGGCTTTTTTTCCATTTTTCTCCCCCACCCCTCTGCCTGCCTCTCTTGCCAGCCTCTCCTGCTCTTTGTCCCTCTTCCCCCCAGCTCTGTTGCTCAGTTACAGGGGCTCTCTGGGAGAGGCTAGAACTAAAATCTAAAGGGAAAATCTGTGCCCTCTTTTGCCATTCCCTCTCTCTCTCTTCTCCCTCCTCTCCCATCCCACCCCCCACCCCCCCTCTGTCACCCTCTGGGCTTTGAAGGGACTCCAGAATAGAGAGCTCTGAGACTTACTCAGTACTCAAAGGACTATTTTTGCTTTTTTGATTCCTTTCCCCCCTTATTATGGTTGTTCTTATTTAGTTTTATTTTTTACAAAACAGGAGAAAAGAGTGAATTGGGTTGGGGGGAGGTGATACATTTCTCCACAAAGGTACAAAATTGCCTATAGAAAGTTAACCTCAGAGTGGCAGCAGGGCTGCCAAGAGAGGAGGTGGTTCTGGGCAGCCTCTCCCCAAATGTCCTTCAGAACCAGTTGGGAGCAGTCCCCCAAGATGGGAGGAGAAGCGTCCTTCAGTTCTTGCTCAGCATGGGAAAGAGCAAACAACTGAGACTGTACAGAGAAAGAAAGGAAGAGGGGGCGCATCCTGTGGCCAAGGCCTCGGGACTTCGGCAGGGGACATCCAGGTGGAAGCCCAGGCGCCTCTGGGCATGTCGACAACTGGGGAGACGGGAGGCTCTAACCAGAGTCCTTCTGTCCCTTGAAGATGCTCCTCAAAGCAGCAGCAGAGGAGACCCCAGAAGGCAAGGGCCACATTTTGGAGGCTGCAGAGCAACCCCTGGGGCCATAAAGCCCCATCTGTTTTGGTCCAGCTGCCAGGCCTCAAGCACGTGGGTCCATGTCACATTCCTGGCAGGACATCTGGCCCAGATTGCATCCCTTTTAGTAAAAAGTAGTCCTAGTCATGTCCCTACTGCTGAGAATAGGCTGAGCTCCAGGAATTTTGTGACAATGGTGGTGACAGTGTCTCTTCTTCTGAGGACCTAGACGGCTTCCTTCCTAGATTCCAGGGCAGGACAAAGGGTGCAGACACCACCCGGACTGAAGGGGCACCCCAGCCCCAAAAAGCCCAGGCTGGAAGAAGAGGCCTCCCACCCACCCCCTGCCTGGGCTGGCCAGTGCCAAGGTGGGCTACCAGCCCGGCTGCCAGCAGGAGAATGGCCAGAACCAGGATGGCGACGAGCCCAGGTCGGTCCCCGAAAGCTCTGTGGCAAGGAGTGGCCTCTTTAGTCCTGACCCATACACAAGCCAACTGGGTGTGGGCATCGGCAAAGGCCACTTGCAGACAGGCCCAGTACTCCGTGGCCTGAAGGAGGCGGGTGATGTTATAGCTGTGGGTGCCCCGAGGCAGGCGGGCCAGAGCGGTGGCCCCCTGGCCCCAGAGAGGAGAGGCGCTGGACCAGGTGAGGTTGGTGGAGATGGTGTTGGGTGGGGGGACCCAAGATAGCAGGATGTGATAGGGGTGGGTCTCCTGCACCCGGAGCTCTAGCCCCCACGCCTTGTCCTTGCCTGGCTGCAGAGGAGCCTGGCCAACCACCACACTGACTGTCTTAGAATCAGCCCCCACCAGGTTCTGGGCCACACAGGTGTAGAGCCCTGCCTCTTCCACTGTCACCCTCCGCAGCTCCAGGGTGCCCTCGGGATACACCCGGTACCTCCTGTCTGCATGGGCAGCCATCAGTCGGAGCCCAACGGGAGTGACCCAATAGATCTCCGGTTCCGGTTCAGCCAGCGCCCGGCAGTGCAGCACCAGGCTCTCTCCACTGGCCACATGGAGGCTGTGGGGAAAGCTGCGAGGGGAGATGAGGGGCAGGCAGTGGTCCGTCATCTCCCGGAAGGGCACCTCTCGGACTGGGCGGCGCTGGAGGTCTGGCGGCTCGGCACACAGGGTGGACTGCGGCTCGATGAAGCGGACACGGGTGCCCGTGGCATTGGCCCAGCGGATGACACAGTCACAGCGGATGGGGTTGCCATGCAGACCCACCTCCTGCAGGTTGGGCAGGGATTCCACCGTCTGCCGGTGCAACGCACTGAGCGCGTTGTTATTGAGCATGAGGGTCTCCATCTGGGGCAGGTGGTGGAAGGCGCGGGGGTGGATGAAGGACAGCCGCGGATTGTTGGTGACGTCCAGCTTGGTCAGCTCAGGGAGGTTAACAAGGGCAAACTTGTCGATGGAAACCAGCTCCTCCATGTTGTTCAGCCCCAGCTCCTTGAGGTGCAGCATGTTGGCGAAGTCGCCTGGCCCTACGCGCTGGAGCGGGTTCTTGTTCAGGTCCAGGAACTTGAGCCCGGGCACCTGCTCCAGCGCCCGCCTGGGCACCTGGGCCAGCTGGTTGTCATAGAAGGAGAGGCTCTCCAGGTTTTGCAGCCCCTCCAGGGCGTAGTCGGAGATCTCCCGAAGGTTCATGCCCGCTAGCACCAGGCTGCGCAGGCTGGCCAGCGGCCGGAAGTTCATGTCCAGGATGGCATCCACCTTGTTCCCGCCAATCATGAGGATCTCCAGGTTGGGCAGCGTCTCGAACCAGCGGCTGTCCACGGCCCTCAGCAGGTTGGAGTTGAGATGCAGCCGAAGCAGGCTGCCGAGGCCGGCGAAGGCCTGGGGGGCAATGCGGTGCAGCTGGTTGTGGTTGAGATAGAGCTCCTGCAGGCTGGCCAGCCCCGCAAAGCTGTGGTCCTCCAGCCGGGTCAGCTGGTTCTCCTCCAGGTGCAGGCTCAGCAGCTGGGGCAGGGCACGGAGGTCACAGTCACGGGCATCCGAAAAGCTGTTCTGGGACAGGTCCAGCTCGCTGAGGTTGCCCAGGTAGCCAAGCTCGCTGCGGTCCACGCGGATGATGCTGTTGCTCTGCAGTAGCAGAGTCTGCGTGCCTGCGGGCAGCGCCGGGGGCACGGCCGCCAGGAACAGGTCATTGCAGTCCACGGTGGTGGCCTCGCGGTAGGATGAGCGAGGTGTGTACCAGGGCCGGATCTGGCAGGCACACCGAGGGGGACAGGGCACACGCCAGGGGACCACGGGCACGGCGGCAGTGGCACCAGCCACCCAAGCTAGCAAGAAGGAGGCCGCGAGGAGCCTCATCGCGGGGCTGCAGGGAAGAGGACCATCCACAGGAGAAGTCTGGAGTCCTGCTCTTAGCGGTTTGCAGGCTGAGGGTCAGCAGCCTGCCAGGGCCTGGGGACCCACCCTCCCAGGGCAGTCATGCTACACGGGGTGAGGATGGGCACTTCTTGCCCTCCTGGGTGTGGCTGTCCATCCTCGACCGCTGGGCCTGCTCACTCATCACCATGCCCCACTGGGGCAGCCCTAGAGAAGAGGAGGCAGAGTTAAGCAGGTGGCAGAGAGGCAGAATCTAGTCCCTCCTCCCATCTCACCTGTCTGACTCAAGAGGCCAAAGGAGCTGAAGGGGTGGACAGGGCCAAGGCTCCTTGGTTCCATCCTACACTCCTTAGGCTTTAGTGTCCTTTTCTATGGCCTGCGGGGGAAATGAGTGGCTGTGAGTCTTCAGGGAAGAGGGGAGATTGGGCCTTGGAAGCTTCCAGGATACTTGGGAAAGGTGTGTGTGCCATTGTTGTCATTTTCAGAGTCCTTCTGAGTCCAGAGAGATGTGGAGTAGGTTCTCCAAGCTTTCTTACATCTTTCCTCCCTGCTTCCTTGGCTCATTCAGTAAATGGAAAATAAAGTGATCGTTTCCAGACTACCCTCTGAGTGATATGGGCAGGGGATGGTGGAAACAAGTGCAACGCAGCTTCTAAATTCCAGTGTATGTGTGTGTGGCGGGGGGGAGGGAGAGGAGGAGGTGGTCCCAAGACTCTGGAAGTTGGAAGGCAGTGACCCAGGACCCCATACCCAGACAGGTTGGGGAAGGGAGTGATTCTGCCTGGGTCTGCTTAAGCTCTCGGTGTGGTGCAGCTTGGGATTTTACCAACTTCCCTACCTGGAGCTAGGGGCTTTCCCTTTTCCAATAGCCTGGTGGAACTGCCAGGATTAAGAAGCCTGGGTTTGAGCTCCTCAGCCCTGCAGGTAAGATCTTACGTGACCTGGCCCCAGTCATCTCTCCTGGCTTCTCTTGCCACCACCCCACTTACCCACTGTGCACAACTCTTTCAGGTTGAAGTTATCCTGCCTTGCCCCTTTCCTCATGTCTCCTTCTCATTGTCTTCCAGGCAACCCCTACTTGTTTTTTAAGAGTTTAAGGTCACTCACCTCCTACAGAAAACTCCTCCCAGACCTCCCACACTTGGCTGGCTAAGAGGCCTGCTTTATACTCTTACTTCCTTCTGTCACAGCTCTGACCACATCACGTGGAAATGTCTCCCCATCTAGGAACCTGTCTTGCTCATCGTTGTGCTTATAGCACAGGGCAGGTGCCCACTGAGTAATTTATTATATAATCAATCTCCGTAGTCCAGGGTCCCATCCCCCAGAAGATCGGGCCCCAGCCTGACTCCCATCACAACCTATAATCCAAACCCTTTCTGTTCCCTCCCTCCCAACCCAGAGGATCAATCCAAGTTCTCTCAGACCCCACAGCCAGGCTGCATCATCCTGGAAGCAAGTCCAGCCTTGGCCCAGAACCAAGGTGGGGGAAAAAAGGGGGCTTCCTAGGCCTGGCCTGACTCCTGAATGGAGGTCTGATTTGGGTAGTTTTCCAGCTGCAGGTGTCAGGGAAGTACACATGATTTGCCAGGACTCTTCAGACTCTGAATATCTTTTTTTGATCTAACTCTCATAACTAGTCTACAAGACAAACATTCATACCCCTAGTTTGCAGATGAAGAAACTGAGGTTCAGAAGAAGTTAGAGAATTTAGCTCAAGACACATAGCTGGTAAGTGGCAGGAGACAGGAATCCACCCAGTTTGTGCCATTTATACCAAGTTTTTCAGCCCCCAGGTCTGATTGGAGCCCACCCTGGGCACCCTGGGGTGCAGTAGCAGCGGCTGTAACAGCAGGGTGGGTACCCATCCTTGTCTCTTGGGGGCAATGAGTCCTTACCAGAGAGCTTCAGGAACCTGGGAGCTGTGTCTCCTACCACTTTCCAGGCAGGTGCCTCTCAGCTGGCCAGAGGGGCTCTTTGCCCACTTCATCCTGCTTCCAGGACACTGGGGCCCAGGAGGGCAGCAGCTGGAGGCTTGGTTCCCTTCATTAGCAGGAGAGCGGCATGCCTATCTACACCTACCTCCCACCTTCTTTTGCAGCTATTTCTGAAGGTGGGAAAAAGAACCGTGACTTAAAATGAACAGAGGTTTTGCGCTGGAGTGTGTGTACTGACACGTAAAACTCAGGGCAAACAAACACAGGTGCAAACATGCATGCACACCTACATACATGTGCAAGAGGAGCCCAAGGAGCCCGGTCACCCAAGCCTGTGACTGTCAGTCAGGAACCGGGCAGGGGACTGTGTGGTGTACTATGTGGGTGGAGAGGCAGCAAGGACAAGCTGAGTCCCTGTCATGGAACTGGATCTAAGGCCAGTAGTCATGCTTCCTGCTTAGAGACCAGGACCCACCAGCAAGGAGATCTTACTATTTTACCTACCACTTCCTACCAGAAAAGTTACTGTCTTCTCTGAGCGTCTGTTCCTTAAGTATAAAATGAAGTTGTCATTAAGATTAAAGGAGCTGAGTGTGTTGCACACAGACATAGCTCAATAAATGTTTGTTCCCTTCCAGCTCTGCTCATCACCCCCGGTTGGGAAGCCCTCCAGCTAGAACTTCTTAGGGGGAACAGAAGTTGGTTCCTAGAGCCTGAGGAGCCTCTGTTAAGCTTGCCCACTGTGGGCTCAGTGTGGCCCTCTGGTGGTGGAGTGGGTGCTGTGCACAGGAACAGACAATACATACGTCACACTTTTAAAGAATGCCACTCTGATGGGACCAAAACTATGAAGCGATTAGAAGAGCCCAAGGCTGTTCCTAGGCGGAGAGAAGGCTGAAGTGGGTGGAGAGGGTCTTGTCTGGGCCACAGGCATCTCCTGGGCCTTCAGACCCTGCCTGAGCTCCAGGTGTCTCTCCTCCTCCAACACCTTTGTTCTCATAATCTTTGTAATTGAGAAGCCGTTTAAAACTGAATTAAAAACCTCCAGAGACTGGCCTTTCGCTGCACCCCAAGCAGCACCCTCCTTCTGTCCCCCTGTGCCTGGGCTGGGTGAGTGGTAGGCTGGACCTCACCAACCCAGGCCTGGGGTTCAGCACCCAGAGAGGCAGCAGCCTGATGACTCATGTTCACGCCATACCTCTGATCCCAAGACTTGGCAAAGGCCCAGACAAGCTCTCCCCCTCGCTGCTGAGCATGCAGCCCCTTCCAGGGTGCAGCTCAGAGCTGCCCACTCACCTGCCATCACCATTTCAAGTTGTCTTGCACACGGCCCACTCACGCAGGCTGATTAGCAATTTCTGCCAGGAGCTCAGAGAAAGCTAATTGTCTTTTATCCATAATCTCCTGGGTGAGCAGGAGTTCAGACCATCACGTGTACATTTTCCTCAACTGGATTTCAAGCTTCTTGTGGCTGGGGCCACGTCTTACGTGCTTTTTGTGTTGTTCCCTCAGCACTGAATGTAGGACTGAGCATAAGAGGGTATTTGTGAGTGGATATAAATAGTGAAACGTAATCTTCCCATAACCCTGTGTGTAGGCAGAGAGGAGATTTTTTTAGTCTCCTTTTTCCGGGAAAGCAATTGAGGCTCTAAAAGGTTATGTGACTTATCAGAGATAACACAGCTTCAACATGGCAGGGTCAGCATTCAAACCCAGATCTTGCCCCTCCAGTCCAGCCAACGCTCACTGTCTGGTGGATCAACGCCTGCCTTACAGAAGCAGAGCGCAGTGCGGGCTGACCTGGAGCTGGCCTCGGACACAAATCCCTTTAGAGATGGCCTCCGTCCTCAGCTCCTCCTCCCTGATGGCTACCTGCCAGGCCCCTCGGACACCATTCCTTGACTCCTGGCTAGAGTGACCTGCTGGGGTGACAGCATGGGGAAGACACCATTCCTGTGTGAGTGTGGCTGGGCCTGGAACCACATGGGCAAACAGAGGCCTCACACAAGCCCTACTTAGCCTGCCTTCTGACTTGGGGCTGGAAGCTGCTCTTTGTGCCAGCGCTGTGGGCAGCAGGGCCTTCAGTGACGGGGGCCACAGTCAGGGAGGTAAAGTTGCTCACTCCAGAGGCAAGTTCCCTCTTGGCAGGGCTGGCTCTGCAAGCCCCATCAGACCCACCTTCTCCAGGCAGCTGCTTTGGATTTAGCAGAAAGCGTGGAATTGGTCCCCTACACTCCCTATTAAACTAAGACCCTTGGCAAAGCCCTAAATGAAGAGATTTGGAGAAACTTGTCAGGAGTCAGGGCTGCTTCTCCCCCCTTCTCCAGCCCCACCCCCAGCACAGTCCCTGAGCTCCTGCCACACATTTAGGTTTCTGTTCCTTCAGCGAGCTGGTGGATGCAGCCTCTCCCTGCCCTCTCCCCTTTCTCCTCCTCTTCCTGGCAGCCTCCGCCCCGCCCCTGGGAGCTGAGGGTCTGGAGGGAGGAGCAGACAGGCAGTGATCGATTGCCTGGCCTTCTCTGCTTCAGTGCCAGGTCCCCCTGAGCTGTGGAGACAGATGGGCAGCATAATTGAGTGTAGCGTTGATAAACTCCAGCCTCCTCACCAGCAGATAAGCACTGGGTGGAAGGGATGCCGAGGGAGGGAGGCCAGCCCTCCATCTGAACACCCAGCCTCAGCATCTCCTGGGAGGTGAACATGGCCCCTCACTCCACCTCTCATTTAATCACAGACAACCAGGACTTCAGAGCTGAAGGAGACCTCAGCGTTTATCTAGTCTTCCAGAGCCTGAATTCCATAAATAACTTATGCAAAGGAGGAGGAGTGATGGAGCTGAGAAGCTTGGGCTTTGCAGTCAGAGTTTGAGCCTGGCTCTGTCTTTTGCTGTGTGACCTTGGGCAAAGTGGGTAACCCTCTGAACCTCAAGTGTTCAAGCTGGGAAATGGGGGTAAAACACAGCTCACAGACTAGCTGTGAGGAGCACAAGGATGGAAGGGATATGCAGTGCTTGTTAGTGCCCTTCCATCGCCCCATCACTGCTGCCTCTTATTCCACCTTACCATCTACTTCTCATGTCTCACTTTATATAATAAACTTCAAAAAAATATTATTGATGTACAGGAGAATGCTTAAATGGCAATAATTCTAAGTGTACAGCTGGATGAATTTCTACATTTGCAGATACCAAGTACAACCGCCACCACCACCAGCACCCAGATCAAGATATAAATATCTCCAGTATTCTAGAAGGCTCCTGGGAAGGTTTCTTCCTAATCTATATCCAGCACCCATCTGGAGTTAGCCAGTGTCCTGACTACATCACCATCCATCAGTTTCAGCTTTTTAACCCACGCTTCCCCTTCCTTTTCCATCACAACTTGGGACCACATTCTTTGGAAACTTTAGGGAATGCCATAACTTCAGACTTGAAATTCACTTAAGGGCCGGCCGAGTGGCGCAGTGGTTAAGCACTGGCTTGGGAGGCCAGTGGCCCCGGTTTGGTCCCACATATGAGGGCCAGTGACACTGCCCTCAGAAAAAAACAACAGAAAAGAGCCCAAAGATTTTGGGCCGGCCGAGTGACGTGGCGGTTAAGTGCTGGCTTGGGAAGCCAGCGGCCCTGGTTCGGTCCCACATGTGAGGGCCAGTGACACTGCCCTCAAAATAAATAAATAAATAAATAACAAATAAAAAAATAAAAAAAAGAAATTCACTTAATTCACCCTCCTCTCTGAGGGCTATAGCTTCTCTGGGTCTCATGTTTAATCGGCCATCCTCAGAAAGCGAGACTGATTCCTCCTCATTCCATACTTCCCCTTTTTAGAGATTGCTCTACGCCTCAGGGCCCTGCTCGGGCTGGAATCCTATGGCCTGGGCCTCTGAGTGCCAGGCTGTCTCCAGGCAGGGAGATAGCAGGATGACCTCCTGGCCCTAGGCACTGCTTGCAGTCCTGTGACTCAGGCAACCTCCCTTCCCCAAAGCCCTGCTGGGTCTTGGCCACCTCTTGGTGCAGCACTACTCATCCCCCTTTCTGCGGAAGATGCCCAGGTTTTCTCATTACAGAGTTTGAGGACACTAGGCAAGAGGACAAGGGTGACCAGGAAGGAGGGACCAGACTCACTTCCAACTGCCCCTGACGTCTCTACCTGGTCGTCTCAGCGGCTCCTCACACTCAACTTGCCGCAAACTCAGCATCTTCTCCCACCAAACCTGCTCTTGCTTCTTCAGTTCCATCTCTGTCACTCAGCTCCACCAGCCACCTGTCTCCAAGACTGCAAACCTTTGCCATCTTGACAGGCCCCTCTCCCACCTCACCCCCCCCCCCCAACACACACACTTACCTTCCCTTTTCATCTCTTGTCTTACCCTTATGAGAGCCTTTTGGTCTCTTCCTCACCCTTAAGTGACCCTCTCATTCCTAGACATCCCGTGCTCCTGCTAAACAAGACTTGCTGCTTCCCTCCACACCTTGAGCATATCATGCTGCCTGCAAAGCCCTGCCCCAACTTCAACTACCAAACTCCGCTTCAGCCATAAAAACCCATCCCAAATGCTTTCCCTGATTCCCTTGAGAAGGTGGTTACTTCCCCTGCCACCCCCCATCCCCATCTTCCCCGGAATCCCTGAGACTCTTAACAGAGCTCCATCACAGCACCTTCCTTGCAGTCAGGCTGCAGGTCTGTCTTCCCAGCCAGGCTGTGAGTGTTCCAGGAAAGGAGGTTTGTTAGTGATCTGTGTATCCCCAGAGCCTAGTGCGGTGCAGACTTTCCCTGCAGGGGTGGGAGGTGAAGGACAACTCATTAGTGGGTCATGAAACAATTTAAAGTAGGTCACAATCTGCATTTTTAAAAATAGAGATAAAATAGAAAATATCAGCGTGCATTGTATGTAGCTGAGCTAAGCATTGTTTTTTTTTTTGGTTTTTTTTTTGAGGGCAGTGTCACTGGCCCTCATATGTGGGACCGAACCTGGGCCGCTGGCTTCCCAAGCCAGTGCCTAACCACCGCGCCACTCGGCCGGCCCTTGTTTTTTTTTGAGGGCAGTGTCACTGGCCCTCATATGTGGGATCCGACCAGGGCTGCTGGCATCCCAAGCCAGCGCTTAACCACCACGCCACTCGGCCGGCCCGACTAAGCACTGTTTTGAGTTTTCCCCTTATTTTACACACACACACACACACTCAGTGTACAGGGACATGATGAAAAATTATGCTTTTTTGTTTTCCTGTCTTGGGTTACAGCTACGAAACCTTGAAAACCATTATCCTCTCTTGGTAAGGTGAGCACCTTCAACTCTAGTTAACGCCACTGGAAGGAAGACATAAAACAAAGTCTCAGAGGAGAGGCGTGGCATTCCGAAGCACCGTTGGAATTTCTATTTGCTGGCCACACTGTATACCTCATCCCTTCCGACAACCCTGGCAAGGAGGTACTTTTTAGATTAAAAAACCCCAAGCTCCGGGGAGCTAAGGGATCAGACCAAGGCCCCACAGCAAAATGTGAAAGAGCCAGGGTTTGAGCCCAGGTGTGTCTCACTGGTCAGCCCTTTCTAGTTCCATAATTCTGGTGCAAGGAGCTCACTTCCAAGAGTGGATGGTGGTGGGAGGACTAAGAAGAAAATTGGAGGCCATCCCCTGGGGAAGGATGAGGTTTCTCATGCCCACCCTTGCCCTCCGCTCCTCTCGGGACTTCTCTGGAGTGAGAGGAGTCACTGTTCCAGTAAAAACCCCTTCCTGGGCCTGGGAAGGAAGGGGCTTGTCCCCAGGCATAACTCTCTGTACTCCGAGGTCTCCGCGCTGGCCCCGGGCGGAGGGTGGCAGAGGGTATTTGAGCTCTGATGCCTGGAAGGAAGCCCGCCTTGTTATTTCTTAGTTAGGAGTGGAAGGCACCAGTAGGCAGCACACAAAGCCATTTCTGCCTGGTTGTACTGCACCGAAAGGGATGCAGGGGAGAGGGGCCAGCCTGTTGGGGCATGAAGAGCAGTGCCAGGCTGAGTCCCAGCAGCACGTGCTGCCAGGCTTCTGCTGACCATCCTCAGGGACCCTTCTCTGACCCTTCCACTCCTCTCTCTCCTGGGCTCCCCTGGTACCCCAGCATCCCTCTGTCATATACTGTCTGTTAGCTTGTCTGTCTGTCTCTCCAACCAGACTGTGAGCCCGTCAGGGGAAGGAACTGTGCGCCAAGTTGCCAGTTCCTCCAACTTCTGGCACATAGTAGGAGCTCAGAAAACATCTGTGGAAGGAGGGAAAGAGGGAGGAAAGGAGGGAAAGAAAGGCAAGGAAGGTCAGGGAGACAGGAAGGAGGCTGGTTATTTCGGAGCTCCTGAAGACCCGGTGGGCTGGGCTCAGGCCCCTTCCGCCCCCTTCCGTGCCAGCTAGAAGGAGACTGAGCCTGTCTTGCTCAGGTACACACCTGGATTCCCTGCCCTGCCTCTG
Organism: Aselliscus stoliczkanus; assembly: GCA_033961575.1. Taxonomy (NCBI): domain Eukaryota; kingdom Metazoa; phylum Chordata; class Mammalia; order Chiroptera; family Hipposideridae; genus Aselliscus; species Aselliscus stoliczkanus. The sequence goes on along the minus strand of CM066739.1, from coordinate 79,147,430 downwards.
GCTGCTGCCCAGCCACATTAGCCCTGACTCAGGCAGAGAAGGAGCTGCTCTCTGACTCAGCTTTCCACTTGCGGATTTGACACAACCTACGAGCATCCTGGAGCTCTCTCCGAGTTCCCCTGCGGAACCCTGTGGACTCCACTGGCCTCTCTGAGCTTCAGAGGTAACTCTGCGCCGGAATCCTGGCGCTGGCTGTGTGACCTTGAGCATCCTCGCTCAGGTTCTCCTACCTCCTGCGTGGTTGTTTGTAAACTGCCTGGTACTCAGTAGAGGCCCTCCCCTTTTTATCCGCTTCGGTTTGTCTGAGGCACAACTCCTGCCTTTGTACGAGACCTTTGTACGAGGCCAATACCAGGTGGCATGTGGTCTCTATGGCAGGCATGCTCTCCTAGGAACCCTTCCATCGCAGGCTGACACTCCATCCCGATGGAGCTGCCCTCTCCTGGATCAAATGAAAGCATTTCCCGGGGCCTCCAACTGGGTCCTGTTTCTAGTCTTCAGGGCAGCTCAGTCAATTTGTAGAGTACGGATGTCTGATACAACGCTCACCCAGTAAACAATGCAGCTCCTCCTGGCTTAGCTGAGCACCTCCTCATTTCCCCAGGTGCTCGTTCCTAGGAAGGGTCAGCAGAGAGGGCCCCTCCTGCAGAGCTCTAAATGTCCAAACTTGATGGTGGTCCACAGTCATTCCATGTTGGCCGCAGTCACAAGACAGCTGCTGACCCGTGAATCTCTCTAGCCTTCCTCCCTGTAATTCCCCCTGGTTTTTCTAGAATCAGGTTGGGTGCTGAGCAGACCCTGCAGCATTCTTGAAAGGCATCCTACCATAGCCAGGACCCTAGGACATCCCTTTAGATACAGTGGATCCCTGGGAAGTAGGAGCAAGGGCAGGGGAAGGAGAGGAAAGCCTTTAGAGAGAGGCAGGCAATACTCCTTTCCTGCCCCAGTGCCTTTGCACATGCAGGGTCCTTGCCAGGAAGTCCCTTTCTTCATCTGTGTATTTCAGGAGTGTCTTCCCATGGCTGAAGTCTCAATTCACACTGTACCTCTCTGAAGCGCTCGCTGACCATGGTCATCCACCCTCTTCCCTAATTAATCAACTCCTTGCTCCTCCCTGCATCCTCTAAGAATCCACATCCAGTATGATGCTCATCTATTCTCTCAGAATGAACTGCTCCAGGGCAGCTCTGTGGGATTGTGGCCCCAGAATTAGGAGAAAGGGAAGCACCAATAGGTCCTCCAGTCTTGTTTGAGGTGAATAAGGAGTTAGATGGGGAGGCTTGGGTTTCTCTCTCCACAGTGTTGGTGGCACTGAGGGAGAGAGCCCTGGGGCATGTAGGGATGTGGGGAGATGCTGGCAGAGGGTTTGGGGCCTCGATGGCTGAGAAAGGACTGCGGATCAAATGGGGAGGAGACCAGTTAAACAAGGAGAAAGGCCAAAGCTCTTCTAATGGAAAAGGAAAATGAAATCAGAATGAAAATTGATGAGGTGGAGAGAAAAGGAGACTCGTTTCATCAGCAGGTTTGCCAGATGAAGCTGAGAGATAAATCACCCAGCGGGGCGGAAGGAGCCTTGGTCTCTCCTCGGGGCTCACTGCCTGCTCCCTCTGTCAGCTGTCTCAGACAGGCCTGCCAGATGAATGGCTGCAGCTGAGGCCTGCGGAGGTTTCTTTCCCCACTAACTGCAGTGAGAATGGCCTGTCAGTCCTTACTGCCTCCCGCAGGCCTGTCCTGGCCATCCCTTCCCTGGGTCCCGCTCTTGGTCCCCTCTCCAATCCCTCTGGCCTCTCTCTCAGCAGCCCCTCCTTGCTCGCCCTTCCCCAGTTGGGGTTCAGGCCTGTGCAGAATATGGACCTTCTGCATCTCTTATCCTGCTTCTCTGAAGCCAGAGGGGGAAGCAGAGGTCAGGACATAGGAACTGGTGCTGGAGGTAACAGGACAGGACAGGGCTGGGTTTTAGTCCCAGCTTGGGGACAGACTTGGAATAGGTCCTCTCCCTTCTCTAGGTGTTGGGTTCCTCATCCATGAAATGAGGGGGTTGGGCCAGAGCAGCGAGCTGTTCTAAAACTGTGGTCCTTAGACCAGAAGTATCAGCATGTTAGAAATGCAGGTTCTGGGCCGGCCGAGTGGCTTAGCTGGTTAAGAGTTACCTTAAGAGCACGAGCTCTGAGCAGCAGGGCCACCAGTTCAATTCCCACATGGGCCAGTGACGCTGTGCCTGAGCTGAGCTGCCGCTGAGCTGCCAACAGGTGACAGGGATGGCTCAGCTGGTGAGAGCATGTGCTCCTAACAACAAGACTGCCTGTTAGATGGTGGGCTACGCCTGCCCTCAACTAAGACTGAACTCAGCACCTTTAGCTGAGCTGCTGCTCAGATGGCTCAGTGGATAGAGCGTGTGCTCTTAACAACAAGGCTGCTGATTCAACTCCTGCATGGGATGGTGGCTACACCCACCCACTACTAAGATTGTAACACAGCACCTTGAGCTTAGAGGCCACAAACTGCGGATGGGCAGCCAAATGGCTACTGGCCCCCTCCACAGCTAAGATTGAAGAACAACAACTTGGCTGGTTCTCCTCCCCAATTCCCCAACACTGTTCCCCTCCCCAAATCCCCCAAGTAAAAAAATAAAACAAAACATTGATAGTTTAAAAAAAAAGAAAAAGAAATGCAGGTTCTTGGGCCCACCCCAACCCTCCTGACTCAGAGTCTTGGAGGGTGGGGCCTAGTAGCCAGTGTTGGAACAAGCCCTCCAGGTGCATCTGATGCCTGCTCCTATTTGAAAATTGCTGGGCTAGGCTATCATTAATGTCCCTCTAGCTGAGATTAGAATTCCGTATACGTATATGGATATGTATATGATGAGCTTCTTATCGTTATCTAGACAGATAAGACTTGAGTGTCGAGAACCCCCCTGCACCTTCTCCGTCCTGGACCCAAGGAAACTGTCTACTCAATGAGCATTCATAGAGCCCTGACTGTATGCTGGCACCATGAGGGGCTACGGGTACAAGGTTATGGGAAGGGCAGGCAGTGAATCAACAGATAAAAGCCCACTCTACTATAGCATGATAAATGGCGTTACAGAAGCATTTACCAAGGGCAACAGGGGCATAGCCTAGAAGAGTGAGCATGATTCTGCTTCATGTGGGACGTTGGGCAGAAAAATCAGAGGAGCTTTACTAAAAGTCATTGAATTGTACACAGAAAATGGGTGAATTTGTTGGAATGCAAATTGACAACTTCATTAAAGTTGTTTTAAAAAAAAATCACAAGGGGGCCGGCTGAGTGGCGCAGTGGTTAAGAGCTGGGTTGGGAAGCCAGCGGCCCCAGTTTGGGTCCCATATATGAGAGCCAGTGACACTGCCCTTAAAAAAAAAAATATCACAAGGGAAGTGTTGCCTGAATCAGTGGGTCAGCAGATACACAGGTGGTGGAAGGCGTTGCATGCATATTGGGGACAGCAGGAGCAAAGGTCCTGGGATAAAAATGCATGAAGCGCATTCCAAGGGGTGACTCTCCTGAGGTCCCAAGAGTGTGGGTGATGTGGGGAAGAGGCTGGAACAGCAGACCAGGGACAGGGTTGTCTGGACACGACAGCAAAGGCAGAGGGCGGCCAAAGAGGGTATTACGGCAGTGACCACCACAGCCATCAATAATCATCATCGATTAGGACTAGATGCACTTTGCAATTTAAATTCTTCCATATCCATTGTCCTATATGATTTTCACAATAGCCCTGCAAGGTCATAGGTGCCATTACCTCATTGTAACGGAAAAGATATTAGGTGACTGGCCCAAGAGCCTACAGCAAATGAGTAACGGGACCAGTGCTAGCAGATACAGTCTGCTGCCAAGTGTAGGCTTTATTTTCCCAGTGGGACAACAATGATGATGACACTAACCATTGACTGAGGATTGCTTATGAGCCAGGCCCTGGGCTAGGGGCCTGAGTAGAGTAGCTGCACTGAAAGCCCATAAAAATACTATGATATGGGATGACCAGCCCCTTTCACAGGTATGAAATTCTCAAGAGTATCCAGCTGGTCAAACCAGGACTCCAGCTTGGTTGTAGCTGGTGCCAAGGTCCGTGCTCTGAACCCTGATTTACATCTCCCTCCTCCAGGCCCTGCTGCCCACCTCTCCTCGAGCCTGGACTGGAAGGAAGAGATTTCCAGTTGACTTCTCCTTATTCATAATCCCTTGAGCCTGGGCCAACCCAAGACAAAGAAACTGATCCCAGGCCTAAGCTGAGCAGCCCTTCCTTACGGGAAGGCCCTTCCCAATCTGGCCGAGGCTCCCTCTCCCTGAGCCAATCCATGCCTTCGAGCCCAGCACACCCGCTGGGGGGCCAGAGGCTCCTGAGGGCCCCACAGCACAGTGGCTGGAAACACTGCCATCCATGATCAATAATAGGCATAATTCAGGGACTGCGGCAAGTACAAAGGAGTGTAGGTTAAATCAATATTTAGAAGCTTCAAATTAAACTAATTAAGAGTAAGCCTTAATGATTTTTACTGTCTGGGAATAAAAAAGACAAAAAATCCACCTGTATTTCATGATTCTACCTTAAAGGCTTGTAATAATTTGGGAAGAGCATACTATGAAAAGTGCTCCCAGCCAGCCCCACTCTCTGCATTGCAGGAAAGAGGAGCACCTCGTCATTCACAGTAAAAGACGAGGAGAAAAGGGATGGGACAGAGCACAGGATGCAAACAGCATGTTGTAGAAGGTCATTGGCTTGGGTGGGGGGACTGTTATGGGTTGAACTGTGTCCCCCCAAAAGATACATTGAAGAAGGAACTCCCTGCACCTGTGAATGTGACCTTAATCTGGAACTAGGGTCTTTGCAGATGTGGTCAAGTGAGGATGAGGTGGACCCTGACCCAATGACTGGTGTCCTTATAGGAAGAGGGAAATTTGGACACAAAGACACCAGGGGAATTCCATGTGATGATGGAGTCTGGAGTGCTGCAGCTGCAAGCTGATGAATGACAATGATGAATGGCCACGGCCAGAAGCTAGGAGAAGGCAAGGAAGGATTCTCCCCTACAGGTTTCAGAGGGAGCATGGTCCTGCCAACACCTTGATTTCAGACTTCTAGCCTCCAGAACTGTGAAACAATAGATTTCTGTTGTTTTAAGCCACTTGTTTTCAGTACTTGGCTATGGCAGCTCTAAGAAACTAACACAGGATCTTGGATGCTAGTCCCCGCTGTGTACAGTATAGCTGTGCAAACTGGGCAAGATGCTTCACCTCCCAGAGGTTCAGTTTTCTCCTCTGAAAAGTGAGGATAAGACCTTCTGTCTTTTGTACAGAGGTGTAGTACAAATGAAATTAAAACATGAGTGTGAAATACGTACTATAAGCTGCACTATAAGCTGTACTATAAGGTACTCTATCACCTGGCCTCATAGCTAGTGCAAAGAACCTGACAAGGGACTTAAGAGCCATCTGTCAGATGGACAGGACCTTCTCTGCCAGCTCATAGGGCTGGTCTAAAAATCCAATCAGATCACAGGTGTGAGGTGTCTTTTCTGTGTTACAGATATTGTATATACCAAGGGTATTTTTATTGTCGTTCTCCACAAGGATTTTATTTGCTTCCCACTTGGCCCAAGTTTTTGCATCTATAAAATGAAAGGGTTGGGCAACATTATTTTAAAGGTATTTTCAGCACCATTCTCTGAGCTTATTGACATATTTTTAAAAAAAAGTCTTAGCAGCCCAACCTCATTCTCATCCTTACACGGGCCCAGTAGCCCAGGACAATTCAGAGAGTACCAACTAAGCACTGTGGCTTTGCTCCCTCTGTCCCCTGCTGCCTGGGTTAAGGGAGGGTGGAACACGGGCACTTTACCTCTGTCTTCCCTCAAGAGTGTACCAGGCATGGAAGGAACAGGAAACCACACAGGCAGCAAATAAAACCTCTATCGATCATGAGATGGCTGGCATCCCAAGTCCAGCTGGCTCCCAGAACTGTTCATCTTAACTAAACATTCCTAATGATCCACTCGTACTTAATACTGGAGCTGTGTCTTGTTAACGTGCAGTGGAACTGAGTGGCTGAGCACTGGGGCTACGGCCGCTCTGTCCAGGCCTCTTCCAGGGCTCCGAGGGAGGGGTTCTCCAACAGGGAAACCAACTTCCTTGCCATGTAACAACCAACGTTCTTCCCAGACAACTATCAGTGAGCAAATAAGCATCTGTCTGCACATCACTCTCATAGGAAGGGTGGTGACATCAGCAGTGTCCCCACAATAACCACCTATGCAACGCCATCACCTGGTCACCCTATCTGCATTCCACCGTCTCTATCAATATCACCAGCCCCACTATTGCCACTGTCCTTGGCTGCAATCACCAAGACCCCCACGCTCACTGCCATCACCAAACATCACCCTGAACACCCTCTGCCAGCATCACCATCTCGTCCATCCACTGTCACAATCCAAGTCATCCTAAGTACCCTGATAGTCAAAAGAAAATTTATAGGGCTTCATTACTCTGACATGTACAGAATCTGACACAGATATGGATTCTGCCATTGGGAAATATACATGAGGCAATGGGACCCATTACGATGCTAACTCACACAAGAACAAGTAGATCTGCATGCACACAGAGGTCCACCCTAAACAAAGCACGAACATGGAGGTGGGATGCACATATGGAGAGCATTGGAGGGGAGGGGAAAGAGGGTGGAAAGGTAAGCAGGGGACCCGTCTCAATGTGGCCAGGAAAGCTCCACCTTCTGTTTGGGGGGGAAAATTGAGAATCCTTTGCCTCCTATTATCTCTGTGTTTTTCAACTCTGGCTGCACAATAGAATCATACGGGGAATCTTTTATAATATACTGATGCCTATGTCCCACTCCAGACCAATTAAATCAATCTCTAGGGCACTGTATTAAAAAAAAAACACAAAAAACTCTATTGGGGCCGGCTGAGTGGCTCAGTTGGTTAAGAGTTGGCTTAGAGCATGTGCTCTGAGCAACAGGGTCGCCAGTTCGATTCCCACATGGGCCAATGAACGCTGCACCCTAGGTGAACTGTCGCTGATCTGCCAACAGGTGGCAGGATGGCTCAGCTTGTGTAACAATAAGACTGCCTGTTCAATGGAAGGCTATGCCCACCAGCAATTAAAGATTGAACTCTGTACCTTGAGCTGAGCTGCCGCCCGGATGACTCAGAGGATAGAGAATGTGCTCTTAACAACAAGGCTGCTGGTTTGACTCCCGCATGGGATGGTGGCTACACCCACCTGCAACTAAGATTGAACAGAGCACCTTGAGCTTAGAGGACACCAGCTGCTGACAGGAAGCCAGATGGTGACTGGCGCCCTCCACAACGAAGACTGAAGAACAACAACTTGGCTGGTCCTCTCCCCCAATTCCCCAACACTGTTCCCTTCCCCCAATTCCCCAATAAAATCTTTTTAAAAAACCAAAAACCAAAAACCAAAACAAAACAAAACAAAAAACTCTCCAGAATTTCTTTGCTTGCAAATTTTACATCAAAAGACAAAAAACACTTGTAAAACAAAATTAAAGTCCATAGTTGTTGATGCTGAGGTATTTAGGGAATAGTGTAACGAAGTCTGCAATTTACTTTGAAATACACAAAAAATAAGATGGATTGGGGGATAGATGGAGAGAGATGTGATAAAGCAAGTCTAGGAAATGGTTAATAGTAGAATATTATAGATGGCAGGTATATGGTTGCTCACTGTAAAATTCCTTCAACTTTGCTGCATATTTGAAAATTTTTATAATAAAATATTGGTGAAAAAACCCCAGCTGGTTTTAATGTGAAGCCAGGACTGAGAGCCACTGCATCTGAAGGAAAAATCCATACGCAAGTAAGTTCCTGTTTCCTCCACCCTCCATGTGTGAAAGAACATACCCTCTTTCTAGCAAACCAATCAGACTCTTGTTCAGTGCTCCCCCACCCATCTCAAGTCGTCGCACACGTAGAAAGTGTATTTGGACGGTGTACCTGGGGAAACGGAGGTGGCTGCTTGCTGGTAGCAGGAACCTGTGGCTGGGAGACGAGAGACACGAAGCTGCCCCAGGTCCCACAGGGCTGCCCTGAGTGCCTGGGCTGGGCCCAGGACTTGCCACAGCCATACCAGTCGGCCAGCTCTGCTCTGCTCCAACGCCTACACCGAGGTGTCTAAAGCCCGGGCTCAGCGTTCTTAGCAAGGATTAAATCCTATCCCAGGAAAACCAGAGCAGAGCCTGACTATGGCAGTGTGCGCGTGCGCGCGCGGCATGTCGGATGGGCACTGCGGGCAGGGGCCAACCCCACGCCTCATCTGTATTCTCATCCGCACCCACTGGCCCTGTCGGGGGGTGCCATGGCAACACCATGCTCTTTAAACACAGGAGTTTGTGCTGCCATTGCAAAGCAGCATTAAGCAATTTAATTAAGGAGCTGGCAGCAGACAAACTTTGTGAGTTAGAGGCATTTTATTAAATCCCACTGTATTATGCAGCGCGGTTCCCCCAGGAGCTGTGGAGCTGGGGAGGGCAGAGGAGAGTTTGCTGGGGTTTTCTTTTCTCTCTCTGCTTTTCCTGGCTTCCCTTCTGCTTCATGAAAGCATTCTGAGTGCAGGGAGACCCCAACTGTGATTGTCTGCTCCCCCAGCTCAAGTGGCAGGCCTTGGCAGCAGTTTGGGGATATAATCACCAGCATTGAACCCATGTATTACCGTTCAGAGAGCACTTTCATACGCATGATCCCAGGCCAGGCCTCCAGTATTCACAATAGCATGTTTCATGGTGCCGGTACCAAGCTCAGCGCTTCCTATGCACGATCTCATTGAATGTTCGTCCCCACACCCTTGGAGTAAGAATGCTGGCATTCCCATTATATAGATAAGGAAACTGAGGTTTATAGATGTGAAGTAACCTGTCTAAGATTTGTAAGTAGTATGTAGCAAAGAAGCAAGCACACAGACGGGCTGACTGCAGGGCCAGGGTTCAAACCACGACTCCCTGCCACCTCTTATGTCTGGTGATCTTCTAATCACCCTGCAGACTGGGCTCTATTCCAGTCACCCAGCCAGGGAAATAATTCCATGACGAAGCTGAGGTGGGAGTGGGACTTTCCAGGACGCTGACCTAACCTACCAGGTCTAGAATGTGCTTTGTGAAAGGTCACACCTAGGACCTGAGAACTTGCCGACATGCTCAGAGAGTCCAGCCTCTCTTCCTGGCAGCCCTAGGGAGAGTGTCTGACTGGGACTTGACATCAAGTTCATTATACTCTGTGGCTAGATGAAGGGAAGAACTTCCTGGGTAAGAGAGAGGGTAAGAGAGAGGTGAAAACCAAAAAGGCATGACTTGCCAAGAAAACACCTGACCCCCAACCTGCCCTCAGTGGAGCAGGGCTTGGGGCCCATGTATGGGAGGCCATCCCAGACTCCTGCCCTCAGTCTGGGGAAGGGCCTTGGGGTTCCACGCCCTCGGGACTCAGCTCCCACCTTTGGGAGTGCTTTCTGTATGAGCGTGCGTAGGGCAGCTGTGCAGAGTCCCACTGTCCTCCAGGGCCGCAATTGGCTCCTGGGCCACCAGGACTTCCTCAGCCTCCCTAGTTGGTCAGCTCGGCCTGATGGGAGAGCCCAGGCTTCGGTGCAGTGCCAGCAAGGGGCATAACACCTCTCACTCTGCAAACATTCACTGAGCCCCGCCTGGGACACAGCCTCACAGACGGCAGACAGGGTACCTGCCTTTCAGATCTGTGCCAGGGACCATCTGCCTAGGCTCCGTTTCCTTAGTCCTAAAATGGGGCTGTCAACTGAATGAAAGTAAAAAATAAAGAAAGTGGGGGCAATGACATATGCCTGGTATAGCTAAAATAGATGCAAAAATTAGCTAATTTCATCAAGGACTTATTCTCTGCTGGGGACTTGCCACTCATTATCTCTTTTCATCCTCATCACAACTCTATTATATTATCCCCACTATGCAGATGAGGAAACTGAGGCTAAAAGAAGTTAAGCCTCTTGCTCAAGGTCAGACAGCTAGTAAGGAGCAAGAGCCAGTGCTCTTAACAATCCGTTTTCTCTCTGTCTCTCTCTGTATGTATATAAAGTGTACCTATATGGTGTACATATATATACATGCATATACACAGATGCATAGTATGTAATCATATACATTAATACGTTTTGAGGTATAATTCATATATTATAAATTCACAATCACATTATATTTGAAAAGTAAATTTACTAGCTGGGTTTGCCACCCAGCTGAAGGATACATTGTTGTTATTATCTGATAGGGAAAAACAGATTTCGTGAGCGCGGGGCTTCTCCTCTTCCAAGAGGGTTCAGGATCTGCAGCCCTGGAGCGGTGGCGCCCAGCTGGGCACTCTGGAAGGGTAACTGGTGAGGCCTGGTCCTCTCTGCCCCTCCCTCACCTTGCTCTTCATCCGTCACCATCCTTTCCTTCTACGTGGCCCTGGGGCCTCTTTTATTGGTCTCCATTCCCCAGCAGAGAGTTTGCCACTGCAGATGCCCTCCAGGTGACCCTTTTGAGAAGTTTGGGGAGGGGGGAGATATGTGTGTGCAGGCCAGGGAGGACAGAGCTAGCTGTAGGGGAGGGCCAAAGGGCTAACTTGAGGGATGCCCAGTCCCACACTGCCACAGGGTAAGCCTGCCAGGGAAACAGCAGCCTTTGAATAGTCTAGCAGTAAGAGATCTGGTCTGTGTGGAAATACGGAGTTTGTAATCCCAACTCTACCATCTGCCAACTATGAGACAATCTCACTGAATCCCAGTTTCTTCTCATCTGTAAGATAAGAATAAGAATACCTGGGGCCAGCCGAGTGGCTCAGTTGGTTAAGAGTTGGCTTAGAGCGCATGCTCTGAGCAACAGGGCCACTGGTTCGATCCCACACTGCGCCCTAGCTGAGCTGTCACTGAGCTGCCAACAGGTGGCAGGATGGCTCAGCTGGTGTAACAACAAGATTGTCTGTTCAATGGTGGGCTATGCCTACCTGCAACTAAGACTGAACTCGGCACCTTGAGCTAAGCTTCCGCCCGGATGGCTCAGTGGATACAGTGTGCGCTCTTAACAACAAGGCTGCTGGTTCGATTCCCGCATGGGATGGTGGCTACGCCCACCCACAAGTAAGATTGAACACACCACCTTGAGCTTAGAGGCCACGAGCTGCCAATGGTAAACCAGATGGTGACTGGTGCAATCCACAGTGAAGACTGAAGAACTACAACTTGGCTGGTCTCCTCTGCCAATTCCCCAACACTGTTTCCCTCCCCCAATTCCCCAATAAAATCTTTAAAAAAAAGAAAAAGAATAAGAATACCTGCCTTGATTTTAAGAGGTACTACTCACTGATGGCTTACTATGTACTGGGCCTTTCAGAAAGCTTTTTTCTTATTTAACCCACACAACAACCCTATGAAAACAGCAGGGTTATATTTACTGCAGGGGAAATGAAGGCTCAGAGAAATTAAGCCACTTGCCTGAGGTCACATGGCAAGTACGTGTAGAAGCCACGATTCAAGTCCGTGTGATGCTGAAGCCCTCACTTAACCATTGCACTGACTGCCAGGCTGTGAGGGAGCCTATAGGATAGGTGTGTGCGAAAGGGCTCCAGCAGGGACTACACAAAAACTAAGGCAGAGGTCTTCCCCAGAGCCCCGCATGGCTCTGCTACAGCTTGGCCAGTTTTCTTCCAGTGAGATCAGAACAAGTGCTCCAGGGGCTGTGCACTCTCTCCCCTGCTGGAGCAGTTTGGGCAGCTCACGTGTGTGTGTGTGTGTGTGTGTGTGTGTGTGTTAGGGACGTGGCAGGCAGAAAGGCACAGTTCTCAGCCAGGTAAACCAGCCTGGAGGGGAATGGATGTGGAGGCTGTATTTTGCCAGCGCTTGCTCTCCTGGGCACAAGGCCTGGGTGGTGCCAGCTCATTTTCACAGCCATTTTCCCAGGGAATTATCAGGGGAACATTCTCCACTGTAATAATGATAAAAACAATAATAATTAAAAGGGCTGTAGCTAATATGTCTCTAGTGCCTCTCTCCCCAGACCTCAAAGCTCTGGGCAAACAGCACATCTGCTGGCTTTGTCACACCCCAGGGCCTGGGAAGCCTCAGGGATTGCCAGATTTTCTGTCTCCTGCAGCTAGGAGGCAAGTGCCGGGTGTGTGCTTGAGACTGACCTGTGCCAGGAGATGCCTTTGAGTGCCAGTGGCAGAGCTGGGAAATGACCGAGGTCCCTGCCTCCTGCCTCCCCACTCCATGGTTCCTCATGTTCTGGGAACATCCCGTGCTCAGGAGTAGCTAAGGGAGGGATCAAGGTGTCGGCTATCTTTGCCCAACCTCCAAAGCCCCCATCCACGTCTGGGCTCCCCTACCCAGCCAGCTCCGCCTCAGGCAGGACTGTCCCTACTCCAGCAGCCGGGCCACGTCTGACCGGTCCCTGCAGAGGAGAGCTGATGGCTTTCTCTGATCCCAGCCAGGAGTCATTACGCACCAACTGTCTAGTTTAAACAAGTGATTAGGCAGCTCTATTAAGAGCACACGTGTTTCCCACCAGGGAGGTACAAGAACTTCCCTGAGGTGGCTGAAGCGGGAGGGGAGGACCTCAGGATCGCACAGCAATGGGCTCTTTCCCTCCAAAGAATTTTCCAGAGAATTCAGTGCAAGGTGGAGCTCCCAGGGTTCTAAGAGTGAGCATCCCGAGCAGCTCAGAGCCTGCCAGATTTTCAGACACGGAGCTCACTCCCGATGACCCAGGTGCCCTCCCATACCTTGAAAATGAAGCACCCTGAACAACTTAAATGGACAGAGAAGCCAAGGCTCTCATGTGGCCAGTGACCCCAACCTCCCCATATAGACTCTTGAAAAGCAATGACTAGGTCTGAGTTATATTCCTTTATTTTCTCCAGGAGCTGCAGGACAAGGAAGGCGTCAGAAGACAAGTCATGGTCAGGACCTGTGTTTATCATAAATATATTCCCCCAGCATCTCCAGAGAGAAAGCCTACTTAGTCTCTTGAGACCACAGATAGACTGAAGAGTCTGGAAGTACCTCCATTTGTATGCAGACAGGTTTGTGTGTGTGTGTGAGTGTGTGTGCAGGGGTGTGTTTTTCTAGAGGGAAGGTCCAGAGCTTGTATCGGATTTTCAATGAAGCTTATGGCTCTACTCCTTGATCAGCTCTGAAGGGAATCGGTTGTTTCCTTCTGTAACGGTGACTTCATCTTCCAGAACCCAGTGGTGGACTTTGAGGCCTGGATTCCACCGCTTGGAGAGGGGCATTAGAACGAGTTTGGGGACACACTGAAGCAGGACACACTATGACAGAGACATGCCAGGCAGAGCTGTGGCTGCCTCTAATCCAGAGCAGGTGATAAAGTGCCTTCCTCATCACCTCATTTTTCCTATTGTGACAGCTCCATATTGACTGTTCCCTGTCACCCCAGTGACAGCTTTCTAATGTCATCTAAATTCCTTCAGAACCCCAGGGGCTAGGCAGTCAGCTTCAGGAAGCTGGGCACTAAAGCTCTGTACAGCAGGGCAGAAAAGAACTAAGCCTTCAGAATATGAAAGACCTGAGTTCAGATCCTACTTCTGCCTCTTACTGCTTGTGCGACCTTGAACAAATAACCTCTCTGATGATCAGTTTCCATATCTGTAAAATGGGAATAATACCTCACAGGGTTATTTTGAGGATTAAATGAGGTCATGCTGACAGAGACTCTGGTATTGTGCTGGCACACAGCAGGAATTCAGTAAATGAGTTCTCTTTCCCAGCAGGCATGGGTGGGGCATGTACCCCTCCAGCCATCGGCTGCACCACTGCAATATCAAAGCAAAGGGGGCTCAAGTAAATGGTTGCTTGGTAAGATGTAGATGCAATCAGAAGCCATTTCCACCTACACTGTTGACTGAAATCTCCCAATCCTTGGTGGCCTGCCTAGGGCCCCTTCTCCTCCATGAAGCTCCCTCATCCATCTCATGCAGTGTCCACTCCATCTCTCTCTTTGGGATGAGAGAGGCCGCTGGCTAACCTAGACCGAAGGGCAGATCCCTAGGCTGCTCCAGCGGCAGCCTGAGCCCCCGGCCCTGGCCCACCTCTCCAGGCCTCCGCTGCTCTTCTAACCTTCCCCTGACCTTGACAGGACCTGGCTCTTCTCTCCTACGCTTTCAGGTCTTTGAGCTTGTTGTTCTGGAATATCCTTCCATTCTCTGCTGGGGGGGCTTTTAATTATCCTCCAAGTGTTAGCTCAACTGTCATCTCTTTGTGACACCTTGCGCCCCTCCTGCTCCCATAGCACCTACCAGAGTTTGGCAGGAGCCATGGCGTGGCCGTCTGCCTCCCTGTACGGAGCTTCTCCAGAGAAGGCGCTGGGCTAGCTCCATCCTGGTTTCTCCTTCGCCTTGCACAGGGCCTGGCACATGGCCAGTGCTCAGTAAATGTGGGTTGAGGTAAAAGAACACATGGCGTGGTTGCCCATGGCTAGCAGCAGGATCCTCTTTAACAGAAGCTTTCTCGTAAAGGTGGCATTTCCCCTCATGGGTTCTGCTGGAGCAGGCCCAACCCTAGCTAGACTAGAGCAGGTGGGTGACATTAGAGGGCTAATGTGCTCATCCCATCTGGATTCTGCACTCGTCCACTCCAAACCATGGGGCCAGGGCCGAGGGCTTCTGCAGTCAACCCAGGACCTTCTCTACCTTGCATCTGCGGTGGGAGGGGGAGAGGGTGGGGAGGGGATGAGGAAGGGAACTAACAATTGTGAGCACTAGCTCTGTGGACTGGCATCATTAACTCATTTCACAGATGAGGACACTGAGGCTCTGAGGTGACTTCTCTGTTCAGACCTATGTAGGAAGTCACATAGAGCTAAAATTGCAGTCAGGTTGGTCCAGTTCTAGAGTGAGCATTCTTTCCTTTCTTTATAAGATGCTGCCTTCTGCAGAAATCACAACATGGCACCCAGAGGAGACGGAAATGGGGAAAGGCTCACACTGAAAAATTTTACGTGTGTGTGATATTTCTCCTTTAATGATGATGGAGACAAAGAGAATGGATGGAGGATACTTTGAATCAGTTGCGAAAGTGGCTTTGGACAGCCTTTCCTCCAGCCCATCTAGATGTGGGTCAGAGGATTGCACACTGGGGTTTAGGTTTATAAGGCAGCCTTCTAAGCAGTTATCTCCATCTCCAGCTCTAATGAGGAATGGCTATGTCAGCACAGAGATTTCTTCCTCTAACTCAACCCAGGCAGCTTTATTTCATCCATGTTTCTATCCCACCAGGTTTGGTTACTTGCACTGCTTTGCCAGTCTCAATTCCAAAAGGGTGGGGAGCAAGATGGTAGGAAGATGTACAGGAGGGGAGGAGGAAGCCCTCCATGGGGAGAAAAACAGGGGGACTCCAGACAGAAGGGAAAAACGAGGGAAAGAGGCTGGGGGCCAGGCTGCTTGGACGGAATGGGCAAGACTTGAGTGCCTTTATTTTTGGTTAGAAATATGCGACCTGGAAACACTTGGGACTTATTTCTATGCTTTTGGTGTTTTGTGTGTTACCCTTTTTCTTTAGTTTTTAGTGAATGTTCCTTTCTGAAAAACTATTCTTATTTCTATTGAAATTGAGAGAAAATAGGGATGGTAGGCACCTACAGTACAGCCCCTCAGGGATGGCAGCTAGCAGCAGTCTCAGGAGAGCTGGGGGAGCCAGGGGAGGGGGGAGGGAGGGAGGGAGGCCCCGCAATCGCATCTAGGAAGGAACAATAGCTAGGAAGAAGGCCGGATTTCCCTCAGGCCCCAGGTGAGATTCTGAGCCAGGTTCTACAGCAGCTTTTATGCTTCCTGTGAGGGTGTCATGAGAATGGCTGGATTCCTACTGGAGTGGGAGATTCCGGCTCCAGGTGCCAAAGGATCAAGGAGGCAAAAAAGAGACTGGAAGTTTAAGGGGGAAAGGCCTCGAGGGGACTGGGGTGGCAGGGTTAATAGTTTCTTTCCTTCAAGAGAGATGTCATGCCACGTTGGAAAAATAAAACACACTGCACAATTGCAAAGGATGCGTTCCAGTGTATTAGATATCACCACACTGTTACCCCTCTGTCAGCCGCCATCAGGGTGACTGATGACTTATCAAAAGCCACTTTGACATTTCCAAATGAGATGTTTTGATAGAGGTGCCATTCAACAGGGCCAAAAAAGCCAGATAGAACCTGAATGTAAATGAGGAACATTTGTCACCTTTGTCTCACCTATTTAAAGTGTTCTTGTCTGACAACAAAGCCTTCTCCAGGACAGCACTAAGGAGGGAGGCGGAGAGGGAGGGAGGGAGGGAGACGGGAGGGGGGGGGGAGAGAGAGGAAGATGAGCAGGTGAGAGGGAAGGGAAGAAAGGCTCCCTAGAACAGTAGGAAGTTGGGGGCAGCAGAGGCCAGGTGAGATGCTCTCAGAGTGACTCAGCAGAATGGAGCAGCAGAATGGACAGCCTGTGCTGTCCAGTATGGTGGGCACTTGTGTGGCCACTGAACATTTGAAATGTGGCCAGTCCAAACTGAAATGTGCTGTAATGCAAAGGCATGCCAGCTTGTAAAGATTTAATATGGAAAAAGAATGCAAAAATGTTTCATTTATAAATATGTTATGCTGATTACATTTTGAAATGATAATATTCTGGATATAGTGGGTTAAATAATGTTATTAATTTCACCTGTTTCTTTTTTTTAAATGTGACTACTCGAATATTAAAATCACACATGTGGTTTGCGTTGTATTAATATATCTATTGAACAGTGCTAGCATAGACTGTGGATCAGAAAGATGTAGGTTCAAATCCCACCTCTACCACTTACTCAAGGACTATTGGTTGAGTCTCTTAACCTCTCCAAGCCTCAATTTCCTCATCTTGTCAAATGTGAAAATATGGTATGTATTCTCGTGGGGCTGCTGTGAGGACTGAATACAAAGATACGTGGAAAACACTTGGCATGATACCAGCTACGTGGACGATTAGGAAATGCCAGTCAGTCCCCTTTCCTCCCCATCTTTCCTGGGAGGCTCTCCTGGCCTCATCACTAATTAGCTTTGTGCTTAGCTTTTTTTTACCAGCCCTCTGTGAGAATTTGGGAAACGATTGTCCCTTTGTAGACCTTGGTTTTCTCAACTGTAAAATGAAGGGATTGGGTCAAATGACTTGAGTCCCTCCAAAAGCTGTATGGCTTTTAATCTGAGTTACCTAACCTTCATGGGCCTCAGTTTTTTCATCTGAATCATGGCAAGTAGCAATAGTGACCTGAAGGTGACACGATGAGCTTGTGTCTTATGGCAAAGACACCACTGTCCTCTGGGCTGGGCTCTGGAACCAGTGAGGGGCTGTGCTAAAGCCCTCACACCATTAGTGTCTGAAGCCTGGGGCTGTGAGCAGCTGAGTGAGCCCAGGTAAAGAACTCAAAAGTGCCTGATCATAAAGTGTGTCTAGACATGGTGGAGGAGACCTTAAAACCTTTAGCCAGGAGCATCATAGCATTGTCTAAGCCCTGGGGAAATAAATATCTTTCCTACAGAGCTTGTCCCAACAAGTGTTTCTCCTCTCCTGAGGTTCCCACCTTCCCAGCCAGTGCATTGGGGGTGGAGGTCAGAATTATCGGGGGTATCAAGGAGGGAAGAGGGTGCTGACAACAACTTGAAGGCCTAGGGTCAACCAGTCCTCGAAGCCTCTGACCAAGGCCAGGTGGGGGCTGATGGTTTTCTCTCTGACTAAACGCCAAGGCCTTACATATCAGGACACAAGAGCTCTTGGCAGACACAGACCGAACAGCTGGTCCATACAGATCAGAGTGTGGTCCATGGTGCCCTTGAACCAGAACCACCCAGCCAGGGTGACATTAATTACGAAGACGCCTGGATTCCACTCCAGATTTCCAGTCTCGAACTCTCTGGAGGTGATGCCCAGGAGATTGCATGCCTAACACACTGTGGAGGTGGTTTCTGATAACCACTGATGGAGAGAGACCTCAGGTGATGATCCGTCTAGTGACTGCAGTCAGTCTGACACCCATTTCTCCATTGAGTAGCTTTCGTTTCTGCCAACCTCGTCAGCAGGAGGGCATGAGATGTTTGAGCAGAAGGCCATGATAAAGGGCAAGGGAAAGCTGGGGGGACTCACACCTCTTCTCACGTCTGCCCAGTCCTATATGCAGAAAAAAATTCCCAGGCGTTGGGGGAAATGGTCACACTGCAGCAGTAGGGGTCATAATAAGAATGTCCCGGGATGAGGAGCCAGCTACACTGGAATGACTGGTTTCTTTAATGCGAAGAGATGGGTACATAATGATAAGCTCTAAGCCCTCTGCGGGGGAGGCGGGTACTATTGAGGCTGTGGATCCAACTTCCCAACACGCTTCCTTTGGGTCAGGCTGAGGAGGGAGATGTGGCAACCAGTGGAGGCAGGCATGGGTGTGGGGCAGCATAGGGAGAGGAAGAACTCAGGGCAGGTGGCCCAGCTTAAGCCACCAAGACAAGATAACAAGTGGAGAAACAACAGAAGGCTGTAACTGGTTGGATGGGTGGTGGGTGACAATGGGGAAAATGCAAAGAGAAGGTTGGAGAAGAGCAGCCAATTGTGCCTTCCCTCAGGAGGTGGTGACAGAAGGTCCTGTGCCTCTCCCATGGCTGCCCTCACTGTTGGATAAGTTGCAGCTGCTGGGTCCTGCATGTCAGACTTGGAAGTCTGGGAGATGACCCAGTCCAGAGGCCTGGGAAGCTGAGGCTCCAAGAGGAGAAAACCCATCCTCCCTGATTCCCAGTTCATGTGTTTTCCAGCTCCCCAGGTTAGTGCTTCTGCCAAACTGAAATATGGCACCTGAGGTGAGATGCAGCAGAGCCAAGCAGGGCATACCAACAACAGCCTCTTGCACACAACTGCAGGTTTTATTCAAGGGGTCACATAGGGGCACTCAGCGCTTATCTGCTGACTTGCAAACACCTTCACTTGCACAGCCTCATTATCAGGCAGTTGGTCACCACCTTCTCTACTTTACAGATAAAGAACAAGAGGCTTCAGGTTACCCGATGCTGGTAGCAGGCCTGGACCCAGGCTGCTCCTGACCAGATGGAGGCCTTTCCACCAGTCATGCTGTCTCCAGGAGCATGTGCGGAGGCAGCACATGGAGCTGGGGTGAGGTCCTGCCGGAGTCACAAAAGGCAGAAGTAGAGATTCCAGTCCCAAGGCCCTGGTTTCAGGATGGAGGGACCAGGCTCAGGGATTTGCGGAAGGCCAGAGAGCAAATCAACGGTAAAGCCAGGACACGAACTCTGGATTCCTGACTACAGACTTAACTCCTCAAGAAGCAGTGACTCTGATGTGGCCGAGCTTAGGGTCACTCCGCGGCTAGGGGCAGAAGCCTGGGGCCAGGGGCCATTTCCTTACCTGTGGCTGCCCAGGGTTTAGGGTGGTTCTCACTGAAGAGTGACCTATTAGGGCTGAACAGCTCTGCACTTGGAAACCTCTAGGCTGTGAGGTCCTTTAGGGCAGGGTTGGGTCTTATTTGTGTCTATCCCAGCACCCTGCATGGTTCCCGGCACATGGCTGCAGTGATGAATGAACGAATGATGTGTGAATGAATGAATCAAACCAAACAAACCAGAATGAGGCTCAGTGGGGCGAGCACGTGGTAGAAGACACGGACTGGCACTCAGGACTTTGCCTTCTCTCCTGCATCAGTGGTATGCCAGGAACTGTGCTGGCTGTAAATCATGGGCAAGAGACGGCAGGAATATCCAAGGAGAGAATTCAGCAATAGTAAGGAAGCATGACGGGCTTGTGTTCCTGCTGAGCCTGGACCCCGGTTGACCCAGAGCAAGTTTCTGATCTTTCTAAGCCTCAGTTTGTTTTGTAGGAATTGGGGTTAGACTAAGTGATCCGAGATCACTCCCCACACTGCCTCCCATGACCAGCAGGTGGTGGGCACGCAGCCCCTCCCAGCATCAGAGAATTGTGTGGTGGGTGGGGAGAGCAAGGCCAGGCAAAGGAACCTGGCCCAAGGGTGGCAGGCAGATGCTCCTGGAAGTTGGATCTCTAGAGACTGCGTAGCCAGAGGTAACTGGCTGTGACAGAGGAGCAAGCCAGTAGTCAATTCCATTCAATAAATCTCTGATTGCCTAGGAGCCCTGTAAATAGCTGGCTCCCCTGTGGGCCCAAAGCACTCTCTGCTTCCCTCCCTCTTGCTGGCACCTGCTTTCCCCTGTCCAGCCCAACCCTGTGCCAGCCTGATGACATCCCTCAGCCTCTGGGGCAAGGTGGGCAGCAGAGAGTTACGTGTCCTATGGTAGGTGAGGGCCCAGGCCACAGGGCAGTGGGAGGAGGAGGAAGCCAGAATCACTTAGTCCTCATTAGTCCAAATTAAAATCAGGGGTGAGATGACAATTACAATTTGCAGTGGGCTAATTGTTTTCCCTCAGAAGCTGATCGTTTTGCAGATTGGGGAAATTAATTGTTTCAAATCCCAGGTGGATTAGCTTTGAACCTAGCTGCGACAAGGCTGTCTGTGCCTCCTCCACCTCTTCCCCCACTCTCAGGACAGCCACCCAGCCTCAGGCTTCTGCCCTTTGGGATCCTCAGGCAAGGAGGGACTGAGATGGTTTGGGGGTCTTGGGTGGGAGGAGGGGAGAGCATTGGCAGAGAGGCTGGGATGGGCAGTAGCTGGTCAGAAGGTGCAGCGGCCAGGAGGGGGCACTCTAGCCTGTAGGTGTCCCTGCCTGATTGCCTGTGGTCTGCCCAGCTGAGGGGTAGACTCTGGGATGGGCTCTGCGAGGCTTCCTTGAACCTCCCAGAAGTTCCTATTTCTACCAAACATCTGACAGTCATTGTAATGTTCATTCATTCATTCATTCATTCACTCACTCAACAAATGCCAATGACCTACTGTGTGCCAAGCACTGTTGAAGGAGGGACACTGCAGTGAACAATAGGACACCATTCCTTCTCTCATGGAGCTTACTTGGGGGGATGGACAATACATGGAGAATAAACATGTAAATAGGTAAGACATCAGATGGTGACAAGGGCTCAGAAAGAACTTGGTAAGCAGAATGGCCCTCAAAGATGTCCCCGTCCTAATCCCTGGAACCTGTTGAATCTGTAACCTTATACGACAAAAGGGACAGTACAATGCAACTAGGGTTATGGACCTTAAGATAGCGAGAGCGTCCCAGATCATCTGGGTGGGACAAATTCAATCACACAAGTCCTTAAAAAGCAGAGAACTTTCTCCAGCTGGAAGCAGAAGAGGGCTCCAAGCATGCAAGCACTTGACTTCCTGTTGCTGGTCCTGAGATGTAGAGGATGAGGGCACGAAGCGGGGTCTGGGAGCTGACAGCCAGCAGCAAACAGAGACCTCAGTTGCACAACCGCGAGGACCGGCACCCCACCCGCCACCTGAAGGAGCTCAGAAGCGCATCTCCCCAGAATCTCTGGAGCTGATACCTTGATTTTGGCCTTTTGAAACCTAGAGCAGAGAAGTGAGTCAACCCAGATGGACTTCTGACCCAGACTGTGAGCCAGCAAATGTGTGCTGCTTGACGCTGCTAAATGTGTGGTCAGTTGTTATGGCAGCAATAGAAACTAACTCAGCAATGAGACAGGACAGAGTGACTTGGTGCTGGTTTCCTCTGGGTGGTCACTGGGACTGAGACTGGAATGATGAGGCCCTTTCCTAGCTTGAGCACATCAATTCTGAGTCCTCTGAAACCTCTCCATTCCAGGCAAACCAAGTGGTTGGTTACTGTGAGGTAGAGGGAACAGTCAGGGCAAAGGCCCAGAAGGGGGTGCTTTCAGGTGAGATGCCACAAAAAGCATCCTGGGGAAGTGCTGTCAGATGCAGGAGCAGGTGACAGAGCTGCTGGGGAACCTTGCTCAGAAAATGCTTTAGAATGGGGATCGGTGAGAACTCTCCTTTCTAGAACCTTCTAGACCCTCCTCCTCCCAGCTAAGGGGCTTAATAATGACCGTGGCCTTCCCAGTACACCCCGCCCCAGGCTACTTTCTTTCTCCCCTGCCCGACCTCCCTTCCCCAGCTGGCCTCTTTCAGGGCCCAGGTGTCTCCAGGGTACCAGGGTACCAGCTGCTGCTGCTGCTTCCCCAGCAGGATGTTGGTGCATGCTAGCAGCACACAGCAGGAGGAATTATTCAAGGCATCTTTAATTAGTGTGACAATATGAGGCTGGGAAGGAGGGAAGATAGAGATTATGGCTGGCTTTCCACCCTGTCAAAACTGTCACCCTTGAGCCTGAAGAATGCCTGAGAGACAGACTGGACAGAGGAAAAGCAGAGAATGACAATGGGCCCCTCACACCCTCCACTCCCCCTCCCAACAGCTGCTCCACCTTTACATGAACCTTTCCCTTCCTGCCCAGTTCAGCTGGTTACCGCCAAACTGAGACAGGCAGGAAGCAGCTGTTTAGGTCCAAAGCAAGGAGCCCGAGTTGTGTAGTGGGAAAGCAAAGAAGGACCTGAGTTAATCTTTTGGCTCTTTGTCTCGTTAGCTAGTAGCTGTGTGATGTCTAGCAAGTTATTGCTCTGGGTCTCAGTTTGCTCTTCTGTACAATTAGAGTAATAATACCTACTTTGCAGGGTGGTTGTTGTAAAGATTAGAGATGTCAAAAAGTGCCCCACGTGGAGTACGTACTGGATAAATGGTAGCTATTTCGATTATGAGTGCAGAACCTCCCATCCCAAATCCCAGCTTCCTTAATCCAATGTTTCTCAAATCAGAGCGTGCCCAAGAATCACCTGCAGGGCTTGCTCATTAACATGCAAATACCCATCCCACTCCCCTGGTCCCTATTCTGCACATCTTGGGGTGGAACTAGCTCCCCAATAGGTGATTCTGATGTAGGAGCTGGGTCCACACTTATTGTCCAGGGCCAGTGTCTGCCTCCTGGGAAAAAAAGAGCTGGCCAGAGGCTATCCTGCATCTGTACCCATTTCAGAAGCTGCCTCCACAGATGGAAAGAGCTGGCCGTGAGGTGACACCTTCCCCCCACCCTCTATCCTCACCTGGGGGTCTGTGCCTTGGGCAACCTCCACACCTAAGCAAGAAGGGCTGGTCCTCAGCTTCCCGGGATGTTGTGGATCTTCAGAAAGTCAGAGCTGGAAGGCACCTGCGCATCCACCTCATTTTGCTGCCTTGTTTTTCTGTGGAAGAAACTGAGACCCAGAGCAGTAACTTGTGTATGGGCACACGCCACAACTCTGGGCTTCTGACTGATCTGCAAGATGAAAGTACTCAGCTACATGACTGCTAGTCCTCTCAACTCTGAAGTTCTGTGTTAGGGGGATTATTTACTCCAGGAGTTGGCTCCACTGGTCCCAGGTTGGGGGACCCTGAGGGAAGCCCAAGGCTGATTGACTTCCTAGTTAGTAATCAACCTGGTTTTCTGACCAGGAGGTTGGCAAAACCTTTATCACATCCCTACTCCAGGTCTTATTCAGCTTACTGTCTACAAGAACTGACAATTAAATTTGCAAACTCGTCCTAGGAAAAGTGCTACATACCCTATTGCTGAATATCACTATGGTCACCTTCGAAGTACTCCCCTTGGGAATCTATGCACTGATGCCAGTGCCTAGTCCACCCTTCAAAGCAATTTTGGAACTCTTTTTCTGGAATGGCCATCAGAGCTGTCATCGTATTACCCTTGATGTCCTGAATGTCATCAAAATGTCTTCCTTTCAATATTTCCTTTATCTTCAGGTAACGAAAGAAGTCATAGGGGCCAGATCAGGTGAGTAGGGAGGGTGTTCCAATACAGTTGTTTGTTTACTGGCAAAAAGCTCCCTCACAGACAGTGCCGTGTGAGCTGTTGCATTGTTGTGATGCAAGAGCCATGAATTGGCGAAAAGTTCAGGTCGTCTAACTTTTTCACGCAGCCTTTTCAGCACTTTCAAATAGTAAACTTGGATATATATATATATATATATATATATATATATATATATATAACCGGCCGAGTGGCTCAGTTGGTTAAGAGCTCGCTCAAGAGTGTGAGCTCTGAGCAACAGAGTTGCCGGCTTGATTCCTGGACCGAGCTGAGCTGCTGCTGAGCTGCCAACAGGTGGCAGGATGGCTCAGCTAAAAAAAAAAAAAAAAAAAAAAAGAAAAAGATGTTTAGCAACATTATCAAAACAAGTTCAGGAACTTAATTATCAGACCTCATACATTTGGTGGAAGTTTCTCCTTTTTCCTCTTTTTCTTTATTCCCCCTCGTTTTATCTCTCTTTCTATACATTGATTGAAGCATTGACTCCCTACCTGCTTTCTGCCAGGCACTGGGATACACAAGGTAAACAAGGCCCAGATGTCCTGAGAAAGCCCTCAATTTAGCAGGGCAGAGAGTCAGACACTCACAGGTCTGCTGTGGCCTCATGGGCACCAGCATGTGGGATACGGTAAATTAGAGCAGCCCAGTAGCCCTCAAAGTGCCCCATCTCTCCTCTGTGACTCTTTCCTACCTTTGGCTATCAGCCTACAAATACATAGCGATTTAGGTACAATATACTGCCATTATTGAAGTTAGAAAATATGGGAAAACATACGGAGAAAATTTAAACAATTTCCTTTTCCACCTCCTAATGTTAACCACTGTTATTTTCGTACATATCCTTTCAAGCTTTTTCCTATGGTAGTAAATAGTCTTACTGTTTGTCCCTTCCCTGGGTTTCATGTCATCTTTCTTGTTTTGGTGGAGCACATCCTTAATTTACTTTTGAAAATTTACATGTTTGAAAATATCTTTATTTGATCTCCATAATTAATTAATAAACTGACTGGCAATATAATTTCAGATTGAAAATAACTTCCCCTCCTATGTTTGAGGGCAGTTTTCCATTACCTACTTCGTTAATTGTGCTGGGCACCCAGTGGAGTTTTGCAATCTGGAAAGTGATCATTTTCATTTGAGGAAAGAGAATATAGTTTCAATTTCTAACAGCTCATTCTTGTTCTCTGCATTTTCCTTAAAAAACAAAAATCAGGGCCGGCCGAGTGACGCAGCAGTTGAGAGCTGGCTTGGGACGCCAGCAGCCCCAGTTCGGGTCCCACATATGAGGGCCAGTGACACTGCACTCAAAAAAAAAGAAAAATCACCCAAATGTCCATCAATTTGATAAATGGATAAATAAAATGTGAAAAAGACATACAATGCAATATTATGCAGCCATAAAAAAGGAAGTACTGAAACGTGCTATATCATGGATGAATCTTGAAAACATCATGCAAAGTGAAAGAAGCCAGACACAAAGACCACGTACTGTGTGATTCCATTTATATGAAATATCCAGAACAGGCAAATCCATAGAGACAGAAAGCAGGTTAGTGGTTGCCAGGGGCTGGAGGAAGAAAGAATTGAGGAGGAGTGATGGCTATGGGTCTGAAGTTCCATTTTGGGATGAGGAAAATTTTTAGAATTAACTAGTGTACAAGGTTCCACAACCTTGTGAGAATACCAAAAAACTATCAAATTGTATACTTTAAAAGGATGATTTTTATGGTGAGTCATGTCTCAGTTTTTTAAAAATCACCTTGTTCTTGTTCTGTGGGCATGAAACCCTCTAAGTCTCTGAGAATATCAATTATGGCAGTGGTGGCAGTAGTTTTATGTTTTCTTTTACTCCCTGCATAATGTTTACTGTCTTCAAGTGTTTCTTTGTTTGTTTGTTTATTTTGGCTTATGCATTTTTTTTTTAACATTGGACGTTTTCCTTAAAAATCTAGTAATTATTGGCCAATGGCTCATATTCTTGAGTGAACATTTAAAAGGTGACTGGTGGTGGATCTCACCATGGGAGGTTTCAGTGGAGTCCCCCAAATGTCACCATTTCGCAGCTGCCAATGTTCCTAGAGCCAATAGGAAGAAAAGGGCAAGGAGCGTCTCCATTTGGCTTGCAAACTTTCAGCAAATCCCCATTTTTCAATATATTGCCTTGTCTCTGCCCATGTCCCCAAGTCAGGGCTTTTGGGTTCTGTCTCTCTGGTGAATTAAGGTTTCCCCATGGTGCTATTTGGGTAGAGCAGGGATAGTTCTATGGTGAAATGGGGTGAGGAATCACTCTGGGGTGTCACTGTCCTGATTTGGGCCCTGCGCCATACCCTGTCTTCAGATGGCACCAATTTCTGAGCCCTCTGTGATTTTATGGCAGGAATCTGCTCATTGGCTTCTTGTTTGGCAGTCTCTAGGTTTTTCTTTCTCTATCAAGTCAAGTCGGTCAGCTTCTCAACTTCCCAAACTGTTTAAATATCACTGATTTGCTCTGGGCTCCTCTCCCTTGCCCCTGTGGGCTGGCACCCATTTTATTCCTTTCCTCTTGTTTCAGTGTGGCCGCAGAGAGAAACATGGATCTGTTCAGTCTACCATGTTTAGTCAAAGTTCCTCTTTGCTATCTGTCACTTGAAAAGCAACATACACTTGGCATTCTCAGGTTTATCATAAAGTGGTTTCTTGTACCAACCAACCCGGATCTGACCTGAAATAGTGCACAGCGCTGACTTGTGTGCTGTGAGTGATTCAGCGAAAGCTCCTGGCAAGCGGAGTTAGGTGACTTTGCTCTCACTAGACATCATTACATTTCTCAGTCATACCTGACTGCCTTTTATGGGGAAAATTACATGGTAGTCTCTACTCCATGAATTCATGAAGGGCTATGATGTATCTCTTGAGAATGTCAAGGGTCTAGTGTACCTCTGTCGCTATGGAAACTAGTTCCCTGGAGACAATCAGGCTTAGGGACATCCACAATGGCGCACATGGATTCTAGTAATGGGCAGAGAGCAGTCCCTGGAGAGAGAGCCACACTCACCCTAATGAGTAGCCATATCCTTCACGATGTCTCCTGGGCCTCATCTTCCCCTCAGCATCTATCACGGGGCCTGGCTTGGAGCACTTCAGCTCAGAGAATGAGGAGGGAGAGGGTGAGCCTGTCTGTCCCACCAAGATCCAGAATTAGTCAAGTGCTCCTGGAAATGCTTCCAAATCCAGCCTCCCAGGACTTCTGCTTTATGGTCACCAAGCCAGGGAGAGTTGGCTCAGAGCTCTCTCAATGGTCAACAGTCCATAATCAACTTTCAGAGTGTGCGTGGGAGGAGAAAATAGATAGTTCAAAAGTCACTGGTGCTTGGCTTTGAAATGCATTAGCATGTTTTGTCCCTGGCATATTTACTATGCAAATGCATTAATACATGTTAAGGGTTTAGAACAGCTTGGCTCATGGTAAGTGCTTTATAAATGTTTGCTATTATTATTATTACAAAAGTTATATTTAGCTTGGGTTCATATGAAAACAAATTTGCATTCCCTGCCTCTCTGCCACTCTTTCATCTCAGAAAATGGATAAGCTAGAGACCCAGGGATTGAGAACTCCTAGGTCTTCAACTCCCCTTTTTACAACAAGGAATAAACCACCATCCAAATATTTTGCTTATTGGTTCACCCCATTCACTGGACTAGTGAACTCACTCCCTGTCAGCCCCACTCCTGGACACTTCACCCAGAACCAATTAGCTGATGTATATAAAGTCATCTGTGAGCGTTCTCTCCAAGGCTGTGCTCACGGCTGTCCTCCCTGGTCCAGGGCTGAGAGGCTGGCACAGTTCCTCCTCCTCCCAGCTCCTTCCTCCCTGCTGTGTACCTGCCGCTCCAGTAGATCCCTGGTCTAGACACAGTTCTTGCTCCTCCTTTCCCACCGTGGATGCTCACTTCTGCCTTCCAGCTGCTGCTCCTGCCTTTTACAGATGTCTTCATCTCTCCTTGTCTTTTCTGTCAGAAGCACGTCTTCTCACTTTCTCTTCTTCCCCGGGCTGGGAGCCCCTGAAGGGCAGGTCTTGTCTGTCTGTACTGTCTGAACACAGCACAGAGCCTGGTGCATAGTAAATGGTTGAAATATCTATTTTTTTTCTTTTTCCATTTTTGGGATGACGGAATCCCCTTTCTGTATTGCTCCATTTCTGTATCTGCTTTGTGTCCTTTGCCTGTCCCCTTACATACCTGCACATCCGTACTAGTTTCCCTTCAGAGCCTCTGGGGCAGTTCCTCTGCCTCGCTGGGTGCGAAGGAGGTAGTGTTTCCCACCGCAGGGAAAGCCTCTCTGATCTCAGCTGCAGGAAAGGCCTAAACGGGTTGCCCAGCTCAGCATGTCAGGACTGATACCTGCTGATGAGGAGCAGGCTTGTTCTGTGCAATTTCCAACTCATTTGTTTTTTCATTTGTACTTTTACATTGGCCAATTTCATCTGGAATGTGCTTGGACTCTCTGGCAATCCACACATAACAAATGAGCGTCCCTAGTAGCTATGACAGAGAGACAGGCAGGGGAATGGACCCAGGTCGCCCATAGCAGCACAGTGATGGTCCTGACCTTTTAGAAGCATGAATGCTTGAAGGGTGGTGATCAGCCCTGATGTCCCCAGCCTGAGAAGGGTGGGCAGAGAGGAACCTGCAAGGAGAGGCCCTGGGAATATCTGTTTTTTCTTTCTTATATTTGCTCCTATCCCTCCCTATCTGCCTAGCATGAGGCAGAGGGTAAAGTGCAAGGAACGGAAGATAGCTGTTAGGGCTTTTAAGACTAGGCAGCATTGAGTGAAAGAAGCCAAATACTCCAATCATATAAAACTCAAAACAGGCAAAACTAATTCATGTTGCTAGAATTCTGAACAGTGGTTACCTCTTCAGGTGTTATTGAGGTAAAGGGTGTATGAGAAAGCCTTAGTGGGTTTGCAGGTTCTATATCTTGAACTGGGCTGCAGTAACATGGGAGGCATTTTATATCCATGAATAAATTCATCAAGTTGC
This sequence comes from Aselliscus stoliczkanus, assembly GCA_033961575.1. NCBI lineage: Eukaryota > Metazoa > Chordata > Mammalia > Chiroptera > Hipposideridae > Aselliscus > Aselliscus stoliczkanus. The sequence continues at coordinate 79,118,602 of CM066739.1, read as the reverse complement.
ATACTTAAGACCTGTGTGCTATACGGTATGAGTTCTACCTCAATAAAAATGAGAGAAAAGTCACACCAATGGTTTCCAAACTCTACTGTGCATAAGATTCATATTGGAGCTGATTTAGAATGGAGATTTCTGGATGCCCACCCTGGAATCTATTTAGTTGGTCTGGAGTGCAGCCTGGGAACCTGCATTGGTAGCACCCCAAGAGTGGTCACAGACCAGACAAGACCACACAGGGGTTTGGATGTCTGCCCAGACCAATGGCCTAAGTGCCATCCTGCTGGGAGCCATAAAGGACAGCTGGGTGGTTAAGGGCTCCCAGATGCCCTTGGCAGGGAGGGTCAGAGTTTGGCCACCCTGTGGCACAGAGGAAGTACTGTCAGAGGGCCGAAGTTGTAGTGGGCATGGAGGGGCTAATTAGGATCAGGACGAGGAGTGGGCCCCCTCATCAGGAAAGAGGATTGCTCCGAGCAAGGAGCCCGCTTGTCCTGTGCACCTTTCGCCAGGATGGCTGGGCAAACATATGGAGTGGCCTGCTAGTCCCCCCCAGCATAAGTGGAGTGTCATGAAATGGCTCCACAATGCCAGGGCTTGGTCAGTTGTACATTCCTCAGCAAGCACCTGAAAGAAGGAACCCAAGACTGAAGACACATGCCTAAAGAGGAGACCCCGAGGAGGGTGTAGGCAAGGTGGCATTTCCATAGATAAATGCCAAGACAGACTGAACTTCAGCTCAGAGAATGAGTCTGAAAATACGTACAAATGATGTCTTTTGAGCCATCGTTGACTTGAAGGCCTGGGAGGGCTGAGATATAGGGATGGGGAGCTAGATTCAGGGCATGAGGAAAGGGAAGTGAGCAACATTTGGGGGCATTTGCCATATGCCAGACTCTTAAAAAAAACTGTGTCATCTGATCCTCAAATAATTCTCTGATATGGCTTACGTATGTACTTTACAGATGATGAAACCAAGACTAAGACATGTTCACCAACTTGTCCAAGGGCACAAACTTACCAACAGTTGAAATTTGAACTCATGTCTGTATGATTCAAGCCCCACAATCTTTCCATAGTACCTGCTACCTCTCCCTCTCGACCTCTAACAGTGATCGAACATTTAAGAATTTGCAAAAAAGCTTTCTCACACATTATCTTATTTGATTTTCACAAATGCCTTGTGTTAGGCAGGTATGAGTCCCATTTTAAGGATGAATAATTGACCTTCAGGTAAAGAATAACCTGCCCAATATCAAACAGTTGGTACGTAGCTGGGCATTGGGCATTAATCACAAGTCAGATGGCTCTAAATTGCCGCAATCCCTCACCTGGACACCTCAATGAGAAACATAGTCCAGCCCTGTCATAAGTCTTGGAGAATCTGGGGACACCACTGTTTGGAGCGCAGCTTGGTTTCATGATGTCTGGAAACTGGTTTTATGTAACTCCTTTAGGGACTGAGATGGAAAAATGGCCTCAGTAGGGACATGAAAGCCAGAAGGCTTGGTGAGTATCTCAAAGTTAGACAGGACACTGAGCACGGAGCTGAGACTAGAACCTATGTTTTCACAAATGGATCATTTCCAGAGGCCTTCTGGAAAATTGCTTCCATCTCAAGTTCTCTACCACAGGAGCCGCCCCCTCCATTCTTCATTTGGACCATGAACTGATGCCAAAGGTGAGAAGGAGGCATCAGCCAATGCTGGGGGTGGGGGTGGGACAAGGGTCTTTGGGAGTCTTCATAGTTCCTCTGCCAAAGTGCATCTGGAGGCATCAGGTCATGGACCTGGGGCACGTCAGCAAGGGACAGGTAGGCACAGGGACTGGATCACTCCCCTGACACTGCCTTTAAGGGATTTCCCCAGCTCTTCTCCCTGGTTTACTTGGCCACTAGGGAGTCAACACACAACATGTGAGGAATACCTTGATGAGGAAACTGTGTTCTGGGGTGACCTGCCAGGACCTGGACTGCCCTGCTGTGTCAAGTCTTTGAATAGCAGTTATCCTGGACCCTCCATTCTGCTTGTGTGTGCAGCTGGGGATTATTCACTTGGCAACTTCTCCCCAGCAAAAATTCTTTGCCTATCCTGGTTTCTCTTCACTGCCTACTCTACTCTGGGAAATGCAACCAGTGCTCTCCAAGTCAGACCTAATTAGACCAGAAAATTGGTGGCACTCAAGTCATCATAGGACACTCCAAGCACAGGTGCAAATGCTGTTTGGATTATCCTGCAAGCTGTTTGTTGTGTCTGTTTGTGTTTCCTTGGATTCTCCATTCTCTGCTCCCTGCTTCCATCATCTCCCTAATGGAGAGGCAGGATGCAGTCCCCCACTGGCTGGCATTCATCTTCCCAGCCTGACCCGCTTGTAAGCTATTAAGCTGCTGCTGCAAGATCGAGGAGGGAAGAAAAATGAAAACAGTGCAGAGAGCAGAGGAGGGCAAATGGGAGTCTCTTAGAACCAGATCCATTGATAAGCTCAGCCGAGAAGAAATGGTCTCAAGCTTTGAAAAGTGGAGAGCTTCCCAGATAGCAAGGCCAGGTGAATGGACCTCCTTACTGGGTGGTTCACCGAAGAGGCCATGCTGGGAGGATCTCTGCTGAAGGCTGGGCAGCCTAGGAGCCCAGGCAAAGGTTACTAAGGTTGTGGCTGTCCCTGTCTCAATGAGAAAATTAGCAATTCTCCTTCTCCTCCCCTGTTCCTCCTCCCAAAACATTGCAGGGAGAAAAAAACAAGCCAGAAGCCAACAGTTCAGCCCTGTTATAGATTCATGATTCCAGCTTCACCCGGCCCTCTCTGCTGAGATCCTTTTATTCCTCTCTCACTGCTGCCCTGTCACATGGCTGCTCACTGTGCCCTCGTCTACACCTGACCTCAGGAAAGATGACCTTGCTGACCTCACGGGATGAGTGGGATGGACAGGCATGACCTCCTTTGCTCCCCATCAGTGTGCCTCTCTCCCCACCCCTCTGCTCATTCTCTCTTCCTTCCCTGATTTAAGAAAAGAGGTTTCCTCCTTTGAAAAACCACCGTTATCCCTCCCCACCTCCTCAGGAAACTCAGTCCTTTACTTATGCTCTCTCCATCTTTAAAAACAATAGAAATGCCACTCTAGTCTGTTATTTCCTTGAAACACAGACCCTGCTTGCTTATATCCCTGTGGGTTGCTTTTTAATCTCACAGCTCTTCTAATCCAGCAGCATTTTCTCAGCTTTCAGCCTCTGGAAGCTTTTGACGGAACCAGCCAGCACGGCTAAAAACCCTGCCTTCTTGCAACTCTTCCTGTGTGAGTTTTCCTGTGCTCACCTTCCATCTGGGATCAGCCTCTGCTGACGCCCTCAATGCAGTTTCTTGTCCTATGGGCAGCTGTACCTTAGTGACCATCTCATGCTGTCATCTTTTCTCCCCATTCAGTTCCCTCAAGTACTAAACTTCCACTTGAGTCCTCAGAATACTGGTCCCAAATCAGACTCAGAACACCCTCCACCCCAGTGTTGGCCCTGCTCCCTAACTAGCCCATTGTCCCCACAATCCATTCTGTCTGTTCCATTTCCTTTAGGGAGATGATTCTTCAACTCTTCCTTTAAGTACCCTTGAGAGCAGAATGGTCATACATTCCCAGGGGTCTAAGAACACAATCCCAGGTGGCCTGCCAAAAGTTCAAAAATACCCTGAAGCCTTGTTTTAAACTTCCTTGTAAACGTCAAACTAAATCTGCATTTGCTTTCCTCTAGCAGCTGCTTGCCTGAGTCTCTGAGTCAGTGAGGTACCTCTGCTGAGGCCTATTCCTCAACCTCCAGCATGAGTCTCACCCTCAGAACACCCTCTCCAATCTCTCTTTTCTACCCGCTATCCCTGGCTTTAGGGCCTGGACAATTTATTCTGGCATTTAATTATTAATTGCTTAAGGTGGCTCAACACCATTAGCAGTTCCCTGAAGGCAGGTCCCACAGTCTCACACTTTTTTTTAAAAAAAATTGGGGAATTGGGGGAGGGGAACAGTGTTGGCGAATTGGGGAAGGGGGACCAACTTGTTCTTCAATCTTAGCTGTGGAGGGCGCCAGTCGCCATCTGGCTGCTCTTCAGCAACTTGTGGACTCTAAGCTCAAGGTGCTGTGTTACAACATTAGTTGTGGGTGGACATAGCCACCATCCCATGTGGGAGTTGAACCGGCAGCCTTGTGGTTAAGAGTACACACTCTATCCACTGAGCCATCTGAGCAGCAGCTCAGCTAAAGGTGCTGAGTTCAGTCTTAGTTGGGGGCGGGCATAGCCCACCATCTAACAGGCAGTCTTGTTGTTAGGAGCACATGCTCCCACCAGCTAAGCCATCCTGTCACCTGTTAGCAGCTCAGCGGCAGCTCGGGCACAGCGTCACTGGCCCATGTGGGAATTGAACTGGTGGCCCTGCTGCTCAGAGCTCGCGCTCTTAAGGTAACTCTTCACCAACTGAGCCATTCAACTGGCCTCACACTTTCTATCTGTCCCTCCAACCTGTGGCCCTTGGCAAGGCATTGATTTGAACTAAAACCACAGGTTCCCTTTGAGGCCATCAGACACATTTCTAAAACCCTCTGTGAAAGTCCCTCCCTGGAGACCCCACTTATCTCCAGTGTGTCCCTGGAGGCTGGGATTGGCTCTCTTGTCACCTCACCTCTCTAGACAGAGGGATGGCAGAAGTGCTTAAGAAAGCCCATCTCCTGGGCGCTGTGCCCAAGATGGAGACTAGCACAACTTGAGGTTCCTTTCCAATCACTTAATTGCATTTGGCTCTCCACACCTGAGGCTGAGGACTTCCAGCCGCTCCACAAATCCTCCTTAATTAAACCTCCTGAGGCCCCTGCTGAGTGGCAATAACTCAGCTTCTCTTTTATGGGTAAAAGTACCCTGGTGGACTTTCCAGGTTAGGATGAGCGCTTTCAGGACCCGACCCATTATTTCTGCAGACTGCACCAGCACAGCCTGACCTGCAAATAGCTGGGAGGGTGGTGGTGGCAGGAAAAGGAGCTGAAAGGGCTCCTCTGCGTTGTGCTAAAATGAGCAACCTGCAAATTAAATGCAAGATACCATGCAAATATGGCACGTATTAATTTGGAACCATTAGCTTTGGGTATTTTAGGCAATAAAATGCCAGCCCTGTATGTGATCATTTGCCCTTTTCTGATATGCCAAGTAAAACTGAAGGTGCAGTTATGTAAGATATCTCTTGTGACTGTTAAGGCACAGGGGTAAGTTGGACATTACCGCTACCTATGTAAACATAGATGCTATTTCATCCACATCCTTAATGGCAAACATTTATTGAGCCTGTACTCTGTGTAAAACACCATGCTGAGTGCTAAGAGAAGAACATGAAGTGCCTTCATTCCGCTGAGCTGCACACAATAAATATCCATTAGGTGCCTACTACTAAACATTTATTAAGTGCCTCTTACTAGTTGTGTGACCCCGGGCCAGTTAGTCTTCTCACTTGTAAAATGGGGTAATGCATGTGTTCTTCAGACTGTGGCAAATCCCTCTCACGGCACGCCCCTCAGCAACAAAGAGGAACAGACTATTGAGATGAACAACTTAGATGAACCTCAAGGAAATTATGCTGATGAAAAAAGAGCCAATAGAAAAAATTATAGACTGTATTATTCCATTTATATAACGTTTGCCACAGGTTAGGGATGGGGGTGTGTGGCTGTAAAGGTTAGCACAAGGGAGACTTGTGATGGTACAGTTAAGTATCTTGATTGTTGTGGTTACACAAAACTATACACACACACACACACACACACACACACACACACACAAATCAGTGCATGTATAACTGGTGAAATTTGGGAAAGCTCTATGAATTATATCAATGGCAGCTTCCTGGTTTTGATATTGTACTATAGTTATGTAAGATGTTAATATTAATATGGGGGGCAGGGTGGGGAAGCTGGGTGAAAGGGACTCAGGACTTCCCTGTATGTTTCTTTGGACTTCCAGTGAATCTAAACTTATTTTAAATAAAAAGTCTTTAAAAAAATAGGGTATACTATCTACAGCATAAGGTTATTTTTAGGGTTTGGTGAGTTAATACAATGCACTTAACATAGTGTTTAGCACATAGTAAGCCTTCATTATATGTTGTTACTACCACATGCCAGGCATTGGGAGTTTCAATAAGAACAAACCATGGTCTCTGTTCTGAAGGAGCTTCCAATCCAGCAGAAGAGGAAGATGAGGCAAAGAGATCTTTAACAGAATACACTGAGCATGCTCAGTACGTGGGAGGAGGTCGCTGGGCTTTGAGGGAAGGTTTCCTGGAAAAGATGTCACAAGGGCTGAGTCCTGAACCATGGGAAGAGTCAGTCAGGAGAGGAGAGTATGTATGAAGGGCATCGGGAAGAAGGAACTGTGGAGCTCAGAGGTGTGGACCAGCTGGGATGGCTGGGAAACCAGAGGCATTTGGTTGTACTTGGGCATTGGGGAGGCAGAGAGTGGAGGAGCAGAGGCTGGCAAAGTAGGCAGAAGCCAAGCCAGAGAGGCCATGTAGGTGCCAGAAGCCCAGACATCACCCCTCAGGAGGTGGGTAAGGAGCCACTGTCTTTCATCTAGCCCCCCTCATTCTGTACTCTGGATTCTCTGTGCACTCCTGCTCTTGGGACCCCAGAGAAGGCTCAATCAGTCACTCTGTTCCTGGAACTGAATGATGGACTGGCTATGAGTATGTGAGAAAAGCCAGAGGCCCACCACGGGCTCTGCAAAGCCAAATTGGACTGGCCTTAAGTACAAAGAAGGTAAACCTACTACAAACCAAACTGTGACACATTCCAGACCCACCTCCTTCTTCCCACCAGATGTAGAATATATATATAATTATTATTATTTCTTGTACTGCTGCTGTGCATAATCCAGAACTCACAGCAGCTTCTTTTCTACAAGCACGTAAGAGGTCAGGCAGTTAAGTTTGCAAACTCACCCTAGAAAAAGTACTACATACCTCAATGCTGAATATCACTTCGGTCACCTTCGAAGTATTCCCCTTGGGAAGCTATGCACTGACGCCAGTGCCTAGTCCACCCTTCAAAGCAATTTTGGAACTCTTTTTCTGAAATGGCCATTAGAGCTGTCATCATATTACCCTTGATGTCCTGAATGTCATCAAAATGTCTTCCTATCAATATTTCCTTTTTCTTCAGGTAAAGAAAGAAATCATAGGGGCCAGATCAGGTGAGTAGAGAGGGTGTTCCAATACAGTTGTTTGTTTACTGGCAAAAAGCTCCCTCACAGACAGTGCCGTGTGAGCTGGTGCATTGTTGTGATGCAAGAGCCATGAATTCTTGGTGAAAAGTTCAGGTCGTATAACTTTTTCATGCAGCCTTTTCAGCACTTCCAAATAGTAAACTTGGTTAACTGTCCAGCTGGTACAAATTTATAATGAATAACCCCTCTGAAATCAAAAAAGTTAGCAACATCGTTGCAACAAGTTGGTGAACTTAATAGTCAGACCTCGTATATGCAGCAGGATGGACAGCATGGAAGTCGGGCCACAAGCACCGGGCTCAAGCCTAAGTATTTGTTGACCAGCCCGTGACTACACATACAGGCCACTAAACTTTCTGAGTTGTACTTTTCCCCATTGTGAAACAAGTGATTACAATACACACCCAGCTTCCTCACAGGGGTGGCTCAAAAAACATTAAAAAAAGCAAACACCAGAATATATGTGAAAGAGCTTTGTAGTTGTAAAGAGCTGTCCAGATGTGAAAGGTTATTGCTATTGTTCCTGAAAGAATTATTGGTGAAGAGGAGCCTACACCTCTGATTGGAAAATCAGAATAAATCCCCTTTGAATCTAAGCAAAGTCTTTAATTAAGGAAGGACAGTGAAGAGAAAAGAAAGGAAACAGGAACAGGAGTCCTGCTTACACTGGCGAGGCAGCAGTCATCTAGTCTACCCATGCCACACGCAGAGGGAAGCTTTTCCAATGAGATCCTTTGTATTTAAAAACTTTTCATTAATGAATTCACTCCCCCGATATTTTTGAACACCTAACGTGTGCCAGGCCCTAGTGCTACAATAGTGAAATAAACAGACAGGGTCTCTGCTCTCATGGGGTCACAGTCTAGTGGCAGAGATAGACATTGATCTAATAAACACCCAATTATATAATTAGATACCACAATGTGTGTTAAAAGACGCATACAGTGCATATGAGAGTGTTTAACAGCAGCCTGATAAAATTCTGGAGGTACCCTAGGGAAGCTTTTCTAAGGAAGGGCTATTTGAGCTGAGATCGGAAAGCTAACTAGAATTTAGGGAGGAGAACTATAGGGTGAGAAAAGTGATGAAGGGCCAAGGAACAGCACCTGTGAAGGCCATGAGGCAAAGAGGAGCTTAGCTGTCAAGAAACTATAAGAAAGCAATGTGCAGAATGCAGAGCATGGGGTTCAGGGATGGGCGGGAGAACCAGAAAGGTAGACATTGGCCAGGTCCTACAATGGGTTGTCACCCACTACTCTTCCTAAAGAGCGTTAGGAATCATTGAAGAGTTTTGAGAGAGTGAGAGAATCCGACCAGATCAGATTGTGTCCTTAGACGGTTATTCTAGCAGCTATTTGGAGACTAGATTACAGAAGCAAGTGTAGAGCAAGCCAGCCAATGAGAAAGTGAACCCAGTGGTCCAGGTGAGAGGGGAGGGCAGCCTGAAGTAACACAGAGGCTGTGAAGATGGGAAAGACTGCATGGATCTAGGTGCTGTTTTGGAGGTAAATTAGGCAAGACCTGGTGATGGACTGGACATAAAAGGGAAAGGGAAGAGCTGACAATGTCTCCCAGCTTATGGCATACAGAGCTGGTGTGCAGTAGTACCACTCCCAAAAGTAGGCAATGCTGGAGAGGGATTGGGAAGGGGTGGAGAAGGCAGTGGGTGACTGAGGAGGCAAATCATGACTCTGTCTTTGAGGTTTCTTGAGACATCTAACTTAGTCAACTAGGCAGATGGATATAAGAACATGGAGTTCAGATGAAGAGGCTACAGATGTACATTTGGGTGTCACCTGAAGGTGGCTGATAACAGAAGCCATTCATGAGATGGTCTGGGGACAAGTAAGTATCCGGTCAGAAGAGAATACCTTGAACCAGACCATAAGGAACAACATTTAAAGATCAAGATGGCAAGTCTGAGTCAGCAAAGAAGACTTAGGGGTAATCAGAAAAGCCAAATATGGGGTAAAAGAACCCAAGGGATAGGAAAGAGTCAGAAAGGGGGAAAAGTGCTTCTGAGAACTAAAAAAAAATGTTCCCTGCGCTTGGTGATATGGAGAGCTGTCGCAGCAGAGTGATGGGGGAGGAAGCCAGACTGAAATGGGGCAGAGGAAGTAGGAGGTGCAGAATTGGAGAGAGCTAGTCTAGCCAATTCTTTCAAGACATTTGGTTTGTAAGCAGAAAAGAGGCAAGGTGGTGGCAGAAAGTGGAGTTGGGCTTGAAGAATAATGTTGTTGTTCTGAAGATGAGAGAAACTTGAGCACAGTGGGAAGGATGTTCCAGAGAAGACAAGAGGACAGGATCTAGAGGTGGCAGAACTGGCCTGCGACGGAAACGCCTCCTCTGCAGAAATAGGGGAGGATGGGGGCTGGTGCAGAGGCAGGTATGTGTGCGGGTCTGGTGGGGATGAGTTGAGGAGTTCTGCCTGATGACTTCTATTTCTCTGTAAAGTAGGAGGTGAGGTCTTCAGTTGAGAGTAAGGGTGTAGGTGTAGGTGTGGAGAGGAAGGTGTGAAATAGTCATTGAGAGCCAGGAGAGAGAGAACCAGAGATAACCAGGCACTCAGAGAGTAAGTTGGGTTGGTGATGGTGAATTTTTAGAGGTACCAATCTGCCTCATTTTGTCTTTTTCTAGCAGGTTGTCTGGATAAAGGCAGAAGAAGCAGATAGACTGATTAATCTGGACTGGGACTTTGCCAGACTGGGACAATAAAAAGATAGTCAAGAGAGTTTAGGATATTGGCAGGAGAACTCTTCAAATGACAGAACATGGGTTCCAACTGGACTCCGAGAAGGAAGACAGAGGAAGGTAATGGATGGCAAAAAAGGTAGAAGTGCCAATGGACCAAAGGTCCCAGTGAGGTTAAAGAATGGCTATGAAGGAGTCATCAGACAGCAAACTGGGAGACCAGGAGGTGGTGACCAGAAAACAGGGATCTCTACTAGATGATTATGAGGTCATGGCAAGATCTAAGGTATGACCTTGGGAGTGATGGCTGAGGTGTGGAAGCCAGTGAAGGGGATTATAGTCTGGGGGTAGGATGAGTTCCCATGTAGTTACTGATCTCACCCAGAACAATGCATGGACTTAGAAAGGAGAGGGTGTCTATGAGTAGATGTCAAGGGCTTCTCTGAACAAGGAGGTTGGCTGGGGATGGCAAGGGAGAAAGGGAGATACAGCCTGACTTTATGAGATTTGGGGAATAATCACCTCTTAGAGAAATTACATTCCCTTGCATCTGAAGTACATTCTCCAGAGTGAAAGGTCATGAAAGAAAGTGGAAGGAGGGCCGGCTGAGTGGCTCAGTTGGTTAAAAGCTCGCTCAAGAGTGTGAGCTGAGTTCTGAGCAACAGCAGTTTGATGCCCAGTCTGAGCTGAGCTGCCACTGAGCTGCCAACAGGTGGCAGGATGGCTCAGCTAAAAAAAAAAAAAAATGGTAAAGGAATCTTGAGAAGAGATAATAGATACAGCAGCACTGGGCCAGAAGCTAGGAGATATAGATCTAGTCCTGATGACACTAACATGTTCTGACCTTGGGCAAGTCCTTTCCCCTCTCTGGGCCGCAGGTTTCTCATCCATAAAAATAAGATGAGCAAATGGCTAAACTAGAGCTTCCTAACTAACATTAGAGAGCCACGAACGGGTTACAGGTGTGCCGAAATCATGACCCCCTTCACCCCTGGGTCAGAGTCCCTGAAGCATTGTCAGTGTATATGTGTGCTATGATGTGAATGAGAAGGTGAGGAAGCAGTGGGCCAGACACTCTACAGGGCTCCAGCCATCTCTGATGTTCTGTTTGCACACCTCTGGTGTGCCGTCTTGGAGGAGGCTGTGGGGAGGCCAATGGAAGAACAGACAGACTCCTGCTACAGGAAGAAGTCCATCTGCCAGAGAGGAAGTCAAGCTTCCCAGCTCCCCTGGCTCCCCTCGCCTCCCTCCCAGCACCAGCCAAGGAAGCTGTGATCTGTGCTTAGATGCCTAGGTGAGGGCAGGTGCCTCTGCTCTTCTGCCTGGTGGCTGGGTGGTCACTGGTGGCCCCGTCAAACCTCAGCAGCAGCTTATGAACTTGGAGGAGCAATCACCACCCACTGGCTCCTTCTTTCACTTTCCAGGCCTACAAACAGATTCACCATTTTTGAGGAGTCAGGCAGCGTGTCTCACTGCACATGACCCAGACAAAGCCATTACAATGCAGATCTTCCTCTTGGGACCAGCCACTTCGCAGAAATCCACGGAAGAACCATGTACATGGATGTCCTTGGGCTACCCTCTCTCTGCTACTAGCCTTCCTGGGCCCCCTCTCCCTCCATCTCCTGTCAGATGCTATGTGCTTAGAGAATTCACAGACAACCTAATATTACCCTAATCATGAAATACCAGGAAAGACCCAGCACCAGGCCCAGCACTCTGTACACAGTAGTTATGCAATAAATATTTACTGAATCAATGAAGATTATTCTTGAATATTTCGAAAAGAAAACCCTACCAAGCTCACCAGGATTTTTAAAATGATTGATCACATTGCTCTTATTTATTTGAGTAGATCATTAAAAGATTACTTTGAAAATGTTTTCATATTTATTGGTGCCTACTATGGGCCACACATTTTACAAGTATGAGCGTGTTTCATTTGGGGGAGGGGAACAGTGTTGGGGAAACGGGGAAAGGGATCAGCCGACTTGTCCTTCACTCTTAGTTGTGGAGAGTGCAGCAAGCTCAGCTCCAAGTCAAGGTGCTGTGTTCAGTCTTAGTTGCGGGTGGGCGTAGCCACCATCCATGTGGGAGTCGAACCCACAGCCTTGTTGTTAGGAGCAGTCTCTTACACACAGTCTCTCAGCCATTTTCACCAAGTGTATGTGTGTGTTTTAACTTACAAGGGTCCAGGCCCTGTGCTAAGTGCTGGGCAGAAGCAAAGTGAGTTCCAAGCTCAGGAATGTTGCTCAAGGGCTGTCCTGCCCTCAGCCCCTCACCGGCCTCAGTCTCCTCCAAACACAGGCAACCAGCTCAGGTTGCTAAGGGCTGTCAGCGGTCCTTGGCCCCGATGGTCCCCAGGTGGCTTATATCCCAGCCACCTCCTCTGGAGACAGACGCAGATCTATGGGGGATGGGGCTGGGCCCAGTGTTCCAGGATGCACCTGCCCTCCTGACGTCTGTGCCGCATTCATCACACCTAACAAGTTGCAGGTGGGCAGTACTGGGGCTTTGGGGAGGGGATGGAGAGGAGGCGGTAGAGCCTGGTGCCCTGTCTAGAATCAGAACCCCGATAGTTCATAGCGCATTATCTCCCCTTTGCTAGGCACTTTGGCCTTTCCAGCTCTCCCCACAACACAACTGAGCCACAGGCTGACCCCCAGGGCTGCCAGCTCCTGGTTTCGGTCTCCATGGCAACCCCACATTTGCTGTTCTGGTTCCTAATGACTTATTGGCATGTGTGATAATTTGCAGAGCTTGGCAGGCAGAGGTTAGGGGAGCAGTGGGGAGGGGAAGGGAGGCAAAGAGAGGGACTGGACAGTGGGGAGGGGTCAGGTATTGGATGAAGACAAAGGCACGCTTTTCTTCTTGCCCCACCCTTCCTATTCCCTGCTGATTAATATCCGGAGTAAGGTTGCAGCTTCAAATCCAGAGCTTCCCCTCTTAAGGAATGTCAGGAGACAGATGGACAGACAGCTGTAGAATACAGCTGCTCACCTGTCAGGCAGAGGCAGACAGGGGTAGGGGCTGACAGCCATGTTCATCCATGGGAGGTCAGACCACTCATGTTTCCTGCCTCTCTCCTGCCTGCTCCCTAGGCCCCGAGAACAAGGGGGTACCTGGGCCCAGTAGTCACTCTGAGTCATGGGGAGGGGAGCAGCGATAGTGTACTCACAGGACAGATCATTGCATCTTCTCAGCCCCTCACAGGTTCAGAGAGCCAAGCCAGGCAGCACTGAATGAAATGCCAGGTGTGTAGGTAGTGGGTGAGCCAGCCAAGCAATCAAAGTGGAGAGATTAGTGAGGGCCTGACTCTCTACTTTTCTTTGGCAAATCTTACTCAACCTTAAAACTGCTTCCCCAGAACATGGCAGTGGGGAGCCTCAGATGGTCTGTGTTACTGCAATCTTCCTACACACTTCTCTGCCTCCCCCTTTGCTTCTGTCTCTCAATTGATTCTATTCTGTGTATGCCCTCGTATGAGGCAGCCTGGTATGCTGAAGAGCACCAACTTTAAAGTTGGAAACATCTGGGTTAGAACTCTGTGGCCACTGCTTACTAGCTCTATGACCTTGGACATGCCTCTTAACCTGTCTTTGAGTCTCGGTTTGCCGGTCTGTAAAATGGGGTTAACATAACCATCTCACAGGCTTATGAAAATGAAAACAGCTCGGGGCCCGCCGAGTGGCTCAGTTGGTTAAGAGCTTGCTTAAGAGTGCGAGCTCAGAACAACAGGGTTGCCGGTTTGATTCCCACATGGGCCAGGTAGCTGCGCCAGAGCTGAGCTGCCACTGAGCTGCCACTAGGTGGCAGGATGGCTCAGCTGGTGAGAGCACAGGCTCCTAATAACAAGGTTGCCTGTTCAACTCCATGGCAGGCTATGTTCGCCTGCAACTAAAGACTGAACTCGGCAGAAGACAGAAGCAGGCCCTGGATTGGAGTCTCTGCTCTTCCACTAACTCAGTGTGCCCTCCAACAAAGCCACTTCTCTCTGGGCCTTGGTTTCATCATCTGGAAAATAACTGGGATGTGTTTCTGACACAGTTTATTTCAAATTGGGCTCTTCAGCTATGAGACAATTCCTCTGGGTCATGGGTCAGGAGGAGGCAGTGGGGTTCTGGTCCACCTGCTTTGCTTCCTCTACAGCAGCCTTGTATTAATTTCCTGTTGCTACTTTAACACATTCCCATAAATTTGATGCTTTAACACAGATTTATTATCTTACAGTGCAAAGTGGGTCTCACTGGGCTAAAATCAAGGTGTTGCAGGTCTGCATTCCTTTGGGGAGGCTCTAGGGGAGAATCTGTTTACTTGTGTTTTCCATCTTCCAGAGGCCTCCCACATTCTTTGGCTCACGGCCCCTTCACTCTTCAAAAGCACCAATGGCCAGTCAAGTCTTTTTCATATTGCATCACTCTGACACTGCCTCGCTCTTCCAGATTTAAAGGACCCTTGTGATTACACTGGGTCCAGTAGATATTCCAGGACAATCTATCTTGAGGTCAGCTGATTAGCAACTTTAATTCTATCTGCAAGCTTAATTCTTCTTGCCATGTAACCTGACATATTCACAGGTTCCAGGGACTAGTGCACAGACAACTTTGGGGGGCCATTATTCTGTCTGTCACACATGTTTTGAAAAATGGATCAATTTCTATAAATGTTTGAAAGCCGCAGGACTCTCAGTTGCCATCAGTTTTAAAGTACGATGACCTGGACTCTTTTTCTCCCTAGGTGATCCTTACGAGGAATTCAGAGGAAGCCTGGGGCCTGCCCATCAAGTGTGAATGTTGTCAGGCTTAGGTTGTCTTGGTGGGGTGCGCAGAGTGATGGGCCTCTATGTCTAAAAGAAAAGAGCTCTCCAGGGAGGAAAAATGAGGGCGGTTTGGGGGAATCCACCTGTCTCAGCTCTTTTCTTTCCATTCTATATGCACACATATACTCAGTTTACTCTGCAGTCATCTGTTTTTATTTTTACTTCCAGGTAAGGTCAGGTTGAGCTGGGTGTGCGTGTGCATGCGTGCGAGCATGCGTGCATGTGTGTGTGTGTCTATGGGAGAATGATCTCTCCCATTAGACCGGATGATCATTGAGGCCATGACCCTGTTTTCCTTTGCTCCCCATTCCCATTCCTTGGCATTGCACCGGGTGCAGAAGGCACACTGATTTAACAGTCATAAAGTTGAGATACCATCCTTTCTTCCCATACCTTGACCTTCAGCATGGTCCTCTTCCTAGATCCATCCAGAGGAGTCCCCATATTATTGTTACAAACTCTAGAAACAAGACCAAGTCCAGAAAGCGTAGGTCTTAGAATCTTCCTGCTAGCATCTTTCCAGGACCATAGTGACCAACTCTAGAATTTGTAGGTGAGACAGACTCTGACTTCCCCTGAGGGAGATGGTGGCCTCTTATTCTCCTTGCATACAGCTTAACATCTGCAAGATACCCTCTGCCAACTGCCTGGGACCCAGTGGGGCTGAATAACAAAACTCTTAGGAGAAAGGTGTCCTAGGTATTAATCACAGCCCTGGTGTTTTATGATTTTATGCAAATTACCCTCTCAACCTCATTTTTTTCCCTTGGTGTAAACCAGCAGTTCATTCCTTTTCCTACCTCTATCATATGGCCCAGGGGATCCCGGGAGAGAAATGTGATGCGGTAGGGTAAAGCTGCTCTTTGGAGGAGCGGCCCTGGGGAAATTGAGGGGCAAAGGAACTAACATTTATTGAGCTTCTACTTTGTAGCAGGCACTTTACACAGATTAGCTTGTTTAATGTGGTGGTTGAGAACCAAGGCTCTGGAGTCAGGAAGATTTGGGGCTGTATTGTGGCTCTGCCACTTGCCGACTGTGTGTGGCCTTGGGCAAGTTTACTTAATGTTTCCCAGCTTTAATTTCCTCAGCTGCAAAATTGGAGAAAATCTTCACAGCGTTATGTGGATTAAGTGAGATAAATGTAATGAAGCTTTTGGCACATCATAAGCACTCAAAGATGTTAGTTCTTATTATTAACTACTCGATGAAGAGGGTGTTATTAACCCAAATTTATAGATGGGGAAACTGAGGCTCAGAGAGATTAAGTAAAATGCACAAGGGCATGTGGCTAAGGAACATGGACTCTAACCCAGCTCTATCTGATTCCAGTTCCTCTGGACTGTGAGCCAGACGATAGAAGCCTCAGGTTCAGGCCGGAGGTTGTGCCCAGAGCTTCCAGGGTTGAGTTGGTGGCCCTCCTTTCTCAGGCTGCCAGGGCCCAGAGGAGGGTAGAAGGCTGTTTAGCAGAACTGGTTGCCCATGTGACTCTTGACTCCTGCTCTTTGGCTGAGGGCAGGGTGAGGGAGGGGAAAGTGGGAGCACTATCGAGGCACCCCACTCCACTCCAGGATCTCTTTCTATAGGTCCGAAGGGAGCCAAACCCCAAGACCCAAGGCTCAGGTGCTCTCTCTCCAGGGAAAGGACAGACTCACCCCTCATGGGAGAACATTTGCTCATTTTAGCACAATATTATTTCCAGTTCACCATTTATGCAACACATTGGAATGTTCTAAGAGCAACCTACCAAACAGGAGCCCAGGCAGTGAGAGGGAGAAGAGAAGCTGAAGACTGGGTAGAAAAATGGAGCTCAAGGAATGGCAGAGAACCAGTTCTGACATCAGCAGGCTGAGGGGCTGGTGGACAGCAGCCAATTAGCAGAGGGCAGATCTTGGAAACCACCTGAGAGCTGAGAACTGGCAAGGGGACCTTCTCAGAGCAAGAGATGTCAAAGGACAGAGATCAGCTGGTAAGACTGTGGGACAATGGGCTTTCATCCTCTAAAGACAAGGGTGCACTCCTGACCAGAGAGAGCAAAGGGGACACCAGAAACCTGGATAGTGGGGAAGAGACTGCTCCAGAGACAAAGGCTGCTGCCACCCATGTGCCCTCCCCTACATGGTCACCCCTCTACCCCTTCCACCTCCACGAGCTACAAGTTCCCCTCTCGAGAATTCTCCCCTCTGCAGATCCAAACCCCACCCCATTTTCTAGGCCCCGATCAGCCGCACCCTCTCCAGGCAGCGTTCCCTATAAACTCCCACACAGAGCTCACAGCTCTGATAACATTTATAGTCTAAATCACACAGTTTAGCACTTGGTTTTAAATACTGTCTGGTATTATTCCCTTGTTATTTCTTGGGAGTATAAGTTTTGCCTCCCCAAAGGATCTGTAGGTTTTCTTACCAGTAAAGACTGTGACTTAATGTTTCTTTATATTCTCCCCATCTCACACTCCACACTGCCTAGGATTGTGCTCAAAAGGTACTTGGAGGTTGAGTACTAATTGACTAAATTAGCTTCAATGGCTAGAGAACTTCCTGACTAGCCATCTAGTGAAACGCTGAAATGGTTTGGCCAAAATCCTGGGGTTTTAAAAGGTCAGATCACGTGACCCCTGCCCCAAACTCTGCAAAGGCTCTCCATCTCACTCTGAGGAAACACCAAACTCCTCACCCCAGCTCCAGGGCTCTCCAAGATCTGGCCTCCTCATTGCTCCTCAAACCCACCAGGCACTGCCCTGCCTCTGAGCCTTTGCTTCTGTTGTTCCCTCTGTCTGGTGTCTTCTTACTGGCTTGCAGTCACTTCATCTTTGCTCATGTGTCACCTCAGTGAGGTCTCCCTGGGCCATGCTGTGCAAAACTACAAACTCTCTTCTTCCTAACACATCCTCTCCTATCCCCCTCTTCCTTTCTTAAGTTTTCTCTTTGGCACTTGCCACCCTCTAATATGCTATTTATCTTACCATCTCCCCAGACAATCAGGTATAAGCTCCATGAGGGCAGAAATCTCTGATTGCTGGTTGCTCACTGTTGTCTATACCCCCAGGCCAGGCACAGATGCCTAAGAAATTCTTGCTGAATGAAGAGACTCCAGTCCCACCCTGTCTGTGTCCGACATGGCTGAGGTATGGTTCTGCTCAGCGATGGGCAACGGACAGGAAAATTCTGTAGGTCACCTCCAGATGTGGGATTCCTCCTTTGCCTGGGGAACTCTAGGGAAAGGCTTTCTGAAGTTTAGGGGCCTGTAGCTGTGTGAGCCCCAGCTCCCTTCATCCCATAGAGAGGGCTGTCCAAAAGTAGAAGGTGGAGAGGTGGGGTGATTACCAGGCAAGGTAGTCAAGTCCCTCCTCTCTTCATGCACAGCTTTTAAACTTCTAGCTTGCTCACCAGCTGCCCCTGTGTGGCCACTCCAGCTCTTGGCATCACCACCTCTGCCTTCCCAGGCCAAAGACAGGCACTTTCATTACCTGCCTTTGAATGCTCATTTTGAGAACAGAATAGACAAACACAGCCTCCTGCCTTTCTTATTTCTTTCTCCCCCTCCCCTCCCTTACCCCACAAAAAGATCAGGTAAGACAGACCCACCTTTCCTGTAAGACCAATGCTGATTGCCTAATAATTGCTGCCTCTTCCATGTTTTTTCCTGAAGGTTCTGCCCTGTGTGTTTGTAAATATGAACAATTATGCTTGTTCTTCCTAAGACATACGAGGCTGCCTTGTTTAGGACACCCCACTGATAGTACCAATCCCAAACCATCCCCACGTAATCTGCTTGAATCCTCACATCTCCTAGAAATCATGCCTGCATTGGTTCCACTATTGTGGACATGGAGACAGACTCTTAGGGTCCAGCTTCTCTGAGGCCACTGGCTCTGTGTGGCCCTGAGGCATTTAGCTGAGGCAGGAGGAAATGATGTTGGCTCTAGAAGAGCCATGACCTGTGGGAGCAAGAAGAAGGTGGGACACCCTCTCTGAAGGCCCCAAAAAGGGGATGGGCAGCCTCTGGTTTGGACAGGACTTGGAGAGCTTCTTACTGTAGGGAGGGAGGACAATGGGCTGGATTACCCCAGAGCATACTCCAGACCCAAGGACCACTGGGGGTGGTTAAGAAGCAGGAGCCCTCAGGTCAGAAGGAAGGTTAAATCCCACCTTGGGTTTTTTTTGGGTTTTTTTTTTAGCTATGTCTTTGAGCAAGTTACTGAACCTCTCTGAGTTTTCTTTTCCATAGTTTAAATTAGAGATAAGAGTACCTACTTCATATGGATATTTTTGAGGATTTAATGAAATAATGTAAAGTAGTTGGCACAGTGCCCAGCACATAGTAAGTGCTCAATAAATGCTAGCAGCCATGATTAGTGCCATTACAATGTGAGAGGTGGAGACTGAGAATTGGTTATTGCCCCAGAAATGCTCTGTTTGCTCTTCATCTTGGAACTCATTTCAAGCCCATCAAATGCTGAGCAGCAGGGAAGGTGTGGGTGGAAGAAATGTACAGAGAGAAACTGAATTCTAAACCAGGCCTGGTTAAACTCACCTCCTAATAAGCAGCTCCCTCAGGCTAAGGCATCTCCTAGGTTCCCCAGGTGCCAGAAGCCAAAGGACAAGGGCTATGGCAGCTCTGGGTTAGGAGCAGAGACTGTTTGATGGTGACTTAGAACATTTAGGAAGACATAATCATGAGACCAAATCCCAGCAGGGATGCACCAGGTCCCTGCCCAAAGGCCAACTCTTTTAAGTTGGAGAGTGTGGGGACGCTCTGGGTGACCTGTCAGCCGCATTGGATGCTCAGCTCCGATCACCGGAAACAAAGAGGCATGTCTAAGGTATTCCTGAGATCCACAGGAGGCAACACGCACACAACATTGCCGTTTTTCATGATCCCTGTGCCCCAGAGACCCTTGGCACCAGTGTCCCCAGGCGCACCACCTCTGCCTGGTTGACTTCTTTTCAAGCCTTGCACCAAATATCATGTGCTTTGAGAACCATTTCCTTATCTACAGACAGAGAGAGAGTTACCTCTCTATCTGCTCATCCCTGTATTATAGCACGTGTTTCATTATTGTAAGGCTGACTCTCCTCTCGAATAATAACAACATACTTACGTGCACTGTTCTAAGCTCATTATGTGTATTAACTCATTTAATTATCACAACTCTATGAATTTATTATTATCCCATTTATGCATGAGGAAACTGAGGCACAGAGATGTTAGATAACTTGCCCAGTGTCACTCAGCGAAAAGTGGTGGAGCCTGGATTCAAGCGCCAGCTGTGTAGTTCCAGAATCTATATTTTTTACTGTGAGTGCCTGGAAGGCAGGGGCAATATCTGATGTGTCTCTGTTTCTAGCACCTAGCATAGGTCTGGGCACACAGTAGGTACTTAGAAAAGATGGGCTGATTGAGTAGGCAACTGCCTGCATAAGGCTAATCTGGTGACTATTCTAGCCTCTGGCCTGTAGGACTGAGAGACGAAGGCCCTCAGGAAAGTATAAGATCTAGGTGTCCTTATTCACCCAATGTTAGCAATTCTACCACATGCTGTGGTCTGTCCGATCTGGTGGTGTCTTTTCTTGCATGTCTCTTGCCTTCTGTTTTTTTGTTCTCAGCTTATCTTCTGCCTTTGTGCTGCTTCCCTTCTGTTCCTGGTCAGTCTCCCCCTTTCCTGCCCATTCATTGTCCTTGCCCTTCCCTGTAATTCTTGCAGGCTCAAAAACCTCCCACCCCCATTCTTTGCCTTGGAGCTTTTACAGAGTCAAGGCTTGGCCAGGGAGGCTGAGAACACCAGTGGCACTGACTCATTAGACTGGCCGTGGACCAAGCTCCTACCCTCTGACCCTTAATGAAAATTGCAATATCCCATCAACTCGACCTGAATGCAGGGTGCTGGTATAGAGCAGAGGTTGCCTACCTACAGCTTATCGCACATCTGTGTAACATCAGAAAGACCAATGCCTTCCCTGCCTTCACTCTCAGGGTCCCAACTCCCCCAGGAAGCCTTCCCTGATTACTTGAGAAAGCTTATTCATGCAAGAAAATCTTTATATATTCTTATATTCTAACCGAGGAGATAAGCATGTACCTGATAATTTTGATTAAAATATAATCTTTAGATAACTGTACAACTTACCAGATGTCAAAGACATCCTAGGGGCCAAATGAACCGCAAACAATCCGTGATTTCAAAACAGAAACCTATGTGACCCGAGGCAAGCGATTGATCCTCTCTGGTCCTCAATTTCCTTAGTGATGAAGCAGGGGATTATAATCCAGATCTTACAAGGTTGTCAGGAGGATTTAATGAGATAATTTTTGTAAAGCTCTGACAGACAGGTGCTTAGTAGGTACTCAGTAATAGATCTGTATCTTTTTTCCTCCTCTGTCTAAAACACTGGGCTTCCACTCAGCCCTGGGTCTATAAGCTTTGCAGTATCTGGCATTTTGTAGAAAAATGAGTCTGTCATGTTAGAGGTCACTCAGTGTGATGATGATGACAACAATTCACTCGGACTGTTCACACTCCCCCCCCCGCAAGCAGTGGATCTTTGAAAGAGCCTGGTGGGTACAGAACTAATCAGCTGGGAAAGTCCAGTACAAGCTCAGTTCTGCCCTGGAAGTTTGTTTAATCGATGTGTCCTCTCATCCTAAAACAGTGCTAGGCACATAGTAGGTGCTCAATAAATTGTTGAATGAAGGAACTTTTTTTTCAAAAAACAGTGGATTTCCTTTTCCCCTGCAAATAAAGAAAAGAGGTGTAGGAGGGGGCAAATGGCAAGGTACAGGAGACAGGCCAGGGAAATGCAGCTGCCAGGCCCACCAGCCCGGCTCCTCCTCTGCAAAGGGGATGCAGCAAAGCACAGAGCACCTGGCTTGTGATTAAAGCTGCAGTTTATGAAAGACAAGGGGGGCAAATGTGAAGACAGAGACCTGGAGGGGAGCAAGGGAGCAGTCTTGCGGAGAAGGAGGATGAAAGAAGAGGGAGAGCACTGTGAGAAGAAAGGGAGATGAAGAGATGCTTAAGAGAAGAGAGTGAAGAGTGAAGGAGAGAGAAAAAGAGGAGGCAGGAGGAAAGCAAGGGGGAAAACAGGGAGTGGGGAGGAATTGTGGGTTACAGAGGAAACTGCTGTCTCAGCCTGGGTGGGATTCGTCTTAGAAGACCTCTGAGTTCCCTCGGGCATTTGGTGTCTCCTTCGGGTTAGGCCGTGCCAGGGGGAGGGTATGGACTGGGGGTGCTCCTAGGTACCAGGTGTTTGCTGGACCCTGGGCAGGTCTCAATCCCTGGCCTTTAGTCCATCCTTTCCAAATAATGACATCCCACTGTGAGCCAGCCCAGGGGAAAGCAAAGGGCCTAGGAGGCTCAGACCCCTGGTTATGCCCTTCTTTTTCCATCTTCTCCCCACAAGGGCATAGTCAGATAAGTGGGTCATGCCACCTACATGTGACTTTTTTCTGATAACAACAGGGCCCACAGGCCAGAGCGGTGGGGGACTCAGTGTCGTGTACACAGCCTTGCTCACCCCATGCCCACTGCTTTTTGTTGGAGGGAAAGGTAAGGAGGAATGGGCAGTGGGAGGAGAGCCTGGCCATCTCAGGAAGAAGCCAGAGTCCATCCCAGGCTGGTGGGGAAGCGGGAGCCTGCCTTGGGCTTGGGTGCACGGAAAGACCCAGAGCTCCTGCTGATGGTGACCAAGCTGGCAGGGAGCCACCTCCACTCCCCTGACCAGGGGAGGCTGTTGTCCCTACCATCCACCTCCTGGGGTCTTCAAGCAGAGGGCCTGTCCTGTCCATCTCTGCCACTGAGAGCTGTGCCCAGCCCACCCCCGCCCGACCCTGCCATTAGAAGCTGTGTTGGCTTCAACAGATGGGAGCTGCGGCAGCCTGAGGAACAGAGCACAAAGCCCAGCTGACATTTTCCTTCCTGTTCGTTTGGTGGGGGGAGGAAAGATAGGGACGGGGGGTGGGGGAGGAGTACAGCAACACCCCCTAGGCCCGCCCCCAGGCCCAGGGCTCCAGCACCTTTTGCTTCTCAGCTCAGCCGGTCACCAGCGGTGCTTCGCTGGCTGGGTTACCAGAGCCTGTGCCGCCCTTGCCTGCAGGACAGACGGACCACCTGTGGCTGGCCAACCCCTCCTGTCTCCTGGGTGCTGCGGTGGGCCCAGAGCTTTCCCTCTGAATTTCGCTTCCCACGCCCAAGCCCCCAGGCTGAGCCCAAGGCCGGCCCATCCCCCACCCCAAGTGTCCCATCCCAGGCTGCAGACAGACCCCTGCCAACCCAGGAGGAGTCTGGCTTATGGTTCCAGATACTTCGGACAGACACCAAGGCCATCTTGTCCCCTCCGCGCAGACACCCGAGCGCCAAGGAAGGGGAAGCGCCCGCGGCTGTAGAGCGCTGCCACCCGGCAGTCCGCCCCCGTCACACCCTCCCTAACCTCTCTGCCACCTCTTGGCTCCCCGACATCGCAGGGCCCCGCTCTCCCCAGCAACAGTTTGGGGAGGCTCGGCCCCCTTGGGGTGCATCACGACCCCGACGCCCCCTCTCCCGCCGCCTCCGGTCCAGCCCGCACAGTAGGCTGCCTTCTTTACAGTCTCCAGCCCGCCTTCCCACTGCGCTCGCGGCCGCCTCGCTCCCCGAGTCACCAGATAGATCCCTTGCAGGCAGCTCGGCTGCGCCCACAGCCGTTCTTTCCTCGGCCCCCGCCTCGTCCCCGCAGCCACACCAGAGGCCCCAGCGCCGCCCGGGGTCAGCCCAGAGCCGCACACTCACCCCACAACCGCCGTCCGAGTCCCAGGGCCGTCACCCCGTTGGGCTGCAGCCGGGGCTGTGCGGGAGACCCTGGTCTGCGCCCTTCGTCGGCGCGTCGCCCGCCCAGGTCGGGGAGGTTCGTGAGCGCCTTCCCGCCGTGGAGTTGTCCTGGGAGTGGTGCTGGGGCAGAGCCCCGGAGGACGACCGCAGAACGACGGTCTGCCCAGGCCGCCCGAGCCCCACGCCCGGGCCCCGCGCTGCCCCCCGCGCTGGTGGCCGGAGCCGCTGGGTTGAGCCCGGCACTCCCTCTGCGCGCCGCGCGGCCAAGTGCACCCAGCAGGATCCCACGGCTCCCCGCGCCCCTCCGCGCGCCTTTCCCTGCTTCTCACTCGCCCTCCTCACTTGCTTCTCCGCGGCTCTCCCAACCTTCCCAGCCCACTCCGGTCGCCGCCTCCTCGTCTGCATGCCACGCCACCCCCCTCCAGTCCCACTGCTATTTTAACTCCTGAGTGGCCAGAGGCCCCCTCTCCCTAACACACAACCACTGCCCGGAGGGAGAAGTTGGGTGGGGCCAGACGCTAAAACTTGAGTGTCTGAGGCTAGTGGTGCTCTGGTGCCTTTAGACGCAAGGCTTGGCAGAAAGAAGGGGGCACAGCGCCTGGGGCTGAGAGAAGGGGATGGCTCTTCTGATATTGCCTCTTACCCTCTTGCAAAGGTCAATAGGTTTTATCCTTCCAAAGTTAACGTGGACTAAAGAATGCAGTGGTGGGTTAGAATTTGTTCATGGATACAGACTTATCTTATCCTAAAGAACTGAGTGGAATGCAACGCCGGGTTCTCATGCCCTTCCAGCATTGCCCCCCGAAAAGGGCAGTTCTAGCGTCTTGGACGATCCCACCCTGGCCTTTAGCAAAGGATGTCAGTCTACTGAAGTGTTAGGAACTGGCAAGCTCACTCAGGTGCATGGCTTGGTGGGGGTGTGTGTGGGGGTGCCCACCCTGCAGGCTGGGGGTTATAAACACTAGGAGAGGAGTGGAGTTGATCCATGTTGAAGGTTGGTGCTGGGATGCTGCCTGGTGGCTTAGAAAGGCTGGGTCCCTGCCATTAGTCTGGGCTTAGGAGAGTGGGTCTCGTGCTGGAGCGAGGACTGAAGGCCCATGACTTACGGGGGCCTTCTGCCTGGACCACTCAGAATGGACCCAACAAGCTCAGCTCACTGACAGGCCACACCCGCTGATGGGTCTGGACCAGAGCCTGCAGAACCAACAACGGGGGAGTGGGTGGGATGGAATCCAGGGTATGGAGAGTTCTGCCAGGAGGGCATCTGGTATGTCTGTCTTCCTTCATCCAGAGCTTGAGCTCAGTGCCTCCTGTAAGGTGAGTTCTGGACAGAACACGGACAGTTTTGTGGCTCTGTCTTTTCCAAGGGCACAGCCAGTGGTAAACCCATGACTGGAGGCTTTTATAAAGTCAGTTTGAAGGTCTGTGTGCTCTGTATGCACAAAGGGGGCTCTCACCTTCATATATTCAATAAGCACATATTAAGCTCCCACGGTACTCTGAAACCTCCCCCATGTCCCCACCCTCCACCCCTGCTGTGGGGCATAATGGCCTCAAGGAGCATAGAGGGACAAGCTGGAACAATACAAAACAAATTTTTAACATTTCAAGGCAATGAAATTGCCATAGAAATACAGAAAGAAAAAGCCATCTGGGTAGGGTTATTCATGGAAGGTTTTAAGGAGGACTTGAGTTTCAAGCTGAGTCCAAATAGAGAAATAGAATTTGAACTGGCAGAGAAGGCAGGGACCAGAAAAGGCAGGAAAATGGAGACAGGCAGAGTAGAATGGGTTGTCCAGAGGGTAAGGACAAGAGAGGGAATTTATAAAGCTACTATTGAATGCCACGTCTTTTCACCTCTTTCTCATTTAATCCTCTGAGTTGACTCTTACCCCATTGAACAGATAGGAAGGAGAATGGAAGTTCAGAGTTCAAAATCTACGGGCAGAATTTGAACTCTCTTTGAAACCAGTGTCCTTGCTATAACACCACATAGGGTGTGAAGAGCGGAGCAGCTGATGAAGACTTTGAATTGCCAGGCTGAGTGGTTTAGCTCCTTTAAGCACACATGATTTGGGATGAAAGAGACAGGAAGATGAGAGGCTAGTGAGGAGGCTGCAGTAGGAACCAGGGGGAGGGGAGCAGTGACAAAGGAGAGCAATGGGCCTTTGTAAAGGAAGATCTGGCAGAGCATCTGAGTGAAAGGCATCAAAACCTGACTCCTAGCTTTTGAGCACGAGTATTTGGGTCCCTTGTCAATTCAGTGGAGCCACCTCACCATCCTGAAGGCCAATGTCACTGTATATAGAGCCTGATAGTGAAAAGGAGGAAATGTTACCAGTCCTTTACCAGCTCAAGGACCTGAGCTCTCACTCCAGTGCCCCAGCCTCCCAGCACCTATGTATGCTGCCTACTGTGTCTTACTTAGCTCCCAGCCTGATGGTAAGCTTCTGGAGGGGCTAAAAATGCTCCACACAGCATCAAGCCAAGACCTTAGAGTAGGTGCTCAATAACTGATTATTGAAGAATAAATGAGGTAAAAGCAAATAATATTTGCCAAGTGGCTGGTTTCTAAGTGGCAGACCCTGTAAGACACAGGCTGGGTAAGGGATACAGGAATTGCATTGCCTGTGGAGAAAAGGGTGGAGGAATCTTTTCTTGAGCTGACTCTAAATCTCTAACAATCCAATGGGATTGAGGGAAGAACACAGGTTTGAGGGCCAGAGGTTTGAAACTCTGCTTATCATGTCTTCTGTGTTGCTTTAGGAAAAGTGCTTAATTTCTCTGAGCTCCAATTCTTTTTTTTTTTTTTTTTTTGAGGGCAGTATCACTGGCCCCCACATGCGGGACCCAAACCAGGGCCGCTGGCTTCCAAAGCCAGCGCCCAACCACCGCGCTACTCAGCCGGCCCTCCAATTCTTGTTTGTGTAAAAATATTAATTCAAGTAAGAGCGGTTAATACTTGTGGGACACCTACTACATGTAAAGCATGATGCTAAACACAGTTATGCATGAGCTCATTGAAAATCCCACCAACCCTGGGACTCAAGATAGGAGAAACAAGAGGTTTAATATTTACATAATTAGTACATGATAGAGCTGACATCTGAACCCAGAGCTATCTGATGGTGGAGTCGAAGCACTACACTACTCTGCAACACTTCCTAAAGACGAGGGTAGCAATCAGGGTATTAATTCACACTCATAGGATGGCTGTGAGATGTAATAGGGTTACATGTGTCTGGCAGTGAGCACGGTGTCTGGCATATGGCACATCTTGGTAAATGATAGTCTCTTCTCTCAAATCATGGCTGTCATTCTGAGTCAGATACTTTCCTGGGAAGATATCAGGACTCAATTCAGTCCTTTGGAAGCTCTTTAATTACCCAGAGGATTTAATGGCCCTGTTACTGACCTTTCCCCCACCAAATTTAATCTCTAGGTTTAGCCACGCATAACTTCCTGTCAGGAAGCTTGGGAGGGACTCTGTAACACTATAGTGTCTCTGGAGAAGGATACTGGGATTACATGTCCCTACAAATGATCCTCGGCTCAACTCCACTTGGTTCTTTAATGTAGGGTCAGACGCTGAGTTAGTAGCAATGCTATTTGTGTGGTGGGGGGCAGTGAAAAGAGGAGGGTTTCTGGAGCCTGGCAGATGAGCCAACTCAGAGGAGGGAGGTTGGGGACCTGATACCACTTCCTTCAGTGTACCCTCCAGTGCTGGGTGCAGCCTCTGCCTGGCCCTCATCTCAGGAGGCTCTGGATGGGGCCTTTGGAGTCACTGATTGTCCTCACAATAACCCAGCTAGGTAGACAGTGTGTCCCTAAAGCAGTGGTCCTTAGTCTTAAGCATCACCAGCAGCATGTATACAAATGCAGGCTCACCAGTCCTACCCAAGAATCAGATTCTGCAGTTCTCGAAATCTGCATTTTGGCAATCTCTTCAGGTGATTCTGATTCAGATGCCTGGATGAGCCCTGGATGAGACAGACACATTGGCCTGCGGTGCCCATTGCTCTCTGACTTCTCCTGTCTGGGCTCAGTGACAGCAGAGCCCTGTACTTCAACTATTGGGGAATAACAGTGAAAGAACACAGGGTCCTTGCCAGAGGCAGGTTCTTGGTGAAGCTGATGAAGCTTAAGCTTTAGGGTGGCTCATTTGTGGGGATGAATGGAGCGTTGGCTATGAGATCTGGGAGTTGTGGAGTGTTCTATGTGGGGAGGGGAGATTAGTTTGCAAACAAGAAGCATTTGTATGTAAGCATTTCTGGTAAACTGAATGAAGAGATATCAGAAGAGAGGGATTTGGATTTCCAAGGCCCATGTAAATTGTTGTGATCTTTCCCATTCTAAAGAAATATTATCAGGCCAGCCGAGTGGCGCATTGGTTAAGCGCTGGTTTTGGGATGCCAGTGGCCCTGGTTCGGATCCCACATGAGGGCTAGTGACACTGCCCTCTACAGCTAACAACAGCTCCACCTGTAGCTGGGCTGTGTGAGCCCCAGTGATGGTGTGGGCTGCAGCCCCTGCTGCAGTGGGCTGCCATAGGCTACAGTGAGTGGCCTGCATCCAGCGTGAGCGGCTGGCAGCCAAGCGTGAGCTGCCAATAGCCGCGGTGAGCGACATCCAGAGGCCAGCGACCGATCTGCCTCATCCGGGAAGAGCGCAATGACAATACCAACAGTGAAGCAACATCCTCCGCAACTAAACTGAAGAACAAAAAGACAGCAACTTGTCTATTCCCCTCTGCCAATTCCCCAATAAAATCTTTAAAAAAATATATATATATATTATCATTGGACCTAATTTTGTATTTGTTCTTTTTTCTTCAGAGGGCCCCACAAAACCTGGATCTTCCCCTTGCCCCTGCTCTGAGGGAGCTCCTAGGATCCACAGACACCCTTGGATCCCAGAGACCAGATAAGCAGGAGGACATTGCAGATGGCAGAGCTGTGTGGAACTGCAGGGAGTCCTTACATTCTTGGAAAAGGTACTACAGGTAAAAATGATGTAAGTTGAATCTGTTTTTGCCCAGAAACAATGTGATAATGGAAACTACATTCCTGCCCAAGGTCCTGGTGCCCAGGTTTTTATAAGAATAAATATAAACACCATATTTAATCAACTGTAAATGACACACCTGTACTCTGTATGTGTTAAATTGAATTTGAGTATATAAAGCAGCTAAACTGGGCAATATGGTAACCAAATCCCATTCTGTGTAATTTAATGTATTCATAAAATTCCTTGGAGAAATGCTTTTGTGGGGAGTGGGATGAGGGAGCCAGGGAGAGGACTGGAGAACCCCACTTCCCCTCCCTATAAAACCTGTGCAGGCAAGAGGGGGATCCTAGAGGTCTGAGCTAGGGAATAAGGGTTTTATGTCCCATGGCACATCTGAAACAGGTGAACTAGGCAGCATCATGCATGGGTACACCTGGCTGACTTTGAGATGCATGTCTGTGAAGTCAAGGGCTGCCCACACACCAGGAGTGGGGGCCACTGGAGAGGCCTTGGAGTTGGATAAGCTGATCTGGAATGCCTTTCTGGAGGAGCAAAGTTTGGAGAAGATACTTGAAAGCAGGAGAGGAAAACAGTTAGGTTCCTTGAGAAGTCAGTTCCCAAGGACCTTCAAGGACCTTTTCCCTTGAATTTTGACCCACCTCACTGTAACCCTTTGTCCCTAAGTGCTCGTCACCCACCTTCCATCTCCTTCAATGGTTTTCAAACTGCAGGTGGAGACCCATTAGTGAGTTATAAGAACTTTTTTAAAAAAAAAAACATGAAATAGAATAGGATAGAATATATTTCATTCATACTTTTGTTCCAGTTTCATGTAAACATATGGTGTACTGAGTTGTGGTGCTCAATGTATTTCTTACCATGAGTCTCTATCAAACTTTGGCTATTTATTCCCAAAGCATGAAAATAAGATACACATGAGGTATCTCACATATTAAGAAATAAAGTATTTAACCAAATCCAGCCTTTCTACTTGGTATGACTTCTGTTGCTTGTCTTCTTTTTCAATCAGACTCTATTCATTTCTGAACACTTCATTTCAGAAATGGTTCACAGACAAAGAAACGGGTTCGACATATCCTAATCCCATTCTTTTCTGTTTGCGCTGTCTCTGACCCTTACGTTTTCCTTCTTATTTTCTCTCAGACAAGGAAGTCTTTATGGCCTTACTTCTCATATTTGAATTAATTCCAACATAAATCCTAGGGCTCACAGGCCTTTCCAAAGATCACTCCTAATGTCTCTCCAAGCAGCCACTACCTGGGTCTAGTTTAGCTTTCTAAACCTGTGCTTCTGTAACTGTGTGTGCAAAAGAACCACTTGGGGAGCTGACTCAAATGCAGTTTCCTGGATCCCACCCAGTAGGTACGAAGTGGGATTCCTGAGCTGCGTTTTTGACCAGCTATCCAAGGGATTCTAAGGACCACTTGAAGGATCATTTATAAACCATGGAGAAAATTCAGCTCTTTGCAGGAAATTTTTCCCGTTCACTCCTGATTCATATTACTCCACTCTGTTTCCCTTCTAACAGGAGTAGTCTTGGTTTAGGCCACTTTATATTTATTTGCCATCATTTGCATTTTGTCTGAAAAGTTGCTTTATCTGGGTATCACGCCTACCTACTTAAATTATAAATTCCCCCAAGGAACTGTATCATTCATTACTATTTCCCCAGAGTGCCCGGCAGAGGACCTTGCTCATGGTAGATTTCCCATAAACTCTCTGTGCATAAGACAGAATCCTCACATTTACCTCCCTGCCCCTCCCTAGTTCCCACCCTAGCCCCTAGTTCCCACCCAGGAGTGCTCGGTGCTGGCATAAATGTCTGAGTTGTTCCCTGGATCAAAAAGCATTATTGATTGGGTGATTTTGGCTCTGTCTGACTTTGTCCTTTCCACCTAACCTCCATGGGTTTAGGGAGAAGTAAATCAGTAAAAACTAATGAGTTCAGATGACCCCCCTGGGATTGTAGCTTCATTAAGAGCTCTTATATGCTTCCTGTCCAGAAACACATCGAACAGCAAAGGCAGAGAACTGAGCAGCAAGGCTAGAGCTAGAATGAGGCAAGCTAGCCTAAAGCAGCCTAAAGCAAGCATCCTGGGCCCTAAATCCTGACACTTAGGCCTTAAAATGGACACAGAGAGAGAAGGGTGAGGAAGCCATGGCCTTGTTCCTAGGTTAAATGGTTCTTCAGGCAGATATCAGCTTGTTCATTTTTCTGTCCTGAGGAGCTGTCTGCATGATAAGCAATTTGGGAAAAACTGACACCGAGCTCCTGATTCTGTGCTGGGAGTCTTCAGTATATTGTCTCACTTAGTCTTTATGAGGTTCACAGTGTCTAGTCTCCCAGCTAGAAGAGGCCAAAACTGGACTCAGTACCGTGTCCTTGGGTCACAGTCCACTGGTTTGTTTGTTTATTTTTTTTTAGCTTAGCCATCCTGCCACCTGTTGGCAGCTCAATGGCATCTGAGCTCGGGCTGGGCATTGAACTGCTGTTGCTTAGAGCTCAGCTCACACTCTTGAGCGAGCTCTTAACCAACTGAGCCACTCGGCCGGCCCTCACTGGTTTGTTTTTTTCCTTTTTCCCTCCACAATTCCCCTACCTCTTGTGGAAAAGAGACTCCACAATATCCGAGATTTTAATCCAAGGGATTAAAGTCTTCGCTGCCAGAAAGCTCACCCTTATGTTTTATCCTTACTTCTCCTCCTGCTAGAATCACATTTCTTCCTATTTGAAACTCAGGGGAGATGAAGAACAGCCTGTCACTGTCACCAGCCTCTGTATGTGGGACCTGGGGCCTTTTGGTTCACGAAGTTTTCTCTGTCTTTTTTTCTTCAGGTGCTATAAATCCATCTCCTTTGCTGAGGGGTTTCTTTTCTGGGAAAAGAAAAATTATAAGGAGAGGAAGGAGAAAAGTAGGGCAAGAAGAGAGCTGAGGAAATAAATTAATGTCTCTCCCTGAGTTGAGGGAGACTGATTTGCCTGAAGGCAGGACATGAGGGGGTGACCCCCAAAATGCTGGGCTCCTTACAGGCCAGGACCCTGGGCAGAGAGTCCAGGAGCTTGGGCCACTTCTGTGTGTTTATGCATAAGTAAACACGCATTAAGTAATGTTCCAAATCCCTTCCCAGGTCCCAGGCCCCTGCCTCTGCTAGGTGGGCCCCATCTTGGAAGGGAAGATAGGTGAAATGGCCTCTGGAAGAGGCCTCTTCCAGCCTGGCTCGCCTAGGTGGCTCCGTCACAGACAAGTGAGATTTTTCAGATTCCAGATGGGAAAACAGATCGCTAAGTTCTGGTGTCAAGCACCCAGCCCCTCTCCTTCCTGGCCCTCCTGCAATTCAGAGATGATCTCCCCAAGCATTGTGTAGGGTGGCTGGAGTGGATGACTAATGCATGTCATTTTCAAGATGCTCTCTCTGCACAGGAAAGTACATTCAGATCCAGGTTTTAATTGTGTGTGATTTTAGCTGAGATGGCGTTAATTTATTTCCTTTGCTACTTCAGCGGTTCTTCCTCTTTCATCACGGTGAAATTATCTGGAATGTATCTTTTTTTCTTGAGGACAAAGAGAAGCAGCTGATCTTGCTTGAGGTTTAGAACATTCTAGGGGCTGCCAGGTGCTGTTCAGTGGGTGCTTCACGATGGAGACCCTATGGTTCCCCTAGTCCCTAGCCTCCCTGTCCTCCCACTCACTACCAGATTTGCCAAAGGGAATGCTATATGCAGTGGGACCCTTACTATCCAGGCAAACTCTCTGACAAATCCACCACCAGAGGGGCATTTTCGGCCAGGGCTGGCTCCAGTCAGTTTCCAAAACGAGAGGTGCTTTCTTCCTTTCACAACCTTCAGAGAAAAGGAGAACAAAGGGCTTTTTGGAGGAAGAGGACAGAGTTAAAGAAAGATGGAGCATGAGGCATCTATGGCCCCTGACTACTGTTGTGAAGCTTATGCATTCTGACTTCAGTTGGGGAGGGTCTATCGTTTAAGAAAGTGGGTAGGGGGGCCAGCCGAGTGGTGCGGTGGTTAAGCGCTGGCTTGGGAAGCCAGCAGCCCCGGTTCGGGTCCCACATATGAGGGCCAGTGACACTGCCCTCAAAAAAAAAAAAAAAAGAAAGTGGGTAGGGCCAGGGTGAATATGATAACCTCCTAATACAATGTTTTTAATTTTTTTTCTTTTCACTCGAACTCTCTTTGTGATCAGCATAAAAATAGAACACACACCAGAAATTCTGCTGCATCTTGCCCCAGAACTTTGCCCTCTTTGAAAATTATTGTTTTGCTGTGCATATCCACACTAGCTAACACTATTTTATCAAGACTGGCTTATTCTAGTTTTTATTATAAAAATAAAATAATTTTTATTTTCCAAATATAGAATTATAGTATCATTTTGAATATGCTTCTTCAATCTCTATGTAAGTCCCAAGTTGGAGATTAAACTCCTCCACCCCTCCCCACTGGAGAGTCACTGAATCACTGCCCTGATATCCAGCACAGGAAATCAGAAAAGCATTGGCCATGACAGATGGGGGCTATTTAAAGACCCTTCTGTTTTTTGTCCAAGTTGCTCCCCCATCCCATAAAAATCAGTGTTTTCTTTGCTCATTCTGGCAAATAGTAGGAAACTCAGTAAGTATACATTACATGAATCTTGCAGTAGTAAATAATTATTACGCGCTTTGCACAGTGTTGGTGCCTAGCCCCTGAGAAGGTGCTCCATAAGTATTGGCTAATGTTCCTAAGGTCCCAACACCTTGTCTCCTCCACAGGTCCTATAGTCTGCCCTCTGCTAAGAAGCTCCAGCTGGTAGAGACGCTAGTTTTCTTATGGTACCCTGCGAAGACCCTTAGTATCCTCTTATTCTGCAGAACTTATGTTTCACCTCCAAATGGTGACCACCTGTCCAGATTCTGGCTTCTTTTGGTTGAGTCAGAAGCCTGGCTCAGTGCTTTGCACATTGTCGGGCCTCACAAAATGTTTGTTGAGGGAGCGATTGAATGGTCCTGTGCTCTCCGCCTGGCAGCCCCTCTAGTCAGGCGAGACAGAGTCTGGAGGAGTCTGGGGCTGGACCACAGGGCTCCTTGGTAAATAATTAAGCCTCTGACTGTGCACGGGGCTCCAATTTGCGAGCACATTCTCATGGCTTGAAAAGTTATCTTTTGGGCAGCCCATCTTTCTAGTGTGTTTAGGGTGTTATTGGAGGCTACTATCACTCTGCTGTTTAAAGTTTGTTTCTGCATTCTCCCTAGATTGCTTCAAATAGCTTTGGAGTTTGGATAGCTCTTCCTTCCAACTGCTTTTGGTCATTTCCTGGCTGTGTCAGCTGCAGTCTCAGTCTCTGTAGGGCGATAAGTATCAGTTCCTTTCTCAGCCGGCCTAGCCCAGACTTAGTGGACACTTCTGGCCAGGTGATGGAAATGCCACAATTCCCAGATGTGCCTATCTGCTCATTTGCCCTGACCTGCTATTTCTTAAAAACAAAACATGTACTTATCATATGATCCTGCAGTCACCTTCTAGACACGTGTCCCAAAGAAATGAGAACTTATGTCCACATAAAGCCTTGTACATAAATGTTTGTAACAGCTTTATTTGTAATAGCCCCAGATTGGAAACACCCAAATGTCATTCAGTAAGTGAATGGTTAGACACACTGTGGTTCATCCCTGTCACAGAATATGACTCAGCAACAAAAAGGAATGAACTATTGATACACACAATTTGGATGGATCTCAGGGCCTTGTGTTGAGTGAAAAAGGCCGATTTCAAAAGGTTACATGCTGCATGATTCCATTCATATGACATTCTCAAAATGACAAAATTATACAGATGGAGAACAAATTAGCGGTTGCCAGGGTTTGGGGAGGGACGGTGGTTAAGGAAGAGAAGAAGGGTATGGTGTGACTATAAAGGGATAGCATGAGGGAGGTTTGTGAATGGACTAGCTCTGTGTGTTGATTATAGTGGTAGTTACACATGATAAAATTGCCTAGAGCTACACACACACACACACACACACAAGTGCATGTGAAATCAGTGAAATCTCAATAGGGTCTGTGGATTATACCAACATCCATTTCCTGGTTTCCAACAAAAACAAAGAAAACCGTTTTTTTTTGCACTGTTTGCCAGCCCCTGGTCTGCCTTTGGACTCTGGCATGATATTCAGGTGTGTTTGGAAGGGCCAGACTCTCCTGGCATTCTCAAATATTAGGAACACAGCTAAAATACTTTAGTTCTCCTTCTAACCTACAAAGAAACCATTTTCCCAGAATCATTATAATCTTGTTTGGGAGCTCTACACATTTCCAGCCCATACCGTTTCTTGGGGCATTGTATTCTAAGTGGATTATCCACCCAGTGAAGGAGGACTATAAACTTATTTTGTTTATTTGATTATTCTAAGCTTAATCAGCTTCACCTTCAAGTTTAAGGAAGATCCTGAATTCAATTACCACAGGACTTGCATTCTGATGCTGCTTTACTTTGGGTTCAAGTCTGTATTCTCTGAACCCCTGGTGTGCTCCTAGTGGTCCGAAGCTCTGCCCTACAGTTGTTATGGGGTGTGTTGCCTGCCCTAGGGGAGTCCAGGATGGCAGGCCTGAGAGAGCCATTCTAAGGTTTGATTTATTTAACATACTCCCAGCCCCGCATGCACAACCCCAGCAGCTCTGCTCTCTTTCCTCACCCTAAGCCTCAGGGAAAGGCACAGGCCCCAGCCTGTCCAGTCACACTTCATCTCCCTGGCCTACCCCTATCCGAACTTTATGGGGCTTCCAGGAAGGCACACAATCATGCAGGAGTGTATCTCTCCTTTTTGTCTCTCTCTTTACAAACAGACTAAGCTTGCCTAGATACAGCCCCTCATTTTGCAGGTGAAGATCCTGAGGCCCTGTTGTAGTAATAGCAGAGCTGGTCCACAGCCCACTGTGGTATTTCAGGCTGCCTCTCTCAGAGAATGAGTTCCTTAAATGTATTTCTGGTTAACAGTTCTGGTTAATTGGGGAGTTTGGTGACAACAGAGGTAGGACTTCACCTGAGCTGCCCTGGTAATAACTGAGAGTCAGCCCTGTGGCTCTGTGCCCCAACTTCTACTTCCCCTGTGACCATTTCTTCCAAGGGGCTGAGGGGAGGGGTAAAGCTCAGGAAAAAGGACGAGGTGCTTCTGGCTCTTCTAGAGGCTAAATTGTTTTTTGGTGCTCTGGCCTTTGGAGCACCATGTTTACATTATGAAGGATTAGCCCTTTCCCGGGGCACATAGGCTGAGTCTGAGGGGTTGGGAAGTTGGGGGGATGCTGGGGTGTACTATGCGCAGACTGGACAACATCCTACAATGGGTTAAGCAAACACTCTCCCCAACTAACACCCACCCCATGTGCAAGTGCTTGCGCATGCGCCCCTGCACACACACACACACACACACACACACACACACACACAAGCACACACACACCATGAGATTTAATGGGATTTAAGCATACTTCCTCCTGACCTCTAGTTTGGTGAATAGTTAAGGACACAAAGATTGAGACTTACCTGACCTGGTTTGAATCTTGACTTTGCCACTTCCTGGACAAATGACTTTGGACAAGTCTTGTAAATCTCTTAGCCTCTACTTCTTCATCTCTAAATGGGGATAATAAATACCATCTGACTCATAGGAATATCATGAGTATAGACGAGAATATATGTACTCAATCCAGTCCCTGCTAGTTAGTGAGGGCTCAAGAAATGTAAGTCATTTTGACAATGCTGTTCATGATGATAGTGAATATGAGTGTTTTTAAATCATTCCATATTTGTGTCCCTCATGTTTCATCATAGGCACCACCTCCTCTAGAAAACCTTGCCTGGTCCTATAAGAATAGATGGAAGGCCCCTCCTCTGGGTCCCCTAGCATCCAAACTTGTCTACCTTAATATTTTTACATTGTGCTGTTGGTCTTGCCAACTAGACTGAGTTATTAGAGAACAGCATCCAACCTTGTTCATTCCTCTATCCCCAAGATTTAGCACAATACCTGCCAAATAGTAGGTGCTCCAAAAATATTTGCCGAATGGATGAGTAAAGAGGTGACATGTAATGGATGAGAAGGTGACATGTAAATGTGGGACTCAATGTCCCCTCTCCATACTAAGACTAATCTTTCCTCTGGACCTTTGTTCATTCTGCTTCTACCTTCTGGAAAGTCTATCCCTGCCTTTCCATTTTACTTGAACATTCCCATCTTTCAGGGTCCATCTGGAGTCCCTGCCTCCTCTGTGAAGCCTTCCGTGATAACTCCAACCCATTCTGATTCCTCCTGGGCTGGAACTCACATGGGAATTATGTGGTACTGATTTGGACAGTCAGTTATCTTTTTATATTTATGTCACATCTCCCCAAACTATAAGTTCCTAGATAGCAAAGATTTCACCTTATTCTGTTCTATATCTCCAGAGTGTTTTATAAACCCCAGGGACTCAATAAATGCTTATAGGTTGAGAGTCAGAGGAATTGTATATGAGCCACAGGCAGCATGCAGAGTGGGTCCCATAGTGGTGTTTCTCCCACTATTAGCTGGATCACCTTGGGTCAGTTACTTGCTTTCTTGGGGTCTCATTTTCCTCAATTGCTCTAAAAAGCAAAAGCACCCACTCCAGCGGGGTGAAGTGAAGAAGTACCTGTGGAGTCCTTGACACAAGTCATGTCAGCGCCCACTGTTGTTCTTTCTCCTACATCTTCCACTCCTGTGGTCGCTATCTACTAAATTCATTCTATCGTCCCGCATTTTAGGTCACCTTACCCTAAACTTTATGAGAACCCTGTAGGCAAGACATTGGTCCCTTTGTTATAAACATGAGGAAACTAAGAGTCAGACATGGTGGGTGACTTTTCAAAGGTCACATGGCTAGAAAATGTCAGAACCAGGAGTCAAGCCCAGATCTGCCTGACACCAAATCCATACATCTTACAATCAATTCTGGAAACAGTACTGAAGTCTAGCTCCTGCTCTGCCACTGAGTTGCTCTGTGACATTGAGCAAGTCACTAAACCCTTTTCAGTTTCCTCAAAATGAATTGGTCCGGCTAGCTGGTCTTTGACATCATAGTTAGTTGACTGTCGTGTCATGTTTTTTCTACTTGACTGTGAGCTCCTCAAGGGCAGGGACTAGATAGCAATCAAGGACCCTTCCCCAGCATTTCTCAATCTCCTTTCATAGAGAAGGCCCATACAGGTTGTTGATGGATATTAGACTAACGAGGGCTGTGGCCAGTGGGTGGGAAGGGTGCCGGAGCAATGCTGGGGAAGAATGAAGAGTTATGATGAAGGGACCAGTGGAACCAAGCATTGCTGTTGTCAGTGGAGGGAGGCCTGGCCTGGGCAAGAGGGAGAAGGAGGAGGAGGGGTTCTGACGTCTGCCTGTGCCTGGGTTAAAGCATGCAGACAGAGTTGCTGAGGCTGGCAGTTCTAAGGACAGGGATTTCTGAATGGGTCTAGGTGAGGTTGAGGCTTCAGTGGCTGTGGAGAGAGGTGATCTTGACTCAGAGCTGTGGCTGGACCTGGTTATCTGTGCTGAACAGGAACAGGATTCAGCAACTGAGTAACCACGACCCACTTGGCTTTCCATGGCTTGAAATAGCTGACTCCTCTTGTCTAGCCAGGAAAGCCAGTTTTTAACACTTAGCTCTGTGACGCGTCCCTGGACACCCTGGGAGAAGCCATCCCTCTCCTCTGCTCCTCCAGCGTGATTAATGCGAGGCCATACCTTGACATTTATCACTGCAGAGGAGATCGTTTGGGACGCTTAACAACTGACCAAACACATGATGTGTTGGAGGCCCACCACAGAAGCAGAAGCATGGCTGTCAGAAATGGCCAGCTCCCTGGCCCTCCTCCCCGGGCCCAGCAGGAATGTCTAGCGTGGCTGCGAGTTGTCCCTGGTGGTCCTTACATTTAACCCTCAGCACCCTCATGCCTGCCTGCTACCTTCCTCATGTGTTTGTGCCCCCTTTCCCTCTCAGAATCTCACTGTTTAATCCTTCAGGTATGTGTTGATCACCTGCCCACACTGGGCCCAGCCCAGAAGTGATGAGAAGGGGGCACCAAAGTATTTTGTAGAACACACTGTTCCCTACAAGAGGACAGCACTGCACAACCAAGTGCAAATCTGGGGGCCATCAGCTATGGACCACGAGGGCTGTGCGCAGACAGTGACGGCTGGGCCATCCCTGGGCAGCATGGCGCCTGGGGTGACTGTGTTATTACTGCCTTCCTTCTGCCAAACGTAATCCTTGGTCCTTCTCCGCTCAGCAGCACCAGGAGGAAGCTGGCAAGGTAGCCACATGCAGGCTGCACGGCAGCTGCCAGGTGCACTCAGCCAGAAGGCAGGAGGTTTGGGTACATCCTTATTTCTGGGGTGGGGGTGGGAGCTTTCTGCTGAGGTCTCCCAAGGCTGTGAGCCAGCTTTGGTTTCCTCACTGGCTTCCGCGAATGTATTTCCCACCCTCATGGGAATCCCTTTGGAGGGTCTGTAACAGAAGGCCACAGGACCCCAGCTCTCAGACAGAGGCCCTGACACAGCAGACAGGCTGGGAGGGCCCAGGAGGAGGAGGGACATTGTTCCTCTGGCTACTTTATTTCTTTGGTTTGTGGCTGTTTGACAACAGCAGTAAAAACAGCTTATAAATTAGGTGCCCGGCTGTAAACTGCAGACACAGGCGAGGTGAAGGGAGCAGAGGCACTCTCCTCCCCACATCCCTGCAGGCTCGCCCTGCAGAGCAGGACCAGCCGGTCCTCTCCCAGCACCCCCAGGCCTGCGGCAGGGCTGGGGTGAGAGAGTCCCAGGCTTTCACCCCCAGTACTTTCCTTCCTCAGAGAAGGGTGGGGGAGAGCCGCTGTCGGCCCCTCAGAGGCTCTTCAAACAGAGAGATGTTTATATCTTTTCAGTGCAGTCCAAATTACAAGCAGGAAACTGGAGCCTAGGGAACATAAACCAAGGGATACAAGGTAGTGCTTTTTTTTTTTAAAGATTGATTTAAATCAACC
The DNA here is from genome assembly GCA_033961575.1 of Aselliscus stoliczkanus. Classification (NCBI taxonomy): domain Eukaryota; kingdom Metazoa; phylum Chordata; class Mammalia; order Chiroptera; family Hipposideridae; genus Aselliscus; species Aselliscus stoliczkanus. Next base: position 79,079,005 of record CM066739.1, on the reverse strand, counting down.
TCTAGAAGATCTCAAATGCAGCCCGTGGGGAGGAAGTGCTGCAAGGAGTCAGGCAGGCCTGGCCTTCAGGAGTTCAGTGTGACCTGATACACGTGTCTTTCATGTTTCCTCTCTCTCCCAGCTTATTCAGAAAGCCGGTTATTCTAATGGAGGAGGAGCCCGACAGAGCTCAGGACAGGGTCTCGGTGCAGCTTGGAGGCACTGCCTGGACAGGCCTAGTCTGGCAGCTGTGCAGACTGCTTCTCTGAGCACAGGAGGTGGTTGGCCGAGCCCTCTATTGAAGCACCTCCCCTCTACCCTTTGGCAGAGACAAAATCTGGTCTCTTGCTACTGTACCTTCCTGCCCCAGACCCCATGGGAGCCTCAGGACCCAGGTCAGAGCCTGGGGGCGATAAACATCCACCTTACTGGGCTCAGTGCAAACTGTACGGGGCAGGGCCTCGGGACTTAGGTACCTGCTAGAGCTTACCCTTAGAGTTAGTTTCTGAACACAGAACACAGCTCTTTGACCTCAGCACCCCCGGTTCCATTTCTCTAGCCCTTTCGTCTGTCCCCCTGGTTGGCTGTGTAAAACTCTTATAGCTGGGTCATTCCTCTGCTTTTGTTGATGTGTTTTCATTGAGTGTGTCAAGTCATGGTGTGCGTATCCTGCCCACATGAAGACAGCTTGAGGGCAGGAACAGAAGGATGGGGGTTCTGCTCCGGGAGCAGGTCTGGCCACAGGGTGCCAATAGGCAGGAAGAGGACAGCCAGGGCACCCAGGGAGAGGGTGCCCAGGTGATGTGTGTGCACGCACGTGTGCACCCATGTGAGCAAATAAATTGACACTGAGGTCACAAAGCCTGTGGGGATTGCTTTTCTTCAGGCATTTTAATGTTTTACTTACTCCTTTAACCTGCAGAGCAGCTGTCCACACATCCAACCCTGGCCCAAGCCCAGGAGGACTTGGAGGGGCAAGTTCCTGGGCTATATTAGACCAACCTTAGACCAAAGGTGCTTTAGACCAGTGAACTACAAGGCAATGTGCTATCTCTTTTTGAAAAGAAGACATTTCTGACCCACTGTGAAACATCTGGAAGTGCTCTGTCAAACCTAATGAGCTGTGTGACCTTGGGTAAGTCACTTAACCTCTCTGAATTTGAAGCTTTTATCCTGGAAGTTATGAAAGTGATCCCTGTGAAATCGCTATGAGGATCAAATGAGATAATAGATGAGAAAGAGCTCTGAAAAGTCAAAGTGTTCTAGAATGTCTAGAATTCTATAACAACTACAACAGCCATTAGGATTAGTATAGACAATGGCGAATACCAGAAGGAAGCCAAGGACATTCCCACATCTACACTCTCAGCACCTGAGCTTGCTAGCCTGATCCTCTCTGTGCTTGTATAGTGTTTGTGTTTCAGTCATTTTACACACACACACACACACACACACACACACACACACACACACACACAGATGCTGTTGATTGATGGTTGACCACCCCTGCCACCTAGGGTACCCAGGAACCCATATTTACCTACACTGAGGGGCCCCAGACCAGGAGTGAAGGCTCTCAGAGTGAAAGCCCTACTTCTTCGCCCATCCTCTGGGACGCAGGAGACTTGAAGATGACTCGGGATAGAAATCTAAATTCATTTGGGTGGATCTGGGCCAACGGTTCCTTTGGGGTGGGGTCAGGGTGACACCTTGGGACACCCTTTGGCTGGCCTATGTTCAGTGTAACTGTCCCCAGTGTCGGGGGGGCGGCGACTCATTGATGGGTAGTTGCCCCCAAAGATAAGGGTCTGTAAGTTTCAGGAAATGTGTTTATGGGCCATTAGGAGCAACACCTATCTCACCAGGTGAGTTTACAGCTTAGGAAGCATTTCTGTTTTAGCAGAATGAGAATCAAAGGACCTTTCTTATGACTGAACATCAGTTTCAATTCTGAACAAAGTTGTCCCAACCAGCCTGTCCACACGAGATGTTCAGGTTGACCCCCACACTCCCTCCCAGCCCCAGCTCTAGGGCCACCCAGTGCACAGGCGTGCCATGGGTGTTCCTTCACTTCTGGGAGCTCCCAGAGCAGAGACCCAGGCATCCTCCCACTTTCCACGTTCATCAGCACACGACTCTGTACCCAGAGGCTTTCAGTTGGCTTTGGCCAAACTCCAAACATAGATTATCTAGGATTTCTGTGGGGCTGGACCCAAGATGAACAACACTTAGGAAAGCTCCAGTGTCCCCATGGATCTGAAATCACAGTTAGCGGCAGCTCGGTGGCACACAAGAGGGGGCTAGGGTGTGGCCCCTCTCTCCTTCCCTGAGTTTTGGTCTCCTGCCACCAGCGAGGGGCAGTGTTGGGTTGGAGCAGGGGCTCTGAATGCCGGGTGTGGGGTGCAGGGTAACCTGTAGCCCCATGGTAATGCCTCTCAGGACCCCTGCTCTGGTTCTATGGTAGCAGGAAGAAAAAGGCCTAACACTAAAGCCTTTCTCCCTGCTGCTATCCTCAGCGCGGTATTTTTCCACCTACTCCTCTGGCTTCCTATTGATTTAAATAGAGAAAAAGCAGGTGCGGGGAGGAGAGAGGAGAGCGACCAAGGGAACAAGAATCAGACTAAAGCAGAGGGGAAGAGAAAGAGGGATGAGTACCATGGTGGGCGGGGAGAGAGGAGAGAGGCGAGTAGGAAAGAGAGTGAGAGTTGAAAGATAAGCACAGGATGTGGGAGCAAGGAAATCAAAAGGGGGATAGACAAGCCTTCTCCCAGGCTATCCTTCCCCTAGCCAGGGATTTACCATGAAGGGATTTGCCTGCCTGCAATCCATCAGAGCCCAGTGCAGCCCTTCCCTGGAGGACACAGCAGCACCATGCTTTGCGGGATCCCTGGTCCCGGCCAGGAACCCTGGGCTTCCCTGGGCTTCATGGGCAGAACTGTGCTTTCCTCTGTGCCCACCTGATGGGAGACCCCCTCCACTGCTCCCCACGGTGAAGACCAGTCCCGGTGTACATCAGATCCCTTTCTGTAGATGAAGCACTTTGCATGCAGGGCTTTCCTCTGTCTGCTCCAAGGCAAGAGGTGACCTCTGAAAGGAGCCCTTGGCAGCTGGTCCTGCCCCATACAGTGCCCAGCTATTCTGGGTGCAATCTCTTTGGGGGTGATCTCCACACCCAGGGCCTCTCCTGTCCCCATTCTGTTCTGCCCTGGGGCTTCCGCTTAGGAAAATACTCACACAGTGATGTTTACAGGCACAGTTGGATTTATCTGTGTTGCCATGACAACGGTGAGGGCTGCCTCTGTTCTTTCTCCCACCCCATACTCTGCTCCTTTTACAGCCTAAAAACCTCTCTGTCTCTCTCTTCTCCCCCACCATCATTCCTAATTTCCACAGGACTTAAATCCTCCTCCCCTTGGAAGGAGCGATACTTGCACACATTTCTCTTCAGTCTTTCTAAGATTGTAAGTTCCCAAGAGCTGGTCCCAAGCACTGAAGGTGGAGGGATGTCCTCCTATATTGTGAGTGGAGCAGAGGGGCAAAGTACCATGGGCAAGATTTGTATCATGATAGGGCCTCCAACACCCTCGAGAAACTGTCTTCTCCCTCAGAGTACCCTCAACACACCCATCTCAGCCTCCAGCCCTTCCCAGAACCCCTCAGCATCCTCTGCCCCAAACACCTGTTGTCTTATTTCTTCCAATTCCCAGTCAAGCTTCACCTCCTCCTATAAGCTGTCACTGTTTAACTCCACCTGACCTCAAACCCCAGGATCCTGCTCTGTATTTAAGTGCACTCTGGAGTATTGATCTGCACTTGCTTCTCTTATACATGCCCCCACATCTCCGTTCTAGGCTGGATTTATGTGTCCAACTTCCTCAGCAGTATTTTTTTCTGTCTCGCACAACTTGACATCTTCCTGCTCCAGCATCAAAACTCTTTCTCATAACAAACCCATTCTGTGTAGATTGGAAGGGTTGACCAGCTACCTGTCCTTCCCCCTGCCCCACCTGTCTAAGGGATGGGCACCTGGCCAGGCCACACAACGTCTTCTCTGAGACCTGCTATAAGGACATGGGACTCTTCTTCTAGACAGTGAACTATAGGACAGTTTAGCCTTGGGCTTCCAGGGGCCACCTTCCCCACCATATGAAAAGTAACCAGTAAATGGTAGGAAGTAGCGTCATGGTGATTATATTATATTTAGCTATCATTATGGAAACTCCCTGAGAGCAAGAGATGTGTCACCCCTACCAGATTGGAGCACCCCGGGGGCAGGAGCTTGGTAGCCACCATCAAATTAGGAGCTCCTCAGGGTAGGAGGGTTTCTTAAGCAAATTAGGTGCTAAAGTCTTGACAATTTAGTTGATAAAGATCATCACCAGGGTTTAATTCCTTATTTGGGTAACTTTATAAAAAATGCACCTGACTATAAGCTTTTTGTCTTGTTCACCACGTGAGGTGCTGGGTTTAAAGAGAAAGGCGAGGCAATCTTTGTCCCTGAGGATTGACAGTCTGGCAGAAAAACTTGTCTGTGTGATGACAGAAGTTCATAGAGTGTCCAGTGGGGGCATTGGAAGGAATGACAATACCATTAGAGAGCAGGTCTGGAAAATCTTCAGAGAAAAGGTCTGAGCTAGATCCCAAAAGTGGCATCGGTGCTTGTCATCTGGGCAGGATGGAGAATGGAATTCCAGACTGATGAGCAGCCTCAGCAGAGGCATGAGGTGGGACGCAGCCTGCCGGTTTTGGAGCTGTGGGTAGGTGTATGGCACTAGAGTACCCCTAGTGCTCATGGCCATTTCCTTCCCCTCCTCTGCTGGACCCTCCCTGGCAGCAGGCCTTCGTGGAATCACCTTTGGCTGCTCGGATGCTAGTCTTTCAGGTCAGGGTAAAGGTGCTGGGCTATACACCATGCTTAAAAGGACCTCCTTTCTTAGCCCTGCCCCTGGGTTACCATTAGTCAGAACTCCCCATTGCAGGCGCAAGTAACCACTTCTCTGTTGGAGGCATGAATATGACCTTTATCTAAAGAACCAGCGGGATGTGCTTTATCAGTTTAGGGTACAAACCCAAGTCACAGATTTTTTTAATACTTAAGTTAATCCTTTAAGCACGCATCAGCCCAATTTAGCAGGAAGTCCAGTATCTCTTTCTTGATGCCCCTCTCCTCTCCCCTTCCCCAACTCTTGCCTCTTGTAATTGTTAGAAAAGTTCCAGGGCTTGTGAAGTAGGAGGAGGCCAGAGAGTAGACAATTGGGGGGCCTGGCCAGCTTGTGCTTCCGCCACAGTCCAGGGGAGCTTCTCTGCTGCTGCCATGCTGCCCCTGCTGAGCAGGCTCTCGAACAGACCCACCCAGGGATGTCACATTCTTGGGCCCCTGACCTTCTGCAAATGAGTGTATACGCAATGTGATCAGCCACTGTCCCCAAAGGTCACCAGCCAAGTAGCTGGATCAGGGAGAACTTCTTGTTTTAAAAAACAAAATTCAACCAAGTAAACTTGAAGATCTAGTTGGCTTTATTAAGTGATTCACGAATACAGCAGCATCTTATTCAGCAAGTAGAAGGGCGCTTCGAGTTGTCGTACAAAATGGAAGACTTTTATAGGAAGAAGGGTGGGGCAAGGGAGCTGTTAACAAATGAAAAGATTATTTGGGGGCCGGGCAGTGTTTTTATCTTGTAGATTGCCTCTTCTTTCTACAGGGGTGGGGGATAGAGAGGGTCCAAGTAACGTATTACCTCATTGCGGTCAACCAGAAAATTTAAGACTGTTTGGTTAAGATTAGGTTTCTGGGAGAGGTTGAAATGCAATTAGATGAGGCATTAAATCTAGGTTTGGTATTGTGGGCTTTTAGCACAAGGGATGCCATTTTGGGCCTATGTTTTTCTCTTTAACAATTGCCTCAGCCACTCTGCCACCAAGGTAATCTAGGCCTCAGCATTAAGACCATATGGTCAGTCTAGGCCAGTGCTTCTCACGTTTTATTGTGTATTAGAACTAACTTGTTCAAGCACAGACTTGGGACCACACCCTCAGAGATTCTGACTGAGCAGGTCTTGGGCAGGGGCCTAACAATTTGCGTTTCTAACAAGTTCCCACAGGATGCTGCCGATGCCGACAAATGCTGCGGTCCAGGGACCACATTGCATAGCCCTGTTTAGATTCTGCTTTCCTCCGGGTGAATTCTCCCTTGGGGCCCTTGGTGTTCATTCTGACCAGTAATGTATAAGGTTATCACTCTCTCAGCCCATTGGGACTTACTGAATTTGAGTAAATAAGAGATCAGTGTCTTTGTTCTTGTTTGTTTGTTTGTTTGTTTTGTGTTTTTTTTGAGGGTAGTGTCACTGGCCCTCATATGTGGGACCGAACCGGGGCCACTGGCTTCCCAAACCAGCGCTTAACCACCGCACCACTAGGCCGGCCAAGAGATCAGTGTCTTGATCCTTTTCCTTTCAAGAGGCTCCTTGGGCCCTATGCAAATTGTTCCTTCCCCAGCTGCCTTTGAATCCTCTAGACCAGGGGTCGGCAAACTGCGGCTCCCGGGCCACATGCGGCTCTCTGGGTACGTACATGTGGCTCGAAGTAAAATTGAAAATGAAAATAAAACTATCATAGTTTCATTTATAAAAAATGTTAAAGGATATGATTCACATAATAGTGATTTTATTTGTTTATGGCTCCCGAATAATTTTTAAATTGTTGTGAGGGACAGGATGGGCTCTTCCATCTCAAAAGTTTGCCGACCCCTGCTCTATACAGATAGTTCTCAAAGTGGGTTCCCTGGAACGAGCATCACCTGGGAACTTGTTAGAAATTCAAATTCTTGGGCCTCACCCCAGGCCTACTGTACTGTGTGTTCTTTTATGTGATGGTCAGTCAGGTGCGGTCACAAGAAGAGACATAGGAGACACTCAGTTTATTGTACTCACAGCTTCCAGAAACAGGAGGCATACCACATAGGGCCTCGCGGGGAGGCACCAGCACTGTCAGGAGGCAGGAGGAACAGGAGAGAAGGAAGAGCTTAGGCCAGGGCCTTCATTGGGGGTGTCCTCAGGAAAGGCAAGTGGGGCAGGGTAAACAGTTTAGCATTTAGCTAGTATGAATAATTCCCATGGGCTTTAAGTGATAGAAGTGGTCCTAGGTGCCCAGTACCTGGCCTTGGGATGCTAAGACAGAGGAATATTGCCTGCCTCCAGGAGTATACTTTGGGTGGTGGGAGCCGGATAGAGGAGGTTTGGCTCTGGATTGTTTAGTTTGCATATCAAAGGCATGTTCCCAGGTGGGCCCTTTGCTATTTCTAAGAAATGGCTGGGGGGGTGGGGGGGGTAGTCTCTCTTCCCAGCCAGAAAGGTTTTTAAGATGTCAGAACATTATATACAGAAAATAAAAATACGAACACTACACCTACTGATTCAGAAACTCTGGGAGTGGGTGGGTTAAACACTGCTTCAACCCCCTCCAGGAGTGATTCACACAAAAGCGTGAGAAACACCACTCTACTATCTAACCCAGATATTAGAAGGCAGCCTTTGTCAAGCCATAAAATAGGTCCCTTAATGTTTCCACAGGGGAACCCCTTCCCCTAGCTTTACCTAAGCGGGAGGGGCTGCTCACGTGACTTTCCAAGGGTGATTTGCTGAATCAGCCCCGTAAGCCACCACCCAAAGGAGAGCTGTGGGCTGTAGTGGCTGCTGGTGCTGCTGAGTGGCTGCTGAGGTGGCCATTTTTAGCCAGTCCAGCCATCAACTAGTCTTTGGGCTTATCACTTCCTTCTGTCTCCTTACGTGTCCAGAACGTGGGGACTGAAACTGATGATCTCCAAGTTTCTTCCAGCCCTGCCTTTCCTTGATTTTCTTTCTTTCTTTTTTAAAAGATTTTTATTGGGGAATTGGGAAGGGGAACAGTGTTGGGGAATTGGGGAAGGGGAACATTATGTTTTTCCAGGACCCATCAGCTCCAAGTCAAGTTGTTGTCCTTCAATCTAAGTTGTGGAGGGCGCAAGCTCAGCTCTAAGTCCAGTCGTCACTTTCAATCTTAGTTGTGGGGGGTGCAGTCCACCATCCCATGCAGGAGTCGAACTGGCAACCTTGCTGCTAAGAGCATGCGCTCTCACCAGCTCAGTGGCAGCTCAGCTCGGGTGCAGCTCACGGGCCCATGTGGGAATTGAACCAGTGACCCTGTAACTCAGAACTCAAGCTCTTAACCAACTGAACCATTCAGCCAGCACCCTTGATTTTTCATAATCACTCCCCATGTCTTTATATTTAAAATAGAGCTAGCGTTTACCCCATGCGTATTATAGAGACGATATGAAATGAGGTGATATGTGTGAACCACCCAACATTTGGTAGAGGTTTGATAATGTTACTTAAATTTTAAATTATTCTCTTGTCCTCCCAGTTTTGCCAAAACCTTGCTTTTAATTCTCATTTCTGTCCCCACTCTGTGCTTTCCTCAAGCCTCAGGGGCCCTCTCTTCTCCAGAACTGTCTTCTCTTTACAGAATTAGCATCCTTACAACCCACAAGTGTTGTGGGGAGAGGAGCCCCCCATATACCGCCTTAAGAATCATGTGATGGAGGAAAGCATTGGGGTCGTGCAGTTTGCATCAGGCACCAAGAGATGGACGGCCTCGGATAGTGCTCTGCTCAGCTGCTTCCTGCTAAAACCAAATTCCCGTTCCTCTTTCAGGCCTCAGCTAGCCTCTCTGAGGGGCAGCTCAGAATATCTGCACCCAGAACCCAGTGGAGACCTCTGAGCTTCTTCCCTGCCTGTCACCACCCCCACTCTGTTTCCTCCCCCCACCCTTACCCCTCTCTGCCAGGGTGCCTCTGCCAACGGCTGGTTATTTATATCCCAGAGCAGCTGCTGACAGACAGCTGGGAGCTGGGAGGCGGCTGACAGGGATGAACGAGGCAGAAATGACAGGGTGGTGGGCGGTGCTGTCACTCTTAGCAGGACTGCTGGGCAGAGCCTCCTCCCCTTCATCCAACTGGGGTGAGACTGAGGCAGGGCTGACAAGGGCATCAGGGAAGGGGCACCTCAAAGAGAAGGGAGCAAGGGCTATGAACCTTGGGAGGGAGAGGCAACTGAGGTTGGAGGAAAGAACTTTGTCCCAGTTGACCTGCTTTGGAAGGGGGGGGAGCAGCTATGGCTTAATTATCTGGGCACTTGCAGGTGGCATCTGCTGCTCATAAGCTGTGTGACCTTGGGCAAGTCACTTCCTTACTCTGGGCAAAGCAAGATGGTTCGACAAAATTTTCTAAGTTCTCTTCCAGCCACGTTCATGGAGAGGCTACAAACACACATCCTGGAGTGTGAATCCTAGCTCTGCCACTTGCTTACTATATGACCTTGGACAATTTACTTAACCTCTACAGAGGGCAGAGCTCCCTTTGCCTCTTTGTAAAATGGGGGTTCTTAATAGCATCTATATCAAAGGCTTTCTGTAGGGATGAAATGAGTTAATTAATACATGTGAATGCATGAGAGCAGTGCTGGGTACATGGTCATATAGTCTAAACACAACCCCAATCAAGTCTAAACAGAATCAGGTCTATGATTCTTTGGATGTTTCCCCTTGTTCTAATAAGGCAACTGTATTCAAAAATATTAAAAGGGTGGGGCCCTTTTTATATATATTGCAGGAAGAAGGGGGAAGTTTTATGGGTTCATATGCCTTGTGTCATCAAATGCATAAACTGAAAATTGGGAAATGTTTGGGCTAAGACTACATTTGTTCTGAGCCCGAGTTCTCGTCTTCTGACTACTCCTCCACCTGTTATCTCTGGAGACTGTTGTTGTTTTCTCAAAATACCAAAAGATCAAAAAGGGTTTTGTGCTCTTTTTCTGACTGTCATTCTGCCTCTCCTTGCCTCTCCCCAGCTCCTGTCTTCCTTCCAACCCCTTGCCATCCTTCTATTTCAAAAAATAATACCTGGTCTTTGAGAGAACCAAATCCCAAGGGTGTAATTAAGTCCCTCGGCACAGCTGTGCCTATAGCGCCAGCCTGGCTGTCAGGGTGGGAGCTGAGCAGGGATTGGGGGGTGACCTTGGAGCAGGGAACCCATCAGTCCATCCACCAGCTCTGCGCCCAGCTGCAGGCAGACACATCGGGTTCACAGTACCACCACCTCAGCTGCTGTGTCCGGGAGCAGTTGAGGTTGGTGTGGATGGCGGCTCCTTCTCTCTTTTACTAATCTTGCCCCCCTTTTTAGAAAAGGAGTATCCTCATAACAGATGAAGCAAAGAAAGCTGCTGGGTTACCATGGAAACCAGCTGAACACAAACTCTTAGCTTCAGCTCATACTTGACTTATAGAAATACTTCCATGACCATAACTTGAACACACACACACACACACACAGACACACACACACACACACACAGACACACACACACACACGCGCACACCCCTGTCAAAGAAGAGTAATTATTGGGTCATTCTTCTTTAATCATAGCAAGTAGGTTCCAGTTCGGAGTCCAGATGAGAGGTGAGGAAGAGATGAATTTGTTTCCCTTTAGACAAGACCCTTGCGATTCACTTCCTCCTTGAAAACCTGGGGCATTGGTTCCAACATCCTAACACTGCCCAGGAGTCATGTGTGGAGGATTACATCCCCCAAATCCCTTAATCCTCTTCTGAGTCATCCTGGTTATAGACCTAAGTTAAAATGTCTGGTTCCAAAGAATGCCCTGCCTCTGGCCAATGCCACAGCACTGGGAAGAAGGGAGCTTCAGAAATGGTTAGTCATTCACTAAACGTTTCCTGATCACCCACTAGGCCCCAAACACCAGGAATTAACAGTAATAAAAATAACAAAAATCTGGTCCCTGTCATCATGCATCTCATAGCCCAGGCAGTGGGTGGTATAACACACACTATCTGTTACTAATAATAAGGGATCCGCATTTGCAAATGATTTTCCATATGCATAGATATTGCATTCAAGGTGACTCCTATGATGTCACATGTTCTTGAGGGGAGAGAGTGAGAATTGGGGCCACCCCTAGGCCTCTCAGCTTTTCCATCTTCAGTCACTCTGCCTCTGCTGTCACACACCCTGACCACACAGCTGCCAACCTCTTTCTCTCTCCTGAGTTAACTGCCCTTTTGACTCAAAAGCTACCTCCTTGTGAAGTGGTCAACCTTGTGCCCTACAGAAGCATCGCAGGTATTGTAAGAGCCACAGGGCAGGTATCTTTCAAAGGAGCATACTGCCCTCAAGGTCCACACACTCTTACTGGCATCTCAATTAACAAGTGAGTTGTGGGCCTCAGAGAGGTCAAACGTGTACCTCCCAGTTGGTCACACAGTTGGTTTTGGGGGGGCGGGGTCTCTGCACTTTTGTCATTGGGTCCAGGCAAACAGAAGTGCTGGGTGGCTCTGCTCAAATGTGCCTGTATCCAAGTCCTTTCCTGTCTACCTTTTCCAGATTGTGCCATGCCTGTTACTCTCTGTTCTCTTATTCTCTTTATTTGTTGTGGGTTTTTTTTTTCCTTAACACTCATTGTCACTGCACCTAATAAATCTGTTTGTCTGTGTTTTGTCAATCTTCCTCCATTAGATAGAAAGCTTGTATCTAATTTGTTCACTGCTATATATTCCCTGCATATAGAATATTGCCAGGCACATAGTAAGTACTCAATTTGTTTGTTGAACAAATTGCCTTCTGCTCTGCCCACTTTGGGGAAGCCACTAAGGGTCACCAGGAACTGGCAGCTGAGGAAGTGGTGCTGGGGCAGTGAGCTGGGACCCAGGAGGCACACACTCTGTAGCCAAGGCTGTCAGAGAGGCCCAGAAACGTTCAGTAAGACAGAATAACAAATGTTAACGGTTTGGGGTTTGGCGCAGCTCCCCTGTTTTCCCACAGTCTCTGCTTCCATTCCCAGAGCCTAGTTCCTCCCACCCCACACCTATGCTCCCAGAGCTCATCTGGAACCTTCTGATTTGCATCTCCAAAGAAATAAAATAAATTCTACTAAATGCTGTTTATTTTTCCTTCTGTTTGTCCCGAGGCAGTCCTGTTGTGGCTCCTGGGATCTGGAGTGGGTCATCTAGGTGATTTCTGTGGTTCAGGAGCTGGGGAACAGCGGGCCCTTCACAAAGAAAAAAAAAAAAAATGGGACTGCAACTTCAATTTGAAAGGGGGCAGGAGGGGAGGAGGCAGGAGGAAAGATAAACCCGCCACAAAACCCTCCTGACACAATTATAGCCACATTTGCATAACAGAGACTGAGAGAGAGCCCACTTAGAAGGAGTGGTAATTAGATTCTCCAGTGATCAGAGACACTTTCCAATGCGGAAAGGAGATGGAAATCCAACCTTGAAGTGGAAAAAGAATGTACAGAATTGAAGATCACTAGCGGGTGGCAGGACTGAGGGATGGCCGACTCCAGGCTTGGCCGACCTGACAAGCAACGGTTTGCAATCTTCTACAGGTCCAGGACCCGGGTGCGAGGAGTAGGGGGGTCGGTGTTAAGTGTGAAAGACACACAAGCCTGCTTTCTGGGAAAAGAGCTCCCCAGGCAAAGGGACCAGGAAGAGCCAGGCCCAGGGAAGCATGCCTGGTATTCAGGAAGAGTAAGAGGCCCTGTGGCTGGTAGCAAGGGAACGAGTGCAGGGCGGGAGGAGAGGGCAGAGCTCAAGGATGCCATGGGCATCAGCCACCACTCTGGATTTTTACTCTGAGTGAGGGAGAGGCCACTGGGGCGCGTTGGGAAGAGCAGTGACATGATGGGATTTTTCATGAGGACAATTCCAATGGCCATGGAGGTGGCGGGAAGTGCTTGGAGCCAGCAGAATTGGTTGCTGGTTTGGCTATAGAGAAAGAAAGGATTCAAGGATGGTGCCCAAGGTTTTAGCCTGAGCAATTGAAGCTACTGTTTCCTGAGGCAGGAAGAATGGGGAGGGGATGAAATTCTGTTCTGGAGATAGCAGGTTAAATATCCAGGTAGAGATGTTGAGAAGGCTGTTGGAAATGGGAGTCTGGAGTTCAGGGGAAGAGGTCTGGGCTGGAGATATACATTTGCATATAGATGGCACTTAAAGTAATGAGAACGGATGAGATCACCCAGGGAGCGAATGCTGATTGGAAGGAGAGGAGGCCTGAGGCTCAAGCTGTTTAGAGGCTCTTTCTGGCAGATTGTTGGTATAGGACAGCATCAGTCTGGGTAAACTAAGGCCTAGATTTTAAGCATCCTATCTCCCCACCCAACTCCTATCAACCTCTCTAGCATCGGATCCTAGAGTTATGAACTGAAGCAGCCCAGTGTCGTTAAAGGAGATGGAGACAGAGGACCGAGCTAATTGTAACCTGGACAAGTTCTTCCCTTTTCCAGGCCTCAGCTTCCTCCTGGCAAAGGAGGGGTAGATGCTTGGTCTCTAAGGGCCCCTCCAGCTTGAACTCTAACTTTAATTCCAGAAAGTCTAGTACACTTTGCTAACTGACTTCAGGGAGACAGTTGGGTTGATACCTTGTTCCCCTCACTTGGCTCTCACCATCTACAATATACCGTTGAGCCTTATTATTTGTGGATTCTGTATTTGCAAGTTTGTCTACTCACTGAAATTTGTTTGTAATAACAAAATCAATACTCAGGAGGCTTTGGCGGTCATTTCCAGACGCACAGAACAGTGAAAACTTTGAGTTGCCTGAGGCGCATGTTCTCTGCTGAGATCAAATGAGGCGAACCCCTGCTTCCTTGCTTTAGCTCTCACACTCTAAACAAGTATCATTTTCAAGGTCTGTTTAGTGACACCTTTTCCTCATCTTTGTGCTTTTTGTAGGTGATTTTGCTGTTTAAAGTGGCCTCCAAATGTAGTGCTGACGTGCTGTTTGGTATTCCTAAGTATGAGAAGACTGTGAAGTGTTTTATGGAGAAAACACCATTTCTGGAGAAAATACCATTAGGATAGCTTCGTTCAGGCATGAGTTATAGTACTGTTGGCTATAGTTCAATGTTAATGAATTAACAAAATCTATTAAATGAGATGTCTTTAAACAGAAACACACATAAAAGACTGTTATGCCTTGATCAGTGGATGAAAAGCTTGTGACCAGGGGCTCGAAGGGACCTAACCCCGTATTTCTCCTGGAAGCAATGTTTCAGGATTTGCTAATTCAGTGTTTGCAGCAATTTGTAAACCATAACTGCTATGAATAACAAAAAAATCAGTGTATTTAGTTGTTTGTTAAACCCTAGTATACACACACATGAAGTAGTTTCAGAACTGCTAACCTATATCCTTGTGAGAAGCAATTTTACTGACTAGAGTATAGTACTTGTGTACAGCATTTTTGTCTTTAGTCTTTATAACATCTAGTCAAAATTGTTTCTGAAAATTACTTAGGTTAGTTCTTTTCTTTCCCATCCTCTTAAGTGTGGGTATATGATTTATTTATTTGGTTTATTTATTAATTTGTTTCATTTCTTAGTTTGTATTCAATTTGGGTTCCCCCAACTTTCTGGCTATTTTTTTTTAAATTTGCACACAGTGAAAGTCAGTTTTTGTGGTATACAGTACAATAGGTCTTGACAAATGCAGAGTTGTGTAACCACCAGTACAGACATGACATAGAAAAATGCCATTACTCCCAAAATGCCCCTGTCCTGCCCCTTTATAGCCAGTTCCTCTCCCTACCACTAAGCCCTGGCAATCACTGATCTGCTTTTTGCCCGTATCGTAGTCCCTTTTCTGGAATGTCATATAATGGAATCATGCAATGTGTAGCCTTTTGCATCTAACTTCTTTCACTTAGCAAAAGGCACTGAAGACTCATCCATGCTGTGTGTCGGTCAGGAGGTTGTTCCTGTCCATTGCTGGGTCGTGTTTTACTCTGTGGAGCTACCATAATTTGTTTATCCATTTGCCGGTTAAAGAACATTTGGGTTGTTCCAGTTTTCGGAGATTTTAAATAAAGCTGCTGTAAACATTCTTTTGTGTGAACACAGGTTTCCATTTCTCTTAAGCAAAGAGAAGTGGGATTATAGGTCATATGATAGGTGTGTGCTTAACTTTATATGAAACCATCAAGCTGTTTTCCAAAACGGTGCAATGTATGAGAGCTCCTGTTGTTTGGTAACCTCATCAGAACTTACGATTGTCAGAAATAAAAAAAAAAATTAGCCATTCTGATAGGTTTGTAGTGGTATCTCATTATGGTTTTAATTTAACATTTCCCTAACCATGTTGAACATCTTTTCATATGCTTATTTGCCATCTTTATATCTTCTTTGGAGAAGTGACTCTTTTGTCCATTTTTTTAGTGAGTGTTTTCTTTCTTATTGTTGAGTTTTGAGGCTTCTTCATATATTCTGGATACAAGTTCTTTGTCAAAAATGCAATTTGCAAATGTTTTCTCCCCATCTGTGACTTGTATTTCTAGTCTGTTAACAATGTCATTTGTAGAATGAAAATTTTTAATTTTGATAATATTTAATTTATAATATTTTTCTTTTATGAGTCATGTTTTCGGTGGTCTATCTAAAGACACCTTGCCTAATTAAGGTCACAAAGATTTTCTCCTATGCTTCTTGCAGAAGTTTTAGTTCTGTGTTTTACATATGATCCATTTTAAACTAATTTTGAGGTGATTTTTATATAAGGTATGAAGTATAAGTTGTGATTCATTTTTCTGTGTATGTTTGTCAAATTGTTGTAGAACCATCATTGAAAAGACTAGCTTTACAGTTGTCTTTTTGAGTCAATTGAGGGAAAAGGTGGAGTTTCACAATGGGTTGAAGTGGTAGTCCAGCTCTGACACAAATTCTGTGTGTGTTTTTTCAATACCATCAAGCAATTAACTCAACTCTGACACCATCTACCTGGAGTTAGCATCAGATCCCACAGGTTAAGGGTTCAGTCCCTCAAGACTGCCCACCTCCGTTCACAAGTTCAATCACAAGTTCAGGTTGTCACCCGTACTTCTGACCAACTGGTTATAAATCAAAGGTTCTCATGACCTCCAACCCCCTTTTCAGTTTCCATTAATTTGCTGGAAATTACAGAACTGGAAATTATAGAAAGTCACCCAGAAAATTATAGAAAGACTTTGGACTTCCCACAAGTCATTAAAATGGGAAAGGGTTGTTAAGCCAACCTCAGGCAGATCTTCTGGGGAAGGGTGAGCCTAGCTGATGTCCGAGTGAGATGCATCCCTCTCTCCGGTTCTACCTCCTTGGCATGCCAGGTGAGGTGGACGCTGTAACCTGGGCTGAGGCCAGGCAGACTCATGGTCCAGGGTGAGAGTCTAGGGGAAGTTTGTTTTGTTTGCTCTCACAGTGAGCCCTGTTGCAATAACAGCACAAAGATGTACTGGTGCTTTGACTATTCTCTCCCTGGGCTCCTAATGGAGATTGACAGAATCTAGCATTCCAGGTAATTCTATTGTCAGTTTCCGCAGCCTCCTGCACCTCATTAGACAAAAGCAGAGAGAAATGAGCAAAGAAGGTATGTCAGCCCCAGAGCAGAGAGGGCCTGTTAGAGTAAGCAGCCTTCAGTACATGACAAGGTAGTAAGAAACTTATCTGGGCCTTCCAACGAGCCCCTCTAGGTCCTGCATGAGAAACTGGGACATTTGCGACAAAGCCCTGAGGACTGCAGCCAGCATGGACTGTTGTTCAGGTTCAGCTGTTCGCCCTGCTTACTGAGGGACAGAGTGAGGGAAAGCTAAGAAAGATGACTCTTGAGTTGTGCAGCTCTTGGGTCAGAGCCTCCTCCAGGTGGTGGGACCCACCAGGGAAATGCTTGTGTGAGCAGCTTGGGTGTGAGCAGCTTGGGTGTGAGCATCGAGCGGATACAGTGTTGGAGCTCAAAGCCTTATTTGACTTATCTAGACGTTTAGGATTTCACTCTGGGTGGGTAATCTGTAAGACCGTGGGAGAGAATCCTGCATCTATAGGAAAAGAGGAATCTGTCATTGTCCCACACTAAAATCCTGTCCCCAGCCCTGGCCAGAAGTACACAGAGACTTACATAGATACACACAAAATACACCCAGCACTCACATATACAACTTCGTGTACAAGTATGCACAACACCCACTCATCTACTCAGACACATTTTTAAACACATAGAACTCTAGACCAAATGTAGATGCCACTACACATCCATACAACACATACAGGTCCATGCTGAAAGCATTCGTCTGAAAGTGTTTGTCTATGGCTGATGGCATCAGCCTCTTTGCCATCTATTTACGGCTTGGATGTATACAGCTCACATACACATTCACACCTACCCACCATTCTCACAACACACAGCACGCATTCAAACACCCATGCCGCAAACACATTCACACACACACAAACACACATGCCTCTTCCACTTTCACCATGCATGAAAGCTCCTGACCAGACCTAATCACTCTGATGCTACCTCTGCTCCACGAGTGCAAACCTACATACTCACACTCTCCCTCCAGTAGGCTTTGGGCAGGCTGAGCCAGTGTCCACATGGACTAGCAGAGTAGGAGCTTTCTAGCCCCCTCCTGTCATTGACATGCAGCACCTGTCCCGTCCTTAGTTCTTTGCAATCTGGCTTCAACTGGGTTGAACGCCAGAATCGGCCTGGCACAGAGCCCAGAGCAGCAGCCAAGAAGCAAATATCCTGTGGGAATGAACCTCCATGAGCTCAGGTGGGTGCATGCCAACTCTGGAAGGACCATCAAGGAAAAAGTCCCCGTACGTGACCCCTGCTCCTCACCAAGCTCGGGAGAGCCATTGGATTAGTCAGCACATGCAATCCACTTTTCATCCCTCCTTTCTACTCCTCAAAACCCTGGATATTTTGGGTATTCTAGGCCCCTCCCAAACTAAAAGAATGAGGCCTGAAAGAGATACCAGTTTAGAGAATCCAGAGTTAGAGTCTGGGCTATTAACATTTCCTATTAACCTCTGCTTGGGCACCACTGTAGCCCTATAATCTGGAACATGCCTGAAAGAATTAATTTTAACTGAAAAAATATGACTGTATGTTAGCCTGTGAAATTGGACCCACACTGCTCTATCTCTAGGGATCTCTGTACATTATAAGGATATATGCAACTGAGGAATTTTTGCTGTTATTGTGACTAACACCAGGTAAGTAAATTATTTTCTTCCCCATTTCACATTTTTCTGGTCCTATCTACTCCTTGCACCTTGCATTATCTGTTGCTAAGTAATATGAGTAGTTACCATTTTTTGAACACCTGTTATGCTCCAGGTACTATACCAAGTACTTTACCAACATCTCATTTTAATCCTCACAACATCCTTGTTAAATGGATATTACTGTCCCCATTGTAAAGTCAAGGAGTCTGAGTCTTGAGAGGCCAAGAAGTTTGCTCAAGTTCACCGCTCCAATAAAGAGCAAAGATGGGATTTCAACTCAGGTCTTTATTTCTGAAGCCCATGCCCTCCCCTCTACACCAAGCTTACATTTATGATCACCAGCCATAGAATGCAAATTCTGTTTATATATCCATTGTCTAAGTCTAACCCCCTTTTCTTAAACTGTAAGCCAGACTATGAATGGCAGGATCTGTGTTTATTGAATTCATTTCATGGTGCTCAATATACTTATAGAAAAATGTAGTAGAGATTACTTTTTTGAAAAAGTAATGGTTTCACAAATTTCAAATTGTGTCTGGAGTAAAGAAACCAAGTTCTAGCTCTGTTCTTAGAAAAGAATAAACTTCAGAGAGAACTGGGTTTGAATCTAGCACTATCACTTACTGGCAGTGTGACTTTACTTTTGTCATTTCCTCTTTCTGGCTTCAGTTTCCTGAAGAAGAAAATGAAGAAGTGCATGTGATGATCTCTTGGGTTCCTTCCAAACATGGTTTTCCAAGAGCCTCCTGAATGGCAGTGATGACTGAAATCATTTCATGTGCTTTTGGAGGAGACCACTTCCGGAACGCCATCTCTTTCCTCCTCTTGTGCATCTTATCTGTTGATCTGCTCCTGAAGGAATCCAAAAGTCAAGATGCAAAGAAATAGTAAAACTACTAGGTCTGACAATTAAGCTCACGAACTCATCCTAGAAAAAGTGCTACACACCTCACTGCTGAATATCACTATGGTCACCTTGGAAGCACTCCCCTTTGGGAAGCTATGCACCAATGCCAGTGCTTAGTCCCCGCTTCAAAGAAATTTTGGAACTCTTTTTCTAGAATGGCCATTAGATCTGTTGTTGTATTACCCTTGATGTCTGAACGTCATCAAAATGTCTTTCTTTCAATGTTTTCTTTATCTTTGGGTAAAGAAAGAATTCATTGGGAGCCAGATCAGGTGAGTAGGGAGGGTGTTCCAATACTGTTATTTACTGGCTAAAAACTCCCTCACAGACAGTGCCATGTGAGCTGGTGTATTGCCATGATGCAAGAGCCATGAATTGTTGGTGAAAAGTTCAGGTCATCTAACTTTTTCACGCAGCTTTTTCAGCATTTCTAAATAGTAAACTCGGTTACTGTTTGTCCACTTGGTACAAATTCATAATGAATAATCCCTCTGATATCAAAAAAGGTTTAAAAAAGGTTAGCAACATACATCATTGCAACAAGTTTGCAAACTTTTTTGCTTGTTTGTTTTTAAGATTTTATTGGGAAATTGGGGAAGGGGAACAGCATTGGGAAATCGGGGAAGGGGAACAGACAAGTTGCTGTCCTTTTGTTCTTCAGTCTAGTTGTGGAGGACATCACTTCACTGGCTCATGTTGGTGTTGTGATCATTGCGCTCTTCCCGGGTGAGGCAGATCACTAGCTGGCCTTTGGACGGCTGCTTATGGTGGCTCACATTGGCTGCTGGCCACTCACGGTAGCTCAGGCAGCCCACTGCAGCCTATGCCATCGCTGGCGACTCACAGCAGCCCAACTTCAGGTCATACTGTTGTTCACCATCTTAGCTGTAGAGAGCGCAGGGTCACTGGCCCTCATGTGGGATCTGAACTGGGGCCCTGCTGCTCAGAGCTGGCACTCCCAAGCCAACTCTTAACTAATGCGCCATTTGGCTGGACCGTTTGCAAATTTAATTGTCAGACCTTAAATGTGACGGTTATCAACTAGACTTATTGTGGTGATCATTTTTCATAACTTATATTGTACACCTCAAACTAACTATACCTCAATAACAATTATGACATAGATAAATAGGGCCGGCCGAGTGGCGCAGTGGTTGGGCGCTGGCTTGGGAAGCCGGCAGACCCGGTTCGGGTCCCGCATGTGAGGGCTAGTGACACTACCCTCAAAAAAAAAAAAAAAGTCATAGATAAATAAATAGAAAAAGCAGAAAAAAAAGTCAAGATTCAAGTCCCTCTCATTGGAGAACAAAGACACCCCTTTGACAACTTATCTGACAAGACAGCTACCAGGAGCTTTCCAAAACCAGTCAGTCACCCCAGCCATGTGCCAGACATTGCATGTGCTGAACACTCCCCATGCTCTTAAAGAGCCTGGTTGGGGAAAAATAAAGTCTGGGGATAGATATGACTGAAGGGCTGTGAGAAAAAGGGCTGCAGAGGGACAGATGAGCTGAGCACATGGGTGGTCAGACTCTCCTCAGTTGACAAGGCCTCCAGATATCTGTTGACAGAAAAGGAGACAGACAGATCCTCATTGATGGGGAGACAGCAGGAGCCATGCTGGCCTACCCCACCCTGTCATTAGCAGGTGCTTGGTAAAACGGCCTCACTATTGTGCAAAGAGGTAGCCTGGGAGAAGGAATCAGGATTCTAGATCTGGCTCTGAGTTACTGGTTGACTCAAGGCAAATCGTGCACCTCTCTGAGCTTCAGCGTCCCCATTTGTATGCAACCAGTCTCTTTCATTCTGGACATGTACCCGAGAATATAGATCACAGTAATGGTTGCAGACACTAAGGCTCTAGGTTTCCTCAGGAAAAATACTGGAGCCTTAGCCCCCAAATAATCCCCTTATGGTTCAAAGACTTCTTGAGACAAGAAAAAGTGGCCATGACACACTCTTCATCTATACCCATGATATCCCCCTCTGCCATTCTCCACTCACTTGCCCACTCTCTCCCTTGAGAATCTCCAGTAACTAGAAGCTCTGGTCCTACCTGTGTGCAGGTAAATGTTTAACCACAAGCTTTGAGGTGAGGGGAATGCCTGATTTGTAGGATTTGCCAGTTGACAAGATGTAATCTCTCCCACCATAGCTAATTTCAAGATACCAAATGTGATGTCATTGAATGGAAAGCCAGGAAGATTCATAGTAGCACACCATTATACAGTATTCTCACCATACATATAAACCAGACATAAATAACCTCAAGGGCATAGATAATAATAAAATGTAGTAAAATAATTAGGAGGTGATGAATTTTGAGTATTTATTACCTTTGCTTTTATAATTTATTTGATTGTAGCTTTACATAATTTATTTTTTAATAATGGTTGTGTTTAACAACTGTCTCACAAAATTTCTGAAAAATGCGTGGTACCTTTCATTCAATCCTTCTTAGACAAATGCTAAAATTTTCAGAGGTACATAATTGAGACCTTGCTGTGGGAACTTTGTGGGTTAAGTGGGGACACTGATTTCTGCATGCCTGTTTTATCTCCCTCTTTAACTTCGGTTTCCTCATCTGTCATATAACACATTTCTCCCAGATTCCCCCTTTTTTGTTAGAATAGTATTGAGAGAAATAAGATCAGGGTAGTAACACCTTGCGTCTTATGGAACCCTAGAGTTTACTAAGCCCAAATCTCATATTAATTCTCAGCAATTCTGTGTCATGAGGTTGACGGAGCAGTGAAGTTAGTGGATGGAGCATTTCATCCCAGGTCAGCAAACTTTTTCCATATACTAAGAGAGTAAATATTTTAGGCTTTGCAGGCCTTTTGGTCTCTATTGCAGTGACTTAATTCTGCTATTGTAGGTTAAAAGCAGCCATACACAATGCGTAAAAAAATGAGAGAAACTATGTTCTAATAAACTTTACTTATAGACAATGAAATTTCAATTTCATATAATTTTCATGTATCACAAATGTTATTCTTCTTTTGATTTTTTTTAAGCATTTAAAAATACAAAAATCACTCAACTTGCAGGCCATATAAAAACAGGCCTGTAGGCAGAATTTGACCTGCAGGCAATAGCTTAGCGACCCTCACAGAAGAGGAAATTAAGCCTTGAAGAGAACAATGACTTGTTCAAGTTGATCTAAATGGACAGAATTGGGACTGGCTTTGTTCCCATTCCACTGAATTTTCCACTAAACTAACCTGCCACAGCAAAGAGCTGCTCCTGCTCAGTAATACACTTTGAGGGACCCACAAGTGAATTCTGTAGCCCCGGGGGTTCGTGGGTCACCTTCCTTGACTGCTCATTTCTGGCTCTTTAACTGCAGTGGGATTTCCTATGCATCAAAGTTAATCAGAAGAGGCTTTTGGGCAATGTATAGTTACAAGCAATTTGTAACTCTGCTCCTTTTGTGTTAAGGCAGAAAATAAAGCGCCCACTGTCTTTACGACTATTGGTTTTATGACTCTGTCCTATTTTCTCCAGGTATCCTAAATTTTCACAAAGCGGGGACTGCCTATCTGTTCATTATTCTGTATTCTCATGTATTCTAGTCCAGGACTCTTCTTACAGGAAGAACTTGGTTACTAATGACTGAGCCCCCTCCAGCCACAGTGATGTGTGACAAGAGGTAGATGTGACGTACCTGTGTGATTTATTTTCCCTCCAATATGTTATTATGAAAAGTTTGAACTTCCAAAAGAGTGTAAAGAATTACAGAGTGAATGCCTGTATGTCTGCCACCTATATTCTATAACTAACATTTTGCTCTCTTTGATTTATCATGTATCTGTCCTTCTATCCAACCGTCCATCCATTTTTAGGTTTTTGACACATTTCATTGTAAGTTGCAGACATCAGTGCACTTAACTGCTAAACACTTCAGTATTTTATCGTTAACTAGAGTTCAATATCTTTTTATGTTCTTTCTTTAAAAAAAAAAAAAACTTTATAGGGAAACAGTGTGTTTTTCCAGGGCCCATGAGCTCCAAGTCAAGTTGTTGTTTTCAAGCTAGTTGTAGAGGATGCAGCTCACTGGCCCATGTGGGAATCAAACCGATAACCTTGGTGTTATGAGCCTTGCTCTAGTCACCTGAGCCAAATGGCCACTCCTTTATGTTTCTTTTTAATTCATTAATTTTTGACCTGGCATAAATTTGAGAGGCTCTGGAAGCTGCCTCCAGGAAATAGCTCTCCACCTCACTGGCCTCTAAAGACTTTACTTGGGTATTTCTTTCTTTGGCTTTTCCAAGGCTTTGATAGTGCAGATACCTTTAGTGGAAAGAATTCCAGGCCACCCAGTGGTGGCTGGTGGAAATAGCCTTTGGTCTGGGTTTGAATCCCACTCCAAGTTATGAGTCCTTAGACAAGTTTTTCTTTTTTGTGTTTTTTTTTTTTTTGAGGGAAGTGTTACTGGCCCTCATGTGGGACCTGAATGGGGACCGCTGGCTTCCCAAGCCAGCGCTTAACCACCGCGCCACTCGTCCGGCCCTAGACAAGTTTTTTAAAAAAAATCTTTCTGTTCCTCTTCACATATCAAGTGTGGTTAAATAATAACTACCTTGAAATAATAATAGTGAAGATCACAAATTGTTTTGGTGACTTGCCTGGTAAGTGACAGTGTGATAGGATAACCAGATCTAGAAATTAAGTGTCTGTTTTCCTGACAAAAGAATGACAGCTATTTCCAACTTCACCCCAAATCCATTGGGAAGGCCTTCCAAACTTACTGAGTACTGAGCGTCAGGCTCTTCTTAGCCTGAGGGTGGTTAACAGCTTAAAAGACAAAACAAAGGAAAACATACCTTGTGAAAAGTTTGCTGACAAAGAGTTGGCTCCACAAGGTAGGAAGGGAGGCTGCTGCTTTGGACTGGAACTGGGGAGTGGCTTGAACTCCAGGGAAGAGGGAGGCGGATGAGAAAGGGCAGGTTCTGTGCAAGTGGAGGCCTGCTCTCTATGCAGGACACATTTGAACCTATTACATGGTCTGGGGGCCGAGGGCCTAGTCGGCATGGAGGACTAGACCCTGTAACAGCCTCACCGTCTTGAAGGGATCCTACAGGTTCGATGATGGGCAGAAGCCTTCCCCAAGCTTTCTGAAATGAGTGACTATCCACTCAAACACTCCAACCACCGAGAGAGGAGAAAGGGTTACTCCAAGCATAGTGGAATGTCCCATCACCTATGTAGATGGCATCCCATAGTCACATTTAACTTAGAAATTAACCATCCATCCTTGCATTGTCCCTTTCTTTTTTCTTCCAATAAGTTGGTGTCTTGAGAGATGTGCCGATGGGAAGCAGCTACACGGCAGAGAGGGAGTTCGGGGTTTTAGAGAAGTCCTTCCCCTGCTGGTGGGTTTCCACTCAGACACAGGTCTGGGAGCCATGGTGAAGAGAAATCTGACCTGAGAGTTCCACCTCCCACCTGTGGGGAGGAAGAAAGGGTCAAAGGGGGCAAGCCAACAAACTGGCACCTGGACTCCCAGACCCAGGGACTTATCTACCAAGCTGCTTTTTCCTGTAGCCGGTCTGCTGGAGAGTAGGAGATAAATGGAGTGTGAAAAAAATTTAGCAAAAATAATTACAGGTTGCAACAAATCAATCAGAACTGTGCAAATAGCCTCAAGCAAGTAGCCGAGTCAAGTTATTCAGCTTAACACCTGCCCTCTGGTGGCAGCTCCAATGTGAGTCCCTGACAGGAGACTAGCAGGAGCCCTGCACGTGATGTCTGAGGACCTGGGTCTGAGTCCCAAGCCTGCCTTAACCAGCTGTGTGTAACGGGCCATGGACTCCACCCCTCTTGGTTTCAGCCTTACATTGAGATAATAATTATATTTATGGTCATGGGTTGTTGAGGGACAAAAATCTCGAAGGATATAGTAGAGTCAAAAGCGCTTTGGAAAATGTATAGTGCTAGACAAACAGATCATCTTTTTTTTTTTTTTTTTTAAGTGTTGTTATGTAGTTTATAGAGTGTGGTTTTTTTTAGGGCAGTGTCATTGACCCTCACATGCGGGACCCGAACAGGGGCCGCTGGCCTCCCAAGCCAGCACCCAACCACCGCGCCACTCGGCCGGCCCCAGATCATCTTTTTACCTTCTGATTATCTCTCGAATCCACACACTTCTCTCCGTCTCTACCAGCGGCTCCTTAAGCCAGCTCCCTCCATCTCTCACCTGGCCTTCCATAGGCCTGTATCCACTCTATCCGCTTTTCTAACCTCTCCAGTAGGCTAGCAGCCAGCATGATCTTCTAAAATTCGAAGTGTGGTCATGTACCCAGGTTTGTCTAATCCCTGTGGAATGGAGGGAAAAGTGGGATTGAGGGCTGAGGTTAAGGGTGCCTTGGATTAAGGGAAAGAGCTAGAGCTGGACAGAAGGGTGGAATGGAATTCAGTGTGCTTGGTATGGCGAGGGGTTCTATTACTGCCCTTGTGTTGCTTAACAACTCCGGGGGAAGACAGAGTTTGCAAATGTGAAACAAATGGAGTGCCATGAAACACAAAGCTGTGTGCTTTTAATTGTGAAATACTTCTGTCTGCAGCAGAAGCCCAGGCAAGCTTGTGGTGAAAGCTGAGTTTAAGACGGGCCCTTGAAGAGCGAGCTGGGTTACAACGGAGAGAGAAGGATGGGCTTCTGGATGGGAGATCCGATTGGCTAAGATTTGAGGGGCAAGGGACCGCAGTGCGGGCACATGGGAATGTGCTGGCTGGACTGTCAGATGGCTGGGTGGTGAAGTCAGGTAAAGCAGGACTGTAAAGTCCAGCCAGAGGCAATGAGATCTAATTTAGACTAAATGTGGATAATCTGATGAATTATTGATTTGTTCAATGGATAATTTCATAGCTGAGAAGTGGAAGAAGCAAGGAAAAAATGTACTGCTCTGGACTTAACTCTGACCAGCCCCAGGGAATACTCATTGGCAATCAAGTGGCTAGGGCCCTTGGAGAAAGTGACTGTGTCAGCTTGGAGTGGGTCACAGCAGACAAGGTGCATGGTAGGCATTAGTGTTAAGCTGTAGGAAACGGCTTTGAAAAGCTCTTCTTGGGAAAGCAGAGAGGTCAGGCCCCTGGGCAGAGATGGTGGTGGTGGTGGTGCAGGGAGGGGTACCTGAGGCTGGTAGAAAATGGAGGCTCTGAAAATGGAAACCTGCAATACAGCTGGAGAGAAGAAGACACTGCCTCTTCCCCATCATATCTCTCTCTCTCTCTCTCTCTCTCTCTCTCTCTCTCTCTCTCTCTCTCTCCTTCTACTCCCCATGTCTGTCATTAGGCATTCAGGCAGTTAATTCTCCCAGACACACCGCTGAGACCGCTGAGAACGCCAGGAGCCATGTAGAGTTGAAAATGGAATGGCATTGCCAGGCTCATTACAGAATGCCTGAGGGAGTCCACAAGGACAGGGATTTCCCCTCCCTCAGCCTCTCAGGGAGGTTCTGTGCCTCCCTGTCTCAACTCCGACCCACCTAGCAGGCCCAGGCCCGGTCCCTGGACGGCCCCTAGCCCCTGGTCCCTCCCAGCTCTCCTCTGGCTCTGTGCCAGGTCTGCAGCCATGCCCACCCTCTCTGAGTCCTGCTTCCTGATCTGAGATAGGTCCAGTGCCCTGTGCTCTTTGGAGGAGAAGGGGGCAGAAGGGCCAGGTGGTAAGCAAGTGGGACCTAGAGAGAATCCCAAACCTGTCACACAACCTGCCACCAGCGTTAGACCAAGACAGTTCACCAGGAAGTAGAGGAGGTGTTCCCACCCCTCTCCACACACACCATACACACACCATTATAAAGGGCCTCCTTGCCACTCAAGTGCAGTGGCCGTTACAGGGTGGGCGTTTCAGGGCTGGATGCATGAGTGCATGTTTGAAGTACTTACTGAGCACTTACCCTGTGCAGGCGTCATTCCCAGCACTTGGGATACATCAGTGACCGGGCGACAAGAATTCCTGCAACAGTTAACTTTACATTTTAGGGAGGAGAGAAGGGCAATAGCAATACACATAATAAACAAATAAATTATGTAGTGTATTAGAAGGTGGTGTTATGGAAAAACACAGAGCTTAGTAAAGGGGAGGGGGAGGAGGAGGGTGCTGCAATTTTAAATAGGGTGGTCAGGGCTGGCCTGGTTGGGAAAGTGACATTTAAGCAAAAGCTTGAAGAGACGAAGGAGTAGTAGCATCACAGACAGTGGAAACAACCAGAACAGAGGCCCTGGGGTGGGAGGGGCTGGGCCCCTTGGAGAGACAGCAGGAAGCAGAGAGGAACAAGGGGAGGGGGAGGGGGAGTGTAGGTGGGGGTTGGGCAGAGCATGCTGACTTGACTGGAATGGAAAACTGAATTCAGGCCTCAGAGAAGATGTGAACCACTATCGAAGTCTTCCTTGATGGCTCTACAAAAAACAGCACCCCTGGCTCCGGCGCTGTCTGTCCCCTTACCTTGCTTCATTGTCTTCATTTTCCCACCAGCATCTGCATGCTATGTACTTATTTGCAATGTCTGCCTCCCAAAGAAAGAATGTCAGCTTCATGAGGGCAGGAAATTTACTTCTGTGTTCTCTGCCCTATTCCCAGGGCCTGATGCACAGTAGATTCTCCATCGATATGGGCCAAATATCAGAACTGTTAGTGAGTGTGAAGGGGGCAGGATGCCTTCCACACCAGAGGCTGCTGAGGGCCCTTCATTCCCTGAACTTTCTGACCCATGTTGATGACTGTCACCCTGAGGGGAAGTCCATAGTGGTATGCCGCAGGGCTCTTTCATTGACCTTGACTGGGTGAGAGCAGAGATGAGCAGTGCAGGCAGAGTCCCTGTAAGGGTTGTTCTTAGAGCTTACTCTTAGGCATCCAAATATTTTTATTTCATCTGTTCAACAAATATGTGTATTTGTTGGGCACCTACTGTATGCCAAGCACTGAGCTTACTGACTTTGGTTGGATGAAGAAGGAGGGAGGGGCAGTTGGAATGATGTCATCCTTGCCCTATCCAGGACCCCCACCCCCCCATGGGCCAGCCTTCATTGTACAAATGGGTAGAGTATGCCAAGCACATGACAGGCCCTGGAAATACAAAGGTGAATAGTACAGTACTTGTGTCAGTCAAGCTGCTGACAGTCCAGTAGATGTGAGAGACATGTAAACAGATATCTGCAGAGCCATTGTGATAAGCATAATGACTATATATACTGAGGACACAAGGAAGCTCTCACACAGGAGTGGTGCCTGCATTGAACTGAAAGTGAGAAATATGTCTCGCCTTGTGGCTTGGTTTGAAGTGCCCCAAATCCTTTTCTTGCTGAGCCTGGAAAGAGGTGTTCTGTTGTATGGGTTATGCATTGTCCTCTCCTGGTGGCCTGAACATATTGATATTCCCAGGAGAGTGACTAGCGCACCACACAATTCATGTGGTTGTCTTCCTATGTGTGAGGAGACCAGGTGCCGTGTGAGGGATTGCCTGGGAGAATGGAGTGGGTGAGGGACCCTCTTTCCAAGTTCTCTGTCTCCTGTCCACCTTCAGTGGTCTCTATTTAAAGTGTCAAAGCTTTCAGGCTGTCTGGAGTGGGGGTGGGGATTCTTTCTAATCCTAAAGGGAAAGATTTGATAAACACATCATTAACACATTTACTCTAATAGGCTCCCATCTGGGCTTTCCTCAGAGCTACGTTTTCTTCTCTCCCTTGCGGCAACCCCTGGGGCAATTAAAAGTTCCATCTCCATGCAGCGGATGGGACTTCCTGAACCCCTTCCTCACTTCCAGCCACATCTTGGCTGTGGAAAGGACCTGATGAATACAGGGTTTCTTGATTTTAGCAGGAATTAGACAATGGCCCCTAAGACTATCTTTGTGGACAAATTAGAGGAATAAGTTGGGTGGTAGTACATTAGATGGAGACTTTGTTGGTTCATTAGCCAAAAAGAGTGTTGATTATTGTCATCATAGAGGTACACACAAGGCTTTTTCATTGACCTTGACTTTTCAGTATTTTAATCAGTGACTTGGATATAGACTAAATGGCATAAATCCTAGAGAAAAAGATAATACAAAAATCAACAAAATCAGATATCTAAAGACTAGATGAGGAAAATCAAACGAGGTTGTGTGCTGGATGTCTCTGAAGGTTCTCCAGTGGGCAGCCCAGCAGAATGCAGGGCTCCAAGAACTCAAGCTGAGGGACCCACCAAGCAGCTCAGTTGGTTAAGAGCACGAGCTCTGAATAGGGTAGCCAGTTCAATTCTCACATGGGCCAGTGAGCTGCGTCTGAGCTGAGCTGCCACTGAGCTGCCAAAAGGTGGCAGGATGGCTCAGCTGGTGAGAGCACGTGATCCTATCAACAAGGTTGCCGGTTCAACTCCTGCATGGGATGGTGGGCTATGCCCACCTGCGACTAAAATTGAACACGGCACCTTGATCTGAATGGCCGTGAGCTACAGACAGGTGGCTGGATGGCAGCTGAACTTGGAGTTGAACTAGCTGCACCCTCCATAACTAAGATTGAAGGACAACAACGTGGCTGTTCTCCTTCTGTAATTCCCTGGCACTGTTCCCCTGCCCCAACTCCCCAATAGAATCTAAAAAAAAGTGAAGAAAAAAGAACTCAAGCTCCTCACATCACTTGTATTAAGGAATAGGATATGTCTCATGCCAACAAGGTTGCAAAATTCAGGATCTATCCCTTCCCACCTTCATCATGAATACGTAAGGCAATAGGGCACTGGGTTCCCTCTCTCGGATCACATATGCACACACATGGCACCCCAAGCCATGTTCCTCCCAAGCATGCTTCTCCATGGGGTAGCAAGGGTTGGGGGTGGGACTGTGTCCACCCTGCCAGCCATATGCTTGAGACCCTTTACTTAGAATCTACATTGTATGTCACTTGTAGTGTTTAGCCTTGCTCCTTATACGGCATGTAGGCTTAAAAAATCAATTACACAAGTCCACAAATGGGAGACACCCATGAGTTCAATGGACTCAGAATGAGTGAGGGAAGTGACCTGGTGGTTGATAAGCCTGTGAGGTCTGTGGCTTCATTAGTGCATGTAGCCTCTGGATTTCAGGAGAGGACATTGTGCCTATCCTGCCAGCTCACCTCTGGACAACCGTGGTTATTGCTGTCCACTCTAGGCCCAGGGAGAGGCAGGGCTGACGGCTGCCACTGATGGACAGGCAGACTTACTTACAAGGTAGTGGAGCAGCCGAGAGAACCTGACTGGAGCAGAATAATTGGCTGAGGTTGACAGATTCAGAGTCAGGTTGGCCGAGGCACACATCTAGGATTCTAAAGCAAAAAGAAGAGTCAGGAGAGATAGGGAATGGACCTGGAGGACTGCAGGAGAGCCAGGTGGAGAAGGCAGAGCGTACCCTACTGAGGCAGACAGAAGCAGGGGGTGGGAGTTAAGTCAAATACTGAGGATAGAAGCCGATGAGGGATGCAGTAAAGGAAGAGCAGGAATGGCTGGTTGCTTTGAGGAAGCCCCAGTACCACGATCTACCTTATTTAACAAACTAGTTATTCTTTAAAAAAAAAAGTCAAATCAATGCATGGATACATTGTTAAAAAAAATCAATAGGATCACTAAGCCTATGATGAAAAACTTGTAATCCTTTCCCTCATTTTTTTGAATTTCTGCTTTCAGAACAAACCTTTTCCAACTCTCTTCTCTGTTTCTTCTGTTTCTCCTTGCCCCCTTTTTTCAAAATGCAGGATTATACTGCTATTTCTCAGTTTTCTAGTTTTATTTTTGGGGGATCCTATGTGGAAGATAAGGACCAGGTTCTGTTATACCAACCTTGCCTGCACTCCTGCCACCCAATATACTCACGCAATCACATCTTCCCATCCTCCCATTATAGTATTGTCAGCTTGTGGGTGAAATCAATGTGCAGTGTTTATGATGTCATGGAAATGTAATTCACTACTGATCTAGGGAATACAGTAAAACTATTTTATGTTTTGGACAATTTTATGTTTTGCCTGATGTTAATAGTTGCCTCAATGTTTGTTTGCTTGCTTTGTTTTCCATGTACCTTTCACAAGTTGTCTTCAAATTATCTGGCAGAATAATAAAAATCACCTCAATATGTGCAAACCCTATTCCTTTCCTCATTTAATTGTCTTCTCATCCTTGTTGGAGATCAATTGACCATAAAAGTGAGGGTTTGTTTCTGACTCTTAATTCCATTCCATTGATCTATATTTCTATCTTTATGCCAGTACCACCTCATTCATGCTCATTACTGTGTCTTTGTAATAGGTTTTGAATTGGAAAGTATGAGTCCTCCGATTTACTCCCTGTCTGGTCCGAGGGTGTCAATCAGGGACCGTCTGGATGGTGAGATGCCCAGCTGAAAGAAGGCACAAGGCAGACTGTGTGCCATAAACGCAGCAACAACTCTATTCATCCGAGGCCTGGGCCAGAGAGAGAGCAATCCAAAATGGAAGCGGGATTTTATACCCTCATACGAACAACAGCTGTGTAGTGCCAGGACACGTGCACAGGAATGGAACTTACATCAACAAGTTGTTGTTTCCCTCTGTCCTACCTAAGGGGGAGGGGCAGGCCGGTCTCCAAAGCCTGTAAACATTTCCTGAGAGGCCCTGACAGCTGGGCCTCACACTCCCCTTTTTTAATATTGCTTTGGCAATTCTGGATGACTTGAATTCTTTTTCTTGACTAGCTGACCTGGAAAGAGCCTCCAGTAGAATGTTTTTTTTTTTTTTTTTTTTTTTTTAGGGCAGTGTCACTGGCCCTCATATGTGGGACCCGAACCGGGGCCGCTGGCTTCCCAAACCAGCGCTTAACCACTGCGCCACTCGGCCGGCCCAGTAGAATGTTTTGAATAGAAGGGATGGGAGCAGATTTCTTTGTATTGTTCCTCATCTTAGGGGGAAAGCATCCAGCCTTGCACTGTTAAATATGATGATGTTAGCTGTGGGGGTTTGTTTTTTCGTTTTTTTTAATTGGGAAATTAGGCGAGGGGAACAGTGTTGGGGAATTGGAGAGGGGGACCAGGCAAGTTGTTGTTCTTCAATCTTAGTTGTGGTGGGTGCCAATCACCATTTGGCTTCCTGTTGGTAGCTCAGTGACAGCTCAGCTTGGGCGCAGCTCACCGGCCCAAGTGGAAATCGAACTGGCGACCCTGTTGCTCAGAGCTCATGCTCTTAAGCTAACTCTTAACCAACTGAGCCATTCTGTGAGCCCAACTGTGAGGTTTTGGTTTTTTTTTTTGTTTGTTTTGAGGGCAGTGTCACTGGCCCTCATATGTGAGACCCAAACCGGGACCTCTGGCTTCCCAAGCCAGAGCTTAACCACCGTGCCACTTGGCCAGCCCCCATCTGTGAGATTTTATAGATGCCTTTATCAGATTAAGGAATTTCCCTTCTATTCCTAAATTGTTGATATTTTTATCATGAAAGAGTGTTGAATTTGTCCAATGCTTTTTCATAGTCTATTAAGATGATCATGTGGTTTTTATCCTTTGTTCTATTAATATGGTATATTACATTGATTAATTTTAGTGGGTTAAAGTAACCCTGCATTCCTGGGACAAATTTCATTTTGTCACAGTGTATAATCCTCTATATATGTTGCTGATTTGCTAGTGTTTGTTCATCTTTTTTTGCATTTATAGTTCTAACAGATATTGGTCTGTAGTTTTCTTTTTCTGTGAAGTCTTTGATTTTTGTATCAGGGTGACACTGGTCCGATAGAATGATTTGGGAAGTATGCTTATGTATTCTTATGCTTGTTTAATAGTTTGGATGGGTTGGAATAAATTTTCCTTTAGAACAGGGTATAGCAAACTTTTATTAAAAAACAGATAGAGGGCCGGCCGAGTGGCGCATTGGTTGAGCGCTGGTTTTGGGATGCCAGCAGCCCCGGTTCGGATCCCACATGAGGGCCAGTGACACTGCCCTCTACAGCTAACAACAGCTCCACCTGGAGCTGGGCTGTGCGAGCCCCGGTGATGGTGTGGGCTGCCATAGGCTACAGTGAGTGGCCCGCAGCCAGCGTGAGGGGCTGGCAGCCAGCGTGAGCTGCCAATAGCTGCGGTGAGCGACATCCAGAGGCCAGCGACCGATCTGCCTCATCCGGGAAGAGCGCAATGACGACCAACAGTGAAGCAACATCCTCTGCAACTAAACTGAAGAACAAAAAGACAGCAACTTGTCTGTTCCCCTTCCCCGTTTCCCCAACGCTGTTCCTCTCCGCCAATTCCCCAATAAAAAAAAAAAAAAAAAAACAGATAGAAGGGCCAGCCGAGTGGCGTGGTGATTAGGAGCTGGCTTGGGATGCCAGCGGCCCCAGTTCAGATCCCACATATGAGGGCCAGTGACACTGCCCTCTGGAAAAAAAAAAAAAAACAGATAGAAAACATTTTAGGTGTTAGGGGCCACACATAGTCTTGTCACATATTCTTCGTTTTTTTTTTTTTGTTTTATGCTTTTCTTTTTATAACTCTTTAAACCTTAAAAACTATTCTTTCTCAGCTCAGGAGCCATAGAAAAACAAGCTGTGGCCTGGATTTGGCCCACAGGCCATAGCTGGCCAATTCCTGCTTTAAAATTTTGAAGGCATTACTCCATTCTTGTTTAGTGTCTTTCCTCATCCTTTCTCTGTAAATTTTGTTGTTTTGCTTTTTTTTTTCTCTAAAAGCTTTTATATTCTTCTATTTATCTCAGATTTCTGAAATTTTCTCAAGGATGTAGTATGATGTAGGTCTTTTTTATTCATTATACCAAGAAATCTGTTGAATGAAAACTGTAAACATAGAAATACATATCCCTTTAGTTTTGGAAAATATTTTTAGTATTATTTCTTTGCTACTTTTCCCCTCATTTTGCTGTTTTCTCATTCCTGAACTTCTGTTATTCATGAATTTATTTTCTGATTTTCTTAATGCTACTCTATGGTTCCCTTCTTCCTCCTTTTCCCCCCATCATTTGTCTTTTTATTTTGACTTCTGGGAGATTTCCTCAACTTAATTTTTCAACTTTTTTTTTTTGAAATTTCTGCCATATATATAATTTTGTATTTACAAGAACTCTTTCTTATTTCCTGAATAAGATATATGTATGTATATAAGTATATGTGTGTGTACACAAATACATGCACCCATGAGATGTGACAATTAAGTTTGTGAACTTGTTGCAATGATATTGCTAACCTTTTTTTGATATCAGAGGGATTATTAATTATGAATTTGTACCTACTGGACAAATAGCTAACCAAGTTTACTATTAGGAAGTGCTGAAAAGACTGCGTGAAAAAGTTAGATGAACTGAACTTTTCGCCAGTTTACAACAATGCACCAGCTGACACAGCGCTGTCTGTGAGGGAGTTTTAGCCAGTCAACAAATAACTGTATTAGAACACCCTCCCTACTCACCTGATCTGGCCCTCAATAACTTCTTTCTTTACCTGAAGATAAAGGAAATATTGAAAGGAAGGCATTTTGAAGACATTCAAGGTATCAAGGGTAATATGATGACAGATCTGACGACCATTCCAGAAAAAGGGTTCCGAAATTGCTTTGAAGTGTAGACTAGGTACTGGCATCAGTGCATAGCTTCCCAAGGGAAGTACTTCGAAGGTGACCATAGTGATATTCAGCAATGAGGCATGTAGCACATTTTCTAGGATGAGTTTGCAAACTTAATTTTCAAACCTCATATATATATTTCCAAGATTCTATCGTATTCTTTGAATGTTCTCTTTTATAGAACCCCATTCTCATTTCATGGATGTAGTATATTTCCCTACATCTCTAAAGCTATTTGAAATTTTTTTAAGTTTTCTTTTGCGTTTTTCATTGTGCATTTTCTCATTATTCTCTTTCCTTGTTGTTTTTTTCTTTGGGGCAGACTTGTCTCAATGTTTTCCTCCAGTTTATTGCCCCTTGATTGTCCATTCAAATCTAAGAGTAAGAGACCTAAAATCTGATTCAAAATTCAGCTAGGCTTGTCAACTAGTGCTCTTCACTGGTGATGGGGGAGGGAGGAGAGGATGGGAGGTTGGGAAGAGAGGAATAAATACAAATGTCTTCATTTTTTTCTCTTTTCCACCATGAGAATTCTTTAATCTCCTGCCTAGGGGTGGCAGGTAAGTGTAGGATTGGCTGCCAATGTTCTAGGAGGCATGTAGGGGGAGAAGAGGACTGCAGTGCCAAGGGACTCAATTTCAGGATATAGACTTTGATTTAATCCCCCTTTGTTGACACTTGGTCCATCTGTGTTGGTTTTCCCAGATAAAGAGCCCCCTCTTGTTCTGTCTCTTGAGAGAATAAACCTCTCCACTTTTGCTAGGGTGGGATTGGGGTATGCACAGAGGTCCAGGGAGGGGACTGAGCCTGCAGAATCTAAATGCTTCATATAAAGATTTTCAGCCAATCCTCCTATTTCAGCCTCACCCCAAAACTCTTGCTTCAGAGATACCATGTGCCTCCAATTCCAAAACTTTTGCAAAGCTCTGGGGTACTTGCTAATTGGCTTCTTCTTATTGGCGTTTTAAGGTTCACTTTTCCTGGTCTGCTGAGTCAGTTATCATTTGCATATCAACATTTCAGGTTCTACGTCTTTTTAAACATTTCTCTTCTACCTTTGACTCTTATCCTCTTTGAACTTGAAGGGTTATGACTTTAAATTATTTTGCTCTAACTTCAGTGAAATATTGGAAAGAAGCTCAAATATGTATGTGTAATCAATCTGTCATGTTTTAATGGAAGTTATTACCTCCTTTTTAAAGATGATTCCACATATTTGAGCAGTATCCTCACTGAGGTGCAGTTACTCCCTCACTGTCACATCCTGTGGACCATTGGGGCACCCACTGGTTCTTACAGGTTCTGGATCCCCGAAAAAAGAGTTATCAAATTAATAATCTAAGCTGTCGCCTCAAAAACCTAGGAAACAGAAAAAAAAAAACAAAGCAAGTAGGAGGAAAGAAATAACAAAGATAACAATGGAAACCAATAAAATTGAAACCAGTAAATAGAGAAAACCAATAACCTGGTTCTTTGAAAAATCAGTAAAATGGACAAACCATTAGTAAGACTGACAAAGAAAAAAGAGAGGACACCAATTATCAATATCAGGAGTGAAGCGAGGGATAATGCCAAAAACCCTGCAGACAACAAAAGGATAATAAGGGAATGCTATAAACAACTCTATACGCATACATTTGACAGCTTAGATAAATGGACCATTTCCTGGAAAAAACAAACCATCACATTTCTCTCAATATGAAATAGATCATTTGAATAGCTCTGTAACTATTAGGGAAATTGAATTCATAATTAAAACATTCCCCCCAAAGAAATCTCTGGGCTCTATTTCCTTGCTCATTTTTTTGTCTAATTGTTCTAATTGAGAGAGGGATGTTGACGTCTTCAACTATAACTGTGGTCTGACTATTTCTCCTGTGAGTTCTGTCAGGTTTTGCTTTGCATATTTTGCAGCTTTGTTGATTTGCATGTACACATTTAGAATTGCTATGTCTTCTTAATGTACTGAGCTTTTTATCATTATATTAATATCCATTTTTGTCTCTGGTAATTTTATCTGATATTAATATAGCCACATCTGATTTTCTTTGATTAATTTTGCATGATATATCTTGTCCTGTCTTTCTAGAATACTTTCTAGAATACTTTCCTGTCTTTCTAGAATACTGACTATATCGTTATATTTGATAGAATATAGTTGGTAATTTTGTTTTGCTTTGTTTTGTTTTTTTAAGCTGAGCCATCCTGCCACCTGTTGGCAGCTCAATGGCAGCTCAGCTCAGGCTGGCATCAAACTGCTGTTGCTCAGAGCTCAGCTCACACTCTTGAGAGAGCTCTTAACCAACTGAGCCACTCGGCCGGCCCTAGTTGGTAATGTTTTTATTTTTTTATTTGTATTTATTTGTTTATTTTTTTAAAGATTTTATTGGGGAATTGGGGGAGGGGAACAGCATTGGGGAATCGGGGAAGGAGAACAGATAAGTTGCTGTCTTTTTGTTCTTCAGTCTAGTTGCGGAGGACGTTGCTTCACTGGCCTATGTTGGTATCATCATTGCGCTCTTCCCGGATGAGACAGATCGGTCGCCGGCCTCTGGATGGCCGCTCACCGTGGTTATTGGCAGCTCACGCTGGCTGCCGGCCACTCACTGTAGCCTATGGCAGCCCACTGCAGCAGGGGCTGCAGCCTACACCATCGCCGGGGCTCGCACAGCCCAGCTCTAGGTGGAACTGTTGTTAGCTGTAGAGGGCAGTGTCACTGGCCCATTATGTGGGATCCGAACCGGGACCGCTGGCATCCCAAACCAGCTCTTAACCAATGCGCCACTCGGCCGGCCCGGTAATGTTTTTAAAGTTACTCTGCCTATCTCTTTCTTTTAATAGATGTATTTAGACTCTTTATATTAAATGTAATTATTGATATATTAGAACTTAAGTCTGCCATTTTATTTCTGTTTCTTGTTTGGCTCCTGCTTTTCATTTCTCTGTATTCTTTTTCTGACTTCTTGTGGACTACTCACACAGCTTTTAGAATGTGATTTTGATTTATCAGTAGTGTTCTGGAGTGTACCCCTATGTATAGCATTTTCAGTGGTGGATCTAGGCATTACATGATATTCAATAACATACCACATAGTCTACTGGTGTCAACATTTTATCAGTTTGAGTATAATATATGAGGTCTGACAACTAAGTTTGCGAACTACTCCTATAAAAAGTGCTACATACCTCATTGCTGAATATCACTACGGTCACCTTCAAAGTACTCCCCTTGGGAAGCTATGCACTGATGCCAGTGCCTAGTCCACCCTTCAAAGCAATTTTGGAACTCTTTCTGAAATAGCCATCAAAGCTGTCATCGTATTACCCTTGATGTCAAAATGTCTCCCTCTCAATATTTCCTTTGTCTTTGGGTAAAGAAAGAAGTCATTGGGAGCCAGATCAGGTGAGTCAGTAGGGTGTTACAATACAATTATTTGTTTTCGGGCTAAAAACTCCCTCACAGACAGTGCTGTGTGAGCTGGTGCATTGTCATGATGCAAGAGCCATGAATTGTTGGCGAAAAGTTCAGGTCGTATAACTTTTTCATGCAGCCTTTCCAGCACTTCCAGATAGTAAACTTGGTTAACTGTCCAGTTGGTACAAATTCATAATGAATAATCCCTCTGATATCGAAAAGGGTTAATAACATCGTTGCAACAAGTTCATGAACTTACTTGTCATATATTCATAGATCTCAGTATTTTTTATGTCCCTTTACTCTCCCTGTTTGCAGTATGATTTTATTATTTATTTTTCTACAAACATCAGATGATGTTATAATTTTTTCTTCAACTGTCAAATATAATTTAGAAAACTTAAGGAGGAACACATTATATTAATCCATATTTTTACTCTTTCTATTGTTCTTTTCCCCCTCTGATGTTCCAAGATTTCATCTTTATTATTTTCTTTCTGTTTCAAATATTTCCTTTAGCCATTCTTTTAAGGTAGATTTAATAGTGACAAATTCTCTTAGTTTTCCTTCATCTGAGAATGTCTTAACTTCCTCTCATTCCTGGCTGATATTTTCATTGGGAATAGGATTCCAAATTGACAATTCTTTCCTTTCAGTACTTGAAAAATATCATGCTACTTCCAACTGGCCTCCACAGCTTCTGATAAGATATCTGCTGTCATTCAAATTATTTTTCTCCTATATGTAGTGCCATTTTTTTTTTCTCTGAACTATATCAAGGTTTTTTGTTTATCTCTTTAGTTTTCAGAAGTTTAGTTATGTTGTATTTTGGGCATGGATTTCTTTTAGCTTATCTTGTTTGGAGTTACTCTGATTCTTGAATCTGTGGGTTTATGTGTCTTGTTAAATTTGGGGAGTTTTCAATCATTATTTCTTCAACTACTTTTTCAACCTTACTCTCTGTCTTTTCTCCTTCTGGGATTTTGATGACATGGATGTTAGAACTTTTGTTATAGTCTCACACAGATCCCTGAGAAAATACGTTCATTTTTTTTTTCAGCCTATTTTCTCTCAGTTATTTAGCTAGGGTCATTTCTATTGTTGTATCTTTAAGTTCACTGTTCCTTTTTTCTGTCTCCTCTATTCTACTGTTAAGCCCATCCACTGAGCTTTTTACTTTGAGTATTCTATTAAGTTATAAAATTTCCATTTGTTTCTCTTTTATATATTCTATTTCTTTCTTTTTTTTGTTTGTTTGTTTTTTAAAAGATTTTGGGCGGGCCGAGTGGTGCGGTGGTTAAGAGCTGGCTTGGGACACCAGCGGCTCCGGTTTGGATCCCACATATGAGAGCCAGTGACACTGCCCTCTAAAATAAATAAATAAATAAATAAATAAATAAATAAATAAATAAAGTAAAGATTTTATTGGGGAATTTGGGGAGGGGAACAACACTGGGGAATTGGGGAAGGGGAATAGACAAGTTGCTGCCCTTTTGTTTTTTAGTCTAGTTGTGGAGGACATTGCTTCACTGGCCCATGTTGGTATTGCCATTGTGCTCTTCCTGGGTGAGGCAGATCAGTCACTGGCCTCTGGACGGCCGCTCATGGCAGCTCTTGGCAGCTCACACCAGCTGCCGGCCGCTCACACTGGCTGCCGGCCACTCACTGTAGTTTATGGCAGCTGACTGCAGCAAGGGCTGCAGCTATGCCATCGCTGGTGACTCACAGCAACCCAGCTCCAGGTCGAGCTGTTGTTCACCATCTTATCTGTAGAGGGCAGTGTCACTGGCCCTCATATGTGGGATCCGAACCGAGTCCCAAGCCAGCTCTTA
Source organism: Aselliscus stoliczkanus (assembly GCA_033961575.1). Classification (NCBI taxonomy): domain Eukaryota; kingdom Metazoa; phylum Chordata; class Mammalia; order Chiroptera; family Hipposideridae; genus Aselliscus; species Aselliscus stoliczkanus. The sequence continues at coordinate 79,039,226 of CM066739.1, read as the reverse complement.
ACCAACGCGCCACTCGGCCAGCCCTATTTCTTTCTTTTTAAAAAGTATTATTAGGGAACAATGTGGTTTTTTTCAGGGAACAGTGTTTTTTCCAGGACCCATCAACTCCAAGTCAAGTTGTTGTCCTTCAAGTTCTTGTCCTTCAATCTTAGTTGTGGAGGGTGCAGTTCAGTTCCAAGTCCAGTCGCCATTTTCAATCTAGTTGTGGGGGGCGCAGCCCACCATCCCATTCAGGACTCGAACTGGTAACCTTGTTTTTAAGAACACGTGCTCTAACTAACTGAGCCATCTGGCCGCCCACTGGCAACTCAGCTGCAGATCAGCTCAAGTTGTTGTCTTCAATCTAGTTGCAGAAGGCGCAGCTCACTGGCCCACATGGGAATCGAACTGGCAACCTTGTTGCTCAGAACACATGCTCTAACCAACTGAGCCACCCAGCTGTCCCTATATCTTCTATTTCTTTGCTGAGACTTCTTTTTCACTTGTTCCAACCATGTTCATAATTGCTTGTTGAAGCATTTTATCATGGCTGCTTTAAAACCTCAGATAAGTGTAATATCTTTGTCATCCTGGTATTGACATCTATTGATTATCTTTTTTTTCATTCAGTTTGAGCTCTTTCTGGTTCTTGATATGACAAATTTTATATTGAAACCTGGACATTTTTATTATGTTGTGAGACCCCAGAACTTATTTCAACTTGCTATTTTATCAGGCTTTCTCTGACAAAACTGAAAAAATAGAAGGTTTCGGACAATTTCATTGTTCCAGAAACAGAAGTCCCCAATACATTATTTTTTTTCCATTTCATAAATGAGAAAACAGGTTCATTTATGTGTGTCCCAAATAACTAGATTTGGAGCACTATACAGACTAATTACTGTGGAGCTCTCAGAAACCAGGGTAACCAGCAGGTAAAAAGCAGAACTGGAATATAATCTCACATATGTGTGACTCTATCTATAACTGTTACTCTGACAAAGCTCCAGCAGGAGAATGGAAGGTTGGGGCAGCCAACCACCTTATTATTGCTAGGTAAAGGTAGAAGTCCAGTTCCACACTTGTTCTCTGTTGACAGCCAAGAGAGAGAGAGATTCCTCATTGATGCTTGTCAGGGGTAAGAATTCCAGTTTCCACATGGGCTCTGCTGGCACAGTGATGAGGATGTTTTGTCACCCCTCACTGATGGTGAAAGTCCTGACTTCCCACTAGGTCTCCTCTGACGCTATTCCAGTGGAGAAGGGGAAGGGTGCCTCATTACTGCCAAGCTGGGGTGAAAGTCCAGACTTCCCATGTAATCTCCACTGACACTGAGGTGGGGTTATCTTGTTGCTGGCCATCAGGATGAATGTCCCAGCTCCCTACCTGGCAGGCATATTGGGACACCTCATTACAGCTTTATGAGGGTGGAAATCTAAGCTTTGCTGGCATGGGTGGAAGTGGGGCCATGATTTTCTCTGTGGTGTTTGGCTGGAGTAAAGCAGTTATTGTCAAAAATTTTGTCTCACTATGCTGCCCATTTCCTGGTTCTTTAGTTCAAGCAGGGTTGGGGGGGATTTTTCTTTCTTGTTCAGTGCCTATTGGTTGTTCTGTGTTGATGGCTTCTTCAGCTGTAAGTCTGGGATGTATGAGGCCAAAGAAAACCCAAGGATATCACTACCATGTTATTTCTCAGGTCCCAAGATTCCTAGCCAGTCTGCCTTCAGCACGCCAAATTTCAGAGTCTTCTCAGTTTTGTGTTATATATAATGTCTAGAGTTTTTTGATGTCCTTAGCAGAAGGAATAGGGAAACATATATCTATTTCATTGTCCCAGAAGCCGGAGTCTCCAATACATTATTTTTTCCATTTCATAAATGAGGAAACATTCATTTATGCGTGACCCAAATAACTAGATTTGGAGCACTATACAGACTAATTACCATGGAGCTCCCAGAAACCAGGACGCCCAGCAGGTAAAAAACAGAACTGGAATATAATCTCATATTTGTGTGACTTTATAACTGTTATTCTTCTATGCCACACAAACCCATGGGGCCTAGTTCCAAATATAAAAAGAATGGTCATATGAAATAAGGATTAGGCTTACTTCTCATGGATTTAGAGAGCAGAGCTGTCCAATCAGAGATCAGAAACCATCCATCAGAGATACTATCAAACAGGTCTCTAAAGGTATGGTTCATGGACCACCTGCATAAGAATGTTAACCATGTCTGTTGGAAATGCAATACTGAGGTAATTATATGTGGTCCCCACCCCCATACCTCAAAAATTAACCACTTCTACAGAGAAAAAAAATTGGGGAAATTTTTTTTTTTTTTTTTTTTTTAGCTGAGCCATCCTGCTACCTGTTGGCAGCTCAACGGCAACTCAGCTCGGGCTGGGCATCAAACTGCTGTTGCTCAGAGCTCAACTCACACTCTTGAGCAAGCTCTTAACCAACTGACCACTCAGCTGGCCCAGGGGAAAATTTTATAACCTGGTGGAGCTCCTAAAACTGAGACTATGATTCTCCTATGGGAATTGCCCCAATCACCCCTCATGAGTGACTGTCCACACTGCTCTTTCAGTTTCTGCTAAAACTAGCCTGTGAGCAAGGCCAGCCCAGTCCTTGCTCATGGGAACAAGCCATGAGCCTTGGGTGTTAGGGTGCTTCCTCCAGGGGAAGGATGATTGGGGGAAGAGGAGAGAGATGGACCTAGTCGGAAATGGCAGACAGTAGGAGACTTAACGGGATTCATACTTGACATTCATTAGCCAAAGATTCTGGAACCTTGCCATCCCTCACCAGCAAATGGCCCCAAATGCCCTCTTAATAGCATTAAGTGAAATTACCAATCAGAGATTCTGGCCGATCAATCTCCTTGGGGTTTCTCTGCAGACACTGTGCAGTGGGGGAAGGGATGCTCTTTCAATGGGCTGCCACTGCTTCTCTGCCAACAGCAGCAGCCCTTGGTCCAATTGATCAGTGCCCCTCTCTTCTGGTCCGAAGGAAAGGAGCCAAACAAGCAGGTCTGGTCAAGGTCAAAGCTCATTCCTTACCGCATCGCACTCACCTCACCCCATAGCATAAAGCCACTTTTCAAAGGAGAGTAAGGTAGAGGCAAAATGCTCTGTCCCAGCAATTTGCATGGATACAAAAGTTATTTATTTATTTATTTATTTATTTATAATTATAGTTGACATGCAATATATTAGTTTCAAGTGTACAGCATAGTGATTAGACATTTATATACCTTACGAAGCTATTACCCCAATAGTCTAGTACTCATCTGGCACCATGGTTATTACAATATTTTTGACTATATTCCCTGTTTTTTACTTTATATCCCCATGACCAATTTTATAACTGGCAATTTGTACTTCTTAATCCCTCTCACCTTTTTTGCCCACCCCCTTCCCATCCAGCAACCATCAGTTTGTTCTCTGTATCTATGAGTTTGTTTCTGTTTTGTTTCTTCATTTATTTTGTGTTTTCAGATTCCACATATAAGTGAAATCGTATGGCATTTGTCTTTCTCTGTTTGACTTATTTCTCTTAACATAATATTCTCTAGGTCCATCCATGTTGCCACAAATGTTAAGACTTCATTCTTTTAATGGCTGAGTAATATTTCATTGTATATATGTACCACATCTTCTTTATCTATTCATCTATCGATAGGCACCTAGGTTACATCCATGTCTTAACTATTGTAAATAATGCTGCAATGAACATAGAATTAGAGTTTTGGATTTCTTTAGATAAATACCCAGAAGTGGAATTTCTGAGTCATATGGTAGTTCTATTTTTAATTTTTTGAGTAACTGTTTTCCCATGACCACAAAATTTAGGTTAGAGTGGTGTCCTGGGCAGAAAAGCCATTGTGGAATGGTGACAGGAGGAACCTTCTTTTTCTCAACATAATCTGAGCCTAGGTTGCTTGAGAATCCCAGAGCCTTCAGATTGAGAAGAGGGAGTCCTCATTCATTGGTTACCACTTCTTCCAAGGCCAGGATCTGAGGCAGGGAGCCTACTCTGAAGCCCATTTGGGGCTTACAGACTTAGAGATTTGGTGACTTGAGTTACTTCTCCTCTTTTTCGGCATGTAGTTTATCACAGCTCTTGGTTCTGCCTGATAGAAAGTTCTTGGATTCTTCAGCTGCCTCATCAGACCACTTGCTCATGCTTTCCTCTGCCTTGGCCTAGCCAATGAGGTGTAATGGTGATCCATCATCCTCTGCTCCTCATGACAAACCTTGATTATTGCATCGCCCACATCCTTCCTTTCTCCCAGGAAGAGGGATAGAAAAGATAACCAAGCCAGGTCAGCAAGTGAGAGCAGATGATTAAGCAGTGGGAGCTCTTGCGGAGTGGCTGCAACCCCAACGGGACCAGAGATAGTATGCCAGATGGGGAGCACCTTAGCTCCCAGGATACTTCTGTGTTGGCAGCAACCATTAACTCTGCCTGCCAGAACCTCATTGGCTAGGCCTTGTATCCTGCCAGGAACAGAGTCTTTGCCCCTCACTGAGACCAATCAACAGCACAGTCAGCAGCAGAATGGCCCAAAAGCAATTTCTTTATGACATTTTCAAGGGAGGGTGGAATTTAGCACATTGTTCATTTCTCTGGGCTCCCTGAGGGTCAGATGGCATCTGTACCCACAGCCAGCCAGCACCTCACAGGTAGGGGTGGGTGGTGAACATGTACAGACGTGTGTGTGTGTGTGTGTGTGTGTGTGTGTGTGTGTGTGAAAGAGACTGCTGAGGCTCCCCAAGTTTTGCATGCACGAGTGAGCACAGGTGTTTCCTGGTGCCCAATGAATAATTTTGTCTATACTACATCAAAATGGGAAATAAATTCTGGTAATTATCTTAATTCTGCAATTCTAATATGGCATCGATTATAAGATGCACCATTGATTTAATAACTGCTTCAAAAAAAGAAAAACTTTACAATAAACATGTGCATCTATTTTAAGACAGATTTCTATTTCAGAGATGTTAAAATGTTTGTAGGAGAAGGGGGAGATGCATATTATAATTAAGAGAAAATGGTAATTGGGAGATAGTCAAACCAATTGCCTGATTGAATTCACCAGTAAATGCAGTCAGTATGATTTATTGATCTGTACTGTGAGAGAAGCTTTTATTTTATTATATTTTTAAACATTTTATTGGGGATTTGGGGGAGGAGAACAGCATTGGGGAATTGGGGAAGGGGAACAGACAAGTTGCTGTCCTTTTGTTCTTCAGTCTAGTTGTGGAGGATGTCGCTTCGCTGGCACGTGTTGGTATTATCATTGCGCTCTTCCCAGGTGAGGCAGTCGCTTGCCAGCCATTGGATAGCCACTCACGGCGGCTCACAGCAGCTCATGAAAGCACACGCCAGCTGCCAGCCGGCACCACTGCAGCCTATGCCATCACCGGCAACTCATGGCAGCCCAGCTCCAGGTCGAGCTGTTGTTCACCATCTTAGCTGGAGAGGATGCAGTGTCACCAGCTCTCATGTGGGATCCGAACCGGGGCCCTGCTGCTCAGAGCTGATGTCTGAAGCCAACTCTCAACCAACACGCCACTCAGCCGGCCTGAGACAACCATTTTAGATGAAGAATTTTTGTGTGTCAGTGGGCTAGGGTGCCCACAATGACTCAACCATCTGGATTTCAATTATTGTGCCCCACTCCTTATCAATTCTCAAGGGCCCTGCCTTCCCGAAGAGTATCTCCTCATATTCACTGTCATGTCAGGCATCTGATTATAACTAGGCGATTCCCAGAGTTACAGACAAGAGGGTACCATCATCTCCTTTCACCTGCCACTGTCTTTTGAGTTTGGTTCCGTTCTGCAGCTCCCCTAGGGATTCAGATCTCCTTCATGTGGTGTCACCATCATGAAAGGTTCATACCTCAGGTTATATCCAAAAGGATCCCGTGTTCTCCTCCACCCATTGTCAAGGTGAGGACTAAGTGATACCATTATCATTGCCTCTTACCTTCTCTCCCAGTACACTGCAAAGCCTAGAGCCAAACTGTAGCTATCTCACCAGCATTCCAGGCTTTCTCCTGACCCCAGCCTTTGCTATATTGTTGTCTTAACCTGAGAGGGCCTGGGATGCCCTGGATCAACTCTTCAATCTACTGCTTTAAAGAGGAAATAGTTGGGCTTTAAACACATGGGTTTGAGTGATGACCCTAATGACAAGACAACAGGACACTTGGAAGGTCTGAGATCTGAGGTGGGAAATGGTGGGGTGGGGGGGAGAACATCTTTGAAAAAACAAAAATCAGAAAATTTTGATCCATAAATGGGAGGAACTGTCTAGGGGCTGCGTGTACAGGGGGAATGGGGTGGTCCAGGGAAAGACAGCCAAGAACAGACTTAAGAGGTAGAACATCTTTACAGAGTGCTAGAGAAGGATCCCACTAGGAAGAAGGCATGGATGATTTTAGGGATCCTTTATATATCTTCCACAGATCTCTAAACCTGGGTTTTCTGTCTTTCATTCAGTGGTTCTCAACCTGGGGGTATGGTACTTCCTGGGCTTAGGCGTGTTTGGAAACATCTGGGGGAGTTTTCACTGTCGCAGTGACTGGGACTCTACTACCATTTAGCAGATTGGGCCAGGAATGCTGAGAGTCCTGAGGTTCTTGGGATAGTCTTGCACATGAATGAATCCCCTATCCCAAATAACAAGACACCTACATGGAGAAACGCTAGTCCTTGCACTACCTCCACTGGCCTCAGTTGGCCCTGACTCTCCCATTCCCTATCAGTCTGCGTCTGATTTGTAATTGTCTTAAGAAACTAAGAGAAGGCAGATGGGGAATTATCAAAGAAAGCAACAAAGCATAAAAACAGATGAGCACCAACAGACTTCTGAGTCTAAGGAAGATCAAGTCTATTCAGTCTAGTCATAGGAGCACTTTTTTTTTTTTAACTCACAGTTTTTCTGTGATTGAAACAATTTACAAGGTGCAAAGACCTCATTTCTCTCCTTACTCTAAGGACACCACAGCCAGTTATAGCTCAGCCTGGTCCAGGTGCTGTCCTGCGTAAGCTTTCCAGAGGCCAATTCCCAGAGCAAGAATCATGGGCTCAAATCCACTCCTGTCTCAAGTTGCCCTGGCCTTCGGGCTCTTCCCAATCTCTGGTTCATCAACCCCAGCCCCAAGCATCAGGTCTGTCTGAGAAAGGTGTGGTCTTTCCTTCTGTCCCTTAGAGTAAGGATAAGGTACTGCTAGCAGCTATCATGGAATACTCATAAACTCTCATGGTTTAACATAATAAAAATTTATTTCTCACTCACCTAAAATCTAAAACAAGTATTCCTGAGTGGCAGCAACTCTCCTCCAAGTGGTAATTCTGAAACCTAAGCATTCAATCTGGTGGTTTCTCCATCTTTGATATGCAGTTCTAAGGTCAATATGTGCTTGTCTTCATCATGCCAGCAGAAGAAAGAGCATGGAGGGGTTGCCTGTGGGTGGTCTGGGAAATGTAGTCTAGCTGTGTGTATAGGAAGACAAAGAATTGGGTTTGATGATCAGCCAGCAGTATCTGCCTAAATCCTTCCTTCTATGGGATTTTAATAATTTTTTTTAAAGATTTTATTGGGGAATTGCGGGAGGGGAACAGCGTTGGGGAATTGGGGAAGAGGAACAGACAAGTTGCTGTCTCTTTTGTTCTTCAGTCTAGTTGCGGAGGCCGTTGCTTCACTGGCCCATGTTGGTATCGTCATTGAGCTCTTCCCGGGTGAGACAGATCAGGCGCTGGCCTCTGGATGGTCACTCACCGCGGCTATTGGCAGCTCATGCTGGCTGCCGGCCACTCACTGTAGCCTATGGCAGCCCACTGCAGCAGGGGCTACAGCCTACACTGTTGCCGGGGCTCGCACAGCCCAGCTTCAGATGGAGCTGTTGTTAGCTGTAGAGGGCAGTGTCACTGGCCCTCATATGTGGGATCCGAACCGGGGCTGCTAGCATCCCAAACCAGTTCTTAACCAATGCGCCACTTGGCTGGCTTCCTTGTATGGGATTTTAAAATCCTATTGTCATTTTTCTCTACCATTTTTGGCTGGTATACAGCAATTTTCTGGTGAAGAAGAAATGGCTTGTTCCTCAAAAAGTAAAACATAGAATTACCATATGACCCCATAATTCTACTCCTACGTATATACCCCAAAGAATTCAAAACAGTATTCAAACAAATACTTATATGTGTATATTCATAGTAGTACTATTTGCAATAGCCAAAAAGTAGAAACAACCCAAACTTCCATCAATGGAATGAATGGATAAACAAACTGTGGTATATACATATACAATAGGATATTATTCAGCCATAAAAAGGAATGAAGTGCTGATGCATGTTATAATGTGGATGAACTTCGAAAACATTATACTAAGTAAAAAAAACAAAACAAAAAAAACTACAAAAGCAAAAACAGACACGAAAGGTCACATATTGCATGATTTCATTTATATAAAATGTCCAGCTAGGGACATCCATAGAGACAGAAAGCCGATTAGTGGTTGCCAGGAACTAGATGGAGACTGGAGTAGAGAGTGACTGCTTATATGGACAGGGTCTCCTTTGGAGGTGATGAAAACATTTTGGATGTGGACAGAGGTGGTGGTTGCACAAAATTGTGAATGTACTAAATGCCACTGAATTGTTGACTTTTATTTTTTTTATTTTTTTACTTTTTTGAGGGCAGTGTCACTGGCCTTCATAAGTGGGACCCGAACCGGGGCCGCTGGCTTCCCAAGCCAGCGCTTAACTGCCGCGCCACTCGGCCGGCCCTGAATCATTGACTTTTAAATGGTTAATGTTATGTTATATGAATCTCACTCACCTCATTAAAATTTTTTATGGTTCTAAAAAAAAAAAAAAGTGGATGGGTTTAAATGTTTTTGTTTTTAGCGAAGCCCAGCTTTTACTTATTATTCTTTGTTAATTTTTCTGGTCTGTACCACATAAGATGGTGCCTATCATCTTGGCCTGGTCCAGCAATTTACTTCATCCTGTACTCCCTTTAAAGACATTACAGAATTAACTGACTTACTTTTCCTTACTTCTTTCACTCTTCCCTTGGGTTTAATTTCTGATAGTAGAAAATGCATTTCTAAGATATAGAGTGATACTCCATCACAATTCATTTGCTGAACAATGATGACTGACATACTCTGGACTTGATTATTTTTATTTAGTTAATATTGTCACTTCTGGGTTGGCCAAGTGGCTCAGTTGGTTAAGAGCACAAGCTCTGAGCAACAGGGTCGCCAGTTCGATTCCCACATAAGCCAGTGAGCTGCGCCCAAGCTGAGCTGCCAAAAGGTGACAGGATGGCTCAGCTGGCTAGAGCATGTGCTTCTAACAACAAGGTTGTCAGTTTGACTCCTGCATGGGAAAGTGGGCCACGCCCACCCACAATTAAGAGTGAACACAACACCTTAAGCTGAGCAGCTGCCGACAGATGGCCAGATGATGGCTAGACTTGGAGCTGAGCTAGCTGTGCCCTCCACAACTAAGATTGAAGGACAACAATTTCTCTAGTTCCCCAACACTGTTTCCCTCTCCCAATTCTCCAATAAAATCTTTAAAAAAAAAAAAATTCTCACTTCCATCCAATTCTGGGACTTCTCAGCTTTCTTCCCACCATACCTTTGCTCGTTCACTAACTGCTCTTTCTCCTATCCCCTGGGTGCTCTCTAGGAGGTTGGAACCTAGGTATTTTCAAGACTTCCTAGGACCCAGTTCCAATCTTTTCTGTGTGCATAATCCTAGTCAAATATCTCTTAAATAATAAAAATAATTTTAAAAATTAACCATATTCTGCTCATGCTTCAAATAAAATAGCACTTAACATGTTGATTTGTATTTCTTTTGATATATGACTTTTTAATTCCTCTAGACTGTAAACCCTTTGAGGGTAAGAACCATGCCTTAATTGCCTCTCCACTCTTAGCACATAACACGGTGCATGATACATGGTATTGCTCAATAAATATGAATTAAGTGAATAAACAAAATGTAACAGCACACAAGAGCAAGACTGTTTTCTCATAGAAATAAACAACTTGATTGAAGCCATTCTATTGTAGAGAGAGCAGCTGTTACCTGAAATCAATGGATTGTTCATTCCTGGAGACAAGCACAAAAGAATCATTATCTAGGGCTGGCACAAAATATAAGCAGGCAGGCTCAAGGAAAGAAACAAGCTGTGTTATAAATGGGAATCCAGAACTCAGGAAACAGTGGAACAGAGCAGACCAGGTGGTTAGAATAGAGAAACCAGTCCTACTCTCTGGTGGAGGGTGGGCAGGCCCTGCTGGAGACAGTGGGGGAATCCAGCCAAGCAGTGTACTCTGAGTGTGTGAGGATGGGCATAGGAGATGGTGTAGGTGGTGGTCTAGGGAAGCCTATCAATGGGAAAAAAAGAGGACCACAGCATTACTGGACCATGGTAAGGGGTGGGGGGAGTACTATGAGCAGGAACCATGGGAGAACCAAATGGATAGGTGGTCAGTATCAAGGAGAACTGGAAGCAGGCTGGGCTGTGGGCAAGGTTTCTGGACAGAATGATAGAATTAAGAATTCTGCATTTTTCTGGTCAAGGTGATGGAGGGATAAATGCTGTGTTTGCCTCCTCTCACAATCATATCAAAATTACAACGAAACCACAGAACAACCATCCTGGACAATCACCTGAAGTCTAGCTTCAGTGAAGTCCTACTTCTAAGAACATACAAAAGAAGCCACCAGGAGGCTGGTAGGAGGGGCAGAGGCTCAGAGCAAGCTGGTTAAAAGAACATTAAAAATCAGGAGGGATAGCTTAGTTGTGGAGGTCCCCACCACCCTGCTGGAGGAGCAAGGGGTCCCAGCCCCACACCAGGATCCCCAGGCCAGGGTTTCAGTGTTGGGGAGAGAAGTCACCATAACTTCTGGCTGTGAAAATCAGCAGAGATTGTGGCTGAGTGAGATGAAGCCTGGCTGGATTCCCAGGTGTTCCTCTCAAAGGGCCCGCACATGGACTTACTCGCTGATGGACTAACTCACTCTGAGCTCCAGTGCTGGGGCAGCAGCTCAAAAGGTATCAAGGACATATGGAGAGGAACTGGACTGTCTGGATGCAGGGCAAGGGCTGAAGGGGCAGTTTTCTCCAGAGAGAAGTGCTTGCAGAATCCATTGTTTCTTTGTTGAACCCTCCAAGCTCCTGGTGTGCAGAAACAGGTGCCACTACATCTGAGTCTCCATCAACGTGGCCAATGCCATTCATTCGCCCTGCCCTAGTGATTCCCTGGGACCCTTCCCCACCCAACTTGTGGACCCACCCAAGCTGCTTCCAGTAGCTTTTCCATATAAATGGCTTGTCTTAGCTCATGCTGCAGAATTTTCTAAAATCTCTTAAAGGTTCACAAAATCCAAGCAAGCAGCACCTGGCTTTGACATGCTCTGTACTCTTACAGAGCAACCCCAAGCCTGACACTAATGGCATCTGGCCTTGGTTTGTGGCTTGGGTGTCTCTCAAGACACTTCCAAGCCCAGAATGTGTAGTGGTCATTGTAGGATTGCTTTGTGGCTCGTGCCAGGTGATCCCAGGCAGGGCACAGGTTGCAGCTCAACTTGGCTGTGGTGGGACCCCTCTCAGGAGACCCCAGGGCTGGCACACCCCGTGGTCAGCTTCAGACCCAGCTGAAGCATCATCCAGCCACCTCCGAGGACAACACACTCAAAGGGCAGACTGGGCAGGTACCAACCCTGCTAAAGTGAATCCTGCTCCATAGGATCAGCCCCTGCACAACAGCTCCTCCATTGTAGTCACAGCCAGTCCTCACAACCAATCAGCTTGAGGATCAAAACTTCCCATTGACATGCAAACAGTAACCAAGGCTCAACTACAACAAGATGTTACACGAAACCCACACAAGGGACACACTTAGAGCACCAGGCTCAGGTGACCAGGGAGGCTGTACCACTGAGCCCCACAGCACACCTACTACATAAGGCCACCCTACTAAGACTGGAAGACATAGCAGCCCTACCTAATACAGAGAAACAAACACAGGGAGGCTGCCAAAATGGGGACACAGAGAAATATGTCTCAAATAAAAGAACAGAACAAAGCTCCAGAAAAAGAAATAAGCAAAATGGAGACAAGCAATCTACCAGAGGCAGAGTTTAAAACACTGGTACAAGGTTGCTCAATGATATCTGGGAGAACTTCAACAAAGAGATAGGAAACATAAAAATGGTGTGAGAAAACATAAAAAGAAGTAGAAATAAAGGGAATCAACAGATTAGATGAAGCAGAGGATTGAATCAGCTATTTAGAAGATAAGGTAGCAGAAAACACCCAATCAGAACAGCAAAAAGGAAAAAAAATGAGGATAGTTTAAGGAGCCTCTGGGACAACATCAAGCATACCAATATTTTCATCATAGGGGTACCAGAAGGAGAAAAGAGATAACAAGGAATAAAAAACATATTTGAAGAAATAATGATGGAAAACTTCCTTTACCTGTGAAAAAAAATCGACATACAAGTCCAGGAAGAACAGAGTCCCAAATAAGATGAACCCAAAGATGCCAACACCAAAACATATTATCATTAAAATGCCAAAGGTTAAAGATAAAGAAAAAATTTTAAAAGCTTCAAGAGAAAACCAGTTAGTTACCCACAAGGGAGCTCCCATAAGACTGTCTGCTGATTTTTTTCAACAGAAACTTTACTGGCCAGAAGGGATTGGCAGGAAATAGTCAAAGTAATAAAAAGCAAGGACCTACAACCAAGAGTACTCTAATCAGCAAAGTTATCATTTAGAATCGAACGGTAGATAAAGAACTTCCCAGACAAGAAAAAGCTAAGGAGTTCATCATCACCAAACCAGCATTACAAGAAGCGTTAAAGGGATTTCTTGAAAAAAAAAAAAGATAAAAAATATGAATAATAAAATGCAATAACTACATATTTGTCAGTAATTACTTTCAATATAAATGGATTAAGTGTTTCATTCAAAAGACACAGGATGGCTGAATGTATAAGACAGTAAGATACTAAGACCCTTACACATGCTGTCTTTAAGAGACTCACTTTATTTTTATTTTTATTTTTTTTAGCTGAGCCATCCTGCTACCTGTTGGCAGCTTAGTGGCAGCTCAGCTTGGGCTGGGCATTGAACTGCTGTTGCTCAGAGCTCAGCTCGCACTCTTGAGCGAGCTCTTAACCAACTGAGCCACTCGGCCGGCCGAGACTCACTTTAGATCAAAAGACACACAGACTGAAAGGAAAGGGATGGAAAAAGATATTTCATGAAAATGGAAGAAAAAAAAAAAGCTGGGGTAGCAATACTTATACCAAACAAAATAGACTTTAAAACAAAGGCAATAACAAGAGACCAGTAATCGCACTTCTGGGTATTTATCTGAAGAAACCCAAAATGCTACTTTGAAGGGACATGTGCATTCATATGTTCATTGCAGCATTCTTTACAATGGCAGAGATGTAGAGGCAGCCTGGGTGTCCATTGATGGATGAATGGATAAAGAGGAGGTGGTACATATATACAATGGAATATTGCTCAGCCATGGAAGGGAATGGGTTCTTGCCAACTGCGGCAGCATGAATGGACCTGGAGGGTATTGTGCTGAGTGGAGTGTGTCAGACAGAGAAAGACAGATGCAGTGTGATTTCACTTATATGTAGAATCTAAAGAACAAAATAAACAAAACAGAAACTCATAGATACAGAGAACATTTTGATGGTTGCTAGATGAGAGGAGGGTTGGGGAAGTGGGTGAAAAAAGGGAAGAGATTAAGAAGTACAAATTGGGGGCCGGCCGAGTGGCGCATTGGTTAAGCGCTGGTTTTGGGATGCCAGCGGCCCCGGTTCGGATCCCACATGAGGGCCAGTGACACTGCCCTCTACAGCTGACAACAGCTTCACCTGGAGCTGGGCTGTGCGAGTCCCGGTGATGGTGTGGGCTGCAGTGGGCTGCCATAGGCTGCAGTGGGTGGCCCGCAGCCAGCGTGAGCGGCTGGCAGCCAAGCATGAGCTGCCAATAGCCGCGATGAGCGACATCCAGAGGCCGGCGACGGATCTGCCTCATCCGGGAAGAGCGCAGTGACGATACCAACAGTGAAGCAACATCCTCCGCAACTAGACTGAAGAACAGGAAGACAGCAACTTGTCTGTTCCCCTTCCCTGATTCCCCAACGCTGTTCCCCGCCCCACCACCAATTCCCCAATAAAATCTTAAAAAAAAAAAAAAAAAAGAAGTACAAATTGGTAGTTGCAAAATAGTCATGGGGATGTAAAGTAAAGCATAGGGAATATAGTCAATAATATGGTAATAATTACATATAATGCCAGGTGGGTACTAGATTCATCAGGGGATCACTTCTTAAATTATATAAATGTCTAACCACTATGCTATACACATGAAATTAATACAAAATAATATTGAATGTCAACTGCAATTGAAAAATTTAAAAAAGGGGGGAAAGGTGAAGGGGAATGAGAGATTCAAATTTTCATGTATAAAACAAATAAGTCATGGGGATGTAATATAAAGCATGGGGAATACAGTTAATAATATTATGATACCATGGTACAGCATCAAATGGTTGCTGGACTTATCATGGTGATCACTTTTTTGGGATTTTTTTGAAGATTTTATTGGGGAACAGCCAAGTTGTCCTTCAGTCTTAGTTGCAGAGGACGCAGCTAGCTCAGCTCCAAATCTAGTCACCATCCAGCTGCCCATCAGCAGCTTGAGACCTCTCAGCTTAAGGTGCTGTGTTCTATCTTAGTTGCCGGTGGGAGTAGCCCACCATCCCATGCAGGAGTTGAACCGGAAACCTTGTTGTTAGGAGCACGTGCTCTCACCAGCTGAGACATCTTGCCACCTGTTGGCAGCTCAGTGGCAGCTCAGCTCAGGTGCAGTTCACTGGCGCATATGGGAATCGAACTGGCGATCCTGTTGCTCAGAGCTAGTGCTCTTAACCATCTGAGCCACTCGGCCGGCCCTGGTGATCATTTCTTTAGGTATATAAATGTTGAATAACTGTGGTGTACACCTGAAACCAATATAATACTTTGTTAGCTATATTTTAATAAAAATCTTTTTTAAAATTAAAAAAAAAAAAAAAGAACCCTGGGAGGATGGATGGGAGTAAGTCTGGGTCTTGGCTTTGGAGGACCTGCCAAGTTTTCTAGGCAGATAGTCCGGTCTGGGTAGGGGTGGTGAGAAACTGGACACAAACAAAGCCCAAGAACGAGGACATGCAGTCACAGCAGCAGTGGGTGACTTACATCTAAGCTCCTAAATTACGTTAGAATCTTTAAATTCCCATGACTGAGGCCAGAGTGCGTCTCTGAGGTCGAGGCTGGACTGAGCAGATGAAACTCAGTGCTACAGTCTAGAGTGTCTTGCAGTCTCCACTACAGAGTGGGGAAGGGAGGCCTTTAGGGAGCAAGGAGACATTAAAAGTTAAACCTGCAAAAAAGCAGACTCATGTGGTTGCCAAGCTGGATTCAATGATCGGGCTGGGTATCTATAAATTACTCCACTGGATTTAACGTGTATACACTTTAAAGATTTTCTTTTCCCAAAGCAACATAGATTTATAGTCTGAGTGACTGAGCTTATTAATTCTAATAACCTCCTCTACAACAGAAGTATATGAAAGGATGGGAGTTAAGGGCCTGTGTCCTGAGATACAAAAAGAGAAAAGAGCCCTCCCCAATACCCATAGTTAGGGTGGGGGCAGGGTACCTTCTGGTGACCATGACCTGAGAGGTTTTTCATGACTCTTCTCCCCATCTATCCTTCCCTGAGGGCTCCAGACCAATAGAACTGTCTGTTCTCTTACTCAGTGGTTGGGTTGTTCAACCCTTCCTGGGTGTGTTCACCCAAATCCTCAGTAGAGCATCCCCTGGCCATCACCTAGGAGACCCATGGTCAATTCTGAATGGAGGGTTGGCTTGGCTGATGTTTGGCTGCCTTCTTTCCTGCCTGTTACTTGAGCATGGTTCTCTAGTCTTCTCAGCAATTATATGAGTTATCTAGCATTTTTCAATAAATTCCCTTTTCAGGTTATATCAGTCTAAGTCAGCCCTGATGTTTACAATCAGGGATCCTAACAGATATAGAAATTTGTGTCTTAAGTGGTGGTGCAAAACAAACCTTCAGAGAAATGAGGCATTTGTAATATGCCTGGTTGGAGCCAAAGACAGTGGAAATCCATGGCCAGGAACTCTAGCAGCCTATGGCTCAAGCAGCAAAACGGATCCTTAAGTTATCACCAGTGGTGGCTGGAGTGAAGCACCCACTGCAGGCGAGGACCAGGAGCCTCGGTAGTAAGTGCTCTTTGTGCCAGCAGCACATCCCTGCCCTCCTGACTGCAGTGCAGCTGTGGGATGGTCACATGCAAGCATCTGCCGGTGTCACTGCTTTTCTACCTCAAGGCTTCCTCCATAGCCACAGAAGCATGCTCAGCCCATGATCAGTGCAGCCAGCCCCCAAGTGTGGGGGAAATTAACATTCTTGAGAACAAACCTCAACCCAAAGGGGATGGGAGCCAGTGGATTAGTGTTCCCGTTGCTTTCTTTCAGAGGGCAATTCAGAGGCACCTTCTGCAAGGTGCTTGTGAAGGCGTCCAGTAGGAGAGAGCCCACCACATCTGACAGCTCAGTCATGCATCCTTCATTAATTTTTCTCCCTCCCCTGTCTCACTCTCTCCCTGCTCCCTTATCTGCTTCCTGATGGAAACCCAGAAAAACTACCTGCAACCAAGTCTGAGTCTCCAGGTTGCTCACAGGAGAGTCCAAACTAAGACAGGGAACAGTGTGAAGAGAAGAGGAATTTAAGGACAGGAGGTGGGAGGGGAAATGGAAGGAGTGGACATATGGTTGCTTCTGCCAGCACTGGAAGCTTAAGAAGAGAATGGAAAATTCAAACTCATAAATTTCAGCCTAAGGCATGGACAGAAACCCAGGGACTTTTTGTGACTTTACTAAAAGGCTTTCTTAGAGCTCACAGTTACAGGACTGAGATAGACAAAAACTATCAAGATTGATCCTAGATGGTCCAATTACAAATTTAGTTAAAAATCACAGCTTTTCTACATTGCCAATGTGAAAGTTAGGATGTTGGCCAGCAAAGATTGGGGCCCCAACATGTGGAATGAAGATGTATGGGAAGATTTGGTGGACTCAAAGTTCCCTGAATCTCTCACCCCTACCAAGACTTTCTTGCTAGAAACAGTAGCCCTCCTCCTCTGTCTGATGCAGCTGTTTCTGCCTTGTTTGGAAACCCTATATGGACCCACCTTATGGAGTTACCTTGCAAAGGGAGTAGTCACAATCCTTGTTATACAATCCTTGTTATCTACACACACACACACACACACACACACACACACACACACACACACACACTCAAGAACTGGTAAATAGATAGAGGTCTGATTTAAGCTATAATACAATAGAGATCACAGCCCCTCATTTCTTTCCCATTCCTGAATCAGTTTACTGAACGTCAATGGAATGTCAAGCATTCTTGAGGGAAGATCTTGCAACAATACCACAAGAATGCATTCTAAATCTTCTAGCCTTCCCCGAAGGGATCTGTGGTCATTTACCAGCCTGGATATGTATTGATCAGGGTAACTGGATTACCCAGATCTTTCAAGGATTATTGGACACTGGCTCTGGTAAAACATTAATTCTGGTATAACATTAAAGTGGTGTCTGGGACCTACAACACCACTTTATCTGCAGTCAATGTGAGGCTTGGAGAGCCGGGTGATAAATGAATTTTTACCTAAGTCTTGTCTCGTGGTAGACCCACTGGAGCACTAGTCCATCCCATGGTTATTTTCTCAGTTTCTGATTAAACAATTGGATTAGATAACTTCAGCAAATGGCAGAATCCCTGCCCTGGTTCCTGATCCATGGAGGAAGGGCTGTTATGATAGGAAGCTGGGGCAAGGGGGAGGAGCAAGGGGTCTCTGGGCTCCTCCCACAATAATGTGGGAGTTAGATGACTGCAACCATGAACAGTTTCCAGCTTTGGAAGGGGCCCAGAGCAAGAGACGTTGTGGGTCAAGGTCACACAACACAAGTGTCTTTGCCCTGTGCCTCTCATGACCCAGCAGATCCAGTGATAGTCAGTCTGTGGTAGGTCAGGATTCCATGTGGAGCCACTGGAAAGCACTAACTGGAGAAACAGAGTAGGCACCCCTGTGGTTTGGAAACAATGATGTCACCAATTTGCCCAGTAATTATTCATATGAGAAACAGCTCTTAACTTCTTACTAGGACTCAGACTGAACACCAGAATATAGGACACTGGGTGACCATGCAACTCATGTTACCTATTACAAACTGGGTATGATGTGACCAACAAACCAAGAAGGGTGAGCCAACACCACCATACTATCAGGTGGAAGCAGTATGTTTAGGACTGGGTCAAGCTGGGCCTGAAGACATGAGCAAGTTGCATGTGGCTCACACTCCCAATCTCTTCGCTCCTGTTAAAAAGCCACCCCACCCTCAGCACACACCTATGACCTCATAGGGAGCTCCTGATGACCAGTTGACTGTAGAGGAAAAATTAGAGCCTTATTTTCAGATTGTTCTGCACAATATGCTGGCATCACACAGTAAGGGACTGCTGTGGCATTGGAACTGCCCTCAGTGCCAGCCTTGAAGGACATCAGAGGAGGCAAATTGCTCTAGGGACAGCACTTCCAGTGGTATATTTTGACCACTCTTCTCAGAGAAGAGAGAACCTGAGGCAAGCATCTTTAGTAATTCATGAGATGTAGTTAATGGTTTGGCCAGATGGCCAGGGTTTTGAAAGGAACTAGACAGGAGAATCAGTGACAAGGAGGTTTAGAGAAGGGGTCTGTGAATGGACCCAGACCCCAAAATTACAACACCCTGTATTCTCCCTCCTACTTCCAATACATTCCCCACCCTGTCCTCCAAGTGATCTTGCTAGTAGGCTAATCTGATCACGTCATTCCCCTGAAAAAAATTTTAATGACCCCCCTTTTGTTTATAAGATAAAATATAAGCCCTTCACATAACCTGTCTCTTGTCTATTTGTCCAGCCTCACCTCTTACCACTTCCTTTTCTAACACTTTGTGCTTCAGGCTGATCTCCAACAGCATGTCTTTCTTTCTCAGGCTGCTGCACATCTGCACATGTTTCCCTCTACCCAGAAGGATTCTGCCCACTTCATCCTCCAGGCCTCGCTCAGAGGCCACTTCCTCCAGGAAGGCTGCCAGGGGGCATCCTGGTAGATTTAGGCCAGCTACTACAGTCTACTCCGGGGCTGCACTGCCTGGGCTGCCATCATGGCTCTTTCACTTAACCTTGAGCATGTGACTTACCTTTCAGTGCCCCCATTGCCTTGTCTGTAAAATGTGCAAAGCTGGTATAAGGACTCATATATAAGTATGAATAATAATGATTAATAATTATGTTTATAAACAATAAAGCATAAATAGGTAAGTAAATAATACAGAAGAGGAAATATAAAAGCAGAATGGGGCCTTCATAGCGCGAGTGCTCAGGCTGCATTAATTATTACTATGAGGTGCTGATTTGCTCTGCAGCACTTTGTACTTGGGCACACGCCCAAGCAGGCAGGGTCAGGGTGCACTTTCTTCTTGGCATATTTAGTCCCCAGAAAGTGCCCGACATATAGCAGGCTCCCAGTCAATACTTGCAGGATGAACAAATGATGTCTGGAATTAGGATCAGAGATACAGTCCCAGTTCTATCATTTACTTAAAAACCATGGACAAGTCACATGGCAAGTAGAAGCTTCAGTTTCCTCATCAGCAAAAGGAGGATGATAGCACACATATTAAGCTGAACCAAAACCAAAGGAAAGTGCCATCTTGTAGGTCAAAAACCATCGAATATCAGCAATTTCATATGCTTCAACACAATTCTTACATCTTAGGGCTGAAGGGAGGCCCAAATGAGGTAATGGATGTGAGAGTGATTTATAAGCTGTAAAGTGCTGTACAAATGTTGGTATTGATTATGATCAGATACGTGTGGCAGACCAGAATTGTTATATTAGAGTAGAGGAATAATTTCATTGACTTCTATTTGTATAATAAATAGCAAATTAGAGAAACAAATTAAAATTTTAAATTCACATACAGATGGCATCAAGCTGGATTTGAACTCAGGACTCTGAGTAGAAGGACCTTGGGCTTGGCTGAGGCTTGAAGCTGAGGGAGGGGTGCAGCGATGTCTGGCAGAGTACTGTGGATCCCAAAGAGGCTGTGGCCCGCCTGTCTTCCAGCCTGTTTGCATTTAGCATTCTGTAGCTGTCCAACCCCCTTCAGGGATCTTTCCGCACTCTGGTTCCTCCAAAAGCACACACTGTATTTGTTCACACTCACTATGCCTTGCCCAGACTCCCAAGGTGACAGCCTCCCTGGAATTCCTGATGCAGTAGGAGCTTCACTGGGGAATGTCAATACACACAGGTCCATGGGAGGCCACAGCTTCCAGCCTGGGCAAAGGCCTTCCATCCCTGTGACTGCTGAAAGAGACCTCTTTATAGATTCGGACTTCTAGCAAATGTCCTTCTTGCTGTCCTTTCACCAACATGTGACCATGTCAGATATGATAATGAGGAGGGGGAATGGCTTGATGACTTCTGAGATCCAGGCTGGCCAAGCAGACTCCGTGACTAGCAGAACTAACGTCAAACTTGCCTTTATTTAAATCAGAGCCCTGCAGGTACTTCATTTGCGTATCTTTTGCCCTCTTTACTTGCCTGTTTAACAAGGACTCTCAATCACCTAAACTTGTTGTGAGTTGAAGTCATAGAACCATCCACCATTAGAGCCAGAAGGGTCCTCAGAGATCACCCACAATTTATAGCTGAGAAAACTGAGGCCCAACCAGGGATAAGAGGCTCGATTATAATCTAGGCCTGTGGAATCTCAGACTAGTACTTGTAATGCCGTGGTATGTGTTTTAAACAATAGACTATAATTTATAAAAATAGGAGTGTATGACATAAAATAGTCCTGGGTTCACCTGAATTTGCCTCTTACAAGCTGTGTGACCTTGGGAGCATCACCTGACCTCTCTGAGCCTCAGTTTGCTCACCTGTAACAAACTTCTCAGTGTTGGAGAGAATCAAATAATGTAACACCCGCAATGTAGAGAGTGCTCATTAAAACTAAGTTTCATTTCACTGTGGAATAAAAGACAAACTTTGTTGAAAGATCAATAAATAAGATTTTTGGCAACACTAGTCGGCAGGAGGAGAAGCGAGTAGTGCACCCCAACGTATCTGATGTTACACTATCTTATCCTGCTTTTGTATAAAACTGGACGTTTGTTCCTAATTTGATAAAATTAAAAGAACATGTTGAACATTTAATGTGTGCCAGACTAGGTTAAGTTTTGTGGGTACAGAATATCCTAAGACACTGTCCCCGACATTCTGGAAGATGACCTTCTAGCTGGAGAGACTGATGGACGAAGAAGTGACAGTGACGTGGCTTTGCACAAGAGAGGTGCTAGCAGAGGAGTGCGCAGGGACAGGCCACTCCAGGCGGAAGGGACAATTTGAACAAGTGCCTGCAGGCATGAAAATCAATTTGGAGAATCTATCAGGTAGGCATAGGCTTGGCAGCTGACAATAGAAAACTCAAAACAGCAGGGGCTTAAGTAAGCTTGAGGTTTATTTCTCTCTTACACTAAAGAAGTACGGAGCTGGGGCCGGCAGAGTGGCGCAGTGGTTAAGCGCTGGCTTGGGACCCCAGCGACCCCGGTTCGGTCCCATATATGAGGGCCAGTGATACTGCCCTAAAAACAAAACAAAACAAAAAAGAAGTGCAGAGTTAAGCAGGCCAGAGCTGGTGTGGCAGCTCCTTGGTCATCGGGAACCCAGGCGGTCCACGGTGGCTGCTTAGGCTACAGACTCCACGGTCACACTGTTTGGGTTTTTTGTTTTTTTAAGAGGGCAGTGTCACTGGCCCTCACACGCGGGATCCGAACCGGGGACGCTGGCATGCCAGGCCAGCTCTTAACCACCACGCCACTCGGCCTGCCCTTTTTTTTTTTTTTGAAGGCAGTGTCACTAACCCTCATATGTGGGACCGAACCGGGGCTGCTGGCTTAGGAAGCCAGCGCTTAACCACCGCGCCACTCGGCCGGCCCCACTGTCTGGGTTTTAATTCTTTCTCAGTCCATGAGATCGTGAGGAAGTTACCTTTCTTCTTTCTTACAGCATCTGTAGAATGAGGATAATAAAAGTACCCATCTCATAGGATTTCTGTGAGGATTAAATGATTTCATACAGGAAATATGTTTTGGACAGATCCTGGTGCATAATGGTGCCATATGTTTTTCTAATATTCTGTTTCTCTGCTCCATCTTCCTTCCTAGCACATGGCTTTCATACTCCACCTTACGGCCCAGAATGACTGCTGGCGTTCAAGCCATCACATCTCAATTCTAGGCAACACAAATAAGAAAAGGGAGGAGAACAGAGACCCCCCTCTCCCTCCAGCTGAGTCTGCTTCTTTTAAATAGCTTTCCAGAATTTCCACACATCACTTCTGCTTATATGCCAC
Source organism: Aselliscus stoliczkanus (assembly GCA_033961575.1). Taxonomy (NCBI): domain Eukaryota; kingdom Metazoa; phylum Chordata; class Mammalia; order Chiroptera; family Hipposideridae; genus Aselliscus; species Aselliscus stoliczkanus. The sequence continues at coordinate 79,016,621 of CM066739.1, read as the reverse complement.
TGGCCTGAACTTTGATGGCCTCATATAGTTGCAAGGAAGACTCGGAACTCTGATTTTTTAGCTGGGTTCTCTTAGAAAAAAGGAGAGATATGGATTTTGATTGGCAACTTGCTGTCACCACCACAGGGAATAATTGATAAGCTCCAGCAGGTGGGCTCCAACACAGGGGTGTACGGTTAGACCAAATTGTGGACAGCCCTGACTGCCATATCAACTGCTGGTTAGATGTATGGGATCTAAACCTCAGTAGGAAATTGGGATTGGAGATATTTTCTGGAGTCATCAGAATACAGTGGGGAGTTTGAGATCTCTTACATATCACAGGTAGAGTGAGAGGAGAGGGGAGGAAAGAGGCTTATTCAGGTTCTAACATAACGCCTGCCTAGGGACAGGGCTTGGGTTGATGATTGGGTAAGAGGGAGGGAGAAAGTTGAAAAAGCACCACCCTTTGACAACTGTCTCTCCACATCTCCTCTTACAGTGCTATTTTCACACTGCTTCCCCTTCTAACAGATTTTCATCAGTCTTTCCAATTGTCATGCACTATTATTGCCTTGAAAAATGCAAGGTGCCACTTTTCAGAGATGTGCTTGCCTGCACCCCCTCCCCACACTGCAGGCAGAACCCTGGAGAATACCAACATCTAGGGAAGCAGAAGAAGAAGTAGAGTCCATGTGTCTGGTTGGGACTCTGCACACCCAGCTTACTGGTGACTTTTACTGAACAAACCTCTACTCCACATAAGTGAGTTTACCAAGCATGGGGCTGGAGTGGACCAGGTTGTTTCTCAGGAAGAGAGGGGCTCAAAGACGGTGTTGCAGCGTTCATCCCATCTGTGGTAGGTGGCAGAGTGGTGATCCAATTGGAGATCCTTCTGGCAATCAGGCCTGCTTTGGAAGCTCTTTCATGCTCCAGGTCCCAAGACGTCCTCATCATTTGAGGAGAGGCAGCCTCTTTGCTGAGCCCCTTAGAGGGGTACAAGGTTGAGCCAGCTTTTCTCTAGGAGCCAAAATTCTTAGTCCTCAAATCATTGCTCCTAACCTGCCATCCCCTGCTGCCTTCACCCGGGACAGCAGACAGGCTGGCAGGATGGCGAAAGCAGGGTGCCTGGCTGCATTTAACTTCAGGGAGATGGAGTGTATTCGTTATGTATTGATGCCAGTCTATCTACCCCCAAACATAGTAGCTTAACACACTAATGAAAACACACATAATGAAAACAAAAATACCCAACATAGTTTCTGTGGGTCAGGCATCTGGGAGAGACTTCGCCTGGCAGTCCTGGTTTCGAGTTTCCCAGAGATTGCAGTCAAGATATCTGCAGGGGCTGCAGGCTTCTAAAGGCTGGACCGGGGCTGGAGGGACCAGTCCCAAGACTGCTCACCCATATGACTAGCAAGATAGCCGCGGTCCTTGGTAAGAAATCTCAGCTCTTCTCCTCATAGGCCCTTCTGGGGATGCTTGAGTGTCCTCATGACACGCAGCTGGCTTGTCCCAGAGCGAGAGAACCAGGAGAAAGGGAGCAGGCAGAGGCTGTCCCTTTGATGCCCTGCCTCAGGATCACATTGTATAGCTGCCCCTACATTCTACCGTTTAGAACTGAGTTACTAAATTTGGCTCGTAGACAAGGGAGGGGAATTAGGCCCCACCTTTTGAAGGAAGATCAGAGAATTTGTGGAAATGTTTTAAAACCACAACATAGGATTTAGGCCCTGGGGAGCCTGAGAATGAGGCCAGAGGTAGAATCAGAGGGAGGCTTATGAGCCTCCAGAAATTTAAAGGGAACTGTAAGAAATGATGTTGAGTTAGGTTGCCACTGGAGGATCCTGTGACCTAACCCAGAAATTTGCCAATGCCAAGTGGCCCCCATATTGTCTCAGAAATACCCCTATTTTGTTTATGCTGATGCCCAAGAGGCTCTCCAACTGCAAATCGGTATCGCTGTCCGGCCTCCTCTGCAGAAAGCACATTCCTACGGTATGGAAAGGGATACTGAGGCCAGGAGAAGATGAACAATTTGACTTTTAGTCCCCCAGTGAGGCCCAGGCAGTGGTGGGAGGAATCTGAGTAAGGTCTGTCCTATATACCCCACTCTCCACGCCACAGCATCTCCCTCCTAAAGCTCCAGGAGGCTAGCATTTATGGGAAACTTCCAACATGCCAGCAGTGTGCTAAGTGTGTTTATGTCATTTTCTCCTCCTCCCAATCCACTAAGGTATGTATGCATTCCTCCATTTACTGATGAGGAAACTAAGGCACAGGTACAAAATGATATGCTGTAGAAGGAGCTCAAGGCTACTCAGCCACTAGCAGGTTCTGTGATTCTAATCCAGCCTGATTGACTCCCAAACTAGTGCTCTGAATTCCTACAGTCTCCCACCTCCCAGATGTCTGACTTCTGGAACTACATCTGCTCTGCTGCCTCCATGGTGCCAGGACATCTCTTAATTTCCTGTGCGAAGCTGGGGTCCCGAAGATGTAGAAGCCAGAGGATCAAGTTTCCTTTGCAGGAAAGGAGCATTCAGGCCCATGCCCACCCTACCCTATGTTCCATCCTGTCTCACAGCAGGCAGCAGTACCTCCAGAATCCTGGAAACAGGAGTCAGAAATCCACCCCCTCTGTTTACTCAGAGCTCCCGTGTCACCAGTCCTCTTAATGGGTAGTAGCGTCATGCATAGCTTGGTCAGCTTGGTCTCCAGTTCTGGCTGCAGCTGCAGTCAAGGTCAATAGTGATGGGGGCCAAATGGTCTCTGACTCATCCACCCAAACGCCACAGCCTGCGGTCCCCACTTATGCCTCCTCCCTCTGATGCAGTGGACAACAGGGAGACCAGAAACCCTTCTCCCTGAGTCCTGCGGCCTTTATTGGTGGGCGCAGAGCCCCAGGCTCCACACCCAGGAAGCTGACTCAGCCTGGAGTGGAGGTAGAGGGGTGGGAGTGGGGGTGTAGCTTCACACCCACACCAGCCTCTGAAGGGCACTCCTGGACAAAAGCTGTTCATTTAAGAAAGGCTGTGTTTCTAGACATTGAACACTGTCACCTGTCTCCAGGAGAAGAGAATCTGAAAAACTCTTCCTGCACACTGGAGACTTAATGATCTCCCCTCCCTCATTGAAGGCCAATTTCTAGTCTGCAAGATGATCAAGAAAAGGGGCAATTCCAAGCCTAGAGAAAGGACTCTGCTCTGTTGCCATGGAGGCATCAATGTGGGCAGCGCTGTGCTGCTCAAATCCCACAATAGGCAGCAGTCAGTCTGGCTTCTGAAGATTCAGGCTCCCCAGTGTGGAGGGGGTTGTTTGGGGGCAGGGATTAGCAGAAGCCCCCTTAGCCCACTCCCTCAGAAAAGACATATAGCTGATACCCATGGAGGTGGGCCTCTTCCTAGCCCCCCACCTTCTCCCACCCCTCACATTCTCTGCTTCCTTAGAGCCAGCTGTGTTTGGTTCAAAGTCTGCTCATGCCAGTCGTACTCTTGTAATTACATACTTTTAATTAAATATTATGTGAATGGATGATATATGAGCCCCCAAAAAGAGTTGTTTCTATGAAAATTAAATTGGAAAGAGCCCATAAAAGCAATTTTCTTTTTTTAAAGGAAGGGAATAAGAAGAAAGCTTTCTGTCTAGATGTGGTTGAGTTGTTGGTAAAAGATTAGCAGGGGGGCTGGGGGGGCGGGCCGGCCGAGTGGCGCAGTGGTTAAGCACTGGCCTGGGAAGCCAGCGGCCCCAGTTCGGTCGCACATATGAGGGCCAGTGACACTGCCCTCAAAAAACAAAACAAACAAACAAAAACCCAAAGATTAGCAGGGGGGAGGGAAAAGGAGTTACAAAGATTCCAAGGACTCTATATTCAAATGTTTTCAAGTTCTAGAAATCTTCACTGATGTCTCATGGATGTGACTCATGGAAGAAAGACGAGGAGAGAAAAACAGTGGGTCTATACTTACAAAAAAGCCATGGTCTTATATTAAAAATCAGCAAATGTTCATTTATAATTTTCAAGGTAATGTATTGTTTAAGGTAGGAAATATTTTGGCCGAGTCCCCACTTGAATGAGGATTTCGCCCTGTCCAGGTGGCAGCCATGCTTACAGAGCCTAACAAGGGAAGAGACCATAGCACACATCAAAGGCTAATTAGAAAATCAATGCATCCAGGCCTAATTGACAATGCTAATCATCTCTTGAAACTGAAGTGTCCTAGCTGCACTGGGATCATTAGATCCTGTCAGTGAGAGATAAGGTCTTCAGATTTCCACAATGAAGCAGCGTGTTTTATTCAGCAGGCCTGGACTTAATCAATACTTTCAATATCATGACCCATGACCTTACAGTTAACAAATGCTTATGTTTCATAATAGACTTCACAGTTCCACATTTTCTAATGGCTTTCCCTGCAGTAAAGCTATCTCCCACTTGGTCCTTCCCCATATATGTCCACCTTTGTGCCTGCACCAGAAATGCCATGTTGCTGGAAGAAAACCTTACTACTGAGCCTGCTTTGACTTTAAGGTCATCACCTCAACCCGCAGATTGGCACCCACTTCTGCTCGGTGATTCCAACATGCTTTTTTTTCCTGGGGAAAACACTTCAACTACCAGAGATGCCCGTTTCATACCTTTTCTTCTTCCTCAAGCCTTTCACATGTGATCTTTCACCTCTTACTTAACTGGGAGAACAGAAACCATCTGCCATGCATTCCCTCATCTTTCTAAAACTTTTTCCCCCCTTTCCCTTTCTTCTTCTCCTGTCTTCTGGTTACAATCAAGAAAGCTCCATGAGGTAATGAACCGCATCTGTTTTGTCCTCAGCATGTAGCACAGTGTCTGGCACATAGTGGACCCGCAAAATTGATGATGAATAAATGAATCTCCATCCTTTCCTGATCTATCAGTCAGTCTTCATTGTCTATAACCTTGTGAAAGGGAAGGAAGAAGAGCCCATCATGTTGGCTTTAAGCATCTGAGATAATAAACAAACATGAAATCCTTGCTGTCTTCATCCTTCATGGATGTGGTACTGAACCCACCTTTCCAGGTTCATCTCAGTCTCATATCCATCTGTCATTTGAGTTTGTGTGTGCTTCACCCAGAAGGCTCCACTTCTCATGTATGAATCCTCAGCGTGTATCAGCACATTGCTTGACACATATGTGGTGTGGTCAAATAATATAGTGAATGCTGCTGCCAAGTGCCATCCAAAGGAAAGGCAGAGAACTTCAATGCAGGAAGCGGTGCGTCGAACCTTAGTAACGGTGTGTGACAAGTTTCAACTTGTTCGGGGCAGTCAGCAGAGTGTGAGCTACAGTTGAGAGAAGGTGTGTTTTAAAGTGTGCTCTAAATCATCCTCCATCATGACAATGCTCCATGTCACACATCGCTTCTGATATATGGCGATTTCTGTCAAATAAAAACATTACAGTGTGTCCTCATCCACCTTATTCACTGGATCTGGCACCATGCGACTTCTGGCTCTTCCCCAAAGTCAAAATGACCATGAGAGGTAAACGTTTTGAATAGATTCAGGACATTGAGGCAGCCATGACAGCACAACTAAACACACTCACTAAAGAGGACTTCCAGAACTGCTTCAGAAAGTGGCAAGAACGATGGGATAAGTGTGTTCGAAGTGAGGCGGGTATTTTGAGGGGGATTAATGGCAATGTGTCTTTTACTGTAATACATTTTTTAAAAAATTGAAACATTCACTGCTCAATAAAAGGGGTCACCCTTTTATTATAATTGATTATGATTGTTGAGTATCCCCAAACCTAAAAGTCACTCTGGATTCCTCCCTTTCCTACTCTGCTCATATCCAATCCACTAGGAAATATGTTTAGCTTTTACCTACCTCTATGACAGGAGCAGCAAACATTTTCTGTAAAGGGTCAGATAGTAAATATTGTAGGCATATGGGTCATATGTTCTCTGTTGGAACTACTCAACTCTTATCATTATGGTATAAAAGCAACCATAGATACTACATAAATGAATGGGCATAGTTGTATTACAATAAAGCTTTATTTACAAAAACAGGTGTGGGAAGGATTTGGCTCAGTTTGTAAAATGTTGTTCTATAATATATCTCAAAACTGTTCTTAGCAAAACAAAATAACATTGAGAAAAATAGCCTTCTATCCTCTTCTAGAAGTAACTTGAGGAAGATTATGCAGCCTTATATGGCTGTTTATATACAGAGATGGACTTCCTTCCACCAGATCAACTAAGCTTTCTTCTCAGCCCTTGGATAGGTCCCTTACTTCACCCTTCTTTTCTGATAGGCTCACGTATTGTAGACACAAAAGCTGGTGGCTCAGCACTGCCACTTATTACTTGGGTGACCTTTTCCAAGTTCTTTAACCACTGAGAATCTCTCTTATCTCATTTACAGAACTGGAGTAATATTGCTACTTTACTCATGGAGCTTTCCTATGGGTTAAATATGATCATGTATCTAAAATGCTTAGTATAATGCCTGGCATAGGACAAGTGTTCAATAGCAGTTATTATTGTTAATGTTGATATTACTATTATTATATATTGATATGTATCTCCATATATAAATGCAGCAGAGCATCATGTTTAAGAACATGAACACCTGAGTTGGTCTCCAGAGGTTTGAATCCCAGCTCTATCACTTACTATGTGACCTTGGAGAAATGCCTCAGTTTACCTAACTTGTAAGGATTAAATGAGTTATGAGGATTAAACAAGTTTTGCCTATAAAGTACTTAGGAGACTGGCTGGCAAATAGTGAGCACAGTGCCAAGTGTTATCATCATCGTCATCACCATCATCATCATTGGGACCAGGACAGATCCTGATGCATCCCCTGATGTTCGGCATCCTTGGTGTCCAGGGGTCATGCTCGTTGCTCAACCTAAGGCTCCCCAGCATAAAGAGTAAGTGGGTTCTCCCCATTGCTTTGACAGAGTCTGAATCCCATCCCTTGTACAGCTTCTGTCACTCTCCTCTCCATCCCCAAGAAAGCATCTTCAACTTTCTTGCTTGCTGTAAGCCAGTGGGTAAGGACCCTTCTCTACTCTTCTCCCCTCATTCCTTCTCTTTGAGGATAATTGTGTCCCCGGTATTTATTTAGCTCCCATAATCAGTCTGCTTATGCTGTGGTGATTGGAGTCATACAAACTGTGTAAGAATAGAATTCACAGTCATTAGCTCCTGTAGAGACCTCACTCACTACCACCGCTCAGAGCCTGGCAATGTGGGGGGGGGGGAGGGCAGGGGAGGTTTCATCCCTCCGCTGACCTTTCTAGCATCTGCTGAAGTAGCTCACCCCGCTCTTTCCCTTTGTTTATATTAGATAGACTCCACTCCTACTGATTTACATCTCCATTGTCATATCCGTGATGTTCCCACCGTTCAAGGAGGTTTTTTTGATTCCTATAGATTTCTAGAGACTGACTGCCATGTGATCAGTGTTGCCTGGTTAAGGTAAGCATTAGAACAGTGGTTGGACTACTTTGGGCAGGGATGACAGAAAAAAGGAATATAACACTGGATACATTCTCTTGATTTTCATTTTAAAAGATGTACTTAATTCACTAGTACCATGGAAACTGTTTCATGAAGCTATGAAATACTCCGGTTAGAGAAGGGTTAAAAAAAAATAAAACCTCCACAGTACAAATTGAATGCTTTGTCATTAACAAAACTGTTATAAATTTCTTTCTCTGAACATTTGCTTGTTTATCTTTATTCCCCATCCCCAGGCAGCCTCCTGCCTGTTCACAGGCCTGATGCAGCTTGTATGCAGTTTCTGCTTAGATTACTGCTGTTAAATATCTCCTCGGCGTCTCTGCTTCTTTGCTCAGATCTCCAAGCCTCAGAGATTAGCTCCATTTTCTCAATCTCCAACTTCTCCTAAGTAGCTCTCAACTTCTTTTTAAAAGAGGTACTCCTGCCAGTGTCTTCCCTGGGCTCTTTCTAACTTGTTCACTTCCTTCTAATGAGAGAAATTGTTGTTTTATCATCTGACTTCTGAGGGAACCTGGCTTTTATTTCTCTGAACAGCTATAAAGCAAAATGGAACATGAATTAAGTGAGCCTCTTCCGCCTGCCAAAGAAGGAACCGTGGATTGTAAAAGCAGGACTAGTCACTTCTGGTCAATGTGATATACTGAGCCAACAGGAAATAACTACCTCCACAGCCCCCACCCCTCTCTGACACATGAGAAAGCTGGATAAAATATAACAAAAGAAAATTCAAAAGCATAGCCAAGCTCAAAGTTAAGGGGGAGAAATCTCCAGAGCTAGGTTAACAAAAAGAAGACTCAAAGTCAGGCTAGTTAGCAGCTGCTGAACAAAGTGGCTCATGGGATTATGAAATCAGCTGCGGCTGGAGTCCTCGTACCTGACCGCGGAGGGAGTCTTGACTGCAGACTCCATGTAGTAAAGTTCAGCTGTCATAAAGGTAGGGATTGTGAGGAGCTGGTCTATCTAGAACTAGGATAAGAAAAACTCCACCAACCATCTGGTAATTGATGATGAAAGCTTTTAGTCCAACCTGGCTATGGGTGTACAAAAAACCATTCTCAAGAAATTGTTGTCCAAAGTCAACTTGACAGGCTTGAATTCTAAGTTCCCACTACTCACATGGTACAGGGACCCCAGCTGAGAAATTAATATAAAAACCAGCCAGAAACTATTGAAGCCTGTAGGACCCTGCAGATGCCTTATGAGAATGGACACTTCCACAGCCTACGGCACATGGGAATTGCATGGGAGGTAATCCACATTGAAGAGAAGCTCACAGTCAAATATTATACTCACAAAAGAAAACAAACCACCATAAGGGATAGTTAGCAGATACATCAAATAAAATATTGTGTACCCCAATATCTGGATGTAATAAAACAACTTGAAAGAAACTTATAAAAGTTAAAAACATTAAAGAAGGACAATATGAATAAGACCATATAACAAAAATGTAATTGTCAAAAAGAACATATGAAAATTCTAGAGGGCCGGCCGAGTGGCACATTGGTTAAACGCTGGTTTTGGGATGCCAGCGGCCCCGGTTCGGATCCCACATGAGGGCCAGTGACACTGCCCTCTACAGCTAACAACAGCTCCACCTGGAGCTGGGCTGTGCGAGCCCCGGTGATGGTGTGGGCTGCAGCCCATGCTGCAGTGAGCTGCCATAGGCTACAGTGAGTGGCCCGCAGCCAGCGTGAGCGGCTGGCAGCCAAGCGTGAGCTGCCAATAGCTGTGGTGAGTGACATCCAGAGGCCAGCGACCGATCTGCCTCATCCGGGAAGAGTGCAATGACGATACCAACATGGGCCAGTGAAGCAACGTCCTCGCAACTAGACTGAAGAACAAAAAGACAGCAACTTGTCTGTTCCCTTTCCCCAATTCCCCAACGTTGTTCCCCTCCGCCAATTCCCCAATAAAATCTTTAAAAAAAAAAATTCTAGAAATGAAAAATATAATAGTTTAAACTTAAAAATTCAGTAGAAGTTTGACCGAGTAGCCTTTTCAAGACCAAAGAGAGCATTAGTGAATTTTTTAAAAGCTTGATCTGAGGTAATAGCCTAGAAGACTGCTCAGAAAGATAAAGAGACGAAAACCAGCCTAAGAGGTATGTAGGATATAATGTGAAGAAGGTTAGACATACATTTAATAAAAGTTATAAAAAGAAAGAGAGAATGCTTAGGATAAAGAACTGCCAAACTAGAATTCCACTAGAGGCTGAAATAAATTGTTTTTAGACTTTCAAAGATTGAGTTTATTATTCACAGACCTACACTGAAAATTTTTTTTAATGAAACTGAACATAAAGAAGAAGTAGTTCTCAAAAACTAATAAGTGATATTAAAAAAATCTCATATGGGGCCGGCCGAGTGGCTCAGTTGGTTAAGAGCTCACTCAAGAGTGCAAGCTCTGAGCAACAGGGCTGCAGGTTGGATTCCTGGCCCGAGCCGAGCAGCCACTGAGCTGCCAACAGGTGGCAGGATGGATCAGCAAAAAAACAAACAAACAAACAAAAATCTTCTGTGATTTTGATGCAAACCCCTGGCTAAGACTCACAGATTCAGGCCAAAACCTGAATTTTACATAAGTAAAAACTGAAACTCCGAGAGGTAAATATGTCTTACTCAAGGTCAGATACAGTGGTTATTGTGTGAAAGAGGCAGAGATACTTAAATGTTCTTATATAATTTTCCAACCACACATCTCAGAGTTTGTTTAGCTTGACTGAAGAGGCCGTAGGCCAGGGACAATTATATAAAGGAAAGGGCAAGGACAGGGTATGTTGCTCTAGCACAGGGTTTGTTCAGTTACATCTGGTACAATATTTACTGAGCTGATTCCCACTGGTTTTTCTTTTTGTGATTCAATAAGTTCTGTGTTTAAAAAAATAAAATCTAATAGTGAGTAAAGAAAATGGTTTATATGTTGGTAAATCTAAGTATCAAATATTTTAAATGTCTAATTTGGATGAGTTTAAATATAAGATGCAATTAAAATATTGTTTTGTTGAAATTAGTGTGTATAAAATTGCCATTTTTACATGTTAATAATTATCGAATATTGGCATTTTCATAGGCTCAAGTGAATAGCAGTAGCTTAAAAGATGGGTGGGAGAAATCAGATACCAAGCACTATAAAGAACTTGTATAGCTCAGGAGAAAGACAGAGATAAGTCACAGTAGACTTTATATATGTTAAAATTTAAGAGTGTAGAATTCAATAAAAATGTTTATTAAAAAAAATTAAGTGTAATTTCTAAAAGGAAAAAATAGAATCAATAAGGGTGTAAATATATGTTTTTAGGGGAACAGAAGCACACATGTCTTTTTAGGGAGACCACTTCATGGACGGTGTAGTGGCCTTACCACTGCACTATACATCTGAAGCTGCCACTGAATAATATTATATGTCAACTATAATTTAACACATATATAGTCATAGGATGTGGAATATAGTGTGGGGATGGAGTCAATGGAATTGTAATAGATATGTATGATATCGGGTGTAGGGGCGGGGGGGAGGGAGGCGTCACTTTGTAAGGGGTGAAAAAAATAACTATTGCATTGTTTCATACATCTGTAAATAATAATAATAATAAAAAGTTTAAAAATAAATAAATAAATTAAATTCTAGAATAAAATCTTAAAAAAAATAGAATGCATAACTACCTAAGCAAAGGAAAAAATGAATTTAAAAATCCTGGAATCCAATGGTAGGCACGAAAAAAGAAAAAAAGTGACAAAGAGAAAGCTTAGCTCTGAATTTGGTCAGACTTGAGTTTAAAACATGGCTTTGCCACTTACTAGTTCTATGGCCAATGCTACAGGCAAGTTACTTATTTGTTCTCTTTTCTCATTTTCCTCAACTATAAAATAGGGGCGGGCTGGCCGAGTGGTGCGTTGGTAAGGAGCTGCCTTGGGACGCCAGAGGCCCCGGTTCAGATCCACATATGAGGGCCAGTGATACTGTCCCCTACAGCTAAGATGGTGAACAACAGCTCCACCTGGAGCTGGGCTGCTGTGAGTCTCCCGGTGATGGAGTAGGCTGCAGCCCCTGCTGCAGTGGGCTGCCATAGGCTACAGTGAGTGGCCAGCAGCCGGCGTGAGCGGCTGGCAGCTGGTGCGAGCTGCCAAGAGCCGCGGTGAGCGACCATCCAGAGGCCGGTGACCGATTTTCCTCACCGGAGAAGAGCACAATAATGATACCAACATGGGCCAGTGAAGCAACGTCCTCCACAACTAGACTGAAGAACAAAAGGACAGCAACATGTCTGTTCCCCTTCCCCGGCTCCCCATCACTGTTCCCCTCCCCTAATTCCCCAATAAAATCTTTAAAAAAAAAATAGGGGCAATGAAGTCTTTAAAGGGTGGTTGTGAGCATCAGATGAGACAATACTTATAAAGTGGGTGGCTGTGGCTCACAGTAGGTGCTCAGTGCATGTCAGCTTTCCCCTTTCCCTCTATGCTGTACTACCCTCACCCTCACCAGTCTGCGTTAAACATCCATGTTAAGGAAGGTCTCCCTCCCTCCTAACAGCACTCATTGTGGCATCATGTAAGCCAGGCTTCCTTGTCCTATGCTCGGTGAGGTTGATAGTAGCTGGGATACTATACAATGGCCTGGGCTGAAGGTCTTCATCAAAGGACTTGAGTCATGTGTCTTACTTTAATAGCTGCATGATATTGAGTCAATGAGGAATAATTTCGAACCTCAAATTTTTTTCATGTTTAAAATAAGTTAACAATAGTGGTATCTATCTTAGAGTTGTTTTCATCAGAATTTGAAAAGGAAGAAAGATGAAAGCTTTGTAAACTACAAAGTGCTATATATACTGATATTGTTATAGGAGAATGTCAACCCTTTTGGACACCTTAGAACCCACTTCCAGTTCTAACAAACCCTGGCTTTTATTGTAGTCACTTCTGCTACTTCCTATTTACTGAGTATAAGCTCTCTTTTTCTTTCTTTCTCTCTCTCTCTCTCTCTCTCTCTCTCTCTCTCTCTCTCTCACACACACACACACACACACACACACACACACACACACATTCACTTATGAATTCATTGTTTCAACACATTTTTGCTGAGTATCTACTATTGGCCAGGCGGTGAAGGTGGTTTTTGCCTTCAAAGAGTTATATGGTTTTCAATACCATTGGACATAAGAATCACTCGAGTAGCTTACTAAAAAAATGCCAGTTCCCCCGAAGATTCAGGATCAGTGGTGAGGATTACAGAAATGTACATTTTTAAATTAGCGTGCCCAGTTATTCTGACATGAGTGATCCTTGGCTCATACTTTGAGAAGCGCTGGCCTTGTCCTTCTCAGGAGTCAGAAGGGCTCACAATTCATCCCCTTTGTGCCTGCCAAAGTCTTCACCCACTGCCAAGGTTTTCTGTTGAAACTGCAGAGTCCCCCAAGAGCGGGTGGGGCCCTGCTTGGTGGCTTCAATCCTTTACCTCCTACCTTCCTCCTCAGAGGAAATCAGCCTAATAGATTGAGTCTGACAGATTCTGGATGGAAGACCCTGTCATTAGGACAAGTGCCTGTGAAAGGTGTTTGTAAGGAATGGTCCCTAGACATCCTACAGGGCCACCAGCTGCTCTTGTTCTTTGAACCTGTTTGACTGGCCGTGCTAATAGACTCTGATGTTCTTGTCCATCCTGCTCAGAAGTCATGTATCCAGCCGCATAACTCAGCATCTGGCCCTGGTATTGTGATGTTCTGCTTTCATTATATTCCAAGGAGATCAGCAATTCTGCATCTTGGTTTCACTGGGCTATAGAGAGGATGAAGCCAGGCCTTCCAAGTCCAAGAAACTCCACTGGACCCATGAACAGGTGTGTGACCCATGTACCTGTTTGCAGGGAGACAAGCACCAGTGCAATCCACAGAGGCCTGGAGTCCAGGTGCTCAGGTGCCCAGGTGCCCAGGCTGTTTGAATGAATTTCCCTTAGTCCTGAGACTTTCCTGCAGTTAGAGCATTCTTCTTTCTGGACCAGCCCTTTCTCAGCTGCTTGGGAGTCCCAGTCTTTCCTCTCCTCCACACGTTTTATGCTTCCCTGTGCCCTGGTCCTCATCTTTTCTCAGGCATGGCCCTCAACATGCAAGTTTCTCTCTAGGGAGACAGTGTTTCAATCCATTGACTGCTAGACCGTAAAGAACTTTAAAAGTCATCTAATAAAACTGACTACTCTGCCTGAAACTCCCCCTCTCCATTTTACAGATGGGAAAACTGATGTGCAGAGAAAAAATAGTGACTGGTTGTGTTCATTCAGGTCACAGTCAGACATTACTATGCACTTCATCCTCAGTACCCAAGGCAGAAATGCATAGATAACATACAGCCGGAGGCAGATGGGGCAGGCATGTAGAGAGAAGAGGAGGCAGCCTCAGAAACTGCGGATCTCTTATGTAATGGATCCCTAAGCATGACTTACTTGGCTGTCTTTAGTCTTCCTATTCCTAAAAAGCACAGACTGTCTTTCTTTCCCCATGATTGCATTTATTTTCAGTGTAGTCTTAGAATTCAAGAGCAGTATGGATTCTTCACCCGTCCCGCGTGCATGAAAAGTCAGTGGAGCCATAGAAAACTCCTTTGATTTGTCTGTGGTGCTATTGCCAGGACTTTGAACCCAAGTTCCTGACTATCAGCTCCATGCTCTTTACATGCCTGGTTGCTTCACTGTGAAGAGCCCAAAAGGGCATTTTCCCTTCTTTTGGGGAAGAAGCAGGAAGCAGAAGGCATATCCCATTGCCCAGAGTCCTTCTCCCAAGGTGGAGGTATCTTCTGACTTTGTCCCCATGGCAGATGCCAGAGACCTGGACAAGAATGTCAGGGTAATAACAGAAGATTGCCACTGTGGGAGAAGAATGGCCCTTGTGCTGTGTTGCCTGGGGTTCTGGCAGAACCATGCCACTTTTAGTTCCAGACACATGAATTTTGGGAAGATCTCTTGACTGTCCACATTCTTTAGCCCAGATTTTCATCGCAATGTAACCACCACATTGAGTTTTTTTCTCTTTTTTATTCTTCTTAAGATCCATGAAAGTGTGTTGCCTTCTTCCTATTATCTAGGCCTTAGAGAATGCCTCAGGACAGAGATCAAATAAATAAAGAGCAGCAGTTGAAGGTATTTCTGTCCTAGTCTGCTACCACCTTTCTGTGCCTTGGTTGTTCCAACTGTTCGATGAAAATAGCAAAACATGCCTTCACCATCTCAAAGGGCCAATGTGAGTTTCAAATCAGAACATAAATATGAAACAGTCATGAAAACATAGCGTGCCATATAAACCCCAGCATCACAAGTTCACAGCCATTATCATTACACCAGTAGATCCTCAGCTCTCCAAGCTTTCTACTAACCAGAGCTCCTTGAGGTCTCCTCTTTCAGAAGGCAAATGATGGTGAATCAGGCTGATATCAGGAATTTATCTTTCAATAAAGTAACTTCTGTTCTGTGCAGTTCATTCAGCCCTATCACCTTCCCTTTTTTTTAATCTACATTATCACCTTGAGATTTGGTCTTCTGGAAATAATCACCTTGAGAGCCTTTAAGATCCCTGTTCATCAAAGAAAGTATCAAACATGCTCACTAGGCTGTGCTGATGGTGGGAAGAAAGTAGCGTCAGACATTTCAGGAAGATATTTAACAAGGGTTTTCAGAATAAAACTTAGTTCCTTAGAAAGCTCAATTTACCAGAAGAATTCATTTTGTGAATGTTCCTGTTAGTCAGTTATGCTACATTGTTACCTCCGAAAGCTTTCCAATAAATGTTTGTTGAATTGGATTGAACTCTACAAACCCTGTCTTCACACTCACCAGAGCTGGAAAGGGATGAAGAATGAAACCAGCCAGGACCCTCCAGCCTGTGCTTCTCTGAGCCAGCTGGAAGTGCCCTCTGCCACTGGCAAGGTCTCGGTGGGCAGCATTCTAAAGCAATCCCCTATAGGGCCCTGAAACAGGCAATCATCCTAGGTTATAGCAGCAACCCATTTCATCTTGGTAACTGGAACCAATCACCTTAATTAGCTATAGAAATTTTTCCTCTGGCTGCTGATTCAGTGACAAGAAGAACCCCAAATATCTAGGGGGAAATGTCAGCTTCCAATTTAATGAAAACATGGCTGTGTGTGTACCCTTCTGGAAGCATTCCTCCCTTGGGAACTAAGAGTTCAAAACCTGCAAAGACCAAGAAAATGTGTACATCAAGAAAAAAATTCTAGATATGTATTATTAGGTATAATCATGAGAGGTGTCATTTCTACCTCTTCCACTTCATTTTCAGACCTTTATGTTTTGGCTCTGAGGAACATGGCACCATTGTTTGGTCACAGGTTTAAAGCATATACAACATCTTGGAGGACAACACCCAATCTCTCAGGGTGTAGTCACTCAGCTAGAGCCTCAAGTGAGCCTCTATTGGCTATTCCACTCTTTTATCAGACCAGCTGCCTTCAGATCATGGGGTACAAGACAGGATCACTGAATTCCATGGGCATTGGCTTATTACTGCACTATTTTTGTATTGATATGAGTCCTTTTGTCAGAGGCAATGTTGTACAAGATACTATGATGATGAAAAAGAGATTCAATATCTCCCCTGATGATAGGGTTGGCAGAAGAGTTTCAGGCAAAGATGGTAAATCTGCATACAGAATATATATCTAGTCCCGTGAAGACAAAGCACTGCCACTTCCAAGGTGAAAGGAATTCAATAAAATTAGGTGATTGGCAAAATTAGAGATTGGTACTCATTCTTAGACTCAGTGTTGTCCTCTACTATTGGCGAGGTGGGCACTCAGCAGTGGTGATTGCCAGGGGAACCTTGGTGAGGGGAAATCTCTATTGCTGTAACCATTTCTGCCACTATGACTATTCTATACATGTGGCCATGGAGCAGGATGTTCTGGGGAAAGACACTGACTCTAGCCACAGGGTGGGTCATCTTGTCTACCTTATTTATTTATTTATTTAAAAGATTTTATTGGGGAATTGGGGGAGGGGAACAGACAAGTTGCTGTCCTTTTGTTCTTCAGTTTAGTTGTGGAGGACATTGCTTCACTGGCCCATGTTGGTATCATCGTTGCGCTCTTCTCGGGTGAGGCAGATCGGTCGCTGGCCTCTGGACAGCCGCTCACCGCGGCTCTTGGCAGCTCGCACCAGCTGCCAGCCGCTCACGCTGGCTGCCGGCCACTCACTGTAGCCTATGGCAGCCCACTGCAGCAGGAGCTGCAGCTATGTCGTCCCAGGGACTCACAGCAGCCCAGCTCCAGGTGGAGCTGTTGTAAGCTGTAGAGGGCAGTGTCACTGGCCCTCATATGTGGATCTGAACCAGGGCCACTGGTGTCCCAAGCCAGCTCTTAACCACCGCGCCACTCGGCCGGTCCTTGTCTACCTTACTTTTGAAAGCTTCCTCTGGGGTGAGTGATCACTGGTAATCATTTCTTGGGTCATAAACATCTCCAAAGTCTTCGCTCATTCCAACAGTTTTCTTTACTTACTTCTTCCCCGACTCTTTGTCATATCAGACTTTCCAAGTCCCTGACCAGTGACACTGTAAGGCTCTGCCCGTAAGACTATATAGATTTGTCTCATCATTTGGCTTCAGCTCATCATTCCATTCAAGCAAATAAGGTATTTCTGCCCACTGGAAAGATTTTCCTCATCACTGTCTTTCAGGCCCATACCTGAGTGGGGCTATTATGCATTAGTTATCCACTAGGCTGGTGCCAACATACAAATAGACCTATCTATAAACCAGGCCTATATTTTGTCCTTCTGTTAACTGGTCAGAGGGAAGTTCCCATGAGACCACTTATGTAGACTGATGAAGAGATGGTGAAACAGCAGAAGGGAATGGGATGCAATGGGAATCTCAATTTGCCTGTGCCACCCAGGCTTGCTGAGGCCTGGTTTCATATATAGTGTCTCCATTGAATAATGGAATGATGCCGCACACACCTAATTTTATGATTTGCTAAATAGGAGAAAACCTGATGCTTTTTTTTTTTTTTTTTTTTTTTAGCGGAGCCATCTTGCCACCTGTTGGCAGCTCAGCGGCTGTTCAGCTCAGGTCAGAAATCCAACCAGCAACCCTGTTGCTCAGAGATCACACTCTTGAGCGAGCTCTTAACCAACTGAGCCAATTGGCTGGCCCTAACACCTGATTCTTAATGAACAGCACAGGTCACATCATCACTTGGTATCCTTTGATCAAAAGTTCTGATACTTCGAGTATCATTAAATCGGCTGGGGCAAAAGCTGTCAGTGGTGGAGCAACTTGTGCTTCAGGCTGAACTGGGTATGGAGTTCTCTATTGCTCTGGGACCCACCTGAAATGACAACCTCTGGGTTGCTGAATGAATGGGCCAGAGTGGAACACCCAAATGCTGCTTTCAAAATTCAGAGACCCAAAAGGCATTGGGCATTTTTCTTGATGATGTACAATGCAAAGTAGTACAATTTAACTTTGGAAAGGCTATCTCAAGACATTCTGGATCACTGATTCCCTAGGCATCTCATTAATGTATCAGCCTTCTAAATGTTGTGTGATTTCTCTTCCTATCCTGTTAGGCCTATATCTTACAGAAGCTTCAAGGGTTCCCGCTGCATCCTGCTCACCAAGTTCAGCTGACATAATGGCATCATTATAATGGACCAGCATGAAGTACTGTGAGACATCAAGGCTCCTTTGGGTTATATGAAAGCAGAAGGGCTGAAATAACCCTGAAGACCATAAATGTATACACTGTCTCAGCCAGGTGACAGCAGATGCTTCTGATTGTTCTTACTAATTAAGATAAAGAAAAAATCATTTGCCAAGTCAATAACAATCTACCAGGTGCCATTGCTCTAGTAAATATACCACATCCGCAACAGCAGCTGCAGCCAGCAGCAGCTATTTAATCGAGTGGAGCACAATCCATAGTCATTCTCCATGGTCCGTACAGCACTTTCCCTGACCAAGTAGGTATTAAACAGAGGCTTTGATGGTGATGTAATCTCCAGTACATCGCATGTGGGATTACTTTTGGTTTACTCTTTTGGCAGGCAGAGGAATGGGTGGTGGTTAGCTTTCCTGAACCTTCCTTTTGGCCTTTCTCACCTAGTCTCTCTTAGTCCATGGATTGGGGAACCAATGTGGGAATGCTCCCAGCTATCATTTATGTCTATCCATGGGTCTGCTAGAGTTATTGTAAAACAGCTTAAGCCAAGATTTCATTTATTTTATTTATTTATTTATTTTAAAGATTTAATTGGGGAATTGGGGAAGGGGACCAGCCAAATTGTTGTCCTTCAGTCTTCGTTGTGGAGGGCACCAGTCGCCATCTGGCTTCCCATCGGCAGCTCGTGGCCTCTAAGCTCAAGGTGCTGTGTTCAATCTTAGTTGCGGGTGGGCGTAGACACCATCCCATGTGGGAGTCGAACCAGCAGCCTTGTTGTTAAGAACTCACGCTCTATCCACTGAGCCATCCGGGCGGCAGCTCAGCTCAAGGTGCCTAGTTCAATCTTTAGTTGCACAGGCAATCTTGTTACACCAGCTGAGCCCTCCTGCCACCTGTTGGCAGCTCAGTGACAGCTCAGCTAGGGCGCAGCATTCACTGGCCCATGTGGGAATTGAACTGGCAGCCCTGTTGCTCACAGCACATGCTCTAAGTCAACTCTTTACCAACTGAGCCACTCAGCCAGCCCCCAAGATTTCATTTATCATCAGAACCTCATAAGTCCCTACTCTGGCTGGTGACAATGATGTTTTTTAGGTCCCCCAGAAATCAGTTCAGGGCTAGTATCCAGTAACCTCTACAGGTTTGTGTGTTTTCCTTTCTCTTGGGCCCAGTCACCCTAGCAAATGGTCCTTCAGGTATGTTTGAGGAAGTCTCGAAAGAAATTTACAGAATACACTTTTGGTCACATTTCAGCCTCTTCCTCAGTCAAAGCATTCTGAATTTGTGAACTATCTTATCTCAGCAAACTGGGTGGGAAAGTAAGAATTATCACTATGGCTATTTCAGTCAGGTTTCTACCCACCACAACAATAACTTCTCCAATATAGAGATCAATGCTATCTAATGTGGTAGCTAGCTACTAGTCACATGTGGTTATTGAACACTTAAAATGTGGCTAGTCTTGGTCCGGCCAAGTGGCTCAGTTGTTTAAGAGCATGAGCCCTGAACAACAAGGTCGCTGGTTCAATTCCCACATGGGCCAGTGAGCTGTGCCCGAGCTGAGCTGCCGCTGAGCTGCCAACAGGTGGCAGGATGGCTCAGCTGGTGAGAGCACGTGCTCCTAACAACAAGGTTGCCTGTTCAAGATGGTGGGTTACGCCCACCCGCAAATAAGACTGAACACGGCACCTTAAGGTGAGCTGCTGCAAGCTGCCAATGGGCGGTTGGATGGTGACTGGATTTGGAGCTGAGCTAGCTGCGCCCTCCACAACTAAGATTGAAAGACAACTTGGCTGTTCCCCTTCCCCAATTCCCCAACACTGTTCTCCTTCTCCAATTCCCCAATAAAATCTATTAAAAACAAATGTGGCCAGTCTTAATTGAAATATGCTTTCATATTTCAAGTAAAATAAAAATATTCTCTGGATTTCAAAGACTTAGTATAGAAAAAAAGTAAAATATCACATTAATAAGTTTCGTATTGATTACATGTTGAAATAACACTTTAGACATAAGTTAAATAAAATATATTACTAAAATTATCATCACAATTTCATTTTACTTTTGTAATATGTAGATACTAGAAAATTTTAAAGTAAAAAATATGGCTCACACTATATTTATATTGAACTGTGCTGATATAGATTAAGCAATATCACAGTGGGTTGCACATCTATTTCCTTCCTTTGAAGCCTGTGATCAGTTTTGATCCATGTGGAACAAAACAATCTGATTACCATTCTATCCTTGTGGCTTATTGGAGCCTACCTTGTCTCTAATAGTCTGTCACTGGGGGTTCCCATTTTTACAATTAGTGGTAGAGATCCCAATTTAAAGGCAGCATCTCCCACCGTCATCTCTGACCCACAGGGGATAACCACCATAGAGCTTTTCAAGGATGCTGGTGATGAATTTGTGATAAGAATACCCTCTGGGCCTTAGAGGAGGGGTTAATCAGGTTATATGTAATAGATACATTTCAATTTCCCATCACCCTAAGCTTTGGGTTCTTTCTACAATATACTAGGAAAATTCTGCAACACTCAGCCTCATTAGATATAAGGCACTATTCCATCCAGTATTTAATCACTCAAGCAAGCAAACTATTAGAGTATCTCCCAACTTCTTACACTACCATATTACATCTTGAATCCCATGCGAATTCATTTATATTGACAAATTTGATCCAACTCAACAATGTTTGGTCTAATACTCTTGGAATCTATTCACATATACATGTCCTCAAGGTTCTTGACAATACAAATGGAAAGATATTGCAATTCTTTTGGGGTTTAACTATTTTCTTCTGGAAAAGATCTTTCAAAATTTTCTCTGGGCTATCATGAGATGTAACTCTCATTATGAACCTGGAAGCAATGAGATAAGGTGGGGTTAGGTCTTGAGGACAATAGATATATCTCTTGCAAGGCAACTGCCTTATGTGAAATCATAGAAATCTTTAGGCAAGGGACTGCTTTCTCTAACAAGAGAGATTCAGGGGGGCCTAGGGGTTCATCTGTCTCCGTTTAATATGTGTCATTCTAAATGTTGTTATCCCAATTTTAATGTCCAACTCCTTTCTGACCAGTGCCCTAACATTAGCGTACCAACTTGGTAAAGTTGTGCATCTAACAGGCATTGCAAATCCTCAACCTACACAATTAGACTTTAGGACTTACCCACAGCTCTGTCTTCTCTGAGGGTGTATGAAATAAGGGTCCTTTTAAGACCTCCATAGAAAGTTCCTGGTTCTATACTTTTCCAACTTGAGTTGGAAAATCAAAGTTTAAAGCTCCTCTCTCATTCTCTCTCTCTCTTTCTCTCATAAACTCTCCAGCACAGTCAGAAGTAGCCAGCCCACCCTGCAATTATTGTAATTATTACTGCTGCCATAGAAATCAAGTGCAGTGGTCACTTGACCATTTAAAACCTTGGCTTCCACTGACTCTCCATCCTACATCACTATTAGTGATAATTTGAATAATTTTTATGCTACTCATGCCACAGACTACCAGTGTCCTATTTCCCCCAGCAATAAGGTCATTTACACATTCATTAAATAAGCGAGAGACCAGGTCCCAGAGCCTCGCTTTAAAGGTGGTTTTCTGAGACCACTCCTGTTACCAACTATTATATTAGTCAGGATCTCAGCAGGAAACAGCATCTATGCCAGGTGGTGTAGATAAAGATCGCTTAATGAAGAGATATGAGCAAGGTTAAGGGACCAAACGAGGGATGCTAAGGAACTCGGGGCTTAGCCACTGTGCAAAGTCATCACTCTCCAGGCCTGAAGAAACAATGGAAGAAATGTCATCAAGGGAAAAAGTGGGAGGTAGAGTTATGGAGGAGAGGACATGCAGTGGGAGCTGCAGTCCGTGGAGGGTCACAACCACGACCAGAGACATGATACAAGTGCAGAAAGGGGCAGGTAAGAAATACTCCATTTTCAAACCCAACTGAAAATCAGAGGACAAAGAAGCCCAAATATTGTAATCCAAAAAAGGGAGAGTATCCTGGGTCTCAAGTCAGGCAAAGAAGGGATTTCAGGGAGGAGGGCAAAAGGAGAATAACAGCCCTCCAGGTGTCACACTTGACATAAACAATGTCCTTCATCCGTTTAAGCTACTAACTGTAAGGTATGGACTATTATCTCCATTTTACAGATGAAGAAACAGTTTTGCTCAAGGTTATACAAATAGTAAATGGTGGGGCTACAGCTTGAACCTGGGCAATTTTAACTTGAGTTTTTATATCATGCGAAATGAGAGTGGTTAGGATGCAATAAGGAGTTCAATTAAAGGAGAAGTGGAGACAAAGGTTTTGGCCAAAGTACGGAAAGCCTTGAAAGGTCATCTAAGGGATTCTTTAGTCTTCTCTCCAAGTACTGGCTGGAGCCACATCTGCTCCTGCAGTGCTTTGTCAAGCCCTGTGGGAATTAGAAAACCCATTGACTTCGCTTCCTCTTCTGCGTATCCTGAACCAGGAAGCCTTGAAGACCCTGCCTAGTACTGCTAAGTGAGGTGGACACTGGCTGTTTGGCCTTCCATTATCCACTGCCTTTCATGTAGTAATTATTCTGCCATACAGCTTTGGGGGAACCCTACTTCCAGTCCGCTCAGGCCCTGCGTTTTGGGTTGAGGTCCTAAGCAAGCCAGCTTATTGCATGTTCCCAGTGACAATAATCGGTTAAAGATGGGCACAGGACCCAGTCAAGCGAAAAGGAGCCAACAAAAGCCACTTCCTGGAATTTCATTAAAGGAATAAGAACATGAGAAGAATTGGGAGTACAGCTTTTGCTGCCAGATTTCTACAAATGGAGCCAAGACCGAAGTCAACAGAGAGGAAGGCCAACGGAGAGATGAGCAAAGTCATGTCCTTGTGACAACCATGGACACAGCTGGTCCATCCCTAGACTTTTGTTACGTATGCCATAAATTCACCTTTTTTTAAAAAAAAAGCTTAATACAGGTTTCTGTGTTTTGTAATCATGAGGCAAATGTACAAGATGAGGAACTGGTCTGACTTCTCCAGAAAGAACCCCAGCCTTTGCCCCAAACCCCACAGGGTTTTCAAAGCCTGTGGAGGCTGGACTCATAGAAAAGACCTGTGTCATAGCAGAGGATGAGAGTCCCAGGGAAGGGGAATGTGTCCTCTAGGATCAGAGACAAGATAAATGCTTGAATCAACATACACCCCCACAGAGGTATATTTAGTAAACTTTTTTTTTCTCACAGGGCTTGAAAGATCAAAATTGCTTTTTAAAAAATAATACAAAGGAAACAGCCACTGTGGTTTCTTTTGACACCAGCCCAATTTCTTGGCTGTCACAATACTTCCAAATAACATGTGTAAGACTTCGCTAAGCTGTCTCTTTTCCCTAAAACCCAAGGCAAAAACAACAACAAAAGCCTGCAGTTCCAGCTGCATAATAATGTTTGGTCAGAGGCTTCCTGAGATCACTGACATGGCTGATGGCTTACAGGACCTGATATTTTCCTACAACTGCAAAATGGCTTTATGCAAATATTAAATGGACTAATGGTGTAAACCCAGCCTAACAACCTGAACTCCTGCATTCATTATGTAGTGTCCTTGGGTCACCTTTGAAATCCATCTGGTGAACCTTTACAACTATAAAATAATACTGGCCATCATATTCTTCCTCAGGGAGATAGAGCTATTGGACTGTGGAGTTTCCAAAGCTGTGTTTCACTGTGGTCCTGAGACTTCCTGCTCCACCCCACCCCACCCCCACCCCCACACACATACTCCCAGGAGTCTCTCTATTCTTCTGCACTCTCTGACTTTCTTTCCTCCAGGTAAGGCTCAGAGGGCAGAGTATATCCTGTTTTATTCAAGATTAGCCCTTCCATCTATTGTTTTGATCCCATTTTACACTTAGGACTTAGCCTCCAGTTATTCTCTCTCTCTCCCCCATATTTACAAAAAAATTGTTTAATCAGCTTTATTGAAGTATAATTTACATACAGGGAAATGCAACCATTTTAATAAATCGGTGAGTTTTGTCAAATTAATACACCTGTGAAAGCACTAGCACCGTAATCAAGATACAGAACAGTTCTGTCTCCCCCAAAACTGCCTCTGCAGTCAATTTCCTCTCAAATCCACCTCCCTCCCCAACAGCCTCTCCTGAGAAGTGACAGATCTGCTTTCTGTCACTCTAGATTACTTTTGGCTGTCATGGAATTTCATATAAATGGAGTCATATCGAATACACTCTTTTATATTTGACTTCTTTTGCTCAACGTAATATTTTTGAGATCAATCATGTTGTGTATATCAGTAGTCACCCTTTTGATTGCTGAGTTGTATTCCATTGTATGGATATAGTACAATATGCTTATCCATTTACCTGTTGATGGACATGAGGATGGTTTTCAGCTTGGGGCTATTATGAATAAAATTGCTATGAACATATGTATACAATTTTTTCAGTTTCATTTCTCTTGGGTAAATACCTAGAAGTAGAATTTTGAGTTGTATGGTAAGTGTATGTTTACTTTATAAGAAACGAATAAATTTTTTTCTGAAGTGGCTATACAATTTGATACTTCTACCAGAAATATGTGAAGGCCTACTTGTTCCATATCCTTACCAACGCTTGGCATTGTAAGTCTTTCTAATTTTTTGCCATTTTAGTGCATGTATAATGGTGTCTCGTCATGGTTTTAATTTTCATTTCAATGACTAGTGACGTTGAGCATCTTTTCATGTGCTTGTTGGCCATTTGTATCTTCTTTTGTGAAGTGTCCATTCAAATCATTTGCTCATTTTTTTCTCTTTTTATTGAGTTATAACACTCTTAAAATTCTTTTAACTCATAAAGACATATGTATATCTTTATATGAAAATATTACATATAGATGTCTTTTCATTTTCTTAACAATGTCTTTCAAAGATCACAACTTTTTAATTGTGATGGAGTCCTAGTTATCTCCTCTGTTTCTAACCTTTGCTGTCTCTTTCCCTTCAGTATATAAACACAGTGAAGTCTCTCCAATAATTACCCAAACCAAACTAAACAAAAACAAAACAATCACCATCTCCTCCTACCACCTCCAAACGCCCTTTAATAAACTCATATCCCTTTTTAGCTACTATTATATCCTCTTCCTCCTTTCACAGCCATGCAGTTCAAAAGAAAAGTCTTCTTTTACTGTATCTGTCTCCTCTAAAACTCAAACTCTCTTCAACCCATCCCCTCACCCAAGTGTGAAATCTCTGAGCCATGGACCCAGAAGCACTGTTTTAACATCTAGGGAAGCACATTTGTACAAATGTTACTATCCTTGGTTTGCGAGGGAGGGCCAGTAGGAAGCAGGGCCTGGATGGATGTGGGCCTGTGTAGTTGATTAGTGGGGACTGGAAAACCCTTTGTCTACTCTCTCTTCGTGTTTCAGTCTTGCTTTCTCTTGGTTTTCTCTAATGCCTTGTGTTACTGTCTACATAATCATCACATCAACATGTTTCCTTAAAAACGATTAATGGGGCCGGCCGAGTGGCGCATTGGTTAAGTGCTGGTTTTGGGATGCCAGCAGCCCCGGTTCGGATCCCACATGAGGGCCAGTGACACTGCCCTCTACAGCTAACAACAGCTCCACCTGGAGCTGGGCTGTGCGAGCCCGGGTGATGGTGTGGGCTGCAGCCCCTGCTGCAGTGGGCTGCCATAGGCTACAGTGAGTGGCCGGCAGCCAGCGTGAGTGGCTGGCAGCCAAGCGTGAGCTGCCAATAGCCGCGATGATGAGCGACATCCAGAGGCCAGCGACCGATCTGCCTCATCCGGGAAGAGCGCAATGACGATACCAACAGTGAAGCAACATTCTCCGCAACTAAACTGAAGAACAAGAAGACGGCAACTTGTCTGTTCCCCTTCCCTGATTCCCCAACGCTGTTCCCCTTCACCAATTCCCCAATAAAATCTTTAAAAAAAAAAAAAAAAAAAAACGATTAATGAAGAGTTCCCCGTGGTGAGCGCTTGATAACAGTGACCTTCCCTGGCCTCCACCTTGAATCACACTGCTTTCCCCAGCCCTTTACTTTACCACACCATTCTCTTCCCACCTGCCCCATCAAGTGGACTCTTAGAGTTTATCTTTCCTGACACCCCTGCCATTCTGGTCAATGCCAACACTCTCTCTCTTTCTCCTACTTATTCCCCATCTTGCTTAGCAAATACAAATTGAGTAATTATTGTGTAATAGAACTCAATGACAAAAATTATTGACTTCAGGTTGTGAGTCAGATGATGCCCAGGTCCAGCTGGTAAGATGGCTGAGTCATCTATCACCACAGAGTGATGTGTGAGAGTACAGAAAAGTAGCACCCAAGTCACCTTAGGACTAGTAAAGGGGCTCCAAGCACTGGAACAGCACATGCAAAGGAGTGTGAATGCATGTATAAAGTAAGTGAGGTATGAGCAAGCAAGGCATACAAAGTGAGTAGTTCAGATGCGGGGAGCTTAGGAAAACTGTGGGAAGTGCCACAGGATGTACGTATCACAGGATGCATTGCCTACCTCTCAAGCTATCCACCAAAATCCATTCTCTCTCTTAACAGAAATGGGACTGTAGCCAAGTTGATGGCTGGACTACATTTCCCAACCTCCCTTGGTGTTAGGTGGAAACACATGACTGATTTACTGCCAATGGAGTGTGAGCAGAAGTGGTGTGCCATTTTGAGCCAAGACTTTTTAAGAATGGGTATGCCTTTTTATGCTCTCTTTCCTTTTTGAAAACTGGATAAAGACAAGAACAAGGTCCTAAAGAGATAGTGAAGCCACAAAAGGAAGGAGCTTAGGTCTTTGAATGAGTTCCTGGAGCAGAGCCGCCCTATGCAAACCTGAGTAAATAGCCAAAGTTGTTTAATGAGCAACAAATAAATTGCTGACGTGTAAAGCCATGGGAAGTTTTGAGTCACCTTTATTGTTGCAGTATAGCCTACCCTACATAATATATTCTGATTATGGTGCGCCCATGAAAACTTTATAAAATATATACATGTATGTATAGAAAAAAAATGGAAGGAAATATACCAAGATGTCGATTACGGGAGTATCTCTAGGTTGTGGAATTATGGGTGGATTTCATTTTCTCTGCAACTTTCTGCCTTTTCAAAATTTGTTACAATGAGCATGTGTTATTTTATAGTCGGGGCAAATATAAATCCTCTAAATTCAGGTAGTTACAGAGATAATAACAAGTTGAGAAAGAACCTCATTACCAGGAGGCATGTAGGAAGTTTATTCAAGTAGTAGAATTTAAGGGTAGAAAAATGCAGAGGCTAAAGCAAGAAAGCAATTCAATTCTACATTCATTGAATACCTAGTCATGTAAAGAGATAGAGTGGGAACACCACAGAAAAAAGCCCCAATACATGCCTAGCCTGCGTTCTTACTCCCCCCATCACCCCGCAATCTTAGTCTACCTCAGTCCCTGTTGCTGCTGGTGAGTGGGGAAGGGAGGTTCTGTTTTAACTTCTTTTTGTATTTTCCTTCATATAGTTTAGGGAGGCTGAGGATATACATGAAGTTAACAAAGAGAGATACTACGACCAGAAGATGGATAAAGCAGTGTGGGTGTTGGGCGAGGGCACTAGTGGGACATAGATGCTGCACACACTTCCTAAAACTTACTCCTTCCTTAGTTTCCATGAGAATATAAATTCCTGATTGCCTTGCTACCCCTCTGGCCTCTCTGGCCATGGGGGTACTACTTTTTCTCTGCCCATCTTTTTGGTTCCTCAAGGGTCTACCCTTAGGCTTCTTCTCACAGTACACTCCCATCCTCTCCAATGTCTCCCCAAATCTGCCTCCCTGCGTAGTACCAAATGCCTCTGAGATATCTCCATAGAATTCTGCCACTTCCCACTTTCTGCTGGGGACCATACCTCACCACCATCCAGCCAAAAAAACCCCTGGTGTTAGCCTCTTTCCTCATGCCCCTCCCACTTCTTTAACCTCTTTCCACTGTATCTAGCTCCCTTCATCCCCATTGCCATGGCCTGTATTAGGCCACTAGATCTCTCTTATATTTCTGTAATAGTCTCCTAATTCATTCTGGACCTTGAGGTCCAGAACCTCAAGACCCTCCATTTTCCACAAAGCTCCAAGAATGTATTTTTCTTTAACATAAAACAGGAAATTCCTCTTATATACAGAAAAGGGCATTGAGAATAAATAATACAATAAATATCTGTTTACCACCCCATCTAGGATTCAAAAATGAGAACATTTTCTGCCTTTTTTCTCATAGATAAATATTCTAAAACACACATTTAAAATTTTTACAATGTCACTTTCTTGCTGAAAAGCCTCAGTAGATGTAAATTGCATTCAACGTAACTTTCAAACTCTTTGAGAGATCTTTCAAGGTCATCTGGAGTACTGTGGTGGTTAAGAGCATGGGCTCTGGAGTCTACACTGATCAGATTACATAAGTAGCACATTAGTTACCTAACTTCTCTGAGCCTCAGTTTCCTCATTTGTAAAATAAAGATAATATTCTGGCTGTTTGGTGAGCGACTGAGATGTAAACATTGCCTAATAGAGTTTCTTGTTGTTACATGCTATTGAATCGGCTCTGACTGCTGGCGACCATGTGAATGAGTGACATCCACAGTGTCCTGTCTGTAACAGCCCTGCTCACTCCTGTAGACTCTTGCCTGTGGCTTCTTTTATGGAGTCAATCCATCTCACATTTGGACTTCCTCTTTTCCTGCTGCCTTCTATTTCCCCCAGCATTATTGTCTTTTCCCAAGAACCCTGCCTTTTCATGATGTGCCTGAAGTAGGACAGCTTCAGTTCTGTAATTTTGGCCTCCAGTGATGTCTCAGGCTTAACTTGCTCTGGGACCCACTTGTTCATCTTTCTGGTGGTACAGGGTATGATTAGAGTTCTCCTCCAACACCACATTTCAAATGAATCATTCCCCCAGCCCCCATCAGCTGCCTTCTTCAAGGTCTAACTTTTGCATCTGTGCATTGTAATTGGGAATAGGAAGGTGTGGGTGACCTTAGCCTAGGTCTCTAATGACACACCTTTGCTCTTGGTGATCTTTCCTAACTCTCCCATTGGTGCCCTGCCAAGTCTCCACACAGTACTTGGCATATAATAGACATGTTGGATTTCTAACTGTTCTATCCTGAATTACAAGGCAAAAGAGAAAGGTGGAAGGAAGTGGAGGGAGGGAGCTTTCAAAGAAAGGGAACCAGGAAAAGAAGGGAAAAAGATCAATAGAGTTTAAGGAAAGAGTTGTATAAGAAGGAAAAGAGGAACTGAGAAGATGAGAGGGACATCTAAATGGAGGAAAAGGAAATAATGAGGGGAAAAAAAATGGCAAAGAAGGAGGTACCTTCCCAGGATGGAAGAGCCCCCTCAGGGTGAAGGGGCTGTTTGGGAAGATTTGTTTTGATAATTAAAGCCCAGGAACAGTGTCAGTGAGGCCCTGCGGGCATGGTTCCAAACCCAGGGCTGGGTCACTGGCAATGGTGCAGCTCCACCAGGGGGCTGTGTGGAGCCCTGGCCTCTTTGCCTGGAATTAAACCCCTCCCTGGGGATGCTGGGGAAACACTGATTCAGTTGATGCCAAGTGGCTGGGATAGATTCTGCTACTTGTTATTTGAGGGATAGGACAAGCATCGAGCTTTCTGGAGATTAATTTTTGATTTATTGGTGCTAACAATGATTTATTCTGATACACCCCCAGGGCAAAGAAAGGACTGTAAATATTTTAAACGCTGTTAGCTGGTGACAAGAAACATCGCTGGTTGGGGAGCAGGGCAGATGGAAATTTCAAATGCTTTCCCTAAATTACTTAAAGGCAAACTGTGAACACTTGCTAGCTTGTTTAAGATTGAGGATGGGGTAGGGGAGAGAAACATATTATATTATCTTATTAACTCAGACAACATTTTATGTATTCTCCATAAAGTCCATTTGCTTTCCCTATGCATGGGATTGGACTGGTGCTCACAGCCTGCGGAGGCAATACAAGGAGGCAGCTGTCAGGCTCCTGGAGAGGGTGGCAACCAGGAATAAGAACCACCTCACCCCTGCTCTGCAGCAGGACCCACGGAGCCCAGGACTGGAAGCAAGGCAGGATGGTGAGGAAAGCCTTGGACCAAGAGTTCCACCTTGGTTGTGCAGCCTCTGGTGAAGCACCTTGACCCTGAGTCTCAGTTTCTTCACCGGTAAAATGAGCCCTTAATGCTTGCTGCTGTGGCAGGGTGGAGACTGTGTTTGATGTGACCATAGGAAGAAACAGCCCCGCTCCTCCTTGGTTCTGGCATCAGCCCTTGTGGTCAGACAAAGGGGAGATGGCTCTTTCCTCTCACATGACAGGAGTGGCTGAGTGATGGAATGAGCTGACAGCCAGGAGTTGGTTGTGGGTGATGGCCAGTGTCAGCCTCTCTGGAAGCGGAGACTTGGGTGAGGCAAGTGAGGCACTCACTTCTGGTGTGCAAAATTTAAGGGGGTACCAAAAATCCCAGGAATCAAGATGAATAATATTTTAGTGCAATATTTTTAAAAATCAAAATTAATGCAGGGCTGGCCGAGTGGCACGGTGGTTAAGTGCTGGTGTGGGAAGCCAGTGGCCCCGGTTCGGGTCCCACATATGAGGGGCAGTGACACTGCCCTCAAAAAAAAAAAAAATTAATGCAAAAAAATCCATCATGAACATAATATCTAATTTTTAAATAAAGACAGAATCAGTCCTCATTTCTTAAGTCGAGATCTTTCTTCTCTCTGATCACAGAGGTGCGGATTCCAGGGGTGGAGGAAACACTGACTGGAACTCTACTGGGACTTTGTCTCCCTTGGTCCCTCAGTTTATAGTAGAACTCCTTTTCTTCTCTGGCCTCCAGCTTTCCCATTAGAGGCAGGAGAGCCAGGCAGCCTGCTCAGGGGCTCCGGAGTAAGGTGTGGCAGGGTTTCAGTTCCTGCTCCATTACTAGCTCTGGGACATTGGGATAGTGGGTTAACATTTACAAGCCTCAGTTTCCTATCCGTAAACATCAGTTTTCTCATCTGTAGCTGCCCAATGGGTTATTGTAAAGATTAAGAGGGATAATGTGCACAAAGCACTTAACAGAGGGCCTGGCCCATATTAAGTGCTCAATGAACCTTAGTTATTTTTACCTGTAAAATGGATATCATGTCCTCAGTCCCCAAGTGAAACAAATTGTATGCTTAAGAGACGCAATAAAAGTGCTGTGCTCCATTCCTGGAGTCACCAAGGACACAGTACTATCTACTCATCCTTCCAGCTTCTAAAAGAATTCAGGGCA
The DNA here is from genome assembly GCA_033961575.1 of Aselliscus stoliczkanus. Lineage (NCBI taxonomy): Eukaryota > Metazoa > Chordata > Mammalia > Chiroptera > Hipposideridae > Aselliscus > Aselliscus stoliczkanus. Next base: position 78,985,154 of record CM066739.1, on the reverse strand, counting down.
TGTCCTGGGCATCGTAGCCAGCCCCTCCCAAGAGAGGTTTAAGGCTGGACCCGCCCTGCTAGACCACCTGCCACAGTGAGGCCACTTGTCCCAGCTGCCCATTGCCTGGAGCAGGTGGAAACCCTGGTCAGGTCACCTTGGGAAAGATACGTTAGGGCAGTGAGCCCTGAGAGTCTTGGTGATGAAAAGCTCCCCCTGACACTATAACTAGTCCTGCTTCTCTTTTTGACTTACATACAAGAGAATGGAGGTAAATTTATGGCCCATCTTTAGCAGGCACATACTCTCATTTCATACAAAACTCCATCTAAATGCACGCTCTTATTTTCTTTCCCTTTGTCTCATTCCCCTCACTTGCTTTAATTTACTTTAAGCTGCCTTAAATCCATTTTGAAACAAGGTGGAAAATAAATAAACACATCCTATCTGTATTTAAACAGCTTCCCCCTGTAGATGTATATATTCTTGTGCATCTCTTTTCCAAAAATTACTGCCTGCTGGTGCCTGCAAATGGCTGTGTTTGTGTGTGCTAATTGTGTAACTGGATTTAAAATTGAGAGCTCTGATGAGTACCCAGGAAGCAAGGAGACAGTGTTTTCATTTTCAGTATAAAAGGCAGGGTTGGGCTCAGGTGTCTGCCCTATAAAGAGTCAATTTAAGGCAGTGGTTCTCAACTGGGTCTGGTTTTGTCTCCCAGGGGGCATTTGGCAATATCTGGAGACATTTTTGGTTGTCACAACTTGAGGTGAGGGAGGGGACATCTGGCATTGTTACTGGCATCTAGTGGGTAGAGGTCAGGAATGCTGCTAAACATCCTACAAAGCAGCCCCCACAACAAGAATGGTCAGTTCCAAATGTCAACAGTGCTGAGGCTGAGTAGCCTAAGGGAAGGCTCATTCTGGAAGAAAGGAGGAACCATGGTCTGGAAACCCTGGGGGCAACCTTCTTGACCTGGCCAGGAAGAGGGAGAGCTGAGAGTGTCCTTCCCCTCAATTACCAGGAGGGCATGGGTCTCCCACTCAGGTCACAGGAGTAGCAGGAGCAACTTGAGAAAGAAAAGGCTTCCCCAGTGTCCCCGGGAGGGGTCAGACTTCGGGATGGGGAAACCTCTCATTCAGCACTGGATATTTTCCCGTGCCCCTCCACTGCCCCACAAAGCTTCCAGCTGTGTTCAGCCAAGGGGAGCCCCAGCAGAGGGTCAGAGAGTGGGAGAAGCACAAGGAAGGGACATGGACCCCAGGCTGCTCTCTCCAGGGAGGCCCCAGGCTGGCTGTATTCCTCAACTGAAGTTGCAGATCCTCTCAGGGCGGCCCCTGCTCATGCCTATATCCCTTTCAGGTTCTGCTAACAATCTGTAGTTTACTCCCTTTTGAGCCTTCTATTAATAGTTTAGGAGCACTAACCTAGGACTACATCTCCACTGTACGAGTGCTGGGACCCTCCACCATGTGTGGTTTTCCCAACCCGGCCCATACCTTTATAGTAGTCCCTTTATTAAACCTTCTTCAAATTCTCCTAATTTGAGAGTGTCATCTGCCTCCTTCAGAGATCTTAGCTGTCATACATTCACTCATTCGTTTACTGAAAGTTCACTGAACGCCTACTACGTACTTAGGCATCGTTCTTAGAGCTTGGGGATACAAAGGTAAACAAAACAAGAGTCCCCGCCCACTGGCCTCTCACCTTCCAGTTGGCACGTAGGAGCCTGCAGGAGCCTAGCTTCTCATTAGGACTGTCACTGTGTCTGACTCTGCTTCGTGCCTGGGTGTAGCCTGAGTGAGGGCTGTTCTCTGGGATGGGATGGGCAGCTTCCTGAGACTATACCTCCAAGGCAGGAGGCAATAGGCCATTTCGCTGACCACCACAGCTCTGCCACCAGCCAGCCCTGCATACCTGGGCACGTCACTCAGCCTCTCTGGCTTTCATTTTCCTTGTTTGTAAAGTGAAGGTTTGAACTAAATAGCCAACTTACATATTTTTTTGTATTTGGAATTAAAAATTTCCCAGCCTGGGTTGCTGTCCAAATCCTGGATTGGGGGCAGCAGAAGCAGGCATTCTGTCTGTATCCCATGCCTTCCAGAGAGAGCCCTGTGAAGGCGGGAGGGAGATGGCTGGGACCTCCAGGTCCTGTTCTTGGCTGTCTTGCAGATCTTCTGGGATGTGGAAGTGAGGCGAGCTCCTCTGGGTCGGCCCCCTGACTGCCCTCCCGCCCTCCCCTGATAACCGTACTTCTCTCAGTCCTATATGTGTTCTTCTAGGTTCAGGCACTGCAAGCCAGGAAGCTCTGGTTCCCTTAGCACACCAGTGTGGCCCTGCTGGTGCCAGCTGACAGGCCTAGAGCAGCTTCCTAGGCAAACCATTGCACAAAGCTTCCTGGATGCTACCCCTGGCAGGGCCTGCCAGAGGCACAGGCGTCCCTGTAACTTGGGGCGATGTTGCATCCAGCCCAGCCTTGCAGGCTTATTTCCTGTTCTGACCGACGTTCAGGGCCAGACCCCAGCAGCCTCACTTTAGAAAGTTGAGGGAGATTGAAGGATGAGCAAGGGGGCCGTGGGCAGTGAACTGGGACCATGTTGGGCATGAACAAACGCACACTGGGTGAGTCTGCATGGAGCTCAGTGCTCTGTGTCAGGTGTCTACATGGAGAATGAGAACCTCATTTATCCTCGGTGAGGTGGGCCATCGTACAGCCCTTTCTTGATGAAGGCTCTGAGCTTAGAGAAGGGTGACTTTTCCAGGGTCATATGGCTAGCCAAATGGAGAAGCAAGGATTTGGACCCAGAACTATAGGCTGTGACCCTAGAGAGCTTCCCATTATACCACATGCTTCTCACCTTACAGGGACAACCCTTTCCCAATTCCTCCCCCATTTCCTTTTGCACAATCTGGTCCTGAAACCTCACTCCTTGGCCCCATGGGAAAAGACAGGGTTGAGTGGGAGCTGCCAGTTGCCAACATCTAGTCTATTGGTGCTCTCCAGGCTTTCGAGGGCTTTCAAGAGGGCTGGGGGTGACCAGGGGTAAGAAGGCCACTCCAGGAGGGCAAAACCCTTAAGCTGCCACCCCTCGGCACATAGCTTTCTGGCTAGGGCCCAAACCATCCAATGCTGGGCAGATCAGACTCTGTGGGACACTTTCTCATGACATCTTCCAGTGGGCAGAGGGCAAGGCAACAGGGGCCAGGGTCTAAAGAATCTCCCACCAGCCTTGCCTCCACCTGGTCTGAGGCTATATGGGAAGCAGGTTTTGTTACCCCAGTAGTCAGCAAAAGGCATAGTTGAGAAAATGCCTTTTCTCCCCATCAAACTTATTTTTTAGGCTGGGATGAAGAATTCCTTCCTTCCTCCCTCCCTTCCGTTTTCCTTTCTCTTTCTCTCCCATCCACACCCTGCCACCCTCCCCCAATACAGACTTAATTTACTTCCTTTGTGCTCCCAAGAACCCAGTGCAACCCTTATCACAGTCTTGTTATTTGGCCTTGTAATTGCGTGTTATTGCCCGTCTCCCCAGACTCTTTGAGCTCATATCCCTGCTCTGGCCCAATGCCTGGCAGGCTAAGGGCCCTCAGGAGAAGCCAGCACCTCTCTTTGCTTCCTTCCACAGATGTATGGACTGGAAGGCTCATCCCTGCCTTCAAGTCTCCTGAACTGTATACGGGGAGATAAAACAGTCCATTATCAAGCAGGATTGTACAGTAACGTCAAAACTATTGTCAAGACTTCCTGGAAGGAGGAGATGAGTGAGGACTGAGGTTGTCAGAGAAGTCACGAAGGAATAGGTGGGTGCTGACGTCTGTGTGGAATTGGATTGGCGAAGAGGAGGAGGAAGGCTATTCCAGGTGGGGGGAGGGAAGGGCACAGAGAGGGCAGGGTCCACAGGAGAGACAGCCCTGGCCAGGTCAGAGGGTTGTCACCGGGGCAAGTGGGAGACGGAGGTCAGCACCTGTTTAAATCCTGCTTGCTGAGCACCTACTCTGTGCCACACACTGATTGAGGCACCTCAGATGCACACTGTCACTCACTCCTTACAACAGCCCTATGGGGAAGGCAGGACAGCTTCTAGCTTTGCAGAAGCTTGGAGGTTCAGCAAAGATTTAAGGTCAAAAGACAAAGGACTGTGTCATTATAATCCAAAGCCTCTGTTTCTACAGTAGGGGCACTCAGTGGATGGTGGCAGTGGCAGGGCAGAGGTTGGGTGCTCATCTATTCATTTAATAGGTATTTCTTCAACACCTAACAGCTAGATGCTAGAGCTATGCCAGTGAGGAAGGCAGGCATAGCGTCTGCCTTCATGGGGCCTGAAGTCTAGTGAAGAGACAGCCTTTCAATTTAAAAATATATATACATATATGTATGCAATTCAAATATGTATCCTATTTTAAACATGAACTTTGTTTTTAATACATATGTATGAATTTTGAACAAAAAGTGCAGGGCGCTGTGAGAGCAAGTAGCATGTACCAGTGGGGTCCAGATTTCTCTCTAGAACGTACTTAAGGACAGTCAGCGGAGGAGGCCTAGGAGACTTCTCTTAAAGCTTTGTCGGACTTTGTTCTTACATGTAGGGGTCTGTGGCAAATGGTTGACAACTGGCTGGGGGTCAGGGTGCCATGATTCATAGCAATACTATTTCCCCACGTGTGAATCGCCCACTGTGGCCATTTTCAGGGACCAACGGGAAGTCACTGAAAGCAGAGCTGAGAAGGCACGCACACAACCCACTCTCATGAGCTCGTGCGAGCAGCTTCAGCATACCACTGAATTCTGCTTATTATGATTGATGGAGATGATGGGGCTCTCAAGTACCTGCCAGTCCCCACTTATGGCTGCTGCCCTGGGCTATCCTGCTCTGGAGAGACAGGGGAGGATTGCTCCAGGCCTCCTATCTGGGCCATGTTTGGGGATTGCCTTGTGGGTCACCTGCTGATTCCCACAAGTGTGCAGAGTCCAGCCTTGCTACCCTCCATCCCTTGTGCTTCCAATCAGGGTGTCAAATCAGATGAGACCTTCCAGGTCTATGTGCGGTGCACCCAACTCACTGTGTCCCCACCCTATCTTCAACTCAACCCCGCAACAGTCGCCAGGATGAGTGACTTGCCTCCTGCAGACAGAATCGTGGCATTGCCATGTGTAAGATTGATTGGGCAGGCAGTACCATCATAGAGAAATGAGCACTGGTCTTGGATTCAAGAACTTGAATTTGGGGCTAGCCAAGTGGCATGTTGGTTAAGGGTTGGTTTGGGACACCAGCTCTGAGCAGCAGGGCCCCTGTTCAGATCCCACATGAGGGCCAGTGACGCTGCACCCTCTACAGCTAAGATGGTGAACAACAGCTCAACCTGGAGCTGAGCTGCGGTGTGATGTCGGCAACGGCGTAGGCTGCAATGGGGCTGCAGGGCGCTGCAGTGGGCTGCCGTGAGCTACCGTGAGTGGCTGGCAGCCAGCATGAGTGGCCGGTAGCCAGCATGAGTGGCCGGTAGCCAGCGTGAGCTGCTGTGAGCAGCCATCCAATAGCCGGCAAGCGACTGTCACACCAGGGAGGAGCACAATGATAATACCAACATGGGCCAGTAAAGTGATGTCCTCCACAACTAGACTGAAGAATAAAAGGACAGCAACTTGCCTGTTCCCCTCCCCCAATTCCCCAATAAAATCTTTAAAAAAAAAAAAAAAGAACTTGAATTTGAATTGAGTTCTGCTGTTTTCAAAAAAGTGGTGTCACTATTCTGAGTCTCATTCTCCTTTGGGGAAGTGCTTGGACCAATCTCTGGGCACATGCAGGGAGGGAAGAGATGACCTCTATAAAAGCACTTTCTGATGCTGGGTACATGGAGTTTGAGTCCTGGCCTCCAATTGACTGTACACCACAGAAACCACTTACATTCTGCAGAATCACAGCATCTGCGATTGGGGTGTGCTGAGGTGGGTGTAGCTTTCTCCTTCCAACCCTATTAAGAAATCCTGTTACAATACCCCTGATGGTGGCTACCCCATTTCTTCTTGATCCAGTCTAGAGTTCACCACACATTGGAGCCTCAGAGAGTACTCAGAGTTAGAACATTCATCCTTTCACTGACCTGCAATCCGCCTTCTCGTGTCCATCAGCAGGCTCTCCACAGCATGCACACACACACACTCCGACACACGTCAGCAGAAGCATAAATACTTATGACATGTAGCTAGTGCAGTCGGCTGGTAGGATTCCCGGTGCTTCGGATGGGAGCTCCTGGCACAAGAAGCCTTTTATCTGAGGAGGGGTCCTGGACAGGTGGAGGTAAATGTGAGCATGAGGTTAGACACCTCTTGGCCTCTCTGAGTGTTCTGGAAACTTGACCTTTACTGCAGCAGCCCAAGTGTCTGGTCTTGAAGGGGAGGTAGGCTGGCTTCTGCCCTTGGGCTCTGGGCATTGAGAATCAATCAGCCTTTGGAAGCCCTTCCCAGGCTCTGCAGGGCCTGGCCTCAAGATGAAGGGTCTGTAATCAGAGAATCTGAAGCACTCCTCACCTGCAGCCCTGAGGTTGAGCCCTTTGAGAAAGTAGGGTAAAGGGGTCTTACTCCCACCTGTACTGGCGTCTAGATTTCCTCCAGAGCTGAGCCCAGGAAGGAAGTACTAGATGGCTGCCTCTAACCTACGAAAGATCCCTGGATAAAGTCACCTCACCATATCCCCAGCATTTAGCCCACGCTTCAGAAAATACAAATATTTCAAAGAGTTAAACGGTATAACCAAGAGTTTGTACACACATGGGATCATTTCCTCGCATGGCCAGGCAGCCAATACCCTCATTGTGACCATTCTTCTGAGCATCCAGAGACAGAAGGCATATCATCCTCCGGACTGGAAGGGGAGTGGTGGTCAAAGCAGTGAGAGACGGGGGCAGGAGAGTAGTGTACTTGTGCCTGGGGCCCCCAGGGGCAAAACCTGAACTGGAGAGGGGGGTGCTCCCTGGGAGTAAGATGACCTCTAGCTGGACTCTTGATACGGCAAGATTTAACGCCTCGGAGCTCCACATCCAGCCCCGTCGAACCCTACGCCCTAAGCCACTACCTCCCACAGCGAGGTCTCCAACTGCACAGTAATTCTACCAGCACCTAATTTCATTCCATTTGTCCTTTTGGCAAACCCAGTTTCTTTTCCCAACTGAAACAGCTCCTCTGCTAAGGGAGAAAGGGGCAAAGAAAGGTGATAAAGAGTAGCAAGGTTGAAAAGACAACTAGCTGTAAAAGTTGGGCTGGGTGCCCCAGACTCTCACTTATCATTAAATTTGGGCCATACCACATTCTCCTCTAGGAAATTGTCCCTCATTCCACTCACCTCCAAGACCAGGGAACCCTGTCCTCTGTGTTCTCGTAACACCCTAGGCATCTCTTTATCACTGTGCTGTCAACATTCTGTTCATCTTGGTCATGTGACTGCTTCCCCTGCAAAGACCATAAGCTTCCTGAGAGGAGAATCTGTATTGTTTCTCTATCTTTGAATTCAGAGTGCCCACCACAGTGTCCAACACATAATACACACTTCGTAAATATTTGGAGGAAGCCCCTCTGAGCCTGTGAAATTCACAGAAGAAAAGCTTCAGAAAACACATTGACGGTTAAGGGGAGGGAGGTACTGAAGTGCAGTCAGAGAGAACAGAGACCTGCCTGCGTTTGTACCACTTTTGCTCGGGGTTGGGAGGGTAGGGCTTGGGAACAGCAGCTGCCATGGTGGGAGAAGGTGCAGAGTTCTGCCCTCTCTGCTCATTTGCTATTTCCACAGGAGGAAAGGACCACAGTCCTTGTAACATAGAAAGTGACCACACCTCCAGTCACTCAGGACCAAGTGCTAGTATAAGCGAGGTGACCAGTAAAGAAAGCAGTGGCATTATTCTATGTTGAATGGCCATCCATCACCTGAGAACTCAAAACATCTTTCTGGAGCATCCACTCTGCTCTTGGTATTGAGTGGGAGCCCAGACCCCTACTTCTAGGAGCTCCCAGTGCAGCTTGAGGGAGTCAGAGGCTTGACTGAGCCTTGAAGAAAAGAGAATACCGTACTTTGTTGTGTATAATGTGCACTTTTTTGCCCAAATTTGTGAGGGAAAAATATGGATACACATTATACATGGGTAGGACTAATGCCATATCTATATAAATGTTTTTAATTCTTTTTTTATGCTTATGAGTTAAAAGTGTAACTCTAGAAATCAATAATGATATCCATATGCAAAATAATACCCTGGAATATGATAATCGGTTTTGCTGAACTTACAAAAAACTGACAAACTTGCAACTACAAAGACTTCTTGGCCTTCTGTGATGCATAAATATTGTAAATTTGTTATCAGTACATAAAATTTCTCGTATTTTGTATCTGTTCTTGTGTTTTGTAATTATTTGTTACATGAAATTTCTTAAACCATAATACGATGTTTAAAAATAAATGCTAAAATTCCTTTATAATACAAAAAAAACAAGTACCTAAACATAAACAAATACAAATTTGAATTAAAAAATTAAAACAAAAGACTTTGTGGGGGGGCGGTTGAGTGGCACATTGGTTAAGAGCTGGCTTGGGACACCAGGGGTCCTGGTTTGGATCCCACATGTGAGGGCCAGTGTCACTGCCCTCTACAGCTAACAACAGCTCCACCTGGAGCTGGGCTGCGAGCCCCGGCAATGGTGTAGGCTGCGGCCCCTGCTGCAGTGGGCTGTCATAGGCTACAGTAAGTGGCCGGCAGCCAGCATGAGCTGCCAATAGCCGCAGTGAGCGACCATCCAGAGGCCGGCAACCGATCTGCCTCATCCAGGAAGAGCGCAATGACGATACCAACATGGGCCAGTGAGGCACCATCCTCCGCAACTGGGCTGAAGAACAAAAAAAAAAAAAAGATAGCAACTTGTCTGTTCCCCTTCCCCGATTCCCCAACACTGTTCTTCTCCCCCAATTCCCCAATAAAATCTTTTTTTTTTTTAAAAAGATTTTTTTTCCCCCCTGAAAGTTTGGGCCAAAAACGTGGGTGCACATCATACATGACAAAATATGGTATTTAATAAGGGAAAGAAGAGCCGAAAAACAAGGCAGGCACCAGGACACTCCAGCCACTCAAGTCTGGGAAGCTAATGGGGTGCCTGGTCTGTCCCAAGGAGACCTTTTTCCCTGTGAATAAATTTTTTTTGAGTCTAAAATTAAAGCATTTTAAAACTGTAAATAGTTTTAAAAGGGTGTTGATTGAAAAGCTAAGCTCCCTCCTACCCTAATTCTTAGTCCACAGTTCTCTTCTCAGATCCCACTTTTGTTATCATTCCAGAGATGTCTAAGAATATAAAAGCTAATCTTGTACACAAATGGCTACACATGATGTTCTATCCTTTTTTTAATTGGAAAGATGTAGGTGATTATTCCATTTCAGTCCCTATCGAATTGCCTTATTGTTTTTGATGGCTGTATGGTATTCCATTGCATGCATGTGACAAGTTAATTTAACCAGATTTATATTGATGTACAATTAGGTTATTGCCAATTTTGCACTATTGTAACTAGTTTTTAAATAATATTCTTGAATAGATATCATTTATACCATGTGTATCTATAGGAATAGCTGGGTCAAGGAATATGTACATTTTAAATTTGATACATATTACCAATAGTCCTTCATAGAGGTACCCCTGTGTGAGAGTAACTGTTTCCTTCTCACCATTGTGTTAAATTTATTTGATCTTTGCCAATATAAGGGAAAATGGTGTCTTATCATAGTTTTAATTTACATTCTGCATGAGTTAAGTTGAGCACCCTTTCACATATTTAAAAGGTATTTATTGAATGGCCGAGTGGCTCAGTTGGTTAAGAGCTCACTCAAGAATGCGAGCTGAGCTCTGAGCAACAGCAGTTCGATGCCCAGCCCGAGCTGAGCAGCCGCTGAGCTGCCAACAGGTAACAGGATGGCTCAGCTAAAAAAACAAACAAAAAAAAAGAAACAAATGTAAAAGGTATTTATTTACATTTCCTTTCCTGTGAAATTGTCTAAATCCTTTGTGCATTTTTCCTGTGAAATTGTTTTCCTTTTCTTATTGATTCATAGGAACTCTTTATTTATTAAAGTAGCCTCTTGTTTATAATAGTTCAAATACTTTCCCAATCTGTCATTTGTGCTTTTACCTTTTTTAAGTGTGTTTTGTCATGAAAACAACTTGTTTTTAATATGTCTGAGCTTATCAGCCTTTTCTTTTATGACTTCTCAGTTTAGTACATGCTTAGATCTTACACACTTTTAGATCATGAAAATATGCTGCCACATTTTCTTCCGGTACCTGTAGAGTTTTCATTTTATTTTTAGACATGTGATTGATGATCTAGAACAAATTTCAATTTTAGGAATGACTTTGCTTTTTTCATGTAACAATGTAGCTTGGATCTCATCCTTACCAGTATATAAAAGTTATCTCATTCTTTTTGCTGTGTGAATAGTTATTCTATCATATAGATTTATGATAATTTATTAACCAGTTCCCCAAATTATAGTTAGATTATTTCCATATAATGTACCACTGTAAAGAATAATGTGATAAGTAACCCCCTCAAAGACATCTAAGAGGTAATTTAGTTTGACAGCTTCTAACACTACCATGTGCTTACGAGTCACAAAAGGATCTTGTTAAGAAACAGGTTCAGTAGGTCTGGGTGGGGCCTGAGATTCTGCATTTCTAACAAGTTGTCAGATGATACTATGATGTTGGTCTGTGGACCACATTTTGAGTAGCAAGAGTGTAACTGACTTCTTTTATGATTCTTAAATTCTCTTTTATGCATCCCATCCATCGAGGAGGAAGTAGCACTCACGAGCCATCTTATTCCATCTTTTCATGGCTTCCATTGAGTCATATTAAGTCAAATCTGTATCTCTTGGCCCTAATTTTATGTCCCATATAGAGATGGATCAGATCTGAACCGTCACTCACAGGCCAGCCCTTCAAATGCTTACTAGGTGTGCCTTTTTTTTTTAGGCTGAACATCTCCTCCTCACCTGCGCCCCATATGGCTGGGGTGGCCAGGGGAGGGGGTGACGGTGATGAGGAAGCGTGCTGCTTTGCCCAGCACCACCTCCTTTTGCAGTCCAGTCTGTTGTAAGTTCTTCCATGTCGGCTTGTCCAGGTAAGGTTATTAATCTCAGTGCTAAAGGTCAAAGTCATGTCTTGCATCTCTCTACCTCTGAAGAGGACTCTCAGACTGACTAGTTGGGGATGGGGAAGAGATCCTAGAACTGGAGATAAGGACGTGAGTGGGCCCAGGTGGTGTGCTTATAAATGGTTAACCACAGGCTCTCCCAAAGAAGCAGCAGCCCTGATTTGTAGCATTTGCTGATTTCCATGGTATCAATTCTCCCACAGTGACCGATTTCAGCCTAACAGTACGATATCACTGAGCTGTCGCACAATGTTATATAGTACTGCCACCTCACAGTAGAATAAATGTAAATAAATGTTTATTTCATTGTAAATTTTTACTTATGGACATGTTTAACAGCTGGCTTGCAAATATATGGAAAATTTACCCATCGACTCCTGTGAGCCTATACGAGCCCCCTCCAGCATGGCCCCTGATGGCCCCAACATGAAATCAGGGTCTCTTCTCTTCCTGAGCCCTCCGGAGGCGAGTCACCAAGATTGTTCTTTCTCTGCAGGCTGGTCACGCCCTGGTGCCTTTGAGAACCGTTTGCTCTTGTGCCCACCTCTCACTTGCAACATCGGTGTTCTGCTGCCCTCTTGTGACAGCTCCTGTCCTCTGTGGCTTCCTGAGAGCTTTATCCCACCGCAGGAGCAGCTTCTTAGCAGGATAGAGTTTCCTGGCAGATTAAACAATGTCCCCCTTCCACTCCAGTCTTCTAAAACCGGGGGCGGGGGGCGGGGAGGGGTGTCTCCGGCCCTGCTGCTCCCCCTTTCCCTCTCACATGGGTTCTCAGTGCCCTCTGCAGTTCCCGCAGGCAAGCAGGTTCTTCCTTACCTGTCACTGTGGTTTTACCAAGTGCCCCTGCCAAAACGGTGCCATATGCACCTGGCGTTATCAACCCCATACTGAGCACCTCCGAGAGGGAGCTATTCTAAGGGAATTCTGATTCCAGAGCTGTGGTGTGTTGTTTTTGCCTTGGGACCCCATGGGAAACTCTCACCAAGACGTCTGCATCAGAGCTGGGATTCCTTTCATCTCAGAGCAGCTGAGGGAGACGGGAAAGAGCAAAGACCATGTCAGGGCAGCACCAACGCTCCATCCATTGGCAGAACTGAAAGCTCCAGCTGAGAGGACCCTAGATCTCCTGAGGCAGTGGCCCTCAAGTCGCATTGACCAAGGATACCTTATGTAGAGAAGGTTCAGGAAGCAATTATTAACTGTGCCCAATGCATTTTCACATTTCCATTTCCGTTATTTTCTATCCTGTTCTTTCCATTAAAAAAAAAAGCTTAAATAGAACTCACAGCTCATTAATGGGTCACCACCCTCAGTTTATAAAACACTGACTCAGGTGGATTCCTCTGTTCACTAAGAAACAGAAGACAAAGCAAGAACAAACTTGCCCAACAGCAAATCAGTATCTAGAATTCAAGTCTCTGAGCTCGTCGGTCCTCACTCCAAGGTGTCCTCTGGACTCTGTCCCAGGATTCTCTTCACACTGAAGCCCAGAGAAGTCCCGCTCTCCGTGGCCTGATCCATTTAAGACAGAATATGAGCATCTGATGGCAGGTCCTTCACCTGCTGAAAGTCAGGGATATCAGCGGTCCTCCCATAATGAACTTCTCCTGTTACACCACTAGGAGGCAGCAAAGAGAAGCAAATGGTTTTGCTTGTCTTAAGGACTAGGGCCTGGTGGGCTCCTGGCCGGTGCCTTAACCTAAGAGGTCAATAAATAGTATTAGCATCTTCCCTACGTCAGAAGCCCAGAGGCAGTATTTTAGCAAAGATCTTTGGAACTTACTTTTAAAGGTTCAAGGGTGTAGGGGATACTCTTATGACTACACAATGCCTGATGCAAAATTTGTTGAATAAGCACTGATGGGAATATAAATCTGTTCAGTCTTCCTAGAAAGTGTTTTGTAATTAGGTTTTCACATTTTCAAATGTTCAAACCCACAGATCCAGTAATTCCACAAATAGGAATTGACTATAAGGTGCTAATTATATATCCAAAGATGTTCATCACAAAACTTGATATTTTTATGGAAAAAAACTAAATAATATCAACCAGAAATGAATTTTAAAATTCTGCTGCCACCATACCAAAAAAAAAAACAAAAAAACGTATACTATGTAGGCATTGGGTATAATGATATAGAATGTAAAAAGCAGTTTACAAAATAGCATGTGTGCAATGACCCCATTTGTGTAAAGTGTCCAGGCATTCTCTAGGTAGCGGTTAAAGGTGGAATGCCTCCCTGAAAAAAGGAGTCATTCAAAGTCACCTGGGGAGTTTTTCAAATCACATGGCCTTCCCCAACCCCTCACCCCAGGAAATTGTGACATCCCCCGCCCCGGGGAAATACAGCTCTCCTTTGAGAATTATTATTGGGAGGGAAAAGGGTAAGGAATTGCTGGAGGTGTACACATACCTATTTGTGTGTGGGATGTGTGTGCCTGTGAGATATTGGTAGGATGTTCAGCAGACCATTAGCTGAAGTTCTCTCTGGGTGGTGAGATTTTCAGGTTCTTAATAATAATAATAATAATAATAATAATGCATTTAATAATTATGGTAAAATACAGTTTAACCATTCACCTATTAAAGAACATCTGGGATGTTTTAAGTTTTTGGCTATCGCAAAGAAAGCTGCTATGAACGTTCATGTACAGGTTTTTGTGTGAGTGTTAAGTTTTCATTTCTCTGACACAAATGCCCAAGGGTGCAATTGAGACTCATTTTATGGCTTAGCATATGGTCAATGCTGGAGAATGTTTCATGTGCACTTGAGAAGAATGTATAGTATGTTGTTGGGTAGAGCATTTCCTAGATGTCTGTTAGGTCTAGTTGGTTTATAGTGTTGTTAAAGTTTTCTATTCCTAGTTGATCCATTTAGTTTTTCTATCTATTTTTGAAAGCAGGATATTGCAGTCTTTGAATATTATTGTTGAATTGTCTATTTCTCCATTTCTGTCAGATTTTGCTTCATGTATTTTGGTTCTCTGTCATTAGGTGCATATATATTTGTAATTGTTATATCTTTCTGAGGGATTGACTCTTTTTGTCACTATGAAATATCCCTCTTTATCTCTAGTAACATTTTTTATTTTAAAGCCTATTTTGTCTGATATCAGGAAGTATAGCCATTCTATCTCCCTTGTGGTTTCTGTTTGCATAACATATCTGTTCCATCGTACTTTCAATCTATTTGTATCTTTCAATATAAAATGTGTCTCCTGTAGACAGAATATAGTTGGATCATTTTTTATCTATTCTGACAATCTTTGTCTTTGGATTGCTTGATCTAGTCACATTTAAAGTTTTATAAGTTTTATTTAGTTAGATTTACATCTACATTTTACCTTTTGTTTTTTACATGTCCTTTACTGCTTTCTTTTGCATTAAGTGAATCTAATGTAGCATTTTAATTTCTTTAATGATTTTTTTAACTATTTTTAGTTATTGTTTTAGTAGTTGTTCTAGGCCTTAACATAAATACCTTAACTCATCAGGATCATATGCAGATTTATACTAGCTTAATTCTAGATATATATCTAAATATATAGAAATGTTACTCCTGGAAAGCTCTGTTTTCTTTCCCTTCCTACCCCCTTTTGGTGGTATTATTACAGCAAGAAGCTTTTTACAAGTACAGATTTCTAGACCCCCACCCCAGACCTACAAAATCAGAATCTACATTTTAAAAGCTCTCCAGGTGATCATGATGATTGGCAAGTTTGGGGGTTGCTTTTCCAGCAGGTAAGGAGGGTGAGGCCCAGATGTCACAGTGGGCACACACCCCGGGAGGATGGGCCTGCGTGCAGAGCTCAGGTCCTCCAGCCAGTAGTGCTCTTTTCTACATGCTCTGCCGGCTCCCCACAGACCCTCTATGACTGCTCTGTCAAGTGTCTTCCTCTTGGCTTCTGCCTGCTTCTCAGAGAAGGAGGGGAATAAAATGCTTTGTTACTGTTGAGCCTTCATGGAGATTTGAGGGGGGAACTAGGAAACCCTGTAAACCTTTTTGCCTGATGACCAACCAGAAATTGGACTCATTCCAGGAAGAGCTTACTTGCCCTCGTGTTACGTATGAGGAAATCATCTAGTAAACCAAGAACAATTCACCTATTCATTCAGCATTTATTAAGTGTCTAGTGTGTGCCAGGAATTTTGCTTGGCATTAGGGATAAAAGGGTAAGACACAATTCCTGCTCTCAAGATGAAGTATATAAAATAAAGAATATATGGAAAATACTTAACCTTCTCAAAAAGTTCTATAAACTGATTTCTTTTTCATAATTTGTATGATAGCAACCTAATTTAACATGAAAGCATTTGGTAGCAAAACCTGATCTGCACTGACATAAGGCTATGAATTATAGTTTTATTCATCTCACTTAGTGTGAATATTCATGCACTTCACTGCAGAAGTATTAATGTGTTGATTTACATAGTGCTGCCCCAGTGGGTTGTTACATAATGTACAGTGTGTGCACCAAATTACCTACCTAAAATCTGAACTATTCTGAACTCTAAACTACATCGGGCCTAAAGGATTTTATATTCCCAGGGGCTCCTGATAAGGAATTATACACCTGTATTTTCTTAAATCCTTTCGGTGTAGAGGAATCCCAGAGGTTTGAAGTTCATGGTCATGGTGAAGCCAGAACTCCCCACAAAGAGTGTCTGCATGACCACTGAGATACAAGTCTAAGAGCTCCAGCATTTCTGTGTGGTCAGTCAGACTATGGCCCTTTGAACTTCATCTATTGCAGAGCACTGAGCCAAGCTTGGCTGGGGAAAATTCCAGAGCATCATGACATAACCTGGGATATGGTATGATCAGCTTTAACAGTGGTGGCTAAAGAGGACAAGATTGCACTAACCCTCATAGATAGGGCAGCCCCTGCTGCAGCTGCCGAGCTTCTGTCCAGCACTCAGTCGCTGACTTAGGTCAGGATGTAGCAGCAGAAGCAATTCTTCTGGTAGCTGGGGGCAGCCCAAGAATGGAAATCCGGGATGAACACTGCAGAGTCCAGGCCAAGAGATGGGCAGCAAAGTCCAAGCCCCAGGCAGGGGGTTCAGGGCAGGGCTGGAGTCCCAGAGAAGGGCACAAGCAAAGCAACCAAGACCTCAGTCTGAGAAGCTGCCGGGACAGGAGCTCAGTTGATAGAGGCAGCACAGAAGATCAAGGACCTGCCTGGGATGAAGGCAAAGACCAGGTCTCAGGAGCAAGGCTTCCCAGGTGCTGAGCTACAGATTAGGGAGCTGCAACATAAGTCTCTCCCCATAAAGGTCTGGTTTGACCCCTGATCCTGAACATGACCAGATTCTAGAAAGGTTCCCTCTATGGGCAGGGCATAGCACCTAGAATTAAAGGTCTACAGGGAAGAGAGATGAGGAATCCCTCTGGTATTAGATACCATAGTGATTTGGGTTGGTCCCTGGGCAGTAAAGTATTAACCTTGCCCAAGCAAAGATTTGGCCCTTGCTCAGCTCCTGGGAGATAACCTCTAAGCCCTTGAAATATCCTGCCTGATAAGAGTGTCTTCATCTACCAGGGGAGACCTTGGGCCACACCAGATAGTATGTATTAATAATGTGGTATGTGGTGGGGGCCTTGAGCCACACAGTATCCACTGGACCTCTGGAGGTGCTGCACACAAAGGTCAGCCACGTGGATAGTCAGCCATACCTACATGACTGACCCTCAATAAAGAAAACCCCTGGATAGCAAGGCCTTGGGTGAACATTCCTGGCTGGCAATACTCTGTACGTGTTGCTGGGAAAAGTTAGCTCTGTTCATATGTCTCCACTAGGAAAGGACAACCAGAGGTTTGCACCTGGTCTTTCCTGGGCCCTGCCTTATGTGTCTATTCCTCTGCTGATTTTTTTTTTAACTTAGTTTCAGGTGTACAACACAGTGCAGTAGTTATACTTTGTACCCCTCAAAGTGACAACCCGCCTCCCCCAATCCGCGACCACACTCGCCCCTCCCCCCGATATCATATATATCTATTACAATTCCATTGACTCCACTCCCACACTATACTTCAGATCCCGTGACTATATATATATTATTCAATTACAGTTGACATACAATATTATACAACATCAGCTTCAGGTGTATCAGTGCAGTGATCAGGCCTCTACCCAATCCATCAAGTGGTCTCCCTAACAAGACATGTGACCATCTGATACCCTACAAAATATTTACAACATTATTAACTATATTCCCCGAACTGTATTTCATATCCCTGTGGCAAACTTGTAGTTACCTATTTATTCTCTCTAATCCCTTCCCCTTCTCCCTCATCACCACCCCCCTCCCAACTAGCAACCATTAGTTTTTTCTCTATATCTCTGAGACTATTTTTGTTTACTTTGCTCGTTCATTCAGTTTTTTAGATTCCAAATATAAATGAGATCATATGGTATTTGTCTTTCTCCGACTGGCTTATTTCACTTAACATAATGTTCTCTAGGTCCATCCATATCATTGCAAATGATACGATTTCACTTGTCTTTATAGCAGAGTAATACTCCATTGTGTAAATGTACTACAGTTTCTTAATCCAGTCATCTACTGATAGGTATTTCGGTTGTTTCCAAGTCTTGGTTACTGTAAATAGCGCTGAGGTAAACATAGGGGTGCATATATGTTTTTGAATTAGCGTCTTGGGTTTCTCTGGATAGATACCCAAGAGTGGAATTGCTGGGTCATACGATAGATCCATTTCCAGTTTTTTGAGATACCTCCATACTGATTTCCATAATGGCTGCACCAATCTGCAGTCCCACCAACAGTGCACCAGGGTTCCCTTTTCTCCACAACCTCGCCAGCACTTGTTGTTTGTTGATTTATTGATGACAGCCATTTTGACCAGAATGAGGTGATATCTCATTGTGGTTTTTATTTGCATTTCTCTAATGATTAGTGAAGCTGAGCATTTTTTCATATGCCTGTTTGCCATCTGTATGTCCTCTTTAGAGAAATGCTTCTTCATATCCTCTGCCCATTTTTTACCCTTTCCTTTTTTTTTTTTTTTTTTTTTTTGAGGTCAGTGTCACTGGCACTCATGTGGGACCGAACCAGGGCCTCTGGCTTCCCAAGCCAGCACTTAACCACCGCGCCACTCAGCCGGCCCTCCTCTGCCCATTTTTTAATTGGGTTGTTTGTATTTTTGGAGTTGAGTTGAATGAGTGTTTTATAAATTTTGGATATTAACCCCTATCAGATATATCGTTGACAAATATCTTCTCCCATTCAGTAGGCTGCCTGTTTGTTCTATTGATGATTTCCTTTGCTGTGAAAAAACTTTTAAGTTTGATGTAATCCCATATGTTTATTTTTTCTTTTATTTCCCTTGCCTGAGGGGATATATCAGTAAAAATATTACTGAGGGTAATGTCTGCAAATTTACTCCCTATGTTTTCTTCTAGGAGTTTTATAGTTTCAGGTCTTACATTTAAGTCTTTAATCCATTTTGAATTTGTTCTTGTATATGGTGTAAGTAGATGGTCCATTTTCATTTTTTCGCATGTGTCAGTCCAATTTTCCCAGCACCATTTATTAAATAATCTATCTTTACTCCAGTGTAAATTCTTGCTTCCATTGTCATAGATTAAATGACCATATATGGATGGGTTTATTTCTGGGCTCTCTATTCTGTTTCATTGATTTATGTGTCTATTTTTATGCCAGTACCATACTGTTTTGATTACTATAGCCTTGTAGTATGATTTGATGTCAGGTAGTGTGATACCTCCCACTTTGTTCTTTTTTTTTTTTTTAATTGTGAAATAAACATTTTTTTAAAAATTAGCTTCAGGTGTACAACACAGTGCAATAGTTATACTTTTTACTCCTCAAAGTGACAAACCCTCTTCCCCAATTCGACACCCCACTCCTCCCCTCCATATCATACATATCTATTACAATTTCTTTGACTCCCTTCCACAGTATAATCCACATCCCGTGACTATCTATATATTCAATTACAGTTGGCATACAATATTATACAACATCAGTTTCAGTTATACAGAGCAGCGATCAAGCCTCTATCCATCCATGAAGTCCCACTTTGTTCTTATTTCTCAAGATTGTCATGGCTATTCAGGGTCTTTTATGGTTCCATATAAATTTTAGGATTATATGTTCTATTTCTGAGAAAAATGTCCTTGGTAGTTTGATAGGAATTGCATTGAATCTATATATTGCCTTGGGTAATATTGACATGGTATTGACATACCATGACATGAACATGGTATGTATTCCATTTATTTGTATCTTCTTTGATTTCCCTCTTCAGTGTCTTATAATTTTCTGAGTACAGGTCTTTTACTTCTTTGATTAAATTTATTCCTACATATTTTATTGCTTTTGAAGCAATTATAAAAGGAATTTATTTCCTGATTTCTTCTTCTGATAATTTATTATTGGTGTATACAAATGCAACTGATTTCTTCTATGTTAATACTTTTTTTTTTTTTTTAGCTGAGCCATCCTGCCACCTGTTGGCAGCAACTGATTTCTTAATATTAATTATGTATTCTGTTACCTTACTAAATTCATTTATCAGTTCTAACAGTTTTTTGGTGGAGTCTTTGGGATTCTCTATATACAGTATCATATCATCTGCATATAATGACAATTTTACTTCCTCCTTTCCAATTTGAATGCCTTTTATTTCATTTTCTTGTCTGATTACTGTGGCTAGAACTTCCAGAACGATGTTGAATAGAAGTGGTGAAAGTGGGCAGCCTTGTCTTGTTCCTGAACTTAAGGGAAAGCTTTTAGCCTTTCCCCACTGAGTACGATGTTTGCTGTGGACTTATCACATATGGCCTTTATTATGTTGAGATATGATCCCTCTATTCCAACTTTGCTAAGAGTTTTTATCATAAATGGCTGCTGGATTTTGTCAAATGCTTTTTCTGCATCTATTGATATGATCATATGATTTTTATTTTTCATTTTGTTAGTGTGATGTATTATTTTAATTGATTTGTGGATATTGAACCAAACTTGCATACCAGGAATGAATCCCACTTGATCATGGTGTATGATCTTTTTAATGTGATGCTGAATTTGGTTTGCTAGTATTTTGTTGCAGATTTTTTTTTTGAGGGCAGTGTCACTGGCCCTCATATGTGGGACCCGAACAGGGGCCGCTGGCCTCCCAAACCAGTGCTTAACCACCGCACCACTCGGCCGGCCCTTGTTGCAGATTTTTGCATCTATGTTTATTAGCAATATCGGCCTATAGTTTTCTTTTTTTGTAATATCTTTGTCTGATTTTGGGATCAGAGTAATAGTGGCCTCATAAAATGTGCTTGGGAGACTTCCCTCTTTTTGTATTTTTTGGAATAGTTTGAGGAGAATAGGTATTCCTTTTTGAATGTTTTGTAAAATTCACCTGTGAAGCCATCTGGTCCAGGACTTTTGTTTGTTGGAAGCTTGTTGATTACTGATTCATTTTCTTTGGTAGTAATCAGCCTGTTCAGAGTTTCTTTTTGTTCTTTGCTCAGCCTTGGTAGATTTTGCTTCTAGAAATTTATCCATTTCTTCCAGATGGTTGAATTTGTTGCGTATTGTTGTTTGTAGTATTTTCTTAAAATTTTCTGTATTTCTGTGGTATCTGTTGTCACTTCTCCTCTTTCATTTCTGATTTTATGAATTTGGGTCCTCTCTCTCTTTTTCTTGGTGAGTCTGGCTAAGGGTTTGTCAATTTTGTTTATCTTTTCAAAAAAATCAGCTCTTGGTTTCATTGATCTTTTGTATTTCTTTTTTAAATCTCTATTTCATTTATTTCTGCTCTGGTCTTCATTATTTCCTTCCTTGTATTCTCTTTGGACTTGTTTTACTATTCTTTTTCCAATGTAAAGGTAGCCTGTTGTAAAGATAGCCTGTTGATTTGAGATTTTTCTTGTTTCTTTAGACAGGCCTGCATTGCTATGAATTTCCCTCCTAGGACTGCTTTCACTGCATCCCATAGATTTGGGTTGTTGTGTTTTCATTTGCGTTTGTCTCAAGATACTTTTGATTACCTCCTTGATCTCATTTTTGACCCACTCGCTGTTTAGTAGCATGTTATTCAGCCTCCATGTGTTTGTGTGCTTTCTGGATTTCTTCTTATAATTGATTTCTAGTTTCATAGCATTGTGGTTAGAGAAAACACTTGATATGATTTCAATCATCTTAAATTTACTGAGTCTTGTTTTGTGGCCTAACATGTGGTCTATCTTGGAAAATGTTCCATGTGCAATTGAGATAAATGTATATTCTGTTGCTTTGGGGTGAAATGCTCTAAAAATATTGAGTAAATCCAGCTGGTCTGAAGTATCATTTAAGGCCACTGTTTCCATGTTGATTTTCTCTCTGGATGATCTGTCCATTGGTGACAGCAGGGTGTTGAAGTTCCCTACTACGATAGTGTTACTGTTGACCTCTGTCTTTATGTCTGTCAATATCTGTTTTATATATTTAGGAGTTCCTATGTTGGGCGCATAGATGTTTAACTAGGGTTATATCCTCTTGTTGAATTGATCCCTTTATAATTATGTAGTGCCCTTCTTTGTCTTTTATTGTAGCCTCCATTTTAAAGTCTATTTTGTCCAAAATAATTATTGCTACTCCAACTTTTTTCTCATTTCCATTTGCATGAAATATCTTATTCCATCCCTTTACTTTCAGTCTGTGTGTGTCTTGAGACAAGTCTCTTGTAAACAGCATATGCATGGGTCCTGTGTTCTTATCCACTCAGCCACTCTATGTCTTTTGATTGGAGCACTTAGCCCATTCACATTTAAACTGATTATTGATAGGTGATATTTATTGCCATTTTGTTATTTGTATTTCTGGTCTTCCTTGGTTAGCTTGTTTTCCCTTTTCTTCTGTTTAAAAAAGCCCTTTTCGTAGGTTGCAGAGGAGCTTCTGGGCCACTTCCCAACCCCAAGTCCAATTTTGGAACTACAAATGCAATTCATACATAATGGTTTATTAGCAATGACTTCATGATATCTTATATAAACAACCTGTTCCAAACCCAACTCATGGAGAAGCCACATGGTTACAGTGATACCTCCAAGCCACTTCTGTTCTCCAGGCTTCAGTTCCCTAGCTTTCCTAGTAAGACTACTTATAACCTATAGTGTCTGTAAGTGCTTTACAAACTGTAAACTTCAGGGGAAAAAATTTTCAGAGAGAGAACAGATGGTTCTGGACAGAAGTCAAATTTTTTGTTGGTTTCTTATGTCTCCACTTTCTTTAGAAAAGAAATATTTTCTTTTATTGCTAGCAAAGGAAAAGAAAACCTCAAGGAAGTGTGAAAAATAGAATGTAATGCTCCACCTCAAATGTCATCAGGCAAATGCAAATGAAAACAACAATGAGATACCACTACACACCTAATAGAATGGCCAAAATCTGGAACACTGACACCAAACCACTGAACCTAAAAACTGGCAAGGATGTGGAGCAATAGGAACTCTCTTTCATTGCTGGTGGGAATTCAAAATGGTACAGCCACTTTGGAAGACAGTTTGGTGGTTTTTTTATAAGTCTAAGCATATTCTTATCATATGACCCAGCAATTGTGATTCTTGATATTTACCCAAAGGAGCTGAAAATGTATATCCACACAAAAACTTGCACATGGATGTTTACAGTAGCCTTATTCATAATTGCCAAAACTTAGACGCAACCAAGATGTCTTTCAGTAGGTGAGTGGATAAACAAACTGTGGTACATCCAGACAATGGAATAATATTCAGCACTAAAAAAAAAACAACCATGAGGTATCAAGCCATGAAAAGACATGGAGGAATATTAAATGCATATTACTCAGTGAAAGATGCCAATCTGAATAGGCTGCGTACTGTGTAATTCCAACTAACTGACATTCTGGAAAAGGCAAAACTACGGACACAGCAAAAAGATCAGTGGTTGCCAGAGGTTGGAGTGATAGGTGGGTTGAATAGGTGTATTACAGAGATTTTTAGGGCAGTGAAACTACTCTGTATGATATTATAATGGTAGATAGATGTCATTATACATTAGTCTAAACCCATGGAACGGACAGCACCAAGAGTGAGCTCTAATTTAAACGATGGGCTTTGGATGACAATGTCATGTCAATGGAGGTTCATTAGTTGTAACAAATACACCGCTGTGATGGGAGGTGTTGGTAGTGGGGGAGGTTGTGAGTGTGTGGAGGATATGGAAAATCTCTGTACCCATTCCCTCAATTTTGAACCTAAAACTTCTCTAAAAAATTAAGTCTTAATTTACATAAAACAGAATTTCGGGCATGGGAAGACATTCACTCATACTTTTATGAGTTCCCTGCCCCTATTTCTTTATATTTTAATTGGCTATAACATAAAGAAATGCTCTCATTCACATTTTAACATAATCCTCTTCTCTCCTTTTCACCAAGACAAGTCAACCTTCGTCATAGGTTCCACTTTCACTGTGACCCACCCATCATTCTAGAGGCTGTCCTGCCCCTTTGTCCCCTCCTATAGTCACCTCAGCTGATCCCTGCATGGCACAGACACAGCACCCTCATTGGTGGAGGGTTTCTCCAGAACAACCCAGCCCAGGTGGTGAGATAGGTGTCATTACCCTCCCGACTCCAGCAGGAACCCCAGCCGGACCCCCAGTTGGAAGATAAAGGGCAATTAACTTCATGAACATACAGAGGGCATTCACCCAGATTGGTGTCTGTCCTTTCTTCTCACAACATCCTCCATCCCTCCTCCATTTGTTCCTATTTTATTCCCCCCACCCCAGAACAATAAATAGAGACCCGAAGGGTAGAAAAGCCCTTCCATCAACTACCCAAAGGTCATGGCAGAGTAATAAGTCTCCACCCCACCACTCTACTACTAGGAAAGGAAGCAGTTCACCGAAAGCTAAAAATCTAAAATTTTAGCTTGAGGGCCGGCAGAGTGGCACGTTGGTTAGGAGTTGGCTTGGGACACCACCTCTGAGCAGCAGGGCCCTGGTTCAGATCCCACATAGAGGGCCAGTAACGCTGTGCCTTCTATAGCTAAGATGGTGAACAGCAGCTCAACCTGGAGCTGGGCTGCCTTGAGTCGCCAGCGATGGCGTAGGCTGCAGTGGGCCTGGCCGACAGCTGGTGTGTGCTTTCATGAGCTGCCGTGAGCCGCCGTGAGTGGCAGTCCAATCGGACGGCGATCAATGTGACTTACCTGGGAAGAGCGCAATGATAATGCCAACATAGGCCACTGAGGCAGCATCCTCCACAGATGGACTGAAGAACAAAAGGACAGCGGCTTGTCTGTTCCCCTCCCTGATTCCCCAACACTGTTCCCCTCCTCCGATTCCCCAATAAAATCTTAAAATAAAAATAAAAAAAAAGGGGTATGTAATTTAAATAAATAAATAAATAAATAAAATAAATTTTAGCTTGAACGGTCATCAAATTTTGCTTTCTACTTTAAAATAAATCTGCATTCACTTGAAGACATCTAGTTTTGTGTTAAGGGCACAGGCTCTGGAGCCATACCACAAGGGTATGGCCCTGGGTTCAAATTTAATTTGCCAGCTGGAAACCTTGGGGTACATACTTCACCTCTGTTTTCAGCCTTCATTTCCTCATGGCCATAATGTAATGATTCAGTGTGTTTAATAGATATCAAGTTCTTAGACCAAGGACAGGCACACAGTGAGCACTACCTGTGTTAGCTATTATTACTTTAATATAAAAATATAGAAAATTACTTACACTACATGGTTAAACTCCTCCAGCCCATCTCTGTCCTCATCAAATCTGAGCAAAACTGATGATCTCTGAAGATATGCCATATCTGGAAACCTTGGTACAGCACTGATGACCCCATCAGTTGTAAAGCATGCAAGTAGGGAAAAGCTGGCCCCAGAGCAACTCCCACCACAAGCCCTGTAGCTGGGTGTTTTCTGCCAACTGGCTCCATTTCCTCCTGCACCAAGGCTGAAACCCTTTTGCGTGGTACGGCAGCTCAGCCATCCTTGCTTGACCATGGGTTTCCATCACAGTCTCTTATCGATTCCGAATACCCTAAGGGTAAACATACCTGTACTAATCACTGAAGGAGCCTTCCCCAAAACAAATATTTTCAAATATTATTTTTATACCTTAGGGCAATGCATGATAGTAAAAATTGAGATAGATGGTAGATTTCCCTTTCTTTTGTAAAGTGGTAAAAGGACTATTTTGAATGTAGGCCGACAATTTTAGGAAAGCACAAATACAGAAGTTGAGGACTTAGAAACCAGTTCCCTTAAAACTACTTTTGTGCACATACTCATTGGAAAGTCTTCTGCTATCTACAAGGACAGATAGGCTCCATTTTGAAGGCTGCTAGTCTAGAGTACAATGCCTTGAATACAGTAGGCACATACTATATCTTTAAATTTATTTGTCTTGAAGAAGACACAAGAGTCAAAAGCATGGAGGCAAGAAACCAGGGCACTTTTCAGGAATAGAAGGCATTCTGCTCTGGCTCGAGTCAAAGGTGTGATTAGAGAGAATACTAGAAGCAAGGCTGGAAAGAAGGCTGGGCTCAAAGCACTAGGGGCTTGAACGCCACACTAAGGGGTTTGGGCTTCAGCTTACTTCCATAAAGAGTCTTGAATAAAAGCAGCAGCTGTGGGATGATGGCAAGAACACTTTTTTGGAATCGGAAGACCTGGGTTCAAATTTTACCCTGATCATTGTGGCATGTCAGGAAGTCCTTCCAAGATTTCCCATCTTTGGTTAAGTTCCCTGGAAGCAGAGCCTGAGGCAGGGGTCGGGTGCATATCTCAGACAAAGGGAACGGGAGAAGCAGGAAGAAGAGGAAATTGCCAAGCCTGACTGTGTCTCCGGTAAAGACCTTGGCCTGACCCACAGATGCTCTGGATGTGACTCACTCTAAAACATAGTCCTCCCTGTGGAAGGGGCCAGGCTTTGTACCCTGCATGAGTTATCATTGGCCACTGCAACCTGCAGGCATGTCAGAGTGGGCCTCAGAGAAGGACACAGGTGGAGCCTTGTGCCATCCCTGCAGCTGGGGACAGAAGTACCCATCACGAAAGTGGATTTGCATGGGTTAGCATCAGTGTCTCCTGCATCTGGTACCCACTACTTGAAAACAGGTTTAGCACAGTGGCCTCACCGAGGTTGGTATGCAGCCATGAAACAGAAATTCTTAGCTGGAAAATGGCAACAATTTTGAACATAACTGAGTGGCTTCGGGACAATAATGTGCTGGAGCCAGCCTGTGTCAGCTCATAAGAGCCAATCACTGAATTTTTAGGGACTTGGCAACTGGTTGTGATACACAGCCATTATTAGAAATTAAATTACATAAGCTTACAATAAATAATTATATTAAAAATGAAAGTAAGGAATAATCCATAACTCATCATTTTCTACTTATTCTACTATATTGAGGTTATTTCCATCAATTGTATTGGTATGGAGGAAATAGTATACAATGGTGAGCGACTGTATCTCTTCCCAACTCCACATTCAATGACCTTATGCTGGTACCTTGAAAGTGACCATGGTGTGAGAATTTACACCACAGAAATTGAAAAACCCTACACATTAGGGCTTCTTTTGTTCCCCCAGTGAATCAGCCTTTAAATATTAACCAGCACATAACTGCCTCAGATGGACTCACGCTGCCCCTAACACACACCACCCTGCACACACTGGTCAGATGCCTAGCCAAAGGAATGTTCTCCCTGGGCAAGGGGGTGGGGGTGTGATGGTGAGAAGCTTGTGTTTCTTAGCAGAAGTTTTAAACCTGGATGTCAGTCAGAGGAGAAACACTATCTGGATTTTCTTCCTCTCCTTAAACCCCTCCCCTCCCTGCCACACACCGATTGCAGGTAGGATCCACCTGGTCATGGCACTTGATCCCTATGATGCAGAAGCAGCTCACGGCCCATCAAAGTTTCTCAGGTGCTTTGAATAATCTTAAATTATGACTGTTTACTGATTCATTTAAAATGCTCTCATGTGCCTGAGAGGGTGTGGCACCACTTATTTCAGCCCCAGTTTCAGTGAAGATGCATTACATAAAAAGGACCTTCCTAGCAGGAAGATAGCATTTCCCTCAGCTCCTAACACTTCAGAACTGAGGGAGTCAGCCCATTCGAAGCCTGAGAGAGAGAGAGCAACATTTAATTATTAAGACTATTTTTATAAAGCCATTATTTTTTCATAAATAAACCCTTTGTTCTAAATGAACTCTTAAAGGGCCCTTAAAAGGGAGCCTGCACAAAAACTCATGAAATTGTGACAAATCACCTTGTGTTCAGAAGCACGCACCACCCCATCTGCCAGGTCAGATCCACTGTCCTGGGTTTAATCACCCAGAGGAAGCGGAAGGCAGGACGGGCGCCCATCTTGGGCCTGGCCACTCCCTCCCTCTGAACTCAGGTGTAAAGATTACAGACATGAGGTATATGATGTAAGAGCCATGAATTGTTGGCGAAAAGTTCAGGTCGTCTAACTTTTTCACACAGCCTTTTCAGCACTTCCAAATAGCAAACTTGGTTATTGTTTGTCCAGCTGGTACAAATTCATAATGAACAATCCCTCTGATATCAAAAAACATTAGCGACATCGTTGCAACAAGTTTACAAACTTAATTGTCAGACCTCATAGACATTTACTTAAAACAGACACTTCCTCCTGCTCACTTCCCAGGGGTTCTGTGTTAATAAATTGGCATTAATAAGATAAACTGTTTGGGGGTGGACAGACCCACAAGATGGGGTTTCAGCTGCTACCTCCTTGCTCCCAGCTCATGCTCTTCTGGCAGCCACAGACAATTATGCTGGTGGGTGGAGGTGAGGGCAGTAGGACAGGGCAGAAACAGGGGAGCCCCAGATCTGGGGCCTGTACAGGACCCCTGGCTTGCTGCAAAGTACAGGTGACGCTTCCTCTGCTTTGACTCAGACTGGTGGGTATGGTCTAGTGCAAAAGAAGGTATCCTTAACTATTTGGACTTACAGTTCCTTTGGCAGAAATGAAAAGGACCCACAAGATACATTTCCCTGGTAGAAAACTGAAACACATGGTCAAAGGATATTTATACATTTGCAATGTGCAAGAGGCAGTGTCAAAAAGATAATTCAGAGGTTGAAATGTTGCAATGGATAGGACATTTCATTGGTTTATGGAAAACAACAGGAAAGACCATTTCATCTTACCTTACCCAGGAAACCAGTGGTTGCCATGTTAAAGATCTTCTGTGGTTGCTACATGAAGATCATATTTCCTCTGGGTGTGTGTCAAGAACCAGCATGATTATTTCTGTCTAATATGTTTATTTTCCCAAGAAATAGTTCTAGCAAAGTCATGTCTATTTCAACTATAAGAATGGAAGCACATTAGTTTTCAAGCTATGAGAACAGCCCAACGTCTTTTTATTTATTTCTTTGGTCTGTGGATTCTTCATATCCTTGACAGCACCTGTTTACTTCATTTGACCTGCATTTATTTATCAAGGGGGTATTCTTTATGGTGTGCTTTAGATGTTCTCATGCCTGTCTTAGACTACAGATGCCCGTGTAATTCTTTGACTAGCAGCTAGCACAGCACCACTCACACAGACATATTTCATTCACACAGGCCTACGCTGGACCATTTTGCAGGTCAAGCACTGCACAACTCCATGTGGTACCAGCCATAGTGTGGTCCAGTGCTGTTCAATAAAACTTTCTGCCGTCATGGAGATGTTCTTCAATCTGTGTTAGTTTATACAGCAGCCGCTAACCACATCTGGAGCACTTAAAAATGTGGCCAGTGTGACTGAAGAACTGAATTTGTAATTTTAGTTAAATAGGCACAAGTGGCTCAAGGCTACCATCATTAGACAGCATAGTCTATGTTCGTAACAGATCTGCTTTTATTCATATATTCATTCATCTCTTTGAAAAATATTTATGGAGCTTCAGCTATGAGCAGTGTGCTGTGCTAGGTTCTGCGGATACTGGATCCCCCGTTCTCAGGAAACTTCCAGTCTAGTTGGGGAGACATGCCTATAAAAAATCATGCTGTGATAAGTGCTGAGGGGAGCATTTGCCATGTGCACTACTACCCAGATGACAGGCTGGGCCTGGCAGAGGGACAGATTTTTTTCCCCACAGGAGATGTCTAAGCTGGGTCTTAAAGTAGGAGTACTGTACACCACAAAGATAAGTGAGCAAATGGTTTCAGAAAGAGAGATTGTTTAATATGTCTTAATCATTTGATTATGCTGGCATGGATGCCTTTGTGGTTAGCAGTGAGCAATCCCTCTCAAAACTATTCACACAAATGTGTTTGAAAGTAAAAGCTCTTTGACATGTGTTTTCTAAATGCCAAGATTCCCTACTGGGGAGGGGTCTTGTTCATTCCCCTGTTTGCTTTTAAAGACCAAGCACTTTCATACTTCTCCATTGCATGGATTATCATAGCGTATTTGATCTTTGTCCTCTAGATGGGCTACATTCTTGTGCGTACACATCTCTGTGACTTGTGCAAGCGTTTCTGCAGGCTGCATTCTTAGAGGTGGCACTGACAGATCAAAGGGTACATTTCAAGTTTTTATGGTACTGCCAAATTGCTCTTGCAAAAGGCTACACAAAGGTAAACCTCCACCAAAAAATGTATGAAACTGCCTGTTTCCCTGCATGTTCTGGAGACCATGAGGAAGAGGATGGCTTGGAGAGTATAACAGACACTGGGGGCCCAGCCCTGTCTCTCAGCTTTCCACCATCCCTGTATATATATGCCCAGTGTCCTCTGTAAGCACCTGAGACTTGGTGCCTGCGGGCTGTGTCTTGCTGAGCCTGAGATAAGGCAGGCTTGTGCAATTTGGTTGGGAGCCCTGAGATGCTACAGGGAATGTAAAAACCACCAGTGACTCGCCGTTTGCCACAACAGAGGACACAGTGAGTGGGGTTTCAGGTCCAGGATCAGCAGAGTCCATGCCGGCTCGGGTTTCAGCCAGAGCTAGAAATACAAACTCAGGGAAGAAAAGAAAACAGGGAGGCCAGATCAATGTCTGGAAAGAAAAAAGCGACCACTTTGTGTACTTGGCACTAAGTCTTTTCCTGGCAAGCTTGAGGACCAGCCTGCACAGGCTGAGGCAGCTTCAGCCGTCAGCCCATCACCAGCAGGTGGTGCCCCTCCCCTGCTCAGGACAGGCCGGCAGCTGGGGACACAGAGCCAAGGCATCGCCTGCCTCTCCACCCTAGGTGCCCCTGGGGGGCTCTGCACCTCCCGAGGCCCAGACTTTATTTCTTTACACTTGAGCTCCTGTTCAGTTTTAATCACCGAATCGCTGTGAGATCTTCTATCCCACTCGGCCTCAGTTTTCTGAGCTGTTAAAAAAAAAAAAAAATGGGCAGAGGACATGAAAAGACATTCCTCCAAAGAAGACATACAGGGGTGAAAAAGTCTTTCATAGTGTGAAATCAAGAGATAATGCCAACACTGGAGGCAAGAAATAGTAATATGGCATGCTATTTAGAGACATAGAGGTAAATAGCCAAAGTCACAGCTCGAAAGAGCTGAAGATGGTGACTTCTGGACAGGGGAAAGCTCAGGGAAATGTATTTTATGAGAAATCTTATAGAATGATTTAGCTGCGATTCAACTGTGTGCTTATAAAGTTTTAATGATAGATTTTTAAAGGAAACAAAAGGAAAATAAGTAAATTGCCCAAGTTCACCCAGATCGGATGTGGTGGAGGTGGGATTTGAACCCCAGCAGGCTGCCTCTGGAGCTGATAGCACAGACACTGTGCAATACTGCCTATAAAATATCTACTTCCTAGTGCTGTAAAAAACAAGGGAATGATATATAGAAGAAGCCCAGTGGTGACATACTATAGGTGGTTAGAAAAGAAAAATTATTTTCTTTATCCTATGGAGCCAGTTACAACTGCACACTTCCAGTAAGGAGAGTGAGGGAGTTCTGCCCCGGGTCCAGGCCTGAGTGGCCTTGATGCTCGGAAGCACCTTCCTCTACGTTTTCTAAGTGTCTTCTTCAGTGCTTGGGACTGGCTGGAGACACTGGTGCCATTTGGACGGGGCTCCCAGTTTCCAGATTCTGCCCTTCAGAGAATTTTCCAGCCCTCTACTCTCCAGCTCCAGCACTGGCTGCTATGAGGTCATCCCAGGGCCTTGTAGTCAAGCCTGGCTCCCAGAGGGTACACTATTTCCTTCACAGAGTGCTGTTTCATTCACAGGATTGTGTGCAATCGGGCTGCCAGAATGTTGTCAAGGACAAGGTTTTGAGTGAAATCAAATTGTTTGTATAGACAGGGCCCCTCCAAAAACTTTTGCCCAGAGTCCCTGACATCTATGGGAGCTATGTTTTCGGGTCCTGCCATATCCACCTTTCTCCCTTTCCCATGGCATAGCCTGTGCCCAATGGCTGTAACTGTTGGTCTCAAAGCACCTAACTGAAGATTGGAACATTTTGTCGGTTACCTGGATGATTTCATCTACTATTATTAGTTATTCATTCCTTCAGCAAGCATTTATTGAGCACCTACTATGTGCCAGAACTGGGGAGAGTATGGGAAACAATATGTATTCCTGCTCTCCCAAAGCTCACAGGCTGGAAGGGATACAGAAAGGCAGGCAGGTGGGTACAACTCAGCGAAGGTGGTGCTGTTACCAGAGAACAGGCCCTCCTCAGCGCAGTGTCCAGGTTCTTGGTGTCTTGAGCAAAGAATTGAATGAGACACAGAAATACAGTGGTGAAAAAGCTGTTTATTAGAAGCAAAAGTACACTCCAAAGAGATAGGAGCAAGCCCAAACACAAGAGGATGGCTCAAGGGCCATTGGCTAGCGAGAGCTTGGTGGTTTTATCTTTTTTTCTCTAGAACGGGCTGTTCCTCTCTGGGTGTGGGACCATTTTATTGACACCTGTGATTGACAAGAGGCTATTACCTTATCTTTTTAGACTGTGCATGTTCCTTCCCAGAATTCAGTCTGTTATAATGATATTAACGAACTTCCGGGCATATGAATGATATTATAATGATGGTATAATGAAGCCCAGGTGAAATGAGGGTCATTGTGACCTTTACTGTGCAGGTGTCAGTGACTGGTCTAATCTAGTTAGGTACTCAGTGTCTTCTAGTGTCCTCACAGTGGTTATGGATATGGCAGATAAGGGAAAAATTTGGGCATAGAGGGGACATTTTGGGGAGGTCTCTGGGCTGTTGCTCTCTGTAGGCTGTGTTGAAAGTGCAGGAATGCCTGGAGAACCCCGTCTCTATCTCTAACTGCCTGCCTTATGTTCCCCTGAGAGGCATGATCCCCATAACTCTCTATGGGAAGTTGAGGGACAGGAGATCTCTTCTGTATCTGCTTCCTGCTAAATGTGGTCGTTGTCCCTGTCTATTGGTGATCCAAGGAATTCTCACACTATCTGATCTTAAATGAGAGGACGGGGTCTCGAGATCCGCCTGGAAGACAGCGTTGGCCTCCTTGGTCAGGGTGAACTGGCAGCCTTGCTGGGGCATCATCTGTATCCCGATGGCACCTAGATGAGGAGAGATAGATTTTGGTTAATAGATTAAAAGCGCTGGCCCAAGGAGCAGGACTCAAAGTCCATTTGGTTTCATTTCAGATGCTGTTGTTTACCCAGGA
Source organism: Aselliscus stoliczkanus (assembly GCA_033961575.1). Classification (NCBI taxonomy): domain Eukaryota; kingdom Metazoa; phylum Chordata; class Mammalia; order Chiroptera; family Hipposideridae; genus Aselliscus; species Aselliscus stoliczkanus. Next base: position 78,952,357 of record CM066739.1, on the reverse strand, counting down.
ATTAGACCTGGAATTGCCTGGGGAGAATGCTGGGTTACAATGATTACAATCAAGAAGCTGAAGTCACAGGCTTCTAGGTAGTTATTTGAAGCAGGGGGGAGAGACAATCTATGATTCAGGCTAGGAGTAATCTTAAATTTAGGATTCAGAAACTGATCTAAAAAGTGATTAAGACCAAGGACTAGAGAACTAAGAAACGAGGGAAAGGAGACTTAAAATTTCTCTAGTGAGGGAGTCTCCTGTGTCAGTGCCAGGGCAGGAGCTGAGTGCACAGAGAAGATGGCCTGACATGACCTCAGAGGAGGGCTGCTGAGGGAACTGTGGTTTGAGATGTGGGGCTGGACTTCCAAGTGCTCTTCTATCCCAATCCAGATCTTTCCCTGTTTCGGGTTAGAAGTGAGCTTGGGTTTCTGCCTGTACATGTTAACCAGGGCCTAATGCATTCTCCATGTCTGAACTAGAACGGACCAGAAAGGAGCATCCAAGCAACTTTTCATTGTTCAGTGAAGGCAACTGAGGCCCACAGAGACGTGTCTTGCCCGTGTCAGAGGTTAGTCACGGCGCCAGGGCTGGGACGTGGATCTGTGGCCTTTCAGGCTTGGGCTTCTTCCAACTCAAGTTTGGGACAAGGTTTGAGGCCCCCTAGAGCAGATGAAAGAAACCTCCCATTTTTTGAAGCCCACTCCACTCCCAGCAGGTGTCACAACCTTTCTCACATCCCCAATTCGGGATCCAACAACGCTTCCATCAACAAACGTTCCTGGAGAGTCTCCCATAAGCAGAGCTCCCTAGGAGGACACATGTCTGCCCCCCACGGAGTCCCAGTCTGATGGTGGAGGCGCAGGACAAATGCGTGATACGACGCTGGGGCCTCAGCTTATTTCCTCCTGTGTGCTTTGCTCGTGTTCGGCGCTCAGCGAACTGAAGAATCATTTTCAAAGCCGGTGGTAGGTGAGCACAGGAAAGAGGTGCCTTTTCCCGTCCAGGTCCTGCAACCCGCTCCCACGCACAGGGCGGGGCCGCGCCCCAACATCCCCCCTCCTCCTGCGTCCCGGCCGGGTCGGCGCGGGGGCGCGCACGCAGGGTGTCGGGGGCGCGCCGCCGGGCCGGTCTCTGCCCTAATGCGGCGGCTGGCGGCGATCGGCGCTGCAGGGGACGCGGGGGAAGTGGCGGTGCCGGCAGCGCACGGTGCGGACTGCGCCCAGGGCCGGAGCCCGAGCCCTTGCAGGTAGGTGAGCGCCGGCCGCAGAGAGATGGGGGTGGGGGCCCAACGGGGCTCCTGGAAACCCGATGAGCGACACCCCCTTTTTCCCGCCCTCCCCTTTCCGTCTCCATCCCCCGACCTGTTCCCATCCCCCTCCGTCCACATTCCGTCCTTTCTCTCCACACCGTCACCTGCCCTGAATCCATCCTGTTTTGCCCATATCTGCATCCCACCCCCACCCAGCTCCCGACCTCCTGCACACCCCACACCCTTTGGATCGCATTGGCCGCATCCCCTCCCCCTTGCTGCATCCTCACCCTCTTCCCCCTTTCCTTCTGTCCCTGCCTCCTCCCCTGCCCGTATACCTCTTTTTACCTACACATCCCACTTTGTATAACGCCCGTCCCTTCTTTCATCCTCCCGTGCACATCAGCCCCTCTCCTTGTCGTCCCCTGCTCTCCACCCCACCTCATTCCCCCATCACTCCGAGTGCCTGGCTGTCCATCAGCTCCCTCACTGTCCCCTCTGCACACTCTATCCCAGCGCCTTCCCAGCCGCCTCTTAGTCCCTTTGAAGAACTCCATCTTCTGCTCCTTGGCTGTTAGCTGGCAAGCCTCCCATCACCTTCCCCACCTGCCCTTCTCTGGGATGCTTGTAGCCAAAGGGCTTATCCTGAGCCCCTCCCCTGACACTGGGCCCTCCTTCCCTGCTTGGGGAGGCCGGGGGCTCTGAAGGCCCAGTGTACTTGCTGTTGCCACTTCCAACCCCTTTCTGCATGTTTGATCTTATGCATGATTTGGGGCAAAGGATGCTGGGGTTGCCAGACCTCTCTCGTATTTCTCTTCACCTAGCTGTTCAGGTTTGTTTCCTAAACTGACTGGGGAAGGGGGTGCTAAGCATAGGGAAGCTAGGATGGGGAAGAGGCAGGATCAGAGCAGCCTCTTCCTAGTCTTGTTCCGAGCCCTGGGATGTAAAGGCCTGGGTGAGGAGCCCCACTGGAGGGTTGGAGGCTTTTGGATTTCAGAAAGGATTCTTCCTCAGCCTCCAAGTCAGCACTTTGGCATCAGGAGCTGTCATGAGTGTAGCCAATGGGCTGGGCTGAGAGTGGGCAGAGTGCTGAATCACCTAGACTCTGATCCCCATGGCAGCCCCTCTCCTGCCCTGCCCGAGCCAGGTTCTGCTCCTGATTCCTTCTTGGCACTTGTCAATGGAGAGAATGTGTGTATGTTGGGGACGGGGGGGGGGGGGGACAACAGAAATGCCTCCTCCCTCAGTCTGGAGAGTGGATGACAGTGTCCCTTTACTGCCTGTCCATCTCCATGGGATGAGGGCCTCATGTGTCATATCTACCCTTGGAACTGTGGAGAGCCCTGGGGGGCCTTAGCCAAATCTCCAGCAAGGGCAGACTGCAGGGCTGGAGTTGAATTGTTTGTATGGGCCAGAGGCTGGCAAGTTCAGAACCCACCAAACTTGAGACTTAAGTGGGAGAAGCCTAGGAGAAATGTCTGTGGAAAGAGGAAGCCCCTGGGGAGAGAGGCCATACCAACTGTGGGAGGGGGGTGGGGGACAGGGAGAAGAAGACAGGCAGAGAGACCTGTCCTCCCCTGGTTTGGGAATGAGTGGATCTGGTGGAATTGCATTGCAGGAAGAATTGAAGATAAGTTGGGGGTGGGGGTGGGGTCTGCTATGCATCTAGTACTTTCTACCTTTTGTGTTGACTGAGCTGGCACTTCTGAGGGAGTCATTTCTCCCTCTTGTCTTTGGATTCAGCTGAAGTGTATGAGTGTGTGTGTGTGTGTGTGTGTGTGTGTGTGTGTGTACAGAAAGAGAGAAAGAATAACACAAATGAGGAAAGAGACATTTACACTTAGCCCCATAAATTGTGTTTGCCCTGTGAAACAGGGAGTGGCAGCCCAATTCCTGTCTTGGGGCCCTCAGCTAAAACCCCTGAGGCTTAATTTGGAGGTTAAGAGCAAACTGCTGAGGATCCTATTCCTTTTCCACCAGGCTCCCTAACTTTAGAAATCTGAGTGGTTGGACTCCAGCTCTTAGGCCTCAACTCTGACTGGGACTCAGGCAGTGCCTGGCAATGGGTGGCATGCGGCTGGGGGACTGGCTGTCCTTTGCTTTGTTGCCCTTCTGCGCCCCTTCCCATCATGAGTGGGGGTGGGGTAGGAAGCTTCCCTTGGCATTTCCTGGTTCAGGAGGAGACATCACCTGGAGCTGTCATCCTTTTTACTGTTTGATTGGGGCTCAGGCTAAGTAGGGGATTCTGATAACATACGTATATCCTAGTTTTGTGAAATGAATCTCACCCCATATGCCTTGTTTGACATCACAGAGGCTACACAGAGATCTGCTGAGGCACACAGAAAGAGGAACCAGCTCCCCGGAGAGCTCCCTGTGGGCCGAGGAGCTGGCTTTTTCAGGGGCACATTGAGGAGTTGGTTGATATCTGGGGGATGGGTTCTGGCCTTGGATATCTGAAGTGGGGAAGCACAGAGGAGGGTCCTATTTCTGCAGTAACTGAGGGACAGGTTTCCAAGGCTCCCATCACTCTGCTGTTGCAACTTGTTCCCTTCCCCTGGCACCACTCTCCTCCAAGACCATCCATGAGCTAGGGCATGAGGATCACCACTTAGTCTTTAGAAAAAGGAATTCTTAGGAAACCAGAAAGGGAGAGGCAGAGAGGTGCAGGCCCCAGTCTGTTTGGCCTTGAGGAGGAGGGGAGAAGGAAGTGAGAGGAATTTAAGGCTGGTTGCATACTTATTCCTTTAACAAATACTAATTAAAACTCTAAAATATGCTGCTCTGCTGGGTGCTGGGATCCTAGAGATGAAAAGCAAGACAGGGTCTGATCTCTCAGAGCTCCCAGTGTAATGGAAAAGAGAGACAAATAATTAGACAAATAACACAGATAAGCTTGAGTGAGAACGTCTGGACAGGGGTGTTGAATGGCAGCATCTGTCATTCCGATGGTGTTAGCCCCCTGTCCTCCACTGCTATCAGGAGGGCTGAGTTGATGCTGTCCTGAGTGGTAGGTCAGGGCTGGCCCTGAAGTGGACTGTGAGGAAAAGAATGGAGGGGGAGTCAAAACACAAGATGTTACCAGATCCCTGGTTTGAGGGGGAAAGACAGGGGATGTTCTTTGTGCAGCTGAACCCCGCTGGGTGCTACCTCAGCCTGATGAGGGGCACCCATAGGGAATTCTGGGACAAGGTCGAGGTGACACATCCTTCCCATCTCCTAAGCAATTGCATTTATGGGCCTGAGTACGGTGGAGATATGCTTAGAGAGTGTGAGTCAGGGGAAAGAAGCCCAGTTTCTGCCCTTGGGAAGCTCCTGTGCCTGATGGGGAGATAGCAAGTCCTGCACAGATACGTGCTCAGAAACAAAGTGAGTGAACACATTGCAAGCTCTGATGTGGGTGGAAGGGTCTTGCAGTTCTGGGGAGGTCTGCCTCATGAAGTCAGAGAAGTCCAGATTGGGGGCATCACTGGTGAGCAGGGAAGGTCCTTAGAAGGCATACGCTTGAGCAGAGGTTGCCATGAACATCCATAGCTGAACTGGGAAAGAGTCTGAGGATAGAGACACTCAGCCTCATCTTCTGAGGACCCCTCCTCTTCCATACACCAAATTTAGTGCATTTCATTAGTGTGTCCTGAGCTTTTGGGTATATCCCAGGAACTATGCTAGGTGTTGGGCATGTAAGTCAAGTTGATGAGGCAAAAATGGAAAATTAAAAGTCAGTATGAGACAACAGAGGTTATACAGAGTACAAAATAACAGAAGTTAGATGGGTTCCTGACATTGGAGGAGCACTGCTGAGGGGTCACAGTGGACAATAGGACCTGGAGTGATTGCACAAAACTATTTGGATAGACCCCTGCTTTGGGTAGAGCAGCTTGCTGCCAATCTTTTGAGCATTTACTCAAAATGCCCAGTTAGGGTCCAGGCCTAGCTACAAGGGCAGATACTAGATGCATATGGCCTGAGCCTTGGGACGCAGGAGAGGGCTCTGGAAGCTAATGGCTGTGCCGGGTGCTTGAGTCGGCACTTCTACAGCTTTGCTGACCTGGACCTTGGTCAGATTGTGCCAGCCAGCTAGAGAACTCTTGAGCCACCCTCCTTTCATTAGAGCTTGAGGCAAGCCAGGAAAAGTTAAAGTGGCGTGATACAGTGGTTATCATTATAGAGTGTTTACTAGATGCTAGGCACCCCACTCTGTGCTTTATATATGCCATCTTATTTCATCTGCATAGGGATTAGCCCTACATAAAGAAATATGGTTAGGGGCCGGCCAAGTGGCGCGGTGGTTAAGCGCTGGCTTGGGAAGCCAGCAGCCCCGGTTCGGTCCGACATATGAGGGCCAGTGACACTGCCCTCAAAAAGAAAAAAAAATATGGTTAGGATCCTGGTTTTACAGATAAGGAGATAAGAAAAGAGACTCAGAAAGGTTGTTATTTGTTTAAGATTGTAGAACAGGTGGTTGCAAAGCTAGAATTTAAACCTGTATTTGTTTCACATCAAAGTCCATGCTCTCCTCTTATGTTTTGTACTGAGCTCCCCCTACCCTGGTGGAAAAGTAAAGAACTGGGATGTTTTATCTACTTGCACAAGGCTCTCAAGGAAAATCTGTTAGAAGGGCTCAGCATGCATTTTTGAGTACCTACTATGTGCTTCTGAAGGACACAGAAATGTGGTTCCTGCTTTCAAATAGGGGAGAGAAGACAGAAACATGTGAAACCCTTTGGGAAATAATACAGGACAGTTTATAATTAAGTCTTCAGACCTTGGACAGTAAAATTTCAAAGGAAGGAATGATCCCTCAGTGTGGCTGTTGGAGTCAGGGAGGTGACATGACATAGTAGAAACTGCTTGGCCTTTGAGGTCAGGCCATTCAAACCTTGGTTCTTACACTTACTCCCTGAGGAGCTGCAGTTTTCCAGTTTGTAAAATGGGGATATTAATATGAACCTTGCAGAGATGTGATAAGGATTAAATATGATAACATAGTGAAGGGCCCAGCACTGTCCCTCGCTGGTAGTCATCAAATGCTAGCTGCTGTTCATAGGGGAGGTGGGAATAGAGCTGAGCCTTGAAAAACTGTCAGAATTTTGAAATGGAAGCTAAGAGGAAGGTATTCTAGATGAGGGAACCCACCAGGTGTATAAGCGAAAACTTGATGGGTTCAGGTTCCCTAGGAAAGAAGTGACCTGCCATATTGGCTTGCTTTCGCCACGTTCCTGCAGTAAAGTCTTACAGAAAAGGTCGTCATCATGAAAACATGAGGGGCTTGGGTTCTACTTCGGGCCCCATCATTAACAGAGCTTAAATGTCTTTCTCTCTCTGTAAAACTAGAAGGCTGCTGGTAGTCTCTTGTCCCAGAAGCCCATGTCTCTGGAATTGATGTCATTGATTACTTTCTTGTCTTGTCTATCCTCTGCGAAATGCCAGGCCATGAACAAGTTGCAGTGCCTGGTTCCTGGTAGGTAGCACCATCCCCACGGGTTGTCCTCACCCCCCTCCCAATGCCTGCCTCTCCTCTGGGAAGCAGCTGCCAGAGCATCTGTTTTCTCCTTCACCTGCTCCTTGTCGCTCTTCCCCTCCCAGGCTGGGCCAACCCCTCCTGAAAGGCCTCCCTGGCAGCCCCTCTCCCCGTCTTTATGATGCTAATCGTGGTGTTAATTTTTCTGAGATGCGGAAAGAAAGCCCCAATCTGTTCTAATGAATTTAATTAGAGAGGGGCTTGGAGGGCTTCAGAACCTCTTACCAGGATCACAATAAATAGAGTTAACAAGATAAACAGCTTGGTATCAGCGGGGAGGAAGGGAAGATTTCTAGCGCAGTGCTAGAATGAGGAAGCCTGGCACCCAGAGTTGGAAGAAAGCGGTGTGAGCTGTTGTCCACCAGGTGGGCCCCCTCTGGGGCTGTTTTTGCCTGCCCCATCCCTCCCATGTACTTAGCTTCACACCTAGTTTTGCCTTTGAGTTGCCGCTGACCCTCTGGAGGAGGTCTTAGCATTCCCATCAGCATCACCAAGCATTTATTGAGCACCCGCTATGTGGGTAAGGGGTACCGCACCATCTTCTGGAGGCTATGAGACCCTGTTTCTGCCCTAAAGAAGATGAGAGAACATATGTTCAAATATAAGAAACATTTGCTAATTCCAGACGGTAAATGCTAGAAGGTTGGCAGAAGATAATGTTGGGCTTGGGTGTTCTGGAAAAGTCTCTTGCAGGAGGAAGTACTTGAGGTGGGTCTTGAGACATCAAGACTTGAAGACTTAATCAGAACGGCCTCAAAGGCAGGAATGTGCAGTGGACCTTTGAGTCATGATGAATACATAATATGGCTTGGGTGGTGGGTGCATATAATGCAGTAGTGAGGATTTGTCTGGAGCAGTGTATTCAGGCATGATTATAGAGAAGCCTTTACTCTTCTAACCTGGTTGTACTGGCATCTCCCTGCTTTCCTTCTCTGAGCACGTCGGATGGCCAGCTTGGGGAAGGGCCTAGGAGAGGATAGTTCTGACCTTCGTGCTGAGTTCACTCGTTTTGGATTTGGGTTAGGTCACCTGGGTGGGTTGACCAGATGGTAAGTTTTCATTCTTTGTGACTTTTTCAGATGAGAGTGAATGGCTGGCCGAGCAATTCCAACGACTTTCCCAGTGATGAGAATTCCTTCCTTCTTTACTGATGCTGGCCAATTTGCTTCGGCAGTAGCATTTTGTGCAAGTATTCAGTGGAATCTCCCAGTTCCATAGTCAGTGAGTTCCATAACTCAACTCTTTATATTGATAAGAGTTCTCTGAGTGTGCATTATATATGCATGTGTGTGCACATTTTTTGTGCATGCTGCATATGTTAGTGAAACGATTCTGACTGGACTGGTTCTAGTTTGATCTTTATTTACAATACAGAAGTTATTAAACATTTCATCTTTATTTACAATACAGAAGTTATTAAACATTTCCGGGCCTTAATTTGCTCCTTATTCTGTGTAGACTCATAAGCTGGAATGCTTTGAGAATAGGATTTTAAACATGTGGAGGTATTATGACTATCATTTGACAAGGAGCATAATATTGAGCTGAAATTTTAAGTCATTTCTCCCTCCCCCCTGGAACTCCTTGACTTGGGAGATTAGCCAGAATTTTATTTTGGTGTACCACCAAAGATTAGGCTATTTTGTTATTTTCCATAGTCTACCAGGGCTTATGCATAATTAGTAGTGAAGTTAGTACCCTGCTGTCAGGTGTTGGTTGACCGATCCATGTGTGTTTGCATGAGAGACATTGTTATAAGGCCACTGTTACAATACCCATTGTGTGGTATTTTCCCACATGTTGGAGGTGACGTGTTCTTCATGAAGGAAAATGCCCTTGAGGCCACAGGCAATTTTCCTATGCTGATGTAGGAGAGGACAGAAACTGGATCTCTTTCTGATTATCATCTCACACTGAGTGGAATTAAAGCCTTTTTGACCCATGTTAGGAGCTAAACCAGGGTTCTGGCTGATCCCAGCCCTGCTGGGCTGTGCGCCTTGGTTTGTTTTTACATAATGTTCATTGCATCCACAGTTATTCTTTGAAGCCTCTGCACTGAGCACAGCGCATCTCTGGGTGGCAACTTGTTTTGAGAGAATCCTTGACTTACAGGGTGTTAGAGGTGGTTAGTCCAAGATCATTATTTTCCTGATCAAGAAGCAGATGCAGAAGAGTGACGCAACTTGCTGGTGGCTGCATGGCTAGTGCTGGCAGAGCTAGTTCCTCCACCTACTGGACCACCAGGAACTTTAAAAACCACCTCTGAGCCTAGTAATTATACAAGACAATGTATAATGATGTTCCCTAAAGCATGATCTAACTAAAAGTGCTTCGCGATGTCAGAGAAGAGGGGAAATCAATGTAGACTAAAGTCCTTTGGGGAGATTTAGAAGAGTATCAGGCTGGTTTAGGTCTCTAAGAATGGCTAGGATTTGAATATAGGTAATGGTAAGGAGATGGGCATTTCTGGTGGGGTAAGAGAGCATAATCAAAGATTTAGAGGAGGAAAGGTGTGGTCAGGCATTGAATTGGCCAAGGAGCAGTGGAAGGTGCAGCTGGAGGGAAGAATGCCAGGAACTGGGCTACAGAAAGTCTTGACTGACTGAGGAGTTGGTCTTTTTCTTGGAGTTGTGGGGGAGCATTTAAAGCTTCTTAGCCAAACTTGCTCTTGCTGTGAAGAAGAGGTTGTGGTATTAGGAGAAGTGAATGGGAAATTTCTTCACAGACATCTAGTGGTGTCTGGGATTAGTTCATTCTGAAGGGGTATTTGGAGAAAAGCAGAGTGCGGGAACTTGCTCCTTGGAGCTGGTAGGGAGCTTGTCGCTGTCCAGGGTGCTGACCTGCCATCTGAAAGGTTTTTCCCCCCTCAAGTATGCCAGGTTAGAGGGTAAAGCAAGGGAATGCTTAGGACCAACCAGAGGGATCTAGAAAAAAAGAGTTCTGGCCGTGACTAGGTTGTGTGTGGACTTTCTGACAGCAAACTGGTTTACAGCATGTGACTTTACCGTCCTTGTGATGAAAGCAAAAGTATGGGTTCAGGGAAACTAATAATGGCCCTTTTAAGAAGAGACCATATGTATGCACATATGCATACTAAAATGACCCAATTTGTAACCCTATAAGTTTTGCCCAGTCTTTGCATTTACATAAGAATCTTAGCACATTGCTACTTTCATTGTGAAAAGTGCACTCCTTCTACTCGGCATTTCAGAGTACCTAAAACTTCTTTAAACATGGAAAAAGTAACAGAAGTTCCCAGAAGACCCTACTCATTACTTCAAACTAAACATCTAAATGTTCACTGTTAGTGCTGTCCAGTAAAGCTTTTTTCTTTGATGATGGATGTTCTATATCTGTGCTGTCTCACCTGCTGGCACTAGCCACAACTGGTTTCTGAGCACTTGAAATGTAGCTGATGTGACTGAGAACTGAATTTTTAGTTTAATTTAATTTAAATAGCCATGTGTGCAGTGGCTACTATATTAGACTGCACAGCTTTACAGTTAGATTCTTTTTTTTTTTTTTTGAGGGCAGTGTCACTGGCCCTCATATGTGGGACCCGAACCGGGGCCACTGGCTTCCCAAGCCAGCACTCAACCACCGCGCCACTCGCCCGGCCCTACAGTTAGATTCTTGACCTTTGCCACTTACTCTTGCTTTTTGGTGCCTCATATCTAAACCTCTGTAATGTAGAGTAAAGTGGACTTTAGGATGGGGGTGAGTTTGACACATTGCTGGAGAGAGCCCCAATGCTCAACCTAAACTGGAAGTCTGTGTCTGACTGTGAGGTTTGCCCTGACTTCCATATTGTCACAGTGAAAACGACTGTCCATGATGCACTGCAGTTTTCTTTTCAAGGGCAGAGAGAATGCTCCTTGAATTCTGGCTGGGGTCCCAGGGACCTGTTCCAAGACTTTTTGGAGCCTTGACTAGGTGAGCAATACAGTGTGTACAGCCCTGGAAATTTGGCTCTGGGGTGACGTGGCATACAGATGATGTGCTGTTGTGTCCGATGGGCATCCAGCAGAGAGAAGTTCCTGGTCTTGATACATCTCCGCTTCTAACTCCAGGCATCTTTATATCCTGTTTACCTGGTATGGTGGACATGGCCCAGGACGGTGGATGTGGGTGAGTAATACAGATACCAGAGGGAAAAAATCCTTTAAAATGCCAATCAATAAGTAAGTAATAATAACCTATCAAAAGACTGGAGCAGAAAATGTCCCTTCTGTTGGCGCATGCCAGTGCCAATAGGTCTGTTCAACTTTATCGTAAACGTGCTTGATTTCCTTGGGTCTCTAGTCTTAGACTTGCCTTCCTGAACCAGAGCGCATGCTTTCTGAAGCCATGCCTTATAGTTTTCTCCTGTAGAATCTCAATGGCTTATAGTAATCCTTAATAGACACCTGCTTGTGAGTAGCTCTTTGTTAGCTTGGTGCTATGGCTCTGACTCCTAGAAAACATGTGCATGGGAACACAAATAACATTCATTGAGCCCCCGCTGGGCATAAGTCTCTGTGCTTGGTACTGTGGACAGTGACAAAGGAGTTGCGAAGGAGAGTTCTCCATCTAATGGGAGAGCAAAGGCAGGCATGTGTGAAAAATGACACACAATGGATAGAAACAAAGAAGTGGTAGCAGGGATACAGAGCTGGGGGTGGGGTGCAGCGTGCTTGAGGGGCCAGATTATGTGTGTGTCTCTGTCTTTCTTTCGAGGATTCTCTCCTTGATGAGGCTTAGCTGGTACCAGCCACCTCCATGCCTGTGGTGACAGTGCTGCCTTTATGGTGGGTCAGGCAGCTCACTGCCTCACTAAGGCTGTGCTCAGGCGGTGCTGTCCTGAGCTGCCTATTCTGTGGCGAACAGCACTTGGGGAGGGGGTTGGGGGAGAGGGCTGTGTGGAAGAAGAAGAAACTCCTTTTTCTTCTTGTCACTTAATTGGTGACAGGGTTTTGCTCTCAGATGTCCTAGTCACAGCAGGGGCTTGATGGGACTCCAGCAGCTCTTGTGCATGAAGCCCTGTGATGCAGGCCCAGGTTCCACTCTAGAGGAGACAAGAGAAGCAGAGCGTGGTGACAGTGGCTCCCCACAATCACCTGAGCCCCCCTGCTCTACTCTCCCAGGGTGTCTGCTGCCTGGAAGGGAGCAGGTGGGCTGCATCTCCCAGCTGGGGCTAGGGAGGGACTTCTCTGGCTGGTTCACAGGGAGGAGCCTGCCCTTTTCCATCCTCCATGTGCTCTCATGTCAGCTGGGGTCTTGTCACAGAGCACATGCAGCCTCGGTAGGTCTGGATAAGGCCTGGGATTCTGCATCCCAGGTCATGCTGGTACTGCCAGTCAGCAAACCACACTGATTGGCAGGACCTTACCCGTAGGTTCTCAACCTGGTTAACATGGTAGCCTCAATTGGGGAGATTTTAAAATGTGCTGATGCTGGGATCCACTCTATACCACATAAATCTCCAACTCCGAGAGTCGGGTCTAGTCACTGGGATTTTTTTAAAATTTATTTATTTGTATTATTATCTTTTTTTTTTTTCAGCTGAGCCATCCTGCCACCTGTTGGCAGCTCAGTGGCTGCTCAGCTTGGGCTGGGAATCCAACCGACAACCCTGTTGCTCAGAGCTCTCACACTCTTGAGTGAGCTCTTAACCAACTGAGCCACTCGGCTGATCCTGCACTGGGATGTTTTAAAGACCCTCCAGGTAATTCTGCTATCCAGCCAGGCTGAGAACCACTGGCTTTCTGGATGGTTTTTCTCCTCCCTCTGATATGCTTCTCCCCTGGCTGTGCCTTCCTTATCCCAAGAGACTGTAAGTGCCTAAAGGGCAGAAAATGAGATACATCATCGGTCCTGCCCTGCAGTAGTTCTCAGTCAGCATGTGGTGCTTAGCTTGACTGGTTACAGCACACCTCCCAAGGGTTCTATCCTGTGGCTGCACCATTAATCATGGGGGATCAAAGATGTGGCTTGCTTGGAACAGGCCAGTTCTCCTCTTAGAACAAGTCTGAGTGGGCGTCCAGTGCCTGGAACTGCACCTGGAACTTAGAAGCCTGCAGCACATATATATTGAATGGATGATGATTCCAGCGTGGGGTGGCAGAATGGGCACTGGATTAGGGATCTGAAGGGACTAGGGAAAGTTATTTAACCTTCCTTAACTTTAATTTTCTCAGTGGCAAAATGGGGATCATAATGCCTACTTAAATAAGAATAATAAATGCTAGTGTTGTGTAAATCAGCAATTGTGTAATAATTCATTTTAAAAGGGGCAGAGCTAAGCCATAGCTATCTGTCCTCTCACCCTCATTCTAACAAACCCTCCCAGGTCCTACCACACTTGCGTCTGTACAGAACGAGGGAGCTAAGGGGGTGCTGTTGGCTGGACACCTACTGTGTGTCAGAGACTATGTGAGATGCTTGGCTTTTGTCATCTCATGTATTCATGACAACCCTTGGATTGGATATTATTATCCACATGACACAGAAAATGGGGGCTCAGAATGGGAACCAACTTGCCCAAAGTAGGACAACTCCAAGCTGGGACTGGACCTGATTCCAAAGTCTGCCCTGGCTCACTACCCAGGAGGCAGCTCTGAGTTCCAGCACGCGCTGATGGCTCCTTTGTTTGAGAAGCTCCCTTTCCTGGGAGTCACTTGTACTGAAAAGTAAGAGCAGAGTCTGGGTATCATGGAAACTCCAGTCTCCCATTAGGAATGTTAGGGTCTGATGGCACCGGAGCTTTCTGAGTCTTGGCTGACACTGCACTGTAAAGCCACTGTTCAGCCTTCTTCCGGCCCCAAGGTAGAGGCTGGGACACCTTCCCCACAGAAGAATCACCATCTGCCCCCACGGTCCCCGTCTGCTGACAGAGCCACTGAACCCAGCCATTGTCTGTTTTGCCTATGTAGGTTTACTTTTCATTCTGGTGCTAAAAGAAAACAGGAGCATAAAGGGACGGCAATCCCATGAGCCTCCCATTGTCCACAGATGTAATATCCACAGAATATTTTCATCACCTGATGCTAGGGCTCCCATCCTGATCGGGAAACCCATCTCCAATAGGTTTAGCACTGAGAGGAGGTCCCAATGTCTGTTGTCCTCCTGCCTACCTCTGTAGCTTCAGCAGTGCTGCCATTATTAACAAGTCACATTCTGGCAGAAGTCAGCCTGGCTAAGCTGTTCATTAAGAGAGGGGAGGGCTGATTTGCATGGTCTGACCAGTTATGGAGGGAATCCAGGTACTTATCTATCTATATGTTGACAAGTTCTAGGGCCGGCCAGGTAGCGTGGTGGTTAAGCGCTGGCATTGGAAGCCAGCGGCCCCGGTTCGGTCCCACATATGTGGGCCAGTGACACTGCCCTCAAAAAAAAAAAAAAAAAAGCGACAAGTTCTTTAACTCAGGACGTTACCAGGGAATAGCTGAGACTAAGTGAATCCACACTGAGAAGAGCTATGTATAGTTCACCAGACAGGGTACCCAAACATGACTATACAGGCACAAATATCTCACGGTGGGCTTCAGATACAAATTTCTAGTGCTCCTCACTGAGGCATGACTAACTCTCTGTTTATATCCAACCCACATTCGTCCTCTTGCTGGGTTCTCATTTGGCTGTTTTTTTTTTTTCTATGAAATTCTGTGCTAGGATATTGCTTTCCTGTATCAGGGCCAGTATTACAACATAGAGAACTTTCTCTTTTTTTAAATTTTTTTTTATTAGTGTTTTTCATTTGACTCTTTCATGGGGATGTTTACAAGTGGTTTTTTTTTTTAGATTTTTTAAATTGGGGAATTGGGGGAGGGGAACAGCACTGAGGAATCAGGGAAGGGGAACAGACAAGTTTGCTGTCCTTTTGTTCTTCAGTCTAGTTGTGGAGGACATTGCTTCACTGGCCCATATTGGTATCATCATTGCGCTCTCCTCAGGTGAGGCAGATCGGTCGCCGGCCTCTGGATGGCCGCTCACAGCGGACAAATGTTTTAAATAATTCTTTATGATGTCACAATGGGTATTACAAGTAAAGGATTTTAGAGGAGTTCATGCCATAATCTCAAGAATTATCTCATACAAGCCATCTCGATGCTTGGTACCCATTTCAACTCTAAACACATATTGTTTTTCTTAGTAGATAGACGACAAAACTGTACCAAGGAGAAAATGGTAAATAGCTGTGCGATAATTCTTCTTTTTTTTTTTTAGCTGAGCCATCCTGCCACCTGTTGGCAGCTCAACTCAGGCTGGGCATCGAACTGCTGTTGCTCAGAGCTCAGCTCACACTCTTGTGATAATTCTTTTGTATCATGTTAAGTATTCCTATACACTCTTTTTTTTTTAATTCTTTTATTGTGAAATAAACATTTCTTTTTAATTAGTTTCAGGTGTACACACAGTGCAATAGTTATACTTTTTACCCCTCAAAGTGACAGCCCCTCTCCCCCAGTTCGCCACCCCACTCCCCACCCCCATATCATACTATTACAATTCCTTTGACTCCCTTCAACAGTACACTCCACATCCCGTGACTATCTATATATTCAATTACAGTTGGCATACAATATTATACAACATCAGCTTCAGGTGTACCAGAACATTCTAAAGCTTTGTTTATGAATTGTTCAAAGTTTACTTTTAAGTACAGAAGGTTTATCCATTAGTGTTGCTTCAGTGTTTTCTCTGCTAAATCCCCATTTTGCATTTTGGCTTTTTTCACTCTTTCTTTCTCTCTGAGTGTCCTAGGGGTTTCTGTTTCTGAGAACTCTTGTTTCCTGTCTCTGGTTCTGCATGGTCAGCACCCTGCTCCTCTCACAGGGATAAAGACTTCTAGTTAGGCCCTATCACTCAGAAGCCTGGCCACCCATAACCTGTGTAACCCCATCTAACTGCAGAGGCCTGGGTTCGTAGTGCTTAATCTTTTCACTCCTACAGACCTGTGGCTACTCCAGGAATCTGCATGAAGCCTACTGGGCTTCTGGGACTTGGATGGGTTTGTCTGTTCTCCCAGTCTCTGACCCTTTTCCTTCTTGGTCTGTCTGCCCTCAGCAGACCATCATGGGGCCATCATGGGTTGTCACACTGCAGTGACAGGTAGTGTCGAGGTGGAATGTGCAGGTTAGGGGGATGCCAAGGTTAAAGGAGATGCAGTGAAAGACGGAATGCTGTAGGGCCCTGCTGGAAGGTTCTGGAAGGCTCATGCAGGAGGGGTCAGGGCCTGGGTCAGGTGCTGGCTCCATTCTGAGTCACACTAGGAAAACCCTCTCTGAACACATCCCATGGTTCCTCTGTGTTCTTGCAACCTTGAAAAATAAAAAGGGAGCTTTTAGCTGGCACCTTAAGAAGTTGCAGCTGGAGGTTCTGAGAGCAAGGATGCCTTGTTTCTCATCGGCTGGTGATGGCATCTAGGGGCTACCCAGATGCTGGGTCGGGGAAAGACCAAAACAGGCCAAGGACTACTCCCTGCTGGGGAAAGATGTTCTTTTAGCTGGGACTGTCCATTTGTCTTTAGATCATTTGTCTGTGTTCTCCCCTTTCTTCCCTCCCCGGCTTCCCCCCCCCCTCAGTTCCCACTGTGGAGTGCACGTGTCTGGTCTTGGAAGTAGAAGATAGTGCAAAGCAAGGGCCTGGATTTAGACTGCCTGGATTCAGATTGGCTCTTATTCACAAGTTGTGTGCTAGGTGCTGTGAGAATTACAGTGGACATGGAAAGGTCATTTTTGCCCTCAAATACCTGCATGCTAGTTGAAGTATACCAGGTATCCATGTGTGGCAAAGGTAACTAACAACACAGAGTAATAAAGAAGCGATGCAGACAGATGGTTTAGATCACGGAACCCTTGGAGTTTAGGAGAGAGAGAGTTTATTTAAATCTATGGTGTCCTGAAAAGACTTCATGGAGGAGACTGAGAGTGAAACCTTGAAAGATGGAGCTCTTACTCGTTCCATACTCCCAAGAAGCTCATTAGGGAGGGTCTAAAAGGGGGTGCGGTTACCCTGAGGCCTAATTCCCTAACTTCATGCTGGCTGCACCCAGAGGGAACAAGGATGATGGGGAGGAAGGGATGAGAGTCCATTTCTCATAATAAGCCATTGTGGTCCCCTTGCCTTGCTTCTTCAGATCTGATTGTATCCTTGTCATACCCCTGGCCACACTGAGTTAATACATGAAGCTAATATATCATTTCCATTGTAGAGGTGGGGAACCCAAAGCACAGTGAGTTGGGTGGCCAGTTGAGGAGGCAGCATGAATCGGTGCACAGCCAAGTCAAGTATCCACCTCCTGACTCTTGCCCATGGACTCCTAGTCTAGCTCCCTCCTGGACTTCTGTGACTCAGGTCTCAGCTGGTATCTAGCATAAGGCAGCCCTGGATCCCTAGGTTGGGGGGCAGAGCACAATCTCCCCAACACAGGACTTCTTCCAGTTCAAGCAGCGCTGGCCTACAACACCATGTGGCCATCACTGCACCCCTCCCAGCTCTGTCAGGATCCCAATCCTGGTCTCAACAGCCATGGGACTTGGTGGCCAGGTCTGGGAAGAACCGATTGTCTTCCTGCATCACCACTGGCTGTAATGGCTGTTGGCTAACTTGCTTGTTCATTTGTTTTATGTAGGTTGCTCTGAGCCTTATATTCAGCCACAACTGGGTAACTGGCACCTGCTTAACTTTTGCCCCTGTCTGTTCTAGATTTCTCTGTGGTACTGATGGAGGAGTGCTGTGTGTGTGTGTGTGTGTGTGTGTGTGTGTGTGTGTGTGAGAGAGAGAGAGAGAGAGAGAGAGAGAGAGAGAGAGAGAGAGAGAGAGAGAGAGAGAGAGAGAGAGAGAGAGAGAGAGAGAGAGAGAAAGAAAGAAAGAGAGAAAAAGGGAGAAAGAGAAAGAGAGAAAGGTGTTAAGCTTCCTGAAATAGTAGAAGACCTCTTTGTCTAGAGGGGGCTGATTCTGGGTTGAGAGGACTCCTGGCAGACATGTGGCTGTCTTTTGGGAGCCCTTATTGTCTTGCAGATGTGTGTAAATGAAACTTGGTTATCATCCTGACCACCAGTGGAAGGACAGGAAGTGTGCTGTGGTCAGAGGTTCTAGGCGTGAGTGGCCCATGACCTCCTCCATCCCTGGTGATTGTTATAGCAGCGGCATCAGAAGCAGCAGCAATAGGAGTGAGGTTAGAACAATGGCAGCTACCTGATATTCAGAGCTTACTATATGCTAGGCAGTGTCCTGGGGGCTCTTAATAGATAGAGTCTCACTGCGCCATCCACTTAGGATGTATTTTCAGTAGCCTTGTTTTACAGGAAAGTGAAGCACACGGATTTGTGCTTTTTTCTGAGGTTTCTCAGCTAGTAAACTGTGCAGATGGGGCTTCCATTCAGATCCTTTTGATTCCAATCTGATTCCAGCAGATTAAGCTCTTAACCACCGTGCTGTCCTAAATGCTGAGAAGATCCTACCTTCCCAGCCACAGGTCTACTGTAACCCTGGCATCCGCCCCCTTCCCTCCTACTGGAGTAAAAACAGGCCCAGGCCTAGGAGGGGAGCCCAGCTTCCTGGCTTGTAACCAGGATCTCTTACCGCCCTCTGTTTGTAGAATGCCTTTGCTGCCCACACCCCTCCACCCACCTACCCAACACACCAGCTTGAGGATGGAGGAAGGAGGGCCAGGCCTTTTACCGCGGGGCTACCGACTCGCTTGGGCTGCTTAGGCAGTGGACAGTCCCAACTGGGCCTTTCCCCAAAAGTCCACCAGCCTCTTTTCCTTTTTGTCTCCTCAGCCACTGGTGTGCCTAGAAAGTCGGGTTGTAGAGAGCTGGACTCCCTCCTGCCACTCCCAACCCCTTTCCACCTTTTCTCTCCAGTTCCCCAAACCCAGTACTTATGAGTGACTTCTCCCTGGCCCCATGTTGGATATATTTCCATTTCCATTTGAAGGCAGGCCCCTTTATATTTTGCTTCTTCCCCTGTGAGCAGTAGGTATGGGAGTAGGGGGTGGGGGTGGGGGTGGCAGTTGTCAGGTTTGTCTGGCCCTTTCTCAGGTGGAAGTTCACAGGCCCCCCTCAGGGGCAGAGGAATTCAACCGCGTTACTCAGAACTGCGATGTTCATAAGAAGATGAATACAAAGTCAGGGTGGAGGGCAGTGTGGGGTTTAAACCTCTGGCTCCGCCTTTGTCTTCCCATTAGCCCAGTGGAAATAGTGATAATTTCCCCATTTCCCAGAGGAACACACTGCAACTTAGAGGGGCCCAGAACCCCAACAAGGGAAGCGTGGAGAATGCATCTTATCCCTCTCGTCCACTCTCTGTCCTGGAACTGACACCACCTCAACGGGGAGCAGCAGGGAGCACTGGGTTGGATGCAATCAGTCCCCTTTGTCGTTACTTTTGGTAAATTTTATTAAGGTAAAACATACAGTAAAGGAGACAAATCGATACTTTTTATTTCTTAAACATTGTCTTTCTGGTGATGAAGGTAAAAGTTATAAAATTTGAAAAAACACACAAACCAAAAAAATCCCCAATATTTGGAAATAACAACTGTTAAGGTTTGATGCCTATGTTTTCAGTCCATCTTATTCTGATTTGAGAGTTGTTGCTAGAAACTGGCCACGGGGCCGAGAGGATAAAGACGGGGTTGTGGAGGGTCTCAGGATGTTTCAGTGCTGGTCCCAGCTATAGCCTAGCTTCTGATCTTCACCTGCAGCTTAGAAACATTATCACTCCTGCCCCCACTGTTAAGAAGTCAAACAAATAGCGATAACACTGGCAGGCCATTATTTATTGAACAGCCTGTATTGTTCAAAATACAAAAGTCAGGCTTGACAGGTTGGGATGAGAGTCCTGGAGCCCTTAGGGGCAGATATGTCCCCAGGGAAACCAGTTAATCTGGGTAAATGCTGTGTTTACATACATCTAAATTGGTATCTGCTTCCAGCCTGCTTCTCAGGCCTCCCTTCAGGACTTACGAACAAGGCTTCAAGAGCGGGAGCCACTGAGTGGGATCCTGTGGCCCCATTCTTGGGCTTGTCAGCCTCAACCATTTGTATCTGAGCCTCCCTACTTCGATCGGCTGCCGCTGGGCATTGAGTTATTTTACATGAAGTGCTCAGAGGAGTGCTTGGCGCTTGCTGTGAGACCTCTGCAAGTGTCCGCTCATACCATCATCATCAAGCTCGTCATCGTCTCGTTCTTCAGGCTGGGATAGAAACAGTCAGAGCTGCCAGGAGTACAAATCCTGACCCTGCTACAATTGCATCCATTTATTCATCCAAGAAACATTTACCAAAGACCTCCTATGGCACGGGTCGGCAACTTGCGGCTCGCGAGCTACATGCGGCTCTTTGGGTACGTACATGTGATTCTGAAGTAAAATTGAACATAAAACTATCATAGTTTCATTTATAACATTTTTAAAGGGTATTTTTCACATAGTGATGATTTCATTTGTGTTACAGCTGTCACATAATTTTTAAATTGTTGTGAGGGACAGGATTGGCTCTTGCGTCTCAAAAGTTTGCCAACCCCTGTCCTATGGAAACAGAGCTGTGCCTGGCGCTGTGCGGGGTAACCGGGCAAACAGGACAAAGTCTGATTCAGTGGCAGCCATTTCCCATCTCTTTTTGTCTGCTCCCTGACACTGCCATACCCTCCCATGGGCTTTGGGGCCAGCCTAGCACGGCCGGGTACACAGTGAGAAGAGAGGACTCAGTCAGGAGACTCGATACCAGTCCTTGCTCTGCTCTGACTTACCAGGTGATTTCCTTTCTAGGCCTCAGTTTCTTCATTAGAAAATTCAGGGAGGCAGTGGGTGAAACATTCGATGGTTGAACAAGACTCCTTTCCCAGCCTGTGATTCTAAAACTCTGAGGGTTCTCAAATGGCTAACATGGCATCTGACTTCATCTCTGTTTTTTATCAATCAATAAATACATTTATTCCATTTTTTCCGCCCTCGATGTGAAACGGATGGAGGCTCTCCTTGTGTTAGGCGTGAGGAGTTCGTGAGGATGGGTGGTATGTTATCTGCTGCACACTGCTAACTGCACGGGTGGTTTTGCCCTCCTGGTTTTAATTTGCTTGTCTTAGGCATCTCTTGTTTAGTTTATCCGTAATGAATCACAAGCGGAGACAGGAAACATATGGAACTTCACAGAGTTAGTGAGGAGCACGATAATAATAATACTAATTTAATTTTGCAAATTTGTCTGAAGATGATGGTTACCAGATTGTATTCATTTGACCAGAATTTTTATATAGCATTTCAAGATGTTTCTAGTGCTCAAAAAAAAGTGACAATTATATCCAAGGGGATTTTCATTCACTAACAGAGAAGTGCATGTAAATCTGTCAGAAAGCTTCTCTCTTTTAGAAACAAAAATTTTAAACTTTACAAAGCACCAAAGATAAGAATTTTCAACTTAAGGTTGTGAGAGCAGCTTTTGCCTATTTTTATACCTTGATTGAATTTTATACATTTGATTAAATTGTTACAATGTAATTTGATCCCCCAAGCCTGAAATGATATGACATCTAAAAATGTGTTAAATCATGCTTTTTCTTATCTAATTAATTGGAACTAAATTGGATATATGTACCACTTGCCAAATGGTAGAAGAGTTGAATTTATGATGTAATAACCACTATTAAAGACTGTTAGTAAAATGATACTTTATAAACATTTTAATAAGCTGACCTAAAATAGCATATATTTAAACTTACAAATAAGAAAAATAACCAAGTTATGTTAACATTCCTGTGGGGTGATAACAAGATAGAAAGATGGGAAGCTTTAGCAATCTTAAAACTTCTGTCTGACTCTGACATGCTCCGATTCTAGGATGTTGCAGGGTCTTAAAACCTTGATGAAAAACAGGAGTGTATAATAGTTCGGCTGCGGGTTGGGGGGACACACAGTCAAGATTGTTGTTGGAAATGGGATTAGACACATTCTTTGAGAGCTTAGATGTCAGAACTAGAATCAGAGAGCAACTTTCTGCCTAATTACCCAAGATCTTTCTAACCATTAAATCACTGGAAGGGACATTAGACATCTGTTAGAGCTGCCCCTAAATAGAAAGTGGAGTGAGAATCCCGAGAGGGGCCATGTGTCTTAGGGTGCGTGTAAGCAGAGGCTGGTTGATCCCGGGCCTGGGATGATGGCCTGCTCTGTTGACCTCCACAGCTGGATCCTGTCAGTGGGGCTCAGAAATGAGGGCAGCCAAGTGGACAGTTCTCTCTCCTCTCCTTTCCCAGCAGCTAAAAATTGTCTTTGGTAGAGGTCAGTCTGTGGATCGTTGAGCTCAGGGCCTGGGCCTCCTGAGGACCCTGCTCTGGCACCCTGGGGCTCTCACCAGCCTCATCTGGGTGAGCTGGCTCATGTGTCTTTGGTGGCATCAGAATTTTAGTTACATGTTTGGGAGGAGGGAGCAGCCACCTTTGAAAGAGGCGCTAATGGCCTGGTCTGGAGGAAAGGCCCTTGGACTTGAACTCAGGACATTCTAGTTGCAAGATTATACTCACAGTTAGGTCTAGGTGTGAAAGACAGGAAGGCAGAGATCTGTGGAAGGCAAAGCAGAAAAGAAGGCAATCCACTGTTCAGGCCTCACGGAGCCCAAAACATCTGTCTCCATGCCACTTCCTCCCATTCAGGCTTGCTGCTTCTCTGACCACATTAACAGATGGGAAGCAATGCCATGAGAGCCCAAACTCCAGATAATCTACAACCCACATTTGGTTTAGGAACGCTGTACTGGAAGTCATTTTTATACAGATTATCCATCCTAATTTTTCTTTTGGTGAGGCTGAAAACAAATGCTTTTACATACTTGGAGTCCACATTAGAAGTGGGTAGCCTAGACTGTGTTCAGGCTCAGAAATAAGCTGCGTTTCAAATCATTGAGAATTGCTTTTAGTTCTCCATAATCGCATTAGCTTATATTTTTATATGTTAATCCCTTTTCAATTCTGGTCTTTCTTTGCACGCGTGTGTGTCCCGTATACCTTGTTTAGATCTGACTGGCCTCTCAGAGCTCCAGCCTAGAGCCTTCTTCCTGCATCTTTCTATACCCAGTGCTCAGTAATTGGTTCCCACAGTATTTTGGGGTACAGTTAAAATGAAGCCAACAAAAGCAGAGAGGTTATTATAATCCTGAGCCAGTCCTTTGTGTTCTAGTCCTATCTGAGAGAGACATTTGTTGTGTATGTGTGAACACAGCTATTCATATGGCCCATACCTCCTGGTAGCGTGTGGAACCCATGCCAGCCCCCCCATATCTCATTGACAAGTTTAGAGGAGTCTCTGATGCTCTAGGGTTGCCCACATAGAGAGTGAGAAGGGAGTCCTCGTGGTGAGGGTGTGAATGAGTTTCTCAGCTGGGCTTCTCAGGACACACCCTTTCTGCCTGCTCCTGGGTTCGCTAGGCACACTGGTGGCTCTCTGCTGGCATGAGGAGCCCAGCCTAGGGAGGGGTGGGAGGGAGACAGGGCAGGTTGGCTTCTTTCCTGCTCTGCCTTCCAAGGGACTCTGCCTTCCTGACTGTCTCTCATGCCTAGGCTTCACCATGAGCATAATCTTGCAGCTAGATTGTTTGCTGACTGCCATTAGGCTGCCCATTCCCCACTCCCACGCCCCCAGCCTTTCTGTGTGACCTATTCCATAGACCCTCACCAAGAGCCCAAATCCTTTGAGTTCTATTTTGTTCATTCTGTTCCTTGGGCAGTGAGCTCATCCAGGGGACCCATGAGTGGGGGCTGTGTGTAGGTAACTTCACCTACTTCCATGTTCCCTACCTGGGCCCCTTTATTTTGTGGCTGATACTTCACCCAGCAGGTGAGTGCCTGTTGTGGGGGAGGGGCTGGCTCAACACCTGGAAGCTTGGCTTGAGAGCGAGCCTGTTGGGCTGCCCCTCCCCTACCCTCCTGACCTGGGAAATCCTCTAAGCTGACCTAATTATCTGAGTGAGGGAGAGCTATTGGCTATTGATTCCCAGCAGATGCTGCACTTTGAGGAACCAGGGGGTCCCTGGACAGGGGTGTGTATGCCACTCTGGAATTAACACTTTGGTTCTTGCCTCCTAGGACCAGTGACTCCTTTCACTGCCATCCAGCGGGAATGAACCCTTTTGGAGTTCTTCCTGGCTGATCAGCCCTCCCCAAGCTATTCACTCATCTCTGGGACACAAGGAATCACAGCCCCAGCATAGCACAGATCTGCCTTACCTGGCAGTTCTCTTACTCTCTCTTGGTGGGATCATCAGGAGATGGTGTATTTAGCCGGAAGCCATAGACTTTGCCTCCCCAAGGTTTATAATCCTGAGTCAGTCCTTTGTGAATGAGTTTCCTTCCAACCCTGCTTGGTACCCTGGGGAGTCCTTGGTGAGAAGCAGTTTTCCACTGAACCCTCCCTGGGCCTCACTGGGCTGACAGCTGCTCTTCCAGTCCCACCAATTTCATGGAAGCTGGAATCCTGGAGGGTGGTGGGCAGGGTACATTCACCCAGCTCATCAAGCAGAAACTGAGCGTGTGCTTTAGAAGTAGTGTCTTACGTTGACTCACATTTCATTGTGTTCAGTGTTCTTTTACCTGCAGGGCTCTTGTTTGAACTTCCTTACAGTGCAGTGAGAGTGCCTGGCAGAGAGAGCATGGGTATGAAATGTAACCTGTTCCTTAAGTTCATAATCTTTTTTTTTTATTTTAATTTGAGTAGTGGTTATTTTTTTTTTTTAACTTCATTGGGGAACAGTGTGTTTTTCCAGGACCCATCAGTCCCCAAGTCAAGTCGTTGTTTTCAATCTAGTTGTGGAGGGTGCAGCTCACTGGCCCATGTGGGAATCGAACCGGCAACCTTGGTGTTACGAGCACGCACGCACTCTAACCACCTGAGCTAACCAGTTGCCCCGTTAAGTTTATATTCTTAATGCAGGAGTGAGATTTACACATGCAGAAAAAGACTCAAGAATACCATTTCATGCTCGAGCATAACTGACTACGACTGGGATGGCAATGGGATTAGGAAGGAGAAAGACCTGGATACACTGGCCAGATATTTGTGGAAAAGGCAGGCTTTGAGCTACACCTTAAAAGGTCATTAATATTTTCACATGTGGAAAAAAATGGGGAGAAGACATTAGGAATGAGGAGGCATAAGGAGAAGGAATAGTGAGGAGACCTCTAATTGGAGGCCAGGGTGTATCTGTTGAGTAGGGGAGACTGAGTGATACCTGATTGTGGAGGGTTGAATTCCAGGGTGAAATCAAACCCAATTAGACTCAAAACCTGGAGGGGAAGGGACCAGGGCTGCCTTGTACAAGGACTCTCAGAAGAGAGAACAATTCAAACTCGGCCTTGCTTTTGGCCTTGCCCTCCAGCCTTTGCTGCTTGGGGCCCCCGTCAGTGACCCACACTCCCAGCCCCACCCCTGTGAGACCTGGAGCCCCTGCTTATTGGTGCCGCGGGCCACCCAGCCGATATTGGGGGACCAACCAGTGAGGTAACTAAAATGGAAACCATGTAACCAGGCATGAAGAATTTTCAGGAGGGATGATCAAAAAGAGAATATTTATTAAAAACCATTTGTTTGGCTTTTTGTATATATTTGTCTCAGTAACCCTTACAACAACTCTGTGAGGCAACTATTATCATTATCCCCTATTTGCATGAGAGGAAATTGAAGCTCAGAGAGGTTAAACTACTTGTCGTTGGCTACACAGCCAGTAAGTGGTCTGTTTGGCTCTAACAGACTAACTCCTTGGCTCACTGCTTGTAATAAGGATGATGAAGGGATACACCCTTTGTCCTCAGGGGCTTTTTCAGTCCAGTTGGAAGAATCAGCTAAAAGTCCAAGAAAATCTCAAAGAGTGTTGAGCAAGGGAGGGGGAAAAATACAGACAGAAAATGTTAGGAGTAGGGATTCAAAGTGGGAGAGCCACTGTGAACTGTCACAGACAAAGCTTCACGCATGAAGCTGGGGTCACATGAGTGAGGGCCAGACAGGTAGGAGGCCAGTCCTGATGAAGGTGTTCGCAGAAGCGCAAAGGAGAGATGCATCGGGGGGGGTGTGTGTGTGAATGAATGTCGGTCACACATACACAAAGGTAGAGAGACTAGAATGATCCTTCATATATTTAGTGCTTCACAATTTATTGAGGTGCGTTTGCATGACATTTAGTAGATTTACAATGTTGTGCAACCATCATCTCTCTTTAGTTTCAAAACTTTGTTGTCACCCCAGAAGAACACCCCATACCCATCAAGCAGTCACTCCCCATTGTCCCCTCCCCCCATCCCCTGACAACTGCTAATCTGCTTCCTGTCTGTATGGATTCACCTGGTTTGGACATTTGACATGAAAGAAACCATACAGCATGCCGCCTTTAGTGTCTGGCTTCTTTCACCTGGCTTTCACTAATCCATGTCATAGCACATATCAGGACTTCATTCCTTTATGGCTGAATAATATTCCATTGAAGGTATACACCACAATTGGTTTATTCATTCATCCATGAATGTACTCTTGGATTGTTTCCCCCTTTTGGCTATTGACAGTAGTGCTCCTATGAAAACGTGTGTACACGTACCTATTTGAGTAGCCATTTTCAGTTCTTTGGGGTATATAACTAGAAGCAGAATTGTGGAGTCGTGTGGTAATTCTATGTTTAACTTTTTGAGGAGCCACCGACTTTTCCCCAATGGCTGCGCCGTTTTTGCATTCCCACCAGTGATGCACTAGGGTTCCAGTTTCTCCACATCCTCCCACTAGTGCTTTTCTTTTGACTTGAGGGTCACCCCTCAGTTTTATGCACTAGACTCAGTACAGTGGATGCTGCTTCTCTCAGCCCTCCCACCTTGGGTCTTTGCTGCTTCCGGCGCTGTGGTTCCATGTCTCACACTGGTTCTGCCTTCAGCAGCTTTGGTTCTCTTACGTTAGGGAACTGGACCCTGAGAAGCTGGATGACTCTGCTGTGGTCATCCTGAGCAGAGGAACCCAGGGCAGCTGCAGTTTCCTGCATGGCTTGTCTCTGCCTTCCCAGCACCAGGTCTGTTGGCTGGTTCCTGGGCTGTCCTGCCTCTCACGTGCCCTCTGTCTCCCAGCTTTAGCCCCTGGAAGCCTGTGGTATGAACACGTGGGATCTCAGAGTTCTTGGCTGTGCTGCTAAAATGTTGTTTTCGATCTGTTTGAGCATCCCAAGTGACAGCTGGCTTTCAGGGGGCCCGATGTAGGTAGTGTTTTAGTTTTCTAGGGCTGCCGTAATGGAGTACCACAGCCTGGGGGGCTTAAACAAAAATTTATTTCCTCACAATTCTGGAGGATGGAAAGTCCAAGATTAAGACGCAGGCTGGGTTGGCTTCTTCTGTGGCCTCTCTTCTTCGCTTGCAGTTGGTCATCTTCTGCCTGCGTCTTCACATGGGTTTCCCTCTGTACATGTCTGTGTCCTAATCTTCTCTATTAGGACACCAGTCCTGTTGGATTTGAGCCCCCACTGATGACCTCATTTTACCTTCATTACCTCTTTTAAAGGCCGAAATTCAGTCCTCCTTCACTGTGCTATTCTGAGGTACTGGGGGTTAGGACTTCAATATATGAGTCGTGGGGTCACAGTTTAGCCCTTGAAGGTAGACAGAGCAGCAAGATTGCATCATGACTAGGGAGGCAGAGAGACTGGGAGGGGTTGGGGATGGGGGAACCTTGTGATTCTTCTGGGCTTCTGTTTGATTTCAGAGTGACTCTCGTGCAAATACAGAACATGTGGAGGAGGGGAGAGTAGTGGTGGCAGCCCAGAGGGCACTGGGGGCTATGGGGAGGCGGGAAAGCAGTGTCCATGATCAATAATTTATTCCTGGATACTATGCAGGAGGGCGTTGTCGTGGCAACAGGCTGGCTCTCTGAGTGGTTGGCCTGACAGTTGGCTCTCAGAGCTGCCTCTCCCTCCTTCCCCTGCCCCCTCATTTTTCTTGTGTGTCTCAGGAACCTTTTTGTGGAGTGGAGCCTGCCTGCGTCTGGGAAAACACCACTGCCTACTTTCAGTGTGGGGCTCACAACAGCTGTAGCAGCACCTTCCCGCCCCTTTGTGGCCCCACGAGGGTCATAGCCTGACTCCTTGATCTGGAAAGACCCTCCAGAGGTCATCTCACTGGCTTTCCAACCAGCAGGCCTCTTGCCTTTGCCAGGGTTCAGAGTGCTGCTTTTTCTCACAGCCTGCCACTCGACGTTTCCTAATAAGTTGGATGCCTTGTCTTCTAATCACACTGCTTTAGATGCCTCTGTCCTGGACAGATCTGCTCAAGCAAGGCAGCTGGGCAGGGCCTTCCCCTGCCTTAGTCTCCATGTGAGTCATCTTCGGCACTGCCGTCGCTGGCAATTGGTCCTTCATTCCTTCCTCCTGGCCTTGGTAGATGGGAAGATGCCAGGAGCATGCAGCTAACCGGAAAGCTCGTATTCCCCAGCATGCTGTGAGCTCCATGGCACTGCATACAGGGACCCAGTAAATATTTGTGTTTTGGTGTGCAGTAAATGAAAGGGAGGTCTGAAGGAGGCCTCGAGGAATGGTGGAGTCAGGAGCGGGCGCTTATGCCATGCAGACTCCCACGTGGGTCTCTCTCCCAGCCTTTTCCAGAGGCTGAGTCTTAAGTCCAACAGCTGCACAGAGCCTCAGCAATTGAGACCATTGAATGTTGAGTTATTTTTCATACGCTTTACTATTCACTGCTCTCCTGATTCACTGGCTGTCACAACTAATAAGAGACCTGTGTCTGTAATAACCATTTAAGACTTAATGTTATTAGTCTTGTAATTGCTGCTAAGGGTCTTGTCTGTTCTCTGAATTTGTAAATCCTTATGCACAAAGGTTAAGAATACATACCCCTAAGCTGGAGGCTGCCCAGAGGCCTGGGGCGGGTGGGGGGTGGGTAGACTAGCTTCAGCTGCCTGGCTGGTATGTGAGTTTTCCGATAGGGCATGGAAATGGGGGTGCAGATATGCCCAGGGAGCATCTGCGAGCCCCTGTGGGAGTGGGGAGGGGAGGAGAGCCCTGCAGAGGAGCTTGGCCTCGGTTGACTTCATGACAAGCAGCTGTTGGTGGAGAGAAGAGCCTTATCTCCAGGGAAAGGACAGCTCCTGCCCTGCCCCGTCCCCGGCCCACAGGCTCAGGGCCCCGACAGCACAGAAGGAATAGCAGTGCTGTCCTGATCAGATGGTCCTGATGCTGCAGGCAGAGATTGGAGTTGACAGGAAAACCAGCTGTATGAGCAATACGCTCCTCTGGCTTTGTCTCAAGAGATGTCCCTCTTCTCTCCACAGGGGATCTTTTCCCACACATGGGTCTACTGAGTTCTCACTGAAAGGCATTTATTAAGAGTTTGATAGCTTTGCTGTAGTGAAGGGCCTAGGCTGATTGTCACTGGTTTGTGGTCCAGTGTCCCTTCACCACCCTTTTCCCCCTCTTCTACCTGTGAAGGTCTCAACACGGCTGCCTATGAGCGCTGCCAGCCAGGGCCAGTACAGCTGCCCTTTGCATCCCACTGTCCTGCCAGCAACTAGCATGGAAACTCTGCCTGCTTCCTTTTTCTTTTTCTGTGTTGTGGTAAAATACACATAAAATGCACTACTTTAACCATTATAAAGTGTACAATTTCAGTGGCATTTAGTACATTCAGAATATTGTGCACCATCGTCACTATTTCCAAAACATTTTAATCACCCCAAAAGGAACCCCCTACCAATTAAGCAGTCGCTCTCCATTCTCCTCTTCCCCCCAACCCCTAGCAACTACTGATTTGTTCTTGTCTCTACCAACTTGCCTGTGTTGGATATTGCATATAAATGCAATACAATATGTGGCCTTTTGTTAAAAGGCTTTTGTTAAAAGATATTGCATATAAATGCAATACAATATGCGGTTTCTTTCGGTTACCATAATGTTTTTAAGGGTGAGCCACATGCTAGCATTGTGTCAGTACTTCATTCCTTTTTAATGGCTGTAGAATACTCCACTGTCTGTATACCACATTTTGCTTATTCATCTGTTGATGGGTATTTGAGTTGTTTCTTGTGAATGGTGTTGTTAAGAACATTTGCAAACATGCTTTTGTTTGAGCACCTGTTTTCACTTCTTTGGGGTGTATACCTGGGAGTAGAACTTCCGGGTCATATGGTAATTTGATACTTAACTTCTGGAGGAGCCACCAGACTTTGCCCTCTTCTTTACACATGTCCGTCTCCGTCTCCATTTGAGAGGGAGCAGCCTGTTCCCTGTGCCCACTCCAGGTTACGACCTTTGGCAGCCACTTTTGGAGTCTCTAGTTCCTGGCTCCTGGTCAAGACACAGTGATGTGGGTGGACACAACAGAGGAATACAGCAGTGACAATGGAGTGGTTTCTAATTGTTTTTAATGGTGTTCCCAGATCTTACCCACACATGTACTATTCTCCAGAGGACAGTGCTCAGAACCTAATTTCATCCTCCCTAGGAATAGTCTTCAGAGGTCTTTCCTTGATGATCTTTCTTTGATTTTGACACTAAATAAACAATGTTTCTAACTACATCACTCACCATTTTTTCTGTTCTTGGCTCTACCTTGCAATTAAAAAAAAAAAAAAAAACCAAATCTACACTCATAGGCTAAAACTTTGCCACAATGGGGCCCATGAAAAGAATATGCTACAGGCCTTGAAAGCAGTCCCAAAAGGAAGCTTCAAAGATGTTCTGAGCATAGACAGTGCATTGTTGGAATATGTATATAGCCTCCCGGGGGAGCTTCTTTGAAGGAGATAGCACTCATTTCAATGTATGAATTCTGGTGTGTTCATTTAAAAGATCAGTCAGAAGGCTTCGTATGCACACAATACAAAAGATGATGTGATTGGTTATCGAACTATGTACACCTCCAGGAAATCAAAGAAAGATATACATTTTATGAGTTTTAGGGAGATGAAGTCCAAAACATAACCTGGGAGTGTGTTGGGATGGTTAACACAAAATAGTACTGGCCAACTGCTGGGCAGGAGAGGGGGTCAGTGAGGAGCCGAAAGGCTGAGAACAAGCATCCCCATCTTCATAAAGATTAGTGGGGCAGTTCGCTTATCCGATCTATCAGTCTGGCTGGGAAGGGGATCAAGTACATAGCCTTTGCATGTTTATTATTCTCCATCTATGGGGGCAGTGTGAGGAGAAGGGAGGCTGGTGACAAGGACAGGTGAATTATGTTTTAAGCTAAGTTTAAAATTTTTTCAAGTAGCATGTCTCTTTACAAATGAAATATTTTAGCCAGCATTGGAAGTCTGGCAAAGAAACTTAGGCCAATGGGCTGGGTCTCTTTGACCTATTGGGTGGTGGTGTTTTTCCTCCTCATTCAAAAAGCTGAAGTCAGCAGTGAAGGCAATGTCTGGTGGGTCAGAGAAGTGTACTCTGGTTGTTTTAAGATTCAGAAACAGGTTGGAGGCTGATGACATTGTCCCCATTTTATAACCAGGCCCTCAAGTGGATGACAAGGTCAGCGGAATCTCAGAGCCAAGAATAGATCCCTCAGCCACTCACTCCATTACCACAGTAACTCATTCCAAGTTTTGAAGAATGTCATCCTCTGGGGAAATAATGCTTCTGAAAAAAGTTTCTTGTCTTTGCCTGCTTTATCCCAATAATCATTTATTTGGGGTCAGATATATTGGGTTGTCAGAAAAGTCATGACGTATTTTTTCTGTTTTTCGTTGCAAAAATGCGTCATGACTTCTCCGACTACCCAATAGATGGATTTGACAGGAAAGCAGAGAAAGATGCTGCAATGATTATAAAAAGATTATTGCAGTGAGTATATATGTATATATCTCAAAGTTTGCCTTTTCAGCAATTTCAAGTGTACACTTCATTGGCATTTAGCATGCTCATGATGTGGAACCATCACTACCCTCCATTTCCAAAGCTTCTTTACTGCCCCAAATTGAAACTCTGTAACCATTAGGCAGTAACTTCCATCCCCTGTTTCTCCCAGCCCCTGGAAACACTCATGTTTCTGTCTATGAATTCTATTCCAGATGGTTTATCTTAAGTGAAATCATACAATATATGTCTCTTTGTTTCTGGCTTATTTCACACAGCATAATGTTTTCAAGACTCATTGATGTAGCCTGTATCAGAGCTTCATTCCTTTTCATGGCTCAATGTCTAGAGTGTAATACTATGGTGATCACTGGTGTCTAAGTATCTGTTTGAATCCCTGCTTTCAGTTCTTTGTGGGTAGGAATTGCTGGATCATATGGTAATGTTATGTTTGACTTTTGAGGAACTGCAAATTGTTTCTACAGTGGCTTTCCCATTTTGCATTCTCATCAGCAATGCAGGAGGTTCCAGTCTCTCCACAGCCTCACCAATGCTTGTTGTTTTCCATTTTATTGATAACTATCCTAGTAGGTATGAAGTGGTATCTCATTATGGTTTTGATTTGCATTTTCCTAATGTTTAGTGATTGTTGAGCATCTTTCATTTGCTGTTAGTCATTTGTATGTCTTTGGAGAAATGTCTATTCAAGTCCTTTGCCTGTTTTTAAATTGGGCTGCTTATCTTTTTGCTGTTGAGTTTTAGGAATTCTTTTTATATTCTGGGTATTATACTCTTACCAGATATGTGATTTGCAAATATTTTCTCCCATTATGCAGGTTGTCTTTTCACTTTCTTGATAATGTTCTTTGATACCCAGATACTTTAAATTTTAATGAAGTCCAGTTCATCTATTTTTTCTTTTGTTGCTTGTGCTTTTGGTGTCACATCTAAATCTATTACCAAACCCAAGGCCGTGAAGCTTTTACCTCTGGTTTGCTTCTAAGAGTTTTATGGTTTTAGCTCTTATGTTTAGGTTGTTGATTGATTAATTTAGAGTTAATTTTTGTGTATGGTGTGAGGTAGGGGTCCAACTTCATTCTTCTGCTTGTGTAAATCTATTTATCCCAGCATCAGTTTTTGAAGAAACTGTTATTTCCCCATTGAGTGGACTTTACACTCTTGTCAAAACTTAATTGGCCATAGATGTATGAGTTAATTTTTAGTTCTATTGTAGAATCAATTTCTAGAGTCAATTCTATTCCATTAGTCTTGCCTATTATGCCCATACCACACTGATTTGACTACTATAGTTTTACGAGTATAATAGGCTTTGAAATTGGGAAATATGCACCTCTGACTTGTCTTTCTTCTTCAAGATTGTTTTGGCTATTCGGAGCCTCACACAGACTTCTATCACACAGGCTGCTCCTATCCCCCCGACCCCCGATTCTCCTTATAGGCTCACTTCTGAGTGACTCGTTTTATGACGGCTGCTTCCAGCCTTTGTGATCCAGCAGTGTCACTGCTAGGCGGGCTCAGAAGTACTCTTAGCCAGCTTCCCACACAGTGCTGGGATTTCTTCAGCTCCTCTGACAGGGCTTACGTAGCTTCTGCTTAAATGCTTCAGACAGAATCCTTCACGACAGCAAGTTTCCTCTTGTAATCGAATTGCTTTCCATTCTGGGAAGTGAGGATTGTGCACCCACAGATGAGACTGGATCCTTAGCTACAGCAGTTAACAGTTAACAGATATGGTTTGAGGGCCTCAGGCTCGCCCAGCACCACTCTGACTGCTTGATTCCTGCAGGCAGGCCCTGGCTACACTCTAGCAAGGTCCACAGTCATCTCCTCCCCACCCACCCCCCACCCCCGATCCTTTTTATTGCCAATCTGTTTTGATGTGGAAGAGTGGGCTGGCCCGGCCATGGCATACCAGTTCCTCTTAGAAGGCAGCTGTGGCTGGCAGGGGAGTGAACCTATGGGGGCGGGGGGAGCACTTGGCTGCCTGCTAGGACGGGATGGAGCTCCCCCAGGCACACCAGCTGTTACCCCAGCCATTCTCAGCTGATGTCGGCTGTGCTCTGTGAAAGTGACCCACTTTCAGGCCACCCTTAGCCCCGGCAGTTCTCTGCCCCCACTGCATTCCTACCCAGTCCTTGATAGCCCCTAGGGTAGTCTCCCTGGGTTGGGAAAGGGGCTGTTATCTGCAGGTAGCTGTGAGGGATTGGCCAGCATGGCTGCCTCCATAAGGAGAAGAACCAAGGAAACTATGCAAAGCAATGGATGGTGGGGGTGGGCACAGGGGGAGCCGCTACCCTCGGGGCACCCCTGCCCGCCCCGTGCCCAATCTGGATACTTACCTGATTTTCTTAGACTCTTACTTCCTTATATTCCTCTTCAATGTGAGGTAAAATCTGGTCTCTCTATTAACCCCTGTACCCTACAGATATGGAAAAGTGGCTGCCTCTGCCCTCCACCCTGGCCCTGAACTTTCAGGCCAGCACCTTCCACTCCGGTTGTGCCTTTCCCAACTGTCCTTCCCACACCCTTAGAAACTCCACTAGCCCAGTGCTTATAGGCAACAGAAATGGCTCTGTAGCCCCTGGGAAAAAGCCAGGCAGCGGGGCAAGATGTGGGGCTGGAGGGGCCGGGCCCAAGCGGCTGGGTTGTTAACTTGAAGCTCAAAATGAGGCAGCAATGTGATGTGATGGTCAGAGAGGAGAGAGAGATGAGCCTTCCCTGGGGAAAGGCAGATCCAGGTCCAGGGCCGCCCTGTGCTCTGTGCTGGGAATTGTGCTCCGTTCTGGGCACCGTACATTACAAATACTTTTCCTTATTAGCAAAAATAATTTATGTTCTTTGCAGAAAATTTAGAAGATATACATAAGTACAAAGGAAAAAATGCAAATTATCCATAATTTCAGTATCCAAAGATAGCCATTCTTAGCCTATTTTTGTAATCTACTTTTTTCACTTAATAATTTTTCATAGTGCTAAAATATTCTGATGTACTGTTTCATCATTTTAATAACCATATAATATTTCATTGCGATGATAGTAGTAAGAATTGAAGATTTTTTTTCTTACCATAGCATTTACCTTATGTGCCAGGTACTATCATTCACTGACTCTGTAACTTGAGATTGATCCTCTTATTATCACAATTATACAAATAAAGAGAACAAGGCACAGAGAGGACGTAACTTGCCCGAGATAACAATAAGTGGCAGAGCTAAATTCTGAATCCAGTTCATTTGGCTCTAGAACCATTATTTCCACACTCTCCTTCCTGCCTGTCAAACCGTGTACATGCCATAGTTTATCATTGCCCCTAGTGATGACTGTTTAGGTTATTTCTAATTTTGTTAACCATTATAAACAATATTCTGATGAACATTTGTGGGACTTTAATATTCTGTTGTAATTATCCTTGATTATTTACTTAAGACCTACTCCCAGAAATGGAACTTATGAAACAAAAGGCATAACCATTTTTAAGACTTTTCATTGTATTCCAAACTTTCCCCCAGAAGGACTTTATTGAGGTACACTCTCACCCACAGGGTAGTGGGGGGACTGGGCCTTACGCTTTAAGGGGAGCCTGACCCACTGAAGTCTGGCCATTGTAGGGAAAACAGAATGGTACAGTGAATGGGAATAATTTTATGAGGGGCAGCCGAAGGGACTGGAGGTATTGAACCTGGAGAAGACTAAGACTTGGAGTGCTGGAGGGAGGGAGGGTCACACTCACGGCTGTAATCAAACCTGTGATGGGCCCTAGAGCAGAAGTGGACCAGTGGGCCGAATCTGAAGTTGTGGAGAGCCATTGTCCTGTGCCGGGCTAACACACGGCCTTGGACAGGCAGGGCTGGTGTTGGGTAAACGTTACATGGCCCGCTGCCGTGCCTGGCTTGAGTTCATGTAGGGCATGAGTATGGGGGAGGGCTGGTACCACCCATGCCATACTGTGCTCCCCCACAGAACATTACGTCTCCAAATCTTAACTGGGGGATCTGCTCCCCATTCCACCCCCGCCTCGGGGAGCCTGGCCCAGCCTGGTACCTCTCTCCGTCTATCCCCTCAGAGCCTGAGCAGCACAGCCTGGCTTGTGTCATGGGCCACACAACTCCTCCATTATACATGAGGGGGACCCAGCGGTGAGCGAGTGAGCAAGCCGGGAGCGGGGGAGTGTTATTAATAAACAAGTGTATTGTGTGGATTTCCATTCATGGCACTCTCAGAGGACGTGGTGGGCTTGAAATAATAAAGCCTTGTTTTGCCAAAGAGAGAGCTAGAGAGGTGGCAGGTGGGTGTGGCATGGAGCTGGGAAACTAGGGACTATTTTGATTCCATCTCGGGCAGGGCTGCTGTGTTTGCTCTGAGGCCAGCATCCAAGGGGAAGATCTAGCTGGGGTTTGCTCAGACCCACATCAACCTACTGGATGGCCTGGGATCTAAGAAATGCCTAGCTTTCCATCCCCACCTGCTCCCATGGAGGGAGACTGAGAAGACACTGGATGAACTGGACCATGACTACTTCAGGAGGGAGGTAGGATGGTCAGCAGTCTCTTGTTTCTTGACCTCCTGTCCCTACACCATTCCCCCTTTCAGGTGAGTCCTTCTGCCTTTTAAAGGCTCTAAAGTTGCATGTGTTCGATTGTGCATAGTTTCTTGAGGATGCTAGAATTGTGTTTGTGTAGAAGGTCTGTGCAGGAAGCTTCCTAGCCAGGGAGAGGACCAATTTGGTGTTAGGATCTGCAATATGAAGCAAGCAGGCTAGAAGCAATGATAATGAATGAGGTGAAATTTCAGAGGAAGAGACGCAAGGGACAAGGCTCCCAAGCCCTGTGTGTGTGGCTGGGCAGGGGAGCTTGGGTGTGAGGAATGAATGTGTCTGAGAAAGTGAGATGCTGAAGAGCATTTTGGTAGAGGCAGATTTGGGGGCTATGTGTCTAATTGCAAATGCCATATTAATGTTGTGACTTGTCCACATTAACGCTCAATCCCTCCCTTTCTCTTCTTCAGCCCTTTGCTCTGGTCTCCACCATCCCAAACCAGCCCACTCTCTCTAGCCCAGCCTGTCCCACTCAGTCTTGGCATCTCTGTATCTCAGGCTAGGAATTTAGAGCCACTGGTTGGGACGAAGTGAGAATAGGCCATTTTGCTCTCAGCTGGCTTTGAGGGATGGGGAGCAGGTCCTGGCTCAGGGGAGCCTTGGTCCTTGTCACTTAGTGCTGAATCAAAACAAGGAGAATGCCGGGGCCCAGGCAAGCCTGGGTCACCTGGCTCTGTTAGGAGCCGATGGTGCTGCCTTTGACTTTTGCAAGTGGCCCAGAGCTGTTCTTTAAGATGTGTGCTGGTGTACCTGTGACTTGGGAGGGAAAAGGAGTCCAGTGGTGGGGACAATCTGTCCTGCCCTCCTCATGGGTGCAAGGATCCCTGTGGCAGGGGTTTGGACCCAGTGACTAAGTTTTTGTTTGTATTGAGGATTGAGTGACCCTACTTAACCTGGGAAAGCCTGAGGCTGCACTAGAGCCAGAATGGGCTGATTCTGGGCTATTGGAGGAACATTGCATCCTTGGCTCAAACCAGAAGGGAACAACCTCCCCGGAGGCAGGCCAGCCACCCTCCCCCGCGGCCCCATCCAGGGCAGAGTGTGAGAGACTCAGAGCTGTTGCAGACTGCTGCTGCACCCCTGTGCCCAGAGCAAACAGTGCCACTTCCTTGAGCATGGACGTCCCTGGCACTGCCTGCCCTGGCTTGGCCTCAGCTGTGGGGTGAGGACGAGGCCCTGCAGACAGTGGAGCTCCTCCGTGGGCCCTCCGCTTCTGTAGATGCTGTGGACACTCCCTTCCCTTCTCCTTCCCACTGTCTGAAGAAGCAGTGACTATTCTTGGAAGCATCTGCATGCCCCTAGGAGCACTGTGTCTGTGATGCTGGGATGGATGCTCTTCTACTTAGAGAGGGTGTGAGCTGGTGAAACAACTGTGGGTGGAAGTGGGGGGGGGCATGGCCAACCCAACCTCCGCTCAGCCCAGCCGGGCACCTGGCCTGGAGGAATGACCCAGCATCCTCCAGCAAGTCTTTCGGGGACCCTACTGGTTGTGTTTTATGGTTGTCAGTTGATGTCGGAGGTTCCTGGAAGGTCCACGAACAGAGACAAGGGGCTTCCTCATAGGGGCAGGCAGCTGAGTCATACTATAGGCACTCCCTTCTCTGAGGCTTACACTCATGGTATACCCGGCGGAATCAGCCAGGTGGCCTTCCCCAGCGATGGGAATACCATCAACAACCATAACAATGGCTACTGTTCATTGAGAGCATACTCTGGGATAGGCACTGCTCCGAGCTGTGGAGCTGGCTTGACGTCAGTATCTCGTGTAAACCCCCCAACAGCCTATGCTATCCTGCTTTTAGAATCCATAAAACTGGGCCGGCCAAGTGGCACATTGGTTAAGAGCTGGCTTGGGACGCCAGCGACCCCAGTTCGCATCCCACATATGAGGGCCAGTGACACTGCCCTTTACAGCTGGGATGGTGAACAGCAGCTCCACCTGGAGCTGGGCTGCTGTGAGTCCCCGGGGACAGCATAGCTGCAGCCCCTGCTGCAGTGGGCTGCCATAGGCTACAGTGAGTGGCCGGCAGCCAGCGTGAGTGGCTGGCAGCCGGTGTGAGCTGCCAAGAGCTGCTGTGAGCGGCCAGCCGTCCAGCGGCCAGCGACCGATCTGCTCACCCGTGAAAAGCATAATGACGATGCCAACATGGGCCAGTGAAGCAACGTCCTCCACAACTAGACTGAAGAACAAAAGGACAGCAACTTTTCTGTTCCCCTTCCCTGGTTCCCCAACACTGTTCCCCTCCTCCAATTCCCCAATAAAATCTTTTAAAAAAAAGAATCCATAAAACTGAGACCCAGAGAAGTTAGGCACACTGCACAGTGTCACAGTCAGTGACTGAACCAGGTGTCCACCCCAGCCCCAGGGCCTCATCTCCTGGCACCCTTCTGTCATGTTGCCTCCCAGTAGAAGGCAACAACATACATTTTTTTGGTGGCCACAAGAAGGACTGAGGTCAGATGCAAGGAAAGACTTCCTGACAGTGAGAGGCTCCGTCTTCCTTCGGGCTCTTGGAGAAGCATCTAGCTCTTCAGGAGGGCCTCCCTGTCGGCTGGACTCTGCATGGATGAACACTTGAGGGGTTTTCTCGCAGCTGCCTGTCCATGGAAGGTGCTGGACCACGCGTCAGTAACACAGGGAGTAACCACAGCAGCTTCTGCGCACACTGAGTGCCCCACTCAGATTTGGGATGTGGGAAAAGGCCGGCGAGACTGGGGACTTCCCCAGGCCCGGAGTGGGAGCTGAGAAGGAAACCATCCTGGGAACTCTGGAGCAGCCTGTGACGTTTCCACCTTCCGGTCAGATGTGCCTCGTTCATCCAGAAAGAAGTCCTCAGCCTCTGGGAAGAATGTGCTGGGAGCAGTGTGTGTGTGTGTGTGTGTGTGTGTGTGTGTGTGTGTGTGTGTGCACGCGCGCGCGCACAGTCTCTCCTCCCTGACTTGCTGCAGTGATGAGTGGGTGCACCGCACCCTGGAGGAGGTAGTGGAGTGTCAGACGTGGGGGTGTGGAGCCCAGCTGCCTGAGTTCCGGTGCCAGTTCCCTCCCTTGCTGGGTGACTCCCGGTTTCCTCATCTGTCAGGTGTGATTAATAGTGCCTGCCTCTTGGACTTTGTGAAAATAAACGAACTCATCCATGAAATCATTTAGACAGGAGGAAGGTCCCTCTGTCCAGGGCCATGCGGCCACTTGCGTCCCTCTCCCACCCAGCCCCAGACTGTCTGATGCTGTATGTGCCCAGTGCCAGTAGTTGTATCACCTCTGCTCGCCTGGGCTCAGGGTAAACACCCCAGCAGTCTCCTGACTGCTTCCTGCTGCTACACCCTTTAGGAGCCAGTGCTAGGAGATGCTCAAGGTCTTTGCTCCCAGGGCTGCCTTCAGCCCCATTTGTTTCTGGTCTCTAGAGGCGAGAGTCCTCTTCCAGCTTATGCCTCATTTCTGACCTCATGGGTCTTTCTCAGCTGGTGTCCGGCTGTTTGGGCACCTGGGAATGGACTCATGGCTTTACTCCGCCCCCTTTCTGCCACGTGACAGGCTCTGCCTCCAGCTCTTGCACTTCCAACCCACCATCCCGCACCCACTCCGTCTCCCTGCCTTTGGCTTCTCCTCCTGATTGCGTCTGCCCCAGATCCTTCCCTTTCCCTGCCACCGCCCGGCTCCCCTTCCCACCTCTGCCCTGTGCCTGATCTGCACACCATCCAGTTATACTTCTCAGGAATTCAGAGACACTTTGCATGCCTAAAGCAAACATCTGTTGACATTTAGAAATACTTAAAGGCCCACATTTCCATTCTTTGTGAACACAGCATATTCTCCTTCTGGTATAGGAAACCCAGAGGAGGGCCTGGTGAGGAAGGCAGCCCACATATATAGTCACTTTTGAAAAGGAGAGGTAACTTCCCACTTTGCCCTAGACTGGTCAGGGTCAGCATGAGGGGGTTGGGTGGAGGAGGGTGGCATATGCTTTCTGGCTGCCCCCAGACACTGCCCTGAGCTTTCGATGTATGTCTTCATACAGTCCCTTCAATAACCTGATAAGGCAGATGCCACAATCTATTCCATCTGTAGCAGGGGAAACAGACAGGGTAAGTGACTCGCTTAAGGTCACACAGTGATTAAGGGGGAGAGTCAGGATTTGAGTGTGGGTTTTTTTATTTCCCCTAGAATCATGCAGCCTCTAGAAGAAGGTGGGAGAAGAAGGAGGGTTGCAGAGGGGATGTTAATGTACACGCACCTGAATTTTGATTGCCCTGGAGCTGGATTTCTGACTCTGAGCAAATCCAAGCATCCTGTTCCTATTCCTTCTTCCTAACTCTCCATCCCTCAGCTGTGGACCTTGGTGAAAAGAAGAGAGACCCTGGCCTTCTACCTCTCTGTCATCCTCCAGGTTAGACCAGGACTGTGGTGATCCGGTTGAAGTCGCCAGCTTCCCAGGAGTCACACATGCCTTAGAATGGAGTATATTTTGCTGAGAGAAGGGGAAAGAAAAACAGGACAAGGAACCTGGAAGTGCCTGAGCAATACAGTATTAGAAAATCAGTACTTCTCCCTAAAAACAAGCTGTGAGGGAGGAAAGTTTTGCAGATAGTCCAGGAGGCCTGAGGGCTGGAAACCTGTACAACTCAGAAATAACTGCTCCAATCTCCAGTCTCTGGGTTCTCCTCAAAGTGTGCCCCCTTCCCTGCGGTCCTCAGCTTCCCTGCTGGGGGCTCTCTATCAGGGGGGACATAAGTGACAGGGTAATGGGCCTAAGCACACACCGAGAACCAGTGGTGGGAATCAGCCACCCCTCCACAAACCCCCGCACCAAGACAGGATGTTATTAACTGGGCGGAGGGAGCACTGGGGACTCTGACCTCTATCAGCCCGAGGAGAGGTCTGATTTGGTCTTTGTTTGCCTGACTCTCAAATTCTGGGCTTGGTAGGAGGGGTCTGCAGGCCTCTTCGACTCAGCACAGAATCACAGGGTAAATACAGTCATTTCGGGTGTATTGTCATCCTTCCTGAGCCTCTAGGATCTGTCTCCTAGATTACCACTAAAGTAGGTGGTTCTCTTACCCAAGCTCTTAGGGTTTTCTTTTTTCCACTTTAAAATCAAATGTATTGAGGTATAATTTACATTCAATAAAATATACTCATTTTAAGGGTACAGTCAGCTGAGTTTTGACAAATATATACACCCATGTAACTCCCACTCCGGTCAAGATGTAGACTATTTCATCACTCCTGAAAATCCTCTCATCTCATTTGCAGTCAATCTCCCCCTAAGCCCCTGGCCCCAGGCAACCACGAAGCAGCTTTCTGTCATTGGAGGGTTTTACCTGTTGTAGACATCCCTGTACCCAGTATGGTCTCTTTGTGTCACTTCCAGGGTTTGGTAAGCCTCGGGGGAGAATAAGAGTTATTTCAGACCCACACCTCTGGTCTCTGCACCTTCTCCATCTTTCCCGGAGCCCTTCAGCGTGCTCGCTCTCTGTCTGTCTGTCTGTCTGTCTCTCTCTCTCTCTCTCTCTCTCTCTCTCTCTCTCTGGCTTGTGGACATGGTACTCCAGGGTCTGCAACAAGAAAAAGACCCCACCCTTCCCTCTGCCTCAGGAGTGAGTCCAGGGAAATAGTAAAGAGAGATTTGTAGAAATTAGGGCCTATCGCTGAGAAACCCAAGATGTGGAGGATGACTCTCTCAACCAGGAAATGGATGAGGGATTCTGGGAGGCAAGCCATGGGTAACGTGGGGGTGGAGAGGCAGCAGGGTGTCCTCTTCCTGCTGCAGGTTTGTCACCGCTGTCCACTGTCGCTGCCATTCTTTGCATGGAGGTGGGTGTGGAAGCTACTTTCCTAGGCAACATTTACCCTGGCGTTCTGGGTCCTTTTGAGTGAATTGAGGGGCAGGGAGGCAACAACAGATTTCAGAGGGCAGCTCCAGGTGGGGTGCTAGAGCAAACAGGCCAGCTCCCACCCTCTGTGGTCAGGCCTAGCCTATGGGATCTGGCAGCAGGTGTGTGTTGCCTAATGAGGAGGTGCTGCAGGGCAGGGAGCAGGGAGCATGGCTGGTAGTTGTCCTGTCCTGCTGACCCCAGGCAGACCAATGCCACACTCGTCCTCTGTGCCCAGGCCTGCAGACCCTCCTTAACTTGGGCAGGCAGGAGGGCAGCAGATAAGGCTGATTCTTACCTGGTGGCAGCGATCCTAGGAGGCCTCCAGTTTGAGAAGGACACAGCACAGTGCTAAGGATTTGCTGCACTTTCCTAACCTTTCTGGGATCCAGTTGACCCATTTGTGCAAAAGTGGGTACAGTGTTACTGGCCCTCACATGTGGGACCCGAACCGGGGCCGCTGGCTTCCCAAGCCAGCTCTTAACCACTGCGCCACTCGGCCGGCCCTAAAGTGGGTATATTTTAAGGGTGCTTTGAGCTCTTGGGAAGAAGGGATACAAACCAAAACCAAGATGTTGTCATTATGCCATTTTTCCTTTTTCTTTTATTATTTCATTGTGGTAAAATATACACAATATAAAATTTATCATTTTCAAGTGTGCAGTTCCTTGCCATTAAGTATATTCACATTGCTGTACAACCATCACCATCATCCATTTCCAGAACTTCTCATCTTCCTCAACTGAACCTCTGTGTCCATTAAACAATAACACCCCTTCCCCTAGTCCCTGGTGACTACCATTCTGCTTGCTGTCTCTATGAATGTGACTACTCTGTGAACCTCATATAAGTAGAATCATAACAGTATTTGTGTGTCTGGCTTATTTCACTTAGCATAATGTCTTCCAGGTTCTTCTGTGTTGTAGCATGCGTCAGAATTCCATTCCTTTTTAAAGATGAATAATATTTCATTTATAGGTATACCACATTTTGTTTATCCATTCATCTGTCAGTGGATTTCTGGTTTTTTCTACCTTTTGACTATTGTGAACAATGCTACTATTATGAACGTTTGTGTACTAATCTCTCTTTGCGTCATTATGGTATTTAAATGTCAGCAGTCCTTTCTAGCAAAGCCTCCTGTTTAAATCTACCAGCGCCGGAGGCCCAGAGTGGCATTTCTCTCCCCTCGCATGCCGCCCTGTCTCCTCTAATTAGTGCCCATGACAAATGGTGTGCTTCAAACACCTCAGTGTTTGATGAGTACTGGGGAGTCAGGTTTCCCAGGCAATGGAGTTTTGAGTTCCTTTCTCCACGAGCTTTCTTTTCAATGTATCTTAGTCACTCTTGGCCACCACCTGTCTTCTGGAGTTAGATTCCATTAAGCTTCTTAATACAAGAATACAACAGAATATCTTTGTTTCATAAAGAAAAGAAGCTGAATTTTATCAAGCATTTACTATGTGCTAGATACTCTTCAAGGGCTATCACAATACAGCAAGCTTCACCTCCGTCTATAGGACCAGCCTGTTAGACATGGAGAAAAGCTGAGTTTTAAGGGTAAGGAATCTGAGGAGAGGCTCTGAGAGGTGAAGATACCTACCCAAGCTGACAGAGGCCAAAGTTTCTCTGTACACCTCCTAAATACTTCCTGGTCCTTCAAATGCAAATGAGTCCGAGAAATTTCCTTTTCTTTTACAATGGAAATCCAAGCCTGGAGTTCTCCTGTGATTTGAAGAGAATACCCTTTGGGCTTCCTTGCTAGTTTTGGTAAAACACGGGATTGTTCATTAATTAATGTTTTGTTTTTCAAAATATATAAAAATGGAAAGAATAGTGACATGAACCCCTAGGGTCCCATCACTCAGCTTCAACAGTTCTCAGCACTTGGCCAATCTTCTTTCATAGATCACTTGGGTTCTTTTTGATCTGTGGGGTCTTGCCAAGTGGTGTGGTAGCAGTTGGTGTTTTCTGGAAGAGAGAAGGGGAATCAGCAGAACTGGGCATCCTGGAGCTAAATCTCTTCCCAGCTGGAAGAGTGTTAATTGCCACCGGGTTGGAGTCCCCTCTGGTGGTTCATTATTCCGCTGGTTACTGAACACCATCCAGGAGGTAGGGGAGGAGGCCAATCTTTTGAGAAGCCTGGCAAGACCTGGCAGGGATGGTATGCAGAGAGACTTCCCTTTCTTAGAGCACTTACTGGTTGATTTTATTGGAATTCTTCTGAGTGGGAAGAGAGAAGGTTATGTGAGGATAACTGTCCTCTTAGGGGAACAAGCCAAGGCAGTCTTGGGGCAGAGCAGGGACC
Organism: Aselliscus stoliczkanus; assembly: GCA_033961575.1. NCBI lineage: Eukaryota > Metazoa > Chordata > Mammalia > Chiroptera > Hipposideridae > Aselliscus > Aselliscus stoliczkanus. Next base: position 78,908,014 of record CM066739.1, on the reverse strand, counting down.
TATGGGACAAGAGCCTATGGCCTCTTCAATGAGATCCAATAAACATTTTCATTTTTATCTTAAAACACCAACAGTATGCCAGGTACTGAGCTAAATGTGGGAATTCAGCTATGACATGTTGGCATCTGCTCTCAGAAAATGTGTGATCCACCTAAAGAATAGCTAATAACCACCAACACTGGTGTGTGTCAGGCCCTGCCTGGGTACTTTATGTACCTTGTCCCGTTATACCCCCCAGAACAGTGTGTAAGCTAGGTACAGTTATCTCCATTTTACAGACAGGAAGCTGTCTGTGCAGAATGAGTATAGGGAGCGAAGGAAAGAGGCAGGGAGAGTATAGAGGGGACAGGGACCTCTCCTAGGCTTCAGGTATGTGTTTATATCTGGCTTTCTTATAGGATTGGGGGCTGCCAAATGGCACGTTTTGTTCTCTCACCTTTATAGAGGACTGGGACTTATTCTTATTTCAAAAACAGGGCAGTTCTTTGGCAAGAGAGGAAGCGTGAAGACTGGAGCTTGAGAAAGAGTTATTTCCTTAGCCTGCAGAAAGGGATGGAGAGAAGAGAATTGAGTTGGTTTATCCTGTTTTTATCTAAAGAAGACTTGGCATTTTTTAAGAGAGAGGAGTTGTGGGAATGAGTTAGCTTTAAGTATAAAGAAGGGGCGCTTTCTGATCTGGCTTGACTTTGTCCAATGATCAGATGGTTTGGGGTTCTCATGGTGGGTGGGCCCTTGGTTGCAGGAGCAGCTGGTGGAGCCATCCCTGTCCTGGGGTGAAGCCTTCTTGGTGTGCCCAGTTTGTGAATGAGTCCTGCTTTGCGAGTTTGAACATATTTTCTAGGGTTGGAAAATAGACTCAGCTACCATGTTTCCCCGAAAATAAGGGCTAATTGGAAAACAAGCCCTAGCATGATTTTTCAGGGTGCTTGTAATGTAAGCCCTACCCCAAAATAAGCCCCAGTTAAGATCGTCAGCCAAACATGACTGTTGGAATAAATGTAGATTTTTGTACATGAATAAATGAATAAATGTAGATTGTTAGAGCAAAAATTAATGTTAGACCTGGTCTTATTTTCGGAGCAACATGGTACTATCTCTGTAGCAGGAGGCAGTCAATGATTTATTTAAAAAGAAAACCTAGGGCCGGCCGAGTGGCTCAGTTGGTTAAGAGCTCGCTCAAGAGTGCGAGCTGAGCCCTGAGCAACAGCAGTTCAATGCCCAGCCCGAGCTGAGCTGCTGCTAAGCTGCCAACAGGTGGCAGGATGACTCAGCTAAAAAAAATAAAATTAAAGTAAAAAAAAGAAAACCTATGAACCTTTTTCCTCTCACCCCAGCAGCCCCCCATCCCTGCCCCTGTTTAAGCCATAACCTGTAGGGTTAAGATGGAGTTAGAAGGCTCTGCTGGCCCGAGGGAAGGACAGAGGTAGAGGAGAGTATAGAGGGGACAGGCGGACAGGTCCTACGAAAGGGATGTGAAACACTGAAACGAGAACCTGAGGACCCAAGGCTGAGATCTCATTTAAGGAATTAAGAGAAAAGCAAAGTGTTTATTGTTGGCATTTTAACTTTTCATTCCTTTAGAAATTTACAGATTTTTGCCATGAGGTGGGGTGAGGTGCCATCCGGCTCAGACACAGGAAGATGGACCCTCTCAAGTTTCTTCCAGCTGTGTGATTTTTGTTTTATTTTCTAGTTGTCCCCACCCTGACTTCCCAGGTAATTTAAATGCAAGGATCAGCTTGCTTTTAAATTACAATTTTGTGCAGGATCAGCTTCAAATAGAACCCAAGAGAAAATCCAATCTTCAAATAATTGCACCATCTTCATTTGCACCTTGTTGACACAGAAAGGACACAGATAAATGTGGATGAGAGCATCTCTTTCAGGAACTGAGGGCTTCCCAACTGAGCAGCAGAAATGCTTCTCTCAGAATAAGCAGCACAGAGTGCAGCTTCTCTTCCTCCCTCCCTCTGGGGAGTCACACAGACTGGTTGCTATGGATACGGGCAACTGAGGCTCCCGTGGGGCAGTGGCTACAGTGCAGGTGAGAGGCTGTTTGTTGGGGTGATGTGGAGGTTGGTGTTAGTCGTTCTCCACGTTGGAGCCTCAGTGTGGGGGGCAGAAACCAGCCTTGCCTGAGCCTCCACCTGCCCTCCCCACCCCGACCCCAGGTGCCGCAGCCTAGTGAGGTGTGCACCAGAGATAGGCCACACCTGTGCGGAGCTGCTGTGCTTTAGGTGGCTGGTGGCAGTTCCAGGGAGGAGGCCTGTCCATCAGCAACAGATGCACAGTTTCTCATTTTGGAGCCTGCCAGAACTGATGCTATAGTTTCTCAGCCCCAGGAGCACATTTCTGGTTTGGAAGCATTATCCAGTGAAGCTTTACTGAGTAGCGCTCTGTCCTGGAAGCTGAAGGGAAGGTATCAGAAGGTAGGGGAATGTGGTTCCCATCATTAGGGAGCTCCTGGCATGAGAGAGGAGACAGCCTTATCCTCAGTGAGCTCCCAACCTGTTGGGGATAACCAGATGCACACAAAGGACATGGGAAGTGGACAGAGACAAAAAAGGGAAAGCCTGGCACTCCCTTGTTTCAGACCCTCCCATGGCCTCCCTTCATACTTGCCACAAAGTCAGATTCCTCCATGTACTGCAAGTCTACCCCTCCACCCCTCCAGCCTCATGACCACTCTTCCTGCAGGCTGCTCTTCTGCAAGGAGCAAAGGGCTCTGCGCTCTTTCTCAAGATTCCAGTTGACTCCTGCCCTGGTTGCCCTTCCTTGCTGTTCCCTTGGCCTGGAGCTCCTTTCCTGAATATCTTCCCGCTCACTCACTTCTTCACCTTGTTTATTCAGGCCTCTGCTGTGATATTTCCTGACCATCCTCTGTCAAACCAGCACTTCTTTTCTTCCCACATCCTCACTTACCCTCTTTCCCTGTTTTACTTTTACTTTTCTTTCTTTTCTTTTTTTTTTATTTTAAGATTTTTATTGGGGAATTGGGGACAGGGAACAGCGTTGGGGAACTGGGGAAGGGTAACAGACAAGTTGTTGTCCTTTTGTTCTTCAATCTAGTTGCAGAGGCCATTGCTTCACTGGCCCATGTTGGCATCGTCATTGCGTTCTTCTCAAGTGAGGCAGATCTATCGCCGGCCTCTGGATGGCCGCTCACAGTGGCTCTTGGCAGCTCACACCGGCTGCCAGCCACTCCCGCTGGCTGCTGGCCACTCACTGTAGCCTATGGCAGCCCAGCTCCAGGTGGAGCTGTTGTTCACCATCCCAGCTGCAGAGGGCAGTGTCACTGGCCCTCATATTTGGGATCCGAACCAGGGCCGCTGACATTCTAGGATGGCTCCCAACCAACGCGCCACTCAGCCAGCCCTGTTTTATTTTTCTTCACAGCACTTTTCACTATCAACACTTGCCAGGTCTGACAAGTTCTCAAACTTATTGCAACGATGTTGCTAACCTTTTTTTGCTATCAGAGGGATTATTCATTATGAATTTGTACCAACTGGACAACAGTTAACCAGGTTTACTGTTTGGAAGTGCTGAAAAGGCTGCATGAAAAAATTAGACAACCTGAACTTTTCTCCAACAATTCATGCCTCTTGCATCACGACAATGCACCAGCTCACACAGCACGGTCTGTGAGGGAGTTTTTAGCCAGTGAACAAATAACTGTCCTGGAACACCCTCCCTACTCACCTGATCTGGCCCCCAGTGACTTCTTTCTTTACAGAAAGATAAAGGAAATATTGAGAGGAAGACTTTTTTTTTTTTTTTAGCTGAGCCATCCTGCCACCTGTTGGTGGCTCAACTGTACTCAGCTCAGGCTGGCATCGAACTGCTGCTGTTGCTCAGAGCTCAGCTCACACTCTTGAGCGAGCTCTTAACCAACTGAGCCACTTGGCCGGCCCTCGAGAGGAAGACATTTTGATGACATTCAGGACATCAAGGGTAAAAAGATGACAGCTTTGATGGCCAGTCCAGAAAAAGAGTTCCAAAACTGCTTTGAAGGGTGGGCTAGGTGCTGGCATTAGTGCATAGCTTCCCAAAGGAGTACTTTGAAGATGACTGTAGTGATATTTAGCAATAGCACTTTTTCTAGGATGAGTTCACAAACTTAATTGTCAGACCTTCGTACATTATTTACTTGTTTACTGTTCGATTACCTGCCTCCACTACTGGAAGGTCAGCTCCTGCAGTGCTGGGAAAGTGTCTCGTTTACCACTGAGTGCCACTGCCAAGAGCTTCACCTGGCACATGGGAGGTGCTCAATAAATATTGGATGAATGAATGACAACTGTGTAGCTCATGGTTCTCATTGAATTCTGTGAGAATGTTTACAATGTGCTTTATTATTTTGGAAAGATAAAACTTCTTGTTTGCAATTCTGATTTGTAATTGAAAGACATTTTTCTTAAAATTAGATTTTGGATTTTTAAGATAGTATCTCTCACACTAGGGTATATAGACCCTTGGGGGTTTTTAGATACGATCATGGGAGTTTGCGGATATTTTCTTCCTTTGGAAGATGTCTGTATATTAGTCAATTTTGGGAAACCTGCACGTAGCTGCTGAAAATCATGCATATAAGGCCTGAGAGGTACGGTGCATTGGAGGTGGCCTGGGGTGGATGTTCTGGAAAGCACAGCTTGAGCAACAGTTGGAAGGAAGGAACAGGTCTTAATACAACACTGAAGAGCATTGGGTGACTTGCTTTGAGGACCTGGTTTATAATGCTAAGAGGCCTTACAGGGTAAGCCCTCATGGGCCCTAGGGGAACATGCTTGCCTGGCTGAGATGGAGTCTGAACTTGGCTAGAACAAAGTGAAGCATTTAAGCCAAGGGTTCTTCATGCCCTGAAATCCTGATTTGAGCGGCAGCTGTGCATGGCTGTACTGGAGCGATGACCCATAAACTCTGCTTTCTGTCCCCTTCCCCATCATTTACATCTCACTGAAGTCACGTTGGCATGATGGCCCCTCCAGGGAGCTCTGGCCCCCATTTCTGTGGCCTGTGCAGCTGGGGGGTGGAGTGTGCGGGAGTCAGCTGGCAGGTGGAAGATGACCCAGCCCTTGGGAGGACACTCCGGGCTCACCAGCTTGTAGTTCTTTTGTTTAACTGGGAATCAACCAGGCCAGAGGTCAGCATTTTCCTTGGAAGACTGTCAGAGTTGAGGGGGAACAGGGTCAAATTCCCAGGGACTGGGCCGGGGTAAGGGCCTATCTCCTGCATCAGTTCTCCACTGTCTGCAGCCTGGCTGGTGCCAGCAGCATGTGACTGGCAAGGCAGTTCCTGCAGACTAGTCACAGAACTGTAGACCTGGGCACATGGAAGGCCCTTTTATAAGGTATGCGGTAGCCCCCTTGTTGTAGAAATGAGGTGCTTGAGGACCAGAGAGTTACTGATGAGTTGGGAACCAAACCTGAGTGTCCCAACACCCAGTTCAGTTCTCCTTCTGTGATGTCCTGTCTGGGACAAGAACCCAGATGGGCACTCAGATATGGGCAACAATACTTCAGCAGTTCAGTCTCCACACGTGCGTCTCATTCAGAAGCATTAGGGTCGGCTTTGGGAGTTTAAGATAAATGTTTCCTGCTCCTGCTGGAGTGACAGTTGTTCTCAGTGATTCTCCATCACATGGCTGTGATGTGGTTTCCTCACCCTGTCAGGGTGGTGGAAGGCATTGGGCTTCAGGCAGGACTGTGTTTGGGAGACTCTCCACCCTGTGGGCAATGTCTGTGTTTAGACTGGCTCCGAGGTGGAAAGGCCGCGAGGCCTGTGGAAGAGGTCTGTGCCGGGCAAGGCTGTGCCCTTCCCTGGCGGCCAGCTTCCTCCACCTCCTCCAGGTCTTCAGTGTCAGTCATCTCCGTAGTGGTCCCTACAAGCACCCCCTGGATTTTGAGGTGCCTTCCTCCTGCCTGCCCCCAAGCCTGGAGGGTAGGAGAGTATGGAGGTTAAGAAGGAAGAAGAGAGCAGGGCTGGGGCAGGGAGGGCACCTGAAGCCGAAAACAAGACAGGGATGTTCTCACTCCGGAGCGATGTCTAAGTGTTCCGAGCTCTGCTTTTGGAGGGCAGGAGCCATGGATTTGCACTGAGCACTTCCCCCTGACCGTGGATAGGCTCCTGAACTTTTTGAGCCTCAGTTTCCTTATCTGAAAAGTGGAGTTAATAGCACCTCACACACTGTACTGTGATGAGGATGCACGGAGAGGATATGCATCAAGAGAGCACCAGGCAAGTGCCCAGCACCAGCAGGAAGACCAGATCATGTAACTGCATTATGGTCGTCACCATGTGATAGCCTAGTATCTATTCAGTGCCCAACACTATGCTGGGTGTTATGGGAGATAAAGAGACTTGCTCATATCAGCCCCTGGGCAAGTAGTCTGACTAGAGAGAGAGTTACACATGAAATAGAGGACAGTGTAAAACGTACGTATAAATCTAAAATATGGAGATGTAGACGATAGGGTTTCAGAGAGAGAGCCAAAAGGGAAGACGACTTTAAAAGCCTTTTGAGGAGTTAAGTGTGGGATTAGGAAAAAGCTGTGGTGTATATTCAAAATAATATTCCACTTCCAGGATCTGCCCATTGCCTCTCCCCCAAAGTGCACATTAGAAGAACACAGCGTGGAGTGAGGAGGGAGTCCTCTGCCCAGGGGCCACGGGGAGCCAGCAGCAGCTTGGGGACTGGAATCCTTGCCTCCTCCCTGCCCACTGGGTGCCTCCTTCCCAAAGACCACAAGGCTCGATGGAGGAGGAGTCTTCCACCCTCTTTGCTCTCACTGGACTCTGTGGGATGCTTGACATATTTTGCAACCCACCAAAGGAGAAAGAACTGACCAGGACCGGTGCCAAAATATTCAGTTAATTCAAAAGAGCCTTTTGTCAGATTAAGAATGCAGCTGGACTGGAGCCTCCTCTTCTGATCTGACATCACAGCCTGGTGGGTTGGGCCTTCCATTCTTGTCCACTCCCGGGTTCATAGGCAGTGCCTATTTGGGAGCCTTTAGGAAACTTAGTTTCTGGTTCCACCTTTGAGTTGCATCGCCTTCAACAAATCTGTCAGCCCCTGTGGTCTTCGTTGCTTCACCTGTGAAATGGCAATGACAGTTCCACTCCCTTTGAAGAATGAGTGCTGACAGGATTGTCTCGATTGCTCCACCTCCGGCTCTCAGGTCTGAGGCTGGATGAAGGGGTGTTGCCCCTTCCAGATGGGCTTTCTGGGATGCCAAATATGTAATTCTGTCATTCTCCAAAACACATTTGCGCTCCACTTTGGAATTTGCTGCTACGCCTGTGGCCCATTCTTTCAATATCCTCAGCGATGGGCAGTCTTCTTCCTTTTAGAGGGAATTTGGTTTCTTGAAGCAGCCTAATCAGGACTGTAAGTATATGATCAAGCTTAATGGGGATACTTTGAGTTCCAAATAAATGAAGCTAATTTCATTTGTCTTCCAAACGGACTCAGAAGTCGGTTCCAAATAAAATTTCAAAAATGGGGCCGGCCAACTGGTGCATTGGTTAAGAGCTGGCTTGGGATGCCAGCAGCCCCGGTTCGGATCCCACATGTGAGGGCCAGTGACACTGCCCTCTATGCTAACAACAGCTCCACCTGGAGCTGGGCTGTGCGAGCCCCGGCAATGGTGTAGGCTGCAGCCCCTGCTGCAGTGGGCTGCCATAGGCTACAGTGAGTGGCCGGCAGCCGGCGTGAGCTGTCAATAGCCATGGTGAACGACATCCAGAGGCCTGCGACCAATCTGCCTCATCCGGGAAGAGCGCCATGATGATACCAATATGGGCCAGTGAAGCAATGTCCTCCGCAACTAGACTGAAGAACAAAAAGACAGCAACCTCTCTGTTCCCCTTCCCTGATTCCCCAACACTGTTCCCTTCCCCCAATTCTCCAATAAAATTAAAAAAAAAAAAATTTCAAAAATGTTTTAATTTTTTAATTTAATTTTTTTTTTTTTTTAAAGATTTTATTGGGGAATTGGCGGAGGGGAACAGCGTTGGGAAATCGGGGAAGGGGAACAGACAAGTTGCTGTCTTTTTGTTCTTCAGTTTAGTTGCGGAGGATGTTGCTTCGCTGTTGGTATCGTCATTGCGCTCTTCCCGGATGAGGCAGATCGGTCGCTGGCCTCTGGATGTCGCTCACTGCGGCTATTGGCAGCTCACTCTTGGCTGCCAGCCGCTCACGCTGGCTGCGGGCCACTCACTATAGCCTATGGCAGCCCACACCATCACCGGGGCTCGCACAGCCCAGCTCCAGGTGGAGCTGTTGTTAGCTGTAGAGGGCAGTGTCACTGGCCCTCATGTGGGATCCGAACCGGGGCCGCTGGCATCCCAAAACCAGCGCTTAACCAATGCGCCACTCGGCCGGCCCTCAAAAATGTTTTGAGCAAGAACTACATTCTTAGACCACAGGTGGTAGGCACTTGTAATTTTAAGAACAGCACTCAGTTGGATACATTAATCCTGATTTTAAAAAAATAGATTTGCTACTTTATGTTTACACCTCATGTGTTTAAAAAGTGAGCATCCTGCCCATTCCTGGTCATTTCCTAATGCATTTGTTTTATGTGCTTGGATATTTGTGCCTTGTATTTTCTTAGAAGTGTGGCCTACCCAGATCATTATCACTTAGAAAAACATAAAATGTCCTATCTCAGTGATCCTCAAACCTATGTCAGCTTGTTCAAAAGCAGATGGCTGGGCTCTCACTCAGAGTTTCCGGTTCAGTGAGTCTGGGGTAGGGCTTGGTAATTTGCATTTTAATATATTCCCAGGTGATGCTGCTTCCCTGAGACCATATTTTGAGAACCCCTGGCCTAGATGAAAGGGGCTTTGGTGATCTTATCTGACTTCTTTGTTGTCCATGTGTGTAAACTGAGGAAAAGTGACTCCCTTTGTAAGTATTATATAACTAGTTTAGTGACAAAGCTTGGACTGGAACCCAGGCATTAGCTAGTTGGAGACTAGTTAACAGGACTGTAGGATTTTAAGGTTTTGCAGGACTTTCCTGATTCCAAATAATCTGGCCTCTTATCCCCTTTAGTACAACTGTATTGTGATTTTTATTTCACCGCAGGAATAGCTTATGTTTGATTTGCCTTTTAAGAAAATTGTGATAAAATATATAAAACATAAAATTTACCATTTTAACCATTTTAAAGGGTACAGTTCTGTGGCATTCGGTACGGTCACATTGTGATCAGCCATTATCACCACCATCCACCTCCAGAACTTTCTCATCTTCCCAAACTGGAATTTTATACCCATTAAACAATAACTTCCCATTTTCCCTCCCCCAGACCCCTGGTAACCCCATTCTACTTTCTGTCTCTATGAATTTAACTACTCTAGGTCCCTTGTATAAGCAGAATCATACAATATTTGTCCTTTTATGACTGTTTTATGTCACATAGTATAATGTTTTTAAGGTTCATCTATGTTGTATCACATGTCAGAATTTCCTTTCTTTTTAAAGCTGAATAATATTCCATTGTATGAATTTACCACATTTTGTTGGACACTTGGGTTGCTTCCACCTCTTGGCTATTGTGAATAATGCTGCTATGAACATGGGTGTGCACATAAATATCTGTTTGAGTCCCTACTTTCAGTTCTCTTGGGTAAATACGCAGAAATGAGATTGCTGGGTCATATGCCAATTCTATGTTTAATTTTTTGGGGAACTTGATTTGTCTTTGACTCTGTCTTTGACTCTGAAAGTTTAAGGCTAGAAATGGGGACTGCTATTAACAAATGACAGATACTTTTTGACTTATGATGGGATTACGTCTCAACAAATGCATCGTAAGTTGAAAATATGTCTAAAATACATTTAATGCATCTAACCTACTGAACATCATAGCTTGACCTAGAATAGGTCTGTTACTGATCTCAGGGTTCGGTGCCAGAAAAGTCCCACAAAACTAGAATGACAAGGGCTGGTGAGGAGAAAAGCGTCCTTTAGATGCCAGCAGCTATGAAGATAGCAGACTCATGTCTAAAAAATCACCTTCCTCCAACCAAAATGATTAAGAGGTTTCATAGGTAGATAAATAGGAAAGAAGAAAGGAAAGCAGGCCTCAGGGCTAATAGTTGAGAAGTGGTCTCCTGGGGTCTTCTGAGCCCTCTGGTCTGCCTCAGTGTTATCTTAAATCTTATTGTCCATAGCCATCTGCAGGGAAAGCTGCTAGGGTGTTGTGATAAAGAAGCTACTCTTTTCAGGTTAGGATGTTTGTTAATTTACAAGGTATGGGTAACCTTGAAAAAGGGGACAAAAGGGCCGGCCGAGTGGCACGGTGGTTAAGCGCTGGCTTGGAAAGCCAGTGGCCCTGATTTGGTTCCCACATGTGAGGGCCAGTGATACTGCCCTCAAAAAAAAAGAAAAGAAAAAAGGAGGCAGAGTTCTTAAGTTAATCAGTGGGAGGAGAAACAAAGAGGAAACAGCTGAATATTAGGATGGATCAAACTGTAAACTAAGTTTAATAATATTATTGATCTACCAAATTGTATCCTTTCAGGTCCACCATCATAAAGTCAAAAAAATCTTAAAGTCAAACCATCCTAAGTCAAGTCAGGGACTGTCTGTAGTGGATAAACAGAGCCCAAACCCGTCCCTGGCTCCTACCCATCTGGTGCTAAGGCTGGAAGGTTAATCAGCTGCCCTGAGGCTTTGTGATAAAGTGACCCTGTTACATATTCACAGTAATTTACTACCAGAGGCTGCAAATGATCTCCTGGGTTTCCTCTCTTCCACTCCTTGACTCTCCTCTGACTTCTCTCTCACCGGTCTCCATTCATATTTGTCTCCCTCTGTGGGGGGTGCATTCCTCTGTATTCCTGTCCACCAAATTGCACCAGCCCCCACACTGGCCCACTGCATTACAGAATGAAGTCTGGAACCAATGGGTCCGACCTTCAGTTCTCAAGGTGTAGTGTGACTGTAATCTGGGGGGGCAGCATGTCGGGGGTGGGGTGGGAAACCTCACCTGTCGTAAAAATACTTACAGAATTAATGAGTGAGTGTGACAGGGTGCTAGAATGCTGTCAGGCAGGGTTTTAAGGCTGGGCATTTCACAAGAAATAACCAACTACTGAGATTTGTTTTTACCTTATGGTCTCTGGAACTACACCACCTCCAGAGAATCCTACGCCCTGGAATGAGAGGGGCCCATGGGAAGCCTAGTGTCTTCTGTTCCAAATAGGTGTCAGCGTGAGGGTTGGAGCATGTGTCTTCTTTGGGATCCACTCTCATCTGGAGGGATCTAGGGCCGCAGCAACTCCCAGAGTCAGCAGAGTGTGGGGGACTGAAGGAGAAAAAAACAGGCTCCAGATTTGTCAACTCACCGTTTCAGCCCAAGTTTGCAAAAACCCAGTGTTTCTGTAGCTGACTCAAGAGGATATTGTGATATCTCAAAACCAAAATTATGATATTTTTAAGTTTAAAGAAAATTAATACTATACATCTTTCTCTTCCTAGTTGATTTACAGATTTCTTCTGTCAATGAGATTAAACCAATTGCAATCAGGCGTAGAACTCCTAAAAGGCATGATCCACATCCCTTTTGCACCCTTCTTCCCAGGGGCAGTTAACTGAGGGGCTGTTACTTAATTTTTTTTTTTTTTTTTTTACTTAAAGCAATAAGATGCCCATTATTGATGACATCAGAAATTACTCTTTTGGTCTAGTTCTAGCCGTCCATTATCTAGGTTAACAGAGGAGAAAAGTGAAGCAGATGGTAGTGTGTCCACAGAATCTCCATTGGCTCATAATAGCATAATCTCTGTTTATTTTGTATCAGCAGATGATAACTGCCTTTCTGTGTGGAGTTTTATGGTTTACAATTCACTGTTAGCCACAGTCTCTACACAGTAATTAATGACTTGTCAGATCCAGGGACTTTGAGTTTCTCTTCCTCCAAGCCATTTTCCCCAGAAGGATGTAGGCCACACCTCCAAAGGTGTATTACCCTTGTTTCCTGTCCTCAGGTTGGAATGGAGGCATCTAAGAGTTTCCAGACCCTAGGAACAATCAGGGAAAGTAAATGTCCTGGGTGGTAATTGGTGATATCTCTCTGGCTGCTCAGAGCTGTCATCAGGTCTTCAAGGTACAAATTTGTAGAATCCGTTAACATCAATGCCTGCTGCTAATTGTAACCGGACCCCACCTTATCTCAGCATCCTGTTGCTACTTAAAAAGGCAATTCCCCTCCAGCAGCTGGCTGCCCTTTTCTGCTGCTGTGAGTGTAAAAACAAAAGGATGTTTCTTTCCTGAAGCCTATAAGGGAGTAATCAGATGAGACCAGCAAGGTCTTGGTGGGCTCCCTGGTCAGAGAGCTGCCCTTCCACACCTGCTCAGGGTGCCGAAGCGCACTCAGGCAAGACTCGCTGGTGTGAGACCTGCAGGAAGAGTTATCAGCTCTTCAGACCCCTGCAGTGGAGGCCCTGAGAAGTCTCCTTGGTAACCTTCATCCCTTCTTTCATCCGTTCATCCAGGTAGTATTTGCTGAGCTTATGCTTGTGCTGCCAGCAGGCTGGGCCAGAGCCGTGTGAGCCCTGGTGTGTGTCTTCACGTGTGAGCCCTGGTGTGTGTCTTCACGGAGCCTCCAGTGTGCTTGAGACCAGACTGCGGTGCCGGAAAATCGAGGCAGCAATACAAAACAGGCCTTAGAGCAATGAACCCCACCATTTTATAGGTAATAAAGGCGGTGGGTGAGACTTAAGCTCTTGCTACTAAACTAGGCATGGAAAAATAGCAGGAGCTGGGGAGAAGCGAAGCACTTTAAGCTTCCTAGTAAAGACACTTAAGAAAAACAGTGTCTGTGTCAGTAGAAAGCAAGGCGTTTTTCCAAGAGGAGTGTTAGAGAGTGACAGTACATGCATCCTCTGGTGCTTGCCCAGTGGCTCTGGTGCCCAGCAGTGGGTCAGGCCTTCTTGGGCAAAGATAGTGTGGGATTGGGTACAGACAGTATTACCTCAGTGGAGAGCCAAAGAAATTTGGATCTGCATTGAAGCAGCTACACATAAGGTGCCTAACTCATATTTGAGGGTAGAATGTAAAGTTTTCCTCCCTGATGGGATCCTAGATTACTTGGCATCTTGGCCTGGAGTCCCTAGAACAGAGCCAAAGGCAAAGGTTTACATGCTACACTTTCATTAGAGAGTGCAATCCAGAGAACAGAGTGAGGAAGAGGCCAGAGGCAGGGAAAGACAGTAAGCCAAGATGAGGATACGTTTTTGGTCTGGCCACCATTTGGCATCAAGTCCAACCAATGGCTCAGCCTTTCAGGAGTGTAGAAAGTAACTGCTCCTCACGACAGTCCGTTAGAGGAAGGGCCACCCTCTCCCATTGGTCAAAGGCTCATCCTGTTGAGCGTTAAATGAGTTCTGGGTTGCACATGGATAGGCCTGCTTTGTCTCACCCCTCCGTGTCAATCGGAAGCCCTCGGACTAGAAGTAAGAGGTACAGTAAGTAAGCATAGGTCGAGGCACTGTTGGGTGGTGCTTGTGTGAAGTGGATAGTTCTCACAGAGCTGGTCACTAGAACAGTGTCTGGAGCTGGAAGAAAACGCCAAAGGCCCAAGACAGGTGTGGCTGAGAGGCACTTGACCACACATCTGCTCACCTCCGTGAACAGGAGGCACGATACAGTTTGTTTCAATAACAGCAAGAGTGTGGGGCCTTGACTAGGGCTGGGATGGGGTGGGGGCCAGGAAGCATTCCTGGAGATGAAGGGGAAAGGTACCCAGGTAAGCAGCAGAGGTTTGGCTGCCACTTAGCCTGTTGCGGCCAAACCTCTGATCAAACTAACCTAGTCTACAAGGAAACCATTGTCTTCTCCAGTTCTGGCCTCTGTGGAGCCCTGCACCTAACCCAGCCCAGGGAAAAAGATTCGGTGGGCTCCTCTGTTAATACTGAGCATGAAGGATGTGCCTTGTATTGGTGTAGGCATGTGATACTATTTTTTTATTTGTTTGAGTAAATAAAATAGCCCAATAGCAAGCAATATGTAAGCCTAAAAGGGTGTCTCGGGGTTGGTAAAATTGACACATGTTGAATAAAAGTAAATTCTCTGACACTAACTACACATCTGCACATTGCTTTTGTGAGGTGACATTCACCTTTCTTTATCCTCTTCTAAGATTTTTATTGGGGAATCGGGGAAGAGGAATAGACAAATTGTTGTCCTTTTGTTGTTCAGTCTAATTGTGGAGGACGTCGCTTCACTGACCTATGTTGGTATTATCATTGCACTCTTTCCAGCTGAGGCAGTCACTTGCCAGCCATTGGACAGCCGCTCACGGTGGCTCACGGCAGCTCACGGCAGCTGCCGGCCGCTCACGCTGGCTGCCAGCCACTCAGGGTAGCTCACAGCAGCCCATTGCTGGCCCACTGTAGCCTACCCTGTCCCCGGTGACTCACAGCAGCCAAGCTCCAGGTGGAGCTGTTGTTCACCATCTTAGCTATAGAGGGCACAGCATCAGTGGCCCTCATGTGGGATCCAAACCGAGGCCCTGCTGCTCAGAGCTGGCGTCCCGAGCCAACTCTTAACCAACTGCGCCCCTCTGCCAGCCCTCTTTACCCTCTTGAATAGTTAACTCCTTCCTTCCTTGAACTCTTAAGACTTTCAGTTCTTGAGTAAAAGTGGCAACACTGTCTACTACAGTGTTAGTTATTGATTGCTATACAACAAGGCACCCCAAATTTCGGGCCTTAAAACAATACCTATATCATTTATTCATAAATCTGTGGATTAATAATTTAAACTGGACTTGGCTGGGACATTTTTCCAGGTGTCATGCCTGGAGCCTTATGTGGCTGCAGTCACTCGGCGGCCCACATGGGGCTGGATGATCTGACTTGGACTCACATAAGCTGCTCTCTGTCTAGGCTGTGCTGTCCAAGAAGGCAACAACTAGTCATGTGTGGCTATTGAGCACTTGAAATATGGCTAGCCTGATTTGAGATGTGTTATAAATGTAAAATATATACTGGATTTTGAAGACTTCATAACTATGTTTAATGGAAACTGTCATTTAATAATTTTTTATATTGATTACATGTTGAAACAATAATATGTTGAATTTGGGTTAAACACAATATATTGAAATTAATTTCACCTGTTTCTAGTTTACCTGCTTCCTTTCACTTTTTTAATATGACTATTAGGAAATTAAAAATTATGTATGTGCCTTAAGTCATATTTCTATTGGACAGTGTTGTATCACATGAATGAAGTAAAATAGTTGCATTATAAATGGAACCATGACTTATACTTCACAGTTTACACCTATAATTGATGAAATAGGTGTATGGTGCTACCTTTCACTTCTGGCCCATACATTTCATTAGTGGTAGAAGAAGGAACCAGAATCATTTAAGGACAGGGACCCTGGGCTAAGATACAGAGTCTTGTTTTGCCATACCCCTGTTATGTGACGGAGGGAAACAAAAGCTCAGGGGGTTAGGGGACTTGGTAAGAACTATAACCCAGGGCTCCTGCCACCCAGGCCTTTGCTACACTGCCTGTGCTCATCACTGACACTTGGTTGAATCCCAGGTTTCTCAGTGGACCATCAGATTCTCCAGCTTTCTTTTTTCTAGACACCCCAAACCCCCCATCCCCATCACATCTCATGCCTTCATGCCATAGGCAGCCAGATATTTTATACTCGATCCCAAGCATCGGAGGCAGATGCAGTAGCTCAGAGTCCTGCCATACTCATTTAATGTTCACTCACCTAACCTGACCAAGTGGGACAAGACTGGAAGCAGACCCGCAAACCAACCTGGAAGCAAGAATGAAAAGTAGAGACTATAATTACTGACAGCCACTGGGCGGGGGTAAAGCACAGCCACCTAGCCTTTTGACCAAATGCTTCAAGGTCCTGAGGAAGGCTGCAGCTTCTGTGGCCACAACAAAGCAGAACTGTACCAGACACCTTGCAGGAAGAAGCTCAAAGATAATTATTGTTAAGCAGTAGGAAAACAATTATCAGGTTCTGTAATGATCCAGTTGAGTCTTGAACTAAAGCACAGCAGGAAGCATGAATAGTAAGGGACAGAGTAATGAGATGCTTAGGAGCCAAAATAGGTAAGAATTGGATGGGGAGGCTGAGAGAGAGACGAGCCTGGTTCTCAAGTCTAGCTGGGTGAACCTGCTGGATGATGGTGTCATCCACTGATAATATGACTAGAAGGAGGAGGAGGAGGAAGTTTGGTAGAGAAGATCATGGGTCCGGTGGTGTTTTTAAGACACCTATGGGCGATCCAAGTGGAGATGGTCAATAAACAGCTGGAGATGGGATTTAATTGTAAGAGAAGCAAGAACACAGGAGATGGATACCGGAGTCATTATTCAGTAGGAGGTGGTTGAAACCATTGGTGGAGATAAGATTCTCCAGGGAGATTGTGGAGACTAAGAAAACATGGCTGTGATTGAAGTGCATGCAAGGAAAGGAAGCAGAATCTTTGAAGAAGACCAAGAAGTGATCTAGCAACAGGGTCCCCATCTATAATTGCTAAAGAAAAGGAGAAAGATTCCTAGAACGTAGTAGGCCATGTGATGCTCAGCCTTTTATTCCCCAAAGGGCTTTGTTCATAGAACACACACAATTAATGTTTGTTAAGTTAGATTCGATTGCGTTGTGTTGCACTGCACTGATTTGAGCTGAATTGAGTTACTGCTTCCTGGGCTGCTCCAGCAGTTTTAGGCCTTTTCCCCTGCTCTGTCCAGCTGCCTTCCCCTTCCCTTTTCTTGTTCACTAAGTCCGGTTTGCATCAAGAACTTTGTTACCCCATTAAACATTTCAGGGTCTTAGTAAAAGCTGGTGGATTATCTCACCAATTGCCATTTGCCTGCCTTCAGGTGACTGCACAGAATGCCCAGATAACAGAGGCTTCAAATGACATTTAATCCACCTCTCGTAATAAGCAGTCTGAAGTAGGTGCTTTCTAGTTTGGGGCAGGACTTCGGTTACAAAGAACCCAAGCTTTTTTTTGTCTTTCCACTTTGGTATGTTTAATTTGTCAACTCTTAGTCTCCAGCTTTATCACCTCATGGTTATGGGATGGCAGCCATAATTCCAAGCATTGTATTCTAAAATAGCCCAGTTCTCTGTGGGCGTACAAGTCAGGCCTATCCTGTATCTTTGACAGAGAAAATAATCCTTATCAGAAGTTTCCTCAGCTAACTTCCTCTTATGTCTAGTTGGCCAACTTGGCCGTGTGTCCATCCCTAAACCAACCACTGGCAAAGGGGAATGGTGTTACCATGCTGGCTTAGCCAAATCAAGGGTCATCCCTTGGAGCTGGAGGAAGAGCCATTTTCCCTGAGCATGATACCACCGAAACAAAACAAACAAACAAAGGTCTCATAAACTAGGGAAGAAGGAGGGAATGGCTATTGGGTAGGAAACCAATGCTGTTTTCCATACCCATATTTTTGGTCTTTGTAACATTTGTCCTTTATGCCCTTTACACCTTGTTAGGTGGAATATGATAAGTAGGAAGTAGTAAGTAAGGTTTGAAAACATTCGACTCAACATTTATTGAGTGCTTACTATGTATCAAGAACAATTATTTCACCAATGAGGCAGGTAACCGGTTAGATTTTAAAAATACTGAATTGATCTTCTGCCTATCATTTCCTGTTGGCCTCTGTTATCCTTGGATATCTATCCTGCTTGGAGACTGAACCAACCCCTTTTGCTCAGTTACGAAACAATATTGCAACCAATTCCCTCACCATCTTGGTGGGTGCAGCTCACTCTGACTTGGCTAATCCTGTATTCCCATCATCTTTGTTCTGTTGGTGATGGACCTTGTCCTATATACTCCAGGTCTCCTCTTCATTTCCTCCCATTAAAATATTTGCCACCTATTCTCCTTTCTGCCTTTTCATTAATCTCCCTTGGTCTCAGTTTCCATCAGTCATCCTCAGTGTCACCTACAAGCTTGTTTGCTCACTCTCTTTTTCTTTCTACCCCATTCACTCTCTTCCACCATGTGCCTTGCATTATTCTGTTCTTCAGGTGTCATCTGCTCATCTCTGCTGTGACTGACTGTTCCCGATATGGATACAGTGCGTGGCTTAGAAAATCCCAGGAGTCCCCATGGCCTGATACATGAAGTCTCCAGCCTGACAGAAGGATTATCTTCCTATTCAGTAATAGTATTTCCTCTGTAGAGGGGACTAGAGTGAGAGAGGGTGCTGAGGGCTTTGTTAACATCATCTGTATCACTTGAGTCTTTTACTGCAGGACAGTATTTTGTGTTACATAATTTAAAAACAAAACAGTAAACCTGCCTAGCATCCAGAGCTTTCCACATTCCCCGCTCCTCTCCCACTTTTCATCTACATGAACTTTCCTCTTCGTTCCAGTTGGCATCCTTCCTGCCCTCAAGCCTTGAATTGTTGCTCAAAACACAACACAGCATGAAATGACCTATGCCTTTTCGTCCTGACTTAATTTCTATCTCTTCCTCAAGCTTCCAAGGTCTAAACTTGGAACACCTTGCCAACAGCCCACCTCCTGCCAGCCCTCGCCCCTCCCATAATCTACCACAGTCTCTTCCTTCTCTGAACTGATGCACTTTGCTATGGTACCTCCAGGCTCTGAACACATCTGTCAGTGTTCAGCCAGTTCTGCTCTTTGGGTCCTGCCTAATAGAGCATCCATTCTCACTACGTTTATTCATTCGCGCAATGATTTTTGCTGATGACACTGTGACTGGAGTGACTGAGACAGGATTTTAGTTACAAAAGTGGACTTTTAAGATGTTATCTCCAGAAATGCATTGCCTGTAAACTGAAACACCTGAACTATTCATTTGGTTTTTAGATGTTTACTTCCTGGTAATATCTCTGATAGTGTAGCCTTGAAGCATTACTTAAATGACATGTTGTTACTTACTACTTCCTATTTATTGTATCCCCCATAACAAGATCATAAACGGCATGAAGGACATATTTATTTCTATTTACCTCAACAGTATCTTTCTCAGTAAATATCTGGTGGTTTGATTTTAATCCTATTTCTTTACGTTTTTCTTCATTTCTATTTCTTCAAACCAGCACTCACAGACTTCCTTATTTTTTAAATACTTAAGACCCCACCTTTGAGTTTGAAGGTTGATGTTTTCAACCCCCTTAATTGGGCTCCTGTGACCCCATAATCACCTACTTGGAGGAACAGAGTCTTCAAGAGCCTTCTCCAGGTTTCTACTTTCCTCCCTAATCTGTAGGAGGTTAAGAATGAAGGGAATTGGTTCTGCAAAGGGGATAGGTTGCCTGGAAATGGCCCGATCACTGGTTTCCTTGAGATTATTTTGTTTAGAAGCTTCTGAACTGCACACAGCTCTGCCCACTCTCTGGTCAAAAGGAGAGAACATAGAGTGGGCCAAAAGGAATGAAATGGAGGCAAGGGAGCCAGAGTGGGGTAATCAGAAAAGCTGAATGCAGAGAACTAAGGTCCATTGCCCAAAATTGCTGCGAAATTAGTAGGAGGGGGAGCATTGCAGCCCCCGCCTATGGCTGCCGGCTGCTTGATAGGTTTTAGTAATTGTATTCTAAGTAGCATGTAAACTGGCATTTAGACAGGACTAGAATGTGAATTATTGCAGGGGAGGCAGCCAGCACAATCCTGCTTTGTTCCAGTTCTTTGAGGACTAAGGAAATAATTTTTATAACAATACCCTCCTTCCTGTGCTGTCACTTGTTTGTTTGCTCTGAGGATTTCTCAGTAACTCTTTGGTCTCTGTTGTTTGTGTTTAAACTGTGCTTCTAATCACAAGTAGAAATTTGTAGAAGGGAGGGTTTGGGTTCATGTGAAAGGCTGATATTGGTACCCATTCTATGTATGTTGGACACTCATAAATGGACCAGGGTCTCTCACTCATTTGTTCTTTAGGCATCCATTCAGAAAACATGTTTCAGGCCTTGGTTTTGTGTCAGGAACCAATTTTGTCCTTTTGGGACATTAAGTAGACAAAAATACAGGCATAATATAATTTTAATGAATCTCTTTGTAATTTATAATTTGAAGAATTTTATAATAGCTCAAATAAAACAAGATGATGAAATTTGGAATAAAACAATAAAATGCATGAACCAAGAGGAGATATAAATTCCATCTGAGCACAGATTTTTTTTTTCCCCCTAAGTTTCTGAGGAGATATGGTATAAAAGGAGAAACTCTAAATTATATAGAGAACCCTTATTATCTGAAAAAAATTAAGCAGACTTGTTTCTCAGGAAGAACCCCCTTTTTTTTCCCCTGTCATTAAACTATAAGAGGAAACATGAAACAGTTAATTGTGACAATAAAGCCCTCTGTGATTAAACTAGGATTATTTCCTTTCCTTGTGCTGATAGGCTGAGCGAGCCCTAGTGCCCTACCTTTCTGTCTTCTCAGGTATGGGCAGCAGTGTTCATGGGTCAGAAGGCAGGAGGGAGGGGCAGGGAGGGAATAGAGACCAAGTGCAGCTTGTGGGCTCCACATCTCAGTCCACATGTGTGAGATTTGGGCATTGGTACCAGCTCAGAGGATAAACTGAGGTGCCCAATCTCCTCCCAAGAAACTCACTTGGTTCTGTGTAGTTCACCAATTTTCAAGAGATCAACCCAGCCATTACAGGGAGGGGTGAAAGCAGACCCCGTCCTTGGTGCTGGGGGAGGTTAGAAGAGGAGATGGGAACCCTAGGGCTTGGGATTCTAAAGCTATTGGAAGGTATGGCCTTTAACCGTGGGGAGCTTCCAGTCTAATGGGAGATGCATAACCCTTGCCTTCAGATAGCCCCAAGTCTGATTGGTGAGAAGAGGCTCCTGTCTTTGTGAAGTCCAGACGGAAAGGGAGAAACAGACCTGCCCCAGGGAGAGACAGAGGCACAGTCACAGGCTAATAAAGAAAAGCACAATGATCCAAGTTGCCAAAGCTATAAAAAAATTCCCAGCACCCCTGGCTCCACACTGCCACCAGAGGACTTTGGAATATGACGTGTTCGCTTCTTGCTTCTTGGCCAGCTGCAAAAGCAAGGGCTCATCACATCTGCAAAATTAGAAGCCTGTGAAGATAGTGATATCCCAGATGGTGCTCCCCTAATTAAGTGGGTTTTCTCTCCCCAGGGTTGATTTTAGGTTGCTATTTACAGCCCTGAAAGGAGAGGCTCCTGAGGCTGAGACAGGTAGCTCGGCACCCCTCATGCCATCTCTTCTCCTTTTCCCTCCTGCAAACCCCCACTTTGCCCACAACTCACCCTCTGCTTTATAGCCAAGACTGGTGGCACCAGTGGGGGGGTGACACATTGGCCAGTTTCCACCTCTGGAGAACAGATGTGCCTTCCAGCTGATATACTAGAGCACTGTCTAGCATGCAGTATACTTGCCTGGCCTTAACAAAGATGGGATCCTTCTGGCTGCCTGCGCTTCCTCCCCAGCCCCTCCCTTGGAGGCTGACTGCTGATGTCGTGGAAGGAGGAGAACTTAAGGTCTCCTGAAAGGGACAGCCACTTACAAACAGTTCTTGTTTTTGTCCCACAAATGACTTACTTGTCACTTTGAGCAAATTCCATTACTCTGCTACCAACACCACCATGTTTCCATCAGACTTAAACTAAGGAAGCATGGTATATAGGAAGACCTGAAATCATAAGATCCAGGTTCAGTTCCTGGCTCACTACTGCTAGCTTTATGACTTTAGGTAAGGAGATTCTGTTTTTCCTCAGATAGAGAACTTTTAAAAATCATTTGAGGGCCGGCCGAGTGACGTGGTGGTTAAGCACTGGTCTTGGGAAGCCAGCAGCCCCGGTTCGGGTCCCATATATGAGGGCCAGTGACACTGCCCTCAAAAAAAAAAAAAATCATTTGAGCTTCAGTTTTCTTACCTGTAAGATGGGAATGATGATAATACCTACCACACTGTGTGGTTATGAAGATCAGTTGTAGTGAAAATGTTGGAAAGTTTTGAAAATTTTAAAACATTTAATAACCAGTTTTTTTTTTTAATTGAGGTAACATTGGTTACCTGGTTAATAACATTATACAAATTTCAGGTGTTGTTCAACATCATAATTTGATATCTCTATATACTCTATTGTGTGCCAAAAGTCTAGTTTCCATCCATCACCATATTTTTGACTCTTTTTTGCCCAGTTCACCCTCCCCTCATCCCCTTCCCTTTTGGTAACCTCCACTTTGTTTTCTGTATCTATGAGTTTGTGTTTTGTTAGTTCATTTTTTACTTTTTTGTTTTACATTACACATATGAGTGAAATCAAAAGGTTTTTGTCCTTTGTCATCTAACTTATTTCACTTAGCATGATACCCTAAAGATCCATTCATGTTGTCGCAAATAACAATATTTCATCTTTTTTATGGCTTAGTCATATCCCATTATACATATATTTTTATCCATTCATCCATCAATGGCCACCTAGGTTGCTTCTCTGTCTTGGCTATAGTAAATAATGCTGCAATGAACATCGGGATATATATAGCTTTTCAGATTAGTGTTTTCATATTTTTCAGATAACACCCAGAGGAGCAATTGGGGATCATATGATAGTTCTGTGCTTAATTTTTTGAGGAATGTCCATACCATTTTCCATAGTGACTGCACAAATTTTCACTCCCACCAACAGTGTATGATGGTTCCCTTTTCTCTACACCTTCATCAACACTTGTTGTTTCTTGTCTTTTTCATAATAGCCATTCTAACAGGTGTGAGGTGGTATCTCATTATGATTTTGATTTCCATTTTCGTAATGATTGATGATATTTAGCATCTTTTCACATGCCTGTTGGCCATCTGTAGGTCTTCCTTGGAAAAAGGTCTATCTAGATCCTCTGCCTACTTTTTAATTTGATTGTCATTTGGTTGTTGTATGGGTTTTTAAAATATATTTTGGGTATTAATCCCTTATCAGAAGTATCATTTGCAAATATCTTCTCCCATTTGGTTGGTTTCTTTTGTTGTTGTTGTTGATGGTTTCCTTTGCTGTGCAAAACATTTTTAGTTTGATATCGTCCCATTTGTTTATTTTTGCTTTTGCTTCTCTTGCCTTTAGAGTCACATTCACTGATACCAAAGTCCAGAAGCTTAGTACCTATATTTTCTTTTATGTATTTTATTGTTTCCAGTCTTAAATGTAAGTCTTTGATTTATTTTGAGTTAATTTTTATGTATGCTGTAAGATAGTATTCTAGTTTTATTTTTTGCAAATGGCTGTCCAGTTTTCCCAACACCACTTATTGAAGAGACTTTTCTTTTCCCATTGAATATTTTTGGCTACTTTGTCATAAATGAGTTGCCAGTAAATGTGTGGGTTTGTTTCTGGGCTCTCAATTTTGTTCCATCGGTCTGTGTGCCTGTTTTTCTGCCAATACCGTACTAGTTTGATTACTGTAGCTTTGCACTATAGTTTGAAGTTGGGGAGTATGATACCCTTGGCTTTGCTCTATTTTCTTAGGATTGCTTTGGCTATTTGGGGTCTTTTGTGGTTCCATACAAATTTTAGGATTTTTTGTTTTACTCTGTGAAAAATGCCATTGGGATTTTGATAGGGATTGTATTGAATCTGTAGATTGCTTTAGATAATGTGGACATTTTAACAATGTTAATTCTTCCAATCCATGAACATGAAATATCTTCCTATTTCTTTATGTCTTCAATTTCTTTTAACAATGTCCTGTAGTTTTCAGTGTACAAGTAAGTCTCTCACCTTCTTAATTTATTCTTAGGTATTTTTTGTTGTTGAAATTGTAAATGGGATTGTTTTCTTTATTTGTGTTGCTGATAGTTTGTTGTTAGTATATAGAAATGCAACAGATTTTTGTATGTTGATTCTGTATTCTGCAACTTTACTGTATTTATTTATTATTTCCTATAGTATTTTTGGTGGAATCTTTAGGGTTTTCTGTACATTAAATTATGATATCTACGAATAGTGACAGTTTTACTTCTACCTTTCCAATCTGGATGCCTTTTATTTCTTTCTCTATTTCTTTTTCTGGTCTAATTGCTCTGGCTAAGACTTCCAGAACTGTGTGGAATGAAAGTGGTGAGAGTGGGCATCTTTGTCCTGTTCCTGATCTTAGAAGAAAAGCTTTCAGTTTTTCAATTAGGTACTTTTTTTCTATACCCATTTTATTTTTTTTATCATAAATGGATATTATATCTTGTCAAATGCTTTTTCTGAATCTATTGAGATGACCATATGATTTTTATCTTTTATTTCGTTAATGTGGTGTATCATGTTGATTGATTTGCATATGTTAAACCATCCTTGCATCCCTGGAATGAATCTGACTTTATCATATGGTCCTTTTAATGTATTGTTGTGTTCGATTTGCTAGTATTTTGTTGAGTATTGTGTATTTATGTTCATCAGAGATATTGACCTATAATTTTGTTTTTCTTTGTGATTTCCTTGCCTAGTTTTGGTATCAGAGTAATAGTGGCCTCATGAAATGAGTTAGAAAGCATTCCCTCTTCTTCAATTTTTTGGAAGACTTTGAGACAGATCAGTATTAAACTTTTTTGACTGTTTGGCAGAATTCACCAGTGAAGCCATCTGGTCCTGGGCTTTCAGGTTTTTTGAGAAAGTTTTTTTATTACTGATTTAATGTCTTTACTAGTGATAGGTATACTCAGTTTTTCTAATTCTTCATGGTTCAGTCTATGAAGGTTATATACTTCTAAGAATTTGTCCACTTCTTCTAGGTTGTCCAATTTGGTGGCGTATAACCTTTCATAGTATTCTTTTATAATCCTTTGTATTTCTGTGGTATCTGTTATAACTTCTCCTCTTTCATTTCTGATTTTATTTGAATGTTTTCTGTTTTTCACTTAGTGAGTCTAGCTAACAGTTTATTAATTTTGTTTTTCTTTCCAAAGAACCAACTCTTTGTTTCATTAATTTTTTCTATTGTCTTTTTATTTTGTATTTCATTTATTTCCACTCTGATTTTTAGTATTTTCTTTTTTCTATTGACTTTGGTCTTCATTTGTTTTTATTTTTCATTTGTTCTTTAACATTTAATTTAATGTTAAATTGTTTATTTGAGATATTTCCTGTTTCTTAATATAGGCCTGTATTGCTATCAACTTTTGCTGCATCCCAAAGATTTTGGTATGTCATATGTTCATTTTCATTTGTCTGTATGTATCTTTTGATTTCTTCATTGAGCCAATAGTTGTTCAGTAGCATGTTGTTTAATCTCCACTTATTTGTGATTTTTTCCCCAGCTTTTTTCTTGTTGCTGATTTCTAATTTCATACGCTTGTTGTTGGAAAAGATGCTGTTATGATTTCAGTCTTCTTAAGTTTATTGAGACTTGTTTTGTGTCCCAACATATACTTTATCCTTGAGCATGTTCCACGTGCATTTGAGAAGAGTGTGTAATCTGTCCCTTTGGGATATATATATAGTGGATTCCATCTAGTCTAATGTGTCATTTAAGACCCATGTTTCTTTGTCGACTTTTTTGTCTGGATGCTCTATCCATTGGTGTAAGCGAGGTGTTACAACAGTCTTGTACTATTGTGTTGCTGTCTATCCCTTTAGGTCTGCTCATAATTGCTTTATATATTTTGGTGCTCCCAGGTTGGATGCATATATTAGATGTTACATCTTCTTGATGGATTGTTCCCTTTATTGTTTTAAAATGTCCATAATTATCTATTGTTACCTTTTTTTGTCAGAAATCAATTTGTCTGATATAGGTATGACTATATCTACGTTTCTCTAGGATACCATTTTCTTGGAATAGCATCTTTCACTCCTTCACTTTGAGCCTGTGTTCCTCTTTGGAGCGTAGTCTCCTTCAGGCAACATATAGTTAGGTGGTGTTTTTTTTAAATCCATATAGCTACTCTTTGCCTTTTAATTGGTGAGTTCAGTCCATTTACATTTAGGGTGATTATTGACATATAAGGACTTATTACAGCCAATTTATTTTTTGTTTTATGATTGCTCTGTATATCCATTGTTTCTTTTCCCTTGTGCTTCTGTTTGCTATTTTAGTTTGGTGTTTTTTCTCCATTTCTTCTTTTTCTATGTTTTGTGTCTCAGCTCTGGATATTTTGTTTTGTGGTTACCATGAGGTTTGTGTAAAATGTCTCAGATAAATAGTATTTTTTTCTTCTGATAGCATCATCATTCACCTTTACAAGTTCCATTCGTTTGTTCCTCCCCTTTTATGTTTTTGTCACAAATTATCCCTTTTTACATTGTGTGTTCATTACCAAATTGTAGTAGCTATAGTTATTTTTAATGTTTTTATTCCTTTAACCTTAATGTTATAATTAAGTGTTTAATACCCTTTTCTGATCTAGAGTTGCAATTTTCTATTTCTGTCTGTCTGTCACCTTACTCAACATTTTCTATATTTTCGTTTCAGGTAAAAGAGCTCCTTTCAACATTTCTTGTAATACAGGCCTTGTGGTAGAAAATTCCCTTAGCTATTGTTTGTCTCGGAATGACTTTATTTCTCTTCCATGTCTAAAGGATCACTTTGTTGGGTATATTGTTCTTGGCTGGTGGCTTATATCTTAAAATATTTTGAAAATATAATTCCACTTTCTCCTGGCCTATAGAAGTCTGGGCAGAACTCTGATGATAACTTAATAGGGTTTCCTTTATAGGTTAGTGTCTTTTTTTTCCTTGCTTCCTTGGGAATTCTTTGTCATTACTAACTTTTGATTGTTTTAATATAATGTATCTTGGAGAAGGTCTTTTTGCATTGAGATAATTAAGTGTTTTGTTAGCTTCTTTTACTTGAATGTCTAGTACCTTCAGTTGAGAAGTTCTCATCAAATATTTTTTTAAATAGGCTTTCTGTTCTCTTCTTCTTCTGGGATGCCCATTATCCTTATGTTGCCCTTTTTAGTGGAAGCCAGAAAGTTCCTGTAGAGTTCTTTTGTTTAAAAAAAAGAATCATAGTTCTCTCCTTCCACCTGAGTTGTTTCTAGGTGTCTATCTTCAAGATCATTAATTCTCTGTTCCATATGGTCTCCTCTATTTCCAGTGCCTTCTAATGCATTCTTTATTTCACTTATTGATTTCTTCAGCTCCAGAGTTTCTGTGTGGTAATTTTTCTTATGATTTCAGTCTGTTTGGTAAAGTATTCCTTCTATTCATTAATTTTATTCCTAAGCTCATTGAACTTTTTGGGTTTTTTTGTATTTCATTAAGTTTCTTCATGAAGGCTGTTTTGAATGCTCAGTCATTTAGATCACAATCTTTCATGACTTTCAGGTTGGTTACTAGAGAATTTTTATTTTCTTTCTGTGTTATTGTGTTACCTTGGTTCGTGGTGCTTGATGGATTGTTCCTCTATCAGTGCATTTGACGGAATGAATACTTTTCTTATTTAGGTACTCTCTTTTTTAAAATCATATTATTTTATTTATTTATTTATTTTTTAAAGATTTTATTAGGGAATTGGGGGAGGGGAACAGCACTGGGGAGTCAGGGAAGGATAACAGACAAGTTGCTGCCCTTTTTTTGTTCTTCAGTCTTATTGTGGAGGATGTCGCTTCACTGGCCCATGTTGGTATTGTGATCATTGTGTTCTTCCCAGCTGAGGCAGATTGGTTGCCGGCCATTGGATGGCCGCTCACGGCGGCTCATGGCAGCTCACGAAAGCGCATGCCAGCTGCCAGCCAGCCCCACTGTAGCCTACGCCATTGTCGCCAGCAACTCACCGCAGCCCAGCTCCAGATCAAGCTGTTGTTCACCATCTTAGCTGTAGAGGGCGCATCATCACTGGCCCTTCATGTGGGATCCAATCCGGAGCCCTCCTGCTCAGAGCTGGCGTCCCAAGCCAACTCTTAACCAATGCGCCACTCGGCTGGCCCCCAAGCCAACTCTTAACCAACGCCCCGCTCCCCCAGCCCTTAACGAAGTTTCTTTAACATTTCTTGTAATACTGGTTTCATGGTGATGAACTCCTTTAGCTTTTTCTTGTCTGGGAAGCTCTTTATCTGCCCTTCGATTCTAAATGATAGTTTTGCTAGGTAGAGTAATCTTGGTTGTAGGTCCTTGCTTTTGATCACTTTGAACATTTTTTGCCAATCTTTTCTGACCTGCAAAGATTCTGATGAGAAATCAGCTGACAGTCATATGGTGACCCCCTGTGTCTTCACGGTGGGAGGCGGGAGGGCTCAACAAAGAACTAATGGATTCTTCCAGCACTTCTGTCTGGGAGAAAGGTGCCCCTCCAGCCTGCGCTCTGCAGCCAGACAATTCAGTTCCTCCCCATTTGTCCCTGTTGCCTTTGAGCTGCTGCCCCAGAGCTGGAGCTCGGAGTGAATGAGTCCATCAGCACAGAAGTCCCTGCACAGGCCCTTTAAGAGAAACATCTGGGATTCCAGCCGCTCTCTGTCTCACTCAACCACAATCTCTGCTAGTTTTTACAGCCAAAAGTTGTAGGTACTTCTTTCCCCAGCACTGGAATCTGGGACTGGTGAGCCTGGTATGGGGCTGGGACCACTCACTCCTCTGGGGGGCCCTCCACAGCCAAGTTATCCCTCCCAATTTTTAACTGCCACACATGTCTTCAACCTGTTTTACATCTCCATTCATCCTACTAGTCTCAACATGGTTTCTTCTTTATGTCCTTAGTTTTAGGACTTTTGTTCAGCTAGACTTCAGGCAATTCTCTGTGATGATTGTTCTGTAGTTTAGTTGTAATTTTGATGTGGTCATGGGAGGAGGTGAGCACAGCATTTACCTGCTTCTCTATCTTGACTGGAAATCAGAACTCCTTTCATCTTGCAATACTGAAATGCTATACCCATTAAACAACCCCCCACTCCCCAACTTCTTCCAGTCCCTAACAACCAACATTCTACTTTCTGTCTCTGTGAATCTGACTATGCTATGTACCTCTTATAAGTGGAATTATATAGTAGTTACCCTTTTGTGACTAGCTTATTTCACTTAGCATGATGTCAGTGTTTATCCATGTTGTAACACATGTTATAATATTCTTCCTTTTAAAGTGAATAATATTCCATTGTATGTTTGTACCACATTTTGTTTATCTATTCATCATCCATCCATGGACTATTGGGTTGCTTCTACCTTTAGCTATTATGAATACGCCTCTATGAACATGGGTGTACAAATAAATGTCTCCTCAGGACTCTGCTTTGAAGTCTTTTGGGTATATACCCAGAAGTGAAATTGCTGAATTATATGAAAATTCTATTTTTAATTTTTGGGGTAAATGCCATGCTACATCATTCAACATTCCCACCAGCAATGTAGGAGGATTCTAATTCTGCATATCCTCACCAACACTTATTTTCTGGGTTTTTCATTTGTTTTTGCTAGCATCCATCTTAATGAATGTGATGTGGTATCTCATTGTAGTTTTTTTTAAAAAAAAAAAAACGGGGTTTTTCTGTTGTTGTTTTTTTAACTTTTATTGGGGAAACAGCCATGGTCATTGGTTACACCTTGCTTTCATGCTACAATGGCATAATTGACTCTTTTATGGAGGGCGCAGCTCACAGTGGCCCATGTGGGGATCAAACCACCAACTTTGGTGTCATTAGCACCATGCTCTAACCAACTGAGCTAATGGGTCATCGCCCAATTGTAGTTTTGATTTACATTTCCCTAATGCTTAGTGATGTTGAGCATCTCTTGATATGCTTGTTGTCCATTTGTATATCTTCTTTGGAGAAGTGTCTATTCAAGTCTTTTGCCCATTTTTAAATTGGGTTGTTGTTGAGTTGTAGTAATCATTCTGCATCCTGGTTCCCCGCCCCCTTTGCTTGCTATGTAGTTTAATTGCATAGCACTCTAATTCACTTATTTTGCTGCTGTGCCTTTCATTGTTTGACTCTAACACAGTTTAATTGTCCATTTCTCTGTTGATGAACTTTTTGGGTTTTTCTAGGTTTCTGCTATGATGTATAGTGCTGCTAGGAACATTTTTGTATATGTACGAGAATGGCTCTTGAATATATATATTTAGGAGTAGACTTGTTAAGTCATAGTTTGTGAATATTCAACTTTAGGAGGCAATATAAAACTTTTTCTAAAGTTTTTGTACCCTTAGCAAAGTATAAGAAACCCTGTGGATCCTGAGCCTCTTTCAACACTTGATATTGTCAGACTTAATAATTTTAACAATTGAATTAGTATAAATTGGTATCTCATTATGGTCTTGATTTGCATTTCCCAGATCACCAATATGTTTACTAGCCATTTGTATTGTTTATCTCCTGCTTTTATTTCTATTGGCTCATTTATCCTCTTATTTACTTATAGAAGTACTTTATATATTTTTAAATTTATTTTTCAATTAGAGTTGACATGCAATATTATATTAGTTTCAGGTATACAACACAGTGATTAGGCATTTATATACCTTACAGAGTGATCACTCCAAAAAATCTAATACCTATTTTACATCATACATAGTTATGATATTATTGACTGTACTTCCTATGCTGTAGTTTACATCCCTGTGACTAATTTAATAACTGGCAGTTTATACTTCCTAATCCCCTTCATCTTTTCATCCATTCCCACTCCTCTCTCCTATTTGGCAACATCAGTTTGTTCTCTGTATCCATGAGTTTGTTTCTGTTTTGTTTTGTCTGTTCATTTATTTTGGTTTTTAGATTCCATATATAAGTGAAATCATACGGTATTTGTCTTTCTCTGCCTGACTTATTCCACTTAGCATAATACCCTCTAGGTCCATCCATATTGTCACAAATGGTAAGATTTCATTCTTTTTTATGGCTAAGTAACATTCCATTGTATATATGTACTACATCTTTTTTTTTTTTTTTAAAGATTTTATTGGGGAATTGGGGGAGGGGAACAGCATTGGGGAATCAGGGAAGGGGAACAGACAATTTCCTGTCTTTTTGTTCTTCAGTCTAGTTGCGGAGGACGTTGCTTCACATCTGCCAGATGAGGCAGATTGGTCTCCAGCCTCTGGATGGTCGCTCACTGCGGCTATTGGCAGCTCACGCTGGCTGCCAGCCGCTCACTGTAGCCTATGGCAGCCCACTGCAGCAGGGGCAGCAGCCTACACTGGGGCTCACACAGCCCAGCTCCAGGTGGAGCTGTTGTTAGCTGTAGAGGGCAGTGTCACGGCCCCTCACATGTGGGATCCGAACCGGAGCTGCTGGCATCCCAAAACCAGCTCTTAACCAATGCGCCACTCGGCCAGCCCTACATCTTCTTTATCCATTCATCTTATTAATGGACACCTAGTTTGCTCCCATATTTTGGTTATTGTAAATAATGCTGCAGTGAACATGGAGGTGCATATATCTTTTCAAGTCGGTGTTTTTGATTTCTTTGAATAAATACTGAAAAGTGGAATTGCTGGGTCCGAAAGTAGTTGTTTTTTATTTTTAAAGGATTCTTCATCCTGTTTTCCATAGTGGCTGTACCAGTTTACAATTCCACCAACAGTGCACAAGGGTTTCTTTTTCCCACATTCTCATCAACACTTATTCTTTGTTGTCTTTCTGATAATAGCCATTCTTTATATGTATTCTTGATGTAATCTTTTGTCAGATGTGTGCATATCCAATATCTTCTATGTTTTAACTTGTCTTTGCATGTACCTTAAGGTTTTCTTGTTCCAAGTCAGGTTTGTTGAAATATAACTTACGTAAAATAAAATTCAGCCTCATTAGGTATACAGTCTTATGAATTTTTCAAGCACATACAGTTATGTGACCACAACTGTAATCCAAGAAGGTCTCATACCCCTTTTTGGTTAATCCTGTTCTCCCAACACCAGCTGGTAGTAACCAGTGATCTTTATTATGTCCCTAGAGTTTGCATTTTTTGGAATGTCACTTAAATGATATCATACAATATGTAGCTTTTTGAGATTGGCTTCTTTTACTTAGCATGATGAATTTGAGATGCCTCTAACTTGCTACATGTATCAGTCGGTCATTTCTTTTCAATGGTAAGTAGTATTCCATTATATTATGTACCACCGTTTATCTACACACCTGTTGACAGACATTTGGCTTGTTTCTAGTTTGGGCTATTATGAATAAATATGGTATAAATATTCACATGTAGGTTTTTGTGTGGAAATATATTTTTATTTCTCTTGGATAAATACCTAAGAATGAAATTACTAGGTCACTATTTTTATTTTAGCTGTTCTGATAGGTGTATAGTGATATCTCACTGCTTTTTTTTTTTTTTCATTGTGGTTTTAATTTGCATTCCCCTAATGGCTAATGATGTTGAACATCTTTTCAAGTGTTTATTGGCCGTCTCAATGTGCATGTCTGTGAAATGTCTTTTTGCATCTTTTCGCAATGTTCTAGTTGAATTATTTGCATTTTTACTGCTGAATTTTGAGAGTTCTTTATATAAGCTAGAACTGGTTCTTTGTTGTATACGTGGTTTCTCCCACTCTTCACCCTCTTTCATGTAGCAAAATTTTTAAATTTTGATGAAGTTTATTAATTTTCCCTTTTATGGATCAAATCTAAGAACTTTTTTCATAGCCCTAAATCTCAAAGGTTTCTCCTGTTTTTATTCTACAAGTTTAATAACCTTACAGTTTACATTTATGTCTGCCATCCATTTTGAGTCAATTTTGTGTAAGGACTTCGTTTAAGTTTCCCCTCCCCTCCTCACCCCTCCCAGGGATTGTCCAATTGCTCCAGCACCGTTTCTTTCTTTTTTTTTTTTTTAAATTGGGGAATTGGGGGAGGGGAACAGCGTTGGGTAATCTGGGAAGGGGAACAGACAAGTTGCTGTCCCTTGTTCTTCAGTCTAGCTGTGGAGAACATTGCTTCACTGGCCCATGTTGGTATTGTCATTGCGCTCTTCCCGGATGAGGCAAATCCGTCGCCGGCCTCTGGATGGTCGCTCACTGCGGCTATTGGCAGCTCACGCTGGCTGCCAGCCGCTCACGCTAGCTGCCGGCCACTCACTGTAGCCTATGGCAGCCCACTGCAGCAGGGGCTGCAGCCTACACCGTCGCCAGGGCTCGCAGCCCAGCTCCAGGTGGAGCTATTGTTAGCTGTGGAGGGCAGTGTCACTGGCCCTCATATGTGGGATCCGAACCGGGGCCACTGGCATCCCAAAACCAGTTCTTAACCAATGCGCCACTCGGCCGGCCCTCCAGCACCGTTTCTTGAAAAGCCTTTCTCTTCCTTAATTCCTTTTGCATCTTTGTCAAAAATCAATTGAGCTTCTTTGTGTGGATCTATTTCTGGGTTCTCTGTTCTGTTCCATTTTCTGTTCCTCCACCAATACCACATAGTTTTGATTCCTGTAATGAGTCTTCCAACTGGGTAGACTTAATTTTTTCTTTTTCAAAATTGTTTGGGCTATTCTAGTTCCTTTGTCTTTCCATATAAATTTTAGATTATATCTACTAAAAGATTTGCTGAAATTTTGCTGGAGATTTCATTAAACTAGTATATAAATTTGGGGAGAATTTGCGTATTTACTCAAGTTGAGTCTTCTAATCCATAAATACACTGTGTCTCTTCATTAATAGGTCTTTGATTTCTTCCATCAGCATTGTGCAATTTGCAGCATAGAAATCCTCTACATGTTTTGCCATAAATTTTAAAAATGTGCCTATATATGTATGCATAGACCATTTCTGAAAGGACACGCAAGAGACTGGTAACAGTGGCTGGCCCAGGAGAAGGGCTGAATGGGACTGGGAAGCAATGGGACAGGTTTGGGAGGGAAATTTGCTTATATATACTTTTACTGTATACTCTTTTGTATCTTTTGAGTTTCATATCATGTGACGGGATTAACTATTCAAAGACCAAGTAAAATAATGTTTGAATGCTTAAGTAAGAACTTCAAGAGAGAAATAGAGACAGAGAGAGAATGAGTCTTTGTTCCCTGAGCACAGAATGAATATCCAAGGAGAGGAAGCACTTGAACCAGGACCAGGAGAAGTTTGATTTTGTACTTCTTCAGAAATATGCACTGATACAATCGAAGAATTTTCAGGAGAAAAAGTGTTAGAGACTCCCCAGACTTGCTTTTATTCGGTGGCAGAGGGAATCACACTCTGAGAATAAACATTTGCTGAAAAGAAATCTGTAAATACTCCCCACGCAGACATGAGGCCAAGAGAGCAGTTTGGGAGCTGGTGAGCATCCCATACACTCCTTCCTGTCATCAGCCTGACATGCTTTGCCTTCCTCTTGTCTTTGAGAGTGCCTTTGCTTGCGCACACCCCTCCGGCGCAGGCCTCACTCAGAGGAACCCAGCAGGTGTCTGGCCTTCTGGAATCTGGAGGCACTGCCCAAGGCACCCAGCAACCTGACCCTGGGCCCCACTCATCTGTGACTGAGAGGCATTCTTGTTGCAGCCTGCAGGATATCAGGTGTCTTTCTGGATCCCTGTTTCTCCCCAGAGCTCCGGTGTCCTTCCTGGAACCTTCCTGTCCTTGGCTCAGGTAGAGTCCGTACACTGGGTTCTAAGTTCCGTTGTCTTTTAACCCTGCAGTCCTATGAGAGATGATAAAAGCATTGATGGTGATTGTAATCTCATTCATCTTTAAGGGTTCTCAGCTGTCTGTCTTTTTATCTGTCCATCTAGCTTCAAATCACAGCTCTCATTTGATCCTCACAGCAACCCCACAGGGCAGATCTGGTCCCCAATTTTCAAATGACAATAAAATATCTGTACAAAGAATTGTTTTCCAAGTGCTTTCCCATACATTATCTCATTGCAGTGCCCAGATACCGTCATATAGGCAAGGAAAGTTTTATTAACCTAGATATACAAACGAAGACATTGAAGAGGCAATTGTGAAATAGTAGACCTTTGGATAAACACATGTGGGCTTGAATCCTGACTCAATGGATTCTTTACACTTATTTCCTCTAGTGTAGACTGGCGATAATAATATCTACATCCTTTGTCATCATACTGGATTGTTGTTGCAATTAAATGACTGTGGTTCAAAAGAATTTCAAGAATTAACATCCTAATGATTTACTATTTCTCAACCTGTTGTATCACTTAAATTTATTTTTATTTTGAAAATGATTTATAGAAGAAGAGAGAATAATATAATGAACCCCATGTACCCATTATTCTCTTCAACAGTTACCAGTCCAAAGCCGATTTTATCTCAGCTATACCCCTGCTCACTCCTCCTTTTGCTTTATTCACCAGTTTTCAAAATAATGAAGTGTTTCCTTAACATCTCCAATAGGTGACTCATGGGTTATTTGGTTTTTTAAAAAAATATTATTAGGAGTTTGTAAGATTTAAACACATTTGTTAATGTTTCATTCTATTGCATTTATGGTCCTGATTGAAGCTCAGCTTGACCAGGGAAGGCTTCTCCGGGTTGGCTTCTGAGTCCTTTTGGCATGACTCTAGTAATCTTTGGCACTTTGTTTGCTTTTTTGATATGATGAGACATTCTAGGCTCATCTTGTACATTTGCTACATCTGACATTTCTCTAAGGAAGCCTGATTCCTTTGTGGGGGGATGGTATTTAGAGTTCATAATCTGATTTCTAGGGGTGTTCATGCCTATCAGAATGATCCTGTTTCTAGGCCTTACAGTGCATAGAGCTAGGAAACTCTGTGTGTGTGTGTGTGTGTGTGTGTGTATGTAAAATACAGTGCATAGAGCTAGGAAACTCTGTGTGTGTGTGTGTGTGTGTGTGTGTGTGTGTGTGTGTGTGTGTGTGTATGTAAAATAAAATTTACGGAGTTCATACTGATACTTCTCATTCATAGTCAGGGCTACAGAATTTTTGCCCGATCTCAAGAATCTGATATTTATATTTCCTTGCAATAAGAAACTCTTGTTTCTCAGCAACATCAATATTCTTACTCATTTGACTTATCACAAAATACATATACAAAAGCCTCATAATAATAATAATACCATGGTACCATCAATAATATGATTGTTAAGAACAGTTTAGGATTTGGTAAGGAGGGGGCAATTCTTTTTATCCTTAGGGCATTTCCCTCTAAGGATATACAGTCCAATTACTGTGTTTTGATTTCTCTATGTGTCGTTGTGCTAACCATTTGGACACATATGTTGAATTTTGTTGAATTTCCTTTTTATTTTAGGGATATCTTTTGTTGTTGTTTTTTTGTTTTTTTTTTTTTGAGGGCAGTGTCACTGACCCTCATATGTGGGACCGAACCGGGGTTGCTGGCTTCCCAAGCCAGCGCTTACCCACCACGCCACTCGGCTGGCCCTAGGGATTTCTTTTAAAATATTAATTATGCTTTATAATTATGTCAGCTACTTACATGTTCCAAAGCAAATCGATAAAACAAGGTGTATTCAAAGCCCAGCTTCTTCCCTGTCCCTGCCACCTCATTCCTCCCCTTCCTGTAGGGCTTTTAAATTTTATTTAATGCTTTATCTTTTATTGTCCTTTTCTTTTAATATAAGCAGATACATATATATGTTTGCATTTCTCCCCCTTTTCTTAAATAAATGGTAGTATATTAGACACACTTTTTCCTATAATTTTTTTTTTTTCACTTAACAATGATCCTGGAGATTACAACGTGGGCATATAGGGTATATTTCAAATAGATTCCTAGAACTGGGATTTCTGGGTCAAAAGAGTAAGTACGTACTTATTTTGATAGATAGTGCCACATTCCGCTCTTCAAAGGTAGATTTTACTATTTCCTGCAGCCACATTTTAATGTTAAAGTAAATCATTAAATGAGACATATTATCTATACTGAGAAAAGTTAACTGATTGGCCAGAAGGACTGGAGCAGGGACTTGAACCTGTATAATTCTTACTGATGGCCCAGTGGTCTGCCCACTCTACTGTACCTTCTCCCCATTTTACAGATGAAGAAACTGAGACACATGTATGAAAGCAATCCACCCTAAATGATACAAGCTAGAACTTAAAATCCACGACTCCTAATGCTAAAATTAGATCACCTTTCAACGTGTCATAGATTTATTTATGGCAAACTCGGCTTGGTTATCTGTAGATGGGGAAGAAAAACATAATAGTCCTTCTAAGTTAAGGAAATTAATGAGATAATTATGGATATATTCTCCCTTGGGTGTAGGAAAGATTCTTCTGAGCTACGACTTAACTCCTTTAGGCAAACAGGGATCAGTAACTAGATTACAGTGTCAGTACACTAATAATGATCTTATGGATGAGGGTGATGATTCCCCCCCTGCCACCACCCGAAGTCTAACTGTTTAAACACCTTGCAGAACCTTCCAAATAGGTGTGGACAAAGATGTCATTTCCCAGTGAATGAACAACTGGCAAACCACGAAGCCGGTTCTTTTTCTCTCCTAGAGTGACCCTGGGTTCTTCTTTGTGTTTGCTTTGTGACAGGTTGATTGACATATGTGCAGCTTGGGACACTGGAGTTTTCCTTTCCGCTGCAGACTGGGAGGGAGCCCCCTCTGGTGTTGCAAGAAGGAGGCTGAATGAGGCAGAGAGGGTGAGTGAGGCTTGGACCTGGGGCTCATGTCTGAGGGGTGAGGGTGGGGAGAAATTCTTGCTTCCTGCCCCTTCTCTTTGAAGAGAGAAGGTTCTTTGCCTGCCCCTAGAGTCTTCTGGGTCATCTTCTTCCTTCTCCCCAGAGCTGGCCGCAGAGCCAGACCTCAAGGCCCTCCTTTGCAAGGAGGCTGGCACTGGAAGAGCTTGCGCTCCTCTTTCTCCAGCAGATGCTGTCAGCTGCCTTAGCCTTGCCATTGTCTACCTGTCTACCGTAATGGAAAACTCAGGAAACAGCTTTGTTTGTGACCTACATCCTCTTCCCCTTAGCCTGGCCTCTACAACCTGAGTGACAGCCGCAGCATATGGGGCAGTCTGAAGAGCCCTCCTCTGGGCGGGGCATTGAGCCATAGCAGATGGACAGCTGTCCAGGGTGCCGTAAGCAGCTGAGGCTGTCATCACTGAAGTCACACCCTGTGTCCAGAGTCTGCATTGTTCCATTCTGGGTTAGACTTTCCTGTTGCTCTCAGGGACTCCTGTTTTAGGCTTAGGCCTGGGGTGACAGGGGAGGACATGCAAGAAGTAAGGGCTATAATTTTAAGGAGTAACTGACACTGGATCACAAGCTAGTAGCCTGAGGGCTGCCCGACTGGAGGTGTCTGACCTGGAGGCCTGAACAAAGCAGGGTTTCCTTTTTCTTGAGTTTGGGCATCTCTGTCTCATTGCAGTTTCCCTTTCTTGCTCCAGCTTCTTTTCCAGATGTCCTCAGCTCTCTGAGAAAGAGTTGGAGATGGGGCTGAGGGGAGATGCAGGGAGGAGGTTAAAAGGTGGGAACAAAAATGCTGATGACGTGGATTTGGGATCTGGGCAAAATCCAGCTCTGCTTGCTTTGTGACTGTAGGAAAGTTTCTAACTGCTCTAGGCAGGTTTCTGGTGTATACAATGGGCTTAATAATGAACACAGTGTTATAGAGACTAAGTTAAAGATAAAACATATAGAGCCCTGCACAGTGTCTGGCATGTAGTAGGTGTTCAGTAAATGAAAGTTCTTATTATTTTATCTTATCAACAGCAGCTCAGATGTATTTGTCTATCAAGGAAGTTTCTGTGTGGGTCCTGTGAGGGCCACAACTTGCTTAGAACAGTGTCAAGCGTCAGGGGCCACCTGGGAAGCCCATCTGACCACAGGGCTTTTTCACCCAATCGTTGTCACTCACACTGAATTTGAACCTACTGGTGGTGAGGGGCACCATTCTTTTTATTTTACTGTGTTCAGAGGACTCTGATTGCAGAAGTGGTATACCAGGTTATTTTAGTGGGCATGTAAAGATATGTAAAACAGCATGGGAAAGGAGCCTCCTGTTTGTGATAGGATCGGGAGTTAGTCCAGCTTTGTGTCACCATGCTCCTTTCTTGGCGCTTTTTCATGTACCGTCCCCACTTTCTATCCCTGTGCCTCCCCGCAACCCCTCCACAATCTGCCCTGGGCACAATCTGCTCTGGTTGCCTAACCAGAGCCCCGCCTAAGGAACCTGGGAGCCCCTCCCTTCTCTGATGGTATCAACATCACTGACCAACAGAATACCTGGCTAGTGGCTAGAGTCATGCCCTGCCGCATCCTGCCTGACGCAGGGCAAACTTGTTCTAACTTCCACCTCTGGACATTTTAAATCTAATCAATAATCCCTAATATTGGTTCAGAGCTTTATTTATTTTATTTTATTTTATTTTATTTTTTTTGAGGGCAGTGTCACTGACCCTCATATGTGGGAACCAAACCGGGGCTGCTGGCTTCCCAAGCCAGCGCTTAACCACCGCGCCACTCGGCCAGCCCCAGAGCTTTATTTTTACAGCATGTCTGTTTATATTAATTTCACTTTCGCAACAATTGTGTGATGTGAGCAAGACTGGTGTCTTTCCCATTTGATTGATGAATAAACCGAGGCTCAAGACATTATTTCTCTTAAGGTCCACAAAACTGATAAGCAGCAGAGGCCACATTAGAATTAAGATGCCCTGAATTGTGGCCTGCTTTCCTTGCTGTGATACAGCACTGCCTCCTTTGGTCTGAGGCACTACACATATCATGAGGGGGATCAGAGGACTTTCAGATACAAAGAGCTTCCTTAAAAAAGAACGAAGAGAGGGCCAGCCGAGTGGCTCCGTTGGTCAAGAGTTTGCTTAAGAGCACGAGCTCTGAGCAACAGGATCGCTGGTTCGACCTACATGGGCCAGTCATGCTGCGCCTGAGCTGAGCTGCCGCTGAGCTGCCAACAGGTGGCAGGATGGCTCAGCTGGTGAGAGCACGTGCTCTAACAACAAGGTTGCCTGTTTGATGGTGGCCTGTGCCCACCCGCAGCTGGGACTGAACTCGGCACCTTGAGCTAAGCTGATGCCCAGATGGCTCAGTGGATAGAGCGTGCGCTCTTAACAGCAAGGCTGCCGGTTCAACTCCCGCATTGAAAAAAAAAGAACAAAGAGGCAAAGAATTCCCACAACCAGGAACATGTGGCTATTGAGGGAACAGTAAGTCCTGAGAGAAGGGGAGCCGATGCAAGTTTCTGTAGAGGGTGATCATCCTCCTCCTCCTCATCATCATTATAATAATCAACATTTTGGGTACGCCCTGTCCACCAGGCACTGTGCTCTATACTCAGTGTGCATTTCCCATGTAATCCTTCTCACAATAACCCAGTGAAATAGGGCCTATCATTACCCACATTTTCCTGGTGACAAATACAGAAAGATAAAGGAACGAACGAAGGAGC
Source organism: Aselliscus stoliczkanus (assembly GCA_033961575.1). Classification (NCBI taxonomy): domain Eukaryota; kingdom Metazoa; phylum Chordata; class Mammalia; order Chiroptera; family Hipposideridae; genus Aselliscus; species Aselliscus stoliczkanus. Next base: position 78,867,783 of record CM066739.1, on the reverse strand, counting down.
TCAAAGCTCCACATGTAAGCAAGCCCAGCACTTGAAGTCAAACCCCGAATTCCAGCCCTGGAACCCGCACAACTGATTCTTTTATTTTGGGCTACAGTATGTTTTCAGGTGGCTTTTCCCAAGTCTCCCTAGAAACACTGCATAACTGTTTCTGAGCAAGCCCCGAGGCAGCTTCCAGGTGGGAATCTGATTTTGTCCCTTCATTTCGGAAGCCTCATAGAAACAAGTCCTCCGGTTTCTCTGTCCCCCTTCTCTCTGGCCCTTCTCCTTTTGTTCCGTGGCCACTGCCATCTGGAGCTGCCCCAGGCATCTGCTCTGGAGCACACGCCTCCCCCCTCCCCCTCCCACCCCAATGAGGCACCTTCTCTCACTCAGACTAATCTCTCCCCTCCCTCCTCTCCCCACCCCAGCGCTTCAGCTCCTGGTCTCCACCAGGCCCTCAGAGCAGACACCTGCCCTCTGACATAAGGCAGAGAAACCACCCTGCCTTCAATTTCCCAAATGGATCTATTTGGTTAATTGCACACACACTCATGCCCCGCTGCCTGTCGGTGAGAAGCTGGGCCTCTTCTCTCCAAAAACATTACAACAGGCCATCACAGACAACATGGGCTCAGGACACACAGCTCTGGATTGATTGGGGCGGGGCTATGGACATCCATTAGGAATGGTCTGTATTGCTCTCACCCCCTGCCCAGGACTCATTCCAGGCCCCTGGGCAGCACCCATGTTTGGCTACCTTCTATAGGCGCTGAGGTCTGCGGGACTGGGTGTGGGGACATGGGTGACAGCAGTGTTCCCCTCCATAGCTGGTGCTGTCACCTCATTTCTGCTGAAGTGATGCAACCCCTCAGGCTTGACAGCTGCCCTGCTAAACCTACCTTTTTACTAGAGGCTGCGCTGTTGGGTTTGGAACAGCATGTCCTTCTGAGTTGCTGTTTCTAGTGGGAGGACCACAGACTATAGCAAAGGGAGGCCCTTCTGTATGCTGGTGTGTGCGCTTACTCAGGGCATAACACACAGCGTTCTGCTCTAAAGCCAGCAGTGTCTGGTGAATGCATGGGAGCTGCCAGCACTTTGCACCAGACTCCTAGACAAACAGTGCATCTTATAATGCAGGAAACAACCTTCCCCTGTCTGTCCCACCTCCCCTCCTCCCAGCTCCTGTATTTTCACATCTCCTCCAGCCTGTAGCAGGCCTGCCGGGTGGCAGTTGGATGCAGATTGATGTCTGTATTGGATGTAAATGCAGAGGACAGTAGGAACAGATGCTGCTCTCGCCTGCTGTCTTAGTCCTTTTCTCCCTGTGCTCCCCTATCACCTCAGAAAGGAATTTTAAAAATGCAAGTGGGGTGCCGGCCAAGTGGTGCGGTGGTTAAGCGCTGGCTTGGGAAGCCAGCCGCCCCGGTTCGGGTCCCACATATGAGGGCCAGTGACACTGCCCTCAAAAAAAAAAAAAAATGCAAGTGAGGATGCGCTGTCCTGGGAATGTGAGCAGCTAGACCAATATTGCCAGCAGGATGGAAGTCACCTCTGGAGAACTGGCCCGGCTCCCTGTCTGGGGCTGGCTCCAGCCAGGTGCAGTTGACTTCATAGGTCATGGGGCAGTGGTGGAAGAAACTGGCCTGAATAAGGGGTGGAGGTCTCCAGGAGCGTAAAGTGCTTTGTTAAGGAGACCTTGGCAGACAGGAGAGAGGGAAGCCCAGAGCTGCTTTGGCTGGTCTGGGATCTTGCAGGAGTCTCCCTTTCTTTCTGCTCCAAAGTAAACAGTGCCTGTTACAGATAACAATATGTTGGCTCTAAGAGTGAGTAATAACTCTGTGGTCACAGAGCCAGTGTATGGTTATTTGCACAGGCATTGTATATTTTGTAGATCTACAAAGTAGATTTGTAGACTTAAAATCTCCGCTGTTCCAAAGCAATGTAACAAAGCAGTATAGCAGCTGTACCTTTAGGGCAAGAAGAAAGGACCAGTGATTTTTGAATGCCAAGTTTTTGCCAGGTCTTAGGTAAGAGGCTATACGTGTACATTAGCCCATTAATGCATTTAAAATGAATTAACTCAAATTAATTTGTGTAATTAATAACCGCCAAAACAGCCTTGTGATAAGTGTATCTATCCCACTCAAAGACAAGAAAACTGAGGCTCTCTTAAGAGAATAAACAAATTGCTGAAGCCACACAGTGGACTGAGGTGGTGATTGAAACTCAGGCTTGTGGCTCCAAATCCATGCCCTTTCCATGTGCCGGACGGAGTATATGTCACTTTCTCTTGAAGCTACATCTCTGAATCGATGTCTTGTGTAGTCCTCTGGTCTTGTGGTTTCCTAGCTAGTTCGGGTTCACCTCTTCTGATCAAGCCCAGCCCTGTTCTGCTTTGAGTTGGTGCTTGCTCCTGTGAAGGACACAGAGAGAAAGTAGGGACCACTGTCCTCACTCGCCCTCAAGAATCTCGTAGTCTTTCCCTCACCCCAATCTTCTCCTGTCATCTTGCCCCCCTTATTATTATTTTTTTTTCCTGCTTGCACTCAGCCTATGGTTTTCAAACTGCTTTAGAATCTTAGTCTGTTGAAACCAGGCTTAGAATCCCACAAATAGAGGGCAGAATAAGCAGCTTCACATGGATGACATTGTGAGCAGCTGGACAGTGGCCTGGACTCCAAATGGATACACCGCTCAGGGAGCCTGGGAACCCATTGGTCAGCGCCTGGGGTGAGGGAAAGCTGCGTTTGAAGCAAAGATGGCCGGGGTTGCACAGCTGTTTTTCTTTAGAAAAACTACTAAGGGACAGAGATTGTGTTTCAGGCTGTTCTTTCTGTAGCATTCTGAAATTTACTATGGAGATACAGACTAGAACAGTTTGTGACTTTCTCAAGGTGGGATACAAGAACTTAGCCCTAGGTCTTTCTTTTTTTTTAAATCAGTATTTAATATATTAATGTAAGAAACCAACAAACCTAATTTTTTCTTTAGCTTTTCATTTCAACTGACAAATTTTCCTTTTTTTTTTAGCTGAGCCATCCTGTCAACCTGTTGGCAGCTTAGCTCGGGCTGGCATCGAACTGCTATTGCTCAGAGCTCAGCTCGCACTCGTGAGCAAGCTCTTAACCAACTGAGCTACTCGGCCTGTCCTTAAATGACAAATTTTCAATTCTCTTCATAAATCTCATAAATTTCAACAATCATTTGTTTGATCCCATCAATAAACTTAGTTAATTAAATTCCTTGGAACATTTGAAACTGCCTTTTTAAATGTAATCATTCACTTTCCTTTTTGAAGTATCTCAATTTTGTAACAGTCTTCCACATCCTAATATATTTCTTTTTTCTCATTAATATTTTAAATAACAGCTTTATTGAGTTATAATTCACATACCATTCAATTCAACTATTTAAAGTATACAACTCAATGATTTTTAGTATATTCAAAGTTGGGCACCCACCACTACAATTAATTTTAGAATATTTTCATTACCCACCCCCTCAAAAAATAAACCCATAACCATTAGCAGTCACTCCCCTCCCCACAACGCTGGTCTTCCTGTAGCCCTAGGCATTTACTAACCTACTTTCTACCTCTATAGATGCGCCTATTCCCCACATTTTATATTAATGGACTCATTCAATATGTGGTCTTTTGTGTCGGGCTTCTTTTCCTTAACATGATGTTTTCAAAGTGCATACATGTTGTAGCATGTATCAGTACTTCATTCATTTTATGGCTGAATAATATTCCATTATATAGATGTATCACATTTTATTTATCCACTCATCAGTTGATGGACATTTGGTTTGTTTCTACGTTTTGGCTATTATCAATTATGCTGTGACCATTCCTGTACAAGTTTTCATGTGGACGTATGTTTTCATTTCTCTTTGGAATTCTGGGTCATGTGGTAACTGTTTTACCTTTTGAGGACTCCTCCGTCTTTTTATACTAAATCCAAGCCTCCTTTTCTGGCCTTCTGCGTTGGGTCTCTACTTTTCTCTCCCACCCAGGGGACCCCTTATCCTGCTTAAATCTTGGGCGCTGCCCTTGGAGAGCTCGCACCTAGGCTTCTGATCATTTCCCCCTCCAGCCCTCCTTTGAGCCATTTCCCTTTACTGACAGGCCTGGGGAGACAGCTGCTGCTACCCTGGGTGTCTTCTCCACTCACTTGGAGAGGAGGTGGTTAGTTTCGCAACCCTCTCTCTCCAGCTGTGAAGAAAGATGTGTCTAATTGCTGTGAAACTTTCCCCCTGAGGGCAGCAGACAGGGAGCCCAGACAGTGAGAAGCTAGGTTCTTGGAGAGAGGTGAGGGCTCCTCTTCTCCTTCCCAGAGGTGCCAGAATTCCTTCCCGAGTTGGGGTGGCTCCCTGCTCTTCCTCTGAGGCCTTTGGTTTTCGCTGAAGACTTACAAGTGGAAGCTGCCTGCATACGCTACAGTAGGTAACTTCTGCTTCCTTTCCAGTCTTATTTACCTGCTAATCTTTGTGAGAAAGGAAGCTGGGGCCGGCTGAGTGGCGCATTGGTTAAGAGCTGGTTTGGGGATGCCAGCGGCCCCGGTTCGGATCCCACATATGAGGGCCAGTGACACTGCCCTCTATAGCAAACAACAGCTCCACCTGGAGCTGGGCTGTGTGAGCCCCAGTGTAGGCTGCAGCCCCTGCTGCAGTGGGCTGCCATAGGCTACAGTGAGTGGCCGGCAGCCAGCGTGAGCTGCCAATAGCCGCGGTGAGCAACATCCAGAGGCCAACGACCGATCTGCCTCATCCGGGAAGAGCGCAGTGACTACCAACATGAGCCAGTGAAGCAACGTCCTCCGCAACTAGACTGAAGAACAAAACGACAGCAACTTGTCTGTTCCTCTTCCCCAATTCCCCAACGCTGTTCCCCTCCCCCAATTCCCCAATTTTAAAAAAAAAAAATCTTTAAAAAAAAAAAAAAAAGAAAGAGTACTGGTGAGAGTGTATTTAATTCCGAGCAGGGCCAGTGGGTGGATCTGCATAATGGAAATGAACAGATATGCACAGACTTTATTTAAACCAGGCCCTGCATGGCTTGTTAGATCAGCCAATCAGCAGCTACACTGACTTTGTTTGCAAGTCTTCCCATTCCGTGTATGTTTCCTAGTCTGGCCCTTGGAGGATGAACAAATAAACAATAATAAGAAGGAGGAAAAGCACCGCCCCAAAGAACCTTAGAAAGCTAGCTGGATTATAGCACCCAGAGTGTCCTTCCCAGTGTACCCAGCACGCTGGCCTGTCTGGTGGGCTGTCTGTCAGCAGTGCCGGGCTGTGGGCCAGGCCACCTGTATACTTTCAGCTTCCTTGCTCTGCCAGGATAAGATGTGCCGGGCTCCATCTGGCCTGGAGTCAAAGAGATTTCCACCATGTATCAGCCTATATGTATAAGGATGTACATTGCAGCATTGTTGTAATGGGAAGCAAATAAAACAACTTAAAGGTCCACTACTAAATAGACAGTTAAAAGCTTTGTGGTAGACCCACACAATGCAGTGATGAAAAAATGAAGCAGGTCTCCATGTCCAAGCTTTATGGCTTAATGACTAACAGTTAGTTATGCATTGGCAGCCAGCTAAGTGCACCTTCCACCCTAGAACAGGCTGCACTTTCTTGGTGGTGAGTGCAGCCTTCGCATGGGGCCCCAGCCTGCCTGGTGGCTTGAATACCAGGGCGCCCTGTGAGTGCTTTGTGCTCCTAGAGACTCGGGTGTAAACGCTACATTATGCATGGTGGTCACCTTGACAGAGAGGTCCCTTCCCCTTTCTTTTTTACCAACCCCTCCTTCCCTAGCCCCAACTTAATAAATAGCCAAGTGGTTCAGGTTTCAACCTATAGATTAGTTCTGGGTGTTGAGCAGGAAACAGCTGTTTTCAGCCAAACCACTAATCCTAAACCCAGGTGTCCCTCTCCGCCCCCTCCCCAGGTGGGAATCAGGGCCACCTGATCCTGTTTCCCCACTCACACACTCCTGCTGAGACCCTGTGGCCTCTGTGAACTTAGCTGAAGCAGGGCCAGGAGGGGATGGGCCTGCCAGGTGCCCCTGCCACTGCCACCAAGCAGAGAGATCTCTATCAGTGGTTAAACACACAGCCCCTCACTCCTCCCAGATCTCTCCGCCTGACAATGAAAAGGAGCCAAGCATGAAACACAGCCGAGGAGCAGATGGAGACCACCCTCTTCCAACCCTGAGGAGGGGGGAGAAGGGAGGGGGAACTGAATCCCATATATGAGGTTTCTGTGGCTATTGGAAAATCCTAAAAGACACTGTTCCCACCCTACACTGGCCAGGAAGCTGGGTCTCTCTCCTGGGCACAGGGAGAAGCAGAGATCTAGAAGCAGGCTGGTGAGTGCTTTCCTCGGCTGTCAAGTCCTCATGCCGGGAGGGGTGGTACAGTTACAGCTCTTCCAAAGGGGATGGGACAGGGTTGTGCGGGCAGGCAGGCTTTCTTAAAGATGGCTGAGACATTGGGACATTTCATGGGGGTTAAGGGAGATGTGAGGCAAGTGCTGTCTGAAGAGGAATCCAGGGAGCTCCTGGCTGCTTCCCCTTTTAGTCTTGTCTTTCAGAGATCCCTCCTGTCTCTTCTTGCTTGGCATTGTGTCTATTTGAGACAGGCTAATGATCATCAGTAGGGGGCATTTTGAGTTTCCTAGGAAACCTACCTGCCTGGCCTTCAGATGCCTGCGAGTGGAGGCAGCAGAGCAGGCTCGGGTCAGCATCTGTTGCATGCACGGTTCCTTCCTTAGCATGAGAGAGATGGAAGGGAGGTGGCTATGGGTCAGGGTACAGGAGGGGAAAGGGGGAGAGCCCCCCAGTAGTGCTGGGACAATCCCTCTGCTGAGGGTGGAGATCAGAACCCAGGGCAGCTAAGCTGAGGCCCTGAGGATGAGGAGAAGGGGAGGGTGGAAGTGGAGATGATGACAGTTCTAGGGCTAGTTAGTGCCTGGAGCCGCTGAATCCTTGGAGTCTGAGGGTCTGCCTGCATGGGATGGAGAAAATTGCGTGGCCCTGACTGAGGTCAGACAGGAAGCTTTGAGGGGAAGAGGAGAAGGATTTCAGCAAAAAGGGAGATGAGTGTGTCTGCTGAACAGGCACAGGGTCTACGTCAGAGGCTGCCAAATTGATATTAGTTTAGATCCCTGCTGTTATTTTTATTACTCAGACTTACACTGCAACAACAGTTTCATCCTATGTGACATTAACCAAGGATTTATAATAACCAAGGATTTAAACTGATTCATTGATGGGATCAGTATCTCCCAGTAATAGGAAGTGTCTGATAAGATGGCTGTTCACTCATCCCACGAATATTTATTGCACTGTCTCACTACAGAGGGAGACACGATATGCACTCTGAGCTCTCAAAATTCAGAGTCTGAGGTAGGAGGAGATGGATGTGGGAACAGCTAATCCCACAGGAGGAAGGTATGGCTGCTGGAACAGAGTGTGCTGGCTTGCTGGCGGCACAAGGAAAATTGCAGCCCACTTTCAGTGGGAAAGCAGAGTCAGTGACTGGTAGCTCACTGCTTAGGGTCTTGACAAAGAAGGAAATTTGCACTGTAGAGAAGGAAGGGAGTAGCATTTCCAGCCTAGGCAAAGCCAGAGCAAAGATGGCCAAAAGGGCAGAGCTAGCACCTGGTCTGTTTGGGGAGTGGAGCAAAGCCTGCAAGGCTGCAGGGGCTGGGAGCCAGGTCGCCAGGTCACAGAGGGTGAGGCAGAGACTGTCAATTTTGCCTGCTAAGCCAGCTCCTCAACTATTTTTTCTGCCAAGACAAATAGGATAGAGGATGGCCCCAGGCAGGACACACACTGCTGTGTCTCTATTCTTCAAGAAAGAGAGCAGTGAGGGAGAATGTGATTGTTATGGTGGTGATCTGAGCCACTCCGATTTATATTTATGTATGAATCATTTCAAAAGGTCATTGGTTTGTATTAGGAACCCATCACTGGAGAAACACCTTGCCTCTCGGTCCTGGGTTCCTGCTAAGAGATCCTCCCTGCCTGTGTGTGGAGCCCTTCCGCCAGTGTGGGATCCATCTGACTGACGTCTTCAGATCTTACCTGCCTGGGTCTTCCCAATTCCTTATTTTGATGTGCCTCTATTTCCTCTTTTGTTTCAGCTCCTCTCTCTGATTTCTGAACAGGTTCCTTCCTGGCAGCTATGCTAATAAGCACTGCTGTGTTTTTTTGTGTTTTGTTTTTGTCTTCTAAGCTAATACAGAATGGCTGTTTTGCATTGGCTGTATTGGGCTTTTGTTATCTCTCTGTTCCCCCACTGATATCCTGTGACAGTGATTGTGAATGTATTCCTTAGTCCGTTCTTGTAGTACCCTTCCAGTCATTTGATAGTTTATTCTAAGAACTAATTGCTGGCCCGTGGCCTTGTAGCATTAATCTGTTGGTGTGTCCTTAGGCATTAATTCAGGGCCACAGCCTCCAGGACCTGCAGAGCTGTTTTGTTCATGGCTCTGAGCATTTCAAACTGAACATGTTCGGTTCCAAATTCATCATCTCCCTGCACCCCAACCACTGTCGGATTTAGTCCCCTTTCTGTATTTTTGATGCTAATTATTAGCGTCATCCTAATTCACTTTTCCAACCTAGAAGCCTTGATGCCGCTCTTCTTCTCATCACCCACTACCAGTCAGTCATCAGATCCTGTTGATTCTAACCAAGAAACTACCCTCAAATCCCAAGGTGGCCTTGGAGACTGTCAAGCCATCTGTCTGTCGCACACTCCCTCTCACCCCCTGTGCAGGGGCACCTGTGGAATCTCGGAGAAGGCGGGTGGAGTGATGGGAAGAGGAAGCATGGCCACCCCTGCGCTTGGTACCCAGAGCAGGAGGATGATGTAGGCAGAGAGTGGCCTGTGTCTAAGCCTCAGACCAGCCACCCACTGGGAAGACCACAGGCCCCCTCTTGGACTTCGCTTTAACCGCAATTCAGAGAAAACATAAAGGTCTTTCAAGTAGTGGAGTCACTTGGGCTCATCAGGAAGGAGTGCAATAAGAGTAGTGAAAACGCTTACATTTGTATCAGGCTTCGTGTTCCTGTGCATTATCCATTTGATCTCACAACCACCATCTGAAGCAGGCAAAGCAGGAATATTATTTCCATTTTTGAGATTTTAAGGGAGGCTTGGAAAACAATTTACAAAAATTAAGTGGAAGGACTGAGACCTTTACTTGGATCTTCCATTCCATAGATATTCCCAGGCCTGGCACTGGGGACAGAAGAATGATCGGGGCCTGCTCTGAGCCCTAATTCCACAAAGAGGACTAAAGTTTAAGCCAGTAGTAAGCAAACTAAGCCACTTCCAACTTGCTGCCTGCTTTGTCAATAAAGTTTTATTAGAACGTAGTCAGGCACATTTACTCACTTACTGTCCATGGCTACTCTCACCCTACAATGGTAAAGTTCAGTAGTTGTGACAAAGACTGTATGCTTCACAAGGCCTCAAATATTTACTATCTAGACTTTTACAGAAAAGGTTCTACTTTCATTTAAACATAGGGTTTACCACAGTGTGCTGAGGCAGATTTCAGTGGAGATAGACTCTCAGCTGTTCTAAGAGTGGGGAGGAGGGGGCACAGAGGGAGCACGGGGAATTCTCCACTGAGCAGAAGATGTCTGAGCATTGTGTAGTGTCTTGAAGATTGAGTAGGAATTAATCACATGACAAGGAGGGAAGGCCTTTTTATGCACAGAGGATGGCACCTGTAAAGTGTGGAGGTAGTAAATGGTGTGTTGTGCTTAGAAAATGATATGTCGTTCCGTTAGGAAGCATTTAGGTTTGGGTGGAATTGGAGAGGCCTGCAGGAGCCTGACCTCCAACAGCCTTATGTGCTACGCTTGGGAGCTTGAATTTAATCTGAACAGATTGATGGGGCGATAATGGAAGAGTTTTCAGCAGAGCACTGACATAATCAGATGGGGGCTTAGAAAAATCACTGTAATGGCAGGTACAGTAGGTGGGAAAAGGACATCAAGGAGGATTATAAACATCCAGTAAATGCCACTAGGTTCTCGGTGTGCTTGACCTTCTGCAGGTTGAATAAGACACTGTCCCCAACCTCAAGGAATGCGTCATGTAGTTGGGGAGTCGGACAGTCTACACCAAGACCCAGCACTCTACAATGAGTGTATCCCAGAGTCCCCTGAGAGCACAGAGAATAAGGACCTAATTCAGCCTTGGTAGCAAGGGGTATAGTGCAGGGAAACCAAGGAAGGCTTTCCCAGAGGAGGTGTCACCTGCCCTGAAACAAAGAGTTGGGTGAAAGAACAGAAAAGGCAGACTAGGAAAAGAGAGTGATTTACGTAAAGTTAATGTGGAAATAAAGACCACCCAAATGAAAGCAAGCAAAAGCCATTTATTTAGAGCTTGCTGTAGCAAGGGGGTCAGCCACCACTACTAAACCCACAGTTGCAGAGTCTCAAAGGCAAAGAGGGGAGATGGCAAGCTTTAGAGTGAAAAAAGGGAAGGCATCAGGATGCTCAGGCTGACATAGCAGCTAGAGGCATCTTAAGTGATTGATCTGGGGAGCAGATTTATCTTTCTCTGATTGGTCTTGAGTTGGGAATGCTGGTAAAAAAAAAAAACACAGGGCAGCTTGTAGTCAATGAACAAGCCTGACCACTCTGGGCAGATTGCTATAGCGGTTGTGAGTCAGGCCTCTATTGTCATATATGGCATGGCCATCGTTGGTGTAGTCATCTCAGTGGGGTGGGTGAAAAGCTAGGACTATGCATGAAACTAGAAATAATTCAGTGTAACTGAGAGTGAGAGGACAGGGTGGGAAAGATGAGACTAGGCAGGTAGGTCCTGCCCAGGGAGGCCTTTCCAAGCCCCTTTTTTAGGAAAGACCTAAAGGACGAAAACAGCTGTGGTGGAGTATGGGTGGGGACGTTGACCAGAGCTAGGGAGGATTGTGAAGCAGTCCTAAGGAGCCACCTGAGCCTGGAGAGCTCAATGCAGAAATCCTCTCTGGGAAGCTGGGACCTGCAACCCCCACCTGATGCACACTTCCTCACACCCTGCCTTGCTGTCCCATGAAGTACAGCTGTCTGCATTTGAAAAGTTAGACTGTTGCACAAGGATTTTCAGTTCTTTGTTTTACTAATAGAATTCTTTCTTCAAAATAAAACCTTACGTAAAGCCAGTGACTGCGAAGCAGCTCTGGTGAGAGTGGGGTGGAGGGGCCTGAGTCCCACCTCCTCCTCCCTCCCCCCAACCTTGGAGAAGGCCCCTGAGGTGCTTGCTAGAAGCCACCGGGGCTCCTCTGGACCCAGCGTGAAAACCCAGCACTAAAAGACTTCTTAAGGAGTCTTGTAGCTCCATCCTCATCACCCTGAACGTTGTGGGGAACCCTAGGGAGGCCATGAGGCTGCTGCATTGAACGACTTCACCAAGACTGGTGCCATTTCTGGGTTTGGAAGCTAAGGGGCTGGCCTCACCTGAAAGGCTATGAGCCTCCCTGCTAAGGGTCCCCCTGCCTGCACCTGTTGCCCGCCTCCATTCCTCCCTCCACAGATCAGCCAGTGCTCCTTTCAAACCCACCTCATCAGGTCACTCGCCCGCTGACACCTCGGCTTAGCATATATCTTAAACGCCTTACATTGGCCCTCAAAGCCCTCCCTTGCCGCCCTCTGATTGTGGCTCATTCCCTCCTTCACTGCGAGCCCTTGGAGCTCCACCAAACCGGCTTCTTTCAATGCCTTACTTGCTCCAGTCTGCTTTTTCCACATGGCCTCTGCACAGGCATTTCTCTGCCTGTATGTGTTTCTGACCCTCTTGACAAGGTTAGTTCCTTCCTGCCCTTTAGGTCTTGGTCCAATGTCACCTTCTCACAGGGGCCTTCCTTCACCATTCACTTCCCTTTATCACATCACCCTATGGTGATTTTTTAAAAAATATATTTAATTTTTTAGAACACTCTTAGACTCACAGCAAAATTGAAGGGAAGGTACAGAGATTTCCCATGTCCTCCTGCCCCCACACATGTTATCAATATCTCCACCGGGGTGGTACATTTGTTACTGCTGATGAACCTACATTGATGCATCCTTATCACCCAGAGACCATAGTTTACATGAGGGCTCATCTCACTCTTGGTGCTGCATATTCCATGGGTTTGGACAAATATATAATGACATATATCCATCGTTAATAGTATCATACAGAAGTTTCACTGCCCTAAAAATCTCTGTGCTCTGCCCATTCCTCCCTTCCCCAACCCCTGGCAACCATCGTTTTGCCTTTTGTAGAATGTCATACAGCTAGAATCATACAATATGTAGCCTTTTTAGATCACCTCCTTTCACTTGGTAATATGCACTTAAGGTTCCTCCATGTCTTTTCATGGCTTGGTAACTCTTTTTAGTGCTGAATAATATTTCACTGCCTGGATGTACTACAGTTTGTTTATCTGTTCACCTACTAAAGGACACCCTGGTTGCTTCCAGATTTCAGCAGTTATGAAGAAGGCTGCTATAAACACCTGTGTGCGGGCGGATCGTGTGTTCATTGTACCCGTTGCTGCCTGATTTTTTGTTCAACATTTATTTCCTGTCTTTCCCTGCTGGCACGCTAGCTCCCTCACAGCAGAGAAACCTCTGCTGTCCCCATGTGGATTCTCTAGACCAGTGCCTGCTGTCCAGGTCTGTTTAGTGAATGAGTGGTATGCTGATGGCCACCCCAAAGTCCAAGGTGGATTCTGCACCACCTTGGGGGGACAGAGAGCTGCCAGCCGAGCCGTCTCAGCACCACCAGTCTTTTCTCCCTATCACTTCAGATGTGTTGTGACCACCAGAGCAGCCTGCCCAGAATGGGGCTGTGGGAATGTGGGGAGCTCCCAATGGCAACAGCTTGTGGGAGCCGTGGGCCTCTTGTCCATCTGCCAGGACAGCTTGTGGAATCAACACCAGGGGTCCCCCAATCTGGGGAAAGGAAGCAAACCAGGACCCAAAAAAAAGGAAAAACAGGCTGTGATTGTGGATGGATAATTACTATTATGACTTGCTGCTGTTACTGGTAACGCCAGGAAGATAGGCAGAGCACTTCCTTCAGACCACTCCCGGTGGTGGAAGCTAGCATCTATTAAGCCTTTTACTCTGTGCCCCACGCTTTCCTAAGTGCTTTCTATAGGACCTGTACCAAGTCATCACAGCAGTCCTTTGCAGTAGGTGCTGTGTCATCTGTAGTGCTCAGGTGAGAAAGACAAAGCTCCAAAGGTTCAATACTTGCCCATGGTCCCCACCTTGTAAGTGGGGAGCGGATGCAAACCCAGGCCATCTTGCTGCTCAGCCAAGCTCTCAAGCTCAACTTAAAGGCATCCCCACCGGTGGTTGATCATCACCCAGCTCACATATGCTTTTCTGGGTCCCCTCTCGGACACTTTGTATTCAAATCTCCCACAAGGCCTGGCAAATTTCAAGGCCTTGCATTCCGGGAGGTTGCCTAAGTGTGAGAAGCATCCCCATGTAAGATAACAGAGGCTTGATGGCATTCAAATGCAAAACAATTTCTTTTTCATCTGCATGCCTGGTTTGGCCCCTGCCTAGAAGTTTAAGGGTCCAGGGATCTGTGTATAGAGATTGTGCCTAGGTGATTCTGATAAGCATCCAGTTTTCTTCCTGTGTGGGCACACTGACAGCCACACACCTGTCCAAATGTCACTTGGATTCTTCATGAAACAGTAAGCTCACTACTTCCCATGGCGGAACATTTCATGTTTATGACTCCATTTTCTCTCTCTCGCATTTCTTTTCATACAAGAGGTTGGGGAGGGGACTTGAGATATATAAGAATTGAATTAACCATATTCCCCAGTTCATAGTACAGGATCAGTCCACACAAGATTTCTCTTGGTTTTATTTATTTTTTACTCACTCTCTCCCACAGCAATAGGCCCCCATCTAATGCATTTTATATCCTAACAATCCACCTCTTACCTATTTGATGTGATATAAAAGGATCCTTCAAACGAAGTGAATAGGTAGCATGTCTGGGTGGTGTGTTTTATTGTTATGAATGGCATTGTAGGGTGGCTGTATTTATTAGATGATTCTTCCCTGAATCTCAGGGAAGTTCCTGCCTGTCCGGAACTTCAACCCTTTTGATCCCAGTTTTGCCCTCGTTGCCCTCGTTGAGCTAAACAGAAGACTTCCCCACCTTCCTCCAGCTTTCAAGACAGTCATCATGGCTCCCTCTTCTGCAGCTTTGATCACTTCTCCCAGGATTTGGGATTTTCCTTGTTCTTCCCCAGGATGCTCCACAGTTAGATGGCCTTCCCCTTGAGGGGCTTTGTCTAGCCCCCACACACTGGATGGTGTACTTGTCTACCCCTAGTGATACTCTCTTGTGTTATTGGAAAGGCCGGGAGAGAAACCTGGTGTTTATTATGTGGCCTGGCCATACAATATTCTAGTGCAAGAACTGAGATTCGATTGGAAACGTGAAGTTACTTGCTGTAGGTTAGAACCCCCTGCCCTTATCCTTTTCTCACAGACCATCAGGATAGGGGACTTGTAAGCCTTGGTGACACGGGCAAGCCAGGCTGAGTGGACCTGGCTTGGGAAGCTGAGGGTGCCTATACGCTCCTGTGGAATAACCCACCGCCCTCGTCCTCTGCTCTTTTATCTTTGTGAGTACATTTTAGAGACCAATGTTATATATTTCTGTTATTGAGGTAAAATTCACATATCATAAAATTAACCATTTTAAAGTGAACAATTCAGGAGCATTTAGTATATTCACAATGTGTGCAGCCATCACCTCTCTCCAGTTCCCAACATTATCATCACCCCAAAAGGAAACCTTGTACTGTTAAGCAGCCGCTCCCCGTTGCCCTCTGCCTCTGGTAACCACCAGCCTGTGTTCTGTCTCTATGGATTTACCTGTTTTGGATATTTCATATAAATGGGATCATTCATCCCATTTTGTGTCTGACTTCTCTGATGAGCATAATGTTCTCAGGTTTTGTCCACATTGTAGCCTGTATCAATCAGCATTTCATTCTTTTCAGTGGCTGAGTAATATTTCGTGGCACACATGTACTGCAGTTTGTCGACTCATTCTTCCCTTGGTGGATATTTGGGCTGTTTCCGCCTTTTGGCTGGTGTGAATGATGCTGCTGTGAACATGTGTGTACGTGTACTTGTTTGAGAACCTGTTTTTAATTCTTTGGGGCATATACCTAGGAATAGAAATACAGGCTCATATGGTAATTCCTATGTTTAATTTTTTTTGAGGAACTGCCCAAATATACATTTTCTGAAATAGCAACTTTACTCTAGAACTTTGCTGCATGTTGAGATGCAGGGATATTGGATGTTAAAACCCTGGGCTAGAAGTCAAGAAACCTGGGGTTTTTTCCTAGCTTTTCCACTAATCAGCCTTGTGACCTTAAGCAAATCACTTCCCTTTCCTGGGCTCTTATTTCCTCATCTGAAAAATAAGGGGATTGCAGAAAGCTAAATAATCCTTAAATTCACTTCCTCTTTTAAGATTTTATTGGGGGGGGGGAATGGGTTCCAGAGAGAACTATCAAACAGTCAAATGTAATTATCTCTAGTTCTTTTTCTCCTGTGTTCTTAAATTGTGAGTTAAAACCACCCCAAATAATTGGTCTTTTTTCCGCTTATGTGTTTCTAGTGAATGAATAGCTTCTGGCTTCTTTTTTTCATCAAGATTCCCAGAATAAAGTAGCCTTCTCTTTCCCATCACTCCAACTGCTGGGCAGCTCCTTAGCAAAACATGGCAGTTATGAAGGCAATGTTGGAGCCATCCCCACAGTCTTTTCTGAAGGAATACCGAGCCTTCGCCTAGAGCTGATTGTCTCAGCACTAAGGTTTCAACTGGGTAACCAGAGTCTGGTCTTTGATGTAGAAGGCAACAGACTTTCTGAGACAGTGTAAGGACCATCTTAGAGAGATAAGAGGAAAAACCAAAGACCTCCTGTGATGCCTTCTAGTCAGGTGGTCCCTCCTTGGGAGATTTTCTACTTCCTTAACCCTCCCTGGTCAGAGTACAGTACTTGTGTAGGAAGGGAGATTTTTCCTCCACCAGTTGGTAGCCTTCACGGTGTGCTGCCCAGACCCAAATCATGTGCTCTTCTTTACCACCTGGTGGTTTTCTGGGGGAACATGAAGTTTAAAAATAACATGTCAGGCTGGCCGAGTGGCACAGTGGTTAAGCGCTGGCTTGGGAAGCCAGCGGCCCTGGTTCGGGTCCCACATATGAGGGCCAGTGACACTGCCCTAAAAAAACAAAACAAAACACAAAAAAAACATGTGATCGAGGTGGTGTATTTCCTAAGTCAGTCATTTATTTGTTCATTCTCCATCCACCCATCACATATTTTTGAGTGCCTGCTATGTTTTAGGCACCATGTTAGAGTCTAGGAATAACCAACAGGGGGCACCTCCCTTTATAGAGCCTTCCTTTTTATAGGGGATATAGAGTGGCCTTTGGAATGAATGCCAAGTAACCAGTGCTATAATAGGGAGGCATAAATGATGTTCAGGAACACAGACAAGGGGCACGTAAGTCATACTTGGAAAATCCTAATGAAAGGGCAGATTCAAAGAGTGTTCTAGACAGGTGTTGATCTGTGCAGAAGTCAACATGACAGAGCGTGATGCACAGAGAGACCTGATAGGCGCTCCGTGTGGGCTGAACACAGAACACAGGAGGGTGATGAGAGATGAGATTGCAGAGGGGCTGCGTCTGCAGGGCCTCTGAGCCGTGTCAGGCAGTGATGAGCTAGTGAGTTTGACTAGGGGAATGGCATAGTATTTATGTTTGCACTTTAGAAATAACCACTATGGGGCCGGCCGAGTGGCGTAGTGGTTAAGCGCTGGCTTGGGAAGCCAGCGGCCCCGGTTCGGGTCCCACATATGAGGGCCAGTGACACTGCTCTCAAAATAAAATAACAAACAAACAAACAAAATAACCACTATGGTTATAGGTGGAGAATGAATTAGAGGGGCAAGAGTAGAAGTGGGGTAATCACTTAGGAAGCTCTTTCAGTAACTGGCATGAAATAATAGTGACCGAAACTAAGGTGGAAGCAATGGGAAGGGAGGCAAGTGGATGGAGTCCAGAAATATACCTGAGGCTGGAAACTGGTGTTGGGCCCAGCTTCCAGGAAAGAAATTGCTGCCATCTGAATCAGAATCCTTAGCTTGGCCCACATCCTGGCACCAGAGAGGGTACCTCTTCCAGGTCTTCAGAAGCATGACCTTGTCTCTCAGGAGAAGCCCTGGCTGGAGCCCTGCTCGCCTCCCTACACCCCCTCGTCAGGGCAGGTGGGAGATGGTGGGAATACAGCTGAGCACAGTCTTCAGGATGCTGCCAAATAAAACAGGAACAAGAGAACAGTGTGTCCATTTTGATCGGTGGCTATGAGTCCAAGAAAGCTGGAAGAATTCGGGAGGAGCCTCCTGCTGCCATCCTCTCGGACTTGGTCCCATGGTGGAACAGCAAACTGGACCAATTTTTTTTATTAGTTTTGGGTGTACAAAACAATGCAATAGTTATCCTTTTCACCCCTCACAAAGTGACTCCCCCCTCCACTGCTCTCCCACTCCCAATATCATATATATCTATTACAATTCTATTGACTCCATCCCCACACTGTACTCCACATCCCATGATTATATATGTGTTAAATTATAGTTAACTTCTAATTTTATTCAGCGGCAGCTTCAGATGTACAGTGCAGTGGTCAGGCCTCTACACCGTCCATGAAGTGGTCTCCCTAACAAGACATGTGACCATCTACACCTCACAAAATATTTACAACATTATTAATTATATTCTCCAAACTGTCTCTTCTATCCCTGTGGCAATATTGTAGTTACTAGTTTGTGTTGCCTTGTCTCTTCCCCTTCTCCCTCATCCCCACCCCCCGTCCCATCCAGCAATCATCAGTTTTTCCTCTGTATCTCTAAGACTATTTCTGTTTATGTTGCTCGTTTATTCAGTTCTTCAGATTCCACATGTGAGTGAGGTCATATGGTATTTGTCTTTCTCTGACTGACTTATTTCACTTAACATAATGTTCTCTAGGTCCATCCATATCATTGCAAATGATACGATTTCTTTCTTCTTCATAGCTGCGTAATACTCCATTGTGTAAATGTACCACAGTTTCTTTTTTTTTTCCCCCAATGGTAGAATATTTAATATTCTAAAAGAGACATTCAAAGAAAACTGTTTACATTATGAAAGTGTAAGTCTAATGAATTCACACAGGAGAATCTAGACAAAAATGGGACATTACAGAAATCATCTATTAGATAATGGATAGGTGGTTTATGGTTTCTCTCCTTCTTGTATTATAGCTAATACAGTTCTCTATTGCCACCCCACACCCACCCCACTTTTGCTATAAGGTAAAAACTCTGTGTTCTAACTCTTTAAGGAGTAAAAATATAATAAATACCCCATTCTGCTGATTGCCACCTGTGAAATACTACACAACTGAAAGTATAGTAGGATGCGAAGTCTGTCTTCTCGCAAACATAAATGTTATGATTTTAATACATCAAATATACACTGACTTTGTAAAATCAATTAAGAACTTTCTGTATGTGAAGACAAAGGTACACTGAAAACATACGTTATAAAAGATGTTTCTTCCTGAGTAGAACCTAACTTTATTTCATATCAGACTAAGCTTCTGTGAATTTGAAAATGTAAAATACCAAGGCTTTTCCAAATCAAATAAAAATCAGGAATATTCACCTTCACATCCAAAAAATAAACAATAATCTAAGAATATTCTTGTTGGCAAGAATGATGTAAAATCTAAAGTGAGTGGCCAAAATTTTCAATAGGTAGACAGCTCTTCAATTTTAAGAATTCCTCAGTAAACTTCAATTTGAAACAACAAAAAAGTACTACATATGAAAACATGAAAAATATTTCCAGGATACTCTACAACTTGGAAAATGAAAAATGTAACCCATGGTAAGAAAAATACAAATCATATACTGAACATAGGAACAAAAAAGGCAACCAACCTTTACAGGAATCTAGACAACACCAAGGGCTTAGAAAAACTTCCTAAATCAGTAGCATATCCTGTATTATCATGTGTAGAAAATTTTAATTAAAATAAGATAGTTTTTATTAGTTGCATAATCTAAAACAAGGAAATTGTGGACTATTATTTCTAAAAGGACCAAGTTGTCAGTGAAATACATATTTCTTGAGACAATGGGCAAAGTTCCCATTTATGGGAAATACGTTCTTTTCTTCACACAGTGAAACTGAGAAAAATTTTGTCAAATGAGAAATCTTTTTCTCTAAAAGTAATTGCCTTAAATACTTCAATAATGCTATCCTTGGGAAGTGTAATTTTTCAACTCAGACTTGAAAAGGTGATTATTAAACAAACGTACACAATTTTTATTGCTTGGCACCAGACTTTTCAAAAATTAAAGAATTGTTTCAAATCACCATACTGTTGTTAAATCACACTTCAAGCTTTTTACATAGTGCTACTCTTGTTCTGTAGGTAGACCGTTCAATCTAATGGTAATTGAGACTGAATCCTGCAATGTACAAGTCACAGTGCACTTCAGACCAAAAGAAATTACCAATCTTCTGTTTTTTTCAAAATCATAGTAAGATATTTATAAAAATTAACTAGGATTTATCTGTGGCCAACGAAGGACCCACAGAACGCTGCCTTATGGCTTTCTGTGGAAAGTCTTTGTTTGTTCCTTCTTTTCTTTCAGTTTCCTCTTCTGAAACATCTTCTTCGTCAGCCTCTTGATCTTCCTCCACTTTTTTCACGGGTTGAGAAGATTCTGGTAATAATTTTTTGGAAGGGTATGGCTGTGGTCTGCGCCTTTTTGAAGGACAAAGGAAATCTGCCACAAATATCATACAAAGTCCTAATAGCAGTCCTGAAAGCAGAGTTGCTAAAGCAAAAACTATATATGATCCCCATACTGGTAATCCAAGGTCTTCAGTAAAATAGTTATGGCAAGTCCTGATCCACATAGATAGCTGAAAGAGTGCTGACATACTACTCATCAGAATAGAACCTGGACCAAACCACGATGAAACAGGTTCAATACTCTTCCACTCTTTTTCACTTACAAAGTTTATGAAGTTCTTCTTAGTCCTTGGGCCCTGATAATGCCTAAATTCACCATCTTTACAATGATAAATAGTAGGAAGAGCAGTTATGATAAATCGTCCGCTCAACCCTGGCTGCTGTGTAACATCTATTTTTGCAACGTTAATCTCAAGATCCCCATTCAGCAAAACTTTCCCATTCTGGTTGAAGATTCTGACAAGCAGGACACCATGGAACATAAGTCGCTCCGCCGCCCGTCGGTCCAGGGAACCCCGCCAAGCACCAGCACCAGCACTGCCACGGGAATGACGAGGCTCCCGGGGGGCGCCATGTCCACAGCAAGCGCAGCAGCCCCTCTTAATCCAGTAGTCTACCAATGAATGGGTATTTTGATTGTTTCCAAGTCTTGGCTATTGTAAATAGCGCTGCAGTGAACATAGGGGTGCATATATTTTTTAGAAGTAGTGTCTTGAGTTTTTCAGGATAAATACCTAGGCGTGGAATTGCTGGGTCAAAAGGTAGTTCCATTTCCAGTTTTTTGATATACCTCCATACTGATTTTCATAGTGGCTGCACCAATCTGCAATCCCACCAACAGTGCAGCAGGGTTCCCTTTTCCCCACAGCCTCGCCAGCACCTGTTGTTTGTTAATTTATTGATGATAGCCATTCTGACTGGAGTGAGGTGGTATCTCATTGTGGATTTTATTTGCATTTCCCTAATAATCAGTGAGGTCGAACATTTTTTCATATGCCTGTTGGCCATCTGTATGTCCTCTTTAGAGAAATGTCTCTTCATATCCTCTGCCCATTTTTTAATTGGGTTGTTTTTCTTTTGGTGTTGAGTTGCATGAGTGTTTTATAAATTTTGGATATTAACCCCTTATCAGATATGTCATTGACAAATATATTCTCACATTCAGTAGGCTTCCTTTTTCTTTTTTTTCTTTTTTTTTTTTTTAGCTGAGCCATCCTGCCACCTGTTGACAGCTCAACAGCAACTCAGCTCGGGCTGGCCTCGAACCGCTGTTGCTCAGAGCTCAGCTTGCACTCTTGAGCGAGCTCTTAACCAACTGAGCCTATCGGCCGGCCCCTTTTTTGTTCTATTGATCGTTTCCTTTGTTGTGAAAAATCTTTTAAGTTTGATATAATCCCATATGTTCATTTTCTTCTTTTACTTCCCTTACCCGCGGGGATGTATCAGTAAAAACTATTGCTCAGGGTAATGTCTGCAAATTTACTCCCTATATTTTCTTCTAGGAGTTTTATGGTTTCAGGTCTTACATTTAAGTCTTTAATCCATTTTAAATGGACCAGTTTTTAAGACTCCATATTTCTTAAAGCTCTTTGAGTATCTGCCATAGGCCATTCTCGTTCTTCTGTCTCAGGAGGTGGGGAAAAGGGCTTGTCTCTGAAGGACCCACTCCAGGCTCCTTGGACCATTTTTAACCCTTCCTCCTGTAGGCCCTGGAAGGATTTCTTGTGTTTGAGGATGTAAACATTGGACTGTCATAATGTTTCTTATTCTACCAACCCACTAGAATACGCTTCTGGGCCATTGTCTCAGCACAGTCATTATCTCTAAATGGACAACGTCAGGGACTGCACAAAATATCTGCAGAAATCATTCAGTTAAAAAAACAAAAACAAAAAAAAACGAGTCCTTTGGGCAATGACGTTTCACCTGTCTGACCACAGATCCCCAGTGTTGCCACCTTCACCCTGTCCCCCTCTCCCTGGATCAGAGGACATGAGTGTGATCTTGCCTCTATGTTCCTACCCCAAACACACTCAAACCCATACCCACTCAGCACATATGATTCAGAGAAGCTGTGAGATCGGTGTGTTTATTACTGGCCAGTGCGTGGCCTCTTCTAAGTGCTGGGCCTCTGGACCAGGGTTTGTTTTCTTGACTGTTCTATGCAGAGCTGCCCTTCTTTCTAGAATACTGGTTCTCAACTGGGGATGGTTTTATCCTCCAGGGAACAGCTGGCAATATCTAGAGACAGTTTTGATTGGGGACAGAAGTGGGCTCTGCTGGCATCTAGTGGATAGAGGCCAGGGATGCTGCTCCGCCTCCTAAAATACCCAGGACTGTTTCCCACACTAAGAATTGATGGCTTCTGGATGTCAGTAGTGCAAGGTTAAGAAACCCTGTTTTAGGGCCGGCCGAGTGGCGCGGTGGTTAAGCGCTGGCTTGGGAAGCCAGTGGCCCCGGTTTGGGTCCCACATATGAGGGCCAGTGACGCTGCCCTCAAAAAATAAAAAAATAAAAATAAAACGTCAGTCTGTGACCAAAGGGACCCTTGCTTGCGTCCTTTTGGCCCTGTATGATTGGGAGAACAAGCCACAAGTTCAAGAATAACTCACTTGTTGTGTTTCTTTCCACAGCTGAGCTCTGTCCGGGAGGCTGAGTTAGAGCGGCTGGAGGCAGCAAGACCCCGCTGGCCAGGGAGCGGGGAGCGGGACCCAGTGCTGAGGATGGCCAGGCTGCAGCCACCACCCTGGGTCCACGCAGTGCTCCTCCTCTGCTTCCTTGGCCTTGGCGGGGCCATCCAGATTCCTATGGATCGTGAGTTTGCTCAGTCCTCTTTTATTCTCCTGATTTGGGGCAGGAGAGCTGGAGCGCAGGGGAGAGTTAAGACCAGTTTTCGAAGAAGATTCGGGGAGGGGAAACAGTAGGTTCTAGTTGCAGAGCTAGGTGTCCCAAAGAACAGACGCAAGCAGGCTCCTGTTTGGGAATATGAGATTGTGAGTCTGCAGCACTGTCTCTCAGGGCTGTGGCTGAGCGAGACTCAGGTTGCCTGGAGCCTGCTGAGCGGGACCAAAAGGTGGCAGAGTTTGGAAGTCTGAGTGTCCTCTGTGGTCTGACTTGGTCATTAAAATGAAGTTTCCAGGGGCGGCTGGTTAGCTCAGTTGGTTAGAGTACAGTGCTTACAACACCAAGATTGCTGGTTCGATCCCCACATGGGCCACTGAGCTGCGCCCTCCACAACTAGATTGAAACAACTACTCAATTTGGAGCTGATGGGTCCTGGAGAAACATGCTGTTCCCCAAAAAAAATATTTAAAAAAAGAAGAAGAAAAAAAATGGAGTTTCCAGTGACCAAGTGAGTGGACAGCACTTATTTGCCTTTCTTACTTACCTGAGCTGAATCCTTCAGGCCCTCTTGGCTGGACTGATCCAGAGGACAATAGCCTGGGAAGGGTTGCAAAAGGGATTATTTTGCAAAAGACTATGGCTTCATGAGACATTAAAATAGGGCCCCATTATAATGCCACTGTGGGAGAACCAGGCACTGATTCCTGCTGTTTTCAACTCTCCCATGGTAAAGTTGAAAAGCAAAATCCATCTCATTCTGTTTCCCATGGTAGGGGCATTATTTGGCCATCAGAATCATAAAGTAAGGAGCTTGAAATGCTGATCTAACAGCGTGTCTCCACCAGCCATATCTGTGCTTACGTTCATAATGGTCCATTGACTGGCAGCCATGCTCCTTGGCTCTGCATTTAGAGGTGCGTCACCTTCACCACAATTCTGGCACTTCGGTCAGGACATCTTACATCCCAGTGCTAAGATGAGGGCACACCACTTCTGTCCCATTTCCTGATTTCAGGAATAGATGGGACCCACATGATGCCAATGTTGACTTGGACTCTCTCCAGGTGACAGATGTCTAGGGAGGGGTAGGAAAGTGATACAGCCTCCAAGTGGTCCCCACTGAGCTTCCCAAAGGCAGACCGTGGGGCCTGAAGCTAGCAGAGCTTGGAGAAGAGTTGCAGGTATTTCAGCCCCCTCCTACCCCACTTCACCAATAACAGCTGCCCCAGAGGAGCGGGCACTTCTGGATGAGAGAAGGCCAAGAGAAACTATAGGGTAGACCCAGGGCAAGATAGGCAAGGCCTCTGCTGCCTTCCCAGTAGCCGTGTGTGTGTGTGTGTGTTGGGTGCACGTGCACACACATCCACATACACTCAGGGAGTGGAGACGGGAGTTGTAAAAGGAACTATTCCATGGAGACCATCTGCACGGCTGGCTCAAGGAGAATTTCTCATTAACAGTCCCAGGCAGACAATCTAATAAGGAACATGATAAGGCCCTCCCTCTCCCTGGAGAGAAGGGAGGTGCAGAGGAAATTGGGTTATCCAGGAAGTGGTGAAGGCTCATTTCTCTTCTGCTGCTTCTCCTCACTCACGCACCTGCCACTTTGATCCCCAAGGCTAGTGGGTGAGGAGTTCCTGCAAGGTGAACCTATAAATAGATGGCTTTGACATCTCTGCTAGGAATATGGATTTTAAAGCTGTACCACAGCCACAGGCAGGTGACTGAGCAGTCAGTCTCTCCAAAGTACCGCCCGTGGAGCACAGAGCTTCAAGCACCCTGACCTCCCCACGACCATCTCCCCACGTGAGAAGGGCCTGGAGGAGCCACCCTTCCTGCGCTGTGTTCATGGAAACTCAAGCCCTTGCTTGGTCAGAGTCACACAGCAAATGGATGATGGAGTTGCTAGAAGAACCCAGGTCTCCTGATGACCCCCAGTCTGGCGCTTGACATGCCTCTCGGAGACCTCTGGTAAACCTGCTTCCTTTTAGTTCTTAGAACTCCCTGGAGTAGCAGCTGCATGTGCCTGGCAGAGCTGCTTTACAGGCATCGCTTCCTGTAATTCTCATAGCTAATCCACAAAGTGTCCTTAGCTGACAGGTTGGAAACTGAGATGCAGACAAAGTCATTTCTCCAGCTCACCAGTAGCAGGGCCAGCATGTGACCATATCGCCTCTCTGAATGAGGAGATGAGTCCTTCTGAAACACCATTCCAGTGCCCCATGGTGTGTGAGGACAGGAAACTCATGCTGCCCATGTACCTCCCTGGTTGCTGCAGGCAGAGCCTTCAAAAGCTGAACTCAAGACAAGAGAAAGGCAAGCTCTCCAGAAAGGGCCCATTGTCCTGGGAAGAGGTCCTCTACAGCCTGGCTTCTCCTTCCCACTGGGCCCAGCAGATTGTCTGAACCCATCCTTCCTTCTCCCCCTGGGCTGAGGGCTGGGGAAAGATCAGGCATCCCCTTTTCTCCAAGCTTTGTTGAGATATTACTGACATATAACATATGTATACAACTTGATGATTTGCTACACTTATGTTTTATGAAATGATCACCACAGTAGGGTTAGTTAACACATCCATCCCTTCACATAATTATCTCGTTTTGTGATAACTTGTAAGGTCTGCTCTCTTAACTTTCAAGTATGGTTGTTGTAATATAGTACAGGCATATCTCGTTTTATTGTATGTACTTCACTTTATTACACTTTGCAGATACTATGTTTTTTACAAATTGAAAATTTTTGGCAACCCAGCTGTGAGCAAGTCTGTCGGTACCATTTTTCTAACAGCATTTGCTCACTTTATGTCTCTGTGTCACATTTTGGTAATCCTTGCAATATTTAAAACTTTTTCATTATTGTTATATTTGTTATGGTGATCTGTACTCAGTGATCTTTGATGTTACCATTGTAATTATTTTGGGGCTGCCACAAACCATGCCCATATAACACGACAAACTTAATAAGGTGTGTGCTCCACTGACGGCCTGTTTCTCGTCTCTCTCCCTCTCCTCGGGGCCTGTCTATTCCCTGAGATAAAACAATAGCGAAATTAGGCCAGTTAATAACCCTGCATGGCCTCTTAAGTGTTCAAGTGAAAGGAAGAGTTGTACCTTTCTTAGCAAGGAAAGCATGTTGAAAGCCAAAATAAGCTGAAAGCTAAGCCACTTTGCCAGTTAGCCAAGTTGTGAATGCAAAGGAAAAGTTCTTGAAGGAAATTAAAAGTGCTATTCCAGTGAACACATGTATGATAAGAAAGCAAAATAGCCTTATTGCCGATATGAAGAAAGTTTTGTTTCGTTTTGTTGTTTTAGATTTTATTCGGGAATTGAGGGAGGAGAACAGTGTTGAGGAATTGGGAGAGGAGAACAGTGTTGAGGCATTGGGGAAGGGGAACAGCCCAGTTGTTGTCCTTCAGTCTTAGGTGTGGAGGGCGCAGCTAGCTCAGCTCCAAATCCAGTTGCCATCCGGCCACCCATCAGCAGCTCCCAGCCGCTCAGCTCAAGGTGCCATATTCAATCTTAGTTGCGGGTGGGCATAGCCCACCATCCCATGCAGGAGTCGAACCGACAACCTTGTTGTTAGGAAGATGTTCTCGCACCAGCTGGGCCATCCTGTCCCCTGTTGGTAGCCGCAGCTCAGCTCGGGCGCAGCTCACTGGCCCATGTGGGAATCAACCCAGCGACCCTGTTGCTCAAAGCTTGCACTCTTAACCAACTGAGCCACTTGGCCATCCCATGAAGAAAGTTTTATTGGTCTGGATAGAAGATCAAACCAGGCACAGCATTCCCTTAAGCTAAAGCCTAATCTGGAGCAAGGCCCTAACTCTCTTCAATTCAGTGAAGGCTAAGAGAGATGAGGAAGCTATGGAAGAAAAGTTTGAAGCTAGCAAAAGTTGCTTCACAAGGTTTAAGAAAAGAAGCTGTCTCCATAACATAAAAGTGCAAGATAAAGCAGCAAACACGGATGAAGAAAATGCAGCAAGTTATGCAGAAGATCCAGCGAAGATAATTCCAAAGGTGGCTGCACTAAACAACAGATTTTCAGTATAGACGAAACACCCTTGTATTGGAAGAATATGCTATCTAGGACTTTCATAGTTAGAGAGAAGTCAATGCCTGGCTTCAAATCTTTAAAGGACAGGCTGACTTTCTTATTAGGGGCTAATGCAGCTGACAATTTTAAGTTGAAGCCAGTGTTCATTTGCCATTCTGAAAATCATAGGGCCCTTAAAAATTAAGCTAAATTTACTCTGCCTGTGCTCTATAAATGGAATAACAAAGCATGGATGACAACACATCTGTTTATAACATGGTTTACTGAATATTTTAAGCTCACAGTTGAGACCTACTGCTCAGAAGAAAAGATTCATTTCAAAATATTACTGTTCAGTGACAATGTACCTGGGCACCCAAGAACTGTGATGGAAATGTACAACAAAATTAATGTTGTTTTCATGCCTCTTATACAACATCCATTCAGCAGCCCATGGACCAAGGAGTAATTTTGACTTTCAAGTGTTATTAAGAAATACATTTTGTAAGACAATAGCTGCCATAGATAGTGATTCTCTGATGGATCTGTTGAAAGTAAATTGAATAACTTCTGGAAAGGATTCACCATTCTAGATGCCATTAAGAACATTTGTGATTCATGGGAAGAGGTCAAAATATCAACATTAACAGGACTTTGGAAGAATTTGATTCCAAACCTCATGGACGACTTTGAGGGATTCAAGACTTCAGTGGAGGAAGTAACTGCAGATGTGGTGGAAATAGCAAGAGAAATCGAATTAGAAGTGGAGCCTGAAGATGTGACTGAATTGCTGCAGTCTTATAAGATTTTAATGGATGAGGAGTTGCTTCTTATAGATGAGCAAAAGAAGTGGTTTCTTTCTTTTTTTTTGTTTTGTCTTTTTAGAGGGCAGTGTCACTGGCCCTCATATGTGGGATCCGAACTGGGGCCGCTGGTGCCCCAGGCCAGCTCTTAACCACCGCGCCACTAGGCCAGCCCAGGAAGTAGTTTCTTGAGATGGATTTTACTCCTGGTGAAGATGCTGTGAAATGAAAATTGTTGAAATGACAACAAAGGATTTAGAATATTACATAAACTTAGTTGTTAAAGCAGTGACAGGATTTGAGAGGACTGACTCCAACGTTTGAAAAAAGTTCTGTGGGTAAAGTCCTATCAAACAGCATCACATGCTACAGAGAAATCGTTGGTGAAAGGAAGAGTCAATTGATGTGGCAAAGTTAATTTTTGTCCTATTTTAAGAAATTGCCACAACCACCCCCCAATCTTCAGCAACCACCACCCTGATCAGTCAGCAGCCATCGACATCAAGGGAAGACCCTCCACCAGCAAAAAGATTACTCGTTTTATTGCAATATTGTCTTAGAGCAGTGGTCTGGACCCAAACCTGCAATATCTCTGCAGGACACCTTCCTGTTAATTATAGTTGCCATGCTGTAAATTAGATCCCCAGAACTTATCCATCTTATAGCTGGAACCGTGTACCTTCTGAGCAACATTTCCCAACCCCTCGTCCCTGACAACCACCATTGTACTCTCTTTCTTTGAGTTTGACTTTTTTAGATTCTACTGTAAGTGAGATCATTCAGTGTTTGTCTTTCTCTATCTGACTTACTTCACTTAGCATGATGCCCTCAAGGTCCATTCATGTTGTTGCAAAAGGCAGGAGAGGGATATCTGTACCCCCATGTTCATTGCCACATTACTCACAATAGCCAAGAAAGACATGGGAACAAGCTAAGATCAGGCACTCTTCACTTTCCCTGTGTGTTGGCTGGGGGAAGGGGTGGGGCTGGGGGCTGCCCTGCCAGCGTGCCCTCCTGTTCACTTGCCCCCTCAGGAGGCGTTATCTATGCCTTGAGGATGGGGCATTGCTTCTGCTCTGGGGAGTTGGAGGACAGCAGCTTTTCTGGAACAGAGCCCTAGTCTGCTACACAATCCCTCATTGAAGCGCAGCCTCTAGCCCTCACCACTCTGCCAACTGAGTCACATGCACCCACCTCCCCCTCACCAGCCCCAAGGAGAACAGTGTGACCTTTGAAGAAAGCAAAGGGTCACCTCATCAACCAGAGAGGTTTGCCAGAAAGTGAGTCTGCTGGCAGCTGCTCCATCTGTCCCCCTCCCCACATCAAGAGACTCAGCATTTTTCTCCTAGGAACTCACAGAGTTGGACAATGGCATGGGAGAAATACTTCCTCCTCACCATCATCCCAAATAGTGCTGCAGGACGGCTGCAACAACACACACACACACACACACACACACACTCTCACTCCATCTCCGAGGGATGGGTGCCAGAGGGCACAGATATCAGAGCCAGGGAAAGAAAAGAGGTGCCTGAATAAAGAAGACTGGGCAGCACCTGTCACACCGCTTGCAGAGCCTGTTAGAAGAGTTTCCTCCCCCTTGGAAATCAAAGAAGCAAATATATTCTCCCCTCTACCTTGTCATCCAACAAGTTCCATAGGAGAGAAAAGCAGATGGTGTGGCACAAGGTGGGGAGTTGGGGGTCACAGGACTAGATAGGTCACCCTGTCCCTAGGCAGGAAATCCCCACTGTCTTTCCCTGTGTCAGCTTGTCTTCTGGGTTGACTTTTGCCCAGAATGTCAAGGAAAACAGAGTGCCGAGGCCCTACCTGACAATTCACCTCTCTGGCCAAGGAAGGATATGTAAAATGATCTCTGGGCCAGGCAGCGGAAGACCTGCTCTCATTCCAGTTCTGGCACAGACTTCCTGTGTGACCTTGACCAAGTGACTTCCCTTCTCTGGGTTTCAGATGCCTGGACAATGTCTAGGACTCTTTCCATTGAACCAGACTTTGATTCTATAAAAGAGGTTGAAACCCATGCGAGCAAAGTGGAGCCTTCGTCAGCCTTCCCATCCAGGGCAAGGCCAGAGACCTCAGCTGTATGTGAGGAGATGCCAACTGTCTCTTGAGATGAAAAACCAGGGACGGAGGCTGTAGCCAAAAGCAGTGGGTCAAGTGTCGGCCCTGCTTCTCCTGAAAAGTGGCCCCTTCTCCCCACCTCCCCCACCCCCCTGTGGCAGAATGTGCCATCTAAAACCAACCCCACTGCTTTCAGTCTTTCCAGAAAATCATATATGGCTGAAGGGGCTATAATGGGGAGCCCCACGGAGCATGTGTTCAGAAACCATAGATTTCCACTTTTGTTCCTTTTTGTTTCCTGCCAAGGGCACCAGGCAAGTGGTAAAGCAGACAATATTTCTCTTCTGTGGCCCAGCAGGCTTTATGGAAAGAATTATTTTGAACCTTACTCTTAAGACTTTCTCACTTACTGACAGTGTGTCCATAGGGCATGCATTCCTGCCACCCTCCACTTCTCCTCTCTGCCTTCTCTCTTCTGTGACTCTTCCCACATCAGTTGGCCCTGTCTTAACTCTGCCTTCTCCAGACTGCCCCCCTCCCACCCCCTAAACTCCTCTCCCACATCTCACTATGGTCAAGTCAGAAAGCTTCAAGGTTGCCATGACCCACCAGCAGCCTCTTCCCCTAGGAAGCACTCACTCTGGGAAAATCAGCCCTCAACACCAGCACAATAGCTGATGTCTGCATCCACGTAAAATAAGGGTGACATTATTTTCTGATATCATATGGAAAAGACATCTTTACAAATTCTAGCAACACATGTCCTCTTTTCTGCAGACAAATTTCAACCAATACCTTCTCCCCACAAAGAACATACCATCTAGGGCCAGCTGAGTGGCTCAGTGGTTAAGAGCTGGCTTGGGACGCCAGCGGCCCTGGTTCGGGTCCCACAGATGAGGGCCAGTGACACTGCCCTCTAAAAAAAAAAGAAAGAAAGAAAAAGAACATACCATCTAAAACTTTGTATTCAAAGCGCGGTCCACAGACCATCAGCATCCCCATCACCCGGCTGCTTGTCAGAAATGCCGTATCTACTGAATCAGAACCTGCATCTTAACCAGTCCCTCCAGGCGATTCCTATGCTTGTCATGTTTGAGAAATACACTCACGTCTACATGGGCACGTGCACATCTCTGGTGCAGGCTGGGAAGGTGTGTGCCGTCTGCCCTGTTACCAGCTTTGTGAAAAGCACGGAAAGGAGCGGTGGGCTCTGCTTCGTCCTGCAGCTCAG
Source organism: Aselliscus stoliczkanus (assembly GCA_033961575.1). NCBI lineage: Eukaryota > Metazoa > Chordata > Mammalia > Chiroptera > Hipposideridae > Aselliscus > Aselliscus stoliczkanus. The sequence goes on along the minus strand of CM066739.1, from coordinate 78,836,934 downwards.
CAGTGGGATTTCCGTAGGGCAGTGTGCTTCTGCCATGAGCGGGACTATGAAAATTCGTCTGCCCCTAGAGTTTTACAAAAGCAAAGACGGTGAGCTTTCATATGAGAGGAAGAAGGGGCAGTGGGAGGAGTGAGGCCTGTGGACCTTCCTGGAACCGTGGGGTTTTGTTCTGTAGCAGTGGTTCAGATCCACCCCTTTCCAGCCTCACCCTGGTACACCCTTGGCCAAGGGGCATCTAGAAGTGACACGTGGCATCTTCAGAGCCCAGCCTCTTTTGAGTAGCATTGCCACTTTGTTTGGACTTACCTGGTAACGTTTTCATTTGGTCACAAGCTGATCTTTCTGCTCCACTACGTGGTTTGGTTTCCTGGGAGAGACGTTGCCTTCTCCACAAAGCACTCGCTGGGTCCGTCTGGACTCCAGCTTGGCTCTTCCATCAACTCCTGCAGCTGGGAGGAGGAGAGGGCCCCTGCACAGCACCCTCCATTAGCCCACCTCACCCCTGCCTGCATGCTGCGGTGTGAGAACACCTGGGCGATTAATCTTGTGTGATAACTTATGTCTTCTTTTCTCCTCTCACAATGCTAACTTATCGGAACTAACAGCAAGCATTCAGAATGAGCGTAAGTCCCGGGCATCTCTCTGCACTTGTTCTCCTGGGAGGTAGGAGGGGTGAGAGAGGTCTAGGTGAGGACACGCGGGAGGATTCTTGGCTTCTCCACCCTGCCTGCTGGGGTTTCTTGACACTGGAGCCCTGCCGTGAGGCCCCTTACCTCACAGGAAGGAAAGAGGTTCATCCTACGGCTATACAGGCAGAGGAGCAGGTAGGTAAGAAGGGCCACTCAGGTGACTGGCACAGGAGCCCTGGAGGACTGGAGCTCAGGACCCGGAGGAAGGAGCTACTCTTTAGCCTGCAAACAAGCCCCCGGGAAGTTTTCTGGGGACTAAAGCCTCTTTCAGCTCCATCCTCACCAGTTTGGCCATCTGTTGACCCTCCAGGGCTCAGAACCGTCACAGCCCCTAAGTTCTAAAAATCTAGCTGCTTTTTTTCCTTCATTCATTCAGCAAACATTTATCAAGAATTATTGTGCTCCCTAGGCATTATACTAAACATTGGACATAAAGCTTGTCAAACAAAAGTCTGGCCTTCAGTTTCTCATGGGGATACTTGAGATCTTAAAGGGATTCTTCACATGCTTAGTCTGTGACATGCACCCCCTTTCCTGCAGTCTCTAGAATGGGGCACTATCCATCACCTGCTTCCCTGATTGTCTGTGTGGTTCCCAAAGCCCTTAATTTCAGGTCCCGGGCGGGTCCCTGCAGCCCTGACCACCTTCTGTTTGCCCTGTTGCAGTGTCCCAGCCCCCGACCATCACCAAGCAGTCAGTAAAGGACCATATTGTGGATCCTCGAGATAACATCTTGATTGAGTGTGAAGCAAAGGGGAACCCTGCCCCCAGGTGAGTGCACTGGCAGGGAAATCCAAGCTGGGTGGATGGACAGAAGGGGGCTGCAAAGAGGGCATTTAAACCACTCCCTGATGATGGTTGCAGCGGCTGAGAAATTAAATTTGTGCATTCCAACAGTCTCCATTAAGCCCCTACTACGTAGAAAGTACAACTTGGATAACTAGGAAATTAAGCTCATGAGGAAATGGGCGGCCAGAAAACTTAAGTGGCTTGAGGTCACACCGAAAAGTCAGGACTAGATATGAAGTTTTCTGACTTTCAATATAACATCATCCTCTACATGCTTACTTTATAGGAAGTCCCTCTTCCTAACTAACTTGAGCCTTTCATTCTGAGCTTGTCTATGCTTGTTTCTGTGCACTCATGGAGTGTCAGTCCACACGAGCTGAAAGCCTGCTGTGTGCCAGGCCCTGTATTAGACCTGTTCCTCACACTGCCTTGTTCAACCACCTCACTGCCCTTTGGGGAAGGACCTATGTCCTTGTGAAGTGAAAGTGAAATGGAAGCACAGAGATATTACGTACCTTTTCCAGGGTCACTCAGCTTGAGAGTGGCAAAGCCTAGATCTAAACCCAGGCCTCTGATGCCCCAGGCCAGGTTTGTTTATACTGAGTGGTAGGCATTGGCGATATGCAGATGGTTCACTATGCAACCCTCATCTTTAAAGCTCCTTCCAGGCTGGAGCTTTCAGGAGCCTCATGCCAGATTCAGACCCGGACGTGACAGGGCCCTCACGTGGGGGATGTGTTTCAGCAGGAGAAATGAGGCAAGGCAGAGCCTCAGGTGTGTGGCAGCCTTCTTCTGCCCCCTGGTCCCTGGGTTTGCATGAGCGGTGAGCCTGGAACATGCAGAGCCTCCCTCACCCATGGTAGGAGAAGCAGGAATCACCCTGGAGAGTCAAGCAGGGCATGGATGACCTTGCTTCTGAGGGCTGTTTTATGAAGGCTGCTTTTTCTTTCAAAGCTGCCCCTCCTGGGCTGTAATGTGTGGCCACTGCCTTACAGTCTCCACCCACTGAGAAGGGGCACAGATCACCTGAACTGTTTCACGTTGGCTTTAGAGTCGGTTATCAAATAAGGAGGCAGGAGGCGCAGAGCTAGCTCCCTGATGCATGTGGGTCAGATGAAGTATGAACTTGGGTTTGCATTCCTAGTTGGAGGTTGGGAATGCCCTGGGATGGAAGCAGCTTCTGACTCTGGATTGAAAATAATCCAAATCACGGCCTACTCCTCCAAAGAACATAATCCTCAGGGGCTACGTGGGTATCTACCACTTAGACGGCCAGCCTTGGCTAGGTAAAGGTACTGTCAGGGACCTGCCCCCGGAGACTCGCCTGGGTGGAACTGGGGATGCTGCATTTTATCAGGCTTCCCAGGTGGTTCTGCCACTCAGCCAGGGTGGGGCCCATAGTATGAAGATGTGCTTTGGGAACTGAGTCAAGGACTAGGGCACTAAGATTCTCAAGTGGAGCCCGAAGCCCACCCTGTTACTCTTTGTTGCTCCTGCCCGCCCCCAATTGCCCACAGCTTCCACTGGACTCGCAACAGCAGGTTCTTCAACGTCGCCAAGGACCCCCGGGTGTCAATGAGGCGGAGGTCTGGGACGCTGGTGATTGACTTCCGCAGTGGCGGGCGGCCAGAGGAGTATGAGGGGGAGTACCAGTGCTTCGCTCGCAACAAATTTGGCACTGCCCTGTCCAATAGGATCCGCCTGCAGGTGTCCAGTGAGTAGCGTGAGGCGGGGCTGAGATCCATTCCTCTGTATGTGGAGGGGAAGGCATGGACGGTGGTTGCAGAAGGGCCGCCCCCGCCTTTGGCCTGTTGGTGCACTGGAGTCCTGCATGTCCAGCTTGCTTTGCTGCCTCTGAGCTGGGATGCACCTCCCCAACTCAGAAAGACTCCTTGGAAAGCAAGGTTCCAAACCAGAGCCTTGACTAGCCTGGGCACCGGAGGAAGGGAAGAGAGGAGCCTTTGAAGATGGGCATCCGCTCCAAGGGCCTCTCTCCCGCCCCAGTTAGATGCATGGGCCCTGCCTGCCTCCTTCTCCTGTCTGCCCTTCGCCTCCTCAGATGCCGCCTTCTGACCGTACCTTGCCTTGGCCCAGCCATCACCCTCATTTCATTCTCCTCTGTGTTTCTCCCCAGAATCTCCCCTGTGGCCGAAGGAAAGTCTAGACCCCGTGGTGGTTCAAGAAGGCGCTCCCTTGACACTCCAATGCAACCCCCCACCCGGACTTCCGTCCCCAGTCATCTTCTGGATGAGCAGCTGTAAGTCTTAGGGGCCTGGTGTTCTATGTCTATTTTAATTTTAGGGAGTGGAGTGGGTATGTTAATGGGGCGGCGCTTGCCCAAGGCGAGAAGACCTTGACTTGCAGGAAGCAGATGTGGCCACATGGCTGAGAACACAGGCTCTGTGGAGAGAGGCTGCTTGAGCTCATTTCCTAAAACCAGCTGTTATTCGCTGTGTGATCTTGAGCAAGTTGCTTAACATCTCTGGGCCTGCATCCTCTTCTGGAAAAATAGGGCTGATAATTGTCCTTATCTAATAGATTCATGGTAAGGATAAATAATTCAATACATCTAAAGTGCTTGTAACAGGGCCAGACACACAGTAAGTGCTCAGTAATATTTGTGATGATGCAAAGCAAGAGAAAAAGAAAGAAGGAAGAAGAGGAGAAACTGTTTTCCAATAGACCAATTGAAGGTGAGTTAACACCAAGGCTCTCTTTCAATCCTTGGCTGGTCTGGATTCACTCTTGTAGGCCAGTATGGGCACAAAGCGGGAATGAAACCTTTGATAAATAAACGATTGAGGAGGAGGTAGGATGTTTGGAGCAGGGGATAGAGTGTCATCATTCAGAGCTTGTCCTGGCTCACTTTTGGAATGAGGCTCATTTATCCACTCTGAACCTGTTTGTTTCTGCATTTTCAATCAAACTAAAGGTGGCAAGGGTGTGGGGAGCATTATGAAGGTGAATAGAGGACTGCTATCTATCTGCGTGTCTTCCTGGCATCCCTTCCTCCCTCCACTTCTGCCTCCCCTTCCCCCACCTTTCATTCCTCCTTCCCTACAGACACATCCATCTGTCAATCTATAGACCTCCTGCCTGCCTGCCATCCATCACTCTAGCCATTCCTAAATTCTTACCAGCCTACTTCCAAAAGAGGCTGCCTCGTCATTGAGGCAGCATGTGAGTCGTTCTGCAGAGTGAGGGTGGCTCTGTGCCCCGTCCTTGTGCCTGTCTTCCCTCGTTACAGTGCATATCGGTGGGGAAGGCAGCCTGGCGACAGGCCGGGGTGTTGGTTTTTAGCTAACAGTTCAGACTCGCCTCTGCCATCCCCTGCATCACACTCTTCACCAAGGTGTGTCTATGCTACCTCCTGAGCAGATCTCGTGACCCTCCTCCCTTTGCCATCCTCACTGACATCTCCCTAGCACAGGCCACCATCAGCTTCTCCCTGGGTTGCAATAATTATCCATAACTGGCCTCCCTGACCTTTCTAAAACCATAATGTGACAGTTTCACTCATGCTCAAAGCTCTTCATTGGCTCCTTCATCATCTCAGACAAAGCCTGGGCTCCTTTCCTTGGCACACAGTTCCCTTCCTGACCTGGTTCCCCGTTCCTTCCCACCCACCGCCTCTCCAGTCCTGCCCACATCCCCACCCCCAACCCCCTGCTCAGGCTCTGTCACCTTTAGCACACTGTTCCTACCGCTTAGAACCCTCTTAGCTCCTTTCTCTTCTGCCCGGTAAGTGTCATGCGGTCTTCAAGCCGCAGCTGAAGACCTCTAGAATGGATTGGCTGCTCCTCTCAGTTCATCCCCTTCTTATCTGGGTTTCCACTCACCACACTGCACTGCAATTATTGATTTATCCATGGTCTCTTCCACTAGACTGAAGACTCTTTGAGGGCAGGGACTATCTCACTCATCTCTCTTCTACTAGTACTTAACACAGTACCTGCACATAGTAGGCCTCCAGGAAACCTTTGATAAATGATTTGAACAACTGACCAGCCCATCATTGGAAAGTTGGCATCATTAACTTTGTGCTTTAAGAAATGTTGACTTAGAAAACACTTGGGGAGAGGAAGGAGTTTGCTGTGAGGAGTCAGCCTTAGAAGTATACGTTTACAAACCAAATAACCTGGAAATCTGGCCATTTGAGTTTACGTGAAATATGGTGCTTGAAAAAAATATAGATAATGCATTCAGCATTCTCATCCACTCCTATGATGTCATTAATTCTAAAAAGTACACATTTGGGCCGGCTGAGTGGCATGGTGGTTGGGAGCTGACTTGGGACACCGGCGGCCCCGGTTCGGATCCCATGCGTGGGGCCAGTGATGCTGCCCTCAAAAAAATAAAAAATAAAAATAAATTTAAAAATACACATTTTTGGACTTCCGGTAAAATGGCGCAATAGACAGACGCTGTGCTAACTGCCTCCCAGGATCACACCAAAATTATAAGCAAATTATACAGCATTCAACCCTGGAGGTCCCCGGAACACTGGAGGAACAGAACCACTAAACGAAGAACTTAAAGAGGAGGGCCACGTCGGGTCTGGTAGGACGGGCGGAGACGAGAGAGGGCGAGCCCCGTGAGGGAAGCCCCAGCCGTGGGAAGCTTGTCTGGTTGGGGGAGAGACCCTCCGGCCGCACCCCAAGCTCACCAGCCCAGAGCTCCTTTGCCGGGAAGAGGAGTTCAAAGATAGCCGGCAATAAATTAGTAAGGACTCTTCTTTCCTCAGCTCGGTGAGGCTAAGAACGGCTGGAGAATCAGTGGGGCCGGCGCCCGGGCTTGCTCGCCGGTGAGCACTTACCTGGTTACTGGTGAAGGGAGTGGCTGTGTGAGCCGGGAGCCTGCGGGGACGGACTGAGCTAAGCACCTTTGGTGCAAAGGCTGGAGGTTTTTGGATTGTTGTTCCTGTGGTGCGGAGCCTGCACGCGAGTGGTGTAAGGAGGGCGCCATTTTGTTGGGCTTGGGCCCTCCCACGAAGGATCAGGTCCTAGACATAATTGGTCTGGTGGAATTGGCGAAGTGTGTGCGTGCGTGCGTGCGCCTGCGGCCTTGGATCCCCACCCTCCGCCCGGCTTGTGCTGTGTTGCCAGGGAAACGCCTAGTGGGAGTGATCGGCTCCAACAGGCTGCTCACTGAGACGCGGGAGCACGCAGGCCGCCTTGGGTCTCTGCTTTCCACACTCTGCTTGCAGAGTTGCCAGGCTGGTGATTGGTCGTCGGGCTGCTCAGCCTGATCTGCGAGCGGCTGATTGGGACAGGCTGAGACTGGGAGTTCTCCTGGGAGTGCTGGGCCGTGAGCTGTGTGCCTGCGTGATCCAGCCAGGGCTCTCCTGGTGATCTATCTAATACATCAAAGCAATCCCAGAGTGACAGCCAGAATGGGGAAAAAAAGAAACATGTCACAAGTAAAAGATCAGAAGAAACCTCCAGAAATGGAACCAAATGAAACAGAGGGATCCAACCTTTCAGAGACACAGTTTAGAACACTGATGATAAGAATGTTTAAGGAACTTAGCGAGGACATAAAGAAGGATAGGGAAACCATAAAAAACAACCTGTTAGAACTAAAGAATACAATAACTGAAATGAAGAACACACTCGAAGGAATCACCAGTAGAGTAGATGAAGCAGAGGAGTGGATCAGCGATTTGGAAGATAAAATAGCAGAACTCACCCAGTTGGCACAGCAAAAAGACCAAAGAATAAAAAACAATGAAAATAGTTTAAGAGCCCTATGGGACAAGGTGAAGCGCAACCACCTTCGAATCATAGGGATACCAGAAGGAGAAGAGAAGAAGCAAGGAGTTGAAAAGGTATTTGAAAAAATAATGACTGAAAACTTCCCTACCCTGGTAAAGGAAATCAACATACATGCCCAGGAAGTGCAGAGGGTTCCAAACAAGCTGAACCTAAACAGGTCCACACCAGGACACATCATAGTGAAAATGGCAAAGGTTAAAGACAGAGACAGAATCCTAGAGGCTGCAAGAGAAAGACAGCAGGTTACATACAAAGGAACTCCTGTTAGCCTAACAGCTGACTTGTCTACAGAAACTCTGCAGGCCAGAAGGGAGTGGCAGGAGATACTCAAAGTGACCCAAAATAAAGGCCTACAACCAAGATTGCTCTACCCAGCACAGCTATCACTTAAAATTGAAGGAGAAATAAAGAGCTTCTCAGAAAAGAATAAGCTTAAGGAATTCATTACCACCAAGCCAGCATTGCAAGAAATGTTAAAAGGACTTTTTTAAACAAAAGAAAGGGGTAAACAAGCTAACCCAGAGAGACAATTTAAGAAGATTGACGTCATATCAAGCAGATATAAAGGAAAAACTGATGGTTGCTGGTTGGGAGGGAGTGGGGAAGAGGGAGAGGGGGAAGGTTTTGGACAGTGTATGTGGGACTACAATGTTGCCGCAGGAATATGGGGGCAGTTCTGGGAATGTAATTGATAATGTTGTGAAGAGACTATTATGTTGTGAGAAATAAGTCAGTCAGAGAAGGACAGGTACCATGTGATCTCACTTGTGTGTGGAGTCTGAAGAACTGAGTGAACGATCAAAGTAAACAGACTCATAGATGTAGAGGAAAAACTGAGGGTTGCTAGTTGGGAGGGGGTGGGGTTGGGGGAAGGGGAAGGGATTAGACAGCATAAATAGACAACTACAATATTGCCACAGGGATATGAAACACAGTTCGGGGAATATAATAATGTTGTAAAAATTTTGTGGCGTGTCAGATAGTCACATGTCTTGTTAGGGAGACCACTTCATGGATGGAGTAGAGGCTTGATCACTGTATTGTACACCTGAAGCTGATGTTGTATAGTATTGTATGCCAACTGCAACTGAATATGTGGGTGGTCACGGGATGTGGAGTATGCTGTGGAGGGGAGTCAGGGGAGTTGTGATGGATATGTATGATATGGGCGGGGAGTGGGGTGGCGAACTGGGGGAGGGGGGTTTTCACTTTGGGGGTTAAAGAGTATAACTATTGCATTGTGTTGTACACCGAAAACTAATAAAAAAAAAATACACATTTTTATTTTTCACATATCTAAAATTGGAAGGCATCCCAAAATGGATGGTATGCATCTTACAATTATAATTGGTAATGTTTTGTTTTTTTCTGGGGCAGAGAAGGGTTAGAAAATAAAACAGGTGAATTTGCCTGTTGAGAGCATCTGAAGGATCATGTCCCATCCCTCTGGCCTTGGGGCCAGCCAACGGGAGATAGAAAAATAGGGTCATAGCGCATGGGCGTGATGAGCAGGCAGGTCTGACTCTAAATCCTACTCTCCCCTCGCTGCTTTTGCAACCAGAACAGTTAAGTCCTCTGCTTTCTTATCTGTAATGTGGTGCTGCTGGCCCTCGGTAGGTGCTCGTTCGCCAGAAACTTCATGATAATTTTTACTGTTATCATTGCTGCTAACCTCCCACTGTACCTCTGCTTCCTTATAGCCATGGAACCCATCACCCAGGATAAGCGGGTCTCCCAGGGCCATAACGGAGACCTGTATTTCTCGAACGTGATGGTGCAGGACATGCAGACCGACTACAGCTGCAACGCCCGCTTCCACTTTACCCACACCATCCAGCAGAAGAACCCGTTCACCCTCAAGGTCCTCACCAGTGAGTGCGGGCCCCTGCCTGCGGCCGGGGGCTGGGGGCGCAGCCCACCTAACCCGAGCAGCGCCTGGCGCTGGGTCTGGGGAGAGCCTTGTCTCCGAGGCTGACCTAGAAATCCTTCCCGCTTCTTGTGCCTGAGCTACTCTAACTTCCTTAAACCACATCTCCTGATTCTTTGCCCGGAGTTTTACCTGGCCATATTCTAACCCAGTGCTTCTGAGACTTGGGTGAGAATCAGAATCACCTGGTGAACTTGGCACCATCCCCAGGCCCAGCCCTATCCCACCACTTTGCTCTTCATTAGCTCCCAGGGGATTTGGGCCCTCCGGAATTTGAGAAGCACTGCTTTCAGTGGTCATCCGGCATCCCTGTCCTGGACTCAGCTGGATGACTTCTTTTATTTCTAGTCATTGTTTGGTTGCCTTTATTTCTAGAAGAAAGCCACAGAACGGAATATCCAAATTAGTAGGTACACCTACATGAATTGCATTTGATTAGGTATATGTGGTGGACCATGTGGAATCGCTGTGTTTGCAAGTTGCAGGTTTATGTTTAGTTTTATTTGTTTTTGTTTTTATTCCCTGATTCTGTTTAACTGGTGCCAAAGCCAGTCAGCATTTCCTGACCCATTATAGTGTTGGTGGCCTTCCAGGAGGAGAGAGAGAAGCTAGTCAGTTCAGAGACACACTTCTGGCCAGGGAGCCGCTGGCCTGGAGCTTTGGCTGCGGAGCCCTCCGCCTGTTCAGGACACTGAACGGGGCTGTCTTGGTTTACCCCATGCATTTATTACGTGCCTTCCAGAGAACAACCCCCTCCCCAGAGACCTTAATCTCGCTGACTCAGCTGTGAGTGATGTTTTCAATACTGTGGAAAGTGGCCATTGTGGAAGAGGCCAGGCGGGTCACCACATGGGTGCCGGCAGTTTCCACAAGTCGGAGAAAAGAGGCCGAACCCTGGTTTCTTGGAGCCCACCTGCAAGTGGTTGATGACACCTCCTTGGAGGATGTGGGATGCGGGGGGCAGTGGGGGAGGCTTGGATGAACTCACACCTTACTCAGGACAAGTGGGGGCCTGACCCCCTAATGCCCTCTTTTTTCCTCATCAGTCCCTGTGCATCATGGAAACAGGCACTGCTGAGATGTCAGCCCAGCCCCACACTGTTTCCATCATGGCATCAAGTTGGATCCCCAAGAAGCAGCTTCCTTTCTGTTCCCTTTCTCCTGCTGTGGGTTCTTTTTTCCCTTCTCTTCATGTTCTTCCCCTTTTCACTTCCTTCCCCTCCCTCTTTCTTACTGTCCCCACTCTCATCTTCTCCCTCAGAGCCCATTTTACCCACCTCTCTTCCTCCCCCTCCTGCCTTTGGAGGTCCCCACACGCTCTTTTGAGCGGCTCGTAATTTGGCTGGCCAGAAGCCTGGGACAAGGCCTGGCAGGGTCACCCAGCTTCAGTCTGCTTGCTGCCCCCGCCTGGCTTTCTTATTCCAGACCCTGGCCCAGAGAAGAGCCCTGGAGTAGAAAGTTGGGTTGCCTGAAATGTCTCCTAGTGCAGGTCAGGGGTGGCTGCCTGCCAGCTGGCCTAGCTGGGGAGGACAGTGTGGTCTGCCCAGGACCTCGGAGTGGCCTCCAGAGTCAGACAGGGCTGGCAGCATTGGGCAGTGGGAGGGGCGGGAATGCCAAGAGCAAGATGCACACTGAGCTGATCCCTGGACGGCCTGCAGTGCCATCACCTAGATCCCTTTCTCCCTGTGTGGGGACTGAGTCAGGTGACCGTCTGTGGTCCTGGACAGAGGCCCCACTGTCACACAGGGTGGAGGCAGGGAGACGGAGCAGGTGAAGAGTCTTCCTCTGTGGAATTAAGCAGTTAGAGATTTCAACCACATTTAGAGGTTGGACTTTCCAGAAATATCCTTTTCTCTGAGGTAAGGGATGTTTGTTACTGCTCCGTTTCCAGGTCCCCTATTCCACTGAAAACTCCCAAATACTGAAAACCCCCCAGGTGCTGGGAACAGAACGCTGTCCTGGGGTCTCCCGGGGCAGCTCTGGCCGGAACAAGTTCTGGGCATCTGCGCCAGCTCAGATTTGGGCACGGTTGCTTAAAATAGCACAGTGGAGCTCTCTCTGCTTCCTGCCTGGAAAGGACACAGGCTTTTTCTTGTACCTTTAGAACCAGGTCTGGGGGTGGGCGGCCAAACAGCCAATTGGGACAGCTTCAAGGACTCTGTTCTCACCAGGGGTTTCTGCCAGAGTCTCCCATGGGGGAAGAAAAATATCTCATCACAGCCGCTTTTGCGTTACCTGCAATAAAGGAAGGGGAGAAAGGCATCTAAGAGAAAATCCTGGGCCATCTGAAATCACTTGTAAATTTGGGGATGTAGTGAAAGCGTCGAGCTAACAAAGACGTGCCTGTCCTTCTGCCCACGCCAGGACAGATTCCATCCCTCCTGGTGCCTCTGCCACACGAGAGGCAGTAGTGGTGAAGGAGGAGGGTTCTCTGTGAGGCAGACAAAGGAGCACTAACCCTGCTTCCTTCTAATGTCTGCTGTCTAAGCGATGCCCTTAGAGGAGTCAGAGGTCTCCCTGAATTTCTCAGATGTGCTCCAGAATCCAAACTGTGGGGTGAGTCCGAACTTGGGTCACTTCTCTGGAAAGAGATAGGTTCTATTTCACCTGGTGGCATGGGAGCATGAAACAAGGCGCTGTCATCTGTGGTGTCCTTTCCTCCCCCAGGAGAGGAAGGTGACTGGAGTCCAGCCACAGCCTTTCTGCCTCTTCATTGCCTTGCAGTTCCCACCCTCAGCTCCGGACAAACCTGAGCTGACATCCCAAACACAGGCTATGTCTTTTACCACAAACCCCATCTGGAAGCGTCAAGTTCTGAACACTGGGTGTTAGGCGGGTTTAGGACACAGTGCGATGCGTTCCAGAAAAGAGTTCCATGGCCTCCACCATCAGTTGTAACAGGATCTGAGCTGTCCTCAAATATGCAAATGCCCTGGTACTGCACCTCACCTCCCTCGGGCAGGTGGATGTGTTCTGGGCTTCTCAGGGCTGTCAGCTTGGCTTTCAGGCAGCTGTTCCACCCCCCTCTTTCTGTGGGTACTGTCAAAACCCAGTAGCTGGAAGTGGATGGTAGTAGAAGAGCGAAGCCACTTAAGGATGTTGGCATGATTATGTGCCCTGTTTCAGAATTTCAGTCTTTCTCACTGGGAGTTAAATGCCCTAGGGTTTTCATTACCTCGTTGGAACCAAGACCACACCAGTGGTCTTGCTCCTTAAGGAATATCTTTACCGCAAGACAGTCCAGAGAGTTCTGAATCTCCAGCTTAGTCAGCAGGCCTTTCTCAGTCCAAAGTGTAGAACTCAGTGCTTGCATGGTGCGCTCGCTCTCTCTCTCTCTCTCTCTCTCTCTCTCTCTGTCTCTCGGTCTCTCTCTTTCCCTCTCCCCCTCTTTCCCAGCTTCCCTTCCTCCCTCTCTCCTTCTCTCTCCCCCACTCCCTTTCTCTCTCCCCTTTTTCCCAGGCTCCCTTTATAATCCTAAAATCTGAACCTCAACCTAGGTCTCCCCACCACCCTGGACCGCTCCTAGCCTCCTGAGGAGGCTTTTCTGCCAATAGACACATCTGGGAGTCCAGAGTGGTGCCCATTGGTCATGTTGGGCCCTGCCAAGGGTCCCTCTATCCCACTCTGTTGATGAACTGTTTCTCTTGGACTGCCTTCTCTCGTTTACCTCCCGCCCCTCGCCACTTAGCTTCTGCTCAGGTAGGACTTTGCTCTTTCCCCAGGGCTCACTAACGCTTTCTCTTTAGCTACCCCAAGAGTTGGCCTGATCCAGAGACCTGAAAACTGAGGATGTTGATGGGAAGAAGGTGTTCAAAAGATTGCTACGGGATACCACTAATCCTTACCTCATTTGTTTGAAACTACAATAGGACCAAGCAATTAAGGGTCAAACCTAATATTTTAATTAAAAAAGAAACTTATTTTATTATTGCCTTCTTTTGCAGGATTTAACATTTTCTTCCCTTTTGGGGCTGTTTTGTGTTGCTTGTTCTTCACCACACATATTTCCTTTCCAAATATGCCATGTCTTTCCTTTGCAAAAGATGACTGGTGCTCTCCCCGGTTATTTTTGTGGCTTTGCATTTCTGTTTGTTCTCTCCCCTTTTATGCCTCCGTGACCTCTCCATGGCCTCCTGTTTGCTCACCCTCTTTTGTTTATTGCAGACCACCCCTATAATGACTCGTCTTTAAGAAACCACCCTGACATGTACAGTGGTGAGTCGCTGTGGTAACCTTGGGAGTAACCTTGCCTGTCCTAACCCCAGTTTGCCTAACTTGACTGATACCGTGTCATTAACTCGTGCTGGGTGACAGGCCTGACAGTTGGCCAGGCCACAGTGCCAAGGTGCCACCTCCAGAACTCTGCTCGCCAGGAAGACAGTGACCAGTTGGGAGTTTGAGGTGCCTCATGTGGTGGTGTGTTCTCATACTTGCAGGCCTTCAGTTGCTGAATTCTGGACAAGTTGGTCAAACCAGGGTAGGACTTCCAAAGGGCTTCTTGAACGGTTCAGTAGGAACGTAGGCATCAGTGGTAGGTGGATGGAGACTATCTGAGGATAGGTGAGCACCCACAGTGAGGAGGAGACAGGAAGTCTTCGTATTAGTGGTTTAAACAGCATAGAAAGCTTTGTGGTTCGTGTTTAGTTAACTCTTCAGTGTCTAGGTGTGAATTGCCTGTTCTGTAGTCTGGCCATAGCTACTGGGGATACCATATCAGGTCGCTCGTCTCTTTAAAATCCATCTGAGAAATAGGAGCAAGAGCCCACTCTGAGTTCTCTTTCAAGGTGAGTGTAAATGAAGTTGGACCATCCATTGTACTGTCTCACGTGGGCCTCATCTCTCCTCCGGGAGTCCACGCCCATTGCCCACCAGTCCACCCATTTGCAAGTCATGACACAGTTTCCATGAGGCATATTTCTCACTCATCATACAGCTGGTTTCGCAAGCTGATTAGTAGAGTAATTGGCTATTTCCACACCTGAGTTACCCCCACCGCGGTTACGAATGTCTTATTTTCCCTGAGCAGCCAGAAGAGTCATCATTTCCTGGTCTGATGAGACAGCTGGCCCCCATCATCATTTATGCCTCAGAAGCCAAGGCTGCAGGTCCCTAGGGGGGTCATTGTGGGCTCAACTAGATAGGAAGTGTCTGAAGTGTGATGTGCTAATATAAACAATGATTGGTGTCTGGCGTGGGGGCTGGGAAGAGGGGATGAGAGCCAGCGAGAGAGGCAAAGGCTCTAACTTGGCACCCAACAGCTAGAGCCACACTGAGATCCTGCCAAAGAGATTTACTGCCTGAGGAAGCAGAGGACCTTTGTTGGATTCTGGGCATTATTTGTTCTCAAAATAATGGGGCCAACCGCCATTGTGTCAAGAGCCCCAGAGCACTGTGGAATGTGCCTTTTTCCAGATTGGATTCCGGCTAATCTATTATGGAACATTCTTAAAGCTGGAGTATATCAGAGCCAGAAAGTCCCTTAAAGACCATCCCATCCCAGCTCCTCTTTATACCTATAAGAAAAGCCATTCAGGGGACATGCATGTAGAATTGTTTTATCAATGGAAAAAGTTTGAGTGATTCCAGTTTGTGACCAGTGGTAGATATTATTATAAGAACCACACAGAGCTATGAAACCAAGCAAAGCTCACAAATGCTCACAGGAGATTGATCCCTTCTCTTCAATCCAAGGTAGAACGGGACTGACCACATATAAAGCCAACTGGAGAGAATATAAAGTCAAAGTGAGGTACATGTTGAACAAAGGATAGCTAGGTTGAATGCTTCTAGAAAGAAATAGAATATGAAAAGGAAGGAAAGAAGATAAGGTCCTTCCTGAGTGTCAAGAGCTGGACAGAGACCCAGTGCGTATGACATGTCTTTTTTATAGCAGTAGGGCCACCCTATAATTATACCTTGTTCTAGTGATTCCTACAGTGGTTTGGTATCCTCTGCACATATGCCAGATGCCCCCTGACTTGCCACTTAGAATTCACCCAGGCCAGGAAATGAGGAAGATAAGAGTGTGCACTCTGAAGTAGGCTGCCTTGAATTAAACTCAGACTACAGGACATACCACTGAGTAACCTTGGGTAAGCCTTTTTAGCATGTCAGAATTTTCATCTCCTCATCTGCAAAATGGGTATATTACCTGCCCCATAGGATTGTTGTGAAGATTAAATAGGAGAATGTGCACATGGCTCCAGTATGGTGTCAGACACATCAGTGATTGATAAGCTACCCGTTATGGTATTAAAGGGAATGGCTTAATGTTGACTGTATCAAGTATAATTGTTCTATGCTTCTGAAATTAGGAGAGACTCAGAGTACTTGAAAAGAAGCCAAGGAGAGAAAGGTAGGCACAATTATGGGAAGAAAATACAATGGAGAGAGAAATTTTAGGGCAGACTAGAAAAACAAAAGCCGTTCAGATCTCAGCTGTGCAAAGAACTGGATAAGAAAAAAGCTCCAGCTACTGCGTGAGAGATTTGGGTTAGACAGAAGATATTTCCTGGCAGGAGAAGGTATCAAGTGTTTCTAGACAAAGTTCTTTTCTTGTCTTCTGGGGTGGTTGGTCAGCCGTACCTAGAGCCAGAGAGGTAGATGACATGCCAGGGATCCAGCCTATGAGTTCTCAATTCTGAGCACTAAAAGCTGCCCCTGAAAGCTGTTTTTCACAAAGGTTCTTGGGTACCTCTGACTCATTGAACTCCTGTTAACATGCAGCGCTTGACTGAGAGGAGCAACTCAGCTTTTCAGCAGTCTTGACCTTTCCTCTTACAGGAGACAATTGAGGCATTTTTCACTGGCTCTTTAAAGCCGAGGCGGTTGAGGCGGTGTCATCGCCTGATGTCCCCATGCTGACCAGATTCCTCAGGAAACTCGTGAGCCTACTCTCAAGCCACAGCTGTGAGAGCAGGAGAGGAAAGATTGTCCTTGGGCTAAAGGTCAGATGGGGCCATGGGGGGGGAAGCTCTTCTTGAATCCACGTGAACATGAGCTTTAGCATCTGGGTTCTGAGTTTGATCAGGTGTTGGGTCCCACCTCAGCCCTGAGAATCAGGGAGAGTAAGAGAAGCATCATCAGGCTGGATAAGCCCTCCGTGGTAAGAGAGAGGCTGTCCTATGGCACCCTAGGAAACTATCATCTTCCTTGTAGAGTCTCGCAGAGTCTCATGCAGTACCCAACTGCCTTTGTCTCACAGATTCTTCCTGGGTCTGCTTCTCCAGGGGAAGAAATTAGCTACCTTGCCTCGGGAGCACTGGCTCCCAAAGCCACCCGCTGTGTTGTCCTTCACAAATTTTCATGTAAATCCCTCCTGCTGGCACTGACCACAACCTCCCCTTTCGGCCCAGCCTTCTTGTCCCATCAAGTTATCATGTGTCACCCTGACTACTCTTTAAGCTTTCCATTGCCTTAAGAATCCAGTTGGAGCCTCTTAGCTCCCAGCCTAGCTTCTTTTTTTTCCAGCTTGGGCCTGAGTTTATTTAATAGCCACTGAGGAGAGATGAAATCTTATCTGAGACATTGAGAAGAATATTTGAGGAAAACACAGTGGAAGAGTTTCACCACTGCAGCTCAATTAAAACAAAAATATCTATCTCCTTCACTTTTTTTTGCCTTTGGATTTTGGTTTTCTTTGGTTTGAGCAAGAAAGATGTTTCTAAACCTGACTATCAGAAGTCAGGACAAGTGGTCTATCCGTCCTTAAAGGCAATATAGATGTGACAGCACACGCTTTGGCTCTAAATGGTCCAGAATCCAAAACACAACTGTTTGGGACCTTGGCAAATGTGTTGCCTTCACTGAGCCTGTTTCCTCTACTGAAAGTGGGTGTGGTACCCCCAGGTTTGTTGTGAGGATTAAACATGATGACATGTAAATAGAGCTGCTAGCACAGTGGTTGGCCCATAATGAATGCTCATCAAATGGCTGCCCCAATTATCACCTCTGACTTCTAAGATCTTCTACTCTATGCTTTTGGGCTTTGGCTTGTTTCCCAGTCGTGTCTCCCCTTTTGGGATAATTCTGTGGTTGCTAGCCCCCACCCTACACATGAAGTACTTTTATGACCTTTTTAGAGTCACAGCTACAACATGTCAAGGAACCCACAGCGGGACTCTGCTTACTTCTCGTCCTTCCCAGACTTACTGCTTTGCTGGTCATGTGTGCTTGTGGTGCTGCGTGCTGTCGTGTGAATTAAATGTCCACAGGGTCTGCAGATTGTGTCCCTGCGGGAAGGCGTGTGCCAACTGGACTGGGACCTCTGCCACATAATCCTAGGGTCCCCGGCTCTCAACAGATTTATCAGCCTGACATCAGAGGTTCCTGTGCAAAATCTTCTCCTCAGGGTGCCCTTGACCTTGTGTTATCTGGCTGTTTTGATGATTCGAAGATCATGGGTGGGAGGAGGCTGCTGTTTTGGTATCAGGCTTCCTTGGTACTGAGAGCTGGGTGCTACAGGAGATACAGATATAGATGGTAACCAATTAACCACATAATGGATTAACCCCTTCAGTAGCCACTGTTGTAAATGTGTGTGCTGGTGGGACAGAAGGGACATCTATAGAAGGAGAAATAATGTGGGGGGTAAATTGTTGCCTTCTTTTTGTTCTCTCTCCCCTTGAACTCATTCATCCCACAAACATCTATTGAACACTTGTGTTACATGTATTGTGCCAGCAGCCTAAGTACCTTTGCATGTATTTCAGTATTTCTTCCCCTGACAAAAGGGTAAAATAGATATCAATTCTATGAAACGTACCACACACACACACCCCTCCAATGGCTAATGGAAAAAGCTGAGTGCCCTGGTACAGAACCCCACTGATCCCACCAGGCACCCACTAGTCCAACAAGCTCCTTTGGGAGACACCTATGTCACAGAGACAGAGTTCCCCCTGCCACTCTGTCCTCACTCTGCCAGCACCTATTCACAGCCCAGAAAAATTGCTCTGTTCTCACCGTGGGCATGGCTGAGGGCCCCCAACTCCTGGCAGCTCTGCTTCCCTTGCACCTCTTACCTCCCCAGCTGAGTGGAAGATCCATTAAGCCCGTGAGTGGGCTCAGCTTATGTGTTAACTCCTCTTGTTTACAATCATGCACTTTGGGACAGGGGTGCCCCTTCCAGTCTCCCTGTGCTTCGGGCTCCTGGTTGGAAACGCCTTGTTCTTCTCCCTTCCATCGTATCCATTTCCATAGAAGTATACAAAGAGCCCTTGAGGGAGGGAGTGAGCGGTGAGGCTCAGGTGGGTGGGCTCCACTCTGCTGTGGTGTGCCCAGACTTGCATGACCCCCGCAACTGGGAAACAGCTACCCTGACAGTGTCATCTCTGTGGGCCACCTGGCTTCAAAACCTGTGTGCATGTCATTAACTTCGGACCCCTGGCTGCTCCAGCCTAGCTGAATTGTAGATCTCCTCCTCCATCTTGGCTGTCACTTGCTTCTCACCCCTCCCCCAGTCTCTCACATCCAATTAACACCCTCTCTCCAGCCCCCTTCCAAAGTCATTAGTGAAAATGCAGAATGGTCTTGGCCCCAGAGTGATTTCCTGTCATCTCTGCTCATTAATTCTCTCCATGTCTTTGCTAAACCATTAATAACGCTTCCTGCATCTCTGATTGTCATCTAGGTCTCTGTGGCTTCATCCTAGCTCCTTGTCCCCAGCGTCCCCAAGAGCAGGTTGTCTGTCCTGTGGCCCCAGTTCAAGCCTTCTCTTTCTTCCGCCGCTGCCGAGATGGCCTCCCTAGGGGCCACTGAATTGGCCTCTGAGGTCCCAACACAAGATGCTGTGGGAGTAAACCACTCACTGCTCAGGCATCCCCCCCCACCTTCCAGAGAAGGAGAGGTTTACTGAACTGTGAGGGAAGCTGGGCTCCTCTTGGCAGATCCTTTCAGAACTTAAAGCTGCTCACACACACGTACTGCTGGGGCGGAGGAGCCCCGTGCTTTCTAACACTCTGTCTTAATGATGCCCAGCCCTTGGGGTGGTTTCTGCTGGGAGGATCTAGGGTTTGGTGCTTCCGAGGGGAAGGCGGGAAGCAGAGGCGTGATGACATTTTTTTCTAGCCTGACAGCTTCGGCCTAGCTGGGTCAGCCCCTGAGCAGGAGGCTCATGCCAGCTTGTTCTATCCTGTTTCAGCCCGAGGAGTTGCAGAAAGAACCCCCAGCTTCATGTATCCCCAGGGCACTGTGAGCAGTCAAATGGTGCTGCGTGGCACGGACCTACTCCTGGAGTGTATCGCCTCTGGGGTGTATGTACCACTTCACCCCCACTTCTGGCCACCCCTCAGGAGGCTGGGGAGGGAGTTTGTGCATGCTCTGTTCTTGCCATATTTGGGAGTGCAAAAAGATATGCAGATGGCCCTTAGGGAGGACTTTGCAAATCATAGTCATCTCCATCCCATTCGGGCCATCTCTTTGGATAAGAGGAAAGGAGATGGGTGGGCATCCTATACATGTGTTAGAATCTCGTGTGATCTTAGAGAAGTCCCTCAAATGCTCTGACACTGAGTAACCCCTCAGTATAGGAGAGATCAGCTCTCAGAGGACATGCATCCTCCAGGTCCAAGTACATTTTAAGGACACTGGGTATCCCGGGCTCCACAGAAGAATAGCAGGGCTGCAGTTTGTGATAAGTCCCTGTTTCCTGCTTGGTCCCTCTTCCAGGCCAACACCAGACATCGCATGGTACAAGAAAGGTGGGGACCTCCCCTCTGACAAGGCCAAGTTTGAGAACTTTAACAAGGCTCTCCGTATCACCAATGTCTCTGAGGAAGACTCCGGGGAGTATTTCTGCCTGGCCTCCAACAAGATGGGCAGCATCCGGCACACGATCTCGGTGAGAGTAAAGGGTACGTTATGTGTATTTCTCATTATGATGATTTTTGCCAGCCCTAAACGCCATGACAACCCTTTCCTCTGAGGGTAGTTGGGAACAGGGTGAGTGGAGGGAATTTCCCACCCACTGGTTAGTGGCAGTAGTGACTGCCAGGGATGGTGTCACCCCCTGGAGGTGTGTGTGGCAGGGAGAGAGAGATGGGTGTTAAGAGAAGAAGATGCACCTAGACCATCACCCAACTGTCCTTGGGGCCCGGGGCTCCCCCAGCAGGTGAATTTCCTGGTCCATTTGGATCACACCCAGAGCCTCCCCTTTCCTTGGTTTTGCATTCCTGTTCATAGCGTGTCGTCCTAGCACTGGGCTGTCGACGTACTGTGCTTGGTTCTTTTTAAAAATGGGGGGGCGGCCGAGTGGCGTGGTGGTTAAGCGCTGGCTTGGGAAGCCAGCGGCCCTGGTTCCGGTCCCACATAGGAGGCCAGTGACACTGCCCTCAAAAAAATTAATTAATTAATTTTATAAAAATAATAAAAATGGGGAGTCATCATGGCCCAAATTATTTTTTTTAAAAAATCACTTCTTTCCCCAAAAAGCATAGCTGGCCCACCTGACCTATTGGAAGCAATAGAACACAACATGCTTTTATGGGTCCCAACCAGAGGTGGGAGTACACCAGTCGCTTCTCTTTCTCAGGCTTTCTTAGCACATGCTCAGTTGACCTGGTGATCTTGGTTTCAGCACTATACTCAAACCAGGGGTTCTTAATCTTTTGGGGAGTAATCAAGATCTTTGAGGATCTGATCCAAAGAACCCTCTTCTCAGAAAAATCCACCTAATCAGATATTCATGAAATTTTCCAACAGTTGCCAGTGGCCAGTGAAGAAAGCTCTAACCAAAGCTCAGTGCCTAAGAGAATAAGTATAAGGCCTTTCCTAAAAGGTCTAATCTTGCAGCAATAACAACAGAAACCCAGTGCCCACCTTCCCACCTCCCCTGGCTCGGGCTCCTGGGTACACGTCATGACATCTCTGGATTTCTAAAAGCATTCGCTGCTCTGGCCTCCCCTGAGAGTTGTGATTCAGTAGATCTAAGGTGGGCCCTGGTGTCCGTGTTTGTTAAAAGCTCTTCAGGGAACTCTAACGAGCAGCCCCAGTTTAGAGAGCTGTTGTTCTGTGAACTCGAAATAGATCAGCATCTGTGGTATGAAGCTGGCCAAAGGCAGGCTGGGCTGAGTCATCCCATGAGGATGAGGCCTGAGCAGGTGGTAAGGGCCTATGGCTGGCACTCGGGCTCCTGTCTTCCTAGAGGAAGTCTGTCTGGTTTCTTCTGCCTGCTCCGCGCCATCTAACTCCCCTGCCTGCGCGCCATCTAACTCCCCTGCCTGTGCTGTCCTTGTCTTCCAGCTGCTCCCTACTGGCTGGATGAACCCAAGAACCTTATCTTGGCCCCTGGCGAGGACGGTAGACTGGTGTGTCGAGCCAGTGGGAACCCCAAGCCCACTGTCCAGTGGATGGTGAATGGGGAACCTTTGCAATGTGAGTAGCCAACCCTTGTCTCACCTGACTCTGCTGTCTCTCCCATCAGGGAGAGATGCCCTGTGGGCATCCCTGGTTGTTCCAGAAGTGAGGGAGCAGCCATCTCCTTGGACGTCTCAAGAGGCAGGAAACCTGCCACATGTCTGTGTGAGAGAACAGGAGGCTGTGGTTATTTTTCCACATTTGGGGGATTTCTCCCTTAGGTTCTCCATAAAACTCTCCCCTTTAAAAACTACAGAGCCCATTTCAAGGTCTGCAGCTGCATCTCCTGAGATTTGGGGCTCTGAGTGATGTCTGGTACTTGGCAGACAGAGGAGAGCTCAGTAACCCAGTGCCATTGGTTGCCCAGGTCCTGCTCTCTGCTGAGGGCAAAATAAGAGGCAGGGTTATACAACAATATGAACAGTATGGTTGGATATGAGGAAGAACTTCCCATGAGAACAGAGATGCAGAGGTGCAGTTATTCAGTGTGCACAGACTTTGGGGAGATGTAGCCTGGATGGCTGGCGTGGGTGAGTCCCAGGCCCTTCCAGCCGGAGGCCTCGGTCAAGTTTTCACATCATATTCTCTCCAGTAGCGTTTACTTTTTTAAATGTCCTGTCGTTACTTTCTCTATGGGGCCAGAGGAAATACAAAAGGTGATATCACCTAAACAGATGGACAGAACTCAGAGCCAAACTCAAGAGCAGCAAGTGGAGAGGCAGGGGAGAAAGGCGGAGGAATGGGTGGGAGGGCACCTTTCTAGGCAGTCTGTGTTCCAGCCACTGTGCTAGGTGCTGCATGCCTGTTCTCTCTTTAACCTCACACATTAAAGATGAGGAAACGAGGCTCTGATGGTGCCATGAATTGCCCCAGGTCACCGGGGTGACGATGCGGGTCGTTGTGAGAAGGCAGCACGCCTGCACCATCTACAATAATAGTTCTACGCACAGATATTCTCAGTGACTGGCCTTCCCTGGACACAGGAGAGATAGGGGCATAGCCTGCCCTCTGCCGGCCATTCTCCCTGCCATTACAGCACTTTGGGGACCAGGCAAAGGCATTGAACTTCACAGCACCCTTGAGCGAATGAGAGTTCCTGGGAAGGTCGCCCATCACTTAAGGGAAGTGACTGGGAAGAGAGTTGGGTCCATGACGATTGCCAGGCAAGGAGGCGCTCAAGTTGCTGGCATTGCCTTCCTGTGCCTTTTTGCTGAGTGGGGACTCAGAGAAGGGTGATAAGGGTGCTGACCTTGTCTTCATTTACCTCCTGCTGATTCCCCAGTTCCGGGCTTAGACTTGCTATCTGTGGCGTGGCGCCCGCAGGGCCAGACCCTGGGTCCCCCTCGGCTGACTGCCGCTGTAGATCTGAGGGTCCTGGATGAGTTCACCGACCATGTAAGCCAAGTCATGTGGCCCAGTTCAGAAACCTTAAAGAGGAAAGTCATCTTCTGGGGATGAAACATGAGAGACGTGGCAGTTCCTTACATTTCTAGGAAACTTTTATTTGTACAGCTCATTGTCTTTGTCTTCTCTTAACCTTCCTCTGAGTAGGGGGATGATGGGAGTAATTCTTCTCCAGATGAAGGAGATAAGGCCCAGAACGACTTACTGTTTTGCCCCTGGTCCCAGAGCCACTCCCCGGCCTCTGTTCTCTGCATCCTGGGAGATGCAGCGGTACTAGAAGAACTGTGGGGCGAATGTTCTCTCTCAGCATAGGATACATTTTGGGGGACAATCCAGTAATTTGGGCAAATATAAGGACTCATTTGGTTTTCAGCAGGCACCGACCTTCGGGTTTAAGTTTGTGAACATCTGCAGGATGCCCTGCTCAGAGGATAGGAAGGCAGTAGGCCCCATCCAGTTGCATATTGCTTTGTCCTTTTCAAAACACTTAAAACTATGCACATTGGATTAAAATAATAACAAGAGTAATAATCGGTATGGGCCAAGCTCTCTGCTAACGACTTTCTACATGCATAAAAGCTCAGGTCATCCTCATAATACCCCCCAGAAGGTGATATATTATCCCTGTGCAGACAAGGAAACTGGTGCTGGCCGGAATGTGGTTAGAATTCAAACCCCTCCCTGTTGCCAAAGCTTATGCTCTCAGCCACACCTGCCCAGCTGCCATTACTACATAAGCCGAGCAGGGATTCATATCCCCATTGGGCAGACTGAGAAATCATCTCTGGTAGATTCGATGATGGGCCCAATGTCACACAGCCCAGCAGTGGTGGGGCCGGAAGCCTGGCCTTCTGTGAGCCACCCAGCGCTGCTGCTCCCACAGCACCCAGTCCCGCTGGGGAGCTCTGGGCAGAGCCCCAGTGCCCTTCACCTGCCTGCCCCGAGTCTCACGAGGAGCATCTTTCCTGTTGGTAGCGGCACCCCCCAACCCAAACCGTGAGGTGGCCGGGGACACCATCATCTTCCGGGACACCCAGATCAGCAGTAGGGCCGTGTACCAGTGCAACACTTCGAATGAGCACGGCTACCTGCTGGCCAACGCCTTCGTCAGCGTGCTGGGTGAGTGACCCCTCCGCTCCCTGCAGTGCTGCCTCCCTGGGGACTGTCGTGTTATAGATAAACTTTCTTCCCCAAGCTGGCTGGGGAAGCATGGAGACTGAAGCTGAGGTTTGTGGGAAGGAGGGTGGGCTTAGAACCCACAGCTGGCTGGGCAGACAGAGTGAATTCTCTGCTAGAGGTCAGTCTTGGTCCCGCCGCCCCCTGATGAGACGGAATGGGCTGTCCCGTCCCCTGGGTGTATCCAGGCTGAGTCTCCTGGGTTCTCAGTGGGTCACAGAGAGGGAAGTGGTTCTGAGGCTGTTTGCAACACTCCCGGAGCAGGGAGAGGGTGGTGGGAAGGGCCGATACAGAACCTGCTGGATAATTTGGGAAAACCCTTTGTAGAAGCCGGATTGGTTGTTAAAGGAGGTTGAGGGCAGATGGAAAAGCTTCCTTCTTCCTCACCTAAACCTTAGAAGCTTCATAAAGGAGGGAGGTGGATAAGGGAAGGTATGTTGGTACTTGGAAAGCTTCTGTGCAGAGAAGGCATGTAGAGATAAGACCCAGGGGGAAGACATGAAGAGTTTGATTCCCCGCCCAAGATTGGTTGTCTGGGAATTACAGATGTACCACCTCGGATGCTATCCCCCCGGAACCAGCTCATTCGGGTGATACTGTACAACCGGACACGGCTGGACTGTCCCTTCTTTGGGTCCCCCATCCCCACTCTCCGATGGTAAGTTCCAGGAGACCAGTCCTCCTCCACAGGGGTTATCTGTCTCACCGTTCTCATTCCCATAAGTATTCAGCAAGACCTGGGAACTTCAAAGGGTCAAAGCTGGGAGAAAGTTGGCATATCCTCTGGGTGAACCCCCTTATTGTGCAGAGAAGGAAATCGAGGCCCAGAGAGCGGCAGAGACCTGCCAGGTCCACCCAATGGTTGGAGGCAGACCCTCTAGAGTCCTAAGATGGGGCTCCTTCCACTGCCCGTACAGTCTCTCGAGTGGTTGACCCCTGCGCCCTTGCGGCAGTCCTGTCTCAGTATGCTGTGTGTTCTGCTGCTCTGTTGTGAGGTTTAAGAATGGGCAAGGAAGCAACCTGGATGGCGGCAATTACCACGTCTACGAGAACGGCAGCCTGGAAATCAAGATGATCCGCAAAGAGGACCAAGGCATCTATACGTGTGTTGCGACCAACATCCTAGGCAAAGCTGAAAACCAGGTCCGCCTGGAGGTCAAAGGTAAAGGAGAGGGTCGGTAGGTGGAGGGTAGGGTGAGGTGGGGAATGGAAGCTATCTCCTCAAAGTTATCCGTGTGTGTTCGTCTCTTTGAAAGTGCATCATACCTGACGTTTAATCCCTAATGGGACCCTCCCTGTGGGTCTGTGTGTCCGTCCAGCGCTTCCAGCTGGCCTGGGTGCTGGCAACACTGAGTCATTATCAGCCTGGACCAAATGGCATTACGAAGGGAAACCTATACCCACACCAGCTCCCTAGCATCGTATCTTCCTGAGCCAGATAGAAAGGATTTGGGGGTTGTTTACTATTTGGGATGGCCCACACCAGGCCTCCCTCCATTCATATACAGCTGAACCCTATTTCTGGAATCTATTCCCGTGGTCTAACCTGGTGGTCACACATGTCACACTGAATGTCCACTTTGGGGCGGTGGGCAGAGAATGTGTCCATGACGAGCTCCCTGGGTTTCTCCACAGATCCCACCAGGATCTACCGGATGCCTGAGGACCAGATCGTCAAAAGGGGCACCACTGTGCAGTTGGAGTGTCGGGTGAAGCATGACCCCTCCCTGAAACTCACGGTCTCCTGGCTGAAGGACGATGAACCACTCTACATCGGGAACAGGTCTGCTCCTGCCTTCTCTCTTCCTGGTGCTACCTTGGGGTCATCTCCTTCCCCCTTGGTCTGAGTGACACATTGAAGAACCCAGAGATAGGGAACCTGTGTCATGTGTGTCACTGAGAAACTGTTGAGGAGGGTGGGATGGCCTCAGTGACTCCCCCCAGGTAAGGGGAGACCCCCACCTTAGGCCCTTCCTCCTCTCTCCCATCAGCTCTCTGCTTCTCTCTCCTCTTTTTTTCCCCCCTCTTCTTTCTTCCCCACGCCTTTCTCTCTTCACTTCTCTCCACTCACTCCTTCTTTTTTTCCTCCTCCCTTTCTTTTGACCCCCACCCGTCATCCTTCGGCATCACAGCCAGGAGCCCCTTCGCATCTTCAGCCCTGCCTGCAGCGCCCTTGTTGTCCAGCAGAGGGCAGTGTTGACCCGAGCCCACTATGGCCATGGTGGTGGTTAGTGTGGTTTTCAGCCCTTATTGCTCCTGGGATGCTTTTACCAGACCCAAGCCTTCCCCTCTCCTCATCCCAGATTCAGATTTAATTGGTGTGGGGAGAGGGCCCAGACACTGAGGGTATTTACGTGTCCCCACAGGTGTTTCTAATGTGCAGTTAGGGTCCAAGCCTCCCTCCACAGGGCTCTTTGCTGTACCCTCTTCCACCTGAGGTTGGGGCCCTGAGGCTGGCCCTAGGTACCAGCTATTTCTAGAGGCCATCTGCTTTTCTGCAAGGGTGCACCCTGCAAGTAGACGAAGGCATTCTGATACTCGATGCTAACAGTCTGCCTGCTTTCTGGTGCACTCCTTGCTCTGTGGATGATGGTTCAGAGGAGCCCAGGCATCCGGCCTGAGCCCAGGTACAGAGACTGGTCTGGGCTGAAGACTGAGCTGGAAGTATGGGAAGAGCAGGGATCTCCGTCTGCCTTTGCACGGGGAGGAGGGAGCTAGCTGTGCTCTAATTTGGGAAGGAACACACAGAGCAGTGTGGGATTTAGGGGCAGTGAACATGGCTCAGGGTCATGGTAGCCACACCCATGTTCCTTCTCCCCTCCATCAAGCACCATGAGTGCTCAAGGTGAAGGTGAAGACCCTGCCTCTCCCAAAGCATTGAGATGGAGCCTCATGTCCCCTCGGAGGGGCTGTGGCAGCCAGCCCAGCCTGTGAGGCTTTCGTCCCCCTTTTGACTCACCAGCCCCCTCCTGGGAGAAAGCAGCAGGCAGTGCCTGGCACTCCCCCCGTCTCCCTCCTATTGTCTCCCCACTCGCCCTCCTCCCAACCCCTCTGGTACTTTTGCAGGATGAAGAAGGAAGATGACTCCCTGACCATCTTTGGCGTGGCTGAGCGGGACCAGGGTAGTTACACGTGCTTCGCGAGCACCGAGCTGGACCAGGACCTGGCCAAGGCCTACCTCACTGTGCTAGGTAACTGCTGCTGACCTTGGCTCCCATCCCCACCCCTCCCTGCAGCGAGAGGAGCAGTGGGCCCTGGATGGGCCTGAGGGCAACGCCTGGGTTCGCAGGCCGGTCAGGCATGGCCATCTCCTGCCCCTTGATCTAAGGGTTAGGCAGCTGCTCCTTTCAGAACAAGCTGTGCTGGATGACTTAACTCCTGAGTAGCATCAATAACTCTCCAGATCCTCACCTGAATGAGAGAGGGAAGGTGGACAGGGGTTCTTCTTGTCATTTTTACCAACTTTACAGCTAACTCTAAACCACGAAGTCCATTAAAACAATACATCTCTGACGCAAGACTGAATTTCGGGTTTGTCCTTCCAACACCTATGCTAGCCTTACTCCCCTCCCCCTCTGCTTCTTGATGGGATTTCACAGGATGCTATACACTTAGCAAGATGATCCCATCTCCTTCCCAAACCCGGGGAAAGGAACCCTCTCTTCCCGGGAGGCAAATCCCCCGTTGTCCCTCATCGCCTCTGCCCTCAGTCTGGGCACCTCACTGCCATTACTCATGGTGTGCTCCTTTTCCTTCTGCAGTGGGCATGCACGGTCACAAGAGACGGAGGGTCCAGGCATGATAGTGGCAGTGGGACAGGAAAGAGGAAACACAGGAAGGCCTCTCTAAGGGGGGGGGGGGCTTCTTCATGAAAGGGAGGGTGAAGCTGTGCCAGGAAGGTGTCCCAGAGGCAGCTCTCAGCCTCGGCTGCCCATTCCCACCCTTCTAGACCACCTCTAACCCTGGAGAGCCTGCTAACCTGGATAACCCATCTTACCTTTGCAGCTGATCAGACCACTCCAACTAACCGTTTGGCTGCCCTGCCCAAAGGTAATTCATACTAATTGGGACCCTCAGTAGGCCCCAGAGGGTGGTTCCATGAGGGCAATACGCTGCCAGACCGGATGTGCTGTGTGTGGGCAGTGGGTAGCTCTCCCCACTCCCTGCCAGATCAGCTCCTTCAAGTGCCCACTTGAGCATCACAGCCTGGCTCAGGGCCGCCTGCTCCTTTTGCAGGTTGAGCTTGGAGGTCCTTGGCTGCCATTTCACCCCCATCTCTTTCCTCTGGCCTCCTCACTGCTCCCGTGGGGGTGGCCTGTTCTCTCCTGCAGCCTGGCCTCAAAAGTGTGTGTGGTATAGACGAGAAAGCCCGCTTGCTTCGAGTTATCTGTAGGCCCATGTTTCCTGCAGCCTCTCCATGTCTGCTACTATACACCTATGTACAATCTGCACACACACAAACAGGGGCTCATGGTGAAGTCACCTTCCAGATCCCTCCAATAACCAGACAAAATGTGGAAATAGCTGGTTCAAGGAGCCAGGAAGGGGAAAAATCATGCCTGTCCCTGCCAGTTGGTGGTGGGGATGGCTTTATCCTCAGGCCAGGACGGCACTGACACCCACTAGGGAAATTCAGTGAGATTGGAGCCTCCAAAAGGTCTTGCCCTCATCCCTGTTAAGAAGCTGGGGCTCCTCTGTCCTTCTGTCCATCACTGACATTTCTTAACCGAGTCCTCATCCCCTCCCTGGCCTGGTCCCCTTTGTCCCTCTCATTCCCTGAACCTGTCTGCCCTACTCAGCACTCCAAACACCCTCCTGGGCTCCTGGCCCTCAGAGCCTTGACACACAGAGAAAATGAAACAAAAGCCCACATGTTCTCACTGGCTTTCCTACATGTTGTGAATATATATCTAGTGAAAAGCATTTTCCATATGCTCACACTCTGAGACTACCTGCAGAAGTGGGATGGCTCAGTCCGAATTCTCTCCGCGCCCTGCATCCTTTGATACTCTTTTGGGGATGGTGGAATTGGGGTCTCCTCTTTGTTCTTCCTTGAACCCCTGAGGGAAGGGGGTGGCCTGTGCTGTGCTGACCCTCTGATACCTGCTGTGGTGACCTCAGCCCATCAGGGACCTGTCCGTGGGACAATGTCCAGGGCTGGAGCCAGCACCAGGACGAGCTGGCTCTAACTCGGGAGTCCTGCGTGGTGTCTTTTCCCTCTGCTGTCAGGGCGGCCAGACCGACCCCGGGACCTGGAGCTCACGGACCTGGCGGAGAGGAGTGTGAGGCTGACCTGGATCCCGGGGGACGATAACAACAGCCCCATCACAGGTCAGCCAGGGGCCCTGCGCCCCAGTCCTGAAACGGGAGTGGCGACAACCTGGGGGCCCA
Organism: Aselliscus stoliczkanus; assembly: GCA_033961575.1. Taxonomy (NCBI): domain Eukaryota; kingdom Metazoa; phylum Chordata; class Mammalia; order Chiroptera; family Hipposideridae; genus Aselliscus; species Aselliscus stoliczkanus. Next base: position 78,807,430 of record CM066739.1, on the reverse strand, counting down.
AGGCCTCGCCCTGGCTTCTGGTGCCACTTCTGCCTCACTTGACGTATTCTCTGGGCCGTTTGCAGAACATGTGGAGGCCGGGGTTTCCCTTTCAGGGAATTCTCCCCATGCCTTTGTCCACCCGAGGGAGGTTGTGAAGACTAGTGGGAGCCATGAGCGAGTGCGCGTAAGGAAGAAGTCTGCTAACTCAGCTCCCAAAACAGCTGTCTTTCTTGCCCACTCAGACTACGTTGTCCAGTTTGAAGAAGACCAGTTCCAGCCGGGGGTCTGGCATGACCATTCCAAGTTCCCAGGCAGCGTCAACTCGGCCGTCCTCCGTCTGTCCCCGTATGTCAACTACCAGTTCCGGGTGATTGCCGTCAATGAGGTCGGCAGCAGCCACCCCAGCCTCCCCTCCGAGCGCTACAGAACCAGCGGGGCACGTGAGTACTTGAGGGCTAACAGAGAAGGCACTGGAACCCAGACATCCTGATTCTAAACCGAGTGCCCCCGTTCTCCAGCCACACAAGTTTGGGCAAGTTGCTTAACCTCTCCAAGGTTCGGCTTCCTCATCTGTGAAACACAGAATAATAATGACACCTGCCAGCATGGGGCTATTGTGAAGATTACGTTTGAAAATGCAATTCCGGTACTTACCATGCTGCCTGGCGTAGAGTAAAGCACTCGATAAATGTTAACTGTCATTTTACATTACTAATATTATTAATAATTCTTAATGATCAGCTTTAAAGGGACGAGCTATGGCAAAGACTTGCAATAGAAATTGCAATCTGGTGTGCTATCAGATTTCTTTTCCTGGGTAATATTTAGGTTTCTAAAATTACACCAGCCCGTTGACGTCCGCCAAAATGTTAAATTCTAGAGATAAATCAGCCTGGTATTAAACATAGTTAGTAGGTAATTCATGAAGGGGATAATCCACATTGAGTTGGCTGTATGACCACCTAAAGTGTGGAAAGCCTTATAATAAATCCTGCCTGGTAAGGGATTAAAATTCAAAAGAAATTAGCTCTGCTTTTGGGGGTGTTTAAATCTTAGGTAGGAAGGCACGTCACACCCATGAGAAACAGCAGAGTGACTTCGTGGACTGAGTGTAGAGAGAGGCTGAGGAAAAGCTTAGAAGAGAGTGGAGGGGTGGGCGGGGCAGAGGTTGCTCACCACGCCCTGGTGAGGCACAAATTGGACTTGAACTTTGTGTCAAATTGGATTCTAGCCCCCGAGTCCAATCCCGGCGACGTGAGGGGAGAAGGGACCAGAAAGAACAACATGGAGATCACGTGGACGGTAAGAGTCCCTCCCAGCCCAACCCTGGAAGGGCAGCGGTGCGCACCTGGAGGCCGTTGCCCTTTACACCCTTGGGACCCCAAGGCCACGAGGTGGCTCAGACTATCAGGCTGATTTGGTGGCCACTCCTCTACGTTGGGCATCCAGAAACCAAACAGGAACATGTCTAAGAGCAAGATTTAAAGGTGATGGAGGAACACAGACTAGCGGTCTGGCAAAATCTTAGAACCAGCAAAATAAAACAGACTTCTTTAGCAGAAGGACGGATTGAGGTTAGACTCTGGGAGCGGTTTGTCATAAACACCAGACCTCGCTTTGGTGTGTTCAGGGTCCGTTCACTGGAGGTCATTGGGAGTGAGGAGACATGCATGGGTTTGGTAGAACTGAAGTCGGTTCTGGGATTTGTAATTCATTGGCAGGAGGCACACGGTGGTTAAAACAGAACTCATGCCTTTCCAACTTTGGAAAATATTATGTTATCATCCATATTTTTTTCTGGTTGTTATAGGAAACCGTGCTATCGAAAATAAAGCTTTGACCCCCTATGCACTTGCAAATGTGGGAGTGACAGGGACTAGGTCTTGGGTGACGCCTTTGTCACAGAAAATTTGTGTGCTGCTGGGTTCATAGAACTCTGGACTCGACTCTTGGAGGACTCAGCAGGGGAGGGGCGCTGACCAGTGTTGGGCAGATTGGGGAGAGGTGCCCGGACTAAGAAAAGAGTGTGAGCTGTGGGTGGATCTGGGTTCCCTCCTGTCCGCTCCACCCCTGTCTTCTATCTCTCCCTGCTCAGCCCATGAATGCCACCTCTGCCTTTGGCCCCAACCTGCGATACATCGTCAAGTGGCGACGGAGAGAGGCTCGAGAGACCTGGAACAATGTGACAGTGTGGGGCTCCCGTTATGTCGTGGGGCAGACTCCTGTCTATGTGCCCTATGAGATCCGAGTCCAGGCTGAAAATGACTTTGGGAAGGGCCCTGAGCCAGACACTGTCATCGGTTACTCTGGAGAAGATTGTGAGTACCTTCCCCTTGTCTCCCCGACCCAGGACCCTCCCAGCAGGGCTGCATGATACCACCCTCACAGACCAGGAACCTTGGGGTGGATCACGGGGCTTCCAAGAACATCCTGGGAGAACAGCCAGTTGCCATGGAAGGGAAACCCCGTTCGGTGACCTAGATAATGACAGGCTCCTGGTACTGTCAGGAGCAGAAATATTATCATCTGAACGCTAGTTAGAATTACTGAACATCATCACCTGTCCAATACTCTCATTTTAAGCAAATGTCAAGCTTGAACATAGAACCCAGACCTTTTGATCTACCTTATTGCCAATCCTTGCTGGCACCGAGAAAGACTTCAGGACTATCCATCCCAAAGACCCATAATTAGACCCCTCTCCAGGAGGCAGGGCTCCAGGCCAGACTCCTCCCCAGGAGCCTTAGAATGGAGAAGGTCTGCAGAGCCCCAGACTGGAAGCACGCCACCTTCCAGCATTCCCAGTGATACCCGTGGCCCTTGGAATCAAACATAAAGAGAGAAGTTCTTTGGAGGCTGCATTGGGTGAATCAACAAGATTTTGGACATATATGTGGAAGTACGTGCCTGGCTTCCCAGGTGGCGGTGGCCTTTCCGTCCCCAGCACATCAATCCAGTAAGCTGCTGAGCAGAGAAGGAGGGTCGGTGGAGCCTCTCCTGGTCAGGGTGATCCGAATCCCAATGAGTCTGGGTCTGGTCTAAGAAGAGATCATGGGGTGACCAGAAAGAAGTAGGGAGGGGGAGAGTGTTGGGGAGGAGCAGAGTCACAGGGGCAATGCTAGGATCAAGACAAGGGCCAGTAGTGTTCAGAGCTGGGGAGATGGGAAGAAGTGAAGGTTGGGCCCTGTGCCCTGCTTCCTGGAGGGGATTATGGATTGGACTTACTTAGGAGATAAGCAGAGGGGTCAGCAGGCCCTCTCTCTGCCCCGCTCCTCATCTGTGTGGTGGCAAACACTTCTGGACAGTAGACCGGTAGGACCTACTGGACGGTAAGTATGGAAAGGTCAACGTCTGGTCTTGAGCTTCACGACTGCCCCACAGTTCCTATTGCATCCGCCGACCTGTGTTCTGATGGAGTGGAGGGCATGGGGCAGAACTGCTTCTGCAGCACAGTGGGAAAAAGGGGTGCGAGAATCAGTTATGGGGGAGGGAATGGCCCTCCCTGTCCAGGTAGTCATGGAGAGGGCATCTTCAGGCTGTGGGTAATGTTTCTTACCGGGTCTTGACAGGAAACGAATGCCATTCAAAGGGGACTGTTTCTAATGTGAGGACAGGGATAGAACACAGCAAGGTAGGGTAAATCACCTGGAGTCTAGCCACAGCGGGGCATCTTATGTCCCTCTAGCCCAGGGGATAGGTGAGTCCCTGCAGCCGTCAAGGGCCACCCACAGGAGCCATGGCCTTGGGTAGAAGAATGCCATGTTGTTAACCCTCAGCCCCGCAAAGAGGCAGCCTGGGGAAGGGATACTCACCCTCCCTCTCTCTACTCCTGCCCGAGGATCTCCTGTTGGCACCTCCTATTGGGCAAACCCATCCGGAAACCTGAAAACCCGGGAGCCCAGCTGGTAGAGTCCAGAAAGGGCAGCCTCCCGGGAAGCAGGGTAGGGAAGGGTGGAGTCCAGGGCAAACAGAGACTATCCAGCTCATGAGGGTAGCAAACAATTGCCTTCTAAATGTTTAGGCAGATCCCGCCCACCTGGAATGCTACCCTTTTGTTCTGAGCCTTCCCACACCACTCTAAGTCCAGTCTTATGGAGGAGACACAGCCCCTGCCCTCACAGAGTATCCAGGGCCAGAGTGGGGTGGAGGTATGGGCAGCAGAGAACAAGTCAAGGGGAACCTGGGGTCCGAGGGCCAGCCCTCCCATCATACCCACTCTCTGTCCCAATACATTGCAGATCCCAGGGCTGCACCCACTGATGTTAAAATTCGAGTCCTGAACAGCACAGCCATCAGCCTTCAGTGGAACCGCGTCTACTCCGACACGGTCCAGGGCCAGCTCAGAGAGTACCGAGTGAGAAAGCCAGCTCCCAGCCCCGCCTAACCACCCAGCTCGCTAACAAGGGCAAAGCGGTAGCAAATGCAGGCCATGAGATGTTTGGAAGGGGCCCTAGGGGTAGCTGTTGAGTCCAGAACTGATTCAAGAAGATGATGCCTATTTTTAGCTGCTCGGAATTATAGTTAAAAATATATACACACCCACCACACTCCCAGATGTGTTCTGCAACAGATACACAGAGAGATTCTGCTCAGCAGAAAATCATGTGAAGGGTGGTGGGTTTGGTAGACGTTGCAGAGCACACCATGCATGTAGTGCGTGTGAGTGGGTACGTGTGCATCTTCAGAAGCTCTGTTGAGGCACCGCTGAGCTACACTCCACCCATTCCTCATGGCCCCCGCTGGGCTGCTTGCCTCACCCAGCCTGATTTTGTGAAGCCCCCAACTAACAGGTGGAGACACTAAAAGGGTGCAGAGGCCTTCCTGGTTGTCACAGCCAACTCCGGGTTAGCCAGCAGATAGATTGTCAAAGCCCTTGGGTTCTCCTGGTCTCCCTGCCTGTGTAAAGTTTCTACTCATCCTGCTCTCCTCTGAAAGGGTGAGCTGAAGTGGCAGAGGGAGGGAGGCAGATAAAACCCAGGATACGCAAGGCTCTCCCTATGAGGAGGTCTATTTAAAAGTTGCCTGGGAAGTGAGGGAGGCTATTAGCCATGAGATAACACAGGCTCTGCGACCCCGGAGGTCACCGAGAGTTGGCTGATGGATAATTGGGCAGAATGGAGGCGGTCAGTCTCTTCTTGGAAACTGAATTTGGTTAAGTGGGGGAGGCAGGCAAGATGATGTGTGCACTTGAATGAGCTCTTCCCTAACACTTGGCTTGCACCCTTAACCTACTTGCCTGGAGATTTTTCTGGCAAAAAGGTCCCATTGGGTCCTCCTCTTAAGTCTGGACTTCCTCCTTACCTTGTCATTTGAGGCCCTGGTGATGCTGGTGTGGCAGCCTGACCTGGAGCCTCCTACCCACTGCTAATCAGACCCTGTGTCACAAACTCTCTCAACTGTACCTGTGACACTACCACTTTCCATAGGCCATCCAATCCCGTCCAAGCTCTTGCCACCAGGCAGCCTGGCATCTCACTGACTTGGACATGTGTCTGTCCCATTCTAAAGGTCTTCAAACAATATTAAAAGAAACCATTTGACTTCAAAGGATTATATCAGCCCTTTCTCATATTCAGACTTCTGGGGGTAACCCACTACTTTTCAACTCCTGTCTGCTGCCAGTCTTAAACCATACTAATCTAACTCAAGGGGATGTGGTCTTTGAGCACTGGACCCTTGCCTCGTATTTGTGGTTTTGGCACAGACTCCCTGAGCAACCTGTTCCCCAGCTTGGAGATAAGGTTCATGAAGGAGCAACTCAGCTGTAAGTCTGGCCAACTTGCCTATTCTCCAGGGCGGTGACATGGCTCAGAAAATGATTCAAGTCTAAAATCCTATTGCTTGTTTGACTTCATTTCATACTCACTAGTGGCTGATGAATGGGGACTGTAAAGCCACTCCCCCAGCCCTACGTGGGACTGATGAGTTCAATTGGGATTTGGAGCATGTGGCAAGCAAAGGGAAGACCGGTCACTACCACCACCACTAACAACTAACCCTGCCGTGCCTGACTGTCCCCTCACCGGCCTGCCTCTGTCCTGAAGGCCTACTACTGGAGGGAGAGCAGTTTACTGAAGAACCTGTGGGTGTCTCAGAAGAGACAGCAAGCCAGCTTCCCTGGTGACCGCCTCCGGGGCGTGGTGTCCCGCCTCTTTCCCTACAGTAACTACAAACTGGAGATGGTTGTGGTCAATGGGCGAGGCGATGGGCCTCGCACTGAAACCAAGGAGTTCACCACCCCAGAAGGAGGTAGGTCTGACCTGCAGCTTTTCAGGGTGGGGCAGGCCAAGGGTAGACCTCCAGTGGGCCTCCGGTGTGGCTCGGCACAGACAGCACAAGTTGACCTCTGCATGACCTCGAGTTGATGACCTATGAGCTGAGCGGCTCCCACCATTTCCACAGAGCACTCCGTCACCTAGGTGGCCTGCCCTGACAGGAGACTGCACCTCAATCGAAGACCTGTGTGGTCTGATGGCATTATTCCAGATGGGCTGTGCAGACTGACCCCCAGGGCACTGCGGGAGCCTGGGCTGCTCGCCACCTCCTGAGACTGAAGCACAGTCACCTTGATCACCTAGAGGAATCTGGGCTGTTTACCACACTAAGAACTACAGAGCTCTCTCACCATTGCAGCCAAGAAGCTTTTGCGGAGATTGTCTGCCGTGGGTACGGTGGCCCTGCAGAGGAGCACCTGCCTTCTGCAGGTTCACAGTTGCCCCGGTTGTGGGAGGCAGACACGTGCGAAGTCCCAGTTCATCTGTTCCCTGATCAGCTTGGCACTTGCTTCGCCCACTTCTGCTTCTCCTCCCTCCCTTCTTAACTGTTATTTTCCCCATTTTTCTTCTTCCTCCTCTCTCCTCTCCTCTGTTCTTCCCTCTTGTGTTCCTTATTCCTGTCTTTCCCTCCCCCTTGTTTTGGTTTTCACCGTCAGCCTCTCCCCACTGCTCCCACTCCTCATGCCCTGTGCACGCGCTCCATCTTGGCTTTCTTTCTCCTCGCCCTGAACCCAGCATCCTCAGCTCGGAGGCCTGGGCCTGCTGCCTGGACCTGGTGGTGAGAATCCTTGTCTGAGGATCGGGAGCTGCAGCCTCTCTAGGAAACAGTTGGTTCCCTGCCTGGGACTGGCTCTGTCCCCCTCGGAGGTGTTTTTGCAGGATCAGAGCCTAACGTGCCGAATCCAGGGTAGTTGCTAAAGGAACACTTGATTTACTTCTTTCATGTAAACAGCCTGAGCCATGCTTGTCGTGAACCAGGGGAAACGCCATCCAGGATGGGCGAATGAATGGGCTCTGGCTTAGCAGCTGTCCAGCATGGGGGTTGTCCGAGGTCAATGCCTTCATACTTGTGCTTTGTTTTTTGTGTTTTCCTCATCCTGCCCATTCCCTTCCTCTCCCCATCATCTCCCCACTCTCTCCTCCTTCCCCAAGTACCCAGTGCCCCCAGGCGTTTCCGAGTCCGGCAGCCCAATCTGGAGATAATCAACCTGGAATGGGACCATCCAGAGCACCCCAATGGAATCCTGATTGGATATTCTCTCAGATACATGGCCTGTACGTTCTGCCCTACTTTCTCTTAGATAATCTGGGAAACAGAAACCCCATTCTTATCACTTTTCCTAAGGAGCCAAGGTAGAAAGCCTACGGTGCAGAGGGCATTGTAGAAGGATGCAGGGAACAGGGGAAAGGTTCCCCCTCAGGATTAGGGGAGACATGTGAGACCCAGTCCCTGCTTTCCTGACAGCTCCTCCTGCAGGGAGCTTCTGGTGAGACAGGGAATTTCTGGCCCAATGAGGGATTTAGCATCTGCCCTCAGGAATCTTATAGTCTCCAACACCCATCAGTCTAGGAGAGAGGGTTTTCTTACCTGACGGAACATCGTTCAGATGAGGTAGACAGTGCGGCACAGGAATCCACACAACACTTGGGGACACCTTAACAAGGCGTCATTTATGGTAAAACAGCCAGCTGTATGTAGAGCGGCCAAGAACTTGGAGTGGCCCACAGGAGGACCTCACCTTAGGAGCTCAGCTTCGTAGGGACAGGAATGTCATTACATTTGAAAAATGCTATGCCTTCTAAAGTAGGTGGTGATGTGCCTCCTTGGGAAGCTCAAAGGGCCGGGTGCTGTGTTAACGATTTCAGTACCAACTGTGTGCTTGTATGCTGTTCCAGATTGACCTCTGGAGCTGACCTTCCCCCTTTGAAGTACATTGAATAGATCTGTTACACAAAGGAGGCATTAACCATCAAATGCTCTAGTGGGTTTGCCCTAGTTCTGTTTGAAAGGAAGAAAGGAACTCCAAAGTTTTGTCCTTATGGAAAAGACTTGGGGATGATAAACCGCGTCTTTCAAAATGAGCCTCATAACTTCGCAGTGAGCTAGAGATAACAAAATCAGGGAGAAAGTATTAACCCTGGTGTGTCATCAGAGAGCCTGAAAGGAGTTCTTGCCCACCACTCCACCTTTAAGCCAAGTCTCCCATCCTCCGAGTCTTCAAGCACACGGGACAGGTTCCATTGTATCCCTCTACGGCAGTCAGGAAGATTCCCTTCTCGAGCTGCAGATTATAGAACCCATCATGGTCAGCGCTGCTAATGTTCAATTCCACTTACCCTATCTCTCTCCCCAGTTAATGGAACCAAAGTAGGAAAGCAGATAGTGGAGAACTTCTCTCCCAATCAGACGAAGTTCACGGTGCAAAGAGCAGACCCTGTGTCACGCTACCGCTTCACCCTGAGTGCCAGGACGCAGGTGGGCTCTGGGGAGGCTGTCACGGAGGAGTCGCCAGCACCCCCGAATGAAGGTAGGTGTATTGCAGCAGCCTCAGGGGAGACAGGGGTGACAGGTCCCAGCTAACTCAGAGGTCCAGGGAGACACTCTGGCCTGGCCTCTGGCTGCCCAGCCTGCTGGCGTGGAGAGGAAATGGGGCTGCAGGCCCTCCAAGCAGAGACCTGCACGCCGACAGGTAGGTGCTGGACATGTATCTGGAAAACTCAGGTCTCAGACTGTTGCCATCAGACCTGGGTCCCCACTTTGACTTGCGCAGCTACTTAACACCTGTCATCTTCTGGTGGGGCAATAAGGAAGAGAGCATGAGTTTGGAGTGGAGATGAGATGAGGAAAAGTGTGTTATACGTAAATATGCTAATGAACTTCAAAGAATAGTGAAAGTGCTCACCTACTGAGGGAGGCAAAGAATATTGAAAGTTCCCCATGACTCTGGGGACACCCCTTATTTTCCCAAGGGCACATGGGACCAAGGAGGGTGGGGAAACAGCCTTGATTGAAGCTACTTGCCCGGATCAGGAATAGATGTAGTCCCCCCTTGCAGCCTGAATCAGATGGGTTTTCACGTTATGGCAAGGAAGGGGAGTTGGGAAACAGCCATTTGCCAAACCAGCTTCACAAAGAGCAGATGGATTCATTTTCCGGATCCTGGCATCTTCCAGCGTCGTAGCGCTCCCCACAGGAACTGCTGCATGAGAACTCCACTAGAGGGAGCTCTGGGCCCACCTGCATGCCGGCTTCCAGAAACCTCCAGAGTTCAAGACTATAGAGACCTTGGTATGGGCAGCTCCCTATGAAAGAGGAGAGACCCTGCTGCCTCTCCAGAGCTCCAATGGTCTATTCAACAGCCGTTTCTTGAGCACCCACAATGTAAGGTGTCAGACACTTCCAAAAACCAACCGACATATAAGTAATAAGCTCACACAGTCCAGAAAGGGAGACATCCACAAGAATATCTAGTTGCAATTGAACTAAAGGAGGAATGTTTAGCTGAGAAAGGTGTAGTGGTTGTGCAGAGGAGGGGACTGATTCTGCAAGGGAAGTCCTCAACGAAGAGGTGACATAAGGAAGGGTCCTGTAAGCTGACAGCAGGTTTATTGTGTCGAGTGCTTTCCCCAGAGGCTGAGGCTCAGCGGCCTGATCCTGCCTTGGATCAGACCTCCCGAGCACCCTTACCCCCAACCCAGGCAGCATCAGTGCTCCCTTCCCTGGGGCTGCCAGGCCCTGCTTCCCCTGCTACCTTACCCAGGTTCCCAATTCAGCTGCATAAGCAGCTCTGCATCCCTCCCCAGCACGCACGCCCTTAGCCAGCTGGCCAGCACTGAGGCAAGGGGCAGGCGGGCCCAGCAGAAACTGGAGAAAGGCTGACAGTCCTCTCTACAGCCCGCTCTGGTCTTGTAAACCACACAATAGGCTCTCCTCCTAGTGTGCCCCTCCAACCCCATTGGGTAGTTTATTAGGGTTGGGAGACTTCGGGTACGTGCCTGATATATGCCTATTACCAAGGGCCTGCTAGACTGGGGATGGTGCACTTTCTTGATTACTTTGCTCTATAAGGAGATACATGAAGAGAATCTCTTTTCCCACCCCAATATAGAACATCAGATAAACAAAGCCCCATTGTCCAACCCCAGTGACCACCGCAGGGGAAGTTCTGTAACCCCAGGCGACAAGAGGACAGACTTTCTTCTCAACTTGGGGATCTGCAACAAATTCAGGAATTCTTTTTGGGGCTCAGGCCACAGTTGGGTTTCTTATTTCATAAAATACAACTGGTAGGAAAGAACTGGGGCAGCAGAACAGGACAAAAGCCTCAGGGCTCTAGTATGTCACAGCCCCCAGGCCTTCGAAGGCTGACAAAGTGTGGGGAGGGTTTAGCCAAAGACGTTCTTGTCTCTCATCCACCTCAACACTATCCAGCCTCTTCCCCCAAAGATACAGGAACCATTCTTTTGACACGTTGGTCACCTCCCATACCACCTACACCTTATGGCCTCATGGAGGTTCACCCAGCCTGCTTCATAAAGGTCAGCCCAGCCAGGAGGAAAGACCTAGGAACAGCACTCTCGATGGACTGTCTGCTGCCACTTCTTAGACGATAGGCCTTCCGTAGAGGTAGAATCAGGGTGTTTGAAAGGCCTCCAAGCCCCAAGTGGAAAGTTTTCTGTCTAAATAAATCAAACCGCAATGGAGTTGAACATGAGCCCCGGACACCAGCTGGCATCCTCAGGGCAGTAGCCAGCACCTGGCCACACGGCCTGGCTCAGGTTTGAGCCGGAACCTTCTCTGCTTACTTGCCCTGTGGTTTCACCTGTGTTCTGTTTTCTCTTCCCTCTCTCACCCTTTCTCCCTCTCTCTGTGGCCATCTTGGGTGCTGTGTTCTGAAGCTACTCCAACCGCAGGTACCGTACCAGCAGCGGAGGTAATGGGCATGACATGGGATGATGCAGGGCAAGTGGAGCGCAGCCAAAGCCCAGAAAGAGGGACAGGCTCGGGATGAAAGCATGCTCCAGACTCACCCTTTCGGTGGTTGGGAACCCCAACTGTCAAGGAGGGTGTGTGTAGAGGATGGGACCAGAATCACATTCTCCTCCCTCCGCTTATTATTTGCCGCCAACTGAGAAGGAGGAAGGCTTCGAAGGGACCCCACCCACAAGGGTCCAGACCTGTTCTCTGGAGCTGCAGATTTTTCTGAAGCTGAGTGATTACTTCCTTGAACCACCTGAGCCCATGCCTAGGCTTGACATCTTAGAGCACAGAGACAGGGTCCAGAGCCTTTGGGTGACCAGCTGGGCCCCGAGAAAGAATGCTGGACCATGATGGGCACAGCTGGCTCCTGTCTCTGGGTCAGGCTGCCATCCCCTGAAAGGGTGACCTGCGGGTGAGCACGCCTGCATGCTGGCCTTGCATGCCTCACGGGGCCCGGCACCAGCTCTGCCGTCTACCTTGTGTTCTGGTCAGTGGAAACGCGTGAGCATGTCCGTGGGTAGGGCCAGGTGCTCCAGGGCCTGGAGTCTCAGTGGGTGCTGTGGGCTGATTGTCCCTTCACCCTTTAGAGACCCAGATTCTCAGTCTTGAGCATTGAGAACAGCCTCCACTCTCGGGGCCTAGGGGGCTGATACACAGAAGTGAAGAGTTGGGCAGGGAGGTCCCAGCTTAGAAGCCAAGCTGCTAACCAGGTTCCTCCTCTCGAGTCCTCGTTTGTGCACTGGGGTGCTTCACCACAGAAGGCCTGTCCTCAAGCCGGAGAAACTAGGCAGGGGACCCTAGGGTGCCTTTCCTTGGTAGAGCAAAGGCTGTGGGGAAGGGGTCCCCAGAGCCTCCTTGGACTCTAGGCAGTGGGGGAGAACCAAGAACCAGGTGAGGAATCTGAGGGTTGGCTTATGAAGAGGATGCCGCCTTGCCTGACTTGTTTTCCGGCCCACCTTCACTCATTTACCCGCTACCCCATTTTAGGTTGATTATATTTCTGTTGCACACTCTGCTTCCTTCAATTTGTATTTGTTTTGTCAGCCAAATCTGTGGGCTGCCATTCTCCTCTCCCCTCGTTCCCTCCACCACCCCCCGCCCTCCAGTAACCCAGGCTGATGGGGCCCACTGCCTCCCCACAGGGCCTGCACACCTCTGCTGGGATATGAGATAGATGTCCTGGGCCCAGGGACTGGGGAGAAAGCCATCCTTGCACTCGGGGGGTTGTTGCCCTGACTTCCTGATTCAGCTTTGAAGAGTGGTCTTTTGGGACTGCTACAGCAGGCGCTAAGGGTAGCGTGAGCCGGCTTAGTGAAGACCGAAGGGGAGACACAGGGAGGGCACAGAGTCAGCTAGAAACTCACTGGGCAAGCAGCTCCCAGTCTGCCTTGCTCAGTGGGCATCCATGCCAGTCTGTGCTGCCCCTCTCATGAGTTGCAAGGGAGATGCGTGTAATTCCAAACACCCTACTTCATACTTCCCGTCGAGAAAAGATCCAAGCTCATCGTGGTATGCAGAGTGAGTGCAGGGGCTCTGTCCATCAGTCAGATGTGTTTCCTAGGCTCCAGCTTCCACAGGATGTGGTGTTAGAGTCACATGGCACTTCTTCGTAATGAGATGTGCTGAGAACATCAGCTGTTCTCAGATTTCAATGCATGAATAAGATGCGTGTCCTGTACAACCTGCAGGTGGCAGGCGATGAAGCCCAGGTTCTACATGTTTGCTGAGGGCCTGGCATCGTGGCCCGCTGCTTCCTGCCCTCTCATCCTCCCCCAATCTGGATGTTCTTTCCCCACACCCATCTGTTCGTATGTTACCTGGTGAAAATGATCCCCTGTCGTGCACCCATACGTGCTGTCTCTTAGGACTGCTGCCCATCTGCCCTGGCCATCTGTGATTTGGCCAGGGCGGTCCATGCGCCATGTGGGCATTTTTGGACTGAACCTTCTACCTGGGAATGTCTGGAAATGGCTGTCCTCATCTTTGACTTAGCTCAGAGCTGTAAGTGTTTGGTAGGCAGCTTCATGGCAGGTTCTGGGCTCAGAAAGATGAATAAGATGCGTGTCTGTCAGCTGTTCTCAGTTTTCTCCATCTCCTCTGTGGTATCTGAAGCTGGTGGAAAACCTTTGGCCTGGCCAGGGTGCCTTCCAGTGTGCATTAAGCTCCTCATTAGGTAGTCGCTGCCTGCAGTGGTTCTGTAGCCCTTTAGTTCCTGTTGTGTCTGGGGGTGATATCCTAGCAAAGTCCGTCCAACCTGCGGGCTACTCTATCAGCCCTACTTCTGGGCCTTATTCCTCTTCTATCCTCTACCCCCACCCTGCCCCAGGGCATGAAATCACCTGAACCCCCTTTGATCTGAGCACTGGAAACTTACCCCTCCTCCCCATACTGTACCTTGGACAACACTCACCTGACCTTTGGGGCCTCGCCATGCCTCTGCCCTCCCTGTTTCTCTGGCCCTGTACAGCCATGGGACATGAGACGCAGCGAATGAGTGTTCAGAGAGAATGATGATTTGCCAGCTGTGACCTCAGCCAGCTAAGGCTGCATCTTCCAAGGTGACTCCAGTGACACCTGGGAAGCAAGCAGTTTCTTTCCTCTCACTCCCCTCTTAGTCCCTTCCCACTAATACCCTAGCACTGTTGGAACCAAGCAAAGGAAACCAAGCTGTCTACCCAGGTAGCCAGCATCAGAGAGAATCGCTTCCTTCCAGTCACATGGCAGAAGGGACCATCAGAGGGAAGGAACAAGACTGTGTGGAAGCATCTTCAAGTTATTTGTCCTTCTTGTCTGACCAGCAAGCCCAGGAAGAACTTGATCTAACCCAGCATCTCTGTGTCTAAGGCTGCTCGCTGGGACACACAGAGACACAGTGCAAGCCTGGCTATGAGTGTGAGTGTGTGTATCTCTGCTTGTACAAGAACCAAAGGGCACGTGAGAATGGATAGCTTTGGAGAAAGTTGACATTGACACGAGGTTTGGGAAATGTAACCCCACTGTGTGTGTAGGAAGGGAAGCCCAGGTCTGCGCTACTCAGAGTGAGGTGATTTAAGTTAAAGAGAGCTTTTTAAAATTTTTGATGACACCTTTTAAATAATTATAGCAAAGGGAGGGCCGGCCGGGTGGTGTGGTGGTTAAGCGCTGGCTTGGGACGCCAGCGGCCCCGGTTCGGATCCCACATATGAGGGCCAGTGACACTGCCCTCTAAAAAAAATAAATAAATAAGCAAAGGGAAGCTCTGTGAACACTGCATTTGTCAGAAATAATTAGAAAATTCTCTATTGATAAGGAAACAAATTAGAGCAATCCTGGCCCAGCTGGACAAAATAGCCTCTCAAGGTTCCTTCTAGCAGGACAGAGCAGTTGTGTGTCCATGGACCAGGTGTGTCCATGGCCATAGGAGCTGCCGGGGTTATGGCCTGGGAGAGAGCTGACCTTTGCCTGGTGGGTCTGTCAAGGTTTTCCATGTGTGTGCCTGTCTGTGTGTCTTAGTACGTGGGATAGATGAATTCCCTATGCTGAGCTTTTATAGCCCTGAGCCTTCCAGGCCTGGGGCCACCTATCCTTGAAATAATGACTAAGAGAGAGATTGTCCCCACCACATATACCCCCACATCTTCCTGATGTCTGTGAGTTGACTGGGGCTTGGGGAATGTAGTGCTGTCTGTTTTGACCTTGCCCAGGAATCTCTGGAATGTGTGGGGCAGAGTCAGATGCCCTGTGTGACTTCTGTGGTCAGCACCCTCAGGGCCCAATAATGCTTCTGATCTTACAAATAGAGAAGCAGCAGGGATCCCAGAAACAGTCCCTCCTCTATAGGGGACTTGTAATATTGGAGGCAGAGGAGAATGAAAGGGCTTTTGTTGATTAGGCTCTTATTGAGAACACTTAGGATCTATTAATTCTACCCTTAGAAAAGCTCTCTGGCAATTTTCTCCCTGGCTCCCTCCCTGCCCTGGCCCCCTTCTGCTGGGTGGGGATATTTTTTTCCTGAACTTCTGGAGATTTGAGATGGGGTGGGACGTAGCTATTCCTTGGGAGTTAGAGTTACCTACTTATATCTTAACGTCCCTACCTACTGCCCCATTAGCATTAACACTAGTAAGCAGACAAGTGATCAGATCACAGGAGATATAGAGCAAGGAGGAGAGGCAGCTCTGTCTCTCTGATTTGCCCCATCATTCTTCTATACCCTCAAGCTTTAGGAGCATTGGAACTGAAGAGTAATAGGGCAGCCCTTTGCTGGCTTCCATGACCCTCCATAGAAGGAAAGAGAGCTTGTGGAAACGTCATCACATACATAGACTTAGCCCTAAGGGCTGATGTACGTGGGAGGCTAGCTTTGGGTGAAAGATGAAGATGTGAGAGTTAGCACAGATTTGAACTCCTCTTGAAGATTTGTGCAAACAAAAGAAGCCCAGCATGTACTTCACTCTCGTCTGCTGCGGGCTGGGAAGACGCATAGGCCATGCTGTGATTTCATTAGTGCCCTTTTTCCCCATGCTAATGTAAAGGAAAAGGACTTGGGATGCCTGGACCCCAAATGTCCTACAGAGAAAGGCAGTTACTGCAATCCAGGGTGTATTGGGGCAATTGCAGGAAGGACCATCACTGAGCAGAAAAGAAAGGAGGAGAGGCCAGGGAGGGAACAAGAGCTGAGAGAGGCAGGGGACGGGAGGTGGCCAGCAGTGGAGGTGGGACAGGCAAACCATGTCGCAGGCTCCCCAAATTGGGAATTGTTCTCTTTCTGTCCTTGGGTTTGGGTAGTCTTAGAAATCAAGCAGACATGAGAAAAGGTAATTTGGGGGTGAATCGTTGGGAATGGCAGGCTTCCTAGCACTCCTGTAAGATGGGACACAGCCGTCTGTCCATCTCCAAGATGGGGCTCCAGGGCTGGACCCAAGTGGCAGTGCTTGACTTGTATCTGGGTGGCCCTTGGCCTGGGACCCCATGTCGTCATCCCTGGCGTCCAAGCAGTTTGGTCCATGTCCCTTCCCATTCTCATCCTTGCCTTTGGCTGGGTGCATGCTGGATGCTTTGAGCCACACAGACCATGAGAAGAAAATGAAACACACACAGGGCTTCATTCTCTTCCTGTCCCATGGTTGTGTCCTTTCACTGTAATCCGTCCAACCCAGTCCATCCTGCTTGGGGAGGCTGCTGATCACTGAGCTCCATCTTGTCACCAGGCTGCCTGTCTTGCACGCGGGGCCGTGTGTCCAGGCTGGGGACAGCCAAACCAACCAGACTCGGCTGTTTTACATTTCCCTCTCAGCTCCTCCCACGTTGCCCCCGACTACGGTGGGTGCGACGGGTACTGTGAGCACTACTGATGCTACTGCCCCTGCTGCCACCACTGAAGCCACAACTGTCCCCATCATCCCAACTGTCGCACCTACCACCATCGCCACCACCATGGTCGCCACAACTACTAGAACCACTGTCGCCACCACCACCACCATCATGGAGAGTCCTCTCACCACCCGGATTAAGACACACGAATCTGGTACTGCCCACTCTCCATGCTCCCCGTCCCTCCACCAGCAGGCTTCCCCAGACAGGAGGGGGCCTGGGATGGTGGTGGCCACCACCTCCCTGTGTTTCTACTTTGGAAACACACAGGACTGGATTCTCACCGAGTACCCGCAACCTCACTCCTTAGATGGTCTCCACTACGCCAACCAGCTTGTCCTAGCCCTAACCTTCGGTTCCTGTCCTTTAACAGAGGGCGGTGCTCCTCAGGCAGGACCTCCGCATGGTAGGGCTACCTCCAGCTACCCAAGCTGTCGGCTCGGGATTGAGCATCCTGGAGGGGGAGAGCGTGGGGAAGGACAGGGGCCCCATGCCAGACAACCATCCTGAGAAGGCTCCCTGCCCCAGCCTTGTTGCATCCCGCCTTGCAGCGCAGAGGGCTGAGGCGTGCAGAGTGACTTTCCATGGCCAAGCATCTCTGTTCCCAGAACCCCACTCCTCGCCCCTCTACCCACAAGTCACACAGACTCAAAAGGTCTATTTCCAGGAAACAATATTTCCAGGGAGTCCCACAATGTCCGCAAGTGCCCTGTTCTTCCCAGTCACACTCCCCATGCCCTCAGAGGCATACAGGGAAGGAAAATCGCAGCCTTTCTAGAAGCCTCTGATAAGAATCAATCCCAGAGTTGACCTGCTGAGCCTGGGCATATGCTGTGGCTGCATCACGCAGCCAGACCAGGCTGCTCTGTTCTTCCAGCATTAGGAGACCCCTTGGGAATACAGCAATATTTCTAAGAACAGAGCATCAAACACTCTTATTACCATGGAGGGGAGGACCTCTAGCTTGTGGAGCCCACAGGCCGGCTGTAAAATCAGCATGATGCTGCCCCAAGGGCAAGTCCCTTCACATTCCTAGGCCTCACTATCTCCTTCTCTGCCACTTCTCTCAGCACCTGAATGAGGATGGAGGCCTGATCCACCTGTGTTAATTCTTTAATTGAGTTACATGATGTGATGTGAGCTATAAGGGGAGACAAAGGGTATGTAGCTGACCTTATGCTCCTTAGACCTTGAAAACACTGATTTGCTTTAAAGGTGCAATAAATTCTGTTGTAGAATTTAAACAATGTTTACGTTAGGAAAAAGCTGGCTGAGGTGAAACACCACCGGCATTCCGTGATTACCAGCATTCTGCCGGTATTCTTTGGGACCTCACAGTAAGACATCTGTCGCATTAAAGTGGGCTTTATGTGCCACTTAAATGCTTTGTGTTCACAGAAGAGATGCACAAACAATGAAAAAGGGAGTGGAGTTTGCTCCCCTGCAGTTACTTGCCCTCTGGAAGGATTGGCCTTGCTGCCACGTGGGACTAGCCCCATGGACTAACACGCCAACTTCGAACACCGGGACACAGCAGAGGGCCTGGCCGTGCCCCTGATCTTATCTTTAGAGCTTGGGGACACCCCTCAGACATCCTGGCTTCCCTCAACGCAGCAGAATGGCTCTGATGTTCAGGACTTTTTAAATGAATTTTCATCTTTATCATGTCTTTCATCTTAGAACAATATGTTTCCTGTTTACTTCTTTTTGAGATAAAATGGGACCTTTTTTTTTTTTTTTTTTGAGGGCAGTGTCACCGGCCCTCATGTGGGACCCGAACCGGGGCCACTGGCTTCCCAAGCCAGCACTTAACCACCACGCCACGTGGCTGGCCCCAAAATGGGACCTTTTATTTGTCTTAACTTGTTTTTTTTTCAGATTGCAAGGGAGTCTCCCTAATTCTCACATTCTAGGAGTCAGCAGAACAATCCATGCCCCACTTTGCTTACCTGTTTTGTTTTGAGAGACTCAATAGCCCTCCTTCTTGGTCCTTCTCTTGGAACTTTTAGGTTCTTCAGCAGTCATCATCTTGGGCTCTATATGGCAATGCCTTCCTCTAACTCCCACCTTTAAATCCTTTTGGTTTCCCATCACGTGACCTTTTCTGATGGTACCCCATTCTCATTGATTTTTAAGACAGTGAAATTTGGGTCAATATTGTATTGGTAGCCAAACTGCTTAAACCCAACATCTCTGGCTATTTCCAGGGCACAGAGCAGAAGAGGAGGAAATTCAAGTCCCCTAATCATGACTAATAATTCATTCCCCCTAGGAAGAGCCATGAGAGTCCACAGAGCTGGGATTAGGGTGGCCAAAAGCAGCCAGTACAATGGAAACATCTGGCAGATCAAGTAAAGCCCACTTTCTGCCCTCCCCCATGGAGAATGCCCTATGGTGCCATCAATGGGATCTCTTTCTTGGTATCTCACCTAACAGAAGTCATACTCACCTGGGACAACTGGCAATTGACAAAGTTGTAGTAGAGAAGGCAATCCTTTGAAGTGAGGCCCAGATCTTTTATCACTTCCCCAGCCCTGCAGACTCAGTCACATGTCAAATAGATAATGAATACATGCATCACCAATATACTCCATTTACTTTTGACAAGTGAGTTGGTGACAGTGCCCCCTTGCATGCTAATAAAATATACAGAAGCCACACTTGTAAAGTCTTTGAAATACAAGGCCTCATGCTAGTACTCCGCTATTAAATCTTTGCTAGGAAATGGGGTAATCAGGCTGCTGGGACTCCTGAAAAATGATTATGTTTGAAGATTAGCACCATTCTCCTGTCCACAGGCTATGGTTTCAGACAGCACGATAGCTTTGATTAAGTAGCTCCCAGATCATAGGAACTAGATAATTAATGTCTTCTGTGTTGCGTGCAGATCAAGCCTCAAAGACTGTAGTGCTGAGAAGCCAACAAAACAAGATTCTTCGGGTGTCTGGACCACTGAGGATTGGGTGTCTAGAAGGAGTTATCTTGGTCCCACTCAGCCCATGAGAGGGAGAGAAAGAGTTCATCCTGTCTCTGCTTGGGATCCTGGGGCTCTAGGCCCCAAGTCCCTTTAGACAACCTGAGGCCATTTTCCACATAATCCAGGTCTTTAATGACCAAGAATGACCCCAGGGGATCCTCAGGCCAGAGTCACCTGTCTGGTTATCATTCTCCCCCAGTTTCAGGAGCCTATAAAGGCATTGCCATGTTTGGTCCTGCCCTTCCTGCAAATCTCATGATGACTCTCAAGTGGCTTTGATAGGTAGCCTCTCTCCTTCCTATAGAATATCTGTAGTTGGAGGGAAAGAGGTGGACACATCTCTCCCCCTCTGTCTGCACTTGAGCCAACGAGGCTTTTTCCTGGCCCTTTTCCCTGCACTATTACATCTATGGTGGATCTAAAACAGGAGTGAACCTAGCTTAGAGCCTCCAATGGTATGGATCAAAACTCACTCTTTCATTCCCACCCTACCTGTGTGGACAGTTTCCACCCCTCCCTCACATATGGGTCCTCAGGACTGCACCTCCTCGTACCTGGATGGGGACCTCTAGCCTGGCCACCAAGGCTGCAGCTTGGATTCTGTCGGGCCCTGTGCACAGCGACTTCTGACTCTACCCTTTCCTGGCCGCCCATGTGTGTTTGTCTTTCTGTCTGTCTGTCTCCAGCACTGCCTCCCTCCTCACCACTAACTCCTCTTCTAACCTGCCCACCAGCCCCCGACGAGCAGTCCATTTGGAACGTCACGGTGCTCCCCAACAGTAAATGGGCCAACGTCACCTGGAAGCACAATTTCGGGCCCGGAACTGACTTTGTGGTTGAGTACATTGACAGTAAGCATTGCTGTGCGGGGCGGTGGTGGCGGCAGCGGCAGCGGGTAGCGTGGATGCCATTAAAGAGATCCTGTGAACTCCCCCAGGCTCAGAGAGGCCTTTTAGCCTGGCTGAATTACGACTTAATGAAATCAATGTGCTCTTGGATGGCAGTGAGGTGCACGAGCAGGCTCAAGGGGAAGGAAGGGGCTTCTGCAGCCATTAGTGGGGTCTAGGGTTGTATGTGCTGGGGAGGGCCTGAGTAATGGGGCCCTCCATCTACTTCCTGCCCAGGATGAGGGTTCCGAATAGCCCCCAGGTGAGACCAATCTCACCTCTGCATGGATCTCCTTAACCCAAAATCCATGTTTTCTGATGTCTCCGCTAGACAGGTGGGGCCAGTTCAGACTTGGGGTACAACTGTGCTTTGCTCACAAGGCACACCAGTGGCCACAGACAGAGTCACAGACCAGAGTCATTTGTCTGAGAGCTGGTGGCTTGAACTGAGCTGTTCACACTTGGCTGCATCTTGAGACCACAGGTACAGATCTGTTAAGCTGTGGAGTGTGATCAGGATCCCTGCCTCCTCTCAGTGAACGCCCCAGTTCCCGAGGGGGTCAGGCCCACCCACCATGTAGGCCTCTTTGGCATGTGCTGTGAGACAGTAAGCCCTCTAACCCGGCTGGGCTGGCCACCCGAAGAGCTCCAAGGAAAGAACAAAGACAACCCTTAGTTCTCTGTGGTCGGAGGGGATTCACATCCACAGAATCCAGAATCCCGAGTTGGGTCTTTACTCTTTCAGCTTCCCACCACCGCCATTCACCCTATACCCCCAGACACACAGGCCCTCACTTCTCCCGATATGTGAATTTTCCACAGTGAGAGATGAGAAACAGGGTTCTAGTTCACCTCCAGTTACCATGAGGGACGCTTACTGGCCCTCTGACCCTCTTCAGCTTAACAGCATTTGGCTGACACCCTGAGAGTTTAAGAAAGTAGGTTATAATACGTTTCTCGCTACGACGATGGCAAGGAGAGGAAATGCTGTCCTCAGCTGAGGAGCCATCACGTAAGAGTCAGATTGTGTGGAAGGGCTGGTGATGGAGCTGTCTGGTGACCCCCTGGTCTGTGTGATGGCCTGGCCCCTTCCCCCATGCTTTGACCTTTGACAGATGGCAGGAACCTAAGGACTGCCTTTGCAGCTCCTCATGCCTGGCCCTAGGCTGACTAAGGTTTCTGTTCCCCAGGCAATCATACGAAAAAAACTGTCCCTGTTAAGGCTCAGGCCCAGCCTATACAGCTGACAGACCTCTATCCCGGGATGACATACACGTTGCGAGTTTATTCCCGGGACAACGAGGGCATCAGCAGTACCACCATCACCTTTATGACCAGTACAGGTGAGAGGGGACCTGGCTCAGCCATCCCCTACAAGCATGGGGCATTTCACTCTCATTCTCAGCTTCCTGCTCGTCTCTTCTCGGAAAGAAGACCCCTCCCCACCCATCCCCCACCTTGCATGGTGTATCTCCGCTTTTATACTCGGGTGGCTCCCAGGAAAGCCAGAGGAGCCAGAAATGCATGCACAGTGGAGAGAAAACCTCACTCTGACCCTGTGGGAACAAATGGAGAGTCAGAAGGAACCAGGGATTTTAGAAGGATGGGGAGACTGCCCAGCCCTACGCTGTGCTTGAAACAGAAGGGTTTGGTGTATGTGCACGCCTGGCCTCTGCTGGTGAGTCTGGAGTTGCATTTAGCCTGCCCCATGGGCACAGCGGCTCTTGCTTCTGCCCGAGGGATTAGGGGATAGGATCATCCAAGGGCCTTGACCCAGGAATCTCCCCAGGAGCCACACCAAGGATCAGGATGTATGCCACTGCCTTGCCACTGTCACAGGTTAAAAAATTCCAGAGTGTGTTACACAAATTGTTTGGGATTTGTTTTGATTTAAATTTTGTCCTCAGTTTGCCATGATTTAAAAGTCATTGACCTTTGTCTTGCTGGGGGACAGGAAAAAGCTCTTCAGTATTAGAATAGTTGTGGCTCTAAAGGGGCTGCAACTATAGATGGAGAAACGTCTTCATTGTGCAGAACAGGCCGTCTGGGACTCAAAGATGTAAAGTTCAAAAATCTCTGGTAGGCAGGGTGGTTGGCAGTCTGCAGACATGAGGCACTTGCTTGTCTGTGTACATCTTTAAAATCAGACAGGCAGGTGGTATGCTAAGCCCTGGGGCTAAGGGTGGGAGTCTGAAAGAGAGAAAAGGACCAGTTCGTCCCGGGGGAATGTTCTAGTCAGATGCAGATTAGTAGACACACGCACACACACACAAAAACTACCGATTTATATGAACTTCTGAACGTTAACTTAAATATTCATTACTCTTCCTGCGCCTGGCCTGGTGAGGCTGATCCTGGTAGCTTGCATCATGAGAGTCACTACCCATCTGTATAAATGTTTCACTCCATCCCTTCTAGAATGTTCCCTCTTGGTCTGGGCATCCTGTCATCCTCCCAGTGTCTTCTCCTATCCTGCATATGTCCGTGCCATCAAGACTCAGGGAGTCTGAGAGTCCAGCTGCCTGCTTGAGGCTCGCCAGACTTCAGCAGGATGTCTGTGAGTGGCCAGGCTCTCCTGGGAGCCAGGCAAGGGAACTGGACAGTTGACCAACTGAAGCAGGTGGCTGGACTCTGACCCAGTCGGTGTCCCAAGCTGTTGCTCACCAGTGCATGCTTTGATGTTGCTTCATTACAAACTTGCGCCGAGCACAGAGGCAGGAAGCAAAGATGACATTCGAGGACAGAGGTCCATCCTAGGGAATGCTGCAGAAGCCAGTGCAGCCTGCTCCAGAGTGAGACTTCTCCCAGGACTAAGGCCTGGGGCTGTGGGTGAGAGTTGGGGAGAAAAAGCCAGAGAGAAAAGGACTAGTCCCTGCCCTCAGGGGTGTCCCAGTCTGCTGGAAACATGAAGGACAGGAAAAACAACAACTGATAATAGACTTCTGAGCACTGACTCAAATGTTATTTCTCTTTTCCTGTGGTTCCTCAGGAGGGCCTGGTCCTGATAGCTTGCTTTCAGAGCAAGCCAGGCGCTGGGCACTTCCAAGTTTTCCCGATTCCTTCCATTGCAAGTTGAAGTAAGCAAGTTTAGGACACCAGCTAGCTCTGAGCACATAGTGCTTACCTCCATGGCGGCCTGGAAATTACTATATGCAAACCACAGAGGGAAAGAAAATGTTGTCACTTTCTGAAGTTCGCATATGCCTGTGGGTGTGTTCAGATCCCTCAAAAAAATACACACGCTTTCCTATGGGTGGACTCCAGAGCCAAGTTCACACCGTTCCCCAGGCCCCTGTGACTCATCAAAGCAAGAGCTTGTGAGCATCTCTGGACCTGACCACTGGTCATTTAGGCAACCACAGGCCATCACTTACATCCACAAACTCAAACATGCTATAGTGGTTGAGGAAGGAAATGGAAGAAAACCACTGGGAATGCTAACAGGCTCCCTGATCCTCACCCAAAAGGTCCCACGTAGGAAGTTAATGACCTCCTTAGCTTTTGAAGCCAAAGAGGCCCAAGGGGCTACAAACACTTAGCCCTGGACTCCGAGAGTCCTGCCAGCTCTTCCATCCTGGCTGGGCGGGTTGAGGTGAGGCAGCAGCATGGTGGATGCTGACAGTGTGCCAGCAAGACAGACAGCAGCCTACAGCACACCTCAGGGAGGCGGGAAGGAAGGACCTTAGGGAACTTAACTGTAGTCAGCCTCTTTCTACTGTGTTTGGGAGGAACCCAGAATGGGGCAAGGTGGGAATGAAGAGGTGTAAAATGATGCTTAAGTGAGAGCAGCCAAGCCAGATTGCATTTGAAGGAAGTCCATCCCTGTTATATTTGTTCATCTATCCTTATTTCTGACATATAATTCTGCCGACCCAGAATGACTAACCCCTGCTCCATACCCAAACCACATCCCTCGCGACTAGCTAGGAATCATGGGAATTTGACTCCTGTCTTGCAGGTGACTTACCTGTTTCTGATTGGGGTTGAAGGTGTGGTGTGGAAGGCACACAAAATATGGCCTCTAGTCCAGAGTAAGAGGCATTGGGACTTGTGTTTGCCAGGCTGAGCACACCTTACCCCAGATCCCACTGGGTTTGGGGTGGGTTTTTTTGTTTTTTGTTTTTTTGTTTTTTTTAAATAATTAAGTATTTTATTTTATTTTATTTTATTTTATTTTTTTATTTTTGAGGGCTGTGTCACTGGCCCTCATATGTGGGACCCGAACCAGGGCCGCTGGCCTCCCAAGCCAGCGCTTAACCACTGCGCCACTTGGCCGGCCCTGGGGTGTTTTTATTCATGGAGATATCATTGACATAAAGTATCAATTAGTTTTAGGTATATAACATCATGATTTGATATATGTGTATATTGTAAAACGAACACCACAGTAAGTTTAGTTAACCTCTATCACCATACATAGTTACAAAACCCGCTTGGCTTTGAACAGCCTTCTGAATCCAAGCTTCACAAAAAATTCTTTGACTGTTTCAGTAAAGACTAGAGGTAACATTTGAACTTCATATGGCGAAGTCGGGAATGGAAAGCTACATTTGCTTTCTAAATTGCCCAGAAAGCCATTCTCCTTGGAACTGTGACTTTCTCTCCCAGGAGAAAGGGAGTTTCACAGACATTGCCTGGGTGCATCAGAACATCAGGAAGCTGGTGGCGCAAACAGGCCACTGTGGACATTCAAACCAGCTTCTCTGCAAAAGGTGGGAATCACCATCCAAACACAGGTTGAAGTGATCCTTTCATCCCAGGATCCAGGTGTAGTTCATAGTCAGACCAAAATTCCTGTGTCCCCTAGCTGGTATCAGCGAAGGCACTGAAGCAGTATTCCAGGTTAACCATATTATATTAGGATGAAATTGATCGTTAATTAATAAGTAGTCACTGACTAGTTATGTGACCAGCATCATACTAAGGGCTGAAGGTCTCACAGCATCCCCTCTTCTCAAGCCTTTAATAGTATCATTGGAAATCAAGACCCAGGAAACAGAGCAATGTTATGTTGTGTGGAATAACGGGAGGGTGAAATTGGGAGTCCAGAGACTGGGATGAGGTAGGGGAGCGGGAGAGTAAGGAAGGAGGGGAGAATGTGGAGCGGGGCAAGAAGGGCAGCAGTGCAGGCGCTCAGGCAGTGGGCAAAGATGCAGGGAGTGGAAGACCGGAGCGCCTGGAAGGCCAGGCCTGATGGCAAGTGTCCTAGGAACAGAATGTGTCATCGTGTCCTCTGGATCTGGTAAGCAGAGGGAGAGGGGGCCGCTCTGGAATGGAGCAGTGAGGTGACTATGAGACATTTTGGAAGGAATAATGATGGCCCTTAGAGATGAGGAGAATGGGGAAGCCACTTGGCAAAAGCAGCGGGCAGGAAAACACATGTTGAAATTCAAGCAGAGGGACCATCCAAGGAGCTGTTGGGAGGAAGCGCTGGGCTTAGCGTGCAACTGGCTGGAGGGACAATGAGAAATGAATAGAAGGATTGCCCATTGGAAAGCCAGGACTAGAGGACAGTGAAGGTAAGAGTCAAGGATGCAGAGGTAGGTTGGGGAAAGATCCACTCCAGGACAGGAGATGAAGCTCTGAGTATAGAGGGCCTTGAAATTGGCTTGTTGGGAGTGGAGAAAGGAGTTGGCAGGAACTGGAGACAATGGAAGAGGAAGGAGGTTTACCTACAAAAGGACTGCATGAGCTAGAGCTGAAAAGTCTGGCAGCTTGCTCAAGGGCTTTTATTTTAAGATACAGGAAGCTTCAATGTATTGAACAGCAGAAAGGAAGACACACCAAGGAATAAGGAATTGAAAACGCTCGAGTTTGCAGAAATCCTTTCAGGATTGAGCTGCCAAGAACGTGAGGCATGAGTCCCATACCTGAGGGAGGAGTAGCTTCAGAGGGGAGAGAGGAACCGACCTGACATGGGAGACGGAAGGCTGTGCAGGCGGGGAGGGGTGGTGCAGTTTGGGAGGGACAGTAAGAGGTGAGGGAAAGGATGGCCTGCCTGCAGTAAAGGCCCAGTTGAAGTATGACAGTGAATCTGTGATGGGCGCAAATCTGCGTCTTCCTCCAGCAGGGCTCATGGCAAGGGCAGAAAAACATGGTAATCTAGCCAAGGAGACCCACAACTGGGAACTGAGGTGGTGCTGGAATGGACGACACACAGGGAGGGCAGGGTGGAGTTTAAGGTTAGCAGACGCCCCATCAGGCCAAGAGAGGGTGAGCAGACTGAAGGAAGGGAAGGAAGTGGAGGCTTCATCCACTGAGTAGATGTGAATCAAGCGCCTCTCGTGTGTGAGGCTCTGTCCCAGCACTGGGGAGAGAGCAATAAACCTGACAGTCCCTGCTGTCTGGGTGGAAGGACAGACGTGGTACAGAGCACAGACTCTGGAGCCAGCCAGCCACGGTCACATGTCTACCACTGAGGAGCTCTGTGACCTTGAGTAAATCGCTTAACCTCCGTTTCCTCATCTATAAAATAGAGATGATAATAATTGGAACTCACTTTCTGGGCTGTTGTGAGGATTAAGTTAGAGGACTGAGCAGCGCCTGGCCCACAGGAAGTGCTTATTAAGTGTAAACTGTTAATAGTGGTAATACAGTAAGCCATTCCTCCCTTATCTGTGTCCACTGCAATCCAAAAGTATTAAATTTCCCCAACCACCGACATCGTCTGCTCCTGACATCCAACCATTAATATCGCCCTGGCTTGATGATCCGGGATCACCTGAAGCAGGTGACCCGCCTTTTGACATGTCTTCAGAAGGCCAATAGAGCCTAACCCTAAGTCACAGTTCCTACGTCACTCAGCACACTTCATCTCATCACATAGGCTTTCTATCATTTCACATCATCACAAGAAGGGTGAGTACAATACAATATTTTGAGAGAGACCACATTCACATAACTTTTACTACAGTATGTTATAATTCTGTTTTATCCTGAGTTATTGTTAATCTCGTGCATAATTTATGAATTATACTTTGTCATAAGTATATGTATGTATGTATGTATGTGTGTGTGTGTAGGAAAAAACAGTGACTATTTTCGGGCATCCACTGGGGGTCTTGGAACGTAGCTCCTGTGAATAAGGGGGACTACTTTTCATCTTCAGATAGTTATAAGTGCTGTAAAAAAGATACATTAGAGCCCTCAGAGAGTGGCTGGATCCAGGAGAGGGCCTTTGCTTTAGCTGGAAAGGTCCAGGAAGATCTTTCTGAGAAAATGACATTTGATGGCTTTCTGAGACAGCCATCTGAAGAAAGAGCCGCAGATGCCAAGGTCCTGAGGCAGGAATGAGAGTGGCCAGTGTGGCTGGAGTCTAGAAAGTGAGGGGAAGGTGGTGGGAGACAGGACTACAGAGACGGCCAGGGCCAGCTCTAATGGCACCTGACAGGTCAGGACAAGGAATACAGGTTTTTCCCAATAGTAGTGAGATGCACTGGAGGTTAAAGCAGGATGGGATTTGATCTTCTGTGGGATTTTAGGAAGATCCCTTTGACACTGTGTGGGAGATGGCCTGTGGGAGCAGGCGTAGAAGCAGGGATGGGACCTTACCCCACAGCATGCATAGATCTGGGCACTCACAGCCATGTTCTGTGGAGCTCAACTGCTTCCCACGCTGGGCAGCCAGGGCTTGGAGAGCATGGTAGCACTTGTTCATCAGCCTTCACCATTGTTTGAGACCATCTCGGTGCAATGCCCTTGGCTAGGCACTGGGAAGTTTCTAAAGACAGTGTCTCTGCCCAAGAGGAACGAAGGGTGGGATTGTTTCCAGATACCTGCTGCACAAAATAGCACGTGATAGAAATATTGGAGCACAGCGAGGGCCGCAGGGCCACCCCCTGTCCCCTGTACTGCTCCCCAGGAGGAAGCCCCATCCCATGGGCTCTTGCTCCCTGGGCTCTCGCAGAGGTGGCCGGGCCCCCTCAGCTGGCTCCATGGTTACTTTGTGTCTCTTCTGGTCCTCTGATCCTTGCTTTCCTCCAAGTCTTGGTTTGCATGGCAGTCTACATCTCAACAGGTGTCGCTTTTGTTCTCCTTAGAAAGGAGAATGGCCAGGGGATCCTACCCAGCCCACACCCCCTTCCGAGCCCTACACCCACCCATGGGGTCCTCCAGGACACCATCAGATGATACCTGAGTGCCTATCCTCTAGGCCCGCTCACATGCCCCTAAAATCCCAGAGGGCTCTGCCCAGTTGGAGACAGGTCCTCCATATATTCTAGGCAGGGACAGAGAAGGACTCACTTGTCACAGGGAGGGAGGGGACAAGTCAGCGTGTCACAGCCACCAGGGGTTTTCTTTGCTTGTGGAAGTGGTCTGAACTGGCATGGGATGCACTGAAGGCATGACCCCTGTCCCACCTTCGCCACCAGCCATCTGGGGGTACCCACGCAGGATTGTCTTTGCTGTCAGGGAGTGCACAGCCCATCTGGGGAGATACGAGAAAGCAAGGGCGTCCTGGGGCTGCAGACCCACTGCCGGGGAGACTGGTGGCTCTGGGGCCATGCTGATGGGCAAGGTTGCTGCTTTGGGCCAGTGCAGGCCCCAGAGGTTCTTATGACAGGCTTTTGCAACGTGACCACGGCCCGTTTTCTGGCTGGTATGTACAGGCCCCGTCTCCTCACCTGGGCTCACTGATGGAAAATCGTACTTCGATGGCCAGTTCCTGGCCTCCCTTCAGTCCCCACCATGGTTTGCAAGAATGCCATGCCTCGCCCTTAGGAAACTTCCTCTTCCTAACGGGTCTGTCTGCTGCTTATTCTGCTCCTTGATCCCCCCTCCTCTGCCTCTTTTCTGACCTTTTGACCTTGGCTCCTTAATTATTTTCTCTTTATCCCTATAGTGGGGTAGTGTGGGCCAGAGGACTGCTAGATGGTAGCGTTAGGCACCAGGAGGAAGATCGACGTGAAATAGCTGAAGCTCTTCCGTCACCTCTCCCTCCTCACCTTCTCCCGTGCAAAATCCTTCACGTGTTTGCTTCTGGCCCTTCCCTCCAGCTTACACCAACAACCAGGCCGACATCGCCACCCAGGGCTGGTTCATTGGGCTCATGTGTGCCATCGCCCTCCTGGTGCTGATCCTGCTGATTGTCTGTTTCATCAAGAGGAGTCGCGGTGGCAAGTACCCAGGTAAGATGTGTCAGAGGAACGGGCTTACGGGACTGGCCAGCGAGCTTTCCTGTGAGTCACCAGGTCCTCTGCCAGATCCGGGGGACTCTGTTCTCTCCATGAACCCAGCCCTTGCTAAGCTTGGAAAAACAGCCCTCTTGCCTATTCTGTGCATCTTAGAGCTGCCAGAAAGCATTTGAGTTAATTAAGTTCGCTTGAGGTGGGCGAATGGAGCGGTCCAGGCAGCTCCAGAGGGTTGGAAGGAACCCTGGCCCCTATTAAGAATGATCTTCCTCCCCTTGACTCACCATCCATCTGCTCAGTAAATTGGCTTTTTTTCTGTCTGCATCTCATTAGAATCCTGCGTCCCAAGGAAGGAGCAAGGAAGAGAAGCATTTTCTCTAACCATGAGAGAGAGAATGTAGTAAGGAGAGGTCTGGACAGAAGCAGCATACCCATGAGAGAGCCTGTAAAGCTGGCTCTCAGCATGACTAGGACATCATCACCGAAACCCTAACAGAGGACAAGCTGCCACATGAGGAGCAGGCAGAGGTTGGGGGGCGGGTTGCACTGAGACAGACCCCCAAAGCCCTTCCCTGGAGTCCCAAAGAGCCATTTGTCTTCTGTGGGCCTCATGATCCTCTAGCCCAGACAAACCAAGGTCAAGGACAAGGACCTCTGATGTTCTTGTTTCTGGAAAAATATTGATTGTTTTTCAAATGGGCCAGAAAGCCATCTGTCTGCGATGGGGTGGGTAGGGTAACAGGAGACAGGATAATGGATGATCCCGAGAGTGAAATCCTGCTGGACTGCGGAATGAAATTGCTCCCTGCCCCCCAAAGCCCCACTAGCCACACACACCCTATGCTCCCCAAATGCCTGCTTCTCTCCATCTCTGTGAACAGATCCTCCTCTAGGATCCCCGCTAAAACTTAGAGAGAGAGAGGAGGTTCTATCTATTTCCTTTACCTGCCCACTTAACCCTCAAGGCCCTGAGTCTAAAGAGTCATGCTTCTCCTTGAGGTGAGGAGGCCTGTGTGTGGCAGGGCACATTCCTGTTTTGGCAAATGATGTTGTCTTTTACTTTGCTGTGCATGCTGGGATTGTCTTTCTTCTGTAAGTGGGAAGGCCAGAGTTAAGAGAGAAGGGCGGCCTGATTGAATTCACCCTCCTGTCCCAGGTGGAACTGGAACACCTGAAAAATTCATCCGATGAACTTGGAGCCTTCCTTTGCCCATTAGAAAGTGTCCCATTCCAGTTCTCCTTATAGCCACCCTCCTTCCATCCAATGACAGGATGAACCCCTAGTCCGTTAGAAAGATGAGTGAACCAAGACCCATGAGGCCTGGGCCCTAGTGTTCACTCTGCTTTATTCAGTCACCAGTTAGTTATTGGACATGTTCTTCACCGCTCAAGGCCTGTTTCCCTCCCCTAAAATGGGGATTAGTATCCTGCCTTATATCCCATAAAGGATACATAAAGAACCATTCATGTAAGTATCTGCTGTGTGCCAGGCTCTGTGCTGGGTGCTAAGGATTCTAGAGGGAAGATGACCATTCCCCCACAGACATTAAAGCTGGCTCAGAAGGAAGGTCACAGCACGAGACAGGGTCTTGACAGATGTGTATAAATCACAGAGAAGGCAGAGGAAAAGGGAACCAGGAAAACGAGGGAAGTCACTGCTATGTAAACACTTTCCATTCCAAGGGTGTGTATGAGTGTCCTCTCTGCCCAGGCACTCGGCTAGGAGCTTTGAAAAAACAGAAGGGTCCCCACCTTCAAGGAAAGAACTGGCATTCTGTCACAGGGATAAGAAACATACACAAATAATCATAGTACCAAAAGCAGGATTTAAAAAAAGGTGCCAAGGAAAGGATCGCATTCACTTGGTGTTTTGGGAGGACCTCATGGAGAGGTAGCGAGCCAGGTGGGAGGAGAATTTAGTTGTCGGTAGAGCTGTAAGGAAACGCCTGGCGATGCAGAGGAGGCAGAATTCACTTGGCAACTGATTAAATGTGGGAAGCCAGAACAAGGGAGACGTCGCCAGTGGCTTATTGGAAGAGTGTCACTGAACCCAAAGGTGGCGTCTTCCGGCCCTGTGGTCAGCGCCATGCCGGGCAGGGGCATGCTCAGTCACGGTGTCGTGTTTTTGCTTCTCTTGTTGACCAAGTGCGAGAAAAGAAGGACGTTCCTCTCGGCCCTGAAGACCCCAAAGAAGAGGATGGTTCATTTGACTACAGGTTCGTGATCTTGGCCCCCGTCCACACACAGCGCCTCCTGTTGGGTGGGCTGTCCTCACGGCCCCCAAGGCAGCACCCTCCCCACAGAGCGGCTCAGCCACACTGCATTGATGTCCTCACCCATCATGCTGTCCCCTCTGCCTCTCTGACAGCACTTGCTCATCCTGATTGTGCCAGACAAGGCTGTCCCCACACGGCCCGACTCACACTCATTTCATGAACAGCATTTCATCGTTCATCTGCACAATTCAGATTTACTGAGCTCTTTTATATATATGATTCCACCTCTTTACTCTGAAAATGAGCCCTGGGTCCTCAGCTTCCTCTCTGCCTACACTCCATCCCAACCCTGAAGATAATAACCCAGGGAAGCTGGATAGTCATAAAGCATGGACTAGGTGAGTGATAAAGGGCAGTGGGGATGAGAGTGGGGAGTGAGGCCGTTCCCTCATGGACTTGAGCAATATCTCTGGGCTCGAGCCTGAAATCGGCCTTGGAGAGGCATTCAATCCAGTGCCCGTCCCAAATGAGAGGACTGAGGCCCAGACTGAGAAGTGACTTCACCACCTAGTGAGTTAGTGGCAGAGCTGAGGAGGCCAAGGCCCCAGCTTCCAGCTGCTGCCATTGTCTTACACCTGTGCTCTTTCTCAGATCCAGACAGGCCTTATCTGGCTTCACAAAGTGGTAATCTGTCCATTTTGATGGCCAGTCTATTTTGAGTTAAGGAACAATACAGGATGGGTCATGGAGGTGTCCTTCCCAGACTAAGTGGGGTGGGCGGAAATGCTCCCACCGCAGCCCTCCTACACCAACCCCAGCCAGTCACCCTCTGGGGCCAGGCCCCCCGTGTCCTCTGCTGACCTCTCCTTATTTCATCCTGGGCCTCCTCCACTCTGTCCATCAGCAGCCTGGCAAGCGGATCAGATCAATGGGCAGCAGAGCCACTGCCCACACCGGAGCCCGTCTGGCGGCTCAAGGACCATGTCCAGCCATCCAGCGCCAATACCCCCATGAGCCTCCCAAAGGGCAAGCACGAGAGGGCCTTCCTCTGAGTATCCTCAGCACCCCTGATGGGCCCCGCATCCCCCTGAGCTGAGAGCTGTTCCCTGGTTGTCAGTTCCCAAGGCCATGGGGCTTTCTATCTCCCCGGCCCTCAGTGGGGCCACAGAGGAGGGGTGAGGACCGCCTCATACAGGGCCAGGAGCCTGTGCTGTGAGAAGCTGCTGCTTCAAGTACCTCTCCTCCCCTAGACACTAAAACTGGTAGGCAAAACCTCTGCCTCCTCCCTGCCCCACCCCTGTCTCCTCCCCACCCCACCCCTTCTTCCTCCTCACCCCACCCCTGCCTCCTCCCCACTCCACCCCTGTTTCCTCCCCACCCTACCACATGCACATGGGCACACACACCCCTCAGCTTCACCTGGGGGTGGAGAGGGTTAGGTTCTGCAGCATGCATCCTAAAGCCCCTCCTGGGATGAGTCTAAAAGTCCTAAACTGGGAAAGAGCTAAAAGTAATACATTAGGGGAAAAACCAAGTTTCTGGGTGGGACAAGCCTAGGGACTAGGGGTCCATGGCTCACCCTGCTCCACTCTGTGGCCTAGCTGCCAAAGCATCTCTCTGGTGAGGTTCCTTCTACTTCCTCTCCTTTGTCTGTCCTCCTGGTCCTCGAAGGTCTTTTGGAAGGTAGTCTGACAGGGGGCTGGGCCAAGGTTCCCCAGTCATCTGGTTTCTTTCAAGCTTCCCTTAGGAAAGATCTGTGCTTTCCCCTCAAAAACCTGACCCGCTAAAGCCCCCTCCCCCTGCCTCCCACCCAGCAGGGCCATCCCTTCCCTGTCCAGTGGTTGCATTTAACTGAGGTGCCTGGAATTCCCTTGAATCACATAGCCACCATCCTCCCATTCCTGCAGGTAGGGTGGAGGGCCCTGGGGAGGGAGTGCGTGTGGAAAAGCCTGGCAGGTGGTTGATAAGGAGCCTGATCATGAGAATCTGCCGGTTCCCTGAATGCCCATCTAGTTGCTAGATGGGAAGTGGCCCAATTCATGAATCGCCTAATAAAGCCAATTAGATCTTCAAATGAAAAAAAAGCATCTGATAGGTTTCAAAAGGTGAGTTCCACTTCCTGCACAAACC
Source organism: Aselliscus stoliczkanus (assembly GCA_033961575.1). Lineage (NCBI taxonomy): Eukaryota > Metazoa > Chordata > Mammalia > Chiroptera > Hipposideridae > Aselliscus > Aselliscus stoliczkanus. The sequence continues at coordinate 78,773,499 of CM066739.1, read as the reverse complement.
CTGGAGACCCGCTTCCCTCACTCAGGGCGCCTCTCCTGTAGCACTCGGTCAGAGAACACAGGCTGTGTTAATGGAGCCACATTCACTCAGTGTGTGTGTGTGGGGGGGGGCTAATAGCTTTCCATCTACTAATACCCAGCTTCTCCGTTTCTGGCTCACGGCACTCCCCTGACAGCTGGCTTTGCCCAGCACTGCTGTTAGAAGCAAGAACAACTGCCCAGTATAATGACAACTCAGCCTGTTGTTTTCAACACCCCCAGGAAGGACTAAGTCGGGGGGGGCGGTATCTGCTCAGACCGCCTGGCACCACTGTGGTCTCGCCTACTGGGACGCAGATTCTCACTGCTGGTCCTACTGCCTCCTGCCTGAGAACTCATCTCCCTTCTGAAGTACGGCCAGCAGCATCTGGGCCCCCCTCTGAGCCTAAAGGGCAGAGAGTTTTCCAGCCAGGGGAAGGGATGTGGTGCCTCAGCTGACGCTCTGCCCACTCAGGGTGTCTCGCTTGCTAGGGACACAGCAGACACAGTGGGCTGATGCCACTTGAACCACCAGCCTCCCAGCTCTCCTTGCACAGGAGGAGCTTAAGGGCAGGACCTGGGGGCCTCAGAGGGAGCTGGGTGGGATCCTCTGAGCCTTCCTTGCTAGCCTTTGTCTCAAGTTGCTGGCCTCGTATTATCAGCATGCCCCTCCTTCCTCAATCCCTCTTTCACTTGCTAGGCCTAAAGCAGTAGCATCCGATGGTAGATAAACCAGAGAGAGAGAGCAGAGAGAAACAACACCTAGACAGAGAAGGGGAGAGACAGAGCAGAGGCTTGTTTCTTTAAGGACCAGACTTTGGCTTTTTGTCAAGGGCAGAGCCTTTCCAGACAAAGAGATGACAGTCAAACTAGCCCAATCCCTCCTAATGGAGACACGAAGGCCTGTTTTCCCAAGGCCACAGAACTGCATGGTGATACACTTGCAACTAGGACTCCCATCCTGACTCTTCCATCCTTCCTGGCCTCACAGCAGTGGCCTCTGCCTCATAGGGTGACCAGCCTCTGCCTGTTCCCACCCCAGAGAGGAGCTCGGCCTCACAGACTAGGGGCTCCTGTGCCAGCTCTGCACCAGTTGGCCACCTCACCTTGGAGAAGCTGTTCGTCCTCTTCAGGCCATAATTTCCCATCTTAGATCTGGCTGGACAGGGGAGGGCTGGACCAGGTGGTCCCTGAGGTCCTGTCCTTTCTGAACTGTGTGTTGCATGTATCATGTGTCCTGGACCATCCCACATGGGTTTGGGCAGCACTGGGCTGGGTCGGGCCCTGATTCTCTCTCTCTCTCTGGCCAGTGACGAGGACAACAAGCCCCTACAGGGCAGCCAGACCTCCCTGGATGGCACCATCAAACAGCAGGAGAGTGATGACAGCCTGGTAGACTATGGTGAGGGCGGCGAGGGCCAGTTCAATGAGGACGGTTCCTTCATCGGCCAGTACACAGTCAAAAAGGACAAGGAGGAAACGGAAGGCAACGAAAGCTCCGAGGCCACATCACCCGTCAACGCCATCTATTCTCTGGCCTAACAGAACCCCCCCCAGTCACAGCCACTACTTTGCAAGTAGGAGGAGGGGAGAGGGGGAGACGAAGCCACCATCACCTTCAGGGACAAGGGTACAACATGGGGGTCTGCCAAGCTGTGAGGACCACTGACCACCCAGCCACCCACAAGCCCCCTCCCAATGACCCCCCCACATCCGGGTGCCACCTGTGTGGGAGAGCTGGAGCCATGGCCAAGCTCAGCCGGAGGGAGCCCGGGCCCTGGCTCAGCCTGAGAGCCACCCTGAGCCTTCTGCCCACACTGCCCGCCCTTAACCTCGGACACACACTCACCAGTTTCTTCTGCTGGTTCTGGTATTTTTCACTCTTTATTTTTGCTTTGTGCATCTTCCCCTCCAGACCCTATGTCTCCATTTTCTTTTCCTTTTGAAGAAGTATCCCTGGAAAAAGAATAGGTGGATTCTCCCCCAGAAAACTGTAAAGATAGGCAAAAAGGATTGGTCTGTAAAAGAACATATAGAAAAGCTGCAGTATTCAAACCATGCTGGGCCAATGTATTTCCGAAGGATGCCTTTCTCGCCATATGCCTCCCCATGCCCGCAACCCATCCGCCTCGGCCTTGTCAGTTGCTAAGCTGGGCTTGGCTCCTTTCTGGAAAATGACAGTATTTTGGGCAGGGATAAGGTGGGCAGGGGTCCTGGCCTTGCTGTGGCTCATTTGGGAGGTGGGTTTACCTCTTACTCCTCGCTCGTACCCTGCCCCTTCCTCCAGAGTGTCCAAGACGAGAGCTGCACTGACTCTGATGAAGGCGTTTGAGGAACAGCAGTGGGCACTGATGGGAAGGACTTCAACTCCAGTGACCATGTACCTCAAGCAGAAGAAAATCCGGCATCTGGTCCCTGGGGAGCTGTGCTCACCTCAAGAGCGAAGAAAGGGCTGGGTTTCCTCATCAGAGAGACCCAGGATGTAGGAGAGAGGGCCATACCCACTGCATCCAGAGTGGAGGGTGCCCCCTCCCCAATCTGGTCAGGGGTCTACACTGTTGCCCCCAAGATGGAACCCTGTAATGCAAAAGCTTTGCTGGTGTATTTGGGGGTGTAAAGTACTGCTCCCCATTTCACCTCTAGCAGGTATCGTCTCTTCGGTCAATTCTGTATGACGTTGAAACTGTGGATGGGGCTCTGTTGCCCCAACATGAGCCAGTGTGTCCTTTCCGTAGGGTATTTATATATCAGGACACCCTGCAGGAACACCGCACTAGCAGTGCTGTGAAGCCTGGCCTGGAGGACTCAGTGCTGTTCGTATGCCTTATGCAGCTCTGGTCTGTCCCTGTAGATCCCAGGTTCCCAGCCCCCCCCCCCCGCCCCCAAGCCTTGAAGCCTCCAGCAATGTCTGTCTCAAGGAGAATGGAGCAGCCTATGCAAATATCATGGCAGAATCAGAAGTAGCCACTTGACACATGCTCTGCAACCTGTTGCCCCAGATGGAGACACTCGCAGACCTACAGTTTCAGAGAACGAAGGCACTGCCTTCATCTACCCCACCTAATCCGCTTTTGAAACCAAAGGTACCTAGCCTCAGAGGAGAGAGGTCTTGAGTCTAAGAGGAACCCTGTAGCTGTTGCTGAAGCTAGCATCAGTTTCAGGAGGGGGAAGCTGACCCTAGTGATGGGCCACCTGCCACAGATACAACCGCTGATTTGAGCCTTCAGCTGCCTCCCAGAAGGCCTGGGCAGGGACAGGGCTGTGTCCTTTAGAGATTTTATTAAGCATCATTTGCCATGTGTTTAAGCCGCAAAGGAGTTAGTCATGTTTGCATCACTTAGTAACCAGTCAGTGAAGGTCAAGCCTATAGATACACATACTCTGTCTGCAGGTAAGAAACTATAGCCCAGAGTTGAGCCAATTATATTGTTTGAACCTGAGAGCAAATACCGTCCTTTGGCCCCAGCCATGGCTAGATTTGCTGCCTGGAAGCCCAAGGGGCAGCTCTTCACGGTGACAGGACAAGATGAACAGCAGGGAGCTGGGAAGGTGTCCTCTGACACCTTAGACACAGCTGGGTATTCCTAGGCCCAGGGTCCCTGAAGGCTATGTCAGGGAAGTATGCCTGTGAGCTGAATGAAAGCACCGGCCTTTCCAGAAAACGCTGTGGATCTGAGCAGAATAGTCCCTTTCTCAGGCCCTGAGTCCATGTTGCACCATCCGCGCTCGTGAACTTGTTACACTGAAAATGGTTTCTTAGGGCAAGAACGACTGGGAGAGGTCATTGTACCCATGCCCCTGCCTCTAGAAGGCCTGCTGGACAACTGATGACCAGGGAAGGGCCTCTGCTACCACTGGGTCTTGGGGAGAGGTGTTCCTCAGCCTGTCTTTGCTTCTTGTTCATGTCCTGCCAGGCTCTGTACCATCCTCCATCGTGTATGAAGATAGCGTCATCAGCCCTATCACGAGGCTGCCTATGCCATCAGAGCCCTCCTGGCAGGCAAGAGCAAAAACCGGGCCTGAAGAACCAAGTTGTCCCCAAGCAAAGATGGCAAGTGCTTAGAGAGATCAGTTGGTTGCAGTGTTAGGATTAAGGAAGAGTCCTTCCAGGAAGAGGAAAGTCCATTCAGCATGGCACCCATGCCAGAGTCCACCCGGCTCAGCAGGAGAGCAGTATTGTTCCACACTCCCTGACAGCTGGGGCTCTCAAGCAACCACCCCAGAACAACCAACAGCAGTACTAGTAGAGGGCAATACCATTGGTGCTTCAGCCTTTTGGGCTAGAGTAGATGTAGGGGAAAAGTGTAGGTCATCTCATAGTGACTAGAAACTCCGTTGCCTGTTCTGTGATCCCACTATGCGCTAGGCCACAAGAGCCGTGGCTCCCTGTGCCCTCATTCTGTCTGGTGATCTGCTCAGCACATACTCTTGAACGCTGAGTGCAAGCCAGGCTCTGAGCCATGGTGAAGAGTCGGGTGTAGCTCCTGCCCTCTCATGGCTGACAGTCCTGGACATGAGCCTTGGGAGACAGTGGCATCGATTGGGAGCACTCTGAGCATGTAAGCTACCAATGGACCCAGGCTTGAAGGGAGAAACTTCAGAGGGAGAGCTTGGTCCACAAGGCTGGGCAAGACGACATCAAAACCTACGGGGGCAGTTGAGGAACAGTCCTGTGTCCAGAGCCTCTGCCCCTCCAGGCAGATTGCTTAACCTGTCTGTGTTTTGGTGCCTCAGTCTCCCCTATTTAGTCCCTCCTTGAATATCTCTCCCCAGAGAGGGGCATGGGCCCACCTGAGGGAGCAGGGAGGCCAGTGTCTGGGGAGTACAGCACTCTAGGGCCAGGGGACAGCTGCCTCCCACCTTGTCTGGGTTACAGAGAATGGGACCTATTCTTTGTTTTTGAGGAGATGGCTGAGTTTAAGCTAAAGGGGAAACCAGTCTAGCTCCCTCCCTTGTCCACTGCCTTTGCCCTGAGAGGTTGGAGGTATCTGGCCATCCCCTCTCTGGCAAGTCCCAAGGTCTGGAGAAGTGTCCACCTGTCCGAGAAGCAACCAGTGCCAATATTGCTCACCCTGCAAGGGATGGCTGCCTGGGGCCAGACAGTGCTTTCATAGTTTCCCTGAACACAGTTGGCCTTAGCAAAGGTGTGGAAACAGATCTGAGGATATTTGTGGTTTTCCCAGCTAAGGGACTGCCTCTCCACACCCACAGCCAGCACCCACACATGAGCGCACACAGCATACCAAGGCCCCACCACAGGGCAGCACCTCGGGAACAGTACAGATTATGACATTGTCTTGGAGAGGGTGATTCTACACCCAGGCTTGCTAAAAATGCAAAGGGCTTCATGGGGTGCAGTGCACAACTTGGGGTAGGGGGAAGAGGCTGGCCTGGCTGGGCTCCCTTTGGGTGATTCCTGAGGGCAAAACTGAGAGAGAACAAGTCTGATGCAAAGGAGAGGCAGCCTTCCCCAGTAACTACAGGCAATGGCTCTTGAAGGCTCACGGAGCCCTTTGCAGGATCAGAGCCAAATTGCAGAGCATTTACAAACAGCCCTGTGACTGAAGGAGTGGGGATTTAACACACTTTTGCCGATGTTTTTGCAAGGTTACTTCAGCAATGCTGAAGGGGTGAGGAGGCTCCTTGAGCTTTCGGTCAGCGGGGGCTGGTGCCAGAGAGCCACTTCTCAGGGGAAGGGCACAGGTGCCTGGCACACAGGCACAACACAGTCGCCCCTGTTGACACCTGGGTCACCACGCCAGCAACCCCTGTTAAACAGGTCCACTAAAAAGAAGTCACCCTGCAGATATGGTTGAGATTGGCATGGTGATTTAGGAGTAGCATATAGGAGATCTTTGATTTAAAAAAAAAAAAAAAATCAGGAGTCAGGAATCAAATGAAACAAAGAGCTTGAAATGTCAGGAGACTCAATGTTCTGAGCAGAGCCCAGCTTGGGGGCAGCCTCCTCCCTTAAACCAGGCAGGGGTGACCATAGGAACTGAGGCCAACCTTGCAGCTGTCCCCAGCCTGCCCGGCCCAAGCCTGAGCAGCACGATTTCCTTCCCTAAGAATGGACCTTCCTGAGACAGGTTCAGGGACGGACTCGAAGGAAAGGTGGACAACCATCCAGGGAAACCACAAGACCCCACTAAACTGTCTCAAAACCAGTGCTCCTCTGTCAGTATATTAGTATTACATGGATGTTCTAGAATGATAAGGATGAAAATGAAATATGTACCAAGCTCAGGATCACTTCAGATTTCATCATGTGAAGGAATCACAAAGCTTATCTAATTGAAATGACTTATTATACAGACAAGGACACTAAAATCTGGGGAGGGGAAGGGCCTTGCCCAAGACCACACAGCTAGTAAATCAAAGTGAGGTTAGGGCTTGAACTTGGGCCCTCCAACTCTTTGTCCAGTGTTCTTGCATCTCACCCCCGCTGCCTTCTTGGAAACAGGGGTGTACTTACCTCTGTCCTGCTGGTTCGCCCCCTCATACCCCTTTACCACTTCTTCCCAAAATGACAGACAAAGGATTTTTCTGAGTCCAGCATCAGTCAGTGTGTGACAGCCTGTGGTGTTAAGGGCAGACGCAGGCCGGGAGAAGGGTGATGAGGTGACTGGCGTTTGTCACTGTGAAGCCTAGACTTGTCTCCTGCTCGTAATATATCGGGTCCCCAGCATGCTGTGTCCCTCAGAAGTGAGGGCGTAAAGACCTCTGACCACCCCACCCTTGGCCTCTGAGTGCCAAGGGGCAGCAGGGCCAGTAGTTCTGCCACCCTGCAGTTTGCTGGGCTGGAGTTCAGCACATGTAAAGACTTCAGTGAAGCAATAAACACAAAAGTCTGAGAAAAGAAATCCAGAATTTTGTGCACTGCTCTGTTTCTTTTTCAAAAATGATGCAGATCAGATGACCCTGCCCCACTCCTTTTTCTGATCCCCAAATGCAATGTCCTCAGTCAGTGTTGTCGCTCCACCCAGCTTCCAGCTCTTTGCCAATTTCTTCATAACCCTCCTGAGCTGAGCCTCTGTTGCCTGTAACATGTCCGCCTTCTGTCCTGGTCCCACCCTCAACCCACACTGGACCCCAGAGGACGTCTTGCCATGTACCCCACCCCCCAACACACACATTTCCCCCCACCATCCTAGTTTGTTCCTTTTGGTGGGGATATATTTTCCCAATATCTCCATCCCTTATCACATATGCACACACCCACAAATTGTCTGATACTTTTTTCATTGGTTCAATATTTAACTCACCGTGGCAGACCTTGTTTTAACCCCTCTCACATCGTGTTCTTTCCTTTTTGCGAGTTATTTTGCATTAACCAATGTCAGTGACAGATGCGTCTCTGAGGGTGTGACACACGACCTTCAGCAGGGAAGATGTCTGGGCCATGGAGGACCACCTAATACATGGACTTACAAACTGACTGCATGAGCAATGAAAAGGCCAAATTATCCAGAGTTTTTTTTTGAATCACTGTAAAAAAAACAAACAAAAAAAAACTGATTTCTTTTGTATAAAGAACACTAAACGTATAATAAAAGTTGTTCAAAATGGACTCTGGCCATGTGTTCATTTTCCTTAATAGGTATGAGAGGGATGTCAGGGGGTTAATGACAGGAACAAATCATAGGGTTTTTCATGGGATAACACTTTCAGAATTCTATGATACCAGCCCCCATCTTGAAGTTGGTCTGATCCTGGAAAACTTATTGGCACAATTTGTGTTAAACGGAGTGACTGGTATAGGAATGTGTACAGCCATAGAGACCCTGGAAAACTTACTGGCACAATTTGTGTTAAACAGAGTGACTGGTGTAGGAATGTGTACAGCCATAGAGCGCCCCCTGATTCAACGCGACTCTACCTGTGCTCACACACCATTGAAGGTGCCATGTTGGGGGCACTGGAAGGAGAAAAATGTGCAAAGCCACTCCTCTTCCTGCACCTCTGCCCTTAGATGGGAGAAGACTGCATTGTGCCTGGCACATAAGGCATTTCATATTGCTGAATAATTAAAACTGCTTATACTAAACCAAACCCTTCTCAATAGACTCAAAAGAATCTCAATCAACAAACAAAGAGAAAAGGGACATACACAGAGAGGGTCCTGTTGGTGGAGGGGCACTGCTCGCCTTTTCCCACACTTCCTGCCTTCATGGCTGAGGGGGCCTGTATTTGTGTTCATTTTCACCGAGGAGTAGCTGAAGAGCATCACCCAGGCAGGATGAATGGTGAGGGACCCCAGATGTGGTAACCTTTTCCTCGGTGGTGTGGGCTAGAGAGGGATCAGGGCTGAGAGGTGGCTCAGCTCATGTAGAAAGATAACTGATCCCGAGTGGCGCAGTGGTTAAGCGCTGGCTTGGGAAGCCAGCGGCCCCGGTTCGGGTCCCACATATGAGGGCCAGTGACACTGCCCTCAAAAAAAAAAAAAAAAAAAGAGTGCAAGCTCTAAGCAACAGCATTGTCGGTTCCATTCCCAGACCAAGCTGAGCAGCCGCTGAGCTGCCAACAGCTGGCAGAATGGCTCAACTTGAAAAAAAAATAAAAAAATCCTCAGAACAGAGCGTTGACGTGAGACTAATGTATCATTAGATTAAAACGAGACCTTATTTGCAAGTCTGGCTCCTCCGGAATTGTTGGCTAACTCATTGGGTATGTCATACAACACCTCTAAACTTTTCTACTCACTCCTTGGAATATGAGAAAGATTTTTTTCTCATCACTCAAGTTCACAGGCCCTCTGAAATTTGTCCCTCATGTCCATTTGCACTATCCCACCATTAGTCCAAGCTCTATCCTGAATTGACAGTCTCCTTGCCTCCTGTAACTGCAGCCACATGGATTGTCTAAAATACAAATCTGGGATGTCACTCCTTTACTTGAAACCTTTAAGTTTGCTACAATACTTTCAGCTTGCTGGAATAGGGTAAACTCCAAACTCCTTGGTTTGGCATCTCAGACCTTTCGTGATCTGACCCTTACCTCTGCAGCCTCATTTTTCACTATTACTCACAGATACCCTAAATTCTAGCCTTTCCAAGCTATTTCCACACACCCCTGACATACTTCTCAGATTTGGCAATTTAATTCAGCTCAAAAGCATTTGTTAATAACCTACTGTATGCCAATGAATGATGTAAGGTAAGTGGGATAGAGTTCCAGTCCTCATGAAGCTCAGACTGTCATGGGAGACAGGCAAATAAGCAAAAGCAATGTTTTAGTGTCCAGTAAATGTGGGTTCAACGAATGGATTATGACCCAGCGATGGGTCTGCTTGGAACAGACTCTTCCTGATCCCTCATAACCCTGTTCTTTTAGATAATTCATAATCGCTGGAGCTAATACAGCCAGGCCTTTTCTCTGTCCCATTCCAAATACCTGTAATCCCCTCTCTCCTTACAGATCACCTCTCCTGGGCTCCTTGAAGGTAGGCCGGGGCCTCTGGGTCACACATCTTTATCAGCTCAGGTGACCCTGCCTCAGGAAGTCGTTCCTGAAACCTGATAACGGCTCCCACAAGTACACACACGAACTGCTAGGTCTGGCTTAGATCCCCTCGCTATGCCCAGGACACCTATTTTATGTCTCTCATGGAGAGGGATGTATATGACACTTATTGTCTATTTTTTCCACTATTTTGTGAACGCCTGAGTATACGAGATCGTTTTTTTTAAATCTCTGTCCACAGGCCAGTGCCTGCACAAAGCAAGAACAAAATAAATGAATATGAATGAATGAGTGAATGAATGAATGTGACAGCTGCTCCCTTGAAAGAAGTGGCTAGGTGGAGTCAAGATTTTTGTGTCACCTTCTTTGGATATTGGATATTTGGCTATTGGGCTTAGATATGACATTTCTGTGGCAGGGGTGGTCCACTCGCCTAGTTTTAGTGCAGAAGCCCCCACTTGGGGACAGAAGTGAAGAGACAAGCAAGTATCTTATTTGAAGAAAGCCAACCTCAATTCAACTGAGGCCAAACAAAGCACTGCCTCTCTTCAGAGCCCCAGGGACCCCAGAATATCTGTCATCTCTCAGCTCTGTGTCCTGAAGGCTGTGCCTCCCAGCCCATTAGAAATGTTAATCTCCAGCTTGGAGCTGGATTAACCGACCCAGTGGGAGGGGACAGTCATCGTCCAATCTTTATTAAGAGTGAAGGCTATACCCCCTCTTGCCCAGCTGCCCCCAAAGGGACAGAATCTGGGAATTCATTACAGCCCCTCTCATCAAGGCAGCCTGTACTGTTCAGCACCATTAGGTGGAGGAAGGCCTGGGAGGGCCCATTTCAGCTTCCCCCTCCTCACTTAATGCATCAGAGTCCATTTGTTTGATGTCAGTTCCTGCTGGAGCATGCGGACCAAGCAGTGGGCCTCAGAGCAATTTGGAGCCACAGCTGCGGCCCAACAGCCCAGCCGCCACCCCCCACGTCCACCCCCCATCCCAGCCCTAGATCGTATGCTGATCAGCCCAGACCCCACAGCAGAGAAGCATGGCTTTGTGTAGACCGGGGAACCGTCTGGTAGGGTCCACAAACAGGCTCTCAGCCCTGGCTTGGGTTTGATAGGAATTCAACTTAACCACACTGAGCAGGAACGAATTCAGACCCCTCAGTCTCACATAGGAGACCTCAGCAGAGGGTGAGCTGTGGCAGGGGGAGGGGACTATTTCACTCTGAAACAAACAAAATTACTTACTGTATATTTAACATCACAACTGAACATCTAACAAGCTTGAATCCTATTAAATGAAGGGTCTGGGGTTGATCTGGGTGGGGAGTTTGCAAATAGCATCAGGAAACAGCCCTGTATAATGGAGGAGGGAGGTTCTGGAACTCAAGCGCAGCGGTGTGGGGGAGCAGGTAAGCAGAGAAGGCAGAGGAAAGATCAGAGCAGCGGTTCTCCAAGTGTGGGCCCTTGACCAGCAGCACAGCGTCACCTGGGAACTCACAGAAATGCAAATTGTTGGGCCCCACCCCCGACCCACTGGATCAGAAACTGAAATCGGTAACAAAGCCTCCAGGTGATTCTGATGCAGCCTAAAGTTTGAGGACCACTAGATTTGAGCGGCACAATGAGGAGGCTGGGCATTCTGGGATGTGACCCTTCCCCGTGCCCCCCAAATTGTTAGTCAAGTCTACCCAAATTGATGAATTTGTTTCATGTGAGTGGATGTTTTATGCAAACTAACAAAGTCAATGAGTTCTACATCCCAACTGATGCGGGTGAAGCAGAGATCACAGGAGAGTATAGGGCTCAGAGAACAAGCCCCCAGGAATAAACGTTTGTGGGGGAAGACTTTGACTTTCACAGACCACGGAACTGACAGGGAACTGATGCAGAAGAGGCAACATACATTTATGTCGGAGAGGCGGGCCCGCCGAGTGGCGCGGTGGTTAAGAGCTGGCTTGAGAAGCCAGCGGCCCCGGTTCAGTCCCACATGTGAGGGCCAGTGATACTGCCCTCAAAAACGAAAAAAAAAAAAAAATCAGTATGTCGGAGAGGCAAGAGGGCACCACATGGGATTTGGGTCAAAAATACATTTCGTGACTTACAAGGCGAAGGGAAACTAATAATGCTGAGGCCCAATGCCCGCGTGAGGCAGAGTGATGTGCACTCTATGCACATGTCCTCTCCTAACCTTCACACGGGGCCCTTTGGTAGCTTTATATCCTGCTGCACATGAGGACACTGTGGCTCCAAATGCCTGAATCCTTTGCCCAAGGTAAATGAGAAAGCCAGAGCTAGCTGCCAGGCCTGTCTGAACCTCAAACTTCACCTTTCACTACTGCACTTGGGTACGAATGGGCATCTCTAAGAAGAAGTCACCCAACGTCTTCGCTTCCAAGACATTGTTCCAGACCAGCCCCTGCCAGCTCTTCCACCTGACCTGCCAACAATTCACCCCTTACTAGTCTGCTCTGCTGTAGTGGGATGTGCGGGCTCCTGACTTCACCCCAAGACAACCCAGAAGAGCCCTAGAGAGGGTTGTGGGTGTCCTGCAGCTCAGGGTCCTGTGGTGAGGGGCAGCAATGCCAGAGGTGCTATCCTCCTCCAAGTCTGCCTTGAGTATCAAGAAAGAGCTACAACTCTGCAGACAGACCAGGTCCTGCTGTGTGACCTCAGGCCAGTGACCTAACCTCTCTTAGCCTCACTGCCTTCATCTATAAAACTGGGATTGTACTTGTAGCTACCTCATATGTTGTTGCAAGGATCAAATCCTTTAAAATGTGAAAAGTTCTGGGCCAGCCGAGTGGCACGGTGGTTAAGAGCTGGCTTGGGACACCAGCGGCCCCGGTTCGGATCCCACATATGAGGGCCAGTGACACTGCTCTGTAAAAAAATTAAAAAATTTAAAAAATGTGAAAAGTTCTAAGAAGAGTACATGATGCATAGTAAGCACTAGAAAATCATTTGTTACATTTACATAGATGAGTGAATTGTTTACGCTTTCCCCTTCTTCTACCTACTAGAATGTTCTCCCTGGCCTCTACTTCTTCCTTCGAAAGCCCTCCCCATCATTCCAGACAGGCTCAACCCCACCTTTTGTCATCACCTTAGCACACAAGGCTGTCTCTCTCTGAGCTTCCCTTGTCCTTCTTTCTCCTGCTGCCCTCTGGCCTTCAACATAAACTCCCAATTTGTCCTTTCTATGCCTGGCCAGTCTACAAGCCTCTGGAGGGCAGGACCAGTACCTCAAACCTCCTGTGCCTTTGCAGCACGCAGCCCTGCACCTGTCACACTGGGTTACCCACTGGTCTTTGGGACCTAGTGGTCCCCTCAGGGCAAGCAGGCCCTGTCTGCGTTGCTGTATTTATGGCCCACGTAGGGGCTTAGTCTGTGTGGTATTGATTTGGGATTGGGGGGAGGCAGTATTTGTCTTCCTAAAAGCAAGTTTGCCAGGTTCCAAGTGGCTGGGTATAAGGGCCAGTGATGAGTATCGAGAGCGAGAGGTTTGTTCTACAGCCCATTAATTAACTTTCCCAAAGTCCCCGAAGTGCTCTTGTAACTCTCTTTCAAGCCTAGAAACCCACTTGCATGTATTGGAAAGGGCCGTCCGTCTTTCCCTTTCCTCCCTTCGGCCCCTTCTGGTTCCAGCCGAACTGTTAGGACACAGCACAGCCCTCCACCCATGTGGCAAAGGAGAATAAGGTTAGACATCCAGAGACCTAGGTTTGTCCCAAGAGAGAAGGACTCAGCCAGCGTCCCCTCCATGAGCTCTCACAGGTGGAATTAGGTGTAGTAGCCAATTGGGATCATTTCCCCAGAAATTTAGGAGTCCAACTCCCATGCTTAGCACAGGAGAAACCACCTCTTCCAGGCCTCAGATATAAGATTCTCAGCACTGACAGCACCTCTCGCCAAGGAAGGGGAGTCTGATAGAACCCTTCATTGATGCAGTCAGCTCTGAGGTCCAGAGGAGTTAAATCGGCCATCCTTTCCCTCCCAAGGCCCTGCACCAACCTCCAGGAGAACGCAAAACAGACCAGAAGTCCTTCCTCCGGAACCACATCGGCCTCCCTCCCAAATGTCCCACAGGACTGTCGCCTGGTGTGGCGGGAGCAGTCGAGTCTTAGGCTAAACGCAGGGAGAGAACACGGGCTGGACTGGATGTGCATGAGGCCATCGGGCAGTCTAATCAGCAGGGCCCTCGGAGAGGCCCTTTCAGTCATCTGCGCCGCGGGCTCAGAGGCACAGGACGCAGGACCTGGATGAGCCCTGGTCCACCCCTCATTCTATAGATTCCCCACATCAAATGCTATATCCGAAACTGCCCCGCACCCGCCAAATGCACCACCCTCCCTTCCGCATTACCTAATGCCTCCTTGGAAAAGCAGGCTCACATGTCAAATTATAGCCAACCAGACTACATCGAAAGGGCTGAAGGGTTTTCTAGAGGAAAACAATACACAAACTTACAAACATATTCATTCCAAGCCAGATAGAACTAGTTTGGGATTTTTCAGCTGTTCTAGACCCTCTCAGGCCCTCCCACCAAAGCAGAGAGCTGGGAGATACGCTGGGTTTGGGGAAGTTGGGGGCAGGAAGAGGTAATATGGTAATTCTCAGGAATCTCATCCTATCCTAAACTGAAGAAGATGTATGTATAACTTTAGTTTCCATGTGCAGGAAGACCCAGACCAGAGAGGAGCCTCTGCCTTCTTCGCTCCCTCTCCTCGACCCTGGCTTTTACCCCTTTCCATTTCCGACCCTCCAGCCCTTCTTCAGAGCTCTCAGGTGCATTCTCGTGGGTCCATCAGTGGCTTTTAAAGGAGCCCCCGGCTTTCATCCTATTATTGAGCCTGGGAGTAATTACGACTTCATTAGCCAAATAGGTTCTTGGTTCAGAGACTTCCCCCCACAAAACAAAACACACACCGGCTCTCTCCATCTGAAGTCTGTCTCCTGGGGCATCAGCTAACAATGTAGAGGAGCTCCAGGGAAATGGGAGGGGGAAGGAGCCAAGGAAGGCAGGCCAAGGGGGAGGAGGCTCACAGCCCGCCTTCCTCCAGGGCACATCTGTCAGCTGGCTGGCCCACGGAGAGAGTTTTGACAGGGAGAGGGATGGCACTCCAGCAAATGAGGGCCGTGACCCCTGGCAGCTGTCTGCTGCCCTTCAGCCCTCTGGCCCTCCTCGCCCTTTCAAACATAGGCTGGCCATCAGTGGATGGCCAGTTCACTTCCCGGATGGATGGAGCAGGCCTCTCCTCTGGGGGACTCCCCGGCAAATGCACAGGCACCTCCAAAGAGTCCCCGGCTCCCTATCTCCCATCTATACTTCAGCTACTGCAGCTCTAGGGGCAGGGAAGCAGAGGGTCTGGCGAATAAGGACAAACTGTGCCCAGGACCGTCTGGTTGGGGGGACCTTTAGTCAGCGGTGGCCACCAGACCTGGCAGGCAGGTCCCTGACGCCTGGGAGAGATTCCACCACTCCGCTGTCACTTACCTGGCACCCTACACCTCATCATTAGAAAGAGTTTTCTTCATGTCTAAATTAGCTCTCCATTGCAATTAAAACCATCCCCCCTCGGGAAACTGCTTATTGTCCTCTTTTCCTATTCTTTTAATAGGTTTCAGGGGCATGGAGTCTAATCCTCCTGCCTTTAGCTTGCTCTATCCTGGACCCCACTTAGTTATCACCAGCCACATGCTGCTGGGTGCTGCCTTTCCCAGGGCAAGCCAGGTGAGCAGCCCAGAGGAGGACACACCAGTTCTGGACACTCCCACTGCCCTCCCTCCACCAGGAGAAGGTGCAGGCTCCCTGCAGCCCCTCAGACACATGTCTCTTTGTCCATGAAGCTTCCAGAGAGAGCTGGCTGCTTCTTCTGGGGGCTTTGCAAATAACAGCTGGTGAATTCTCATTCCTGCTGAGGGCCCCTCTGCTTGGATCCTCAGCCGGCAAGATGCCATCTGCTGGGGCTGGACCCAGAGGCAGGAGGATGGATGAGATGACTTCCAGACAGCCCTGCCACTTTCCAGACTCCAAGCTATGTACAGCCTGGCTCTGGCCCTGGCCCTGACTCTAACTGGACCCTGTTCTACCCCCAGGCCTCTGTCTCTGTCCCCAACCCACAATCAGCCCAGGAGCCAGGCAGGAGGACCCCTGTTCCTTGCCTTTCAAGGAAAGGGAGTCCCCGGAAGCCAGCCCAGCTGCACCCACTGTGCCCCTGCTTGTGTTCCCTGAAAGCAACCGTCCTTTTGTTAATTCTGCAATTTCCCAAAGTGCCAGGAGCATCTCATCTGACAGTCACAGCATCTGTTCCTCTCACTTTCCAGAAGGTCGGGTGGGAGCAGTGCCAGCCCTTTCCCTGAGGCTCCCCTGTTTCATGCACGCTCCATCCGTCAGTTTGGGCACCTTGGTCTCCTGGTCTCCTGGGAACCCCTCCAGTGCTTCTCTGTATCCCTGTCCCCTGGCACCACCACCTCTATGGCCATGGCTGGCAGCTTCTATACCCATCTCCCCTTCTAGGACCAAGCTTACTTGCCTAAGCAGATGGGCACCTGTCCTGCTACCTCGGAGGACTGCAAGCAAAGAGGCTATTCCTCCATTTGTGCCCTTCCAGGGCACTTAATCGGTATAGGAGCCCCAGAGGGCCCAGGAAAGAGGAAACCTCATGCTTGGTCCTTCCCGCTGCCCCTCTCTTATATACACACAGTGTTTGGGCTGCTCAGTTTTAAGGCAATGGAAGTTCTGGCGGATTCCTCAGCTCAGAAGCCCTACCAGGAATCTGACTTGCTCCTGTCCTGAGCTTCCACATCAGGCTTTTTAACCTTGGCACTACTGACAGTTGGGGCTGGGTGGTTCCTAGGTGTGGGGCCACCCTGTGCATGTTTAGCAGCATCCCTGCTCACACTAGATGCCAGTAACACACACGTTGTGAGGACCAGAGATGTGTACAGACATCACCAAATGTCCCCTGGTTGAACTAAGACCCAAAGAGAAACCTGACACTTGAGCGTCAGTGATTGACACCCCTCACCCCCAAGTCTCTGATTATCAGGCTCCAGGTGACAAAGGGGTGGCTTAGCTAGGGGTTGGCAAACATTTTCTGTAAAGGGCCAGATGGTAAACATTTTCAGCTTTGCAGACCGTAGAGTCTCTGTCATAGCTACTCAACTGCTGGTGTAGCACGAAAGCAGCCAGACAATACACAATCGCACAAGCGTGGCTCGGTGCCAATAAATCTGTATTTATGAACATTGAAATTTGAATTTCATATTATTTTCATGTGTCATGAAATATTTTTCCTTTTATTTTTTTCCCAACCATTCAAAAATGTCAAATGCATGCTTAACACAGACCACACCCCTAGCTTCAAGGATCTCAGAGGCATCAAACACCAGGGTCTCCTAACAAAGCCAAGGGCAGAGCTGAAGTTGTGAATGGGGTGCTGCTCCTCTGAGGGGGTGGGGAAACCAATCACCCCCAGTCTCCTTTGGACTAATAACGCCCATACTGTTTTTAGTGGGGCAACCCCACTGACCTCAGCAGGACAGACTACATAAACTGCAGTGCCTGATTTAAATAAGAATGCTGGACTCCTTCTTCCAAGCGTATTAATAATTCCAACAGCAGCAGAAGAGAATTAAACCAAGCAAGGGCCCTTCTGAACACAGACCCCGCGTGACTCCACGGGCTGCACAGCTTCTCCCCAAGGCTTTCAGGCTCGGCTGCCACATATGATTGTGTCCTGCAGGTGACATCCAGCTGAGATGGTGAATGGAAGGTTCAAGCTAGCCCTGCTGCCCTTGCCAAGCTGTGAGCCTGGTGCAAGGCCACACCTGCCTGGGGGAATTTGCACGAAATGGGCTGGTACTGGCCCTGTCTCCAGGGCACCCTGGTTGGGGAAAGAAGTAACCAACTCGTTCCTGCTATGGTCTCCTCTATCCCCAAACTGAATCCCCAGAGGTGAAGAGATGACCCACATATCAATTCATTTAACAAATATGTGTGGGCACCAGACACTATGCTGAGGGCACAAATATATAAGATGCAGAGTGAAGACACCCCATCACCATACAGATTAGTAAGAGGGATGCCTATGAAGTGACTAGGGCACTGAAGAGGGCCACCTAGTGTCTAACAGAGAGTAAAGGCAGGTTAGGCTTCCTGGAGGGGTTGCCCATTGGGTCAATTCTTTTTTTGTTTTTAGATTTTATTGGGGAATTGGGGAGGGGAACAGCATTGGGGAATCAGGGAAGGGGAACAGACAACTTGCCGTCCTTTTCTTCTTCAGGCTAGTTGTGGAGGACGTCGCTTCACTGGCCCATGTTGGTATTATCATTGCACTCTTCCCGGGTAAGGCAGATCGGTCACCAGCCACTGGACGGCCACTTATGGCGGTTTATGGCAGTTCATGCTGGCTGCTGGCTGCTGGCTGCTGGCTGCTCACACTGGCTGCCAGCCATTCATGGTAGCTCACGGCAGCCCACTGCAGCCGCACTGCAGTCTATGCCGTTGCTGGTGACTTAAGGCAGCCCAGCTCCAGGTTGAGCTGTTGTTCACCATTTTAGCTGTAGAGGGCGCAGTGTCACTAGCCCTAATGTGGGATCCAAACCAGGGCCATGCTGCTCAGAGCTGGCATCCCAAGCCAACTCTTAACCAATGCGCCACTCAGCCGGCCCTGGGCCAATTCTTGAGAACAAGGAGGATTTAGCCAGGTACAACTAAGGGAGAAAGATGACTATTCCAAACAAGGAGCAGCCCTAGGAGAGTGAAATGAGAGCCCAGGCCTTGCCAGAAGGGCAGACAGATCAATACGACTGGAGTGAGCTGGGGAAAGGCAAGAAAAGAGGGCAGAGCTAAAGAGCAGGCCAGGTGACAATGAGACCTGTGTCGCAGGAAGAAGCCAGGCATCAACCTGGAGGCAAGGGAAGCTGAAGAAGTTTTAGCAGAAGAATGACACGATCTGATTTGCATTTTAGGTATCCCACTCTGACTGAAGCCTGGAGGGTGATGGAAGGGGTGATACTGGAAATGGGGAGCCTGGTGAGGACAGACGGTCAGAATTCAGGTGAAAAGTGGTGAGGGTCAGAGCTAAAACTGTGGGCAGGAGGCTGGGGGACATGCCTAGGAGAGGGCTTTGGGGAGAGAGGGGTAGGACTAAGCAGTTGGCAGGACAATGTTGTGGGGGTGAGGGAGGGAGGAGTCACAGAGAATGTGAAGGTCTGGAGGGCATCATTCATGCGGGCAGAGCAGCAGGTGGGCAGGGCAAAGGGGAGGTGTCGATCAGCATTCTCCTGAGAAGTAGAACCAGTAGGGTGTGTGTGTGTGTGTGTGTGTGTTACACACATATCATATATATGTGGGGATACATATATACATACACATACACACAATTTATTTCAAGGAATCAACTTATACAATTGTGGGACTGGCAATTAGTTTTCTGTAGGGCAAGCCAGCAGGCTGGAAACTCAGGCAAGAGCAGATGCTGCAGTTTGAGGGCAGAATTTCTTCTTCCTTGGGAAAGTCTCAGTGGTGATTTTAAGGCCCTTCAACTGATTGGATGAGGCCCACCCACGTATGGAAAAAAATCTCTTTACTTAAAGCCAACTGATCATAGATGTTAGCCACAGCTACAAAATACCTTCACGGCACTATCTAGGTCACTGTTTTTATTTTTTTTTTTATTTATTTTTTTTTTTTAAAGATTTTATTGGGGAATTGGTGGAGGGGAACAGCATTGGGGAATTGGGGAAGGGGAACAGACAAGTTGCCGTCTTCTTGTTCTTCAGTTTTAGTTGCAGAGGATGTTGCTTCACTGTTGGTATCGTCATTGCGCTCTTCCCGGATGAGGCAGATCGGTCGCTGGCCTCTGGATGTCGCTCATCGCGGCTATTGGTAGCTCACGCTTGGCTGCCAGCCGCTCACGCTGGCTGTGGGCCACTCACTGCAGCCTATGGCAGCACACTGCAGCAGGGGCTGCAGCCCACACCATCACCGGGGCTCGCACAGCCCAGCTCCAGGTGGAGCTGTTGTTAGCTGTAGAGGGCAGTGTCACTGGCCCTCATGTGGGATCCGAACCAGGGCCGCTGGCATCCCAAAACCAGCGCTTAACCAATGCGCCACTCGGCCGGCCCCTAGGTCACTGTTTGATTAAATAGCTGGGTACTATATCCTAGCCAAGTCAACACATAAAACTGACCATGGGGGGGGCCAGCCGAGTGGCGCGGTGGTTAAGTGCTGGCTTGGGAAGCCAGCGGCCCCGGTTCGGGTCCCACATATGAGGGCCAGTGATACTGCCCTCAAAAAAAAAAAAAAAAAAAAGAGTACAGACCGTGTCTTATTCTCCTTGGTGTCCCCAACACTTGGTCCAGTGCTTGGTACAAGATGTACTCAATATTTCCTTGTTGGATGGGTACAATAATTTTCTAACAATTTCTGGCTATCATTTATTGAGCACTTTCTGTTCCAGGCACTGTGCTAGGAGCTCTAAGTCCTGAATGAACCCAGGTTCTCGGTTGCAGGCAGCAGAAACAGACTTTGACCACAATAAGCAGAAAAGGGCTTCGCCAGAAGGCTCCCAGGTAGATTGCAGAATCATTGGGAAGGCTCACGAAGCCGATTTCAAAATGGACAGAAACTGAGGGAGATTAGGCAGCAGAGACACCTCAGGAACGGCCTGATCAGGACGCCATTGTTGGCATCACCCATACTGGACACTCCCTCCAAGGGAGCCAGACCTTGAGTGTCCCCTCCACTGCTGTCCATCACCTTATCTGATCCACACAGCCCTTTGAAGCAGTCTCACCTCCATTTTACAGATGAGGAAATTGCGGCTCAGAGAAGCCTAAGGTCACACAGCCAGTCAATGGAGTGGGTGGAACCGGAATCCATCTGACTCCAAAGCCCATTTCCTTCCACGCTGCTCTGCACCATCTCCTTCTGGGGGCACCGCTCGCTGTTCTTATGAAATGCTGCTTCTTGAGTATCAGGAGCCAGGAAATTCTACTGGGCTAGCTTTTTTTATCTATATATTTGGAGTACGTTTTTGACTCCGGCAAATTGTGGTGGGGGAATATATGTAAAGATAGCAAAGTCGGCACAAAAAGGCTGAGTCATTAGAAAGAGGCTGTGCACTGACGTGCGCTGATTGAAGCTGCTTCCAAGAGGTTATACATCAGACATGCAGGGGAAATGCGGGCCTGGCCTGAGGCTCAGAGAGGCCTGCAGAATCTGGCCAAGGATTCCCAGCGTCTTCCCCTGCCCCTTCCTGCTTCCCTGTTTCACGGCTCTCCATTCGCCTCTCTAGGCAGGCTGAGTAAAGAACACTCAGAGGCCACTCTGTTTCCCTGCCCACATTCAGGGATGTTTTTGTCTTGCCAGGATCGAAAGATGCCACTACCAGGGGTGTTCTTCTCAGATCCAGATGCCCCAGTGGAGTCGAAGGCAAAGTTCTGGGCAGGGAGCCCACACACCGAACCCTAGTCCCAGCTCTACCTTTACCACTCTGTGACCTTGGCCCAATCATTTGACCTTCCTGGGCTTTGGTTTTCCTAGGACCCAACTTCTCTCCACTGATCCTGTCCCCCACCCTCCCACCTCCCACCCTGGCCAAAGTGTTTCATAAAAAAAGAACTCAGGGTTCTTTGAGCTCTTTGGGAGACCACATAAATGCATGGCATTATTAGCATCATTACTATTAAATATTAATAATGACATTAGCATTGTCTATTATAAGCCTGAAAAAGAAGCTCTAGGAGCCCTGGGTGGAAATGGCTAAGAGAATAATTAGGCCCCTCCAAGCCACAGACCCCTCCAGGCCTTCAAATGAAATTAGGAAGGCAAATGCAGACAGAGTTCTGAGATCTCTCTCCCAGCACCCCCTGCTCAGTTCAACTTGGCTCCTCCTGGCCCCACACAAATCAGGCTCTTTCCAGTTCCCTACACCCCATGTCAGGACTGCATTCTCACCTCCACTCTGTCTGTCCAGGCCCGATTCAAGATGTGCCCCCCAACCCCAACTGAAATCTTCACCCACCTCCTAGTACCTTGTCTGCCCATCATCTGAACCGTTACAGCAGTATTCTCCTCTGTCTATTCACCCAGTCAACAAATATTTATTGAGTCTCTATTATGTGCCTCAAGGCATTGTGCTAAGCGGTGTGTGTGTGAGGGGGGAGTAGAGGGGACTGGGAAAATAGAGACATTAATAAAATAATCCTTACCTTTGAAGACTGCACAGGGAATAACCATCAGTATTTTGTATGATATTTGGCTAAGTGCTTAAACCATCCTAAGTAGGGGTAGGATTATTCCCACTTTACTGATGCGGAAATGGATTCCTCTGTCAATTAATTGTGCTTCAGTGACCCGCCCAATGCCATCCAGCTAGGAGTGACAGAACTGAGCCAGAGTCCAGTTCTCTTAAATGCAAACCTGGGGCCACAAAAGGCCCGGCAGCAGGGCTCAGCCTCACAGTGTGTTTCAGATGGGGAGGCTGAATCCCCAAAAATCCCAAAGCGGGGGGCTACTGACGTTTATTGAGCACTTACTATGTGCTTGGCACTGTGCTAAATACTTCATGCATAGTTCAACGCTCACATCAAATTAGTGATGTTTGAGACTTAGTCTGCATTTTCCAGTTGAGGAGCCTAAGGCTTTGGGGAGGTAAGTGGCTTGCCCAGGGCCACACAGCTCATCAGTAGCAGAACTGTGTCAAGCTGATCTGAGCTCAGAGCTTTTCCCAACCTCTTCCCTGAAGCTGCAGATGGACAGTCCTAGTACCACTATCAGGCTGCTTCCAGAAAGATTACAGGCACTTTGAAGACAGACCACATCCTATGGCCCTTTAATCCCCCACTGTTCTAGGCAGAAGCTGCTCCATGAACACATGGTTTCCTGGGAGTTCTAGAAAAGGGGCTACAGCCTGAAACCAGAGCCAAAGATGCTGGTGGCTGGAGATGGCAGGAAAGGAAGTATGAGACCAGAGCTGATACGGAAGAAGTGCAACAGCGTCAGAGCCCTGGGGCCCTAGCAGGTCTCAGCTCCTCCCCACTGTGCCCTGGGACTGGGCTCCATTTGGGGATCCATTGGACTCCTTTGCTATTGATCTGGTGGGGCTGATGGAGGAAGGAACAGATGGTCTCAGAGAGGTTGGGTGACCCTCAAAATGCCTTCTGGAGGCTCCTGCTCTGGGGTCATGTCATGTTTACAGGCAGGTTAGTGGCCCATTTGATTAGCCACCTGATCATCTTCACTGGCCCCTCTCTGCCCTTCTTGGGAGCCTGTGGGAACTCCACTTGGGGATGAGGTGCCCTTCTCTAAACAACATGGAGACATATTGATTAGCCACAGAGAGCAGAGGTGCCCCTTACAGTCAACTGTACTGAGGATCTGGGGATCTGGCAGGCACCAAAATAGGAAACCATGCTGTCCCCTGTTGTGCCCACCACAGAAGAGCAGGCAGCAGGCGCCTGAAGCACACAGCACCATGGTTAAACCGTGGATGCTGGAGCCAGACCAGAGGCCTCTGCTTCTCCACTTGTTTACTGTTTACTGGGAGCAAGTTCCTTAATCTCTCTGAGCATATCTGTAAATTGAGAAAAATAACAACAGGTATTCCTCGGGTGCTAACTTAGGTAAAGCACTTAGAACAGCTCCTGACACATTAGAGATACTAAGTTATAATTAATAATTTATACAAAATTCATAATGAAATTATAAAACATTTTGGTCATTATCAAACTCATGGACACCACAAGCGAAACTGAGCCTGGGGCCCGAAACACCCACCCCACTCTCTTGTCAGAATCAGGAGCACCTTAGAAGCTGGTAGTGATGATTTCCAATAACCCCCAAAATTCATCTGTACCAGGCTCAGGTGAGAACGGCAGATAGGTGAAAAGATGAAACTTTGGCAAATGGTTCCCCAAACCCAAGCTTTAGTAAGTACTCTCATTTTCACTTCTTACGGTTGCTGGAGCCCACCTGGGGCAGGGCAGATGGCTTGCAGAGGGATCTGAGAGAAACTCTGAGACCCCAAGTCACCTGCACTCATGGGGGGGGGCGCAACTGGGGCCTCCCCAAGGACCCAGTCCCCACCGCAAGGGAAGCAGCTGTCTGAAAACAAAGTCACAAAGACAGCTGTCTCAATCTAAAGCAATCCTTGCAAGCATTCCCAGACCCTTGGCCCCTGAATCAGCCAATCCCCTGACTAGTCACCCGATGGCAGCAGACGTGCCACCCCCTCTCCCTGCAGCCGTTTTCTGCTTGGAGAGAACTCGAAGCCCTCTCTGCAGAGCATGGATTGACCTGGGTGGTGTCAGAGGGCAAGGCTCACCCCAGGAGCGCAGGGCCAATGTGCCAGCCCCACAGGAAGACAGACAGACAGATAGACAAGGCCGTGTGGGCAGAGGCAGGGATTGGAAGGCACCTGGAAGGAATTTGCAGAGACGTGCCAAGTTGTCCAAGACATGGCAGCACAATCAGATGTCTCTATCTGAAACAAAGAAGACTGTCTCCAAAGTTGGGAAAGCCCTTCAGAGGGGAGCGGAAGGATGAGAGCGGAGAACATATGGGACTTGGGCAGGCATTCTGGGCCTTGGAAGCAGGGCAGCGGGACCTCCCCCACACCACATCTCCTTCTCCTTTTCCAGGCCCTTCCACTTGGCCCAGGATGGTCCCAAAACCCTGTGCCCTGCTCCACTCAGAATGACACATTGCGGCGCTCCAGGCTTGATAGCCATTTAAAACTCTGAGGTTGGCTTGGCCCTGCCAGCTGTTTCAGCATCTGGACTGCTCACTGGTCTTGCCTGTGTGAGCTGGACAGCAGGTGGACCAAAGGGGGGTGAGACAACAGTGACAGCCTGATGGGTCTGACTGCTGCCGCGGATGGCTGGTCCCTCTGCCTCCAGCCCCAGCCTTTTTGGTCACAGCCCTCTCCCTGTGACAGAACCGGAGCAGGAGAGATCTTACCAACCTGGGTGAGCACCTGGAATCTCAGAGCTGGCAGGAAGCTGGCCATCATTAATCCCTTCAGGTTCCAAGTGAGGCTCAGAGAGGACAGGGTACTTAGCCTAGCACACACAGCTGATCAGTAGCAGAGCCCAGCTTAGCCTTCAAACATTCACACCCCCAATCACGTGAGATTTCATGACTCACACTGTGGCTTGATTAAAGTCAAGAGCTTGGATCCATAGGTACTGATGTGGCAAGGTGTCCAAGATCTATTACAGTTAAAAATGTTCTGCAAATCATGATGTATTGTGTGATCTACTTTCATAAAATAATACTAATAAGCCATGTAATTGTATACATGAAAATAATAAACCTGGAGGCAAGTAACTCAAATGTGTTAAGGGACTACTGCTATCTATCTATTTTAAAATTTCCTCTAACGTTTGGATATTTTGACAAAGAGCCGTGTTACTGTTATAAGAAAGGGAAACAATAAAGTGAACATGTGGGGTGGGCCAAGGAAAAAGCCCCTCCATGACACTTGCCTCACACAATAAGCTGGGGGTTTTGATTTGCATCCCTTCCTCTCATAGGAGATTTCTGGGGAAACAAGGAGTTTGGCTTCATTAGATCTCCAGGGTTTGAAGAGCAAGGGCCACTTTCTTTTCCCACCGTCTGCAGCCCCTTCAGCTCTGGGCTGGGCGGGGATGGGGGAGCAGGCAGGCCAGACAGCAGGGCCCGAGAGCTGAGCTGCCGTGCTGCCCATGCATTATGGAAGACACGGGTGCCCTGGCTCGCTCCCTAGTCCTTATATGACAGCAAATGAAGTAAAGCCAGGAGGGTGGGGACAGGAAAGGGGGAGGGAGGGGGGCAGAAGGAAGCCATCTCCAGGGCCCCTGAGCGTTGGCTGAGGACCGGAGCCAGCCAGTGAGCGGAGCCTGGGAGAGGGCGGAGCACATCTTGATGCAGAGATGCTGCAGTGGCTCGGCGCGCACACACACACAAGCGCCCTCACCCGCCACCGCACCAGGACAGCGGAGCACAGCTGAGGGAGCAGGGAGGAGAGAGGCCCGCCCAGGGGGCTGGCAGCCCTGCTGGCACCTGCTCACCGCCTCGGGCAGCGTCCACCTGCCCCAGCCAACATCCTTCTTTCGCCCCAGGTAGGTGCCAACCGCTTTTGTCTCCTCCCTCCCAGTGGCTCCCCAGGGTACTGTTATGGAAAGGGGCTCAGAGCTCAGTGTCCTTGCAACTTAGGAGGGAGGGGCTGAGGCATGGCCGGAACCCCAACCAGCTGGCTGGGGCCAGTCTGACTTCTTGCCCCAGCCCCATGGTGGCCTCTGGGACTGGAGATCTCCGCCCTGTCTATGTGGGTGGCATCCTTCAGGGCCCTGGCAGGCTGAGCCAGGCCAGGAAACTAGCCCCCTAGCAGTGTGTCCAGGAATTCAAGCCACCACCAGCTGACAGCAGCAAATGCCTGCAGAAAGGGCAGAGCTAGGGACCCTGCCCTGGGCCCCCCACCTCATCCAGCACAAGAAAGTCCCTGAGGCCAGGCCCTAGATCCTGGCCTGCCCATAAATACCCCTGAATGGAATTGAGTCTGACTGACCCAACTTGAGGTTGCTCTGCATCTGCCTCTGCAGGGTGACCTCTTTGTAAAGTCTTGCTTCAGTTACACAGAGGAATGAGTGGAGCACAAGTTTGGGCAAAGGCATGTATAGGAGTGGGGACTTAGGGAGGAGAAACTGAGTCAAGTCATATCCCTAAGGGTGAGTGGCTGGGACCACAGGAGCTGAAATTCCTTTTCTTCCCTTCCCTCCTCCCCATCCTTATCTTCTCCTCAAATCCTTCCTCCTCATCCTCACTGGTGAGAAAGATTTGCATGAAGTTTGGCTTTCCCAAGGAAAGAGGCTAGAACTAGAAGGGGGAGGGGCACCGTTTAGGAGGTCTAGAAAAACAGGGCCAACCTTCTCTCCCCAGCACCATGCTGACCAGAGGTGGGGGAAGTAGCCCCAGCCAGAGCTGAATCCCATCACCTTCTCCATAAGGGGTTTCAAGGTCTGGGAACCAAAAAAAAAGGGGAGGGGGGTAAGATGACACAGGGCCTATGGAAGGAGAATCCTGGAGCTACACAGGACAAAGCCAGGGGCACTTCAGCCACAGACCACTGAGGGCCAAGCCTATGTCCCAGGAGGAAAAGCTGTCAGTCAAGGTTGTTTGAAGGGTTGAGAATCCAGACAGACCAGGGAAGGATGGGCTGTGAGTCCATGGCCACAGTACTGGAGAAAGACCGGTTTTCTAGCCCCCATGTTTCCTGTCCTTAACTTTCCCCCACTCCACGGCCAGCCTGCAACTGGTCAGACCCTACCACACTTTCCTTTCAGCTTGACTCCCCAAAGTCCCCAAACACCTTTCCCAGCCCAGCCAGCGTCCTTCGTCCTCTGCTCCGAGGGAGGCAGAAGCAGGAATAGCTTAATATCCCAGTCTATCAGTTCCCTCCTGATGTTCTGGGCAGCAGTCTCAGGCTCTGCTCCTAACCCTCTGGCCAGAGAGTCCCTCAGTCCACTTAGCCACTCTGCCTCTCGGTTGCACTCAGAGGGACCAGATGAGCCCCTGGGGGACCCAGGGCAGCAAAGGTGTGGGCCACCTGTGGGAGAGGCTGGTGTGACCTGGGCCCGGAGGTAGCCTGACTCCTGGCCTGGGGATAGTAGCGCCTAGGTCCTCCCCAGGTTGCCCCACCAGTTAACAACCCTTTCTAGCCAGGCTGCAGAAACACTCCAGCCAGGCTTTTGCCACAAGGTCAAAGCTCTTCCTCATTTCCTGTAGGATCTATCAGGAGTCCCCAGTCAGCAAAAGGGAGGCAGGAGGTGAGACAGATGGGGAGGGGGCCTCTGAACCCGTGACATCGAAGTCGCCAAGGTCCACCTGTCTTTCTGGTGCTCAGTGCGAGCCGTGAGGGAAGCACAGTGTCCCCTGTGTGTGACTCACTCTCATTCTCCTCATCCTCTACTCCCCACTGGCCAAGCTCTCTCTCCCCTCACACTTCCTTTGCCTGGTCAAATGTACTCCACCTTCAGCCCTCAACATTCCCCACACCATTCCCCCTGCCAGATTTCACTTCTTATGTAACTCTCTTCCAGCACCTTCTCTACCGGCAGTTGTTCAAATAGAGACACACGTGGGATGGGCCTCTGTGGATTGTGTTCAATGGGATGGTTGCACATATTGTCTTTGACCAAATTTATGCCTCGGGAGCAAAGGTCCGCGGTGCGGTGCCCCCCACGGCGTCTTCTCTAAGGCCGCCAGGGAGGCAATGCACCTGGAGTGGTATGGAGGGTGCACATTCTCCATCCCTGCCCCCAGAAAGTCCTCAAGCCAAATGTGTGTGACAAAGTGCATCTCAAAGACAATCTATGCCTGAATGTTTGTATTTTTGAGGGCATTCCTAGGACAGAACCAGGGGGTTGAGCAAGAGATGGATGGTACTCAGGGAAGGAAGACCTGGTAAAGAATATGCCAGTGGGGTTGGAAGCTGGAGGGATTGGAATCAGACTGCAGGAGGCACTTCCTCACTGGGAAGAACGAGCCCTGAGGTGAGACAACCTTTCCCGTGACTCTAAAAGGCTGTAGAAAACTGGGGTCATCAGGTCCAAGGTTAGGAACAGTCCTGCCTGGAGGGAGAGGTTAGGCTAGATGACCCTGTAAATTTCTTCCAGGCTTAGGTTAGTCTCTTTCACATGGTAACAGGCAGGAGTTACTAGGAATACATAAGAAGACAGACATCCTTTCATTCCCCACTGCCTGCTGGCCACCTCTCACCATTTTGGACCAATCCCTTGGGCTTTGCAAACCTGGACATCCTGGGTGTTTCTGTGGGTTCTGTGCCCTGATGGTAATCATCCTGGAGTAATGAAGTCCTTCCCTGGGTTCAACGAGTTTCTTGCTACAAAACTATCTATGTTTCCCTCTTTACCCAAAGGGAATGCAAACAAAAATATTCTCCCCCTAAACTAAATATACAGCATCCCAGGACACATACAGTCCTCAGTGTACTTCTCCTCTAATGAGCCGCAGTTCCCTCTTTTGCACAGGACCCCTATTGGATGAAACCTGCTGTCTCCCCTAGCCCCATCTCATATCCTCTCACTGTCTATCAGCCTCACACCAAGAAGCTACCCCACGCTGTGTCTGGCTGAAAGGCTGCCGTCTTGCAGTGCTGCCCAAAGAGGTGCAGTTCACCTGGGCCCCAGAGCAGAAACTAGCCTGACTGGAGGAGCCGATTCAAAGCCACCCCCACCGGGCTTGGCTCTAAACTATCCAGCAGGAAACTCTCTGGTAATTGGGGGAAGTCTCCTCTCCACGGGGTGGGGTGAGAAAACATGCAAAATTGCTCTGCTTGTTTCTTCCTATTTTGGTTCTTCAGAGCCAAACTGAAACAATTGTTCTTCTGATGTCTCAAAAATGGACCCTCTTTTCAAAGCCCTGGCTCATTCTGCCCCTAGGTCTGGACGTGCTCACCCCTTATCCCAGATCCTCTCAGGATGCAAGGCTCTCCCCTCTGTCCACTTCCCACTGAGGGTCTCTCCAGTGGAGAGAGCAGGGGCAGGAGAGCCCGAGGCTCCAGACTGCAGAGCAAGGGTCAGACTCCCTCAGGGCCAAGGCTGAAAGCTCGCAGAACTCCTTGAGGCTGGGAGTCACAGTTCTCCCCAGAGGGCACAGCAATGCCAGGGCTGAGGCCTCAGGGAGCCAGCTGCCAATACAAAGAGGCTGCAGCAAAAACTGGGGGCAGAGAGGGAGGGAACACACAAAGGGGGCTGAGGAGAGACTCAGCTAGCGGCACAGCTCCCCTGTCCCCATCCAGTCCCTGTCCCATGGGGACAAAGGAGGTCCCCATCCCACCCAAATCTGCACCCAGGACCTCCTCCAGCTCAGGGCACCAGCCCGCTGAGGTCTCTCAACCACAGCCCTCCTCCTACAAACCCCTACCCGGCCTGACAGGTGGCCCCACCAGGCCACCACAGAGCCCTGTCCTGCCAGAGGGGTGTGGAGCGATTCACACGTTCCTGAGGACAGTGACCCTGTCCCAGATGGCAATTCCCTTCTAGGTAGAGTCCCCTTCCCACCTTGGAGTCCCCACAGGCGGGAATGGCAGAGGACAAGCACCTGCTTGGGAGTGACCACGGAGTGTCCTAGCCAGGTGCTCTCCCCACACATGGCATCTGGTGTGACCCTGTGTGACCTTGTGCCCTCTTCCGGGATGGTGAGTTTGCTGGGGCTTGCCTGGGCCCCCTGGGCCTGTGGGGCATAGAGAAGGAGGAACCTGCCCAGGGAGACTGGATATCTGTCAGTATCCTAAACACACGCGAATGCAGCCTGAATGCCGTGACTATAGAAGTGAGCCTGACTCAGCCAAGCACTGTGTCTGTGAACATATCTGTGTCCCTCAGTGTGCTAGGCCTGTGGACAAGGGGAGTGAGGATGCACAGGGAGGAGACGTGATCTTCCTCACGCAGAACTAAGGGCCAGGGATGGTGCTGACCTCACAGGAGTCCCCTGAGGTGGCTACTACCCCATTTTGCAGATGGGAGACTGAGGCTCAGAGAGGTTAAGTGATGAATGTATGAACTAGAGTTATACTGGGTTAACGCTGGAGTTATACTAGCTAGGAAGCGCCAGGCCAGCTGGTTTGAGAAGCCTGTTGATTGAGGCCTATTAACCGGCGTCTATGCTGCAGGATGGAAGATGGTGAGGACCTGAGGGGCTCCTCCAGTACTTGTCGGCTCATAATAAATCACTTAGTCTCCGCCCTCAACTGGACTCCAAACTCCCCCTTTTTCTACCACCACCCATCTGAAAGCTGCCCTCGGGGCTCACGTCTCCACTGTGGGTTGGGAGGAGACAGGTTCAGGGCCGGGAGCTGGGGGTCCCAAGCGGTTGCATTTGGGCAGAGCGTACCTTTCATTTTCTGACTGCTCTGTGTGGGGGCCCCGAGCCCAGAAAACCTTGTCCTCTGCTGGCGCCCAGCTCTCAGCCTTCCCTCTCCCAGTGGTTCCCCAGGCCCTTTGTCTCCTGGGCCCAGGAACTGAGCCAGCTTCCTCTGGACTCCTCTGAACCCCAAGCAGCCTGCACCCCCGTGTGTGGGTGCCTCACAGGACCAGCCCCCGATGGTGGCAGTCCGCGCCCGCCTGTGCCAGCCTGTGCCTGCACCCCTGTACCAGTGCAGCTGGCCTGGGCCAGGCTTGGCTGGCTCAGGGCTCACAGGCCGGCTCTGGGCCTGGCATAGCTCCACTCCGGCCTTGCTCCTGACAGAAAGGCCTCCTCCATTCTGAGCATTCTAGAATATGTCACAGGGCAGATGGTATGAGGTGACTGGCCCATGCAGCGCATGAGCACATCCTCGGTGGCACTCAGTTGGTCAGGGAGCCCCCAAAACGGCAGTTTTTATGACAGTCTCCCCAGTGCTTAGCATGATGCCTGGCACATGGTAATAAATACTGGAATGAAATGGGCGCAGGGCCAGACTGGACGCAATTGCTCATCTTCAGGGAGGCAATAAGCTCCATCCTTTGACCCAGGCTCCGTGTGTGTGCGCGTGTGCGTGCGTGTTCACACAAGGCCTTGGCACACAGTGGAGCTCGGTGTACGTCTGATTGGGCTGGCCCATCCATCTCTAATGCTCCCCAAGGGCAACTCCAGGTGCTCCTGGATCCCAGCCCCTCCCCCTCTGAGGCTGCAGGTCTGTCCCCTGGGGATGCCCAGGGCCTATGAGCCCAGAGGTGATTAAGAAAAGTCTGGGTTAAGTGAAAGTTTAGGAGGAACAGTGGATTCTCCAGGAAGTACAGTAATTACTTATGGTAAGTGAAAAAACATAATTGTGACCATTGTGGCATAGAGGTGAGTGAGCCAGGCTTTCTGGTGGGTCATAGGGAAACAAAGCAGGGGCTGAGCCTTCACGCCCTGTGCCAGGCAGGGACACACACACACACACACACACACACACACACACACAAAGACGAGACATACACAGACACCCAGAGACACATGGATATGTCCAGATCTCACATATGTACAGACCAGACCTCACCTATGTACAGGGACATATAGACACACAGATACACACAAAAATCACATACATGCACGTGCACGCGTGCGCACACGCACCCCCCCTCTAGCCAGCACTCTGGGGAGCAGTAGCAGACTCCTGCCCAGACTCCCAGCCCCAGCGAGTCTGTGTGCTTTGCCCTGGCACACTCAGGATAAGTGCCTAGATCCCAAGCTCCTCCCCGAGCCAGCACCCTGCCCCTTCTTAAGCTCCCAGGACTGTCAGGCAGACAAAGCGCAGGAAGCAAACAATGATTGAGCACGTTCCTTATGCCAGACTCTGGGATGTGGCACACCAAACCCAACTGGGCATTTTCAAACTTTTTGGAGCTGTGGAACCCTTTGTGTAAAGGGAACCTCTTAGGGAAACCCAGTAGATAAAGCAAGATATAAGCAGATCTGCTCTGGCTGGTGTGGGGAAGTGGCCTGGAGCCCCATCCTCTCTTTGTCCCATCCCCACCGTGACCCCAAGACTTCCGCTGTAGGGCACTCCAGTACCTCATGCAACATTCAGAATACCTCTGCAACGTAAGTGCCATGATCTCCACTTTGCAGAGGAGAAAACTGAGGCTCCACCAAGGGGAATAACCTGTCTAAGCTCACGAAGCTGTTAGGAAATGACCCCTCGGAAAGCCTGAGACGGTTCACAGAGCCCCAGGACCCCTACGAGGAGAGCTCCCTGCATTCGTGTGGCATGCAGGACCATGCTTCCAGGCTCTCCCATGACTGAACGCTTTGCAGGTCCTAGAGGCCTGAGTGTGTGTGAGAATGTGTACAGAAGAGTGAGTGTGGGGCCGGCCGAGTGGCGTGGTGGTTAAGCGCTGGCTTGGGAAGCCAGCGGCCCCGGTTCGGTCCCACATATGAGGGCCAGTGACACTGCCCTAAAAAAAAAAAAAAAAAAAAAAAAAAAGAGAGTGTGTGAAGGTGAGTGTGAGAGAGCGGGTGTGTGTCTGAGAATGTGTGAGAGTGTGTGTATAAAAGTGTATGAGAGAGTGTGCGAGGGTGAGAAGAGTGTGTGTAAGTTTGCCCTGGGGTTGCCCCAGGGAGCATTGAAGGCTGCTCACCTGATCAGCTGTCTATTGAGTGCCACTGTGTGAGTGTGAGTGTGGCAGGGCAGGTCCACTGGCGCCAGGGGGCACGTAACACAGCTGTCCTCAAACAGTTAAAGGTGCCACAAAAGTAACACCTATCACATGCCGGGTACTTTGCCAGGCACAGGCGATGCCAAAATGAAAGAGACATGGTCTCTCCCCTTGGCGAGCTCTCAACCTGCCCTCCATGGGCAGGGGTCCACAAGCGCAGTCAGGAACAGAGCTGAATTCTAACTCTGTGCACATGGGGCACCTTAGGGGCTGCCTGGAGGAGGTGAGACCTGAATGGGGCCGTGAGGGATGAGTGTGCCTTGTCTAGGAAAGACATTACAAGGGAGTGGAGTCACATGAGTAAAGGCACAGAGTGGGGGTGTTGGGGGGCAAGTCACAAGGACTGGAAGTGCCAAATTTCTGGGTTCAAGGCTGGATCTGAAAGTGGCAAGAACAAAGGCGGGCAGGTAGCCACGGAGAGGTGGTGCCCCTGCCCACTTTCCTGACAAGGGAAAGTGGATATGAGTTGGGATGGGTGCTATCTGTTTAAACAGCCTTTCCCCCTGTGCCCCCCAACACCCTACATCCTCAGCCAGTTCCCCTCCTTCACCTTAGCTTCTTCAGGTGCCAGCTGTGGCTATTGAGAAGGCAGGAGAAGGTTGTGGGATACTCAAATGTTGAGGTTTAAAAGGTTTGGGGGACTTTCTTTTCAAGACAATAAAGCACAAAATGAGACAGGGAAATCCTGAGCTTGCATTGGTTTACACACCCTGCACTGGCCCCAGGCAGAGTCTTATGTCATCTGTAGCCTGCCTTCTCCCCTTCCCCACCCTATCCAGGGGACAGCTTTCCCAGGCCCTCAGCAGCCCTGCACTCTCTGGGAGCATCACAGTCTCAGGGCTGGAAGGGACGTTAGGGAACACCCATTCTACAGACGAGGACAAGGACACTGACACCCAGAGATGGCATGGGCCTTGCAGCCAGTTAGTGGAAGAGCCCGCAGCCAGGCTCTCTCACCCTAGCCCCAGACCTCCTCCCCCTGCTCTTAGGTGTCTGCAAAGCAGGCACGCAGGGCAAGAGAAGCAGGATCTGCAGCTGGGTTACCTGGCTCCCTGCGGCAGCTCTGACAGGGAGCCTTGGGACCTAGGCTCACCCAAATGACCGAAAAGCAGGCCCCTAAGATGCCGCACTCCTCCCAGAACTCTGCAAGTCCCCCAGAGATGGGAGTAGATGGAAAGGCTGGTCCTGCCCTTGCTTCTAAAGATGAGACCCCCGCCCCATCTCTCAGACTTTGCTGTCATTGCCCCCCACCCCATGGAACAGGTTCTCCAGAGTTTCTAAGATTTAACCAAGCCTGCTCATCTCTGTGCAAGAAGGAGGCTCCTCTGGGAGCTGCGTTAACTTTTTCAGCCCCCAGGTGCTGTGTGGGGGGCAGGAAGAGTGGGCCCCCTTTGCTAGAGGAAGATGTTACTAGTTTCCCAAACCCAGGCCGCGCCCCCCCCCCCCCCCCCCCCGTTCTCCTCCAGACACACACCAAAAGCTATTAAGGGTGAGTGGGCAGGTGGTCCTTGCCTCCCAATTAGTCACTGCTTCACTTCCTGAGCAGCACCCTGCTGGCTGCTGAGTGGAAGGGTAGGGGGTGGGGTGCAGGGCAGAGCCAGACTCCCAGGGGGCCTGTAGGAAGCATTCAGCCTGGGAAGAGCTCCTTGGTAATAGCCACACCCCTTCCCCCAGGCCCTGGGAAGGATGAGTGCTTTTTGGGCACTCTCCCAGGCAAGACCCAGATATGCCATGCCTACAGCTGGGAGGGGCGATTCTCAGCTCAGGGTCCTCCCCTGTCCTGCCTCCCTAGGTCCTTCTCAACCGCCCACTGGACTGTCCCCGTGCTGGGCTGAGGCCTTTCTCCTCTGCTCTCCACCTCTGCACAGAACACCCGCGATGGGGACACCTGGCAGGAGGAAGTCACGCCTGCTGCTACTGGTGGCTGTGGCCCTTGTCTCCTCTCCAGGTAAGAGGGTTCCTCTGGTCTCTGATGCCCAGCAAGGATGGTTATATTGTTACATCATTGCTATTATTTTGGTGATGATTGAAGAAATTATTGATTGCATTGCTGTAGCACTTAACGTTTCTGAGGCCATTTCCTGGTCAAAACTTTCCCATTTGTGGATCTTACCTTCCCTTTGAGGTTAGGAGAGGCACTGTGTCTTTGCTATATTACAGATGAAAGAAACATGATCAGAGAGGGTGAGTGGCTTGCCCTGGGTCACCCAGCAAGATTATTGGCACAACCAGATCTCTATAATATCAGCCCAGAGTTGAAGCCTCTAAAGCTGCTCTATCCAGTATGTAGCCAAGGGACGATTAAAACTAAGATAAATGTAAGTTTAAAAATCAGTTCCTCTGTCATACTAGCCAGGTTTCAAGGGCTAATAGACACATGGGATAGACAGCACGGAGTACAGAGCATTTCCATTGTCACAGAAAGCTCTATTGGATAGTACTGTTCCAGGGTCCTTGCCATGGGGAGGCAGGGACCCATACCACAAGACTCTGGGAGGGTTCTTCAGGGCATACCTGCAACCTGGCAGAGGGAGGTCCTGTGGAATAGGATCCGGGAAGAGCAGAGGCAGAGCACAGGGTGGCCCAGGCAAAAGGCAACGGGACCCAAGCAAAGGGTCTCTTGCCATGGGTGCTCTGGCGGGGGGGGCGGAGAAGGAGGACGTGATGAAGTGGGCAGTGCAGGCCCCACAGACAGGCCCAGGTAGCTGGACCTTGGAGGATGTGACTATCTGATAACTGGAGTTGGGGTGCTCCCACTGCCGGCTGCTACTCTGAGTGGTCCGCTAGGACCACTGCATTGCCCCTCTGCCCTGACCCCCAACCCAGATCAATAGATGGTTCTTTCCTCCTTAAAGATCTCCATGGGAGAGAGAGAACCGCCCTTCACCATCCTTCTGGAGATCTAGCCACCCCACCTCCTTTCTGCAAGGCTGCAGCCTGCACATCCTAGGTTCTAGTCTCACCAGGGAAGGACTCCACTGGCATACTTTCAGATGTTCTCATTATGCCTCCCAATCCTGCACCCCAGTCAGTGAGGCTGCTGGGAAACAGGAGTGACCCAGAGGGTGGGAGGAGCCTCCCAGCCCCCACCCCCAAGCCTAGCTGCCTCTGCCAGGGCCCCCCTGGCCTGGAGGAGCTACTGCATTGGGGAACCCCCCTGCTGACAGAGCAGGCGACACCCACCCCAGAGACAGCAGAAGAGACAGGCCTGGGCCCTTCAGCATTGCTCCTCCTCAGGGACAGTTCAGTGCTGGGACCCCATCATCTGAGGCAAAGGGTGTGGGCAGTCTCCAGGATCCTTACACCCAGAGATGCAGGAAGGCTGAGGGTGAGGGGACCTGGTCCGCCACGTGGCAGAGCTCCAGAGACAGGAGTGGAACATCCTGCCACTTGTTCCCACTCCTCCCACGAAGGTGCCACAACTTCACTTTCCTTGTTCACCTGGGGCTGCAACCTGGTGCAAGGAAGTCAGTGGGGATTCCCCTCCACGCTCGCATTGCTTGTGTCACCTTCCCCTGCAAGGCTCCCCATGCCTGTGGTTGGGGAGCAGAGTTGCCAGGACAGAGAACCAGGAAGAATCAGAGAAGATATGGAGCAAGGAGGGGTGACTTTGCCTGGGAGTGTGTGTCTTCAGAGGAAGGAGTAGAGAGAGTGAGGGTGTGTCTGTGGGCATTTGAGAGGGTGGAGATGTGAGCAAGTTGTTGCTTGGAGGGGTCCTACACTCGGGGGGGATGACGAATGTGTGCAGGCCTTACGGCACGGTGCAATGCCTCTCGGCTGCCCTGCAGAATGCCCACAAGGCATTTTTAAAAGCTGGATTCCCGGGCCTCCTTCCTGGAGATTCTGACCCTGCACCTCTGGGGTGGAACAAGGCCTCTGATGGTCCCGATGGGGACTGAGGCCAAGAAGCATGGCCCCTGTGACTGAGGATGCTGGCTATGGCATGAGCTGGCCAGGATCCAAGGCCCTCGCTCTGCCCCTTCTTGCTGTGTGATTTGGAGCAAGTGACTTAACCTGCAGCCTCAGGTTCCACATTAGTCAGATAAGGAGATGGCAGTAACTATCTGGTAAAGAGGCTGTGGAAAGAAAACATGGAGCGATAACGAGGAAGCACTCCTCCTCCTCCTCCTCCTCCTCCTCCTCCTCCTCCTTCTTCTGAATGCGGGGATATGTGTATACACATAAGTGCACACGGACATTCAAGCTGTGTGCACGGGAACAGCTGTGGATACAGATGTGTGTATCTGACTGCTGGAGCAGCTTAGAGAGGTCTGCATGTATATGTGTGTGATGTTTGTGCACTTAAGGGAGCCCGTGTAGGTAAGAGGTGTGGACATGTGCCTATGTGGGTGCGGGTGTGTATGTGGCTGAGTGTAAAGGAGAAAGCTTTTACAGGCAGAAAGCCAGTCTGAAAGCATCAGTGTGCCCTGGGCCCACTCAGCCACCCCCACCATTCAGACAGAGTTACTGGAAGCTGCTATTGTGCAATGTGGTTCCCAGCAGCCTGGCTGCCTGTGCCACGGCTTCCTTCCCTCCCTCCCCTCCCACAGTCCCAGCTGGGGCAAAGGTCCTTACTCGCCACTACCATCATTAACTTGGGATTAAGCTGGGCTCTCCAGCCTCCATCTCCAAGGCCTGGGGCGGCAGTGAAGGGTGGTGATAAGTGGGGGTGGGGGTGGGGGTGGGGAATGCCATTTCAGGGAGCCCTACCTCCCTCCTCATTCTGAGAGCTGCTTAACAGCTGCCCTCATTCCCAGGGGTCCAGGGCTGGGCCTCAGCTGTGGCATAGGGACCCACTCCCCACTCCTGGAATAGGGATGACAGCTGGATATGCTGGGAGAGGAGGCACTAATTGGTTAATGGGCATCCCAACCCCCCATGACCCACCAAAGAGGGCCTGAAATCAGCTGTATTGAGGGGTAGGAGCAGTTAGGGGTAGCCTGGTCCCTGCCTGGCACCACAAAGGCAAATTCCGCCCGCCCCCCCATGAGTCAGCAAATGGAGCCCACTCCCCACCCCTGTGGAAAGGCAGGTGTAAAATTACCATGCACCTTGGGGTCCCTGCCTTGGTGAGGCTGGACAGTGGCACATGAGGAGAGAGGCATCTACCCTGGGAGGGGCCCGTCCTGAAACTCCATTTGTACACGAGATGCCCATTTGCTCAGCAAATTCAGAAGATGGGGGCCTAGACCTGTGTGTGCCACAAACTTGCCCTGTGACCCTAGGCAAGTCATTCCCCTTTTGGGGAGCCTCTCTTTCTTGAATTGTCACACTGTAATTTTATAAAAATGCCCCCAAAGCAACCTGCACACCACCCACCCACCAGAAAGCCTTCCTTCCTCTCCCAGCCCCCACCTCACCCAGCAGACATTCTCTGAGCACACACCTTGTGCCAGGCTGAACCCACCTATGGACCCTGGGGGGGGCGGGATTCACGTTCTTTTCATTTCACAGGTGAAAACGTTGGGGCTCAGAACGGTTCTAGGAGAGCTGGTAAGAGGCTCAGAACCCAGGCAGTTTCTCTTGAAACACACTGGCCCAGAAGGGACACCAGGCTCCAGGAACACATATTCTCTCTACACTTCCCATGCACTTTTCAAGGCCTATCTCACATCTTGCAGATCAGCTGTCCCACGAGACCCCCCTGACAGCCCCTGGGCAGTGTCGCCGGCTTCCACTCTGATGGGCCCCTGCACCTTGAAACTAAACTGTTTCAATGGCACTTACTGCCTCATTCTGGCAATTTTCTGTCTCCCTCCCTGGACTGCAAACTCCTGGAGGACCAGGGGCTGTATCGTGCTCATTCTTGCAACAATCTGTACAGCCTGGTGCCAGGTATACAACAGGGGCTCAATACCTGAGTAGGATGGGTGATTGGCTGAACTAACTTGACCAGATGAGGGCTGCCCAACCTATCTAACTTCAAATTTTAATTAATTGAAATTAAATAAAATGAAGAATTTGGTTCCTCAGCCACATTAGCCACATGTAAAGGGCTCCATAGCAGTGGCTAGGGACAGTGCAGAAATGGAACATTTCCATGATCGCAGAAAGCCCTTTTGAACTGTGCTGCCCTAAAGGCCAGGCTCCAGCTGACTCCCAAGCCCTGAGGTCCCTGGTGGTGTCCCCATCTGCAGCTCGGAGCTCAGCCCGGGGATCCCCAGCCACATTTGGGCCTGTCTTTGAAGACCAGCCCCTCAGTCTGCTATTCCCAGAGGAGTCCACAGAGGAGAAGGTGACGTTGGCATGCCATGCCCGGGCCAGCCCTCCTGCCACCTATAGGTGAGACGCCCCTCAGTGCATCCTGGGAGGCCCTGGGCAGCTGTGCGGTTTTTCCTCACCTCAGTCCTATGGCTGGGCTGGGTCCAGCTGGGCAGGACTCAGGAGGGCCCCCTCTTCCGCCCCTGCTGCAGGTGGAAGATGAATGGCACTGAGATGAAGCTGGAGCCAGGTTCCCGCCACCAGCTGGTGGGAGGCAACCTGGTCATCATAAACCCCACCAAGGCACAGGATGCTGGCATCTACCAGTGCCTGGCTTCTAACCCCGTGGGCACCATTGTCAGCAGAGAGGCCGTCCTGCGCTTCGGCTGTGAGACCCATGGGATGCCAGGGCATTCTGGGGGAGGGAAAGCCAGGGCTGGGGAAAATGGCCAGCAGGAGCAAGTAACTACTTCCCATGGAAGCTGAGCTAAGGAGGGGCCCCCAGGCTTGGAGAGCAGGTCCCGAGCGCCACCTGGTCTTCACTTCCAGTTCTGCAGGAATTCTCCAAGGAGGAACGAGACCCGGTGAAAACTCACGAAGGCTGGGGGGTGATGTTGCCCTGTAACCCACCTGCCCACTACCCAGGTGAGTTGGGACTCTGGCCCATGGTTTAGTCAGAGGGTATAGGCGAGGCTTTAGCCAGCTCAGCAAAGGAAGGATGGAATAAAAGGTGGTGAGTGAGTCGTGGAATCACTGATCCCTTAGCTGGCAGCCTTAAATGCTCCTGTGTTTCCTTTATGGATCTGTCATTTTCTAGCTTGGTGCCCTGCCTCCTTCAGACTGGGAGATCCCTAAGGGGCTGTTTTCCTAAGATGGCTCTCCCTAAGGGCAGGGACAAAGTCGCATATTCCCCCTAGGTCTCCCCTCAGCCTCAGATCAGAGCATGGGGGCTCTCTCAGGACAGGGCATACAGATCCCCACCAGCATGTTGGGGTCCCACCCAGAGTTGCCCCATTAGCCCATCATCCTCTGGTGTCCTAACTCCCCACGTCCTAGGCCTGTCCTACCGCTGGCTCCTCAACGAGTTCCCCAACTTCATCCCTACGGACGGGCGTCACTTCGTGTCCCAGACCACAGGAAACCTGTACATTGCCCGGACCAATGCCTCAGACCTGGGCAACTACTCCTGCCTGGCCACCAGCCACATGGACTTCTCCACCAAGAGCGTCTTCAGCAAGTTCGCTCAGCTCAACCTGGCTGCCGAAGGTCAGGGACGGTGGGCACAGCTGGGAGGAGAGAGCTGAAAGGGTGGGTGGGTGAAGAGAGGCTCGTGGGGCCCAGGGTCCGAGGCCTGGACCCCTGGATACTCCTGTTGCAAGGCCTCAGACTTTTCCCCCAGATCCCCATGGGAAAGTGGTTAAGACCGAGTGAGCGCTGAGCTGTGCTGAGACCCGAGCACAGCAGCTCCTGACCTAGGCCCTTGGCATCTGATCTGCAAAACCCTTCTCTCCCCAGATCCCAGGCTCTTTGCGCCCAGCATCAAGGCCCGGTTCCCGGCAGAGACATATGCGCTGGTGGGACAGCAGGTCACCCTGGAGTGCTTTGCCTTTGGGAAGTGAGTGGTGGAGGGGAGAGGGGAAAGGCCAGGGCACAGGTGACCCCAGAGAGAGACGGGGCAGGAAGGGTCAGCACTTGTTCATCTTGGTGTCCCTCGCAGGGTCTAGCAGAATGCCAGGCCCCACAGTGAGGAGTGACCACCACTGACCTGACCGAACACTAACTCTCTGTGGAGGCATCATGCCTTCCAGGGGCCTGACACATTGGATCACTGGGGCCTCCCATCAACGCCTGATGGGCCCAGACAGCTTACATAACTCCCCAGGCTAGAGGCAGGCAGCACAGTGTACCAAACCGAACCCAGATTGCCTGGTTCAAATCCCAACTCTCTCACTTGCTGGCTGAGAGACCTTGGATAACCTAATTAAGCTCTCTGTGCCTCCTTTTCCTTATGGGTACATAATAGTACTTACCTCATATGGGTTGTTACAAGGATTAAATAATATACGTAAAGTGCTTAGAACAGTGCCTGGCATTTAGTAAGTGTTCTGTGGCTGCTAACAGTTATCTTTTTAAAAATTACAATAGAAATCATGCTCTCCCAGAAAAAGGATTCACTGGAACAGGGCTAAGCAAATAGCATAGCAATAAATGCTTGCAGAATGAATGACCACAAATACCTCCCACTATTTGAGGATGCCCGGGATGGCCCCCTGCTTTGGGGAAAGTTATTGGGCTTCCAGGAAATCCATATTTAAAACATATGGAAGGGCAATACATTAACTCTTTAAGACTCATTGATACCTCGGTCCATTTTAGTTCACAGATTACTAATAACTGAAGCCCCTTTGGAAAGTAGAGGCAAGGTCCTGTTGGAGAGGGGGGAGGGGTCACATTAAGACCCAGGTCACAGGCCACTGCCTGGGAGGCCAGGCGCAGAGGGAGCAGGGCCAGTGCAGGGTCGGGGTGGGGAGGGCGAGTCAGCTTCAGGGTACAGACCACACTGAAGACTGACTTCACTAGTGTCACAATTGCTGCAGGGGAGAGGGGAGGCCCACTTCTTGCTCCTTCCCTGCCTGTGCTCCAAGCCGACTTGGGAGAAGCGCCCCCTCCCCACTCCTCTCTCTCCAGCTCTCCGGGTTCCTTCCCAGGCCCCGGTTTAGCTGCCCTGTTCCCCACCCTCACCCACCCAGCATCAGGGCCTGAGAGTCAGAGTTCCAGGAGCTGCCCGCACAGGGGAGTCTGACTAGCTCATCCTACCCTCTCGGGCTTTGTTTCTTCTGCCAGCCCCGTCCCCAGAATCA
This sequence comes from Aselliscus stoliczkanus, assembly GCA_033961575.1. Classification (NCBI taxonomy): domain Eukaryota; kingdom Metazoa; phylum Chordata; class Mammalia; order Chiroptera; family Hipposideridae; genus Aselliscus; species Aselliscus stoliczkanus. Next base: position 78,731,769 of record CM066739.1, on the reverse strand, counting down.
AGTGGCGCAAAATGGATGGCTCCTTGTCCCCGCAGTGGGCCACAGCCGAGCCCACCCTGCAGATCCCCAACGTCAGTTTCGAGGACGAGGGCACCTATGAGTGTGAGGCGGAGAACTCCCGGGGCCGAGACAGTGTCCAGGGCCGCATCATCGTGCAGGGTATGAGCCTGGGGCACCCCTCCCCGCCTTCACCCTTATCCCTCAGGAAGTCCACCCAAAGGAGGAGACTGGGAAATCCCTTGCTCTTCTGGCCCCAGAAGTTCACTGGGCTGTGGCCAACTCAAAACTTCGGTCGGGGATGCGGAAAATGCACAGAAGGTTTTAGAATTACTTAAAGTTGCTGAAACAGCCGCTGGCACAGACTCTTAAGTGCTAACTTTCTCAAGCCTGCGTCTCATCACCTCCTGTCCCAGAGTGCTGATGGCGCCCTCTGCTGTCTGGTACTGGAAATGCAGTCCTACAATTCCTGATTTTTTTTATTATTTTTTAAAATTTTTATTGGGGAATTAGGGGAGGGGAACAGTGTTGGGGAATTGGGGGAGGGGACCAGCCAAGTTTTTGTTCTTCAATCTTCGTTGTGGAGGGCGCCAGTCGCCATCTGGATTCCCTGCGACAGCTCCTGGTGTCTAAGCTCAAGGTGCTGTGTTCAATCTTAGTTGCGGGTGGGCGTAGCCACCATCCCATGCGAGAGATGAACCAGCAGCCTTGTTATTAAGAGCGCACACTCTATCCCCTGAGCTATCCAGGCGGCAGCTCAGCTCAAGGTGCTGAGTTCAGTCTTAGTTGCAGGTGGACGTAGCCCATCATTGAACAGGCAATCTTGTTGTTACACCAGCTGAGCCATCCTGCCACCTATTGGCAGCTCAGCAGCAGCTCAGCTCCGGCGCAGCGTCACTGGCCCATGGGGGAATCAAACCGACAGCCCTGTTGCTCAGAGCTCACGCTCTAAGCCAACACTTAACCAACTGGGCCACGTGGCGGCCCGATTCCAGCTTATTTAATGAGTTGGAGGCTCCTCCCTGCTCATCTCCAATCTCTCTCCCTTGCTTTCCACAGCCCAGCCCGAATGGCTCAAGGTGATCTCAGACATGGAAGCCGATATCGGTTCCAGCCTGCGTTGGGGCTGTGCGGCCGCCGGCAAGCCCCGGCCCATGGTGCGCTGGCTGCGGAACGGGGAGCCGCTGGCCCCCCAGGTAGGAGACCTGGGGCTTCATCCCACACACCAACTGTTCTCTGCTTACCTGGTTCCCTCACTCCCCAACTACCCCTCCACTACCCCCACTGGCAGGCAGTCTGGGCCAATTAGGGTGCCGTAGCGTGGTTCTAGGTGCTTCTTTCCAACCAGAGGCACATGGCCACAGGGTGGTCAACTGGATAGACTCTTCACCGAAGGGGCCAGAGACCTGGGTCCAGGCACAACTCAGACACAAAACACTATGTGGTGCCGAGTGGGTCACCTCGTCCCTCTGGCTACAGTGTGCTGATGTGCAGGGAGGCCTGGGAATAGCCCTGAGTCCCAGAATTAAAGGCAGCCCTGAAATGGGACTGGACATATAAACCCCCTCCTAGAGGGAATGGCAGCCTAGAGCCTGTGCTGCACTCACCCCAGTCAGCCCCTCCACCCTGGTCCTCCACCGGTCCTGATGCCCCTGCCCTGCCCTGGGTGGGGCTCTTTTGCACAGACTGGAGTAGAGGTGCTGGCCGGGGACCTGCGGTTCTCCAAGCTGAGCATGGAGGACTCGGGCATGTACCAGTGTGTGGCAGAGAACAAGCATGGCACCATCTATGCCAGCGCCGAGCTGGCTGTTCAAGGTAAAGGGCCCAGGGAGGCTGGGGACATTCCCAAGGAGACAGGGCTCTAGGAGTTGGGTTGTAGCATTCCTAAACATGAAACACACCCTGGCAGTTTTCCTATGGCTTCTGAGTAGAACTCAGGGATTTAAGAAAGGAGATGGGACACTAGATTGAGAGCTCCCAGAGGACAAGGTCCTGGCTTGTTCCTTGTCTGGCACAGACAAATTAAATGTTTGCTGCAGTGAAGAAAGGATGGCAAAAGTCATTGGAAACTAAATCAATTAGATCTGTGTTTAACCCAGCCCCTTCAGTTGTGTGACCTTTGGCAAGTTACTTAATCATTTTGTGTCTCAGTTTACTGATTTATAAAATGTGGGCAAAAGTCCTGCCTTCATACAGCTGTTGTGAGGACTCAATGAGATAATAGAAGTAAAGCATAAAGGACCTGCCCATCACATAACAGGTGCCCAGTAAGTGTCAGAGGCTGCTAGGATTCTTATTGTGTGACTTGAGCTCGTGGGACCTGTTTGCTCATCTGTAAAATGGACATAGTGATACCTACCTCATCGAGTTGTAATGAGGCTTAAAAGACTCGTTCGTTCATTCATTCATTCAACCAATATTTATTCAGTACCTCCTGAGATAAGTCTCTGCCTTCAAGTATCTTAAAATCTAGTGGAGAGAGAGACAAATAAATGTAATATCGAATAATTAAATAAAAATCATTTCAGACAGCCATAAAAAATACGGTATAAATATAGAAAATCCAGAAGAGAGGTAGGGGTGAGGTGGGCCAGTGAGATGGGATGGTCAAGGAAGACGTCTCTGAGGAAGTCACTTTGGGGATGTGACCCAGATGTTAATGAGACAGCCATGTGAAGACCTGGGGGATTTCCAAGCAAAATGTGCAGCCAGTGCAAAGGTCCTGAGGCAGGGGAAAAAGTGACATCTTCAAAGGACAAAAATGGCCCAGGTGATTGGAGCACAATGAGTAAGGGAGAGAGTGGGGTGAGATGGGATTGGAAAGGAGGGGCCTTAGTTGTGAGTCCTTGTGAGGAGGTGGAGTTCATTCTGAGTTCCTGATTCACATTTTAAAACAGATATTCCTGCCTGCTGGGTGGAGAAGAGATTGTAGATAGAAAGTACAGAAACAGGAAGACCAATCAGAGAGCTTTTCAATAGCCGAGCAGGAGATTTGGTGACTTGGAGCAGCGAGGTAGCAGTGACATAATGAGAAGGGGCTGGGTTCTGGGTGTATTTTAGAAGTGCTAAGAGTCACTCATGGATTGACCACGGAGGGTATGTAAAGTGCTTAGCACATGGTCAGGTGATGTCTCAATCAAGGCCAGCAGGTGCTGTTATGACTCCCAGGTGACTGTGGGACACTCCCCTTCCATTCTAGCACTGGCCCCTGACTTCAGGCTGAATCCTGTAAGGCGTCTGATCCCCGCAGCCCGAGGGGGAGAAGTTGTTATCCCCTGTCAGCCCCGGGCAGCTCCAAAGGCCGCAGTGCTCTGGAGCAAAGGCACTGAGATTTTGGTCAACAGCAGCAGGTAGAATCCGCATCCCACCCCAAGCAATTCCTACCCGCCTCATTCTCCTGGGAGATGCGTCCCTTCCTAGACTACAGGGTGTCCCTGGGTTGGCCAGATCTGCTCTGTCCTTCCTGCAGAGTGACTGTAACTCCAGATGGCACCCTGATCATAAGAAACATCAGCCGGTCAGATGAAGGCAAATACACCTGCTTTGCTGAGAATTTCATGGGCAAAGCCAACAGCACTGGCGTCTTGTCTGTGCGAGGTAAGGGGTGTGTAGTAGGTATGAGTGAGGTTGGTGGGCTTAGCCAACAACGGGCGCATCGCCCCTGCCATCCTACCGTGTGTTCCCACATTCCTCCTAGTTCAGTCAAAAGGTTACCCCAGAATACCCCAAGTTTCACTTGGGACCACCCTCTCACCACCATCCAGAATCTAACCCTGCCTGCCTCCCACACACTCCTGGTGCTGCTGGGAGGTCAAGAGACTGTTGGCCACACTGCCATTCCTCATTCCTGGATGAGTTCACCCCATCCACCCAGGGGACTTCTTGTTTGCTTGTTTTGGGCAGATGCAACCAAGATCACTCTAGCTCCCTCGAGTGCTGACATCAACTTGGGAGACAACCTGACTCTGCAATGCCATGCCTCCCACGACCCCACCATGGACCTGACTTTCATCTGGGCCCTGGATGACTTCCCCATTGACTCCAATCAGCCTGGGGGCCATTATCGGAGGGCCAGTGTGGTGAGGCCTGAGGCCGAGAACCTGGGGCTTCTCCCTCCTTCTAGATAGACGGGGGACCCAAGATGTCCTTAACATCACCCCCAAAGCCTTTCCCTCAGGAATGCCAACCATGGCAAGCTCATCCTCGGATTCATAATGACCCTCCCTTAGACGGGCAGTTCCCTGAATTCCGCGTGAATGAAGTCCATACATTTAGGAGAGGTTAAGGACAAACCTGGAATTCCAGACCCCCAGCAGGACTGTTCTTGTTATCCTGTCCCACAACGCAAATGACATCGTTAACTTGGACCACTGTTGACTGTCTCGCGAAACAACCTTTGTTTAGTCTCCAGTGGTACTAAGTAGGGAATAGCTGATTCCTCCCATTGAACAGACAGGAACACTGAGATGCAAAGAGGACCCTGGATGTAATGGAGCAGGGGACGCCGAGCCCGGCTTCATGTCTCCTTGGCTCACTGCACTAGCCAGAGCCACGCCCCCTGACTGCCCTGTCCTGTTCCCCGTGCACAGAAGGAGACAGTGGGTGATCTGACCATCCTGAATGCCCAGCTGCGCCATGGCGGGAAGTACACCTGTGTGGCCCAGACGGTGGTGGATAGTGCATCCAAGGCGGCCACGGTCCTGGTCCGAGGTGATGGGATTGCCCACCCCACCCCCACTCCCTCAGGGCTATTCTGATCTCCATTCCCTAACGTCCCTCCTCCCCCTGAGAGCTGTGGGCAAGGGCTTCTGACAGACGTCCACTGAGCCAAACTTACCCTGTGGGTCTTCACAGATCCTAAATGAACAGAACATTCTTCTTCCCAAGCCAAAATTGTACAAATCCATTCCAAAACACATCCCAAGAACTTTGCGGAGGCCAGAAGTTTTTTTGTTTTGTTTTTTTTTTAAAGACATTTCATTGGGGAACAGTGTGTTTTTCCAGGACCCATCAGCTCCAAGTCAAGTAGTTGTTTCAATCTAGTTGTGGAGGGTGCAGCTCCTTGGCCCATGTGGGAATCGAACCGGCAACCTTGGTGTCATGAGCCTGTGCTCTAACCACCTGAGCTAACCGGCCGCCCCTAAGGCCAGAAGTTTTCAGAGCTTAGTGCTGGGAAATCTTACACATCCCTATGTGAGGGCCTCTGTGAGTCCTCCAGTCTCGGACACGTCGTTACCACCACGCACCACCATTCCTCACTCACTGTCCACATTCCTTGTCCTTCCACCCAGGTGTGTGTTTGCAGCGCCCTCTGCTGCCCCATGTTGGTACTGCACCGGCCCGAACTAGCGTGGAGGGGGGTGGTTCAAAATTGAAGCTGCCCAATTCTGACTAACAGTGCTCTGACCTCTTGGTGCAGGTCCACCAGGTCCCCCAGGAGGCGTGGTGGTAAGGGACATTGGCGACACCACTGTCCAGCTTAGCTGGAGCCGTGGCTTCGACAACCACAGCCCCATTGCCAAATACACCCTGCAAGCTCGCACTCCACCTGCAGGGAAGTGGAAGCAAGTTCGGACCAGTAAGTGTGAACCACCTCCACCCCCTCACCCATCAGTACTGATAAGGCCCGGCTGTGTGCCAGATGGCCGGGGTCAGAAGCCTGGGGCTAAGCCTGGAGCTTCAAAGAGGGACAAGCTTGGGCCATCTGCCTGCAGAGAGCTCCCAGGCCAGTGGGGAGCTAGTGTCACATGGACGGCAGGAGAGCAGGGAGAGAGTTGGAGGAGGAGGTGCTTGGTCTGCAGCCTTGAAGTATTGGCAGGACTATTAACGGGGGCAATGACAACATTCGTGGGGGTGTGGAGTATGCAAAACACCAGCAAAGACTCCAGGGCAGGGAGGACTGCCAGTGTTCTGGTCATTTGCGAAAGAGGTATTGAGCGCTTGGTGTGTGTCGGACGCCACCGTGAGAGCTGGGGACAGGCCCAGTCCCGCCCTCTCCATCCAGACCAGTCAGCAAATGCCGGAACACTGATTCCCTGGTGCCTTGCAGATCCCGCCAACATCGAGGGCAACGCAGAGACTGCCCAGGTGCTGGGCCTCACGCCCTGGATGGACTATGAGTTCCGGGTCACAGCCAGCAACATCCTGGGCACTGGGGAGCCCAGTGGGCCCTCCATCAAAATCCGGACCAAGGAAGCAGGTCAGAGTCCTGGATGTCCCAAAGAGAAATAACGCACAAACTCAAACCTTTCTTTTTTTTTAAAGATTTTATTGGGGAATTGGGGGAGGGAAACAGTGTTGTGGAATTGGGGAGGGGACCAGCCAAGTTGTTCTTCAGTCTTCATTGTGGAGGGCGCCAGTCGCCTTCCGTCAGCAGCTTGTGGCCTCTAAGCTCAAGGTGCTGTGTTCAGTCTTAGTTGCGGGTGGGCGTAGCCACCATTCCATGTGGGAGTCGAACCCATCAGCCTTGTTGTTAAAGAGCGCACGTCCTATCCACTGAGCCATCCGGCGGCAGCTCAGCTCAAGGTGCCGAATTCAATCTTTAGTTGTGGGTGGGCATAGCCCACCATTGAACGGGCAGTCTTGTTGTTACACCAGCTGAGCCATCCTGCCTCCTATTGGCAGCTCAGCGACAGCTCAGCTAGGACGCAGCGTTCACTGGCCCATGTGAACCGGCGGCCCTGTTGCTCAGAGCACACATTCTAAGCAAACTCTTAACCAACTGAGCCACTCAGCCAGCCCTCAAACCCTCTTTGAAGGGAGCCCCAAGCAACCAGCAGTTACGCAGAGTTCCAACCCTGCTCACCAGCATCAGGCTCTCTAACAAAACAGATGAGAAAAGAACACGAGTCAGGGCTGGGCCACAGAGCTGCACACTGCCTTATGCCCTGGGCCACGGCCTGTCGGGGCTGGGAGACTCAACCCGTTTGAACACCTCATTTAAAATGTGGGCCAACCTTACAACTTCACGGGAATCTACAAGATCTCAAAACAAAAAGTTTTTTTGTTTTTTTTGGAGGGCAGTGTCACTGGCCCTCATATGTGGGACCCGAACCGGGGCTACTGGCTTCCCAAGCCAGCACTTAACCACCGCGCCACTCGGCTGGCCCAAAAAGTTTTTGTTTTTTTAAATGGGAAAAAGAAAGTGTGGAGAAGGGAAGGGTAACACTGGCAGAGCCTGCACTTGAACGCAGGACCATGGGGTGATGGGGCAGATATCCTTACTGGAGGTACAATGAGCTATAGAAATCGGTTAATGAGGAAGGTGTATATGTGTGGGAGAGAGGAGAGAGAGAGAGAGACAGAGACAGAGACAGAGACAGAGCGACAGAGAGAAGAGAGTTGTGTAGGGGGCTAGGGAAGCAGCCAGTGTTGCCACATCCCCTAAATGGTTTCTTTGGGGGCAGGAGGAATGGATCATCTGTCCACAGCACTCCTGAAAGTGCTGGGAATCTGAGTGGGGAAAGAAAGGAAGAGTGCTGGGACAGATCCCAGGCCCCTGTCAGCATCTGCTGAGAGGTCTCTGCCCACCCACTGGGCCTGAAGGGCCAGCATGGGAGCCTGTTAGCACACACAGACCCAGGGAAAGGTCCTGGGACTGAAAATCTACCTCTTTAAGTGGAGGGCAGGGAAAGATCCAAAAAAGAGGCTGGCCACTCCAGTCCGGCAACTAACAAGAGTTTATTAAGAGAAACTTATATAGTGGAGTGTCTTGGGCAGCTACAAGATGAAGTGTGTATTCTCTGTGCCTTTTGACACCAAGATCATATAGGGCCAAAGGGGGGAAAGTCACAAGTACTAGTATGTGAATGCTACCAGGTATGGGAAATTATATGCTTGACTAGGTCAGGCCAACGGCCTGTTCCAGGAGCCAGCAAGTAGCTGGAGGCAGGCAGGGGTGCTGATTTAATCAGAGTGGACACGAATTACAATCAGACAGCCTCTAAGGGGAGCAGGGAGGGCTGCAAAGAAATCTTTGCTCTGGCCCAGGTCCAGCTCACAGGCCAGACAGTAGCCACACCATGGAACAGCCTCTCCACCACAGAGCCCTGGGATCACGGACAGGCAGCCTGGAATCAGGACCCTGCCTCCTCTTCTCCTGCCCACCCAGGCCTGCCCCACTGGAGGGGGAGAGAGGGTCTGCCTTCTTGTGTCTCTTCAACACAATTTCCTATATGCCCCAGTCTGACTTTCTGGGCTCTTTCTGGAATCATTCAACATTTGTAACTAGCGCCTCTCCTGAGTAAGGAATTCCGGAAGGAGTGCTTCCCTTGATTGGACTTCCCTCAGAGTCCAGCGAGGGGTAGGGAGTGGTCTCCTTCATTCTAGTATCCCAGGAGTTGATGAGCACAAGGACAGCTATGATGCAGAGGAAGGATGACGGGCTTTGAAATCAGAACTGAGTTCAGATTCTAGCCGTGTCATTTATTGCCTCCGTGACCTTAGGCAAGTCACTTACCTGCTCTGGGCCGTTAGTCTTTCCACCCTGAAAATGGTGAAATAACACAGAGGTCACAGAATCAGATGGGCAACGTGTTTAGGTGCTTCTTGCCAATTACAAAGCCCTAAGCTATAGTCATCAAACCCAGTGATATGTCTCCAATGGCTGGATCATCTACAGAAATATTTTGGCCCTCAGTTAAGTTACCCCCTGCCAAGCTTCGTGTATGAAATGTATGAAATACATTCTTGTTTTAAAATCAGCCTTTTTGAATATTAGAGACAATTAGGAAATTAAATCTGCCACAAGAAGAAAAAACAAAACAAAACATCCTGCAACCCAAAAGAAATGTTTTCCCATTAACTGCAGTTCTGGATTATTTATTCCCTTTAATTCAAAGCAAACTGGAGTTGGTCTCTGTTATTTAGTTTAAGCCAACAGGAGGGAAGAGGACAATGGTCATTTATGGAGCACACACACACACACCACTGTCTTGTTTAATTTTACTCTATTTCTAGCCCTTTGAGAGAAACATTATCCTCATCTCATAGAGGGAGAAGGAGGCTCAGAGAGGTTCAGTTACTTGCTCAGAGAAACACAGCTAGTAAGTGCCAGAGGTGGGATTTGATTGTAGGTTCTGCCTGACTCCAGAGCCCACATCCAGAGGGACAGTTAGAAGACAAAACCAGGGCCCACCTGAAGGGTTGTCCCTGTCCTAGGATGCTTTACAGGCACAGGCTCATGGCTTCTGTTCCCCTACTGCCTGTTAACAAGCCACGTCTGTGCCTTGGTCCTGACAGCCCCCTCAGTGGCACCCTCGGGACTCAGCGGAGGTGGTGGAGCCCCGGGAGAGCTCATCCTCAACTGGACGGTAGGCTGCAGAGCCAGGCAGAACTGGTCTGGGGGCTCAGGGGGGGAGGGGACAAGTCCTGCCTCCCCCCCCTCCCCCCGACCCCAGTCCTGACTCATCTCTGGGCTGGAGAGCGTGCAGAGAGGACCCAGACAGAGTCATGGCACAGTCCCACGCCAGCAGGCAACGTCCGTCCCTCCCTCCCTTTGCACCCGCCGCCTCTCCCAGGAGCACCGTGCAGGATGAGCCCCGCGGCAGGCGCAGGAGTCCTGGGGGCTGACCCCCCTGGTGAAGGTCGGGTGGGGCCGGAGGACGGGCAGGAAATGCACCCTCGGCCCCGCGCCCATGCCACGCTCTTGCCCCTCAGCCCATGTCACGGGAGTACCAGAACGGAGACGGCTTCGGCTACCTGCTGTCCTTCCGCAGGCAGGGCAGCGCGAGCTGGCAGACGGCGCGGGTGCTTGGCGCCGACACCCAGTACTTCGTCTACAGCAACGAGAGCGTCCGGCCCTACACGCCCTTTGAGGTCAAGATCCGCAGCTACAACCGCCGTGGGAACGGGCCCGAGAGTCTCACTGCCCTCGTGTACTCGGCTGAGGAGGGTAGGCGGACGCTGGGCCCACCCTGCACCCCACTTGCCCATGGCTGGTAGGGTGGAGGAGTGCTGCACCCCATTCCCGCTCACTTCCATACTGGGGCGCTCAGGACACCTGGGTTCTAAGCCACTGGCCTCATTTCTAGCTCTTGCTACCTGGTCTCCACCTGTGGCCTAGGGAAGGAGGAGGGAGACCCTCTGGGCACCCCCACATGGCTTTCATCCTGGACCCTGGGCTCTCTCAAGTCCTAAGCAAGGGCCATCCCAATTGGCGGCCGCTCTGTAAGACACAGGGAGCCCCCAGGAATCCACAGCCATTCTGTATTGGTCCCCAGAGCCGAGGGTGGCCCCCACCAAGGTCTGGGCCAAGGGGGTCTCATCTTCAGAGATGAACGTGACCTGGGAACCGGTGCAACAGGACATGAATGGAGTCCTCCTGGGGTACGAGGTGAGCACCCTGGGGCTTGGCAGAGTACGGGGCGCTGGGGCTTCCTGGCTAGGCAGGGGCACCTCAGGGCTCACTAGTCCTTCCTGCTGGGATCGTTCATTCACTAACTTGGCAAACAGCACCCCATTTGTGCAGCACGATGAACATAACCTTAGGTAAGACCCAGAAGAGACGACAGGCCTGTAGATTTGTAGTAAATGCTGCCTGTGGGAGCCCGGGGGGGAGGGGGTTCTGGAAGGGACACGGCTTGCCCTTTTCATGCCAGAGCCCAGCTAGCCTGGCATCTGTGGGGCTGCAGAGAACAGCATGGCCCCCTTTATGTACCAATTGATCGACGGTCCCTGGGGAACTCTGAGCCCACTGATGATCCCACAATAGGGTGCCTGGTGTAGTAGGGGGAGATCGAGAAGAAGCCAGGGGAAGGGAAGAAGAAAAAGCAAGCAATGTCATTGCCTAAGGGAGAGTCGTCAGGCCCCGTTACTAGTGATATTGTTAATGCCATTCCAGTAGAGTCAGCTCCGACTTTTGGCACAATAGGTTAGGCGAGCCTCACTAAGAAGATAACTCCCAACTCTGCCCTGGATTTGGAAGAATAGTTCACAGGTCTTAATATTATGACTACCAAAATGGGTTTACATCTATTGGGCAGCCATCGTAAGTTTGATAAGGGTTGGGGGACAACTTTGCAAGGACAGATGCATGTCATGACCTTTAGCAGAGTCTCCATGGGATTCTATGAGTTAATTAAATAGGACTGGGTTCCCGCCAGCCATCGCTAGGTTGGGTAGGTGCCCATCTCCCACTCTCACCCAGCACTCACCGGCTCCCTGCTGGGCACTGAGAAGGCAGCAGGGAGTCACATCAACTTGTTTCTGCTCTCTTGGAGCTCATGATCTAGCGTCTGTCCAGCTTCTGAGACCCAAGACTGAGTTACAAGGACCACAGTGAGCAGGAGAGGAACAGAATAGACGGCCAGGGCCCGGGCCAGGGGAACTCTGAGGTCCTGAACTTGACTGCTAACCCTAGGGTATTCCTGCCCCCTTCAGATCCGCTACTGGAAAGCTGGGGACAAAGAAGCCGCCGCTGACCGAGTCAGGACAGCAGGGCTGGACACCAGTGCCCGAGTCACTGACCTGCACCCAAACACCAAGTACCATGTGACTGTTCGAGCCTATAACCGGGCCGGCACTGGGCCTGCCAGCCCTTCCACCAACGCCACGACCATGAAGCCCCGTGAGTCTGTCAGCCTGGGGTGGGGATGTGCTGCTAGGATCACTCTTTCCCCAACATAAGACAAATGCTCTAGGCCACAAGCCCTGGGCTGGACAGAAACAAGGCTCATGAAAACATGGAGTGGAGTTCATGGCTCTGAAGCTCCCCTCTCTTCTCCAGCCTTTGGATTTTCATGGAGCTCGTTTCTTAGGCAGCTGTGAATGTTCTGGGTGTAACTGCTATGGGCAGGCATCTAGAAAAAGGCTGGCTAAAGGCAAGATGGTGGGGTGGGAGGAAACATTTGGAAGTCGCCCCAACTTCCTCCCTCCTCTGGCAGCTCCACGGCGACCTCCTGGCAACATCTCCTGGACTTTCTCGAGCTCCAGCCTTACTATTAAGTGGGACCCTGTGGTGCCGTTCCGAAATGAGTCTGCAGTCACTGGCTATAAGGTAAGGAAGGGATGGGGCAGGCACTGAATGGTGAGGAACAGCTCAGCAGCACACGGGGGGCTGCAGCTTAGAGCAGGAGGGGTCTGAGTTGCACGCAAGCAAAGCGTTTGTGATTGTGAGACACATGAAATACGTGAATGGTTCCCCAGGTAACTAGTAGCAGAGACTATAAGAAAGGAGGCAGATAGTACAGCTGGGGAAAGGCAGGCTCCATGGCGGCAATGAGGACTGCGTGAAGCCTGGGGTCTGCAAAAATAGCTCAACTGCTGACAAGCTTTCCTCCACCGACGAGGAACTTGTTCCAGAGCCTGGTCCTGGTCAGCGGGAAACAGGAGGGGCCCAGAAGCACACGCGTTCCTCCCAGGGCCTCCAGCTGGGGAAGAAGGAAGACAGAGGCCGGGGTGTCAGTACTTCCACCTGGCTAACATCCTTCCACAGATGCTGTACCGGAATGACGTACGCCTGACTCCCACGCTCCACCTCACCAGCAAGAACGGGATAGAAATTGCAGTTCCCGAAGACATCGGCCATGCCGTGGTGCAGATTCGGACCACAGGGCCAGGAGGCGATGGGACCCCGGCAGAAGTCCACATCGTGAGGAATGGAGGTGCTGCCTCTCCCCGCCCATCCCCCCAGGAGTGTCAGGGTCCACGCAGATGCCTGATGAGGGACTCTTTCCCACCCAAGCCAACCCCCACCCAGCCAGAGCCCAAGGGGGGAGGGGCAGGGAGGTAGGAACCAAGTGCGAAGTCATCCTAGAGCAGCCCTTGCTCCCCGCTCGCTCCCCCACACCCCGAGGGCTGGGGAGATGAGTGTGCTCCTTTAAGAGGTACAGGGGGAAGCCTAGAGCCAGCAAAGCTGAGGTCCTACAAAATGTTGTAGGAGTGGAGCTAAAAACACACACATCCCAGTCCTGAAGCAGGCCCTCTGAGTCTCCCTAGGAAGGTCTGGAACTGGTCCCAAGAGCGGGGCAGGGTGAGGTGGGGCGGGGCCCAGCTGACCCAGGCCCACATTTCTGCCTGCCACTTCCAGGCACAAGCATGATGGTGGAGAACTCGGCAGTCTGCCCAGCCCCGCAATGGGACACCATCCTCTCCCGCTCTGCCGCGATGCTGTTCCTCATAGGCTACCTGGAGCTCTGATCTCGGCGCCCTGCCCTCTCCGCCACAGCTGGATAGCCACATCCAATGGACACAGCCCTGGTCCCTTCCCGATGCCAAGGTGGCCCAACACTGTGCCTGAGAGTGGCTGGTTTTGAACACCTACTTTAGACACTGCCCTTTTTGTAGGAGGTAGGATATTTCATATTCTGCTACAGGATAGAACCCATGCGAGGATTTTCTTTCTTTAAATCAAGAGACAGAAGGCAGTAACTTCCATGACGATACGAACCCTATGCCCTGGCCGTCTAGGGTGCCTGGATGGAAGGAACAGGCCTGTGGGAAGAAGGGGGTTTGAAACATGTATCTGCACATCTGTGGAGATGGCGCCCTGGGACCACATATAGACTCTGCCCCTGGGAGCAGAATCCTAAGCCCAGCAGGAACTGGCTATGACTGGGCTGACATGGGACAAAGCAGAGACACCAACACCCCTCAGCCTACAGAGAGGGCCAAACCCCAGGACCAAGGACCCACGGCTGGACCCTGACAAGTGTCCTTGATCATTCCCTGGAGGCCCCTGCCACTTGCCCAGGTGGCTGAGAACCAGTGCCCTGAAGCCTGCAGCCAGGAGCCTGAGCCCCTGCAGCTTTGGGGGGTGGTACTCCAGACTGCCAGGGGTCAGGACTAACAAGGGTTGAGAGGCTGGGACACCTGGTGAGGAGGGGCACCAGACTTGGCCTGACGTTACCCTGTTAGCCAACACTGCCAACCCAACCCTGTCACCCCAGAGTGACAGACCCACTACAGGTAGCTGGGTGACTAAAGGGCTTGTCTTGGGGAGGTCCCCCACCCCACCAAGACCCATCCTCCACGATCCCCTAGGGTTTGGGCAAGAGACAGGAGTCAGGGGCCATGGCCCACCCTCTTTCTCCAGCTTGGCCTGCAGGCCCAGGACGCCACTCTCCCAGCACGGACTCATTCGAGCCCGGGAAAAGAATGTGGCATTAATTCTGTGTGTCTCGGAGTTGGGAGTCTTCTGAGAAGACAGGATGAATGTGGCACTGCCTGTCCCCAGGAATACCCAGGACCACCTGACAAGACCCGTCCCCTGGGCTGCCTCGGACCACCCTTTTGCATTTCTCCAGAAGAAAAGGGGTTAATAAATGGGACACCCTATCTTGTGCTCTGGGTATATTACCAGTCACAGAACATCAGAGCTGGAAGAGGCTTTAGAACTCAACTTGTCCAAGCCCCTCACTTTACAGATGAGGAAACGGAGGTCGAAGCGCTAGGGACTTGTCAAGGTCACCCAGTGTGACAGTGACAGGGCTGGGAGAACTCAAGCCTCCAGGCTCCCTGTCTATCCAGAGGAAGGGGGCAGTGCTGAATGGCCACTGCCCGGTTAAGGTGGTGCTTAGGAAGGGCAATGGGCTCTGAGAATCCTACTCAAGAGGTTTCGGTGGGTGATCATGGGGTAAGCAGCCTGGCTGGGTCCCAACCCGAGGCACGGGCAGATTCTGGGAGACATCAGTCCCTCTCTGCCTTCGAGCCTAGCTTCTGCTGGGACCTCAATATGCAGTGCTGGCTCGAACCCCCGTTCCCCTTCCCCTTGCTCCAAGAAGAGGCCAAAGCCAGGACAGCGATTCCTCAAGTCCAGGTAGCAGTGGTGGCACAACCAGGAACCCCCAATGCCTATGCTCTGACAAGTGGCCCTTGAAACGGCTCGACAGGCATCTTGCAGGGGACAGGCCCCCTGAGCCTGGTTTCTGTAGTTTACAGTTAAGAGCTCTATTTTGCTATGGTTTTTTAAACTTTTACGTCCTGCTCTATTTTCCTGGGCAGGTTTATGTTGATGTTTTTACCCACTACAATTTTTAAAAAAATGTAATCTCACACCTCTTCTCCCTGCCACTACAGCACCCACCACCCAGGCCCGGCCCAGGACTGCCTCCCTGAGGCCGTCAGTTACACCCTCCTCACCTGCTCCCTTCCACTCCCCCATGCAAGGTGCTGGGAGCTCAGCTATGTGACCCTTCTCCCGTTACAGGGACCCCAGACTTGGCCTACATCCATGCTAGCCCCTGTGGCTGTGGTTTGACCATGCCAGCTCCATCAGAAAGGGGATGCTCAAAGTAAGAAACTTTCTTCTAAGGTTTAGCTTTCTGTCTTCACTGCCTTGGGCTGCAGCAGGGAGGGCTCGGGGAGGTGGGTACAGGATAGGTGCCTAGGTGCTGGGCCAAGAGGGATGGGCTGGTTTGGCACAGTACCTACCCTAAGTTTGCTTGAGGCAAAAGACACAACCAAGTGTCTTAATTCTAAGGAGGCCCATTAGCAAAGGAGAGGAAGGCAGGCCTGCTGGCAAGCCGAGGGTTTTGTAACTCTTAAAAGCTCAGCCCCAGGAAAACTTAACCACTATGCAGGTAGGACTTATTCAGGGGATGAAGAACTGAACTAAAACGGTGTCTGGCAGCCTGAGACTTCAGGTAGAGTTCAGGTTTAATAAGACAGTTGGTGACCTGAAGACATGCAAGCTTGTAAAATGGAATAGCCTTTTGTTGGGGTGGCTTGTACAGGACCTTGCATGGAGGCAGAAGAGATCAGATGGCTTCTCTGAGTCCCTTCCTGCCCAAGGGGCCTCTGATTTTCATCTTCTGTTTGGAAGGGCTGAGGCAGCTCTTGAGAGGAGCTCACCCCTGCTGTGGTCATAACTCGATGCTGAATCTCTCCTCTCTCCCTCCAAGCTCGAGAGGCAGCCAGGGGGACAGCCACAAACAAGTGCTTTACCCCACAGCTTAGTGGCCAGTAAGTGCCTTGAGGACTAGGGACAGAGACAGCCTGCAGACAGCCCTTCGGGGCCGGGGAGAGAATCTCTCCATTCTGGGTATCCTTGGGCTCAGCCTGCAGGGCTCGTGACATGGCCTGGCTACCTGTCCTCGCGCTCGAACAGGCCCGATGTATATACCTCGCCTTCAGGGAGGACAGCTTGCTCCAGATGGAGTCTCGGGGCCGGCAAGGTCAGGCTGTCTACTTTCATTCAGGGCATCCAGTGATACAGATGGTGCCAGGGAATAGGAGGGCCATAAAAGCGGGGAGGGAGCTTTTTCTTTTGATAGAGACTGACGTTAGACCTCAGAAAAACTTCTGCAGTGAGACCTTGGAGTAGTAAGAGGCTTCTTCCTTTTTTTAGGGGCCTTTGAGGTTTTGATAGCTGTCGCCATGGGGTCTAGGTTAGGTGAAGACTGGTGGCGTAGGGAGATGAGGTAGCTGTCCTTCTAGGGCTGATGTTCTTAGAATCAAAAGATGCTCACATAGGAAGCGTCTTGGAGCATCTATCTGTTGTGCAGCCTATTCACCGTCACTAGCGGGGAAGGCTCACCCAGGCAGTCTTTTCCCAACATACACTGCCTCTTGGAATCCCAGGATCCAGCCAGTCTGTGCTCGGGATAAGAGTCCAAGGTGGCTACGGATGTTTTACTCCCTTCATCTCTTTTCCAGCTAGAGGACTTTTCTCTTCCTGGTCTCAGAATGTGACCGCCAACTGGGCTGCTGTGCCACAGGGATAGCAGTACAGTCAAACCTGGGCTTGGGGTCCAGGTGCGGTGCCCTGTTTCCCTGGGTCAGCCTCACCTGAGCTTCGTTCTGGGGATGAACAGTGCTGCTGGAAGCTCCTGGAGTGGCCAGAGGGATTAGATGGGCATTTTTAAGGGACTTCAAAAAACTCCATGGGAAGAGGTGCCTGGTAGTTGTGTGTGTGTGTGTGTGTGTGTGTGTGTGTGTGTGTGTGTAGTCATAGGCTTTGGGAAGGTAGGACAATAGAGGAAACTGGAGAGGGAAAAAAATGGGTCCAGTGGCTTTGCTGAGAGCCCTAGGAAGCTTAGTGCCCTTAGTTGGGTGCATCCTGCTTTGGTCCCCGGCCTCCAACTCACCTACCCCATCCAGCGCCTGCAGAGCTTAGAAAATCTCCCAGCTGGGCAAGGCCTGGGGCTTCATCAGGCCACTGACTTGACTGGGTTTTTCCTCAGATAGAACCACTCCCGCTAGCCTATTGTCTGTCTCTCTTGTACTTCTTGTAATGATAGTTATTGACTCTGGTAGCAGGCAGTTCTTAAATAAAGATGGTTTCTCAACCTGTTGAGGCTGTTGGCACCAGCTGTGGGCAGTTTTTATCATTAGGCTAAAGCACACCTCTTGTCCTGTTCTCTAACCTCAGGCTTTTATCCAGTACCTTCACCTTTCACCCAGTCAACTCTAAGATAGTCACAACATATGAGGTCTGACACTTAAGCTCATGAATTCATCCTAGAAAGTGCTACATCTCCTTGCTGAATATCACTACAGTCACCTTCGAAGTACTCCCCTTGGGAAGCTATGTACCAATGCCAGCCCCTAGTCCACCCTTCAAAGCAATTTTGGAACTCTTTTTCTGGAATGGACATCAGAGCTGTCATGGTATTACATTTGATGTCCTGAATGTAATCAAAATGTCTTTCTTTCAATATTTCTTTTATCTTTGGGTAAAGAAAGTAGTCACTGGGGGCCAGATGAGGTGAGTAGGGATGGTGTTCCAATACAGTTATTTGTTTACTGGCTAAAAGCTCCCTCACTGACAGTGCCATGTGAGCTGGTGCATTGCCATGATGCAAGAGCCATGCATTAATTGTTGGCAAAAAGTTCTGGTTGTCTAACTTTTTCATGCAGCCTTTTCAGCACTTCCAAATAGTAAACTTGGTTAACTGTTTATCCAGTTGGTACAAATTCATAATGAATAATCCGATATCAAAAAAGGTTAGCAACATTGTTTTGACTCTATTTTGATTGACGGAACTTTTTTGGTCGTAGAGAACTGGCTGACTTCCATTGTGCACTTTGACACTTTGTTTCAGGGTTGTATACACCCATGTTTCATCACCTGTGATAATACACGGCCCAAAACATCGTCTTTCGTCTCCAAAAGGTCTTGGCAAACTTTGACTCTCCTTTGTTTTTGTTCATCGGTGAGCTCCTTCAGGACCATTTTTGCACACACCTTTCTCATGCCAAGATTTTCAGTTAAGATTCTCACGTTTCTCTATTGATTCTTACTTGGTCTGCTATGCTTCTCCCAATCAGACGATGATTCAATTTGAAGAATTTTTGCAATGTTTTCATCAGTTCTGCTCGCTACTGGCCACCCTGACCTCTCTTCATCAGTGATGCATTCTCTCCCCTCAGAAAAACATTTAATCCATTTGTACACTGCTGTGTTCTTCATGGCATTATCCCTATAAACTTGGACTAACATGTCCCCGATTTCACTTCCACTCTTGCCAAGTGTAACAAGAAATTTAATATTTGTTCGTTGCTCTAATTCAAGCTCAGACATTCTCATGATGGCACACAAAAACGCGCAACAACAATAATGAACGCCACTTGGCAAGACACTGCCACACGTCAACATGAACACAGCTGTGCGACACTGATATACCAAAGCTATGAAAACCTTATTGAGCTGTTTGTACAGTGCTGCCAATGTAAGCACACAGTGGCAAGTTTGCAAACTTAATTGTCAGACCTCATACAGTCTATAATATATTGCTTCAGTTAGCCCGGGAAGGGGGAAAAGAATCAGCCCAAGAGACTTTAAGGCAAACCTAAACAGTGCACATGCACGCATTTTGCTATACTGGGCTGCCTTTACTTACACAAAGGGCAGTAAACAGTGCTTGAGTGATGGTTCTTTCAAGGTGACCTGATTTCTAATACATGGGCGGTATTGACTTAATTGTACCAAAAGAAAGTCTTCTCCCTGTACATATAGTGACCTCCTGGTGAAAAGGTGCCTCTAGTTTCTGCTCACAGCAGCCAAAAGAATTTGAATTCCTAATCAGTTTCTAGCTGCAACATTTTCATACATTCCACACTTATCAAACTTCTGTTACATCTGAGATATGTTCCGTGATACATGTGTGCAGCCTTGTTAAGTGTTCCATTCTTTTTTTTTTTTTACAGCTGAGCCATCCTGCCACCTGTTGGCAGCTCAGCGGCAGCTCACCTTGGGCTGGGCATCGAAATACTGTTGCTTGGAGCTCAGCTCACACTCTTGAGCGAGCTCTTAACCAACTGAGCCACTGAGCCACTCGGCTGGCCATCAAGTGTCCCATTCTTTTTTTTTTTTTTAAGATTTTATTGGGGAATTGGTGGAGGGGAACAGCGTTGGGGAATCGGGGAAGGGGAACAGACAAGTTGCCGTCTTCTTGTTCTTCAGTTTAGTTGCGGAGGATGTTGCTTCACTGTTGGTATCGTCATTGTGCTCTTCCCGGATGAGGCAGATCGGTCGCTGGCCTCTGGATGTCGCTCACCGCGGCTATTGGCAGCTCATGCTTGGCTGCCAGCCACTCATGCTGGCTGCGGGCCACTCACTGTAGACTATGGCAGCCCACTGCAGCAGGGGATGCAGCCCACACCATCACCGGGGCTCGCACAGCCCAGCTCCAGGTGGAGCTGTTGTTAGCTGTAGAGGGCAGTGTCACTGGCCCTCATGTGGGATCCAAACCGGGGCCGCTGGCATCCCAAAACCAGCGCTTAACCAATGCGCCACTCGGCCGGCCCAAGTGTCCCATTCTTTTGGTGCACAGCAGGTGGGCTCCATGCCGAATGTGCCCAAAACCTTTGTCAGGGACAAGGGAGACCAAGGCAAGCAGAGGCCCCACTAGTTACTGCTTAGCCATGTGCCCAGGGCCTATTCAGCAGATGCCTGGGCTGGCAGTGAGCCCCAGAAGGGGCCAGCACAGATGGCGATTATACCACAACAGGTTCATTCCTTCCACTTCGTACCCAATGGGCCTGCGGGCACTGGCCACTCTAGAACTCAAATTTTAGTCCAGTCAGCATCTTCCTGACCCTCCAGAGGCAGAGGACATGCACAGAATTCAATGAACTGAACTGAACTGAATTTGGGTCTTGACTAACACATCTGAGGGTCTTTTTGTCCTCTTCCCTGTTCAATCCCTTCAAACCCTCAGTCAAAATTCAAGACCCCAATGCACAGAGGGCTTTAAACCTAGAGCTGTACAATAGTCCACCCATGCTTGACCACTGGCTTGCTGGAGAGGTGATTTAGCTCTTTTTGGATCTCAGTCTTTCCATCTGTAAAATGGGAAACTGTACCCCCGTCCTCTTCCCTTCTCAGCAATGTAATATTAAGTTAATTACCTACAAAGATATTGTTTTATGGCCTCCTTTTAAAACATAGCAAGTTCTCTCCTGACTGCTTCAGCAAATTGTCCGGTACTAAACTAATACACATCACTAACAACACTGCCTAACTCCTGGCCAGACTTTCAGTTTACAAAGCAGTTTAATTCCCAGGGTCTCACTTGACTTTCACAATCACGAGTTTCAAAGATGAGGACCACACAGGTCAGTCAGCTTGCTCCATTCCACAGTCCACAGCAGAACTGGCGCAGAACCCAGATCTGAAATCCATCCCCTCTGAGAAAGGTGTAGAAAATGCAAGGTCTTTTCAAAATAAGAGCCATCAATAAAGACTTCCTGTGTGTGGGCCTAGGCCAGTGGTTCTCAACCTTTGCTACAAATCAGAATTACCTATAAAACTTCTGCAAAACAAAGATGCTTTGAACACATGGTTTGTAAATATCCAGGACACTGAAAGGGCCTGGAAGCAGTGACTCCCCGGTGGTAACAAGCACATCTAGCACCCAAACCTTGGTTTCTAAGTGTCTAAGTACTATTCCCCCCACTAAAACGAAACAGGGTCCCCTGGAGAAACAGCAGATTCAGGTTTGGAGAAAGGAAGGTCCAAATGTGGCTCTGAGTTGGGACATACTCAAAATCATATGGGATCACATCAAAAGGACAAAAGAGCTGGACTGAAGGGATTCCCGCTGACCAAAATTGGGGATAATTATTTTTTTTTTAAAGATTTTATTGGAGAATTGGGGGAGGGAACAGCGTTGGGGAATCGGGGAAGGGGAACAGATAAGTTGCTGCCCTTTTGTTCTTCAGTCTAGTTGTGGAGGACATTTTCACTGGCCCATTGTGCTCTTCCCGGGTGAGGCAGATAGGTTGCCGGCCTCTGGATGGTCGCTCACCGCGGCTATTGGCAGCTCACGCTGGCTGCCGGCAGCTCACGCTGGCTGCCGGCCGCTCACACTGGCTGCCGGCCACTCACTGTAGCCTATGGCAGCCCACTGCAGCAGGGGCTGCAGCCTACACCGTTGCCGGGGCTCGCAGCCCAGCTCCAGGTGGAGCTGTTGTTAGCTGCAGAGGGCAGTGTCACTGGCCCTCATATGTGGGATTCTAACCGGGGCCGCTGGCATCCCAAGCCAGCTCTTAACCAATGCACCACTCAGCCGGCCCCAAATTGGGGATAATTTGAACATCAAAAACATGACAACAGTAATGGATTATATACGAGTATAATTCACTGAACAAAAGACAGAGTCCATCGAGACTCAAAAATACACATTACAAAGGGTAGCTCTTCTTTACAGAAAAATACAGGCTAATAAATATCGAAATGATGAATTTAAAGAATCACCATTTGCAATCCCCAACATGTAATAATAAGGCAAGGATCATGAAGAGATTCCAAAACATTTGTGAATGGTTTTTAGAAAACCAGATAATCACAAGGTGTCACCTCACAGATTATCAGTTACAAAAGGAAAATAGATATGTACCTTTGGAGAGATCTATCATCAATAGTGGATCATCCTGACATCAGGTGCCTCCTGAGATGAAGCAATAAGTACTTACCATCATTTATGTTGGGCTCTTGTCAAAGGGTTTTAAGATTCATTCCACAGGACCTAATCATAAGGGAATAATGACGAGTCCAGGTTGTGGGACACTATCCAAGACAACTGGCCTAGTTAGACTCTTCAATCAAATCAATGTCACGAAAACAAAAATAGGTGATGTATTGTAAAATAAGATGTAAGAAAAACAACCAAACGTAATATGTTAACTTTCATTTGATGCTGGATCCAAAAATTTAAAAGCTCTAAGATTTCGGAAATTGGGGAAAACAAAATATCAACTATATGTCAGATAGGGAATTGTTCATTTTCTTAGATGCAGCAAAGACACTGCAGTTACACAGAATGCCCTTATTAGGAGATACATACATGATTTAGAACTAAAGGAACACAATATTTGTGGCTTGCTTTCAAATGGTTCAGTGAAATCAGTATTATTTAGAAAGAAAGCTAACTGTAGCAAAAGGTTCACAGTCAACAAATGTAGGTAAAGAGTCTATGGGTGTCACCAAACCTTTTACTTTTTCTATGGGTTTCACATTTCTCTAAAAATTTAGAGAAAAATAATAGAGCTCCACTGGCCATAATTTAAAATGAATTAGCATCCTCAGGGTTGGGGCTCAGGAATCTTAATTTTGAAAAGCTCATCCAGGTGATTCAGACAGAGCCGGAGGAGAGAACCACTGGTCCAAGTCTTGGTTTCTGCTACCTTCTCAATGGCTAGAGAAGAGGAGAGGAAATGCTTTAACTCTCTCAGGAGAATTAGCTCACCTGGTCACCAGTGGCCTTTTTCCTGATGGCTCCACGAGCCAATGACTCAGACACAGTGGCCTCTGATAATCTTAAGCTTGGATTTCCCATGGAGGCAGGAAGGTACTACTTCTCCCTTCAGAAACCAATACAATTGACCTTTCCTGGAACACAAGCTTCAGGGCATTGAATGAGCCGGAGGAGGGAAGCAGGGAGCAAGTCAAGGAACTGTTCTGAGGAAGACTCGTGTTCTGCCAGAAAATCAATGTCCCACTGAGCAGAGGGTTCACTTGGGGAGTCTGGGGAGGGGCAGATAAATGTACACTTAGTGATGGTCTATGACATAGTCAGAGGTCATTACTAACAACCTCAGCTCTGGCACACATGGGCATATGCCCCACTATGAAGCAATTTGTTCAATGTCTATTCTGAGAAATTTGAAGAAGAGGAAAGCCAGACTGATGACAGGACAATCTGAACAAATGCAAGACATTTTAAACTAAAGAGCAGAAAAGGTTAGGTTTCCATAAAGCTACTGTTAATTATTTTTATTGAAGAGGAAAAAAATGTTTCCACTAGAAAAGCTATTATTAATAAATCCTTCTGCGTGATTATGCTGCTCAGAAGGAGGGTGGTGGGGAGGCACACAAATTGTAAAGGGAAGAAAACGAACGCAAGCTTGGGAGACAGAGCTCTTCCCGATATGAGGGGAGATGCCTGCGGTCAGCGCTTCCTGGATACCTAGTGGGCAGGGAGGATCAGGAAGAGATCCATCTGGGACACAAAGAAGAGATGACTGCCCTTCCCCACCCCACCCCCATTCACGCTTTTGGCAGTGGAAGCCCTCCCTCTGAGCCGATCCACAATCAGGCCGCCAGGACACCTCCCGGAAGACACAGCGTGGCTGCCTGAGCAGCCAAGTCCAGCCTCCTAGGAAGCCAGCCCTTCAGGAGCAAGGCCTGTTAGGTGTTAAGGCTGTTGGTCGCCCTCAGCCCACCATACACGGCAATGCTCACCAACACGCTGCCCGTCACTCCACTGGCAATTCCTATTCCCAAGGTGATAGCCACCTTCTTTCTCCATGGTGGACGGTGAGGCCTGGTATAGTTATCCAGATTCACTTCCAGGCCCTCATCTACTAACTTCTGATCCTCGGTGAGGGACTGATGGAAATTCAGGTTCACCAAGTTAGGAGGAAGGACCCTCAGCCCAAAATAGAGCCTCTTGACAAGTCTCAAGTTTTTTAACAGCTGCACATCACACCGGTAGGTCCCAGCGTCGTACTCCTGAGCAGATTCAAACTTCACGACGTGGGTAAGGGCTCGAAAGGGCTTGAAGACCTCATCATCGGTTGAGATGATACCCCGAGCAAGTTTCCAGGTGAACCGGAAAGCTTCCTGCCCAATCTCCAGGATTTCTGAACTCAGACAGCTCAGCTCAAATTCCTTCCCTACGAGAATGGTGAAATGGACCATCCCACAGACCCAGTTGGTCAGGCATTCCAAGCGCTGGGATTTACACTTCTTTCTCACCCCATCGGGGCCCACCTCGCAGACAGTCTCCTCCTTAGAGCCCAGGCCACAGGTGACAGTGCAGGTTGTGGCATTGACAATAACTTGCCCCACAGCTTCTTGAAGCTTCTCAGGGATGGCCAGTGTTTTCGGTAAAGTCACCGCGAAAGGCAGATAATTGGCAAATAGCAGGCTCCCAAGGATGAAACCGGTGACTGAACTCATATCTCGGTCAACATTTCACCACCTTCAGCCAGCACCCCAAGGGATCCCAATCGAATCCTCCACGGTATCGTAACTCAATTCCTTCGACATGAGAGATCCCTCCAAGTCAAAAGATGTAATGCCTGCATCGTCAGTAACACACTGCCGCTTAGTGAACCACAGTCCAGTCCTAATAACAGGCAAGGCCACAAACCAGGAAGAAAAAGTCATGACAGAGCTGCTTTTCCATGATCCATCACCATACCAGTCTTCATTCTTTCTACATCCTTTTAATGAATTTTAATCCATCTCTTGGGAAGACAAAGATGAAAAGACTTCAGAAGCTCAAGTGCATTTCCAAATTACCTCAAATGCATAATGAAGCTACTAAGACTTTTCCTCACCCCCTCCCAATTGTGGGATCTAATTTAAAGGGTTTCGAAACCCCAGTTGAACCTGACCAAATAAGAAATCAAATACCAAGTCTTAAAAAAAGAAATTAACTTGAATTATTATTGACTAAATGCTCTTAAAACTTCTATAAAAAGGATTAAGAAGTCTGGACTGAGAGGCAAGTGACTTACCCTTCCAAAATTTCTATTTCTACTTCCTCCTTTGTAAATTAAGACCTCCTTGCCTATTTCAGGAAGGTCACTTTGAGCATCAAAAGATAGTGTACATGAGAACACTTTGTAAAGCGTGAAACACTGCTCATGTGTAAGAAATTTTAAATAGAAAGGAAAAGTCATAAAGAGCCAGGAGGCCTTGTAGAATTCAGATGCTTATCAGCAGGCGATATTAAACGCAGCTCCCCTGCCCTTTTAAGGCACTCTACCTTCCCAAGGGCACCTGAGACATTCTGGGGGAGGGGGGGGAGCAGATGCATAATTCGCCCTGCCTGTTGGCCTACTCCCTTCACCCTATAGAAGAGAGGAGCTCATCTTTCACTTGGGCCGAGGTTGCTATGAAACAGCTATGATGTCAAAGATGGATTCTCATCACATAACAGAAAAGTTTAATAGGTAGACACTCACTCAGATTTGGTGATGATTAAAATCAAAAGACTTAAATAGACCTTACGAAGCATCTTATTCTTTAGGAGACAGTGAATATTCAAAGGGTTTTAAAACTATTTAATTTAGGGGTGAAAAGGTTAGGAAAGAACTGCATTTACGTGTTAAGAAAGCTCAGCGGGGGGCCTGGGTGGCTGGGTTAGAATGCAGCTCTGAACAATAGGATCGCCAGTTTGATACCCACATGGACCAGTGAGCTGTGCCCAAGCTGAGCTGCCAATGGACGGCCAGGTGGCTCAGCTGGTGAGAGCACGTGCTCTTACCAACAAGGTTGCCGGTTCGCCTCCTGCATGGGATGGTGGACTACACACCCTCTCCCCCACCCCCCGACAAAGATTGAAGGACAACTTGACTTGGAGCTGATGGGTCCTGAAAAAACACAATGTTCCATTCCCCAATTCTCCACACCGTTTCCCTTCCCAATAAAATCTTTAAAAAAGAAAAGAAAGCTCCACGGAAGGCAGGAAGCCCCTCAAATACGCTTTCATAACCTCCAGAATGCCTCCTAGCACTGTGGCCTCAACAGAGTAGTTACACACACTTAATACTGAGTTGAAGAATTTAAAGAGAGATCATTCCTAACGTGTTTTCCCAAAAATAAGACCTAGCCAAAGAAGAAGCCCTAGCATGATTCCTCCAGGATATGGAGGGCACGCACCCCTCACATGAGGGTTTTATGACCTGTTTCAGGGAGAGGGGTGCCTTTCCACAAACTCCTTCAGCTTAAAATATTCAGGAAGGGCCAGCTGAGTGCCTCAGTTGGATAAGAGCTCATTCAAGAATGTGAGCTCTGAGCAACAGAGTGGCTGGTTTGATTCCTGGCCTGAGCTGAGCTGCCCCTGAGCTAACAGGTGGCAGGATGGCTCAGCTAAAAAAATAAAAATATTCAGTATGCCAAAGTGTCATATTTTGGCACCTAAAATTATGCTATGGCTTATTTTCTGGCTACGTCTTATTTTTGGGAAAACAGGGTAGATGATCTTTTTGATTTAACACCAACATTTTGCTTGAATTGTTTATTTATAATCTTGTCCAGAGGCAGAGATCTGGACCACTTGATCACCCCCATCCCTCCCAGCTCTGTACTTCCACACAGAAAGACCTAACATCAGCACAGTAAGCTGCATTTTGTCATAAAAAGTAAAGTGGCTGGTGAGTTTCAGAAGTGATCGGTGTTTAAAACATCTACACCTCTTCTTTAATAAACATCCAATTTTATTTACAAAGCATTAAAGCTTCAGCAAGAAGTGCCCAAGGCTTTTACGAAACTACAGAACATTAAAAAACAAAATGGGGGGTGGAGATGACAATTACGAAGAAGAGAATATGCGAATCTTGTACGAATTTGGAAAATCAAACTGAAGTGGACAGAGGCTTTAGGAGCTGAAAAAAAATTCCAAAAAGCATAAATAATTATTAGGAGCTGCTGCCAGAGACAATCTGACAGGGCTGAAGTTGATTTTCTCAGTAGCCAATTTAGGAGGTGGACACAACATAAATATCCAAATGCACAGGTAGAAGACACCGAGCTATGTTTTGCACATGGAAATAAGGCAGAAGCCTGTGTATGACACTTTTCATACTACTGCAGTGTACAGTAGAGAAAGACAGGGAATGGCAGTAATGTCTGCCAAACAAAAATGTTAGTGAGCCACCTACTAATCTCTATCACTGGTCTGAGATTATATATTAAATGAAATTCACAAAAGAAGCATTTGAGGGAAAAAATAGTGGCATCTAAAAATATAGACATACTGGGCTGGCCGAGTGGTGTGGTGGTTAAGCGCTGGCTTGGGAAGCCAGAGGCCCCGGTTCGGATCCCACATATGAGGGCCACTGACACTGCCCTCAAAAAATAAAAATAAAAAATAAAAATATAGACATATTGCGACTGACTCAAGAGAGCTCTTACTTCAACTACTGAATATCCTGGTGCTAAAAGGTGGAATAGAAGAAAGAGGCTCTTACTGATATGTTCTATTTTGATTTCTATCCTAAAATCCAAAAGGTAATCAGCTTGTTTGGCTACCTGTAGGAGCACCGACTAGCTGATAAGAGACTTCACAATAAGCACAGTGTTTAAACTCTCCTTTGGAAATACTGTAAAAATGAAGATCCAGGTGAAGCACTTCTGGCCAGCTACAAGTTCTACTCAGAGACGCTAGTGAGCGCACCCCACACTTGGTTTCTTTACTCTGGACTTTCAGATACTTTCAAACACCTAATTTATACATCCATCCAATCTGCTATTTTTTATATAAAAGAACAGCAACAGCAAAAAGTAAAAAAAATTTTCAAAAGCTAAGCAACCTTTCACAGAAAGGAAGTGACTGAATGATGTAAGGAAAAGGAGTATGGATACAAGAATGGAAAAATACAAGGACTGATGGAAGGACAGGTATCCACAAGTAACGATAAAAACAATTTGTTCCTTGATCTGTGATTTGAACTGTGTTGTTGCTGCTTTGATTTTGGACTGTTTTACTTTAGTCCTTGCATAGATTCCCCCTCCCTAATAAAAAAGAAGCTTGTTGAGACACCTTGGTTTGTTTCCATCTCTGGAAGCCAGCACAGAAAAAACAATGCAAACTTCTGATGATTCTTTGCTGGAGACGGATGAAACCATCTTTAAAAACCACGAGTAATAAGAATGAACCAGTACTGGAGGGAAATATGCAATCAAAGGAAAACAAAGAAAAACCCTGACCCTCTTGTAGCCCAGCTTCTTGAGCAAAATGGGGTATGTTAGGAAGAAGGGGCCTTTCTTATCTTTCATTTCTGAAAATTTCAAATCTTTCAAGCACTTTTTTTTCTGCCCATTGTTTATACACAATATGGAAATACAGGTCGTATCTCGTAAGATAGTAAGTTTCAAAATAGAAGAAAGAATATGCAACAAAGTTATCCTAGGATACGGACAGCAGAGTTTCAGAAAGAACAAGTCAATCAAGGACATGCACTGAGGATGGAAGGCAGGTAAGAGGAGACAGGAAATGACAGGTCGAAGTGATGCTGGGTACAATAAAATTAGATGAGCAAAAACAGGTATCTTTTCTCCAGCAACATAACTCAGCATTCAAGTTTAAATGAGTCAAACTCCCATTCGATGTCTTCACAAATCCTCATTCCTGAGAGCCTATTTGGACTTATGCTCGAAGGGGAAGGGATGTATAGTCTTCTTTCACAATTCACTTCTTCATTCAAACATAAAATTCATTCCTTCCACCTCCAGGGTGAGAAGCAGAAGCCTTTGCTTTAAATTAAAGTCAATCTCAAATGACTGACCACAGTGTCCAGAGGCCACTTGATGGAAAAGGGGGGAAGAACGAAGCACTTCAAGGGTCTTCATAACAGTTCGGAGATTGCTCCCCCTGCTAAAGAGATCAGACACAAAAAGATTTCTTTTAGCATCAACTTAGACCAGATCTTAAGAAAACAGAAATCCTAATGGATGCCAGATGATTCATGACAAGCACACATGAGCTAAGAATTTCCCTCCTTAAGTTAAAACCAACTCCCCTTTACTCTTCATTGAAAAAATAATCCAAATCCCACATCCCCAACCCATACTTTCTCGGTACTTCCCCAAAGGGGGAAAAATGGCAAAATGATCAAAGTTCTTCACATTTTCTTAAGTTGCTAATTAATTAACCATTTTCCAAGGTGTTAACAAATAATGCTTGTAATCCAAAAAATGAAGTAAGGAAAGGAAATTCTAGGGTACTACATCTTCTAATCTTTCATATATTAGACTGATTAGTCACAAAATAATGAGCAACAAACTCTTTTCCAAGCACCCTTGTTCCTTAAGTGACATTCTCATCACCTTAGAATCCCAAATATGATGAAATGTTAATGAAAACTACTGTTGATATTTCTATGTGCCAACCACTGGTCAATAAATAAAATCCTCAATAGTAAAATCAAATGAACACTTCCCTGATTATTCCATAGAAGCTGCTCAACCTCTGGGGGACATCCTTAAATGGGCTGCTGTGAAATATTAACTAGGAAGTGTAAAAAGAGAACAAGGTGAAGAAAATCTTCCCAGAGGCCAATGGAAATAGGGGAGAACATGCCACTTGAAGGTTAAATGGTTAAAAAAATACTTGCACAAGTTATGAAAGAAAAGTACCCATTTGTAAACTTTGCTTTTAATTTGATTTTTAAAGTAAAATTTCAAGCACAGTTGAAAACTGGCAATAAAAAAATATATCCCCATTTGCCTGAAAACAGACTGAAATTACAAACTCTCCTGGATGCTACATTGTTAAAAATCAAATTCAAACTTTATGTAGTTCAGTAAGATAGAAAGTTTATTTACAACCTGTTAATGCAGCTCCCTCTCAATATAAAACATCATAATTCATCTCCAGAGTTGATTTTTTTAAATCTTGAGATAGAAGGCTCTGCTCCACAGCAGGACTCGCTAGCAGACTTCTAATGCCTTCAGGCTGGTTTCGCTGCCGGTCCCCTCAGGTACCCTAACCAATCTAGTTTTAAGTTTAAAAATGAATACAACCTTGACATTTTAAGCCTAAATCCCGACAGGAAAACCAAAACCAGACCAATCAATACGTCGAGCAAGACAAGGTAACAGAGAAGCAGCAGGACAAGAGAAGACCTCTGGGCTATTTAAAAGTCTGTCCCAAAGATACACATTATTTAGCTGCAACATAAAGGCAATCTACAGTAATACAAAATTAAGAAAAATTCAGCTCGTGGTGAACAGCTGCTACTGGCACCTTCCAATAGCAGCCTAAGGCAGAGTGGCCTAAGAAACTACTGTATATTGATTTTCAATCATTACCTTAGTCAGCTAACAAGATCACAAAGAACCAGAGAGAATATCCAACTAGCCATCTGATTTTAGCAGAAAATTCATATACTAGTCTTTGACTGACTGATTCGTTTTTAAAAAGGGAAGAAGAAGGGAATGAAAACTCTCACTTACTACCAAGCATTCAAAACCATCAGATTCAGGAAGTGTTCAGAAGCCCGGGGTGTGGGCGGCCTCGCGGGCAGTTTGTGGCCAGGTGCAGGGGGTCTTCGAGGGGCCTGTCCGTCCAGAAGCGGCTCCTCGGACTGTTTTGGTCTTTGCCACCCCAACAGACTCCAGTGCACACCAACCCCTTCATGTCCACCATGTCAGGAGGCCTTTAGACCACTTATGTGACAGACTGCAACTCTGTCACACTCGCTACTGATGCTGTTTACTACGAAGGGGCCCTAATTCTTAGGCAGTCACAGGGCAACGGGACACCGGGGGTTCTGCTCATGCCTCCGGTTTCTGATCTGAGGACTAAGGAGATTGTGGGGAGCCTGATAATGTTGATCTGTTACATTTTCTTTCTTTCCTTTTTTTTTTTTTTTAAAGCTGAGCCATCCTACTACCTGTTGGCAGCTCTGCAGCTGCTCAGCTCAGGCTGGGCATCGAACTGCTGTTGCTCAGAGCTCAGCTCGCACTCTTGAGTGAGCTCTTAACCAACTGAGCCACTCGGCCGGCCCTGACAATGTTGATCTGGCCTTTCCCCAAAGTCCCAAGCTCACCGTCACCCTCACTAAGCTTCACTGATGGGTCCTCACACATCACAGAAAGCACGTCTTCATGGGCGTGGGTCCGCTGGTCCTACCCAATTCTAATGAGCTGTTTGAGAGGGAAGATTTTCTGTAGCCCCAATTCCAGCCTTTGCCTGCTCTGGGCCCTCCAAGCTGCCCGTGGTATTGGATGAAGCCCCACCCTCACCCAAAGAATTCCACACAAAAGATATGATGGGCTGTCCTGAAACTAAGGTTTCTGATGGAGTTTTCTGTGATGCCCAGTTTCACCACTCTCCCTTTGTGAAGAGTTGCAGCCAAACCACACCTCAGCGAGTCAAAGCCGGATGCCACCCTTCGGAGGAGGTCTTGGAACCAAACCACAATGTCCCTTGGAGGTGTGTTTAACAATCCTGCTCCTCAGCACATTCTGGGGTTTCATCTGGCCATTTCCATGTTGATTTTCACTCAGAAAAAGGTCAAGGTACCAAGGCCAGAGAAGAAGGGAGAGAACAGGCACAAGGACGTAAAGATTACAAGGAGACATGTGCGTACACACAGTTGTGAGGAGCTGGTGAAATGTTTGCAGTACTCGATGCAGCTTGTTTATCTGCATGTTGTCAAAAAAATGTATCATCACCCTGACCTTTACTGTGAAAGTCTCCTCCAGTCCTTTTAAAGGGTGAAACTGTTAAAATAGTTGCCTCTATTGAAGGTTGACCAGCTCAAGTGCCTAGTAAAAATAATGTAGAAAATAAAAGTCCAGTTTGAAGCACTCTGCCTGCTATTTCAAGATACAGGTTCTAGTCTTTAAAGAGGTTGGCAGCTCCTTTAGTCTTGTCAGCAAAGTGAATGGGAACTAACATTTAATGGGCCCTTGATAATGGTATCTATTCTTAAGGAGCCCTGAAGTGCTGACTTGTACCAATAGTAAAATATGGACTCTACATATACTCTACATACAAAATTTCACTGCAAACTGTATTTAGTATTTTGAGGATTTTAGTGACTAAAAAGACCCATTCCTTTAGGCTGAGTAAACTTCCAATATTTTGATTTTGACTCTTATTTAAACATTTTAAAAGCATAGTTGCCATACTTCGAACTGTAAAACCTGACAATACTTCATGGTGCCTTTGAAAGAAACCTAGTTTGGCAAATGCCAGAGATAATTTAGCTACTCTCAGTAACCACATCAACTAAAATTAAAAGTTCAAATCACAGAGAGAAAAATGTGTTTGCAAAACCTTCATATTATTTACCATACACTTACTATTACAAAGCAAATGATTAATTACAGACAGGTTTTAAAGGAGCTGGGAGACTATGTCCTAGAGCATTTCAATTAATTCAAATATGTTCGACCACATGCTAAGTCAACCTAAAGCATTTCAGCTCCCTGGGCCAGGAAAATCTATTTAAACTTTAAATTGTGTTTCTTCTGTACTGGCATCAGCTTGGAACAAGAAATGGGCTATGGAAGGATCGTTTTCATTTACATGAGTCTATTACTGATCTGCAATCTGTGTTGGCAATGCCCACATAACTCTTCCAGCCTACTTTAAAGTACACAAAGACACAGCCTTAAGTGGACTGACTGTGAAGGTAGTAACTGATCATCACTGGAGGACCACAAATATTGCTGTGGGAAAAAATGCTGGTGCTCAGTGCT
The DNA here is from genome assembly GCA_033961575.1 of Aselliscus stoliczkanus. Taxonomy (NCBI): domain Eukaryota; kingdom Metazoa; phylum Chordata; class Mammalia; order Chiroptera; family Hipposideridae; genus Aselliscus; species Aselliscus stoliczkanus. The sequence continues at coordinate 78,699,167 of CM066739.1, read as the reverse complement.
AAGGTGTTGGGCTGTGAAAAACTAAATCTAGCAAGTTGAGGCAGAATACTCATGAGGAACTGTGTCTGCTTCAGCTTTTCCATAAAATTCATGTTCACATGATTCACTGACTTAAGGAGTAACTAAAACAAGGAATTCTGTTTCACAGTCTAGTGCATCACATCACATGCATTTAAATTAAAATGTTAAATCAAGACGGGCGGGAACCTGAATACAACCAGATACTTTATCAGTCCAGCCTCTTAGTGCACTGACCACAGAAAATTGAGAGTGCTGTATTAACTAAAACAGTCCTTGTATATAAAATAAAAAGTTTCCAAAGCTCAACAATGTTTGACTAGAAATGGACTCTAATTTGATGACTAGTTTTTAAACAAGAGACCATTTAGCCTAGATTCACAAATATCTGATAGGAAATGGAAACTGTTCTCCATCTCCCAATAAAAATCCCTTACTATAAAAGTGAGAGAAAACTCAGTAAGTTTCAAAAGGCTTAGGTGTTAAGAAGCTACACAGGTACTGTGGTTTCTGTCTTTTTGGTAATCTCCTCCTGATTCAAAAAACAAAACCCCTCATCTTTCTTAACATGATAGTTCCACCAACAACTTCACTACTGCTTGTAGACTACTGAGACAGAAAATCCTCTGGGATCTGAACGATTTGGAGAGAAAGAAAGAGGTGCTACAGGTAAACAGTAAGCAGCTGTATAAAGCAAGTTATATTTCTGGCTATCTGTCTGGCCCTTTGAGGCAAACCAAACCAAAATAAAACACCTAGGAGCAAATACAGATGAAGAAATGAATTAAACCAGGGGTTCTTACCCTTTTTTGGGTCATGGATTCTGAAAGGAGTCTGATGAAAGAAAGGTATGGCATCCTCCCCACAAAAATATTCACACAATATTACACATATAGCATCAAGGGAATGCAGACCCCTGAAGCCTATTTATGGACCCAAGGTTAAGAGCCACTGAATTAAGCCAAATCTGGTTTAGCGTGCCCTTGTCAGAAGCTTAAAACTCAGAATATCTGCCACTGGGGAAAAGGAGGGAAAGGAGGAAAAAAATGCTGCAGTTAAACGGAGTCAGGGGCTGTACAAAGCAAGGCCACGAAGCAAGCCAGACAGTGCTCCCAATGTGTCCTTACCTGTCAAGGGCTGGCTGAGTTCCGCCTGCACTTTACCCTTCGCTGATCCTTCCAGAGGTAAACCTCTGTCCCCTTTGTAGAGTTTCGGTTTAAATGGAGAATCTTTCTCTTTACCTTTTGATCCTTTAGGCCGGCCTGCTTGCTTCTTCTTGGATTTGCCATCCCCCTTCACACCCAGTAGTGGATGGACTTCTGTAAAAGCACAGACAGGCATGGGAAGGAATCTATACACCACCAGTCCCATCACCCCAACCAAGCATGCCACCTACCCATGAGCCAAGAATGTTGTCCTTGTGCCCCAGACCCACTAATACAAGGAGAAAATTTTGCTTTGTTATTCATAAAACTATGAAAGAATGGAATTAAGAAATAGTTGCTTGGCCAAAGGCCACACAGGGCCTATGTGGTTTACACCAAGCCACAGCGGCTCTGAATTGAAAAAGTGGCTGAAGGACACACCGGTACTGTGTGCGCTAAGGCAGAGCAGGAATGCATACAGGCACGACATCATGTGAGAACAGAAAGGAAACGGGTAAGAATCCGGACTCTACCGCATAATTATGGAGGCATCCAGAGTCAGACTGTGAAAGGAAGTAGGAAGAATGAAAAGATTGTCCAAGTCTGAATAGTACTTTACCGCATAATAAACTCTCGGGAGGGGGTGGGGGAGAAGAGTGGCATAATTAAGACAAACTGAGCCAGATATCAGAAGACTTAAAAGTGTGTCAACTTAGGCAAGTACTAAGGGCAGAATCTCCCCATTCTGAAAGAGAAGAGAAAGCACATGAAATCATTACAAAGTTGTAAAGCACATAAAAAGACTCATGGGAAAATTCCTTTAAGGTAAAAATCACCCAAACAGGAAATCACCAGGTTTTGCTGGAGATAAAAAGTGGTGTCTAACAGGCAGCAGAGGGAAGATGTGGCTCTTACCATCATTTGGTACTCCTTGAAGTTCTATATTGGTTGTTTTGGGTTTCTTCTTAGGTGGCTGGGACCCATCTGCTGAAGACTGCCTCTTCTTCTCTGAACTAGCCCCTTCATCCATCAAGGAAGTTGGGACTGCATCCGGTGGGGGGCCATAAGGATTTTCTTCTGGGTCTTCTACCTCAGGAGCAATGGGTAAATACAATAGAGCCTTTGAATCTTCCAGCTCTTCATCACTATTTGGAACAGGATCAGACAAGGGATTGGAAAAAAGAGACAGTTGCTTAAACCATGAACCCTTCCTCTAGGGCAGAATCACCTATATTGCCCATAAGCAACAGGTATGGCTCTAGAACTTTAAGAAAGCCCAGATAAATAAAAGGGAATTAGACAATATGATTAATAAAATCAGTAGTAAAATAAAATGGTATAAATGAATTCTTTCAGTGTCTTAAGACTTTCTACACAGGAGAAAGGAGCTTCTTGTACAACAAAGCAGCTATCTCTTGGAACCAAGACAGAGGAGACTAAAGGGCCAGCCGAGGAACCGACAAGTCCAAACCAGAGATGAGGAGAAGGCGCGCCCACCCAAAGGCCTGGCCTTGCCAGCTCACCTGCTACAGAAGGCAGCAATGGGGTCCACACTGGTGACATCTACTTCTTCATCCTCAGCAGCATCAGCCCCTGCAGGACAGAAACACAGCAGAGGTATGACTTTCATAAACTGAAATTCAGAAGAAACCAAGGAGGAAAACCAAACAGTTCATTTTACTCAATAATTCAACAAACATGTGCTAGGCACGGGGTCTAGAATGATGACCAAGAAAGTTGGGAACAGTTCTTCAGTAGAAGCTTCCTAGTCTAACTGGAACAACAGACATAAATGGATCATTTCAATTCAACACAGGAAGTGCTACAGTAAAGGTCATGTGTAATGTACTAAGAGGAGGAGCAAAGGAACAACTTATGTGAAAATCTGGGAAGGCTTCACAGAACATAATCCAGTAAGACCAACACAGTCCAGAACACGCGGCACCCGACAGGCCTCCTACAACACATGAGGCACCAAGTGATCTAGTATCACAAAATGGGGACCAGCACTTTCAAGCTAGAAAGAACCAACCTCAATCCCAGTTTCGATTCCTGGCACCATCAAGGGGCCCAACAGTCAAAGATCTGTGGCATTAATTATGGACAACGCCAACTGGGCAGACTGAGCATTTACACACTCTAATCTCTATTGGATCAAAAGCCCTGTGTTAGACACTATGGGGATAAAAAGAGAAATCTTGATTCTCAAGGAACTTCCTATCAAGACATTGGGAAGACAAGAGATAATATCAGTGATCATGATCAAAACAGGAATTAACATCTCAATGCTTTATCACACCAGGCACTACTGAGTGCTTTACGGGAGTTATCTCATGTATTCCCCACAAACCTCAAAGGCAGGTTCTACTATTACCACTATTATATACAGATGAGGACATTCGGGTTTAAAGAATAAGTATTTTGGGGCCCTCCGAGTGGCATGTTGGTTAAGAGTTGGCTTGGGACTCTGGCTCTGAACAGCAGGGCCCCAGTTCAGATCCCACATGAGGGCCAGTGACGCTGCACCCTCTACAGCTAAGATGATGAACAACAGCTTGACCTGGAGCTGGGCTGCCATGAGTAGCCTGTGATGGAATAGGCTGCAGTGGACCTGGCTGGCAGCTGGTGTGCACTTTCGTGAGCCGCCATCGAATGGCCAGTGACCGATATGCCTTACCCGGTAAGAGCGCAATGATAATACCAACATGGGCCAGTGAAGCGATGTCCCCCACAACTAGACTGAAGCACAAAAGGGATAGCAACTTGTCTGTCTGTTCCCCTCCCACAAACCCCCACTAAAATCTTAAAAAAAAAAAGAATAAGTATTTTGCCCAAGGCAGTCTGACTGCACAGCCCATGCTCTTTACCTTCACCTTACTAACAAAGGAGTGACAATACATGACACAGCTGAGCACCTAGCAAGTATGGGTGCTTTGTTAAGTGCTGCAGGTAAACCCTCACTTAATCATCTGCAATTAATCAGGAAATACAAAGTGAAATGTTGAGAGCTGTTGAGCCCTAGTAATAACACCCATATAAGCCCTCACGCAATGCCTTCGCAAGAAAAGTGACATTTTAGATTAAGTGATGAAATAAATTTCCAACAAAAATTAAGAATGAATAATGAATAATGCAATCATTTCTCCTTTGGGAAATACTATCCGCAATTGAGAAATATTACCTGTCTGCTCAGGCTCACTCTTATCTTCATCTTCAATATCAAATTCTGATTCCCTTTCCTCATATTCTACATTTTCATCCAACTCTTTGAAGTCTGGTGCAAAAGCACTCCAATTTTCCTAGGCCACAAAAACAAAATATATACCACTTAAATATATGAGAAAGCAAGTCTATAATCTAGACATTAATGATATAAATGAAACGTTTGAACATGAAAGTGACTCAGAATTCTAAGATCAAATTTGGCAGATAAAAATTAGGCATCTATGGGTTTTACTATCTTAAGATATTTCCTATTTTAAACATTCCAAGATATTAACTATAGTTCTTTCATAAATAACTGCATCTTTAATATTTTTAAGATGTAATTCTGAGTTACAGTTTCTTATGAATACATCAATTACACAAATTAAAGGTGTCCAAAATAAAGCCAAAATGTAAAACAGAAACTAAGCTAAAAATAAGAAATTTTTATCAGATAAGATAAAAGAAAATTTATCTCAGATAAGAAACAGAAAAATGTAATTGAAAGTCCATTACTTTTTTACTGGAAAGAGAGCTAATAAATGGGCTCTGGCCCAAGACCATCCCATCAAAATAAAGCAAAGATAGATGCACTAGCCTATTTAATTAGGTTACAAGAATCATATGCAAAAAAAAGTATACAAGGTAATTTTAAGCTTACTATTTGTAAAATTGATAAAAAGAAAGGCTACCTAGTTTTAAAGTAATTAAACCAGAAAAATACTTACTACTTGATTTTGTGCCCAGATAGATACCACTCCACTAGAAATAGAGGCTATGATGGGTCGTACAGGATGCCACTAAATTTAACGAAGGAAAGAAAAATGAGCTCTAAGAATGGATCCAATATTTTCTGTATCACATAAGTAACAACGGCAACCTCTCATTCTACTCACAGCGACATCCAAGAGGAGCTCCCCTCTGGTCCCGTGGAGGATCTTTACCAGGTTGCCTATGCTCTTCTCCCAGATATACAGGGCATGCTGCCGGGCTGAACCTGCTACTATATACTCCCCATCCCCAGAGAAACAGCATTTCTTCCACGGGGTCCTAAGGACAAAGAGAGTAGCCAAGGAGAACTAGAACCCGAGCCCAGGTCATGAATTAATCACATATTCCTCTAGGTTGTGACACACACCTATTTACCAAGTCCTGTAATTTTTGCATGGGTTCAGGCTCGCCATCTCTTCCACAGGTTAAGATTTCTCTGCCATCATAAACTCTGATTATTCGATCTGCTGTGTTAATTAAAAAGCAACTACAGAAAGGAGAAAAATTATCAACACCAGAGGTCAGAAATCTGTTTTCATTAACATTTTCTATTACTACCTGTTACTCAGAACAGTATCATAAAACAACTAATAAATAGGGGAGAGGCCGAAAAAGATCTAAGTAATAGACTCAAATACTTAAGTGTCTACTTGTCACATTCCAAACCAAAATTTAATCTGAAGTGAGAATATATTTTATACTTCCTGTGTACCCTTGAATGCTGTATGTACAAACTAACAAACTAATCGTCAGAATTTGACTGAGATCCAAGACTTCAAAACCGAAACCAGCTTGCTGAATTCACAAGCATTTAGTTATATGTAGGTAAATACTTCATTTCTCTGGCCTACCTTATACATAATATATATATATATATTTTTTTTTTGAGGGCAGTGTCACTGGCCCTCATATGTGGGACCAAGCTAGCGCTTAACCACCGTGATGAAACTTTTCTTAATGCAGGAGAATTTTGAATGTGAATGTCCCATAAGCATGTATGGGTGTTCCTATCCAAATCAGGGTGACTGTTAACTCTCTTACTGACAAATTCTGTTGATGTATCTACTTCTAGCTGGGTAACAAACAGAAAAACATTTGAAAATAAAAGGCTAAATAGGTTTTATGTGAGTAAAATGTATCTTCAGTTACTATGTGAATTCTGTAACATCAATTCTGATTATAATAATAGCTAATCTTTATCCAGTGTTAACCACGTGCCAGGCATTTTAGTTTTAAGCACATACCTACCTCTCTGATATCCCTTCTGTAAAGGAACTGCCTGGTAACCTCCAGATAAAGAAGATGTGAATGCTGGTTCAACGCGGTATATTTTATGAACTTAAGAACCACATATGGACAGTTCCAATAACTTTTTTTTTTTTTTTTTGAGGGCAGTATCACTGGCCCTCATATGTGGGACCAAACTGGGGCCGCCGGCTTCCCAGGCCAGCGCTTAACCACCACGCCACTCAGCCGGCCCCAAATAACTGTTTTTTAAGTAAACTTTTTTCACTTAAAAATTTAAGTAGAATATACCCAAAAACCATGAATCTCAATGTATTTTTACATTCTACTCAATTTTAAAACTGTCCCTAAAAAAAAAAAGGCTCACCTCCCCTTCCGGGCAAATTCTATTGACTTAATGGCCGTAGTATTGCTTGTTCCAGTTGTTACTCTGAAGGAAGCAACAAGATCCTGAGAATCTGTCTTTAGGACCAAAATCTAAAGTTTAAAAGAGAAAAAAACAGTAAGTATTCTGATAACTTATAGTAATTAAATCAGGCTTGTTTCTAAAAGTGGGCAGAGACTAGGTAAAAATATAAACATCTCTATTCCCATGTATTCAACCTGATTAACTGGTATTGCCCTTTACCTCTTCAAATAAACAGTGTCTTAATCTATTCTTAAAATACAATGCTTAGTGTTATTCACAATAATCAGAAAGTGGAAGCAACCCAAGTTTTCATCAACAGATGAGTGAACAAAATGTAGTATATACATAAAATGGAATATTATTCAGCCTTGAAAAGGAGGGAAATTCTGGCACATGCTGGGCACAGATGAATCTTAAGGACATTATGCTACGTGAAATAAGCCAGATAGAAAAACACAAATACTGTGTGAGTCCACTTATATAACGAAGCTAGAGTAGCCAAATTTAGAGACAGGATGGCTGCCAGGGGCTGGAAGGAAGGAGGGAATAGGGAGTTATTGTTTAATGAGTATAGTTTCAGTTCTGCAAGATGTAGACTTCTTAGAGATACATGGTGGTGATTTGTATAACACCAAATATACTTAGTGCCACTGAACTGTACGCTTAATGGTTAATGTGGTAAATTTTATGTTGTATTTATATGCTTTTTACTGCAATTTAGAAAAATTGCCACTTTCTAAAGTAACCATGAAATTATACTAGCCCATGTGCCCCAGTCAAAAACACAATCAAGGTGCCTATCAGAACTACAAACTCTACGCTCAAAAGGGACCTTAAAGCTCGCCTACCTTGACTTCTTACTTCACAAAACTATAGACTAAGCTGGCCTGAATTATACAATATTTACAGAACGAGGCATTTTCATCAGCAGTATTCCATGTTATAATATAACTTTTAAATTTTATAATTTAGTAATGGCTCTTCATTATCAGCATCCAGTAAAAGCCCTTCCATCTTTTTCTAGGCCACATAACCTCTGACCACCCTAGATCCAAAGAACAGAAATTATTACTAAGCATGAGAGAACAACAGGCTGCATTTGCCACAGGCAGGAGGTATGCTTAGTGCAGGGGTAAAAGAAATTTCAAAGGAAGGAGCACAAGTACACATGACATGAGCCAGTGCAAGACTGACCAAGGCGTATTTCCCCAGTCTCTAGGCTTACCTTGCCTTTTGCATTTCCGGTATAGATATATTCCCCTCGTCTATCAAAAGATGCAACCACGTTCAAGTCGGAGTCATCATCTACTGGCAGAACAACATGTTTGGAATCTGAAAGGGTCAACATGACAGGAGCAGATTTCATGGGACACACGAGAACCTTGTTCCTGTTTAAAAATACGAATAGTACATTGGCTGTTGCTTTGGTATCAAAAGGCTGATTCTCTTGCTATTTTCCCTGACCTCTATCCACTATCCTCATCAACTCTTCCAGCCCAAGCAAAAATAGTGAAAAAGCCTACAAATCTAAATGTCTAATAATAGAGAAATAACTGAGTAAAGTTAAGGGATCCTCCCCTGACAAATAAAATGTAATCATTAAAAATAAAGATGTAGCAAACCAGTAAAATACGTATGAAATAACATAAAAAAGCAAAATGCTGAATAAAACCATGTAAAAAATACATATATATATATGTATGTATAACATGCATATTTGTACTTTGTGAGCTACAAAGCACTACATAACAACTTTATACGTAAAGAGAACTTGACTAAAAGAGAACCCAGAGAAATGCAGACATGTTATATCTGGGGAATGGAATGATGGGTAGCTCTTTGTGCAGTTTTAATACTGCAGTTTTAATACTGAATCATTTCCCCACTACTAAAGAAATTCAAATAGTCGGGAGGGAAAGCCCCAGATCAAGGACCAGCCATTATACTTATTCCTACTTTTGCCCAGTTCCAAAGTCTAAATGTTAGCCAGTTTTTAATTATATAATACAGTAACACTATCCTTAAAATCTATACCGTTAGAGGCAACCTACAATGTGGAAGGTTTAGAGAGATGTGTGCATCTGTCTCCAAAAACCTCACCCTGAAGCTGTCACAAGCCTGGCGCTAACCCATACAAAATCAGACCCCACCCCAAGAAAGAATAGCTCAGATTAGGGCCGGCTGAGTGGCGCGGTGGTTAAGCGCTGGCTTAGGAAGCCAGCGGCCCCAGTTCAGTCCCACATGTGAGGGCCAGTGACACTGCCCTCAAAAAAAAAAAGAATAGCTCAGATTAAACTTACTGATCTCGTGGATGATACTGGACTTTTAAGATGGGTGAAGGGAATCGAAACCTCTGGTCACAGTCGCCTGAAAGAACGTCCCACTGTGACACTATGTTATCAGTGGAAGCACTCACAAGCTTATGACCATCTCGACTCCAGCTGAAAATAAAGAAAAGGGTAACTTAGGATACATTCTAAGGTAAAGTATATCATATCGTGCTTATGGACAAAAATATATGAGTCACACATATTGCCCTAAATGCCTGGGTCATTTTTTCTTTTTTAACATAAACTCAAATCCACAACAAGCTTTCCCACCTAAGCAATAAGAATGTTTTCATATCTAGTAACAGAAGCTCTTACTAGTGCAAGATAGCACTACATGTGGCTCTGTGAAAGAACAGACTCAAACCCTTTTAGAAGAGTCTACAATCAGCAATCCCTTAAGTGCTGATGTAACAAAAAACAGGTTTCCCTAGGGGGCAGGGAGGGAGTATCTCAACTTTCTGAGGTTGTCCCTGAAAAAGGACCTTCACAGCATAAACAAAATCATAAAGATCAGAAACTGTTATCTAAAATAATTAAGAAAGGAATTAATTCCTCCTGCTAAGTACAGCTAAGCATCCTGGACATTATACATAAAAACACACACAAAAAGACTGAAAGCCAGAGAGGAGATAACTGGCTAGAGAATGCAGGATAGGAGAAATGACATAATAGTGAGTTCCTTGAATGTTCTTTTTGCTTCCTGTGTCCAAGACCGGGTGACGGAGAAGCCAAAAACACAGTAACACCAATGGGCACACACATGAAAAGCCTCAAGAAGAGCCTGCTTTCTCTTGCAGAAGGACCAAGGAAGGTCAAACCAGACAGACTGAAAACATGTAAGCATTAATCACTCTACTTCAGCAATCACCACAGAAAAAACTGCAACCCCACCTCCATCCCAGTCAACAAGGTCTAAATAGTCTCGACTTTCACCCTTGCCCAGTCATAACAAGGCACCCTTCCCTCCTAACTGGTGTTAGAGAAAATTCAGTGGGGAGCCATGCTTTCATAACCACCGGTGGTTAATGAGGACCCCCACCACAGTATTAGTGGAGGCCATGTGGGGAGGCTGAACTTCCACCCCAATGAAGCCAAGTTAGAAACTTCTAGCCCATGGCAACAAGATGGAGTCCTCCCTTCTCCCTGGTACAGTATCAAAGGAGGACTGCTAAAACAGAAACTTTAAATAATAAATAAACCCTACAGTCCTACAACACAATATTCAAAATGTCTAAATTTCTATTGAAAATCACTTTCAACCCAAGGAAAAAGAAAATAACTTGAATAAGAAAAGGCACTCAACAGATACTAACAGAGATGACACAGATGTTAGAATTATCTGACAAGGATTTTAATGCAGTCATCGTAATGTTTCAACGAGCAACTGCAAACATGCTTGAAACAAATGGAAAAACCAGAAAATCTGACCACTGTAACCCCAATAAATTTTAATAAAAAAAAAAAGAAAAAGAAAAAACCAGAAAGTCGCAGCAAAGAAATAGAAGATACAAAGAAGAACTGAAACTGGAATTTTAGAACTGAAAAATAGGGCCAAGTGGCTCAGTTGGTTATAAGTTGGCTTGGGAGCATGAGCTCTGAGCAGCAGGGCCGCCAGTTCGGTTCCCACATGGGCCAATGACACTGCGCCCTCTATAGCTAAGACGGTGAACAACAGCTCGACCTAGAGCTGGGCTGCCATGAGTGGCCAGCAACAGCATATGCTGCAGTGGGGCTGCTGTGAGCTACTGTGAGTGGCTGGCAGCCAGAGTGAGTCGCCAGCAGCCAACGAGGGCTGCCATGAGCTGCTGTCCAATGGCCAGTGACTGACTGACTCACCCAGGTAGAGTGCAATGATAATACCAACATGGGCCAGTGAAGCAACATCCTGCACAACTAGACTGAAGAACAAAGGGACAGCAACTTGTCTGTTCCCCTTCCCCGATTCCCCAGTGCTGTTCCCCTCCACCAATTTCCCAATAAAATATTT